>CM077666.1:347605908-350005908 GCA_039707655.1 Elymus sibiricus
GCCGGTGCCTCAAGGTAGAATGAAGGCTGGTAAATTTCAATCTACCAAAGAAAAGGCTCTCAAAATTCTATCGGATTGGATAGAAAAATATGCGTCCTGTGGGGCGAAGGAAACTTTGATTAAATCTGTCTTGTAGGCCCTTCCGGTGTATGCTATGGGTATCTTTAAATTCCCGGCATCGCTTTGTGAGGAATTATCGCAGATAATAAGGAATTTTTGGTGGGGTGATGAGGAGGATAGGAGGAGAACTCATTGGTTGGCTTGGGATAAATTGACTAGGCCTAAGGGTGAGGGAGGCATGGGATTTTGCGATCTCAGATTATTTAATCAAGCTCTCCTAGCTAAGCAGGCCTGGAGATTGGTGGTTAACCCTGAATCCTTGTGCGCCAAGGTGATCAAGGCAAAATATTATCCCCAGGGGCATATCCTTGATACTGTTTTTCCACAGTCGGCATCACTCTCTTGGCAAGGTATTCTGCATGGATTGGATCTGCTAAAATCGGGAGTAATTTGGAGAGTGTGTGATGGGTCTAATATTAATGTTTGGAGAGATAACTGGCTACCGAGAACCTCTGGCCTTAAAGTTACTGCAAGGAAGAATAGGACCAGAATCAAATGGGTGTCTGATTTGATCTTGAGTGGACCTAGGAGATGGGATGAGGATTTGGTCAGGCATTTGTTTTACCCGCATGATGCGGAGGAGATCCTTAGTTTGCGCATTCAATCAGTAGGGGGTGGTGATTTTGTTGCTTGGCATTTTGAGAAGAATGGGTTGTTCTCGGTTAAAAGTGCATATAGGCTTGCGCTTAATCTAAAGGAAAAAGAAGAAAATGAAGGGCAATATAGTGGGGCCATGTTGGGGGAGAGGAAAATTTGGGATTTGATCTGGAAGGCCAATGTTCCTCAGAAGATTCGTATTTTTGCGTGGCGGGCTGCTACCAATAGCTTGCCTGTCCAGGTAAACAAAGTGGTGCATCGCCAAGCTACCGTTAGTACTTGCTCAATTTGTGGAGTGGAGGATGAAAGTACGTTTCATGCGCTTGTCCAGTGTCCGAAGGCTTATGCATTGCGTATGGCCATGAGGGACACTTGGGAATTACCTGCGGAGGAGGTGTTCAGGTATAATGGGAGTGATTTTTTTTTTGAAAACCCCACCATATATTAATTAATTTAAAACATTCATACAATCATTCATTACAAAATCAGCCACGCAGGGCGGAACAGAATTAAAAAGAATACCATCAGACCTACTATCAAAACTGAATTTTGCAATCTCGTGAGCCACCATATTGGCCGTCCTATTAATCTTGAATATATTTATACCCACCATCAGCTTAGAGACATTCAACGCCTCCTTCTTTAGGTCCGCCAGAGTTGACCTGTCAACACACTCTTTTCCAAACACAGAAGCCACTTGAACCGCCAAACTATTAGAAGCAGCCCTCCAAGCAAAAATTCTAATTTTCTGGGGGACATTCGCCTTCCAAATTATGTTCCAGAGCCTACGTTCCCCATTCATGGCACTACTAGAATTCCTGACATCACCCTGCGATTGCTTAAGAATCAGTGCCAGTCTATACGCACTCTTCACCGAGAATAAACCACTTTTCTCATGGTGCCACGCAATAAGATCTCCCTCACCCAAATTCAGAATACTCAACTTTAAAATTTCCTCTGCATCATGAGGATAAAATAGATGTCTGATCAAATTAACATCCCAACTCCTAGACCCACTCAAGAATAATTCAGACACCCATTTAATCCTCGTTCTGCTCTTCTTGGCAGAAATTTTTAGGCCAGCTTCCCTAGGAATCCAATTATCCCTCCAAATATTTATACTAGTACCATCAACAACTCTCCAGATGATGCCCTTTTTCAGCAGCTCAAGGCCATGCATAATACCTTGCCAAGTAAGGGACGTTGCTTGCGGGAAAACAATATCAATAAGATGCCCATGAGGATAATATTTAGCTTTCATCACCTTTGCGCACAGAGAATCTAGGAAAACCAATAAACGCCAAGCTTGTTTTGCAAAAAGTGCTTGGTTAAAAAGCCTGAGGTCGCGAAAACCCATTCCCCCTTCACTTTTTGGCTTCGTCATATTATCCCAAGCCAGCCAATGAGTTCTCTTCCTATTCTCCTCATCGTCCCACCAAAAATTCCTGATAATCTGGGATAACTCCTCACAAAGTGAAGCAGGAAATTTAAAAATACACATGGCATAGACCGGAATAGCCTGGATAACAGACTTGATCTGGATTTCCTTCACTCCACTAGAAGCATATTTTTCAATCCAGTCTGAGACCCGCTTGAGCGCTTTATCTTTTGTAGATTGAAACTTGCCCGCCTTCATACGACCTTCCGGCACAGGCAAACCAAGATATTTGTCCTCAATTCCATCGATCGTTATTTTAAGGATAACCAAAATGGACACCTGGTCTTCTATAGAGCATTTCTTGCCAAATAAGATGGAACATTTATCTGGACTTAATAATTGACCAGTCCCCTCCTCATAAGCCGACAATATACCTTTTATGTTCAAAGCTTGCTCCAAATTACCTTTAAAAAACAGGAGACTATCATCAGCAAAAAGTAAGTGAGATATACCTAGAGCATGTCTGTTTAGGCGGAAATCTTGGATAACCCCTCTTGCCGAAGCATCATTAAGTAACAACGATAGGGCTTCAGCCACAAAGAGGAATAAGTACGGAGAAAGAGGGTCCCCTTGCCTAAGGCCACGTGATGGATGAAAAGAGTCTAGCAATTGACCATTAACTCGTACTGAAAATTTCACTGTGGTAACACAAGTCATAATCCATTTAATCCATATTGGGGCAAAACCATACGCTTGAAGCATACGTTCCAAGAATTTCCAATCCACACGGTCATATGCTTTTGCAAGATCCAACTTATATGCACAATATTCACCACGAGCATCTTTCAACGTATTTAAAGAATGCATGCATTCAAAAGCGATGAGAGCATTATCAGAAATTAATCTCCCGGGAATAAAGGCACTTTGGGTAGGAGAAATCATACCATCCAGCAGAGGTCTCAGTCTATTAACAAGGCACTTGGAGATAATTTTATATATGACATTGCAGAGGCTAATCGGTCGAAAGTCCTTTATCGACTGAGAATTCTTTACCTTAGGAATAAGAACAATAGTTGTATCATTTACCCCCTCAGGCATACTTCCTGAGATAAAGAATTGCTGGACAGCACAAACAATATCCTCCTTGAGCAAGCCCCAATTTCTCTGAAAAAATCTGGCAGGAAAACCATCTGGACCCGGGGCCTTCAACGGCCCTATTTGAAAGAGGGCATCACTAATTTCTTGTTCAGAAAAATCCTTACAAAGATCCTCATTCATTTCATCGCTCACCAGCGGTTTCACTAGAGACACGATACGGGAGGGATTTACCACAGAATCGCAGGAATAAAGATCTTTGAAAAATGAGTTTGTAATACCTTTGATTTCCTCCATATCATGAGATAGAGACCCATCACTTCTCTTGATAGCAGAAATATTCTTCTTCTTCGCTCTCCAAGTGGCCTGCCTATGAAAAAATTCCGTGCTCCTATCCCCCCATTTCATTTTGTCCAAACAAGATCTCTGCTTCCACATGATTTCTTCCTTAATCAGAAGTTCATCCATCTCCATTAGGATTTTCTTCCTCTCCACTATTGCATTATGATCATTTCTTTTGAACAACCCACTTAATCTTTTACGAGCCTTTTCAAGCTTTTTTGGCATATATCCAATGTGATCCTTACTCCACCCATGAAGAGATTTCATCAACTTGTCCAAATTATTAGCCACATCTCCCGGATCATTTACGTGCATACTTTTATTCCAACATGACTCAATCTGTGTTTTCAACGCCGCCTCCTCCCTCTCCCAGTACGCTTCATATTTCAAATGTTTAACAAACGTACCAGAATGAGGAGCTCCCTCCAAATCAATAAGCAGAGGGCAATGATCTGACCTAGAACTGATAATATGTGATACCTTGCATTCAGGAAAAATAGAGGACCATTGAGGACACGCCACTGCACGATCAAGCCGCACCTTCACATTTTTATTTCCTTCCTGCTTATTGTTATAAGTCCAAGGAACTCCATGAAAACCCAAATCAAATAAGTTACATTCAGAGAGAATCTCGCGGAAATTAGCCATGAGTTTTGGAGACCGCTTGTTCCTAGAAAAATGCTCACTTTGCCACATTGCCTCGTTAAAATCACCAACCATAAACCATGGCCCAGACCCAAGCGGTTTTATGCGCCTTAACAAATCCCACATAACATACCTTTGGCTTCCCTTTGGCTCGCCATAGACACAAGTGCTTCTCCACTCAGTGCCAGCACCATTAGAAATGTACATGTCAATAAAATGTTCTCCATACTTGTTCAGCTCCAAAGTGTATAGGTCATCCCAAAAGACAGCTAATCCACCTCCTTTGCCTGGCACAGAAACAGTAAAAATATTTTTCATACCCAAACGATAACGCAAACTCTCAACATACTCTTTATTTTGCCTTGTTTCAGAAAGAAAGATAACATTGGGTCGGTGTGTCTTTGACAGGCACACAAATTCTTGGACTGTCCGAGGCTGACCCAGGCCTCGGCAGTTCCAACAAATCATTTTCATGGCTCCTAACGGGCGACGTCATTCGCGCCTGTCAGTTGACCGGCAGCCCCAGGGCCGGTGGCTTCCTTGGTAGTATCCCCTACATCATTTCCATCCCCTACAGACTCTCTCCTCCTATTCTGAACCTCTTCCTCTCCCTCATCTACTTCTTTCGTAACATGAACAGTGGAGCCATCTAGGCCTACTACAGTTCCAACTCTCTCCACACACACTCTTTTACATGTATCACTCATATCCAAAGCACCCCTAAAATCTAAACTTTCAGTACTAGTAATATGCATGCTAAGAAGAAGGTCTTGATCATCATGGGAACGCCTCTTGCTGCCAACCGTGCTCTCAAGCATGGCAGCAAAAGTCATCTTGCGGCTGGAGAGGTCGCTGCCGCTGTTTGGTGGAGTAGGGACACCAAAAACCGCATGTGTAACACATGCAGCCTGCACCATAGCCTTCTCTTCCTGTTCTTGTCGATGAAGCCTCTTCCAATGCTTAACTCCAGCAGCAGCCAGAGCCAGCCGCTGAGCGCCTACAGCAGCAGCACCCTCGCTTCCATCTTGGACAGTGGTCGCCACCAGGTCCAGAGCCTCCTCCACAAGCTGTTGTGGTTGCACACCCACATCAGCAGCACTCGCTAGGGACTGTTGGTGCAGCGGCTGCAAAGACACAGCAGCATGCACACCTCCAGCCGCCTCCTGTACATGTTGAAGCTGCAGCTGCATAGGAGAGGTGGGAGCACCATTCGCATGGTCCATCAGGGGCGCGTGTGTAGCACCAGCAGCAGCATCCCCGTCCAGGTGCTCGGCCGTACGAGGCGATCCAGGGGCAACCGGGTTGAAGAAGAGGTCGCCCCCAACATCTCGCTCCTAAAGACCTTGGCACGCCATCACCTGGTCCGTGGGCGCGGGCGTCCCCTCCTGGGCACCCGCAGCCCCCGGCGCCTTGTCCGAGCCGCCTGCCGCAGCCACTAAAAGGCTACGCACAGCATTGGACACTGCGGAGATAACCCTGTCCGGCAGTCTTGCTTTGTTCATGCCTTCAACACCCTCCGCCGTGCCCCAAAAATCGAGGAGACGATTCCAGTGCAGGGGCGCCTTCATGTCGTTGGAGAAGTTCGGCTTCCGCAGTTCCTTCGGCATGCTGTAGAACCTTTACGTCGTGTGGCCCAAGATACCACAACAAAAACAGAAATTTGGGAGTTTCTCGTATTTTACCTCGAACATGATCTCGTCATTGGTGCCGACCGGAGTGAAACCAACTTGGTTCCTCAGCGGCCTGTCCACCATATGCTCCACACGGATGAGGAGATGCTCGCCGAAGACCCTCTTGTTCCTGTGCGACACTGCGATGACCGTGCCAAGGTTCTTGCCGAAGGTCCACCCCATCTCCTCGGTCTTCAGCACGAACGGCAGCTTGTGAACTTGTGCCCACAGTCTGATGGAGTTCAGGTGCACCTTCGTAGGGTTGCCTTGCCCGTCGTAGTCGGCGAAGATGACGGCGTCGTTGCGGAAATGCCAAGGACCAGCAGCCAGCACATGTTGCCGATCCCCCTCCTCCGTGAAGGAAACCACGAAGCGGCGGTCCTTGCTCATGATCCGCTGGGCCTCGGCATCACCACGAAGCCGCCATGGTCCTTTGAGCTCGTTGACGACGGCCGAGGGGTTGGCCGGATATGGGGAAAGGACTCGCCCCACAACCAGCTTGCCCTTGACCGCATTCAGCATAGCCTTCATGTCGATGATGATCGGCGAGTCATCAAACTTGACCACCTTGGCCTTGCCATGCCTACGCAAGGGGGGAGGCATCGCCGGAACTGCAGAGAAGCCAACAGAGGGTTTCGGGGTAGTGGTCAGAGCAAGGCCCGACGCCCCCCCCCCCACATCGCTCCTTCCTCTTCCTAGCGCAGGAGTGGCCGGACACTCCAGCAGCTTGGCGGTCTCCCCCTCCGCAGGTGAAAGGATCGATATGGTTGACTAGAGGGGGGTGAATAGGCAACTACCAATTTTTAACTTTTCTTAACAAATTAGGGTTAGCAACAAAATAGGTTGTCTAGATGTGCAACTAGGTGAGCAACCTATATGATGCTAACAACAACAACACGAGCAAGCAAAGGATACAACACAAGTAAAGCTTGCACAAAGTAAAGGTAAGAAGTAACCACAAGTGGAGCCGGTGAAGACGAGGATGTGTTTCTGAAGTTCCTTCCCTTTGAGAGGAAGTACGTCTCCGTTGGGGCGGTGTGGAGGCACAATGCTCCCCAAGAAGCCACTAGGGCCACCGTACTCTCCTCACGCCCTCACACAATGCGAGGTGCCGTGATTCCACTAGTGGTGCCCTTAAAGGCGGCGACCGAACCTTTACAAACAAGGTTAGGGCAATCTCCACAACTTAATTGGAGGCTCCCAACACCACCACGGAGCTTCACCACAATGGAATGTGGCTCCAAGGTGACCTCAACCGTCTAGGGTGCTCAAACACCCAAGAGTAACAAGATCCGCAAGGGATTAGTGGGGGGAATCAAATTTCTCTTGGTGGAAGTGTAGATCTAGGCCTTCTCAACTAATCCCCAAAGAATCAACAAGTTTGATTGGCTAGGGAGAGAGATCGAGCAAGTTTGAGCTTAGGAGCAACAATGGAGCTTGGGGGAGGAAGAGGTAAGTCAACTTGGGGGAAGATGACTCCCTTATATAGGGGGGAAAAGAACCAACCGTTATGCACCTTCTGCCCGTGCATAAGCGGTAGTACCGCTCTGACGAGCGGTACTTCCGATGGCACGGTAGATCTAGCAGTAGCGTACAACCGAGCACGTCGAGGAGGCGGTAGTGCCGCCGAAGCGGTACTACCGCTCCCACCAGCGGTACTACCGCTTGGTGTTGAGCAACTGGTAGAGGTAGCGGAAGTAGAGGAGGGCAGCGCGGTAGTACCGCTCTGCCACTTACTGCCGCTCTACTACCGCCCGAAGGGCAGAGCTAACCAGAAGACGAAAATAAGCGGTACTCCCTGCGGTAGTGCAATAGCGGTAGTTCCGCCGGAGCGGTACTACCGCTCCGCAGGGCGGTACTTCCGCTTAGTACATAGAAGCCCAGTGAACCAGTAGTAGTGGAGTGGTGGTTAAGGGCCGTAGTACCGCTGGAGCGGTACTACCGCGCATAACTACCGCTCTACTACCGCTCAGTTACAGAACCCTAAAATAAGCGGAAGTCCCAGTAGCACTAAACTGCGGTAGTACCGTTGGAGCGGTACTACCGTGCAGATGAGCGGTACTACCGCTTATGTGCTTCAAGAAGGCTCAAGCACAAGGAAGGGCAAGCTCCAAAGTCGGGAAAGAAGGGAGGGTGCAAGGAAAGTGTGTACGTGTTGATTCCACCCAAACCTTTCCGATACGGACCCCCTCTTGATAGTACGGTGTTCCTACGACTCAAATCCACCGAAAAAGAAACGCAAGAAAAAACACCGTCTTCATAATAGCTCCGAGGGGCACGAATCGTCTTGTGCCATATGGTCGATTATCTGAAATGCTCAATGCACACGATTAGTCCGCAAAAGTATTGTCATCAATCACCAAAACCACTAAGGGAGAAATATGCCCTAACAATCTCCCCCTTTTTGGTGGATTGATGACAACACGGGATTTGCACAAAGAAAGAACGAGATAATATGCAAACCCAACATCTACAAAATATAGACGGGCTCCCCCTAGATGTGTGCACTAATTAAGTATGCCTTTGGAATGCAAAGTACACACACTAGGATCCACACCCCCCCTATATTTTATAGACCGGCAACACTTGCAACAACTACATAAGAGAGATAAGCATGGATGCAAGGAAATAGCATGTGAGCATAAAGATAGGGCACAATATAAATATCATCTCACAAGCTAATAAGGTACTTGACATAAAGATAAAGATGGGGTAGCATATGTCTCACACCATATGATAGGAAGGTTCCACACAGAAACTAAAGCAAACCAACGAGAAAGAGTTCACGAGAGAACGAAAACAACAACAAAGAAGACACACTCGTGACTTGGCAAATCCCTAAACTCTCTCCCCCTTTGGCATCGAGACACCAAACGGGCAAAGAGTATTAAACACGTCCAAGGTGATGAAGAACTCCAGATCATCAGAACTCCTCGTGCTCATCCGAGCCCTCATGCTCCTCAGACTCCTCTGCTGTTGCGTCCTGATGCTCCACCTCTGAGTCTGACCACTTGCAGTGCTGCGAGATCCACTCCTCCTCATCTGTGACACGCTCCTCAGAGCCACTAGCGATCTCCTGACCCAGAGTCCTCATCATGGACTTATGACGTGCGCGGGCAGCCTTCTCGGCCACATGAGCTCTATACTGACCCTTGGCCTCAATGCAAAAGAGCTTCTCCATCTTTGACTTGAGCTTGGAAGCCCAAGAAGGGAACTTCTGAGAAGAAGGAACAAACTCATAGTCAGGCTCTGGCTCATCATCCGAGTCAGTGGGGGCAATCTCCTCATCAGGGGCAGCAGGTGCGGTCCCCCAGTTCTCCTTTTGACGCAGGCTCAGAACCCCATGAGAAGCCATATGCTCAGAGGGAAGAGCCTTCCCTGGAAACTCAGCAGCCCAAGTCTTCTCAATCAATGTAAACAAATAAGGGCCATAGATGGGCACCTTCCGGTCGAGCACGGCAGAACGTAGCTCACGCCACATGATGTGGGAGATATCCAAAGTAGATGTCTTGCCCTTCTCCTTGATGCAAAGCAAGAGAAGATCCACCAAATAGGAGTGTACCTGATCCAGGTTCCCAATGCGAGGGCACAGAGTGTTGCGAAAGATACGGTGCATGATGTCCAAGAATGGAATGAGCTCCGTGCGAGTGATCCCCCTGAGAGAAGTCACAGACCTGGAGTAACGGATAAGCTTCGACTTGTGTGTAGGATTGGTCTCCTTGTGAGGCCGGAGACCCACGGGGTTATCTTCCCCCTCATCAGCAATGCCCAAACAATCCATGAAGTCCTTCCAATCAACCTTCAATCTTCTCCCACCAGTCATCCATGACATAGATCTCTCCTCATTAGCATGAAAGTGAACGGTGGCATAGAATTGAGCCACTATCTCAGCATCATAGTCCTTGTTGAAAGCGATGAAAGGAATAAGGCTCCACCGGTGACAAAGAGCAAGAGCTTCTCCAAAATAAGCTAGGTCCTTCTCCATGTGAGTGATGTCGATAGACTTGACCGCAACATACAAGTTCTTCTTGGCCTTCAGAATATCCAAATAGATAAGAGATTGCTCCTTGGTCCAGAAGGGATGACCAACAAGAGCCTCGTCCTGAGGACGGCGATACGGGTTGCGCACATGGAAAGCAACAAACTCCTTGGCAGTCATCTCATCTGGAGGAGTGCTCTTCTCCTTCTCCTTCTTCTTACTGACAGTTGTCTTCACATTCTGCTTTGGAGGGGCACTGGAACTGGCAGCTGCATCTTCTGAGGTGCGATAGCGCTTGGATCCACCGTGACGATCCGGGTTCTTGCGGCGAGCCTGATGAGCGGAGCTACCATCACCTGGAACCCACAAACGCGGAGCGAGGGAAAAGCAGGTGTAAAGCCATTGCATAGGCCAAGAGATAAAAAATGAATATAGAAGCAAGTGCAAAAATTCAGAAAAACTACATCACATCGGTAGTACCGGGCACAAGAGCGGTAGTACCGCCGTCAGGTAAGCGGTAGTACCGCTGGACATGAGCGGTAGTACCGCTCCAAGCGGTAGTACCGTTTGTGTCCCAACGGTAGTACCGCCCACCCGACGGGAAAACTTCCGCGGATGGATCCGGTAGTACCGGTGACGTAGAATTGCAAAATTTTGGCAAAGACTACTATACCCCTATCTAGCAGTCATTCCACATCCTACTCATGCCTATATTTAGCCAAAAATCTACGAATACCACATGCATTGCCCTAGAACCAAGATTCAAAAAATAGAACCGTAGGAGAGAAAGACGAGGGCAATACCGGTATCCATGGCAAAAGGAGAGGGTGGGGATCGATCCCACCGGTCGGAAATGGAGAAGACGACACGGATTCGGAGGGCCGGAGCCGGCCCCCGGAACAGTTCTTGGTCGCCTGAGAGAGAGAACACGAGAGGAGGGGAAGTGAATGGGCAAGGGGAAGTTAGAACTCCCCGTGCCCACAACTTAACCCCCTTGCGGGTCCTCGAAGCGGTAGTACCACTGGAGTACGCGGTAGTACCGCCCGAGTGGTAGTACCGGTCACTCCAAGCGGTAGTACCGCCCCAGTGCTTCGACAGGAGGTCGGCACACTGCACTCAGCGGTAGTACCGTAGATCTGCGCGGTAGTACCGCCTGAGCGGTAGTACCGTGCCATCCAGCGGTAGTACCGCTTGCTACCAGAAGAACTGCTAGGTTCAAATTTGAAAGAGGGGCTTATGCAATTATAAGAGGTTTGAGGGAGGGAAGGCTTGGTGTAACGCCCCCATGTAATAGCTACAGTAATCACCCCTTTGAAAATGCCATGTCATCATGTTTAGTCAAGCATAATCATCATTTGCATCATGGTTCATTTCAAATTCAAACTCAAATTGCAATATTAAATCTTAAGTGGAAATACAAGTTGTTCAAAGTCAGAAACTAAAATGTCCAAACCAATTTAAATAATTCTGTGGCAATTATAAAAATATGTGCAACATTAATTAAATTGGTTAAACAACTTTATTAAATTGTAACAGTAGGTTAACAGCAATATTTAGCACTAATAAATTTAATAGAGTTTAAAGTGAAATCATAATTTTACAAAGTCAATTTCTGGTGGTTAAGAATAATGCCCTGCAAATTATGAAGCAACTCACACATTTTACAAAACTTGTTTGATAGTCAAATAATTAGCAAAACAGAGTGGAAGAAAAGAAATGAAAAAGAAAAAGGAGAAACGCTTACCGTTTACTGGCGCGCTGGGCCTTAGTGAAACAGTAGCTGGCCCAGCCCGCCGCGAGGTCGTCGTCCTCGTCGCGCTGTCGCCCCCTGCGCGTGACACCGCCGCCGTTCGTCGCCGTGTCGCCCATCCGTGGCCTCCCCGTCGTCGATAAGGCCACCACCGCGCCTCTCTCGCCCTCGCTCAAACCCTAGCGCCCTCATTCACCCCCACGCGCCTCTCCCTCTCTCGATCCCCTCCTCACCCGTGGCGTCGCCGGCGCCATTGCCGTCGATTCCGCGGCCACACCGCCTCCCGAGCCCCGTCGAGTCGTCCTCGAGCTCCGCCGCGACGAGCCCGTCCTCCTCGACCTCACACGCGAGCCCCGGAGCCCCTGCAACGCCCTCACGCCGTCGTCCCCTTCTTCTCGGTCGCCGGCGATCTCCGTCTTCCCCCCAAGCTCCTCTGCTGCTCCAAAACTGTCGAGGGCATTCCGTTGCCGCCCGGTGAGCCTCTCGCTTCCTCCATTCCCCTCCTCGCGCCCCGTAGCTTCCCCTAGCTAGCTCGCCGTCGATGCCGCGTTCTGCCGCCGCTCGAGCTCGTCATTGCCGTCGTCTCCGACCACCGCGTGCCGCGCTAACAGTGTAGATCGACGCGGCGCATCGCCCTCGCTCGAATGAGCCCAGATGCGCGCACTAAATCGCCTCGCAGCTGCCTCCCCGTCGCCCACCCGAAGGCCTCGCCGCCGGCAAGCTCCTGCCGCTCGCCACAGGCCGCCTCAGCCGCTCCCACCGCCACCATTCGACGCGGCGTTGAGCGCCCGTTCGAACGCGCCCGACCGCGCGTCAAATGGCCTCCCCTACGCCGTTTCCGACCACCTCCCGTGGCTGCGCCGCCGCGAAGCACGTTGCCGGCGTGTTTTCCGGCGAAGCGCCGGTCGCCGTCCGACGTGGCGGGTCCTGGCCCACCTGCCAGTGACCCTGACTGGTGGGGCCGTGAGCCCGTTGACCAGTCAGCGCTGCTGACTGGGTCAACCCAGCCACTGACATGTGGGGTCCCTCTCCCCTGTGTCTATGACAGGTGGGTCCCCCCTGTCAGTTGCCTAATTACTAATTAGGATTAATTAAAATAATTAATTTTGCCTAATTAGCCACTGACATATGGGCCCCACAGGATTAATTAGTCTGTTAATAAGTTAATTAGACCTGTGTCTATGACGTGTGGGACCCACTGTCAGGTTTGACCTGGTCAACCCCGCTGTTGACTGCTGATGCAATGCTGATGTCATGCTGACGTCATCCCAACACTGTTTCGGATAATGTTGAATTAAATAATTAAAATAATTCCAGGAAATTAATAAAACTTTAGAAAATCATATCTTTTAAACCGTAAGTCAGATGAAAATAATTTATATATGAAAGTTGATCAGAAAAATGCCACGAATCCAAATATGCCATCCACTCGTCTGTCACATGCCTCTAGCTATCTGAACATGGAACTTTTTGACCGTTTGCAGTAGATGAATAGTGCACCACTTTAATAAAACAAATCCAATTAAAATTTTATTAATTCCCAAGAGTTATCTAAATCATATAGATAGACAGTAAAGCACATTTGCATATCTTATAGGCATGTCATGCATCTGTTTGCATTGTATTTATTGTTTCTTCTCCCCCTTCTATCCGATAGACTCCGAGACCGATGCTGCCGCTGTGATCGACTACGTTCCCGACGACCCCGCCTTTGCCGCAGAGCAACCAGGCAAGCAAACCCCCTTGACGCATGCCTCAATCACCTATTCTTTCTCCCTCCTGCTTGCATTAGAATTTGCTACTGCATTTGTTTTATCCTATTCTGATGCATAGCCTGTTTATTGTAACTTCTGTTGATACTTTACCTGATATCCTAAATGCTTAGTATAGGTTGGACAAAATCCATCTGTGGCCCCACCTTGTACTAGTTGCCCCGCTTAGTTACTAGTGCCCCGATCGATGTGATCGTCGGGCTGAGACCAGCACAGCACCGCACCCTCCCTAAGTTGTCTGACTCTCCAGAGTCGTCCCCGAGTGACGAGGGTGATACCTCTTAACTCACTCCAGATGATGTCTCTGTAGTATAGCTAATCGGACGCGGATTACCGAGGGTGATTCCTCTTCATCCACCTCCGGTGAAGCTTCTGTCGTGCAACCTCCTCAAGTGTGGACCATCGAGGGTGATTCCTCCTGGTTCTCCTTGTCGGATTCATCGAGTAGGAATCCATCGAGGGTGATTCCTCGGATTCCCCTTTGATGTGATGGACACACGGATACCTTACTTTTACTACAGACCCCGGGTAAAGTCGGGTTGACCCCGAGGGGTACCCGCGAGAGATGTGAAGTCGGGTTGACCTGGGAGGCACCCGCGAGATAGTCGGAACGACAGGTGTACTGATCGTCTCCGCGAGCTACTAATAATGCGATAACGGATTTGGGTATTGATCTGAGTGGGTCGTCGTGCCCTATACGCACTACCACCACGTGGGATAATGGGTATGGGCCCCTCTACGTCGTACGTTTCTCCCGAAAGCTATGTCAGACGTCCAGTTCAGCTTTGTGGCACGGTCGGATCGTGCCGTTGGCGCTGGTATCCACCGTCCTCACAACGACCCGGAGTGCACAGGGCGATGGCCCAAGACCCCTGAGCACTTAGGATGTAGACCGGCGGGGACCTCTCTGCTTAGCCTAGGTAGGACGCTGCTTCGTGTCGATTACCCGAGGCCGGGCATTACCCAGCAAGTGTGTCCGGCCAGATGTAATCGAGCGTGCTGGGTAACAGTAGTGCACCCCTGCAGGGAAGTTATCTATTCGAATAGCCGTGTCCACGGTAACAGGACGCTCAGTGTTGTATCCCGATCTATTACTACTTGAACTGGATACCAGTTAAATTAATTGTAAGCTCCGGGATTGCTTTCTCGCAGGGAGTCGAGAAAGGATCTCTGGGCTTTGCTTCAACATGCTTGTTAAATTATAATATGCTAATCTGCTCTCTTCTAATGCTGCAAGACCGCTGAAGATGCTAGTCTTCGATAGGCTAGGCCTTTCTCTCTATTCTGGCTTTGCTGCTATACAGTCCACAGATACAGCCTTTCACTTGATACCAATGCATAATTAGTATAGTTCTGATGTCAGTCTTGCGAGTACTTTGGATGAGTACTCACGGTTGCTTTGCTTCCCCTTTTTCCCCCTACCCGATTGCTGCGACCAGATGACGAAGCCCCGGGAGCCAGCTGCTGCCACCGACGACTTCTGCCCTCTGGAGGATCCTGCTATGTCGTGGAGACCCCCGTCGACCAGGAGTAGTTAGGAGGCTCCCAGGCAGGAGGCCTTGCCTTTTCGATCGTTGTCGTTGTTCTGCCTCGCCTTCTTCAGGCATTTCTTTTATCTTTTATATCTGTACTCAGATATCTAATGCTTTCGCTGACGCTTGTATGCGCAAGCTTATGTATTCGAGCCCTCGAGGCCCCTGGCTTGTAATAATAAGCTTGTATTATTTTATTTGTGTCTAGAGTTGTGTTGTGATATCTTCAAGTGAGTCCTTAGGCTTGATCGTGTGCATTTGCGTGTATGATTAGTGCACGATTAAGTCGAGGGCGTCACAGGTTGGTATCAGAGCCGACTGCCTGTAGGAAGCCCCTCTCCAACTCCTTGGCCGTAGTTGAGTCTAGTGTTTCCGAAAACTATTTTACTAACATGGCTGTGTGGCTTACGGGCCCACGTCGCCAAATGGGTGGTATTAGGATCTTTTATTCCTCTTCTATACTCTGGGAATCTGAACCTCTCATCCTTTCGGGTTAAATGATTTTACTAACACTGACATTAGGATCTCGTGATCACGTCCACCCGGAGAGCTGGATTATCTGTGCTAGTTCCTTAACATTGATCTGATTAGTCTGATAATCACATTTCCCTCTCCATTGGTTTGTTTAACCTTTCTCTCCAAGTTATATTGTGCTTCTCACTGTCATTTGACACATTTGTTAAACAGCTATGCCATCCTTGGAAATCACATATCGATGTTATCATCGACAACATCCCTGACTTCCTGCCACTGCATTGCTGTTAACCCCGAGCGAGTTCAGGCTATTCTTGAATGGACTCCTCCGAAGAATGTCAAACAAGTCAGAAGTTTTCTTGGCCTTGCAAGCTATTGTCGCCGATTCGTCGAGAACTTCTCTAAAATTGCCAAGCCTCTGACTGATCTGCTTCACAAAGGCGTTAAGTTTGAGTGGACAGAAAAATGTCAGGAAAGCTTTCAGATGCTTAAAGATAAGTTGACATCTGCCCCAGTGTTAGCACCCCCGGATTCTCAAAAGGACTTCGAGATTTACTGTGATGCGTCTCGTCAAGGATTAGGCTGTGTCCTAATGCAAGAACGCAGAATAGTTGCTTATGGCTCTCGTCAATTGCGTCCTCACGAGGAAAATTATCCGGTACATGATCTCGAGCTTGCTGCAGTTATTTATGCTCTGAAGCTATGGCGACATTACCTCCTCGGTAATCGTTGCGAGATATACACGGATCATAAGAGTTTGAAGTATCTGTATACCCAGCCAGACTTGAACCTTCGTCAACAAAGATGGCTTGAGACAGTAGCCGATTATGATATGAATATCTCCTACACCCCTGGCAAGGCTAATGTAATGGCCGATGCTTTGAGCCGCAAGGCTTATTGCAACAACCTCATGGTTCATGAAGCGCAACCTATGCTTTATGAAGAACTTCGCAAGTTGAACCTTCATATTGTGCCTCAGGGTTATCTCAATACCCTGGTTGTTGAACCAGACCTCGAGTCCAACATCAAGACGAGACAGAACTATGACTCTGAAGTTGAGAAGATTAAGAACTTCCTCTCCAAGGGTAATCCTTCATTCTACCATGTTGGTGAGGATGGTGCCTTGTTCTTCAAAGGCCGACTAGTGGTCCCCAGAAGGCGCAATTTGGACTCTCGTTCGGATGTCATGAAAGAAGCACACGACACACCTTTGTCCATTCACCCCGGTAGTACCAAGATGTACCAAGACATTCGTCAGCGGTACTGGTGGCCTGATATGAAACATGATATTGCTAAGTATGTTGCTGAGTGTGACGTTTGCCGTCGCACCAAAGCAGAACATCAAAGGCCTGCTGGAACTCTGCAACCCCTTGAAATTCCGGAATGGAAATGGGACAAAGTCCAAATGGACTTCATTACTGGTTTTCCCAGATCGCAGAAGGGTCATGATGCTATCTTTGTCGTCATCGACCGATTCTCAAAGGTTGCTCACTTTCTGCCTGTCAAGGAGACAATCACTGCTAGTCAGTTAGCAGACTTGTATGTTTCCAGAATTGTGTCACTCCACGGTGTTCCATTGGAGATCAGTTCAGATCGTGGCAGCCTCTTTACTTCCCGATTTTGGAACAGTTTCCAAGAAGCTATGGGAACTCATCTGTCCTTCAGCACTGCTTATCACCCTCAGTCTCAGGGGCAAGTTGAACGAGTCAATCAAGTGCTTGAAGATATGCTTCGAGCTTGTGTCATCTCATTCGGTAAGAAGTGGGAGGAATCTCTCCCATATGCCGAATTCTCTTACAACAATGGCTATCAAGCTAGTCTGAAGATGGCACCATTTGAAGTTCTTTATGGACGTAAGTGTCGAACCCCTCTGAATTGGTCAGAAACTGGGGAACGATCACTCGTTGGACCGGACATTATTCAACAAGCTGAAGAACAAGTCCGCATTGTCCGTGAACATCTGAAAACTGCCCAGTCTCGTCAGAAGAGCAACTATGACCGAAAGCACAAGGTAATGGTCTATCAACCTGGTGAACAGGCATACCTTCGTGTTACTCCGTTCAAGGGCACTCATCGTTTCGGGATCAAGGGCAAGTTAGCTCCTCGCTATATTGGCCCGTTCCGAATTCTCGCAAGACGTGGAGAAGTGGCATATCAACTTGAGTTGCCGCCAAACCTTTCTCAAGTGCATGATGTCTTTCATGTATCGCAACTCCGACGCTGTTTCAAGGATCCTATCCGAGCAGTGGATCATGAAGAGCTTGAATTGCGGGAAGATCTGTCTTATCCAGAGTATCCGATCCGCATTCTCGATCAAACTGAACGTCGGACTCGTCAGAAGTCGATCAGGTTCCTCAAGGTTCACTGGTCGAATCATTCTGAGGATGAAGCCACTTGGGAACGCGAGGACCGTCTTCGCGAAGAATACCCTGCTTTCTTTCAGTCGTCCTCTTAATTCTCGGGACGAGAATTCTTGTTAGAGGAGGAGAATTGTAACGCCCCCATGTAATAGCTACAGTAATCACCCCTTTGAAAATGCCATGTCATCATGTTTAGTCAAGCATAATCATCATTTGCATCATGGTTCATTTCAAATTCAAACTCAAATTGCAATATTAAATCTTAAGTGGAAATACAAGTTGTTCAAAGTCAGAAACTAAAATGTCCAAACCAATTTAAATAATTCTGTGGCAATTATAAAAATATGTGCAACATTAATTAAATTGGTTAAACAACTTTATTAAATTGTAACAGTAGGTTAACAGCAATATTTAGCACTAATAAATTTAATAGAGTTTAAAGTGAAATCATAATTTTACAAAGTCAATTTCTGGTGGTTAAGAATAATGCCCTGCAAATTATGAAGCAACTCACACATTTTACAAAACTTGTTTGATAGTCAAATAATTAGCAAAACAGAGTGGAAGAAAAGAAATGAAAAAGAAAAAGGAGAAACGCTTACCGTTTACTGGCGCGCTGGGCCTTAGTGAAACAGTAGCTGGCCCAGCCCGCCGCGAGGTCGTCGTCCTCGTCGCGCTGTCGCCCCCTGCGCGTGACACCGCCGCCGTTCGTCGCCGTGTCGCCCATCCGTGGCCTCCCCGTCGTCGATAAGGCCACCACCGCGCCTCTCTCGCCCTCGCTCAAACCCTAGCGCCCTCATTCACCCCCACGCGCCTCTCCCTCTCTCGATCCCCTCCTCACCCGTGGCGTCGCCGGCGCCATTGCCGTCGATTCCGCGGCCACACCGCCTCCCGAGCCCCGTCGAGTCGTCCTCGAGCTCCGCCGCGACGAGCCCGTCCTCCTCGACCTCACACGCGAGCCCCGGAGCCCCTGCAACGCCCTCACGCCGTCGTCCCCTTCTTCTCGGTCGCCGGCGATCTCCGTCTCCCCCCCAAGCTCCTCTGCTGCTCCAAAACTGTCGAGGGCATTCCGTTGCCGCCCGGTGAGCCTCTCGCTTCCTCCATTCCCCTCCTCGCGCCCCGTAGCTTCCCCTAGCTAGCTCGCCGTCGATGCCGCGTTCTGCCGCCGCTCGAGCTCGTCATTGCCGTCGTCTCCGACCACCGCGTGCCGCGCTAACAGTGTAGATCGACGCGGCGCATCGCCCTCGCTCGAATGAGCCCAGATGCGCGCACTAAATCGCCTCGCAGCTGCCTCCCCGTCGCCCACCCGAAGGCCTCGCCGCCGGCAAGCTCCTGCCGCTCGCCACAGGCCGCCTCAGCCGCTCCCACCGCCACCATTCGACGCGGCGTTGAGCGCCCGTTCGAACGCGCCCGACCGCGCGTCAAATGGCCTCCCCTACGCCGTTTCCGACCACCTCCCGTGGCTGCGCCGCCGCGAAGCACGTTGCCGGCGTGTTTTCCGGCGAAGCGCCGGTCGCCGTCCGACGTGGCGGGTCCTGGCCCACCTGCCAGTGACCCTGACTGGTGGGGCCGTGAGCCCGTTGACCAGTCAGCGCTGCTGACTGGGTCAACCCAGCCACTGACATGTGGGGTCCCTCTCCCCTGTGTCTATGACAGGTGGGTCCCCCCTGTCAGTTGCCTAATTACTAATTAGGATTAATTAAAATAATTAATTTTGCCTAATTAGCCACTGACATATGGGCCCCACAGGATTAATTAGTCTGTTAATAAGTTAATTAGACCTGTGTCTATGACGTGTGGGACCCACTGTCAGGTTTGACCTGGTCAACCCCGCTGTTGACTGCTGATGCAATGCTGATGTCATGCTGACGTCATCCCAACACTGTTTCGGATAATGTTGAATTAAATAATTAAAATAATTCCAGGAAATTAATAAAACTTTAGAAAATCATATCTTTTAAACCGTAAGTCAGATGAAAATAATTTATATATGAAAGTTGATCAGAAAAATGCCACGAATCCAAATATGCCATCCACTCGTCTGTCACATGCCTCTAGCTATCTGAACATGGAACTTTTTGACCGTTTGCAGTAGATGAATAGTGCACCACTTTAATAAAACAAATCCAATTAAAATTTTATTAATTCCCAAGAGTTATCTAAATCATATAGATAGACAGTAAAGCACATTTGCATATCTTATAGGCATGTCATGCATCTGTTTGCATTGTATTTATTGTTTCTTCTCCCCCTTCTATCCGATAGACTCCGAGACCGATGCTGCCGCTGTGATCGACTACGTTCCCGACGACCCCGCCTTTGCCGCAGAGCAACCAGGCAAGCAAACCCCCTTGACGCATGCCTCAATCACCTATTCTTTCTCCCTCCTGCTTGCATTAGAATTTGCTACTGCATTTGTTTTATCCTATTCTGATGCATAGCCTGTTTATTGTAACTTCTGTTGATACTTTACCTGATATCCTAAATGCTTAGTATAGGTTGGACAAAATCCATCTGTGGCCCCACCTTGTACTAGTTGCCCCGCTTAGTTACTAGTGCCCCGATCGATGTGATCGTCGGGCTGAGACCAGCACAGCACCGCACCCTCCCTAAGTTGTCTGACTCTCCAGAGTCGTCCCCGAGTGACGAGGGTGATACCTCTTAACTCACTCCAGATGATGTCTCTGTAGTATAGCTAATCGGACGCGGATTACCGAGGGTGATTCCTCTTCATCCACCTCCGGTGAAGCTTCTGTCGTGCAACCTCCTCAAGTGTGGACCATCGAGGGTGATTCCTCCTGGTTCTCCTTGTCGGATTCATCGAGTAGGAATCCATCGAGGGTGATTCCTCGGATTCCCCTTTGATGTGATGGACACACGGATACCTTACTTTTACTACAGACCCCGGGTAAAGTCGGGTTGACCCCGAGGGGTACCCGCGAGAGATGTGAAGTCGGGTTGACCTGGGAGGCACCCGCGAGATAGTCGGAACGACAGGTGTACTGATCGTCTCCGCGAGCTACTAATAATGCGATAACGGATTTGGGTATTGATCTGAGTGGGTCGTCGTGCCCTATACGCACTACCACCACGTGGGATAATGGGTATGGGCCCCTCTACGTCGTACGTTTCTCCCGAAAGCTATGTCAGACGTCCAGTTCAGCTTTGTGGCACGGTCGGATCGTGCCGTTGGCGCTGGTATCCACCGTCCTCACAACGACCCGGAGTGCACAGGGCGATGGCCCAAGACCCCTGAGCACTTAGGATGTAGACCGGCGGGGACCTCTCTGCTTAGCCTAGGTAGGACGCTGCTTCGTGTCGATTACCCGAGGCCGGGCATTACCCAGCAAGTGTGTCCGGCCAGATGTAATCGAGCGTGCTGGGTAACAGTAGTGCACCCCTGCAGGGAAGTTATCTATTCGAATAGCCGTGTCCACGGTAACAGGACGCTCAGTGTTGTATCCCGATCTATTACTACTTGAACTGGATACCAGTTAAATTAATTGTAAGCTCCGGGATTGCTTTCTCGCAGGGAGTCGAGAAAGGATCTCTGGGCTTTGCTTCAACATGCTTGTTAAATTATAATATGCTAATCTGCTCTCTTCTAATGCTGCAAGACCGCTGAAGATGCTAGTCTTCGATAGGCTAGGCCTTTCTCTCTATTCTGGCTTTGCTGCTATACAGTCCACAGATACAGCCTTTCACTTGATACCAATGCATAATTAGTATAGTTCTGATGTCAGTCTTGCGAGTACTTTGGATGAGTACTCACGGTTGCTTTGCTTCCCCTTTTTCCCCCTACCCGATTGCTGCGACCAGATGACGAAGCCCCGGGAGCCAGCTGCTGCCACCGACGACTTCTGCCCTCTGGAGGATCCTGCTATGTCGTGGAGACCCCCGTCGACCAGGAGTAGTTAGGAGGCTCCCAGGCAGGAGGCCTTGCCTTTTCGATCGTTGTCGTTGTTCTGCCTCGCCTTCTTCAGGCATTTCTTTTATCTTTTATATCTGTACTCAGATATCTAATGCTTTCGCTGACGCTTGTATGCGCAAGCTTATGTATTCGAGCCCTCGAGGCCCCTGGCTTGTAATAATAAGCTTGTATTATTTTATTTGTGTCTAGAGTTGTGTTGTGATATCTTCAAGTGAGTCCTTAGGCTTGATCGTGTGCATTTGCGTGTATGATTAGTGCACGATTAAGTCGAGGGCGTCACACTTGGGTTGGAGACAAGGAAACACAGCAAATGGAAAGGAGCACTCCAAGGTCAAAAAGCAACTAAACCACAAGCACACATGGAGTAATCCAACACCCAAAAAGCCTAAGACACGAAAGCACAACTCAAACCAAACGAAGCAAAAACTCTCAAAGAGAGGGCGGTGACCGAGGTCACCTATGTTTGAGTCATCAAGGAGGGTGCGTGTAACATCCCCAGATCTCAACGACGACGGCGGACGAGGAGGGTGCGTGTAACATCCCCATATCTCAACCCAGTCATCAAGCTAATTAATTTACCATGTCATCTTATTAACCTTGCTAATTGCCACTTTGGTTCAAACACAATTCAAATTCAAATCCAAATATTAAGTCAAATAATTATTTCTTCAAACAGTAAAACCAAAATGTTCATAATATTTCAAAAATTCTCAAAGCAATTATAAAAATAAAACCAACACTGTTAAAATTCCCAAGTTGACCCTATCATTTAAAATAGTGCTATTCCAGCAATTTAAAATGCAAATTCATTTATGAAAATTCCAATTGGATTCAAATAAATCCCAAAATTTTTGTGGCAGTGCTTAAAAATGCTTTGGATTTTATGGGACAAGTCCCATATTTTTCCTAAGCTATTTGGTGCCCCAAATATTTCTTTTCTTGTCTCTGTTTTTGAAATATTGGAAAAGGCAGAAAAGAAATCGGGCGAGGCCTGTCTGGCGCGGCCCGGCCGGCCCAGCCCACCTACCTGTTCCCCTACCTGCTCCCTCGCGCGTGTCGCAGCTGCCATGGTCAGCAGCTCGCAGCGCCGCCCGCTGCTGCCACGACGCCGGGGCAGTTGGGGCGAGGGGATAGGGACGCCCCCGTCCGTCTCCCCTGGACGCCGCGCCCTCCATTTCCTCTCTCCCTCGCTCGGCTCCCTCCTTCTCCTCTCTGCCGAGCGCCTCCGCCGACGCGCTGCCGCACCGTCGCGGCCACCGGCGCCGTCCTGTCCTCCTGAGCTGCCCACGGGCTCCGCTGGCCTCAGTCACTTCGTCCGGTGCCCTCCGCTGGAGCCGGGGAGCCCCGCAGCTGCCGTTCGCCTCCGTCCCCATCTCCGGCCACCGCGACGCCGTCGCCGCGAATCGCCGCCGTTCTGCGCTCCTAACATGTCGAGGGCTTTCCGTAGCCACTCGGTGAGCCTCACCTCCCTCTGCCTTCTCCCCCGAGCCGCCGCGTTTCTCCCTAGCTAGCTCGTTGCCTAGCCGCGCTCCGGCCGCCGCCGCGTGCTCCGTTCCGGCGAGCTCCGGCCACCCCAGCTCCGGGAAAGGCCACCAATGGATGCGGCACTCCACCAGCTAGCCGTAGATGCAAACCACGCGCGAAACCGAGCTCTGTAGCGGTTTTCCGACGCGCTCCGCCGTCTCGGCCTCGCCGGCGGCTCGACGCCGGCCGAACTACGGTGACAGCTGACGTGACACTTCATTAGGGCCTAATCCACCCACTAATTACCCACATATGACGCTAACAGCTGGGCCCCGCTGACTGTTTAACCGCGGGATTAATTCACTATTTAGTTTAACTTAACCCAGCTGACCCCACTTGTCAGCTTTGACTATGCTGACGCGGCGTTGACCCACCCCACTTGTCGGTGGCCGTGGCTGGCTGACCACTGGGCCCTGTTGACTCAGTCAACGGCTGACTGGGCAGTGCCCAGTCACTGCTAGTGGGTCCCGTGTGGGCCCTGTTGACTGGTCAGCGGGTCCGTTGACCGCTGACGCAGTGCTGACGCCAGGATGACGTCATAATTCTTTTTCTGCCGAATTTAGTAATTAAAATAATTTCAGAAATTGATTAAAACTTCGGAAATTCGTAGAAAATAATCCGTAGCTCGGAACGAAAAACTTTCTACATGAAAGTTGCTCAGAAAAATCCCACGAATCCGATTGTGCCATCTGTTTTCATGTCGGGACCCTCTACGTAGGAGAACCCGCAACTTTTTGTCTGTTTCTGGTAGATGAATAGTGCATACATACCGGTTAATAATTCCAACTTAAATCCTAAATAACTAAAACGGTTTAGAGATGCATTTGGTCACCCCTGCACCGCATTTTAGCATGTCATGCTCTGTGTTGTTTTGTATGCTGTGTATTTATCTGTTTCCTCCCCCTCTTCTCTCCGGTAGATTCCGGCACCGACGTAGCCCCTGAGAACTACTTCATCACCGACAACTCTTCTTTTCCGGCAAAGCTTCCAGGCAAGCAAACCCCCTTGACGCATGCCTATATCACCTATTCTTTCTTCCTCCTGCTTGCATTAGAATTTGCTACTGCTACTGATTGATCCTAATTCTCATGCATAGCCTGTTTATGTAACTGTTATTGATACGTGCCTACTATCCGAACTGCTTAGTATAGGTTGGTTGATAAACCATCTGTGGCCCCTCTTCCTTGCTCTAGTTGCCCCGCTTAGTTACAGTTGCCTCGATCGAAGTGATCGTCGGGCTGAGACCAGCACATCACCACACCCCCCCTAAGTTGTTCGACTCCACAGAGTTATCCTCGAGTGTCGAGGGTGATACCTCTTATAACACTCTTGATATGCCTCTGTGATACAGCTAGTCGGTTGTGGGATACGAGGGTGATTCCTCTTCCACCACCTCCGATGAAGCTTCTGTCGTGCAACCCCTCAAGTGTGAATCCATCGAGGGTGATTCCTCCAGGTTCACCTTGACGGTAGCATCGAGTGGGAATCCATCGAGGGTGATTCCTCGGATTACCCTCTTGATGTAACGGACACACGATTACATTTAACTGTTGCCCCCCTTGTACTGTTATTGCGGGACTGAAGGGACAGGCGGTACCACCCCGGTAGAGGTGGACCTGAGTTCCCGACAGTCTCCTGGGAAGTCGGGTTGACCTGGGAGGCACCCGCGAGATAATTACGAGGCGCGCCCGGGCAGGCAGAGACCGCCCTAGAGAGGGATGGGCATGACCCTTGTTGCACTTCCTCGAGACGGGGCGACAGGAGTACTGATCGTCACCGCGAGCTCCTAATAATTCGCTAACGGATTTGGGTATTGATCTGAGTTGGCCACTGGCCTATACGCACTACCACCACGCGGGATAATGGTTTATGGGGCCCTCGGTGCCGTATGTATCAGCCAAAAGCTCTGTCAGACGTCCAGTTCAGCATTGTGGCCGGGTCGGATCGGCGCCCCAGAGGTGGTGCCTGGTATCCACCCTACACACAACGACCCGGAGGGCACATGGCGATGGCCCAAGACCCCTGAGCCCTTAGGATGTAGACCGGCGGGGACCTCTCTGCTAAGCTCTAGGTAGGGCTGCGGTGTGTCGATCAGCCGATGCCGGGCATGACTCAGGAAAGTGTGTCCGGCCGGAGTTAATCGAGCGTGTTGGGTAATAGTAGTGCACCCCTGCAGGGAAGATTATCTATTCGAATAGCCGTGTCCACGGTAACAGGACGCTCAGTGTTGTATCCCGATCTGCTAATACTTGAACTGGATACATTTAATTAATTGGAAGCTTCGGGATCGCTTTCTCGCTGGGAGTCGAGGAAGGATCTCTAGGCTTCGATTCAACATGCTTGTTGGTTTATTATATGATACTAATCTACACTCTTCTAATGCTGCAAGACTAGTCTTCGATAGGCTAGGCTTTTCCCCTCTCCTCTTGTTTTCTGCAGTCAAGTCCACATATACAGCCTTCCTTGAAAATGTTGCATATCTAGACTAGTTCTGATGTCAGTCTTGCGAGTACTTTGGATGAGTACTCACGGTTGCTTTGCTCCCCTTTTTCCCCCATGCCCGATTGCTGCGACCAGATGGCGGAGCCCCGGAGCCAGCTACCACAGTCGATGACTACTACTACACTTCTGGAGGAGCATGCTGCTACGTGGAGACCGCTGACGACCAGGAGTAGTTTTAGGAGGCTCCCAGGCAGGAGGCGTGCGCCTTTTCGATCAGTGTTTTATTTTGCCCCGCCTTCTTAAAGGCCTATCTGTTTTCTTTCATATCTGTACTCAGATATCTAATGCTTTCGCTGATGCTTGTATGACATCGAGCTTATGTATTCGAGCCCTCGAGGCCCCTGGCTTGTAATATAAAGCTTGAATTATTTTATTTTGTGTTTAGAGTTGTGTTGTGGTATCCTCAAGTGAGTCCCTAGGCTTGATCGTGTGCACTTGCGTGTATGATTAGCGCACGATTAAGTCGGGGGCGTCACAGTGCGGATGCAAAGCAGGGGCGGAATGGTGGAAGTGGACCGAGAGGGAGATTTGAGTGAGTCGGGAGTGTCGGAATCCTACGTGGTGGCGGTCCGGACTCCCGCAACCCCCCCCCCCCCCTCAATTCGCTTCCGGTTTGCGGGAAACGGACATCCAGACGCGTTAGCGGACCGATGAGGTACCGCGTTGGGTGGCAAAATGATCGGTCCGGACGCTTGCGGACGGTTTGAGGGTCCATGTTGGATATGCCCTTAAGAGCTATATTTCAATCAAGATACAACAAAATTCTCTTTCTTTATTAAATAAGGTACCACATTAGATTTTTGTTCAGGCGGTGTGCTTTAGATATATAGTACATGGTGGAGCATTAGGACTGCCCTTTAACAAGGGTCAGACAATTGATTCAAAGGCTTAAAAGTAAGAAAATGAAAAGACCAAACAATTTGTAAATAGTGAATCTTTTTGGATCACAAGAGCGAGGAACACTATAATAGCAGAATACAAAATTGGTCTTTTTTTAGAAAAAAAAGGATAGGAGTAAGTTTATATCCAATTCACATGTACCATTTTTTTTGCATAGCTTTCCAAAGATTAAATTATAATTTTACTAAGTTTCAAACAAAAAATAAAATCAATAGTACCGAGTATCGAAATAACCATTCCGAAAAATGGAGTACTTGCATTAGACAGATGAATCAAAAGGCAAGAGCAAGTTTCTATCCAATACCTACGTGCCCGAAATTTTTGGTAGTTTTCCAAAGCTTAAAGTTTGAATTTGACAAAGTTTCAACCAGAAAACAAAACTAGAAGTAAGTTTCTATCCAATACATGTGTACAAAAAAAATTCCGTAGCTTTTAAAAAATTATTAGAAGTCCGCTAAGTTTCAAACAGAAATAAAAAATAAAAAATACCAGGCACAAAAAAAAAGTTTCACAAAATGGAGTATGAGGGAGTACATGCCAAGTTGCAATGGACCTCGGACAAATAAAAAGGAAGAATTAAGGCAAAGGAGGGAATTTAAGAAGAGGGTGTTGGGAATGGTCGCCTCGAATTTAATAGGACGAGGAGGGGAGCGGATACTGCATCCATCGCCATTGGTACTTGTAGCTGTAGTATAGCTTCGGAAGGGGAGACGTTAGGGTTTCACTGAGCTTCCATGGAGCTGAGATCTCGGCGCTGCCCGTCCGAGCAGCTAGGCGGCGGACCGGACCGCATCAGCGTCCTCCCCGACGACCTGCTCCTCCCCATCCTCGCCCGACTCGGATGCGCCGGCGCCGCCGCGCGCACCGGCGTCCTCTCCCGCCGGTGGCGCGGCCTCTGGCCCCGCCTCCGCCAGATCGTCTTCCGCGACGTCCCCTTCGCCTCGCTCGAAGCGGCGCTCGACGGCGTCGCTCGCCCCCCTCCCCCGGTTTCCCTCCTCGAAGTCCGCGTTCCCAACAAGCGCCTCCCTGGGCATCGCAGTCCCGACTCCGCCGGCATCAACTCGCTGCTGCTCGCTGCAGCGGGGCTCGAGCCGGAGGCGCTCGTCGTGGCTCTCCCCTCGGAATTAATAGGCTGTACCCTCGTCCTCGACCTGCCTTACTTCCACCGGGCCGCCTCCATCGTGCTGGACATTTTTTCCATGCTCCTCGTGCCTGCCGGCGTCGAGTTCCCCGCGCGAGACGCTGTCCTTGTCGTGCTTCCTTCCCGACCTTGACTCCTTCATCCCCTGCTGCCCGCGCTTGCGCACGCTCCGGCTTGGCGGCTGCTTTTTTCACAGGGGCGCCCTGAGCCTCAACTCTGTGTCGCTGCAGGAGCTTGTGGTGGACCGCGAGGCAGTATTGACAAACCATATCAGCATCGTTGCCCCTGTGCTCAAGCAATTGACCATGTCCTTCATCTCCTCGAACCTCAGCATCTCTGTCTTGGCACCAATGCTGGAGAATGTCTCATGGCGCTGCTGCTATACCGACGACTCTATTGTGTTTGGTGTTTGGCTACTCGAGGAGGTGTTACTACGGACGGCAGAGACACAAGGACAACTCCCTTCGCTGAGCATTCGTTTTGGCGCCGTTCGTACCTTATCCTTACCTTCTCCTGCACAATTTACTACAAACTCGCTAAATTAAATTTGTGAATGATATATATCTTTCCAATATTTTTTTCAGAGCTTGTCGGTTTTTGATGGTGAAGCAGATACCCTTACTCAGGAGATAGAGAAGCATATGATTGCTGAGTTCTCTGTTTTGGAGCTACATCTCCAAACAAGTGGACACGTGTTTGGAGCACTCACGTTTCATCTCCTAGGGAGTAATCGAATTTGTACTGCTATGCAGAAGCTTAAGGTCATCCTACAGAGATCAGCGGTAATATTCTGCTCTGATTACATACCCCAATGATACATTGTGTAGTAATTCACATATAATTTTTGGTTTTAGGTGAAAGAAAGATGCTCACCAGATTGTCCATGTGAGTCCTCGGGGTGGAGAGTCCAAACTATCTCCTTGACTGCTCTCGAAGAAGTGGAGATCAACGGCTTTGAAGGAGACAATCATGAGCTTGATTTCTTGAAACTGGTACTCAGATGTGCGCCAATGCTTAAAAGAATGATTGTGAAGCTGTCAGTTAAGGCCTCAGCAAGTAACTATAGACGCACAAAACTATACAACATCTTCAGGGCTAATTCATCTGTGGAATTCTATGTCTATCGTAGCTCTGGTGCGTATGCTTCGCATTCATGAATAGCATGCTCCTAGATGCAGCAAGGATATAAGTATAACTGTTAATCTTGATAAGTTTCGTCGAAACCTAAAGTCAAGTTGTTCGTTATTTTCATGTTGCACACAATATCTAGGGTGTTTGCATTGACCATCAAATTCTGAAGTCTGGTGCATATGTATTCCACTTATTATTTAAATATGCTTACTCGTGAGTAGGCGATAAACAATTTGCATTTTTTCGTGCAGGCTTCCATGCGTTAGTTGCGCTTTTAATTTACTCAATCTTCTGTGTTAAATTTGTATTTTGCAGCTGTATTCAGTAGCAAAAAGATTGTTTCTAGTTTACCCGAAGTTAATGTCTCATCTGAATTTCATTCTGCTTATTAGTTACGGTTTAAACTTAAATTATGTTTGACGAGTGCTTTTGTATTGCTCTCTGCCGTCAGATGTAAAAAGATACTACTCTGTACACTAATGTAAGACGTTAGTGTACAGAGGGAGTAGTTTCTAGATTACCTGAAGTTAATGTCTCGTCAGAATTTCATTGTCCTTTGTTCCAATTAAGTTCTGTTCGATGAGTACTTTTGTATTTCTCTCTGCTTACAGCCTGTATTGTGTTTTATCTGCCAGCGACAGCAATCTTTACTCATAACAACCACTCTTAAATTTGAGCACATTATGATACTGATCAGAGCTTGTTTCATCGTCTGCAGGATTAATGCACGGTAGCCAAAATTGCCTGTCTACATGATTCTCATCCATACATCTGTGGATATGTGTTGTGCATCGACAAAACCGTTCTTTCCTGCGATGGCCAACTCTGTTACCTGTCTTAGGATTTTGCTTTGTTGCTTCAACTGATTATCTTAGGTGTTGTTTTGCCAGTGTACAGAAGCTTTATATATGGCTGTAAGTGGTCCACTCTTTGTTAATTTCTGAATGGTTCCTATGCCATTCAGTAATCGAAGTAAATGCGCTCTGTGTCGATCATGTTCTCCAAGCCAGTAACCAGTTAAGCTTATGGTTTCAATTGCTTGTCGCGCTGTTTCATTTTGACGATGCATTGTGTGTTTTCACCAAAAGTAGATTGGGCAGCAATAGATGTTCACTCTACAGCTCATTATGTTTATATGAGCCAAATTAACTTTCTGATATGTTCACCCTCTGAACTTGAGAATTGCCTTCGGTTTCCTCTGAACTTGATGAACAGAAGATGCAGCTAGGGTCACTTTGTACAGCTGGTGGTTAAGAGTTGCGTCACAAGCTCCAGGCATAATTATTTTGAACAGACTCACGCATTTGTGTGTACTGTTTGCTGGTGTTTCATTTAGATATATTTGCATAGAATCAAAAGTGCCGATGTACACAAACACCAACATCAATGGTGTGTGATCCTGCTGATGTTTATCTGAGAGAGTATGTACTCCTTGGCTTATCAAGAATTGACCAGGACAGAGGAGATCGATTCCAGTTATTAACCATTATAATAAGATTAATAGCCAGTTAACTGAGGGCAATCTTGAGCTGAATCTTTGAGTTGTAGCCGCTGCAACCCTTTTTTTTTAGATGAGCCGCTGCAACCCTGATAGCATGTTCTCTTTTCTTGTCTTTATTTTCCCTTTCTGTTGATCTTGTAATTACGCAGGAGGGCACTGCCTCACTGTTTCCGTGTCAAGCAAAACAAAATCTTGAGCTTCGTTGCCGCGGCAGCCCTAAGTCTCCTGTCATATCGGCGATCACCACCATGGCATACTCTTTGGTCATCGCCACAGCCGCCAGATCCGGTGAGGGAACCATCGACTGTCCCGATCTCCATGGCAACATGTTCCTAGCTAGATGTTTGCTGGACCGCCCTTGCCTCCGTGTCGAAAAATGTAAGGGGGTAAAAACTCCTCTTATCGAGATTATTTGTAGAACCCCAGAAAAAAAACTACCACCAGGAGCCTACCAAATCTAAAGAGTCCGGGAGGAAGATAGAAGGAATTCAGTGTATGCTCGTTTCACTGTGAAAAACAGTTTGGTGCATGTATACTGCATACATGTCAGGATACCGCTTGAGGGTGGGTATGAAATAGTTTGGAATCTTCTGAGAGCATCTACAGCCGGACTTGGCAAATCCGCCCCTTATACGTCCGTGGACGCATCCGAACGGGCCCTCATATCTCGTGCCCGGCATCCACATATCTCAAATCCATGCAAATTCATGCACGTCCATCGTACACGTCAATATCGCACGTAAATAACAAATGTTGTTACCGAAAATACATAGTTCTTACATAAAATTTATTTTAAGTGCACAACTCAAACATTAGCTCTTTGGTTTTCATTGTGGGTCCACATATGCTCCGCAAGATCATTGAGTAGCTGCACGTGCACGTGATGATCTCGAAGATTCTGATGCATCTGGAGAAATTTCACAAGCTGATTTGCATCTTGATCCTCCGGGATTTGAACTTGTTCTCTAGGCGCTTCAAAATCATTGGTTTGGGCAACACCATCACCTTCATCCTCAACAATCATATTGTGCAAAATAACACAACATGTCATGAGTTGCCACAAAATTTCTGATTCCCACATCATTGCAGCTCCACGAACAATTCCTCAACGAGCTTGAAGCACTCCGAATGCCCTCTCCACATCCTTCCTAGCTGCTTCCTGCATTGTTGCAAAGTGGCTTTGTTTGTTGCCTTGTGGTTCGTATATGGTCTTCACAAACGCCGCCCACTAAGGATATATGCCATCGGCAAGATAGTATGCCATGTTGTAGTCAAGGCCGTTGATAGTGTAGTTGCACAGCGACGATTCCCCATTACAAAGCCTCCTGAACACCGGAGATCGTTGAAGCACGTTGATGTCGTTGTGAGAACCCGGCATTTCAAAGAAAGCATGCCAAATCCATAAGTCATGTGATGCCACTGCTTCCAGTATAATGGTGGCCTCTTTGGTGTGACCTTGATACATTCCCCGCAAACCTTTGGGGCAGTTCTTCCATTACCAATGCATGCAATCAATTGATTCGAGCATTCCTGGAAACCCTCTGGCCTCTCCAATAGCCAACAATTTTTCTGTGTCCTACACATTTGGTTCTCTCAGATACTCTGCTCCAAACACCTGCACCATGGCGCGGGCAAACTTCACAGTAGTTTTCAGGCATGTGCTCCCCCCCGTCCTAACCATCTCACCAACGGCATCTGCGGCAGTACCAAGTGCAAGCATCCTCAGAGCAGCCATGCATTTCTGCTTAGCACAGAAAGATAGTTCGCCGCAGCAATCCCTTGTGAGCTTGAAGTAGTCATCGTGTGCCTCCACTCCCTCCACAATGCGCAAAAACAATGGTTTCCGCATGCGAAAACGGCGACGAAACCATGGACCATCCGGGAAAGTTGGGTTCGGAGCAAAGTAATCCTTCTGTAGTAGCCGTGCTCCGGAGACCCTATCCCGATTGATTGCTCTTCTCCCTTTGATTGAGCCCTTGAAGTTGAGAATATGCTCCACCTGCCGGTCCATTTCCTCTTGCATGCTCATGAGCATGATCATGTCCACTTCTTCGTCCGAATCCGACAAATCGAAGAACTCATCTTGAATCATTTGATCAAGCTCCGTCGATCCATACTCCTCGTCGAACGAAGCATTAGAATTCATCGTTTTTCCTAAAAAAACAAAAAAAAAACCAGGTCGGACAATGTGTCGAACACATAGAGCGCATGGGGGAGCCTGAGAGTTGTCGGACGTACTGTGGTGGCGTCCGGGCCGGCGACGTCGTCCCCGGCGGCGAGGACGGGAGAGAGGAGTGTGGTGCCGGTGCTGGCGGCGCAAAGGCTCGGAATGGCTGCGGAACGCGCGCAACGGTGGAGCTACGAGACGGACGTCATGGAGGAGGAAGAAGAGAGGAGAGAGCAAATGGATCCGGTAGGTCAAGGGGGTGGATTTGGTGCAATCTGAGGTGAGGTAGGGCTGTCGGGTCCGATGTGGCGGGCGCCCCCATATCAGCCCTAGATTTGGACTGGATATGAGGGGTGCCGGTCAGGCCGGGCGTTTGAGGCCCGTTTGAGGAGCCCGTCTGGGTCGCTTTTTGTGACCGGGCCGTCCGCCCGAGCGTTTGAGGCGGGTTTGGGGCGCCCGACTGTAGATGCTATGAATCGCGTGGTTTTCACCCTGTTTCTTGAACTACTGTATCATTTGAACGGAAGCTCGCATCTACTGCATTTAAAAAAAAGAAGCTTGCCCAATAGCCCAAGTAAGGTTACTCTTTGCGGAATAGCACCCAGTAACAAAGGGATCAAGCATGATTTTAACAGTGATAGCTTTGAGTACAATAACTATAGTCAATATGGACTCTACCTTAGTTGAGTAAGTTGTGAGTACCTGCCCCGTGTAGGCTAGCAGATGTAGAATATACTAGGTGTACCGCTCTACCAGAGATGGTAAGGGCTTGCTTCAGACATCTTCGTCTCGGGTTTTTCCGCGTGGATATACACTAGTGCAAAAAGGGCTAATTAGGTCTAGTGGGAAAAGATGTATAATTTCTCGAGAGTATAAAAAATTGATCACGAATTAGCCATGTCCTCCATTATGGACACCTTAGAGCAATTATACTAGAATCATTGTGAGATCCCATCATTTTTAATAATATTTAGGTTACTGAATTGGCTTGCTTAATTAAACTTTTGGTCACTAAAAGATTGTTGGTGTAGGTAGGAAAAATTGGCTCTACGCAAAACTTCTCTTCAAAAACATCTTGATTTTACAAAACCTACATGTAGCATTATATGTGTTTATATTCTTTTGGGTGCATGCTTGCCAATACGTTCAATAAATTGACCCTTTTGGGCTGCAACTTTTCATGTTGCGGTTTATTAGACGAAGAGTAGGTGTTCCCGGTTAGGTCGTGGGTCTACACTCAGCTTTCCCAGTGGCATTGATGAAACTCTACAGTTGTTTTTCTTTTGCTTACTTTATGATTGATAGCCTACTCTAGATTCTCAATACATTATGACATGTGAATTATTGATATTCATCCTGTATTGTGTGTGCTAGCTATTGATCCAAGGACTAGAACTGCAAAACTAAGAGGCCGGGTCTGGGTCATCACATTTTAGGATTCAAGAATTTTGGTTGTGACACCCACCAAGCGGTCCACGAAGCACAACCAACCTATTTCTTCGTGGCTTGCACTTAGAAGCCTCACTAGGGTAGATATTCACGAAGTTGGCAGTCTCCAGGCCCGCACAAACTGTTGCAGCCTTCGCACGAAGAACTTGATATGATCACAAGTGACTCCTACCGTCAATGATGCGCTCACCATCCAAGAGTAATAAGCAAAGCACAATCACTTGGTAAGAGCTCCTTGCAAGATCTTCAATGAAAGCTTCTCTCAATAATCCATCGGAATATTCTCTTACAAGGATAGGATTGTGGTGAAAAAAATAAACTGAGTTGTAGCGATGAGTTCTTGGCCTTCTAAGAATCAAGAAGTAAACATGGAATCACACGACACTTCTTTCTTCTTCTTTTTGCCATGGATCTCTCTTTCTCTACATGGTAGGTGGATGGGGTGAAGTGTAGTGTTTTTTTTTGTGGCAGATAATGATGAATGGGGTGTGAGTAGAGAATATATAGAGAGGAGTCCAAAATCTAATTGTTCCCTAAAAATTAACTAAGGCTCGGAAGCACCGATGGAAGACTAGCAGAACTACTGAATCAATTCAAATAAATTTGAACGGCTATGTCAATGTTCAAGAACCAGGAGAAATATAGTACTCAGAAGTACTGATGAAAGAATGAGACAAAAGGTAGCACCTTTTTTTAAGATAGAACAACTTGGAAGAACTAGTCAAACCAATTGCTCGGTAGTACTGTAGTAAACACAAGAGTTATCAGGATGATATTTACAGAAAAGAGCTAAGTCACAGCTCGAAAGTTCCGGACGAAAATGAGTAGAGGTACCAAACTCATAACGTGACCAGCAGACAAGCAAACCAAGACGACTTGAAAGTGCTGATGAATTTTTTTGTGCTCGGAAGTGTCGGAGCAAACAAACAATGTTTCAAGGAGGAATGGCTTGACAGTTCCATAATAAAATAAATGGCGGTTTCGAACTGTTGAAACTAGGTTTGACCTCTGAGTATGAATAACCCTAAGTGGTTCAGTAGTACCGGCAGAAAATCTTCGAAAGTACCAGACTTAGAGAAACTCATACAAAGGGAATGACTAGGGAGATTTTCGAGGACTTTGGCTTAGGATCCAATTCTTGGAGCTCAAACAAAGTATTTGCTTGTACCCCTCTTCGTAGTATATGGTTATCATATACGCAATGTGAATCTTGTATTCACCAAAAGTCTAGAAAATATATAACAAGAGCTCGAGGAGAACAACAACTAGAAAAGTTGTTTGAATGGGTCACCAGTGATGTTCCACTTGTAGCCAAACTTGATACACAATGAGATCACATGCTATAGACGAAGTAAGCTCAATGAAACATCAGTCATCTCAATGGTTTTGTCATAGATCATCAAAACCAACGGGGGTATAATGGAGATGCACTTTCACAAGATCTTCACTATAAGACGTCGTAAATGCTGATGGGTGCTATAAAAATACTAAAAATATTTCTCCATTCAATTGAAATGTGAGTGGTCGGATATCAACCTTCACGTGCTACTTGCACGAGCACTTGGCACCACAAGCCACAGTACAATACAATAGGAGTACAACAGAAAAATACATGATACTAGTCACGCTTGAAACTGTGAGCATACTGTTTTCTTACTCTACGCGCCACCATGGCTATGTTGAATCCCTCATGTGGTTTGCCACTGCTGGATCCCGCGTGATGATGCGACGCAAATATAGAGTGGACTCTTGAACCGGTGTAACACGAGCAGCGGATGAAACCTGATCTCCTCCTCTCGTATTCGCTCTTGAAATGCTCAAATTCCTGTCAACTCGCCACAGCTGCATTTCCTTTGGCGTTTCATTCACATATTTTACGAAAAACTCTTTCAAGTGAGCTTGATCCTGTGGTTGGTACTTGATTTCTATTGAGTTCAGTTTCTTGTGTCGAACAAGTGTTGAAACACATTGGTTGGGACATGTCCTTTTCGGCCCTGCCTTCCCTTTGCTCCTCTTCGGATGACCTAGAAACTGTTGTGTACAAGATTTTTTGTCTCAGGTGTACAAGAAACAAAGAAGTGAAGTGTAGAGTACAATTAAAAAGAGGCATATACCTTGCAGCGGCGCAATCGAAGCTTCTCCAAATTAGGGGCGTTCTCAAGGATTTTCATCAACACTTGGAAGTTGATTGCTCCAATATCACAACCGTCGAGAAGCAAGGTTCTTAGGTTTTCGAACACCGGAAAATCTTGAGACTCATGGTCCAGCAATGCCTGAAATAAAAGAACAAGATAAAGATCCACCCATGTCTAAAACATCACCATCACACAGCTCACTATGTGTATAACTTACTGACCAAAATAATTATATACTGTACACTTTTGTTGCAAAAATAATAATCATAATGTGCACTTTTACTATCGTGTTTTTAAGCTTTGGTGTTGTGCATTTTTGTTTGTGCAGCTTCAGGTGAGTGATACAGAAAAGTAGGCAGATGGAATTAAGTTGTCCAATTTGAGGCGAGTCAGGTTCACAAAGAAAAAAAATCGCAAAAAAAAGTTCACAAAGAAAATTGGGCTTATGAGATTCCTCAAAAAAAAAAAAAAAAATGGGCTTATGAGGATTAGCACAAGCACTGCTAAAACGCTCGAGATCGAAAATTGCGTACCGTCGTGGTGAACCCCGAGAGTTCTAATTTCGTGATGTTGGTTAGTCGGTCGAGGAAGCTGCACATGGATCTCAGGAACGGGAGCTTGGCTTTGTAAGCTCGTTGGTCCAGATCGTTTAGACAGATGGACGCCTCGACGAGCGACGGCAGCGCCTCGTTTCCTGGAGCAGTGGTCACCACCGAGATGCTGCCGGTGCGGCAGAACGGAAGGACGAGGCGGAGGGAGGCGAGGCGAGGAGCCGCGATGGCCACGGTGTCAGTTGAGTAACTGACCAAATTACTTGTGACTGCGAGGTTCTTGAGCGTGGGCGAGGCAATGGTGAGGGACCCGTAGTAGTAGCAGTTGTCGAGGTGCAGGTCCTCGAGGACCAGCAACTGGCCGCCAATCTCCTCCCCGAAGCAGAGTCCTAGCGTCACGCCGGAGAGCCGGAGCCTCGTCAGGCGGCAGGCGGCGGCGCCCATGTCTACGTGGTGGGGCGGCCACAGGATGCAGCCATTGGCGTAGTCGCACTGGAGGTCGACGGTGGCCGGGCGGCGCCCGAGGCCGCGCCGTATCCACCTCCCAAAGCTCATAGTGTTCATGACATCGCTGAAGTGGAGGCGGAACGTGTCCAGAGGCGGCGGTGCGGCCCCGGGAGGCCACGGCAGCATGGTGTCGGCGAAGTCCTCGAAGCGCTGGTACTGGCGGGAGCCGGGAGAGCCGCTGCCGGGGAACTCCCGCTGGTCGATGTCGACGCAGCGCACGGAGCGCCAGACGTGCCGCCAGCGCCGGGACAGCGCGCTCGTCCGCGCGGCCTGCAGGGACCCGAGGCGCGAGAGGATGTCCTCCAGGAGGCAGTCCGGCAGGTCGCTCAGCCGGTCCGCGTCCACGGGAGCGCGCTTGCATGACGGAGATAGGTGGCCGCAGTCTCCAGCCATATATGGTGACAAGGACGAGTACTGGTTGCTTGCTTCCTTGGTGGCGGGCCTCGAACTTTTATTGATCGTATCGACGAGCTGCTCCCTTGGGTGGCTTTATGTACGAGCCGTGTGTCCCGACTGCTGACATGGTCCGTCTCCGACTCTACAGTCTCTCCGTGTATGCTACCGATCGGCTTAACCCGTAGATGCTTCGGCTGCGTGCTGCGCATGCTGTGCGCGAGTGCTGCAGAGAACTGTTCACTGAAACTCTCACGGACTATATCCGGTTCGGAGAAGACTTCCGGCGATATGTATCCGATTCGATGTCTATGAATCTTTGAGAGCATCAATCAAGATCCTGAGATTGTAAATTTACCTAAATGATAAGTGCCACACATGTGGCATGAAGCAATCCGGCCCAGACGTTTTTTACAATTAAAGTTGTCATCCGAAAAGAAAAAACAAAGCAAAACAAAAAAAAACTAAAACTTGCCATCTGAAAAGGAAGTTTTCATCCTCGCTTCACTAAATTTGCCATAAAAAAACGTTCGGAGTTGCCATGTGTTCGTGCCACACATGTGACACTTATCAGGGTTCTAAATTTATAGGTCCACAACATTCAAGAAATGTAGCATTTTCATCTTTTTTTCATGCTTGTTGGGCATGGGCATAACCTGACCTTACGCTGAAAAACAACGCTTGTTGGCTCCGCACCGAATGAAACTTATGAAAAAGAAATGTTATTCTCTCGATATTTTAAAGAGCTCCCTAATCCCCTGACTCGGAGTGCTATGATGGGCTATTGAAGTTCGTCCCTGTGGTACGGTGGGGCAGTACAAATCCTTTCATTAATGAAGTTCCGCCCCGACACTCCCATTATTGGCTTCCCTCCGTGTGGACCGCTCGGGCGAAGGCAGAACATGGAATGGTCGTAGGGGCATCCTCCCTAGGTGGAAACGACGTGCCGTCTATCCCCGGCGGCGCCCCATCACCATCTCCAATCCCTCCTTCCCATCCCTCCCCACCCTCGCCACCGCCGGTTGGTGTCCCGGTGCGGTGCAAGGTGATGTCTACTACACAACTTATTCTTGTAGACTCGTGTTGGGCCTCCAAGCGCAGAGTTTTATAGGATAGTAGCAATTTTCCCTCAACTGGATGACCTAAGGTTTATCAATCCATGGGAGGCGTAGGATGAAGATGGTATCTCTCAAACAACCCTGCAACCAAATACAAGAAATCTCTTGTGTCTCCAACACACCCAATACAATGGTATATTGTATAGGTGCACTAGTTCGGCGAAGAGATGGTGATACAAGTATAGTATGGATAGTAGATATAGATTTTTGTAATCTGAAAAATAAAAAACAGCAAGGTAGCAATTGATAAAACGGAGCACAAACGGTATTGCAATGCTTGAAAACAAGGCCTAGGGTTCATACTTTCACTAGTGCAATCTCTCAACAATGCTAACATAATTGGATCATATAACAATCCCTCAACGTGCGACAAAGAATCACTCCAAAGTTCCTATTAGCGGAGAACATAAGATAGAAATTGTTGTAGGGTACGAAACCACCTCAAAGTTATCTTTTCCGATCAATCTATTGAGCCATCCCTATAAGTGTCACGAACAGCCCTAGAGTTCGTACTAAAATAACACCATATGATACGCATCAACCAACTCTAATGTCACCTAGATACTCCAATGTCACCACAAGTATCCATGAGTCAATTATACGATACGCATCAAACAACTTCATAATCATAATATTCAATCCACACAAAGAACTTCAAAGAGTGCCCCAAAATTTCTACCGGAGAAAGTAGGACGAAAACATGCATCAACCCCTATGCATAGATTACCCCAATGTCACCTCGGGAATCCGCGAGTTGAGTGCCAAAACATATATCAAGTGAATCAATATAATACCCCATTGTCACCACGGGTATTCATATGCAAGACATACATCAAGTGTTCTCAAATCCATAAAAGTATTCGATCCGATAATAGTGAAACCTCAAAGGTAAAAACTCAATTCATCACAACCAGATAGAGAGGGAGAAACACCATATGATCTAACTATATTAACAAAGCTCGTGGTACATCAAGATCGTCCCAAATCAAGAACATGAGAGAGAGAGAGAGATCAAACGCATAGCTACTAGTACATACCCTCAGCCCCGAGGGTGAACTACTCCCTTCTCGTCATGGAGACCGCCGGGATGATGAAGATGGCCTCCGGTGATGATTCCCCCCTCCGGCAGGGTGCCGGAAAAGGGCTCCAGATGGGATCTCCTTGGTACAGAGGCTTGCGGCGGCGTAAAAACTCATCTAGGTTAACTTTCGGGGGTTTCTGAATATATATGATTTTTCAGCGTTGGAATCACGCAAAGAGGTGCCACAGGGGGCCCACGAGGCGCCAGGGCGCGCCTGGGGAGGGGGCAGGCGCGTCCAGGTGGCTCGTGGGGCCCCTGTGGCTCTTCTGCTACTTCCCCGAAGCTTCCTGGGTCCGTTTCCTTCCAGAAAAAATCGTCAAAAAGTTCCGCTGCATTTGGACTTCATTTGATATGGATTTTCTGGAAAACCAAAAACAAGCAGAAAACAGCAACTGGCACTGGGCACTAGGTCAATATGCTAGTCCATGAAAATCATATAAAATCCATATAAAAGTGCACCAAAATCATACAAAACTATAATAAACATAGCATTAATACTTCATAAATTATAGATACGTTGCAGACGTATCAGCATCCCCAAGCTTAATTCCTGCTCGTCCTCGAGTAGGTAAATGATAAAAGAAATAATTTATGAAGTGTGAATGCTAGCATAGTGCATAAGTTTGATCAATGATAATTTCAATCACTTTTCCTAGCATCATAACAGCAACTTTTCTCATAAAACTCATCATGATAAAGTAGCAATCAATTCACATGTTATGGTTCAAACAATGCATTCTTTTGAAACTTAACAACCTATGTTCTTAGTCACCAAATAATTGCAATTCAACTTAATTTCAACAAAGTCTAAGTAAGAGCTCCACATACTCAATTATCATATAGTCTTCTATGATTACTAGTACTCAAAGCATATTTTTAGAACAAATGGCATCCATCGAACACAGAGAAAGATAGGGGCTTAATGTTTCGCCTCCCAACTTATTTATCATAGAGATAATTGTCAACAATAATAATTCATGATCAAATATATTTGACTAGCCATATGTGCCTGGATCTTTCCCCACCACATGATGCTTGCCAACTAGAGAATAATTGAGATTGAAATGCGAATGAATACTTATTGACTCTTGCATAAAAGTAAATACATAAAAGTAAATGCATAAAAGTAAAAGATAGGCCCTTCGCAGAGGGAAGCAGAGGTTGCCATGCGCTTTTTATTTTTTGATGCACAAGCCCTTAATGCAAAGGAACGTCACGTTATATTGCCCCTTGTGATAGCAACCTTTATTATGCAGTCCGTCGCTTTTATTTCTTTACCATCATAAGTTCGTACAACACTTATTTTCCCTTATAAAAAAGATCATACATATTTTAGGAGCAATTTTTATTGCTTTTTGCACCGATGACAACTTACTTGAAGGATCTTATTCAATCCATAGGTAGATATGGTGGACACTCATGGGAAGAAATTGGGTTTAAGGGTTTTTGGATGCACAAGTAGTATATCTACTTAGTACGAATTTTTGGCTAGCAAGAGATCCTAAGCAAGCACCACATGTTGGAGGATCCATAACAATATAATTTCTATACAAATATACCCAAACATAACTCATTACGTTGTCTTCCTTGTCCAACTTCAACTAATTTGCTCAAGTTTGAAAATAATTAATGGGTATTCACAATCATAAAATATGTCCAAGATAATATATTTATATGTGAAAGTTCTCTTCCTTATACTAATCATTCATGAATTGCTTGTATGACCAATGTTGTGATTGTCAAGCTTCAATAGATTTTACCTTCTGAACCCAATGTGAAGCTACTACTAGGCATGATACGAGCATATGAAGCTCACATTATTTCAACTTTATGATATTCAATTCATTCAACAATTTACTCATAGGATATAAGTGAAGAACGAGAGTAAATAACAAACTACTCCAAAAGATATAAGTGAAGATCAATGAGTAGTTAAGTAAATAGGTAGCTATGTGAGGACTCTCTCTCATTTAAAAATTTCAGAACTTAAGTATTTTATTTAAACGGCAAAAAAACAATAAAATGGCATTCCAAGAATAGCACATCTCATGTGAAGAAGCAAAAACTTAGGATCTACCAAAACTGACCGATAATTGTTGATGAAGAAAGGTGGGATGCCTACCGGGGCATCCCCAAGCTTAGATGCTTGAGACTTCTTGAAATATTAATTTGGGATGCCTTGGGCATCTCCAAGCTTGAGCTCTTGTGTCTCCTTAATTCCTCTCATATCATGGCTTCTCCTAAATCTTTAAAAACTTCATCCACACAAAACTCAACAAGAACTCGTGAGATAAGTTAGTATAAATCAACTCAAAACTTTAACATTCTATACTGTAGCAAATCATTAAAATTATAATTAAACATTGCATACTAAATTTCTCTGCATATTTAATACTCCTATCCACAAATAGAAACATTAAACAAGCAAACATATGCAAACAATGCAACCATAACAGCAATCTGCCAAAACAGAACAGTCTGTAAAGGGGGATTTAAAATTCATACTTCCCTAACTCCAAAAATTCTTAACAATTACCACGTGACAGAGAACTCATGCATGCTTACTGTGTAAAAATTTGAGATTTTTATCATGTTCTGACTATTCAGGAATATTCTGGACATAACAGAAAACTTTCTGTTTTCAAACAGCAACACATGAACTTGCAAACTAAGCATGGTAAAGGCTATAATTGGCATTTTATTGAACTAAAAGATACAAAACATGATTATTGATAACACAAAGCAAATATCAACAGAAGAAAATGACGCTCCAAGCAAAACTCATATTATGTGACGAATAAAAATATAGCTCCGAGTGAGGTTACCGATAGTGTTGAAGACGAAAGAGGGGATGCCTTCCGGGGAATCCCCAAGCTTAGACGCTTGAGTCTTCATTGAATATTAACTTGGGGTGCCTTGGGAATCCCCAATATTAGGGTCTTGCCACTCCTTATTCTCCTCATATCGATATCTCACCCAAAACTTGAAAACTTCAATCACACAAAACTTAACGGAACTTGGTGAGATAGGTTAGTATGATAAAAATAAATCATCCACTTAGGTACTGTCAAGACAAGATTCATAATTGTTCTCACATAATGCCTACTGTATTCTATCATTTCCACAATTTATATTACTCAATATAAGCTATGGAAACACTAAAACAAGCAAACTATGCACCGAAAACAGAATCTGTTAAAAACAGAACAACATATAGTGAGCGATTTAAAAACCATACTTATCTACCTCCAAAAATTCTGAAAAATTAGGAAAACGTAAAACATTTGTAACCAAATACTGTGTAAAAATTTCAGAATTTTTTCACGCTCCAGTACAGAATAGAAATTCCAGCACTCGATGCAAAAGTTTCTGTTTTTGCACAGAATCAAATCAACAAGCATCCACACTATCCCAAAGACTTTACTTGGCACATTATTGAAAGAAAACATATAAAACATGCTTACCACAGTAGCTTAATCATGTGAACACACAAAAACAGAAGGTATAAGTATTGGGTTGTGTCCCAACAAGCGCTTTTCTTTTATGCCTTTTTAGCTAGGCATGATGATTTCAATGATGCTCACATAAAAGTAAAGAATTGAAACACAAAGAGAGCACCATGAAGCATATGAATAGCACATTTAAGCCTAAACCACTTCCTATGCATAGGGATTTTGTGAGCAAATAGTTTATGGGAGCAAGAATCAACTAGCATAGGAAGGCAAAACAAGCATGACTTCAAAACTTTCAACACATAGAGGGGAAACTTGATATTATTGAGATATGTAAAAGCATATGTTCCTCTCTCATAATAATTTTCAGTGGCATCATGAATGAATTCAACAATATAACTATCACTTAAATCATTCTTTTCATGATCCACAAACATAGAATTTTTACTACTCTTCACATAAGCAAATTTATTCTCAACAATAGTAGTAGGAGCAAATTCAATAAAATAACTATCATGAGATAGTTGATTGGCATAATCCAATTAAAAATTAAAATCATGATGACAAGTTTCATGGTTATCAATATTCTTTATAGCATGCATGTCATCATAATAATCATCATAGATAACAACTTTGTTGTCATAATCAATTGAAACCTCTTCCAAAATAGTGGATTCATCATTAAATAAAGTCATGACCTCTTCAAATCCACTTTCATCATTGTAATCATCATAAATAGGAGGCATGCAATCATCATAATAAATTTTCTCATCAAAACTTGGGGGACTAAAAATATCATCTTCATCAAACATAGCATCCCCAAGCTTATGGCTTTGCATATCATTAGCATCATTGATATTCATAGAATTCATACTAACAACATTGCAATCATGCTCATCATTCAAAAAATTTATGCCAAACATTTTATTGAATTCTTCTTCTATTAATTCAGCACAATTTTTCGCTCCATCATTTTCAAGAAAGACATTATAAAGACGAATAATATGAGGCAACCTCAATTCCATTTTTTTGTAGTTTTCTTTTATAAGCCAAACTAGTGATAAACAAGAAACTAAAAGATTCGATTGCAAGATCTAAAGATATACCTTCAAGAACTCACCTCCCCGGCAACGGCGCCAGAAAAGAGCTTGATGTCTACTACGCAACTTATTCTTGTAGACTCGTGTTGGGCCTCCAAGCGCAGAGTTTTGTAGGATAGTAGCAATTTTCCCTCAAGTGGATGACCTAAGGTTTATCAATCCGTGGCAGGCGTAGGATGAAGATGGTATCTCTCAAACAACCCTGCAACCAAATACAAGAAATCTCTTGTGTCCCCAACACACCCAATACAATGGTATATTGTATAGGTGCACTAGTTCGGCGAAGAGATGGTGATACAAGTATAGTATGGATAGTAGATATAGATTTTTGTAATCTGAAAAATAAAAAACAGCAAGGTAGCAATTGATAAAACGGAGCACAAACGGTATTGCAATGCTTGAAAACAAGGCCTAGGGTTCATACTTTCACTAGTGCAATCTCTCAACAATGCTAACATAATTGGATCATATAACAATCCCGCAACGTGCGACAAAGAATCACTCCAAAGTTCCTATTAGCGGAGAACATAAGATAGAAATTGTTGTAGGGTACGAAACCACCTCAAAGTTATCTTTTCCGATCAATCTATTGAGCCATCCCTATAAGTGTCACGAACAGCCCTAGAGTTCGTACTAAAATAACACCATATGATACGCATCAACCAACTCTAATGTCACCTAGATACTCCAATGTCACCACAAGTATCCATGAGTCAATTATACGATACGCATCAAACAACTTCATAATCATAATATTCAATCCACACAAAGAACTTCAAAGAGTGCCCCAAAATTTCTACCGGAGAAAGTAGGACGAAAACATGCATCAACCCCTATGCATAGATTACCCCAATGTCACCTCGGGAATCCGCGAGTTGAGTGCCAAAACATATATCAAGTGAATCAATATAATACCCCATTGTCACCACGGGTATTCATATGCAAGACATACATCAAGTGTTCTCAAATCCATAAAAGTATTCGATCCGATAATAGTGAAACCTCAAAGGTAAAAACTCAATTCATCACAACCAGATAGAGAGGGAGAAACACCATATGATCCAACTATATTAACAAAGCTCGCGGTACATCAAGATCATGCCAAATCAAGAACACGAGAGAGAGAGAGATCAAACACATAGCTACTAGTACATACCCTCAGCCCCGAGGGTGAACTACTCCCTCCTCGTCATGGAGACCGCCGGGATGGTGAAGATGGCCTCCGGTGATGATTCCCCCCTCCGGCAGGGTGCCGGAAAAGGGCTCCAGATGGGATCTCCTTGGTACAGAGGCTTGCGGCGGCGTAAAAACTCATCTAGGTTAACTTTCGGGGGTTTCTGAATATATATGATTTTTCAGCGTTGGAATCACGCAAAGAGGTGCCACAGGGGGCCCACGAGGCGCCAGGGCGCGCCTGGGGGGGGGCAGGCGCGCCCAGGTGGTTCGTGGGGCCCCTATGGCTCTTCTGCTACTTCCCCGAAGCTTTCTGGGTCCGTTTCCTTCCAGAAAAAATCGTCAAAAAGTTTCGCTGCATTTGGACTTCATTTGATATGGATTTTCTGGAAAACCAAAAACAAGCAGAAAACAGCAACTGGCACTGGGCACTAGGTCAATATGTTAGTCCATGAAAATCATATAAAATCCATATAAAAGTGCACCAAAATCATACAAACCTATAATAAACATAGCATGGATACTTCATAAATTATAGATACGTTGGAGACGTATCACAAGGCGGCGGGGGCGTTCCTTCTTTGAGCGCACTAGTCTGGGGTACTCATTGCTGGATCTACTGTCTGTCACATCGTCGCCTGCTACGGCTTGGTCTGCGTCAACACTGGAGGCCCTCCTCTCGGGGCGCATGTGCCAAGGCCAGAGGGGCCGTAGCTGGGAACTGTAGAGACGCTGCAGTCCCTTGCACGTTGGATTCGGGACTGGAAGGAGTGGCTTTTCTGTGGTTGTCGGCGATCATGGGGACTAGTGGAGGTGCAGAGCACAGACCGGATCCTTTGATGTCGGGGCGGTGGCCCTGGATGGCGGGCTGCACGGTTGGCTCTCCGACGAGCAACGTGGTGGCGGTGTTGGCTACTTCCTTTGCCTGTTTGGATGGCGAGGGTTGTGGCGGCAGGTGGTCCTAGCGAGGTTGCGGTGGTGGTTGAGCTTGGGTCAAGATCTAGAGGCCTAGTTCATGTTGCGGTGGGCCTCCCCTCGTGGTGGGCTTAATGACCAGGTTCCTTAGCAAGGCGCAAGGGAGGTACTGAGCGAAAGCTCGACACTTCGACGCTGGCGTTGGTGATGCTTGCGGGTCTCGCGTCCCTCTTGCGGTGCCGCCATAGTCCTCCCCTCCTTGTCCTTGTCGCCAGGTGAAAACCCATGTCCTTCGGACTTGGCGGCAGCGCCACAATGTGTCGTTACCCTCCTGAGGGTGTTGTAAAAGCGCACATGTCATGCTTGTTGGATCATGATACTAAGCTTCTTCAACACCGGAGTTTGGTGGTCTCGTTGGCCCCCCTCATTTACACAAGTCTTCATCATCAGCTTTCTGGGTCCAAATTGGCGGGTTAACTCCTCAGATTTTCTAGGAGTTTTAGGTTTGAGAAAGGATTAGCTAGGGTATAACTTTTCAAAAGGGGATCTTTTGAGGATTTAAAGGATTTTGAGGGAAGGATTAGAGATGCTCCAAGGAAGGTTTCACAATTCATTTTGGACCTATTTGATGTCCTGCATCCCGGGGCTTGGCTGAGTGGAAACGCGCAAATTGGCTGTTTTTCCACAGCTAGACCGGAGCGATGCAAGCGAGAGCATGTGGGTGGCTCTCGTGGTGCGAGCTGGTGCATGTCTGTATGTGGGTTTGCACGACTTCTGTTCTACTCACCTCACTTAATCTCCTTCGCCTAATCATTTATAATCTACACAACGGTGCTTCGATTCGAGATAATCTCTACACGAAAAAGATGCACACGGGAGCAGAGCCATGATTTAGACATAGGAGGGGCGGGGGCGAGATGATGGTCAAGAAAAAATATACTTTTTTGTCTCACAAGCTACCCAAGAGTATCCAAGTATCATTCACATTTAACTTCCCCATACACACTTTTTTTTTGCAACGTGAGCATGTCTATCTTAGCCAATGGTGATGAATAATTCCACGTACGTTTCAAGTAGACGAAGTTGATAATCAAACTATAATAAATTGATATGAAAAAAGCTTTGCTACAAAACATTATCATATGTAAGTTTAAGATCTATGAATGGGAACAATCATTATATATAACCGAATGGATGGATTTTGCTTGCATTTAGACACAAGTTTGAGAGGCAAATAATCACCAGTTGTATTAGAAATATTTTTTGTTCTATTAGGAAAAGGTAATCAACATTGCTGAAAACATGCCTAGAGAATCAAATTCAGTTTTGCTCACCCCCTCCGCCGCTAGGTACATTTATAGGTTAAAACATATTGGTTGGTCGTTTTGGCAGGCCCGTAATGCTCGTTGAATCATCGAGTAGTTTGAACTTTCGAAGGATTGCGCGTGCATATGCCCTAGTATAGTGACAAGGGGTCGACGACAATGCTTGATTAAGCCCAATGGAGCGAAATGGGACACCATATGTGTCAATGTGAGTTTTGTGGTGGTTATAGTTATCAATTGATTGATTGATTGATTGATTGATGTGCGCAATTCTCCTGCGGCAAACCAATGCCATTAGGCTAATTCTTTTGGATTGGAACTAGCTAGCAAGCTTGGACCCATAGAATAGAAGCCTATGCCTTGCCTAATGATCGGTGCTAAGTAAAGATTAAGCATCATATTAGTACTAGCCCCCCTAGAAATTCATGGGATGGCCGATTGATAGGGGGGGTTGCGCCCCCCCCTCCTCCCATTGGCCCCGTCCCTGGATGCACATTGACGTTGTGGTTTCATTTAGACAATCGGTTCTTAATTTCGTGGACTGAAAATCTTTAATTTCGTATTCATGTTTGAAGTTTTTTAGACAAATTTCGGTGAAATTTTCGCACACGGTCGACCATTTGAATATATTTTTTGACCACTAGCTTCATCTTGTTGTTTCACATGACTTTTATGTTGTGTTTTATGGTTCGATGGTCGTAGACAAGTTTCTTCAAGTGTGGTAGTGTAAGGTAAGTTCACCACACGGACAAGAGTTGAGATTGATCATCCATGCGCACATAACCAAACAACAACACGTTGCGTCTAGAGAGCAAATGCTTGTAAACCAAACAACCATGCATCTATTTCTTCTCAGTTAGGCTAGGGGTACTCAACCACAAATGTAGGGATGCCAAAAAGGATGCTGGTAACCAAACAAGCCATTTCTGTTCATGACTTCTCGTATCATTTTTTGTAGCCATTTTTCGTCAATTTCCACCCCAACCCCGGCAGGGCAGCCCCAACCCCCAAACCCAACTAGGGTTCCTCTCCAACCGTCATCTTCCTTCATCAATAGATCGTCGGCCCCCTCCTCCTCCGTTGGCTTCGCCGATGAGGGTGTGGGGAGGCCCGATCTACCGGTGGGAGTTGTAATTTCCCTCACTTAGGGCATTAGGTAGGTCTCTGTTCTGCGGTGGTGAGACACTGGTGTCGCCATCAGCATGTAATAAATTCTCATCACCTCGTCCGTCCTCCTTTCGGTGATGCTTTTTTGTATCGCCAGGAGGCGTGTGGAAGATGGCATGTCCTTAGATCAAGTTCTCCAGTCTGACGTTTTCTTCTACAGGTTTGTCTCGGTCGCGCTGTCTTGCGAAGCAGACAACATGGCTATACGCCTTGGTCCTCCGGCTCCAGTTTCGAACAACGAAGGTTGACCAGACTCGACCTCGTCGAGGGGCCTGTGAGGTTTGTGTTCCTCGACTTCGTCTGGCCGAAACTGTCCCTCTATGTCTTTTTTTTTTCCGGGGCGACGATTTGCTATGCAGATCGTGGCCGTCGACATCTTCTGGTCTACATCGACAACTTCTCGGCCGTTGCTTTTACAGACTCCTGGGTTTAAACAAGTTTGCTTCGCTGAGACGGAGGCCAGAGGCGGCAACGAGCTTTGCTCATGGCGCCCTGCTAGTGGATGCATGAGAAAGAAGACTTCAACACCCTCAAGGATATGAATGTATTTTTTAATTTTTGTAAGAGTATGTGCTACTTAATATATGGCCTTTGGCCTTTTCATCACATCACAAAAAGAAATAAAATCCACCTCAACCGTTTGATTCGGAGGTGAACCACCCAATCGTGCGGCCGTGGCACACGGTCCGTCGGTCACCGCGGGCTCATCACAACCGTTGCCGACACACACACGTCGTGGACAGGCGATAAACATTCACCAAACAAATTGAATTTGGACACGAATAAAATTCATTACGAAAACCGAAATCCGGAAAGCGCAAAAAAGCCCGCACCTTGGTGGCTTCGTGCTACCAAATCGAACCCCCCCTCCCCTCCCGTCTCAAGCGCCGGTAAACTTCGCCACGCCCCAATCTCCATTCGCCACAAACCCTAACCGCCCCCCTGTGTCGCGCCGCCGGCCGCCCCGCGCCACCCTCCTCGCCCTTCCAGGGCTCCGGCGAAGGCTATAATCCGCGGGGAGCGGCGGCGATGGCATCCACGGCAAAGGTCACCATCACCCTCGGCCGCAGCGGTCAGGTGAGCCGTCGCCTCGGATCTCCGGGCTCTAACGCTCGTGTGATTCCTCTGTATTTTGATTGCTCGTTTGTGATTCCGATGTACCCTCGTCGACGGTTTGGTTGATTAGAAACGAAACGGATGATCGGATGTAGTACAGCTTTAGTCAAGCCGTAGCTGTAGCGCGCGCGGCCAGATGGTCAATTTCCAGTAGTCATAGCTGCGATTTTGGTGCGCCCATTGGTGGATACATTGTTGGCTTGAATTTTCATCTCCCCTGAAGGTTCTATCTTCTAAGTGAGTGTTGCATCAAAGGTTTTTGTGATTTACTGTAGGTATTGATTAGGGATGAGTAAAGTTACGTGATTTACTTAGTTGTTGACAAATGCGTGAGTTAACAGTAGTTTCTAGATGTCTTTGCCTCTAGTGGGTTTCTGGGTGTGTTGGGGAGTAAGTACATGGTTCACGATTAGAGACAAATGTCACTTGAATAACTAGCTCCGTGACACATTTTTGAGTTGAGGGGAAACCACTGTATTGGGGATGTTTTCTTGTAACTAGTGTTCAAACCTTCAGGTCATGCCCTGTTGTCCAATGGTTGATTGCTCTCTGCTGGCTGTATTGACTATTATCATATTGCAAGTCCTGAATTCAGAGCTGTGTCGGTGTTAACCATAAGGTGATAGAAGAATGCATGTCAATTCATCTCCTTCCTGTTTGCACTTGTACAAATTTTAGCTGACCAACTCAGCTACCACTTCATTCCATGGCTGGTTATGTTTTCTTTTTGGGGTTTTTTAGATAATGGGGTGCTAGTAAGTACTAGTAACTATCTTGAAGTTGGTAACAGACCCCCTTTTTTCAGGCCATTCTGTGTTGTGATCGTTAGCATGGATGCCAGTATCTTGATTGTGTATTTAAATATATTTTTATTTCTTTTAAGGCTTCAGAATGCTGCATCAATTATTCAACTTTGGCTTCCTCACCTTATTTTTTTGGATTGCAGGTTGTCAAAAGGCGAACTATTTCTGATATGGGTAATGATGATGAAGTGCCAGTATCAGGAAGAAAGCGACCTGTCCGAGAGAGGTTAGGAAATAATGTGGCTGATTCTGATTTGTATGGAAGTCAGCAGAGTAATAAAAGGTATATTTGCTTCATCTATATTACTCAATGTTTATTGAAACAGTGTTGCAAAGTTTTTAATTAGAAGCAGTATACACAATGACCCTTGCATATCAGATGATTCAGATGGTCATGGAGTGAATCCCTTTGTGGTGTTTCACCCCCTATTGTGTGTCATGGCTTCAGTTTTACAGTCCTCCATACTCTATGTTCTAATGCATGCTAGTGTCAGCTTGTCACTTTATATGTTCACTTGTCAAGTAGGACCCCGCCAGTTCATTAGTTATAATGCTGCATCACATGTCTCTTTTATTCGTGTCCCTGCATGTTTTGTTATATTCAGTGAAGTATATTGCACTGTGTGTCTCTTTTGCATATTTATTCAATTTTAGCTACCTTTGTACAGATGTTGCACTTTTACTTACTATATTTATTTCGTTTAATTAAGAAAGCACTTGCTATCTGCAAGTTCCATTGGCTGTCTTTATGTTCAATTACTTCGCGTGCTCCAGACTGCAGCTCACTGCATGTCTCTTTCTGTTGTGTCCTCAGTTTGAGCATCTGTTGAAAGTTTTTGCTTATAAATTTTACTCTCTTATGCTGTTCTCTTGCAGACGGCAAACAGAAAGCAGTAGCTCGCAGCTTGGAGATGATGGTTTGGGTGACGATAAACATTTCATTTCCACTATCAGTATTCTAAGATTTCAATATTGAGCTGTCTGTCTGACACTTCTTTTTGTTTTCCTGCGTACGTTGGGCTGTATAATATTGAAGCTCGCCAGATTGGCAGGGATGATTTAAGGCTGAAGCTTATGAGGAAAGGCCTGACACAGAAGAGCAACAGTGAGGCGGAACAGAATGGAGTGGATCTCCGTGAAAAGCTTTCCAGGAAGTCAAAGAAACTCCAGGGATACGAGGCAAGAAGGGGTGATCCAGAATCAAGGTCTAGTTATGATGAGGGGGAAATCCCAGAATCAGGATCTGGATATGGTTTGAGGGGGAGAGTCCCAGAGTCAAGAGCCTCTACTCTTGTAAGCCAAGTGCCGTCTTCAAGGAATGCAGATGGGTTGTTCAAGTTGGAGTCTTCAGGAAAACCTTATCCCTCGTGGACCGCTGATTGTTTGAGGTATACGTCCCCAGACAAGCTTCCAAGTGTTCAAAGAGACACGACTCCCCCAAGAAGTGTTCGAAGAGGCATGTCTCCCCCGAGGGCCGTTCGGAGAGGCATGTCTCCCCCGATAAGTGCTCGAAGAGGCATGTCTCCCCCGAGAAGTGCTCGAAGAGGCATGTCTCCTCCAAGAAGTGCTCGAAGAGGCATGTCTCCTCCAAGAAGTGTTCAAAGAGGCATGTCTCCTCCAAGAAGTGTTCGAAGAGGCATGTCTCCCCAAAGAACATATGATCATACAGGGTCCATTCCATCCCTTCGATCTGTCGGTACCACAAGATCTTCTAGTCATATCACAAGAGATGCTGCTGACACATTAAGAACCCATCAACCTTACGAAGACAGCTCTACCATGGGGATCGACAGAGGACAACAAACTAATGGAATCACACCATCTGGACGCCGGCCTACATCCCCTGTGCTGGTTTGTATCTCTCTCATATATCTGAACTTAGCCTGGCTTCTGAATGTTCACTTTATTGCTTTATTTTGTGCTCTTCATTTTCAATGATCTTTTGGGACAGTGTCTGTTGTTTGTCCTACAATGTTGTTGGTGCCATGAAATTTGTCAATTATGATTTGAAAGGGAACTCGAATGTGAACTTATTACATACTATCTCTGCCTATAAGGTTCATCTTGCACTTTGGTTAGGTTCCAGTGATGTATTTGCTTAGTGCTGCTCAATACAGCAGGCTTCATGGTTCATAGAACACCACGAGACATTCTAAAGTTGACATTGGTAAAACGTGATCATTGCTATGTATGCGATATATCGTCATGTGTGCTGACCATTAGCTCAGTTTTCTCTTCACGTTGCCCTTGGTTACAGGCTTATAGCTGAATTTCTGTTCACTTTGCCCATAGTTGTTGATGTGAGAATTTTTCGACATCCAGTTATGCTGACCAATTGCGAGTCTTGTGTCGATTATATTAGCGAGTTTCTGGTTATGCAATCATTGTATTATGTGATTTTGCTCCAGTTTTCTAACATTGTTGTGTGTGATTTGCAGAAAGAAGTACCGTCGACAGTTACTGGATTACTGAATTCAATGGGACTTGAGAAGTATGTTGTTCTCTTTCAGGCCGAGGAGGTGATTTTCCGTTATCTTGATTGTTTCCAACTTTTAAATTCATATTTATAATGCACAAATAGACATATTTCCTGCGGATAATGGGTTATCTGTTTGCTACCCATAGTGCTCATGTATTAGCATTTGATGCCTTCTGTTTGATGTTTTGCATGGAGTTATGAAATTATGCCCCTGAGGAGCTCTAGCGGTTATTTTTGTATAAGCTGGACAATTCATTACATTCTCTATCCTTTCGGTCTCTTATCTCTTTTCTTTCACAATTATCTTTCCATTAAAACAATTTCATTCCTATGCATGTTCCTCTGTTGACTCTACCCTATTCGATCTCTCAACTACCTGTGTACCATTGGGTGTTTCCTTTTTTTCTTTCTGCAAGATCCAGAATGTGTTCGTCAGTCCATTCAAGTATACTCTTGAATCCATGAGAGTATGTTTAGACATATATGTTTTATTATTGAGTGTTCATTTTCCTTTGTATTTACTTGTTTCCAGGTGGATATGGCCGCATTGAGTCAGATGAAAGATAGCGACCTCAAAGATATGGGAGTACCAATGGTAGTGTTTGTCGTTCAATTACTAGCCGCTTTACATGATACATAGTGATTTTCTTGCTCTGAGTATGTTTTTCTCTAAAAGCTACTCTATCTGATTACGCTGTCAGCATCAAATATTAATGGGATTGAAATGTTAGACATGAGTTGCAGGCTTTCAGCACAACCGAACTTGATAGTAGTTAGAAATAGTGTCTGCATTATATGCTATGTTGTTTCATTGTAATTTCTTTAGCATGCTTCTAGTACTTGAACATGCATAATAGAGGAACTTACCTTCAGAATCTAGCAAAGAGCATGTCAAATATGACATAGTACTTAGTAATTACCGCTTTGGAGTCCTGTACTTTCTCTTGTAGTTTTGACTAGTGTGACACTATTGTGATGGATCAGGGCCCCAGGAAGAAGATACTCCTTGCGGCGGCACCTTACGGAAAACAACGGCAAAGATGAGCAAACATGTGCTCTGGGACGTTGAACATTTGCTGGGGAATGCATTTTTATGGGTGTAAGCATGCTCTAATGCGGATCTTGTATATCCTCACTGGTAGTCTGGCTTAGTTAACCTTTTTTGTCGCTGATAGATGAATGTCGCCCTGTTCTTGGCTTGTGTAAAGTCATGTCTGTCAGCTGATGCTCCCAAATCCTACCATTCCTGCTGTATTTGTTAAGAGCAGCAGTTTGAAACGGAGTGGATACAGCATGGTCTAGCGCCATCATCAATCTGGACTTGTGTATTTTGGGAGCATAGTGAGAGTCACAACTAATCCAGTCTATTATGTATGCCAAATGGCCAACGAATTCCATCGGTCTCATCCCGAGGGTTGCGAATTTTAGGCTTGTGCATGGAGGAAGTAGCAGATTGTTTTTCAGTTTGACTGCTCCTACCTACATTTGTTGAATTGTCATTCTTTGCCACATGGATTCGTCCATAGTTGTGTTGCCTGTATACCAGTCCCCCAGCTTTTCAATTAGGTGTTCTTCAACAATGTTTGGGACGCTCTACTCTGTATTGGGCCGTCTGTTGCCAGGATAGAGCGGCGTTCAACTTGATGAATTACTAGCAGGAACTGGTTGATTATGCACTGCAGCTGAGTAGTGACGGCTCAGCAGAACCCGTGGGAGCTGTCCTGCGCCAGTACTTTTTTTGTTATCATTATGCAATGACGCAAACTATTGGCCCTGGAAATGGACGTGAATGTTTCGCCTAATCATTTGTTATCCAAACTGTCACAATGAAAGGCACTGAATCGGAAAAATCAGACCGTCCATGCACCCCCAGATGCTTCCCCGTACCGGCATCGGCCCAGCCGAGCGGCGTGGCCTCCAGCCGAGGGTCCACCATTAAAACCCAACCGAAAAAAGCTTCACCCGACACGAACCGGCCCGGCGCTGTACGAGAAAAGGCAGCAGCCAATGCTGCCTTTCCCTCCCATGTGCCAACGCCCAACGGCCGGCGATCCGCTCGTGTCACCTTTGTTGCGGTTGGTCGCGTGATTATGCTCCGTTCTGTGTATCCGCTACCGCTAGCTGCGTAACCACAAGGAGCGTTCGGCGGCGGCACTTGAGCGTTCTGTGATGACTACGCCGAATGTATGTATATGTAACAATGCATGCAAGATGAGTCAGTCCAGCGACGATAACAAGTCTCGAACTCTCCCGTCTCCTCTTTTGCTACTGTACACAGAGGCGACTCGGAGGCGATTTCGAGCCGGTTCCCTCTTGTCGGCGTGCCCGCCGGTTCGCCCCGCCTCCGGAGGCCGTGAGGCTGTGGGAGGTGCGGCGAACCGCGGCTCCTCGCTGGCGGGTGGGGAGTAGGTCGTAGTTGTTTTGGTTTTCGCTGGCGGCGTCTTGGCGAGGATGGCGTCGCCTCTTGTCGAAATAAGGTGCCCCCGACTTCTTCCTCGTGCTGGTGTCGTCCACTCTGGCGACGACAGCAGGTCTGTGAGGCTCTGTGCTGGCGGATCTGGTGTCCTGGATCCTCGTCGGCGCTGTACAGGAGTCTACCGCCTGCTCTTCTTCCTTCTCTGGATGGGAGCGGCTGCGTTAATAAGAAGCGGAGGGGAGGCTGGGGTTGGTGGTGTGCGGCGAGTGGAGGCTGGTCTTCCCGGCGGCTTAGTTCGTCGGCAAAGGCAGTTCCAGGTCGGAAAGGGTACGGGGTGTGTTCCTGGCCGATGCGCCTTCAATGGATCTTTGATCCTGTCCTTCGGGGCAGGTGGTTACTGCGGCCCACAAAGCCACAGGGCGAGAGTACTCTCTCCGGCCAGGGTGTTCAAGCTCGCTGGTTCCTGGTCTGCTGGTGGTGACGGCGGCGGGACAGGTTTTCTAGTGATGCTGTTCGTGGCGACTTCGGAGGCGCGTCACTTCGGAGGCGTCCTTGTTCCTTTGTTTTCGTTGTCTCTGGATTTCTCCGTATGAGCTGGGTTGGGACAGCTGTTCCCTTCGTTTCCTCTCTGTGTGCGTATCTGTAAGTTTCGTTTGTTTTCCTTACCAGTGAATACAGATATGTGTTCCTCAAAAAAAAAAAAAAAAGTCCAGCGACGATAACGACTTGTGTAACAGAAAGGTAAGTGCCAACGGCCTTCGTCACTCGCTTTTCAATTCACAAGACCGAAAAGCATCACACAATTCACAAGGCCGAAAAGCATCGCAATTCACAACTTCATCATTCAGAAAATCACAGCTGGGACACACCAAAATCCAATCCTAATAGTACCGTCCAATTTTCACCGGACTAAGCGACGGCACGGCACCGGGCACAGCCAAGCCGTGGCGCGCGCCGGTCAGTCGAGGATGTCGCACTGCCGCCTGACGACGCCCTGCCGCCCTGTCTTGACGCCGACGGTGCCGAGCTTCTGCATCGCCTTGGCGAAGTCCTGGAAGAAGGCGGTCCGGTTGTCGGCGTACTGCTGGACGAACACCTTGGTGGGCGGGTACTCCCACAGCGCGGCGTCGGAGGCCAGCAGCCCCAGGCCCCGGGGCAGGTTCTTGAAGTAGAGCTCGTCGAAGTCCCGCGGCGTCACGATGTCGTTGAAGATGGAGATGTCCGGGTTGCTCTCGTAGCCGGCGCAGGAGTTCTGCAGCGCCCGCGCGAACTCCGGGTTCAGCGACGGGTCGTGCCCGGCGCCGCCCTTGCCCTTGTAGTTGTACACCCGGTGCGCGAACTCGGAGCAGTGGGAGAAGCCCACGGTGTGGGCGCCCGCCAGCGCCACCATCTCCTGCGGCGTGATGCCCTTGCGCGCGAACAGGACCGACATGGCGCGCGCCGACATGTTGGTGCGCGGGAGGTTGCCCTCCACGTCGCGCGCGTCGGAGCGGCGCGCGTCGCGGCGGCCGAGGAGGACGGGGAACCGCGGCCCGCCGAGGATCCCCACCAGGTCGCGCGCCGCCAGCGCGAGGATGTCGGCGCAGGAGACGGTGCCCGGGCAGGCGGCCTCCAGCGCGGCCTTGGCGCGGGCCACGGCGTCGAAGGCGTCCCCCGGGAGGGAGAGGTTGATCTCCGCGGCGCGCTCCGGGGTGCGGTCGGAGGAGAGCGGGGAGACGAGGACGGAGGCGTCGCAGCCGGAGACGAAGCAGTCGTGGAAGAAGAGGCGCAGCGTGCCCGCCGCCGTGGACGGGTTGGCCTGCTGCTTGGCGGCGACGACGTCCGAGATGATCTGTTCCACGCGGGGGCAGCTGCGGCTGTAGTGCGACGTCGACAGCCTGGCCGCCGCCGCCGCCGCGCCGGGGGTTGCGGCGGCGGCGAGGAGGGCGAGCGAGAGGAGGATGCGGCGGAGAAGCGTGCCCATGGAGAGAGAGAGAGAGAGAGAGAGAGAGAGGTGGAGGTGGCTGGATTTGGAAATGAGAGAGACGGAGATTGGGGTGAGGGGAAAAGGGCGGTGGACTGGAGAAGAAGGGTGAAGTGGGAGGATTAGTGGGGTGTTAGTGATGACTGAAGAGTGAAGTAATTGTGGGGTTTAATGTTAAGGGGAATGGAGGTGGAGGTGCGGTGGCCTTGTAAAGACGGGGTGGAGCTCGAGGACGGATGGACGGATGTTCCTGCCGCAACCGCGGTGAGTTCTTTATGCGGTGGTGGTCCACGGTCCAAACTCTGCAGTGGATTTTGTTTTTTCTGAACATATAAACACGACTTCTTTTTAGAAAAGGGTGCATATTCCTTAAAAAATTCACTGAAGTACAAAACACCCCAAACCATAATAAAAATTATCCAGTATCATCGCCAGAACGAACCGCCAACACGCTGCTGTCGTTGCTCCACTGTCAGAACCGGCCTGACCTTGTTGATGACAGCCGGAAAGTCTTCATGCACGTGTTGTTAAGGATCAGCGCCCTGTAGTCACAGTCGTTGGTGTCAAACCCTTCAATCGATCTGAAGCATCTGCCATCAAATCTTGTCGTCGCGCACGCATGACAAGAAACCTTAACTTCATTGCCCCAACGAGATGGCAGGAATCTATATCGGAGCTTCACCGACTCCGTACAGACGGACGAACTCGAGGAGGATTGAAACCTGAAAGAGCATCTTGAAGAAGAAGTGTCGCCATCCGGCCGAGCGCCACCCCTGTGATGACTAAAAATCCCTGACCTAAATACTAGTTGGAGTAGAAGCGTCGGGATTCCCCTCCCCGCCATCGGCCGCCGGAGTGTCAGACAGAGAGGAGACGAATCCACGACCTCATCGATGAAGACTGGGGGTGAATAGAGACTACACAATTTTAGTTTAACTTCCAATTTTAAGGGCAAAGCGAATAAAATAAGTTCTCTACATATGCAATATCCAGTGAGAACAACCTATATGGCAAGCAAGCTAATACACTAGATAAGCAATAGCAGCAAGCTAGCTAGCAAGCAAACACAAGTAAAGGTACGAAAAAGATTAACCACACAAGTCGGAGACGCAGACGTATCACGAAGCTCACACTCTTGGGAAGCGTTAATCTTCGTTGGAGAGGTGCCAAAGCCAAAGCTTCGGAATGCCACCAGGTGGCTCAACCTAGTCCCCTTTTGAGTCACCCCCGACGGATGAGCCTCAAATCTTTCATCGTTGGTCTTGGAGGCGATCACCAGACCTTTGCAAACTTCTTAGAGTGCACCACACGCAAGGAAGCTTTCGGTCTTGACTCCTATTGCCCATGAGTCCCTAATCTCCCTGACTAACAAGTGTTGGTGTCGAACTAGAGTGGAGATCACGAATTGGTTTGGTGGAAATGTAGATTGGGTGATTATTTTTCAATCCCCAAGTTTTGTGGACTTTGAGTGGAGGGATTGAAAGTAATCCAGTTTTTGAGATATTGACAATAGTGGTGTAGCTCAAAATCAAAGGTTAGGGGTTGGATGTGGAAGAAGGATGGATATTTATACCTCCTTCACCAAAGTGACTGTTGCCACCCTGGGTGCCCCGTGCACACGGGGTCACCCGAGGGCAAAACCCCAGACCACGCGTGCACGAGTCAGAGACCACGTATGCACGGGGTGTCCAAAGAGTTTTGGACCTGACCCTATGCGCACGGGGTGTCCAAAGAGATTTCCCTAGACTCCATGTGCATGAAGTATGTAGCACATGTCACATGGAGAAGGTTTTTAACTCAATTTTCAATGGTAGGATAAGGATGGCTTGGTAATATGTTCTGCATGATGTCCATCCTTATGCAATCACCTTAATCCCTATTAATAGTTTGGTTGATGAAAGTTCCTCCTCTAAGTTGTTTGACTTGAAATCCAAGGAAGAACTTCAACTCTTCCATCATAGACGTTGCAAACTCCTCGGTCATAAGATTTTCAAACTCAACACTACAAGCATGGTTAGTAGACCCAAAGATAATGTTATCAATACATATTTGGCATACAAACAACCCCCTTTAACCCTCTTGGTAAAGAGAGTGGAATAGATGAGCCCGACATCAAACCCTTTCTCGTCTAGAAATGTCGTAAGATGATCATACCAAGCACGAGGTGCTTGTTTGAGTCCATAGAGCATCTAATGAAGTTGATAAACGTCACCGGGGTGATCGGGTTTTTTAAATCGAGAGGTTGTTTATCATATACCAACTCACTAAGGGGGCCATTAAGAAATGCACTCTTCACATCCATTTGAAAAATCTTAAAATCATGATGTGATACATAAGCAAGCAAGATATGACTAGATCCGCCGCCTAGGAGTCCCAAGTTTCCAGGAGTAATTGGTGATGAAAAAAGTGGAGTTCACGAATTGGTTTGGTGGAATGTAGAACGGGTGAATCTCTTCCAATCCACAAAGTTTGATGGAGTTGGAGTGGAGGGATTGGCAGTAATCAAGCTTTTGAGGTGTTGGCAATGATAGAATAGCACAAAATCAAAGGTTAGGGTTGGAGGTGGAAGAAGCATGGGTATTTATCCTCCCATCACCAATGTGATCTTGCCACCCTGGGGCCCTGTGCGCACGAGGACACCCGAGAGCAACACCCTAGACCGGTGTGTCGGAGCTAAATTCGGTGGATCTCGGGTAGGGGATCCCGATCTGGTAGCCTTGGCTAGATGGTAACAAAGACACAGGAGACATAGGTGTTTACCCCGGTTCAGGCCCGCTCGAAGAGGTAAAACCCTACGTCCTGCTTTGCTTGTATTGATTGTGGATGGGGTACAAAGTACATGTGATCTACCACGAGATCATATGTGAAAGAATCTGTCCTCTATAGCCTTGCACCTTGATGACCCACAAGTATAGGGGATCAATCGTAGTCCTTTCGATAAGTAAGAGTGTCGAACCCAATGAGGAGCAGAAGGAAATGACAAGCGGTTTTCAGCAAGGTATTCTCTGCAAGTACTAAAAGTAGCGGTAACAGATAGTTTTGATAGCAAGATAATTTGTAACAAGTAACAAGTAGTAACGGTAACAAAAGTGCAGCAAGGTGGTCCAATCCTTTTTGTAGCAAAGGACAAGCCGGAACGAACTCGTATAATAAGCAAAGCGTTCTCGAGGACACATGGGAATTTCATCTAGTCACTTTCATCATGTTTGTTTGATTCGCGTTCGCTACTTTGATAATTTGATATGTGGGTGGACCGGTGCTTGGGTGCTGTTCTTACTTGAACAAGCCTCCCACTTATGATTACCCCCTCTCGCAAGCATCCGCAACTACGAAAGAAGAATTAAGATAACTCTAACCATAGCATGAAACATATGGATCCAAATCATCCTCTTACGGAATAGCGCATAAACTAGGGTTTAAGCTTCTGTCACTCTAGCAACCCATCATCTAATTAATACTCCACAATGCCTTCCCTTAGGCCCAAAGATGGTGAAGTGTCATGTAGTCGACGTTCACACGACACCATTAAAGGAAGCAACAACATACACATCATCAAAATATCGAACGAATACCAAATTCACATGATTACTTATGACAAGACTTCTCCCATGTTCTCAAGAACAAAAGTAACTACTCACAAATCATATTCATGTTTAAGATCAGAGGGGTATTGAATAGCATTAAGGATCTGAACATATAATCTTCCACCAAATAAACCAACTAGCATCAACTACAAGATGTAATCAACACTACTAGCAACCCACAGGTACCAATCTGAGGTTTTGAGACAAAGATTGAATACAAGAGATGAACTAGGATTTGAGATGAGATGGTGCTAGTGAAGATGTTGATGAAGATTGGTCCTCCCACGATGAGAGGATCGTTGGTGATGTCAATGGCTTCGATTTCCCCCTCCCAGAGGGAAGTATCCCCGGTGGAATCGCTCCGCCGGAGAGCAAAAGTGCTCCTGCCCAGGTTCCGCCTCGAGGCGGCGGCGCTTCGTCCCGAAAGTCTTCTCTTGATTTTTTCTAGGGCAAATGGCTTCATATAGTGGAAGGAGGGGGCCAGACGCCAGCCAGCACTACTAGGGAAAACCCTATAGGTAGAGGGTTAACACTAGCGTGGGGTAATGGGCCCGCGCTACTGCTACTTAGTAGCAGCGCGGGCTTAAAAACTGCGCTACAGGTAAATAATAGTAGCAGCGCGGGCACTGTAGACCCGCGCTACTACTAAGTGGAACCCACCATACCCCCCCGACAGGCAGTAGTAGTAGCGCGGGGTGGTACACCCGCGCTACTACTAAGTGGATATCTGTAGCACGGGTATTATACCCCGCGCTATTACTGTGGATAGACATCCACTGGCCCGGCTGGCCTCCTCACCTCCCTCTCATTTCTCTCTCTCTCTCGGTCTCTCTCGATCTCTCTCTCCCACGCGATCCCCAAATCGCCGCCGCTGCCGCCGGCCTCCCCTGCAAACTCCTGCGAGCTCTGGCGCCGTCCAGCATACCCACGGCTCCCCCTCACCGAGCTCTACCTGCTCCACCTCTTCGATCTGCTTTCCCCTGCCTCGTGTGGTCGCTCGCTTCGGTCAAACCTCGCTAGGGTTTCGGCGGTTGCGGGGCTAGGTCACCGGCGTGGTTCCGGCGCCTTGCTCCGGTGTGGCGTGCCTCCTGGCTGTGCCTAGGTGTCGCGCGCGTCACTGATGCGGCCCAGTGGTCGCTGGCGATGCGGCGGTCGCCTGCCTCTCCACGGCTTCGCCTACCTCGCCTCCTGCCGCCGTGTGACGGCGGTGAGTTGGCCACACCGCAACCGCGGCGGTGGCGATGCACGGCCTCGGCTATAACCCCTTCATGGTGAGCTTCTCCTTCTCTGCCCTACTGCTGCCTCTACTGCCTAGACCATGGCCGTGGTGATCTTGGTCCTCTTCGTGTACTGGTAATATGACTTAGGTTTTTGAGGACGCTTGGTTTGATGGCTATGGTCTGCTACTTGATTTGTGCTTTACTGAAATTAATTGGGGTAGTTGGTTACTGTTTAGGGTTCATATTTGGGCCTGGATTTGTTGATGTGCTAATGCTCCTGTTGATCTACTAGTCCATACTCTAGTTCTAGTTCATGCCTATGGACTGGTCATTGGGGATTTGGTGCTGCTGGTGGTCCTATGTGCACTTGTTTGATATACTAGCACTGTATCCTTCGGTTTCACTTAATTGACAGTTAAACCGTTAACCTACTATGCATATAGATGTGTTCCTGTGGAATTGATGCTACTCTAACTTTGTGATCAACTTGTGGTCATGATCTAGTTCTGGTTGTAGTTCAGAAACATGCTATGTTATTGCTATTGGTTCCAATTAAAGTGTAACTAAGCAGTTGGTCCTGTTATGCAGTAGTAATACATGGTCTTATAGCTAATGTTATATTCATTCTGTTGGTTATTGTTGTGCTGTTATTTGGATTACTCCTGTGGGTCTGACATGTGTTATCTACTGCTATTAACTAGCAGATATCCATCTGTTCATTCATACAACTGTTCTTGTTTCTTGTTATTAGTTGTAAAGGATGTAGTCTTTTTATTGTTATAAGTAGAATACTTTTATTTGTCCAGTTTATAAGGACTTCTTGTTATTTAAATGTTCCTTGTATTTCAGTTTCTCTTGCTGCAAGTATAATTACATGCTTATATTCTTGTTGGTCACTTGTTACTCTTCAAGCTGGTATCTGTGTTTAATACATATTAGTTTTTATTTAAATACCATGTACTGGTATTTCTTGTTCTGTTTAGTACATCATCTTTTAGTGGTTTAGTTGTATATTGCACATCACATAGTCCCGGTAGTTGCATGTGGTGACACTTCTTTTATTGCTTTAGTTATATCAGATGTTTCTTTTACATGCTTAGTAATTAACAGTATCACTGGTTTAAAGGATATAGTTCTTTATTTATAGATACTTATATTGCTTTACCTGGTTCAGTTTAGAATAGATGCTCTCTTGGTCTTAGCTTTTCTCTCTTCCTTTCTTTCCTCCTCTTCTAAACTCTACTGATAAGAACAGTTGCTCCTTGATCTTAACCAAGCCCATGATGCTGGTCTGAGGCTAGCCTCACTGGGATTTGATACTACAGATGCTACACTCCCCATGCTCCAATGATGATATAGTCCTAGCACTTCTAGGCTGTTCTGAGGACATAATCCACCAAAATCCTACCTTGGGGTCTTGATGCAGCTTGGTCTCGAGGATTTTGGCAAAACCATCTTCTTGTGGTGTGTCTCCTCCTCCTTTCTGCTTATATATTTCCTTTGGACCATGCTCCTGCTATACTTGATCTGCTGCTGCTGATCACTCCTGGCCTTGATCCTCTACTGTTCTATTGGTCACTTCACTGTTTATTTGGTCATTTCACTGTTTCTTAGTTGGCTGTGTTGCTGATCCCTTTGAAACTTTCTATTTATGGATCATTGGACTAGTTCCAATTATCATAAGTGCCAGCTCTAACAGCAAAGCATTTTCCTAAGGAAAATGCTACATTTTAACATAACAAAATTCCTTTCCTGTTGCTATTTGAATGCAGGCGGCGACGACATCGACATCGACACGGGGCTGCGACGGCGACATCGACATCGACACGGGGCTGCGGCGGCGACGACAATGATGACATCGTCACGGTGCTGCGACGGTGACGACGACGACATCAACACGGGCTTGTGGAGGCGACGACGCCGACGACCTATACGTGTGGTGTATATTGTATATATATGTATTAATTATCTATATCAGATATGTTTGATTGACTGTATGCATAACATGTACGTATTATGAAATGCATGTATGTGAGTACTATGAAATGTATGTCTAAACTGAAATAGGTTGAATTTTATTTTTTTAAATCCTAATTTGTTACTAGTAGCGTGGGTGTATCATAGACGCGCTACTACTATTCCGTTACTAGTAGCGCGGGTGTGAAATAGTAGTAGCGCCGGGCACCAGCGCTACTGGTATGTTTGTTTATCAGTAGCGTGGGGTAAAACAAGCGCTACTGTTAAAAAATAGTTGTAGCGCCATAGCAGTAGCGTGGGTACCTGCGCTACTGGTAGTCCAAAAACCAACGCTACTGGTAAGCTTTTTCCTAGTAGTGCAGGGCCCCCACAAGGCATCAGGGCGCGCCCAGGGGGGCACGCCCTATTGCCTTGTGGGCAACTGGTGGGTCCCCTCTGGTATTTCTTTTCTCCAATATTTTTTATATATTCAATAAAAAATCTCCGTGAAGTTTCAGGTCAATTGGAGCTCTGCAGAATAGGTATCTCTGATGTGGCTATTTCAGGTCCAGAATTCCAGTTGCCGGCATCCTCCCTCTTCATGTAAATCTTGCAAAATAAGAGAGAAAAGGCATAAGAATTGTACCATAAAGTGAAATAATGATTAAAAACATAATAATTATTCATAGGAAATCATGATGCAAATTGGACGTATCAACTCCCCCAAGCTTAGACCTCGCTTGCCCTCAAGCGAAAAGTCGAAATCGATAATCATGACCACATGTTTAGAGAGAGAGAGACGTCGATAAAAATAAAATACGGACATGGAGCATCATGATCTTTATTATAACAGCCATATATCATCATAAAACTTCTCATGAAAAGTGAAAATTCATCCACAAGTTAAAGTATGAACCATAAACCAAATTGAAAACTAACAAACTATGATCTCAGTCACTGAAGCAATTGCAATTCATCATATTATCAGAAAGAGTCTATGCAAGAGCTTTGTTTAGCAAGTTCACATACTCAACTATCATTTAGTCTTCTATGATTGCTGACACTCACGTCATACTTATGGAGCAAAAGTTTCAGTCGAACACATAGAAAGATAGGGGCTTATAATTTCGCCTCCCAACATATTTACCTCGAAGGTAATGTCAACAATAATAACTCATGATCACCCACATTCAACTGGATATATATATGCATGGATCAATCCCCACCACATAATGTTTGCCAAAAGAGAAAATAAAAACGAAATAGAGGAGAATACTATTGACTCTTGCATGAAAGTAAATACATAAAGTAAAAGATAGGCCCTTCGCAGAGGGAAGCAGAGGTTGTCATGTATTTTTGTTTTTGGATGTGCAAGCTCTTAATGTAAAGGAACGTCACTTTGTATTGCCCCTTGTGATAGCGACCTTTATTATGCAGTTTGTCGCTTTTATTGCTCCACCATCACAAGATCGTACAAAGCTTATTTTCCCTTACAATAAATTGTATACATGTTTAGGAGCAATTTTTATTGCTTTTGCACCGATGACAACTTACTTGAAGGATCTTATTCAATCCATAGGTAGATATGGTGGACTCTCATGGCATGAAACTGGGTTTAAGGTTTTGGATGCACATGTAGTATCTCTACTTGGTGCGGATTTTTGGCTAGCAAAGATAGGGGGCAAACACCACATGTTAGAGGATCCAAAACAATATAACTTCTATGTGAATATAAGCAAACATAACCCATTACGTTGTCTTCCTTGTCCAACGTCAACTAATTGACATAGAATATTTGATGGGGGCTCACAATCATAAAAGATGTCCAAGATAGTGTATTTATATATGAGACCTCTCTTCCTTTATTACTTTTTCATGAATTGCTACAATGACCAATGCTATGTTTGTCAACTTCCAACATGTTTTATCAATTATACCTCTTTTATGTGAAGTCATCACTCCCCATGGGATTAGCATATGATCTTTATTTTTATTCTTTCTTTATTTCTAAGATTGGATCATCAAAAGCAAAACACTCAACTCAAACTACTCTTTATTATATAACTTTCACACACGATTACATAGATAGATAGATCACAAAGCAATCACTCGAAACTAAATCATACTAAAACTTTATTCCTTTAAATCGCGAAATAACTAAGGATCGAACTAAGATAGATAATGATGATGAAAACGTGATGGTGATACGATACTGGGGCGCCTCCCCCAAGCTTGGCACAAGCCAAGGGGAGTGCCCATACCCGTGTACTCAAGTATCCTTCTTGGGTGATGGTGGTGATGGTGAGGTGGTGGGCTTGTCCTTCATGACATTAATTAGGATCTCCTTTAGGCTCTGAATTTCCCGGAGCACACGGTGTATCATCTATGTGTTTCTTTGGACTTCGGCCATAATATGCTTATTCTCTGGCCCCCAAGCATTATTTCCTGCATCACTTTCACTTGGACAAGAGATGTCCCAATTGGAGGGTATGTGCATACGAGGGGTATTTTCAACCCCATAATTGTGAACTAAGTTATGAAAGTTGTTCCGATGTAACCTGTGTAAGGGCCTCCTAGGAGAAAGCCCTTCTTGTCCCTCTGGACTCCCATGGCTTGTAGTGCTTCTCATGGCTTGATGAGGATTTGGGATTGTGGAGATGCCGGCAAGGGTACCCCTCTCGGAGGCCGGAGGGTGGACCTCTAGCAAATACCCATCATCTTCTTCCATGGTGACCTCCTCCTCCTCCTCTCTCCTGAGTTCCATCTGTAGCAACCAAGCATTGTCTCCCACGTTGTTGGAGGAAGAAGAAGACATGATGCCCAGCCTCGAAAATCTGACATGAATCAACACAAAACAAGAACAGAGGAGAACCTTGCGATACGGTGGTCAAAACATACGGGGGTATATATAAAGAATTTTTATCTTGCAAAACAAGCATACGGGAAGAAAATGGAGTCAGGAAGGCACACGTGGGGCCCATAAGGCATCACGGCACGCCCCCGGGGGGGGGGGGGTCGCGCCTTGTTGCTTTGTGGGCGACTCGTGGGTCCCCTCGGCTGTTTCTTATTTTTGTAATTTTTCTAATATTCCAAAACTGACAGAAATAATTTTTATGGAATTTTTGGAGTCGGTTTACTTACTGTATCACATACCTACCCCTTTTTAGGGTTCTGGAGCGTTCCGGAAGGACTCTTCTATGTGCTCTTCCGGTGTAATTGTTTCAATAATATTAGTTTCAACATTAATGGGAGTACCTGAAATATAATGCTTAATTCTTTGCCCATTCACCACTCTCGGGTTGGTGCCTTCGGGGTTGTTGATTTTTATGGCTCCGGAGCGGTAAACTTCTTCGATGACATATGGCCCCTCCCATTTAGAGAGAAGCTTTCCTGCAAAAAGTCTCAAATGAGAATTGTAAAATAAAACATGATCACCTACTTTGAATTCCCGTTTTTGAATTCTTTTGTCATGCCATCTTTTAACTTTTTCTTTAAACAACTTAGCATTTTCATAGGCTTGGGTTCTACATTCATCTAAAGAGCTAATATCAAATAACCTCTTCTCACTGGCAAGTTTAAAATCATAATTGAGTTCTTTAATTGCCCAATAAGCTTTGTGTTCTAGTTCAAGAGGTAAATGACATGCTTTTCCATAAACCATTTTATACGGAGACATACCCATAGGATTTTTATAGTTCTGTAAGCCCATAATGCATCATCAAGTTTCTTAGACCAATTCTTTCTGGATCTATTAACGGTCTTTTGCAAAATCAATTTTATTTCTCTATTAGTTAATTCAACTTGACCACTAGACTGAGGATGATAGGGAGATGCAATTCTATGATTAACATCATATTTAGCAAGCAACTTACGGAAAGCACCATGAATAAAATGTGAACCACCATCAGTCATTAAATATCTAGGGACTCCAAACCTTGGGAAAATAACTTCTTTAAGCATTTTAATAGAAGTGTTATGATCAGCACTACTAGTTGGAATAGCTTCTACCCACTTAGTAACGTAATCAACAACAACTAAAATATGAGTATACCCGTTGGATTTAGGAAAAGGTCCCATATAATCAAAACCCCAAACATCAAATGATTCAATAACAAGTGAATAATTCATAGGCATTTCCTGACGTCTACCAACATTACCAATTCTTTGACATTCATCAGAAGAAAGGACAAACTTACGTGCATCTTTAAAAAAGAGTAGGCCAATAAAAACCAGATTGTAATACCTCGTGTGCAGTTCGGTCTCCCTCATGGTGTCCTCCATATGCCTCGGAGTGACACTTACGTAGGATTTGTTCCTGTTCATGCTCAGGTACACAAAGTCTAATAATACCATCTACTCCTTCTTTTTATAGATGTGGGTCATCCCAAAAGTAATGTCTTAAATCAAAGAAGAACTTTTTCTTTTGTTGATATGTAAAGCTAGGTGGTATGTATTTAGAAACAATGTAATTAGCATAGTCTGCATACCAAGGAGTATTACGAGAAGCATTTATCATAGCTAATTGTTCATCAGGAAAATCATCATTAATAGGAAGTGGGTCATCAAGAACATTTTCCATTCTAGACAAATTATCTGCTACGGGATTCTCAGCTCCCTTTCTATCAACAATATGCAAGTCAAATTCTTGTAGCAGAATAACCCATCTAATAAGTCTAGGTTTAACATCTTTCTTTTCCATAAGGTATTTAATAGCAGCATGATCAGTGTGAATAGTAACTTTGGAATCAACAATGTAAGATCTAAATTTATCACATGCAAACACAACTGCTAAGAATTCTTTCTCAGTAGTAGCATAATTTCTTTGAGCACTGTCTAGAGTTTTACTAGCATAATGGATAACATTTAATTTCTTATCAACTCTTTGCCCTAGAACAACACCAACAACTGTAACACCCCTGTGTAAATGAGCTACAGTGATCTCCATGTTAATGCTAAGTCACCTTGATTTGCAATGCTTGATCACAGTGGATTCATATCCCATTTCAAATTCCACCACTGAATTCAATTCAAATTGCAAGTGAAATATGAAGTTGCACAAAAGTTGCTGCAAAATAGTTCATCATTTAGCTAAAATTCCATAACAAATGATTGTTAAGGAAAACAACATCACCTCTAAGCTAAGATGGACTATAGCAAATAAAACAGTGCCATTTCAGCATTTTAAAATGCTACTATAAATGTGGAAAGTTCATTTGGATTCATCTTGCCTCCAAACTTTTTGTGGCAGTGCCAAATAATACTAAGTAATTATGTGGCCTAGTCCTACATTTTTATAAAATGTTTTGGTAGCCCTAAAAATTCCCTAACTGCCTCTGTTTTTAAATAAATGAAAAAACAGAAGAAAAATAGAAAAGGGAAAGACTCACCTGGCTTACGTGGCCTAAGGCCCAAGCCGGCCCAGCCCACCTCCACACTCTTCTCCCACCTGCTCCCGCTGCCATGTCGCTGCGTCCATGGCCGCGCGCGCTCCCTCCAGCCGCTGGCCGCCACCGCGACGGGGTGGTTGGGCCGAGGGAAGAAGGACGCCCCTCGAGCCCCTGGATGCCTCCCGCCGCTTGCTCCCTCTCTCCATCGCCTCTCCCCTCTTTCTTCCCCCTCGCCCGAACGCTGCCATCGTTGCGCCACCTCACCACCACGGCCACAACCACCCCCTCGCCCCTCAGTCGTGTCCCCGAGCTCCGTCCCCTCGCGCTGAAGCTCTCCGCTGAGCCACGCTCCGCTGGAAGCCCTGCAACGTTGCCATCACCGTCGTCTTCGTCCTCGGCCGCCGTGGATCGTCGCCATCGATTCGCTCCGACCCAAGCTTCCCCGAGCTCGTCGTCGACCCCTCCGGATCCGCTGTGAGCCACCGCGTCGAATCCCCCATCTTCCCCTGCTCTCCTGTGTCCTCTAGCTCCCCTGGCCGCACGAGCCGAAGCTCGGCTCCGCAATTGCCGCAGCACGCGTGCTCCCCATGCTCCGTTTGTTGCCGTCGTGCAGCGGGCGCGCTCCAGAGCAGCCCCTGACGCCGATGTGCAGCCCAGCTGGCTCGGTAGCGAGCCCTGGCGCCGCACCCTCACACAACAGAGCTCCACCACTGCTTTTGGTCGTCACCGCCGCCGCTACGGTCCGCCCGTGGCCGCCCCGCGACCTTCCCTGGACGCGGCTCACTCCCAGCTCCCCGTAGAGCCCGTCCGCGCAGAAAACCGTCGCCGAAGCAGCGATTCCAGCGTGCCTCCGCCGTGGCCAGAGGTCACCGGCGGCTAACCACCGGCGTAACCGGCCATTAGGGCCTAATCGCCCGCTAACTAACCCCTACAGCCATTGACAGATGGGGCCGGCTACTGTAGCGATTAAAATAAATTAACTAAACACTGGATTAGTTACTGACACTGACAAGCCGGTCCCACACCCCTAATTAGCTTAGTTAAGTTAATTAAACAACTATTATGCGCTAACAGTCGCTGACCACTGGGTCCCACTGGACCCAGTTGACTCAGTCAACTGCTGACTGGGCACCCCCCTAGTCCATGACAGGTGGGTCCCACTGGACCCACTGTCCAGTCAACGTTGACCCAGTCAACTGCTGACTGTGCAGTTGACTGGGCCCACTGTCAGCCACACAAGCACATCTGTGGGTACACTTTCTGTGTACCCATAGCATTTAACATTTAATTTATTTTGAAATTAAATTAATTCCAGAAATTCCAGAAAATGATTAAAACTTTGAAAATTAATATAAAATAAACCGTAGCTCAGATGAAAATGTTTTCTATATGAAAAATGATCAGAAAAATCTAACGAATCCGTTTATGTCATCTGCATTCATGTTAGAATCTTCTAAGTAGGTGAACCTGTAACTTTTGGCCTGTTTCTGGTAGATGAATAGTGCCTGACCTCCGGTAAATAATTCCAAATTAAATCCTAAATTAACTAAAATTGTTTAGAGATGCATTAGGACACCCTTGCACTGCATTTTGCCATGTCATGCTTTGTGGTTGCATTTGTATGCTTTGTATTTATTTGTTTCCTCCCCTTCTTCTCTCCGGTAGACCCCGAGACCGACATGGCCCCTGGGTACGACTACGTCGCAGACGCCCAGCCTCTTTCAGCAGAGCTTCCAGGCAAGCAAAACCCCCTTGATCATTCCTATATCGCTCATTCTTTCTCTCCCATGCTTGCATTAGATTTTGCTACTGTATTTGATTGCTCCTATTCTGATGCATAGCCTGATTTTGTAAACTACTGTTGATACTTTACCTTTTGTCCTATATGCTTAGTATAGGCTGGTTAGTGATCCATCTGTGGCCCCGCACCTTTGTCCGTGTTGCCATGCTTTGCTTCCGGATTATTCGATCAACGTGATCGATGCGCAGAGACCGACACAGCACCGCACACCTCCTTAGTTGGACGACTCTGCAGAGCTACTATCGAGTGCCGAGGGTGATACCTCCTATCTCACTCCTGATGATATCTCTGTAGCGTGGCTAATCGGTTGTGGGTTACCGAGGGTGATTCCTCTTTCACCACCTACGATGATGCCTCTGTCGTGCAACCCCTCAAGTGTGAGCCCATCGAGGGTGATTCCTCCAAGTTCACCTTGACGGATACATCGAGTGGGAATCCATCGAGGGTGATTCCTCGGATTTCCCCTTGATGTTATGGACTCACGGTTACCATGTTTTTGCCTCAGTCCCTTGTTGGAGTCGGGTCGACCCCGAGGGGTACCCACGAGAGATGTGAAGTCAGGTTGACCGTGAGGGTACCCGCGAGATAATTACGTGGCACGGCCGGGCAGGCAGACCGCCCCAGGAGAGGGATGGGCCTGGCCCTTGCCGTAAGTCCACGAGACGGGGCGACGGGACCACAGATCGTGAATCACTGATCGTCTCCATGAGCTCCCAATACACTAACGGTTTGGATATGAGATCTGAGTAGGCCTCTGTCCTTTACGCACTAACCACCACGCGGGTTAGCACTCGGCGTCGTACGCTTCTCCCGAAAGCTCTGTTAGACGTCCAGTTCAGCATTGCGGCCGGGCGACAGCAGATACCCACAGGCACAACGTGGTGAGGCTGACCCTGCGCGCAACGACCCGGAGTGCAAAGGGCGATGGGCCCAAGACCCCTGAGCGCTTAGGATGTAGACCGGCGGGGACCTCTCTGCGGAGCCTAGGTAGGACTACGACGTGTCGATCAGCCGAGGCCGGGCATGACCAGGAAAAGTGTGTCTGGCTAGAGTTAATCGAGCGTGTTGGGTAAGTTGGTGCACCCCTGCAGGGAAGTATATCTATTCGAATAGTCGTGTCCACGGTAACGGACGCTCGGAGTTGTATCCCGATCTACTACAACTAGAACTGGATACTGATACGTCTCTAACGTATCTATAATTTTTGATTGTTCCATGCTGTTATATTATCAATCTTGGAATTAACCGCTGAGGGATTGACAACCCCTCGTTTGCGTTGGGTGCAAGAATTTGTTGTTTGTGTGCAGGTACTGCTAACAAGGTGTTGCGTGGTTCTCCTACTGGATTGATAACCTTGGTTTCATAACTGAGGGAAATACTTACCTCTGCTGTGCTGCATCATCCCTTCCTCTTCGGGGATAATACCAACGCAAGCTACAAGTAGCAGGAAGAATTTCTGGCGCCGTTGCCGGTGAAACATCATCAACATCTATCAAGTACCTTTGCATAAACTCTCATCTCCTTGCATTTATTTTATTTGCCTCTCGTTTTCATCTCCCCCACTTCTAAAAAGTTTTTACAAAAATATTTTCCATTTGCCTTTTTGCTTGTTTGCTATCTTTGCTTGTGTTGCATTGTGCCTTCTATTTGCTTGCATCTTCGCTTGCTAAAATCTATTGATATGGATCCTCATCCACTGGCTAATCTTTTCAAAAGATCCAATTATAATGAACCAATTGCTAGTAATTTGAGTGCTCTTGATTTTCTGTATGAAGTTTTGCTTGAAAATCATGAATCTGAAAATTGTGATGAAGTGTTAGAAGAAGAAATTTATAAATTGATTCATGATAGCTCCTTGATTGAAAAGCATGATTGCAATGATGTTACTATAAATTCTATTAATGTCAATTATGCTAATGATATGCAAAACTACAAGCTTGGGGATGTTAATTTTGTCATATCCACTACTTATTGCAATGATCATGATTGGGGTGATAATGCTTCTTATGATCTTGAAAATTTATTTAATCCTCATGATGAATATGTTATTGATAATAATATTTGCAATAATATTGAATGTGGGTTTGGAGAGGTCACGACTTTAGTTGATGTCAATCCCACTATTTTGGAAGAGTATAATTTTTTTATGCATGTGGATCATGAAGAGAATATTTTATATGATAGTTATATTGTTGAATTTGATTATGATACTACATGTAATTATTATGAGAGAGCAAATATGGTTATAGAAATCTTCATGTCACTAAATTATCTCTCTTTGTGTTGGAATTATTAATGTTTCATTCTCTTTATATGCATATGCTAGGTGTTGCTTGTCTTGATAATTTGTTTACTTATAAAATGCCTATGCATAGGAAGTATGTTAGACTTAAATATGTTTGTCACATGATTTATGATGCTTTCTTTGTGCTTCAATTATTGTCTTTGATGTGAGCATCATTGAAATCCCAAGCCTATCTTAATGGCTATAAAGAAAGAGCTTGACAACCCAATGAATAAAATAAATTTTTACTTCTTTTCTGTTATTGTGTGTTTTCACAAATATGCTACTGTTAAAATTGAGTTTTTGTGTTTTTAATTAGTGTTTGTGCCAAGTAATGCCTTTGGGATGATTTGGAAGATAGTATAATTGATGTTGTTTGGAAAACATAAAGTTTTGCGTCCAGTGCTGGAATTTTTTTTCTGTACTGGAGCGTCAGAAAAATCTGAAATTTTTACACAGTATTGGTGTATGAATTGTCCACGTTTTCTTCATTTTTCAGAATTTTTGGAGTTACATAAGTATGGCTTTTAAATATATTGCTACAGACTGTTCTGTTTTTGACAGATTCTGTTTTCAATGCATTGCTTGCTTGTTTTGATGAATCTATGGATTGTATCGGGGGGTATAAGCCATGGTGAAGTTAGAGTACAGTAGGTATAATGCAAAAATAAAATATGAATGGGTTTGCAATAGTACTTAAAGTAGTGATTTATTTTGTTATACTAACGGATCTCACGAAGGTTTTGTTGAGTTTTGTGTGATTGAAGTTTTCAAGTTTTGGGTGAGATCACGATGGATGAAGGAATAGGGAGTGGCAATACCTAAGCTTGGGGATGCCCGAGGCACCCCAAGGTAATATTCAAGGAAGACTCAAGTGTCTAAGCTTGGGGATGCCCCGGAAGGCATCCCCTCTTTCTTCTACCAACCATCGGTAATTTTACTTGGAGCTATATTTTTATTCGTCACATGATATGTGTTTTACTTGGAGCGTCTTGTATTATATGAGTCTTTTCTTTGTTTTCTTTTTAGTTTGTCACAATCGTCCTTGCTGAACACACCTATTTTGAGAGAGCCACACGTTTATCATAATTTGTTAGAATACTCTATGTGCTTCACTTAAATTTTTTGAGCTAGGCAGTTGCTCGAGTGCTTCACTTAAATCTTTTTGAGCACGGTGGTGGCTATATTTTGAAGAAATGAACTCTCATGCTTCACTTATATTATTTTGAGAGTTGACAAGATTAAAATTTTGAAGAAATGAATTCTCATGCTTCACTTATATTATTTTGAGAATTGATAAGATTGAAATTGTGAAGAAATATTTGCACTCTCATGCTTCACTTAAATCTTTTTGAGAGTTGATGATAGTAATGGTGATTTGCACAAGATATGAAATTGGTCCCAAAGTGATGAATATTCAAGAGGGATATAATAAAAACTTTCATATAGATCATTGGATATGATAAGTGTGATTCCTTGCAATATTTTTGCGATATGGAGATGATAATATGTGAGTCATGTTAGTGACTAATTGTGATTAGTAAGAATATTAGTGTTAAGGTTTGTGATTCCCTATGCATGCACGTTAAGTCAATAGTTATGCAATGAAATTATATCCTACTTATGGTGCATTATTCGGTGTTAGTTATGTTCAATGCATGCTTATGACCGTTTTCGCTTTTTGGTTGGTTGCTTCTCAATTTATTTGCTAGCCTCCATTTGTACTAAGCGGAAATACTACTTGTGCATCCAAAATCCTTAAACCCAAGTTGTGCTAAATGAGTCCACTATATCTACCTATATGCGGTATTTCAATGCCGTTCCAAGTAAATTTGCGTGTGCGAACTCTAATTTTCAAAATAATTTTTCCGTTTTGTGTGCCCGTACTGCTCATGAAGCGGCAGGGGGTGGCCAATATTTTCCATGCTAGGTGTGTTATTCTCACGATGAGTGTTTATTCACTTGTCATTGCATGAGAGAGTGGCTGGTAATAGGGATGCCCAGTCCCGCAATGAAATCAAAAATAATAACAACAAAATTCCTTGGAAAGTGATGGTTTGGAGGGCACCCGTGGATACGGCTAGCCATGTATTGTGAAAGAATGGTGGAAAGGAAATAAACTTTACTTTCTGTTTGGGAACCGCCTATGATGTGTCTAGCATGGAAAATATTGGGAATTCTCGGTCGTTTTCGTTGACAGGAAAAGCATGCCTCTCAAAATATTTTATCTCTTTAATTTCAGCCTTGAGCTCTGGCACATTAGCAAATCTTTGCTTCCCTCTGCGAAGGGCCTATCTATTTACTTTTATGCAATTTTTATTTTTATTTGAGTCTACATCTTCTCTTACAAAAGCACCAACTAGAGAGCACTATTGTCATACTTGTGCATTGGATGTAGCTAATATTTGAGTGTGTTTCATGAATGGATCAGTGATTGAGCATAATGGACTAGGGATAACTTTCTTTAGCGTTGATATTTTGAAAGACATGGTTGCTTGTTTGTATGCTTGAGTATTTATATCTTCATGTCAAATTATAGACTATTGCTTTGAATCATTCAAGTCCAATGTCCATGCTATAAAAGAAAAGAATATATGATGAATATGATAGGCAGCATTCCACATCAAAAATTCTGTTTTTATCATTTACCTACTCGAGGACGAGCAGGAATTAAGCTTGGGGATGCTGATACGTCTCCAACATATCTATAATTTTTAATTGTTCCATGTTGTTATATTATCAATCTTGGATGTTTTTATATACTTTTACAGCAATTATATATCATTTTTTGGGACTAACCTATTAACTTAGTGCCCAGTGCCAGTTGCTGTTTTCTGCCTGTTTTTGGTTTTACAGAAAATCAATACCAAACGAAGTCCAAATGCCACGAAACTTTTTGGAGATTTTTTTCTGGACATATACAACACTAGAAGCTTCGGGAGAAGACCAGACGCCAGAGGAGGTGGCCACGAGCCACCAGGGCACGCCTGGGGGGGGGCAGGCGTGCCCTGTTGCCTCGTGGGCCCACCTCAGCTCTGTTTGACCTAATTCCACCACTATAAATTCATAAAAAAATCAGAAACCTTTAGGGGAGTCCACGGAATACTTTTTCCGCCACCGCAAGTTTCTGTTCTCGAGAGATCCCATCTGGAGGCCTTTTCCGGTGCTCCGCCGGAGGGGGAGTCGATCACGAAGGGGTTCTACATCAACCTTGCTGCCCTTCCGATGATGCGTGAGTAGTTTACCACAGACCTTCGGGTCCATAGTTAGTAGCTAGATGGCTTCTTCTCTCTTTTTGATCTTCAATACAATGTTCTCCTCGATGTTCTTGGAGTTCTATCCGATGTAATCACTTTTTGCAGTGTGTTTGTTGGGATCCGATGAATTGTGAGTTTATGATCAGATTATCCATGAATATTATTTGAGTTTTCTCTAAACTCTTTTATGCATGATTATTATAGCTTCGTATTTCTTCTCCGATCTATTGATTTGGTTTGGCCAACTAGATTGATTTATCTTGCCATGGGAAGAGGTGCTTTGTAATGGGTTCGATCTTGCGGTGCTCAATCGCAGTGACAGAAAGGGATACGACACGTATGTATCGTTGCTATTAAGGGTAAAAAGATGGGGTTTATTCATGCGTGAGTTTACTTTGTCTACATCATGTCATCTTGCTTAAAGCGTTACTCCGTTCTTTATGGACTTAATACACTAGATGCATGCTGGATAGCGGTCGATGTGTAGAGTAATAGTAGTAGATGCAGGCAGGAGTCGGTCTACTTGTCTCAGACGTGATGCCTATATACATGATCATTGCCTTGGATATCATCATGATTATTTGCTTTTCTATCAATTGCCCAACAGTAATTTGTCTACCCACCGTATGCTATTTTCTTGAGAGAAGCCTCTAGTGAAAACTATGGCCCCCGGGTCTATCTAAATCAAATTACTAAAACCCTAAAAATATTGCTGCACTTTTCCTTTATTTATTTTATTTTGTATTTTTGTTTCAATCAATCTATCTATCACATACAATTTAATCTTGCAATTGACCGCCGAGGGATTGACAACCCCTCGTTTGCGTTGGGTGCAAGGATTTGTTGTTTTGTGTGCAGGTACTGCTAATGAGGTGTTGCGTGGTTCTCCTACTGGATTGATAACCTTGGTTTCATAACTGAGGGAAATACTTACCTTTGCTGTGCTGCATCATCCCTTCCTCTTCGGGGATAATACCAACGCAAGCTACAAGTAGCAGATACATGTGTTACTTAATTAATATGTTAGCTCCGGGATCGCTTTCTCGTAGGGAGTCGAGGAAGGATCTCTGGGCATTGCTACTATTACTTATTACTTATGTTATGCTACTAATATGCACTCTTCTAATGCTGCAAGACGCTGCAAGATGCTAGTCTTCGATAGGCTAGGCCTTCCCCTCTATTCTGGCATTTCTGCAGTATAGTCCACAGATACAGTCCCTTCCCTTTGATACCGATGCATCCTTAGCATAGATCTGATGTAAGTCTTGCGAGTACTTTGGATGAGTACTCACGGTTGCTTTGCTACCTCTTTTTCCCCATACCCGATTGCTGCGATCAGATGACGGAGCCCTAGAGCCAGCTGACCCCGTCGACGACTACTACTACCCCGACGGAGCTTACTACTACGTGGAGACCGACGACCAGGAGTAGTTTAGGAGGCTCCCAGGCAGGAGGCCTGCGCCTTTTCGATCTAGTTGTCATTGTTTTGCTCAGCCTTCTTAAGGCAACCTTGTTTAGTTATGTCTGTACTCAGATACTGATGCTTCCGCTGACTCTTGTGTAACTCGAGCTTATGTAATCGAGCCCTCGAGGCCCCTGGCTTGTAATATAAAGCTTGTATTATTTTATCTTGTGTCTAGAGTTGTGTTGTGATATCTTCCCGTGAGTCCCTGGGCTTGATCGTGCGCATTTGCATGTATGATTAGTGCACGATCGAGTCAGGGGCGTCACAACAGCATAATCACTAGCATCACACATAATTTCAAAGGGTAGGTTCCAATCAGGTGGTTGAACAATAGGTGCAGAAATTAAGGCTTTCTTAAGTACTTCAAAGGCTTCTACACAATCATCATCAAAAACAAATGGAACATCTTTTTGCAAGAGATTGGTAAGAGGTCTAGAAATCTTAGAAAAATCTTTTATAAACCTTCTATAGAAACTAGCATGACCAAGGAAACTTCTTATACCTTTGATATCTTTAGGACATGGCATTTTCTCAATAGCATCAACTTTAGCTTTATCAACTTCACTACCTCTTTCAGAAATTTTATGCCCAAGGACTATACCTTCATTCACCATAAAGTGGCACTTCTCCCAGTTCAAGACAAGATTAGTTTCTTCACATCTCTGCAAAACTCGATCAAGGTTGCTCAAGCAATCATCAAAATAAGTTTCATAAACGGAGAAATCATCCATGAAAACCTCAACAATCTTTTCACAAAAGTCAAAGAATATAGCAGTCATACATCTTTGAAAGGTAGCAGGTGCATTACATAAACCAAAAGGCATACGACGATAAGCATAAGTTCCAAAAGGACAAGTAAAGGTGGTTTTCTCTTGATCTTCAGGTGACACGGGTATTTGAGAGAAACCAGAATAACCATCTAGGAAACAAAAGTGTGTATGCTTAGATAATCTTTCTAACATTTGATCAATAAAAGGCAAGGGGTAATGATCTTTTCTAGTAGCTTTATTAAATTTCCTGAAATCAATTACCATCCTATAACCAGTTACAATTCTTTGCGGGATAAGTTCATTTTTATCATTAGGAACAACGGTAATACCTCCTTTCTTAGGAACACAATGAACAAGACTTACCCATCTACTATTAGCTATGGGATAAATTATACCTGCTTCCAGAAGCTTTAATATTTCAGTTCTTACCACATCTTTCATTCTAGGATTCAGCCTTCTTTGATGATCAACGACGGGTTTAGCATCTGGCTCCATATGAATTTTATGCTGACATAAAGTGGGACTAATACCCTTAAGATCATCAAGAGTATATCCAATAGCAGCACGGTGCTTCTTCAGAGTTTTAAGTAATCTCTTTTCTTCATGCTCTGAAAGGTTAGCACTAATAATAACAAGATATATCTTCTTTTCATCAAGATAAGCATAATTAAGAGTATGAGGTAATTGCTTTAATTCAAACACAGGATCACCCTTGGGTGGAGGTGGATCTCCCAAGGTTTCAACAGGCAAATTATGTTTAAGGATAGGTGCTTGTTTAAAGAATAATTCATCTATTTCATTTCTTTCATTCATATTCATATCATTCTCATGCTCAAGCAAATATTGTTCTAAAGGATCAGTAGGAGGCACAACAATAGAAGCAAGACCAATAATTTCATCTTTACTAGGCAATTCTTTATCATGAGGTTGTCTACGAAATTTAGAGAAATTAAACTCATGAGACATCTCACCAAAATTAACACTAACAATTTCCTTAGTGCAATCAATCTTAGCATTAACAGTATTCAAGAAGGGTCTACCAAATATAATGGGACAAAAATCATCTTGTGGTGATCCAAGAACAAGAAAATCAGTAGGGTATTTGATCTTACCACACAAGACTTCAACATCTCTAACAATCTCAAGCGGTGAAATAGTATCTCTATTTGCAAGCTTAATAGTAACATCAATATCTTCAATCTCAACAGGTGCAATATCATTCATGACTTCTTGATAGAGAGTAAACGGAATAGCACTCACACTAGCACCAATATCACATAAACCATGATAGCAATGATCTACAATTTTAACAGAAATAACAGGCAAGCCAAATACAAGTTTGTTTTTATCTTTAGTGTCTGGCTTAGCAATTCTAGTTGCTTCATCACAGAAATATATGACATGTCCATCAATATTATCAACCAAAAGATCTTTAACCATTGCAACACTAGGTTCAACTTTAATTTGTTCAGAAGGTCTAGGTGCTCTAATATTACTCTTATTAACCACGGTTGAAGCTTTAACATGTTCCTTAATCCTAACAGGTAAAGGAGATTTCTCAATATAAGCAGTAGGCACAACTGGATCAACATGGTAAACAATTGTTTCTTCTTTAACACTAACAGGTTCTTCATTCAATTCAATAGGTGAATGATATTTAAACCATTTCTCCTTAGGGAGATCAACATGAGCAGCAAAAGATTCATAAAAGGTAGCTACTATCTCAGAGTCAAGTCCATATTTAGTACTAAACTTACGAAAAGCATCAGTTTCCATAAAAGATTTAACACAATCAAACTCAAGATTTATACCTGACTCATTACCTTTGTCGATTTCCCAATCTTCAGAGTTACGTTTAATTCTTTCCAGAAGATCCCATCTGGATTCAATAGTTCTGTCCATAAAGGAACCAGTAGAAGAAGTATCGAGCATGGATCGATCATTATGAGAAAGCCGAGCATAACTTTTTTGAAGAATTATTTCTCTTGAGAGCTCATGATTGGGGCATGTGTGCAACATATACTTAAGCCTCGCCCAAGCTTGAGCGATACTTTCTCCTTCACGAGGCCAAAAGTTATATATATAATTCCGATCACGATGAACCAAATGCATAGGATAAAATTTTTGGTGGAATTCCAGCTTCAACCGGTTCCAGTCCCATGTTTCAGTATCATCACATAGCCTATACCATGTCAATGCCTTTCCCTCCAAAGATAAAGGGAATACTTTCTTCTTAACTCCAACTCCGGATAGACCTGCAAGCTTAAACAATCCACAAATTTCATCCACATAGTCAAGTGCATATCGGGATGTACCGTTCCATCTCCTGCATAAGGATTAGCTAGCAGTTTCTCTACCATACCCGAAGGAATTTCATAATAAATATTTTCAGTAGGTTCAATAGGTTGAGGAGCGACTCTTATTGCTTCCGGTCGAGGTGAAGATACCCCGAACAAGCCCCTCAAAGGATTACTTTCCATAGTGACAAGTGACAATAAATTTCAGCGCGTAATATAAATGTTTCCTTACCAAATTCCACTCAACAAAGGCGCTTCACTCCCCGGCAACGGCGCCAGAAAAGAGTCTTGATGACCCACAAGTATAGGGGATCAATCGTAGTCCTTTCGACAAGTAAGAGTGTCAAACCCAACGAGGAGCAGAAGGAAATCACAAGCGGTTTTCAGCAAGGTATTCTCTGCAAGTACTGAAAGTAGCGATAACAGATAGTTTTGATAGCAAGAGAATTCGTAACAAGTAACAAGTAGTAACGGTAACAAAAGTACAGCAAGGTGGCCCAATCCTTTTTGTAGCTAAGGACAAGCCGGAACGAACTCATATAATAAGCAAAGCGTTCTCGAGGACACATGGGAATTTCATCTAGTCACTTTCATCATGTTTGTTTGATTCGCGTTAGCTACTTTGATAATTTGATATGTGGGTGGACTGGTGCTTGGGTGCTGTTCTTACTTGAACAAGCCTCCCACTTATGATTACCCCCTCTCGCAAGCATCCGCAACTATGAAAGAAGAATTAAGATAACTCTAACCATAGCATGAAACATATGGATCCAAATCAGCCCCTTACGGAATAGCGCATAAACTAGGGTTTAAGCTTCTGTCACTCTAGCAACCCATCATCGAATTACTACTCCACAATGCCTTCCCTTAGGCCCAAAGACGGTGAAGTGTCATGTAGTCGACGTTCACACGACACCACTAAAGGAAGCAACAACATACTGATACATCCATTTTGCATCATGTTTTCCTACTATTATTTATAGTGTTTTTAATCAATATAACATTTTGTGGAGCAATTCTAATGCCTTTTCTCTCTTAATATGCAAGATTTACATAAGGAGGGAGATTGCCGACAGCTGGAATTCTGGACCTGAAAAAGCTATGTCAGAGATACCTATTCTGCACATCTCCAAATGAGCTGAAATTTCACGGAGATTTATTTTGGAATAAATAAAAAATACTAGAGAAAAGAAGTACCAGAGGGGGCCACCTAGGCACCCACGAGGCACCAGGGCGCGCCACCCCCCCCAGGCACGCCCTGGTGGCTTGTGGGGCCCCTGGCCAGCCTCCGGTGCCCATTTTCTGGTATATAAGCCCATTTGCCCTAGAAAAAATAAGGAGAAGACTTTCAAGACAGAGCGCCGCCGTCTTGAGGCGGAACTTGGGCAGGAGCACTTTTGCTCTCCGACGGAGCGATTCCGCCGGGGATACTTCCCTCAGGGAGGGGGAAATCGAAGCCATCGTCATCACCAACGATCCTCTCATCGTGGGAGGACCAATCTTCATCAACATCTTCACCAGCACCATCTCATATCAAACCCTAGTTCACCTCTTGTATTCAATCTTTGTCTCAAAACCTCAGATTGGTACCTGTGGGTTGCTAGTAGTGTTGATTACATCTCGTAGTTGATGCTAGTTGGTTTATTTGGTGGAAGATTATCTGTTCAGATCCATTATGCTATTCAATACCCCTCTGATCTTGGAAATGAATATGATGTGTGAGTAGTTACTTTTGTTCTTGAGGACATGGGAGAAGTCTTCTCATAAGTAATCATGTGAATTTGGTATTCGTTTGATATTTTGATGATATGTATATTGTTGATTCTCTTAGTGGTGTCATGTGAACGTCGACTACATGACACTTCATCATCTTTGGGCCTAAGGGAATGCATTGTGGAGTAGTAATTAGATGATGGGTTGCTAGAGTGACAGAAGCTTAAACCCTAGTTTATGCGCTATTCCGTAAGGGGCTGATTTGGATCCATATGTTTAATGCTATGGTTAGATTTATCTTAATTCTTCTTTCGTAGTTGCGGATGCTTGCGAGAGGGGTTAATCATAAGTGGGAGGCTTGTTCAAGTAAGAACAACACCCAAGCACCGATCCACCCACATATCAAATTATCAAAGTAGCGAATGCGAATCAAACAAACATGATGAAAGTGACTAGATGAAATTCCCATGTGTCCTCGAGAACGTTTAGCTTATTATAAGAGATCGTTCTGGCTTGTTCTTTGCAACAAAAGGATTGGGCTACCTTGCTGCACCTTAGTTACTATTGCTATTTGTCACTTGTTACAAATTATCTTGCTATCAAACTACTCGTTACCGATAATTTCAGTGCTTGCAGAAAATACCTTGCTGAAAACCGCTTGTCATTTCCTTCTGCTCCTCGTTGGGTTCGACACTCTTACTTATCGAAAGGACTACGATTGATCCCCTATACTTGTGGGTCATCAAGACTCTTTTCTGGCGCCGTTGCCGGGGAGTGAAGCGCCTTTGGTGAGTGGAATTTGGTAAGGAAACATTTATATTACGTGCTGAAATTTATTGTCACTTGTCACTATGGAAAGTAATCCTTTGAGGGGCTTGTTCGGGGTATCTTCACCTCGACTGGAAGCACAAAGAGTTGCTCCTCAACCTACCGCACCTACTGAAAATATTTATTATGAGATTCCTTCGGGTATGATAGAGAAACTACTAGCTAATCCTTATGCAGGAGATGGAACAATACATCCTGATATGCACTTAATCTATGTTGATGAAGTTTGTGGATTATTTAAGCTTGCAGGTTTACCCGGAGATGAAGTTAAGAAGAAGGTTTTCCCTTTATCTTTGAAGGGAAAGGCTTTGACATGGTATAGGCTATGTGATGATATTGGAACGTGGGATTGGAATCGATTGAAATTGGAATTTCATCAAAAGTTGTATCCTATGCATCTGGTTCATCGTGATCGGAATTATATATATATAATTTTTGGCCTCGTGAAGGAGAAAGCATCGCTCAAGCTTGGGGGAGGCTTAAGTACATGATGTACACATGCCCTAATCATGAGCTCTCAAGAGAAATTATTTTACAGAATTTTTATGCTCGGCTTTCTCATGATGATCAAACCATGCTCGATTCTTCTTCGACTGGCTCCTTTATGAAGAAAACTATTGAATTCAGATGGGATCTTCTGGAAAGAATTAAATGCAACTCTGAAGATTGGGAACTCGACAAAGGTAATGAGTCAGGTATAATACTTGAGTTCGATTGTGTTAAATCTTTTATGGATACCGATGCTTTTCATAAGTTTAGCACAAAATATGGACTTGACTCTGAGATAGTAGCCTCCTTTTGTGAATCATTTTCTACTCATGTTGATCTCCCTAAGGAGAAGTGGTTTAAATATCATCCCCCTGTTAAAGAAAAGATTGAGGAACCCGTTAGTGTTAAAGAAGAAACAATTGTTTACCATGTTGATCCAGTTGTGACTACTGCTTATATTGAGAAACCACCTTTTCCTGTTAGGATTAAGGAACATGCTAAAGTTTCAACTGTGGTTAACAAAAGTAATATTAGAGCACCTAGACCCTCTGAACAAATTAAAGTTGAACCTAATGTTGCTATGGTTAAAGATCTCTTGGTCGATAATATAGATGGGCATGTTATTTACTTCTGTGATGAAGCAGCTAGAATTGCTAAACCAGATCCTAAAGATAAAAACAGACCTGTAGTAGGCATGCCTGTTGTCTCTGTTAAAATAGGAGATCATTGTTATCATGGCTTATGTGATTTGGGTGCTAGTGTGAGTGCTATTCCGTTTACTTTATATCAAGAAATTATGAATGATATTGCACCTATTGAAATAGAGGACATTGATGTTACTATTAAGCTTGCGAACAGAGATACCATTACGCCACTTGGGATCATTAGAGATGTTGAAGTCTTGTGTGGAAAAATAAAATACCCTACTGATTTTCTAGTCCTCGGTTCTCCACAAGATAATTTTTGTCTCATTATATTTGGTAGACCTTTCTTGAACACTGTTAATGCCAAGATTGATTGCGCTAAAGAAACTGTTAGTGTTAATTTTGGTGGTATATCTCATGAGTTTAATTTCTCCAAGTTTCGTAGACAATCTTATGATGAAGAATTGCCTAGTAAAGATGAAATTATTGGTCTTGCTTCTATTACCGTACCTGCTACTGATCCGTTAGAACAATATTTGCTAGACCATGAAAATGATATGCACATGAATGAAAGAAATGAAATAGATAAGATGTTTTTTGATCAACCACCTATCCTTAAACACAATTTGCCTATTGAAACTCTTGGAGGCCCTCCTCCACCTAAGGGTGATCCTGTATTTGAACTGAAACAATTGCCTGATACATTGAAATATGCTTATCTAGATGAAAAGAAGATATATCCTGTTATTATTAGTGCTAACCTTTCAGAGCATGAAGAGAAGAGATTACTAAAAACTCTGAGGAAGTACCGTGCTGCTATTGGATATACTCTTGATGATCTTAAGGGCATTAGTTCCACTCTATGTCAACACAAAATTAATATGGAGCCTGATGCTAAACCAGTTGTCGACCACCAACGACGATTAAATCCTAAGATGAAGCAGGTGGTAAGAACTGAAATATTAAAGCTTCTGGAAGCAGGTATAATATATCCCATAGCTGATAGTAGATGGGTAAGTCCCGTTCATTGTGTCCCTAAGAAAGGAGGCATTACTGTTGTTCCTAACGATAAAAATGAACTCATTCCACAAAGAATTGTAACTGGTTATAGGATGGTAATTGATTTTAGAAAATTAAACAAAGCCACTAGAAAAGATCATTACCCCTTACCTTTTATTGATCAAATGTTAGAAAGATTGTAGCATACACACTTTTGCTTTCTTGATGGATATTCTGGTTTCTCTCAAATACCTGTATCACAAGCCGACCAAGAGAAAACTACCTTTACTTGTCCTTTTGGAACTTATGCTTATAGACGTATGCTTTTTGGTTTATGCAATGCACCTGCTACCTTTCAAAGATGTATGAATGCTATATTCTCTGACTTTTGTGAAAATATTGTTGAGGTTTTCATGGATGATTTTTCCGTTTACGGAACTTCCTTTGATTATTGCTTAAGCAACCTCGATCGAGTTTTGCAGAGATGTGAACAAACTAATCTTGTCTAGAATTGGGATAAGTGCCACTTTATGGTGAATGAAGGTATTGTCTTGGGGCATAAAATTTCTGAACGAGGTATTGAATTAGATAAGGCTAAAGTTGATGTAATTGAGAAAATGCCATGTCCTAAAGATATTAAAGGTATAAGAAGTTTCCTTGGTCATGCTGGTTTCTATAGAAGGTTTATTAAAGACTTCTCTAAAATTTCTAGGCCTCTTACTAATCTCTTGGAAAAAGATGTTTCATTTGTTTTTGATGATGATTGTGTAGAAGCCTTTGAAACACTTAAGAAAGCATTAACCTCTGCACCTATTGTTCAACCACCTGATTGGAACTTGCCTTTTGAAATTATGTGTGATGCTAGTGATTATGCTGTTGGTGCTGTTCTAGGACAGAGAGTTGATAAGAAATTAAATGTTATCCATTATGCTAGTAAAACTCTAGACAATGCTCAAAGAAATTATGCTACTACTGAGAAAGAATTTCTAGCAGTTGTGTTTGCATGTGATAAATTCAGATCTTACATAGTTGATTCTAAAGTAATTGTTCACACCGATCATGCTGCTATTAAATACCTTATGGAAAATAAAGATGCTAAACCTAGACTCATTAGGTGGGTTCTATTGCTACAAGAATTTGACTTGCATATTACTGATAGGAAGGGAGCTAAGAATCCCGTAGCAGATAATTTGTCTAGAATGGAAAATGTTCTTGATGACCCACTTCCTATTAATGATGATTTTCCTGATGAACAATTAGCTGTGATAAATGCTTCTCGTAATACTCCTTGGTATGCAGACTATGCTAATTACATTGTTGCTAAATACATACCACCTAGCTTTACATATCAACAAAAGAAAAAGTTTTTCTTTGATTTAAGACATTACTTTTGGGATGACCCACATCTATATAAAGGAGTAGATGGTATTATTAGACGTTGTGTACCTGAGCATGAACAAGAACAAATCCTACGTAAGTGTCACTCCGAGGCCTATGGAGGACACCATGCGGGAGACCGAACTGCACATAAGGTACTACAATCAGATTTTTATTGGCCTACTCTTTTCAAGGATGCTCGTAAGTTTGTCTTATCTTGTGATGAATGTCAAAGAATCGGTAATATTAGTAGACGTCAGGAAATGCCTATGAATTATTCACTTGTTATTGAACCATTTGATGTTTGGGGATTTGATTATATGGGATCTTTTCCTTCCTCTAATGGGTATACACATATTTTAGTTGTTGTTGATTACGTTACTAAGTGGGTAGAAGCTATTTCAACTAGTAGTGCTGATCATAACACTTCTATTAAAATGCTTAAAGAAGTTATTTTCCCGAGGTTCGGAGTCCCTAGATATTTAATGACTGATGGTGGTTCACATTTTATTCATGGTGCATTCCGTAAACTGCTTGCTAAATATGATGTCAACCATAGAATTGCATCTCCCTATCACCCTCAATCTAGTGGTCAAGTTGAATTGAGCAATAGAGAAATAAAGTTAATTTTGCAAAAAACCGTCAGCAGATCTAGAAAGAATTGGTCTAAGAAACTTAATGATGCATTGTGGGCTTATAGAACTGCTTATAAAAATCCTATGGGTATGTCTCCTAATAAAATGGTTTATGGAAAAGCATGTCATTTACCTCTTGAGTTAGAACATAAAGCATATTGGGCCATTAAAGAACTCAATTATGATTTTAAACTTGCCGGTGAAAAGAGGTTATTTGATATTAGCTCACTAGATGAATGGAGAACCCAAGCTTATGAAAATGCCAAATTGTTTAAAGAAAAAGTTAAAAGATGACAAGATAAAAGAATTCAAAAATGGGAATTCAAAGTGGGTAACTATGTTCTATTGTACAATTCTTGTTTTAGATTTTTTGCAGGAAAACTTCTCTCTAAATGGGAAGGACCGTATATCGTCGAGGAAGTTTATCGCTCTGGAGCCATTAAGATCAATAACGCCGAAGGCACTAATCCGATGGTGGTCAATGGGCAAAGAATTAAGCATTACATCTCGGGTACGCCTATTAATGTTGAGACTAACATTATTCAAACTATGACACCGGAGGAATACATAAGAGAGACCTTCCAGAACACTCCAGAACCCTGAAAAGGAAGAGGTACGTGATACGGTAAGTAAACCGACTCCAAAAATTCCATAAAAATACTTTCTATCAGTTTTGGAATATTAGAAAAAATACAAAAATAAGAAACAGCCGAGGGGACCCACGAGGCACCAGGGCGCGCCACCCCCCCTCCAGGCGCGCCCTGGTGGCTCGTGGGCCCCTCGTGAGCCTTCCCGACTCCGTTTTCTTTTGGAATACTTGTTTTGCAAGATAAAAATTCTTTATATATACACCCGGACGTTTTGACCACCGTATCGCAAGATTCTCCTCTGTTCTTGTTTCGTGCTATTTTCTGAAAGATCTAGATCGCTATGGCTCCACCAAGCTCTTCCAAATGACAAGTTCTACGAGAAGGTCATCAACCCCTACCTACCGGAGGTGATGAAACACACTCAAAGCCATCGAGATGCGTGAGGGGGTGCTTCACATCCGGGATGTTCAAGGACCCAAGAAGACCGGGAGCGTGGAGGCCAGGCTCGAAGCGGTGGAGCAGGAGATTTTCAAGTGCCAAGGGATGGTAGAACGTGGACTCAACGCCAACCACTCTATGATCATGGAATTCACCCGCGATCACAAGGTGGATGGCAAATCAATGGGGGACATCGTCTTCAAGCTCAACAAACGAATCGACTATCTCCAAGGCCAAATCTATGATCTTCAAAACCAAAATTTTGAGTATGAGGCAAGATTCAAAGGTATGAGTTTAGCTGCAAGTTTCAGGACTCCGGAGACTCGCTCATGCTTTTATGATGGGGAACCTATGACATGGAAGCCGGAGGACAAGCCCACTACTTCATCATCACCATCATCACCGAAGAAAGAAACCCGAGTACATGGGTATGGGCACTCCCCTTGGCTTGTGCCAAGCTTGGGGGAGGTTCCCCGGTATCGTATCACCATCACTTTTATCATATTTACCTATTTTTAGTTCGATCCTTAGTTATTTCGTGATCTAGTTGAATAAAAGTTTAGTATGATCTATTTTCGAGTGCTAGTTTCGTGATCTATCTATCTATGTAATTGAGTTGAGAGTTATATAATAAAGAGTAGTTTGAGTTTTTGCTTCTTCACTTTCATGTTTCAATCCTAGCAATGAAAATAATGAAAAAGATCATATGCTAATCTTATGGGAAGTAATGACATTACATAGAGAAAAGTATAAGTGGTAAAATTTATTGAAGGTTAACAAGCATAGCATTAGTCAATGATGCAATTCATGAAAAAATTAATAAGGGAAGGGAAGATTCACATGCAAATACACTATCTTGGACATCTTTTATGATTGTGAGCCCTAAGGGTGAAACCGGATTGGATTCGGACGGATATTGGTCATACCATATCCTATTCCATATTTATTTTCGGATTCGGAAGCGGGTCGGATGCGGATTCGAATACCGGATTATGCGGATTCGAATATCGGATTATGCGGATTCGAATACCGGTACGGTAACGGAACGGACTCGGATCGGAAGCGGACAAAAATGATCGGCAATACAAGAAAAACATCCACATCTTGAGACGTTAAATATGTGGACTAATCGGTCTAATTACAAATTTATATTTGTAGACTACACGTTTAACAACTTAAGATAAGGACGATTACATAACAAGTGGCCATGATGAAAGAAAAGAAAAGAAAAGACAGTTGCTTCATCCGTTTATTGTATGTAAAAAAAAATTAGGGCTTTTCAGATAATTATTTATTGTATGTACTTCATAAAGTGCATTAATTAGTGATTTATAAAAGAAAATAGAAAGTGCTACAACCACCAGAGATTGATATTTTATTTATAAACATTATTGGAATTGAATGAGTTGCCTGTATGGTCACGTAGAGATTGACGTCATTTTACATAACATGTATGTATCATGCAGTTTACTTTTATTTCTCTAACAAAAAAAATCAATGCCACAACCTCATATCATCTCAACGTCCTAGGCCCACTATAATATACCACGTTGCAGCAAGTGACAATGGCAGCAGCGCGTTCCTCCTTCTCTTACCAGAGAAATTCCTTAGAAAAAAAGAGATAAAATCCCAAGGGAGACATGCTCCACTGGCTTGTTACAGCCCATGTTCTGCGCTACAACAAAGAGAATGGACACGGCAAAATCTTTTGTACCACCTCGCTGCTCAAGAAGAGTGAAGTTGGAGCAGCGCCTATATAAACAGATGCTTGTGCGGAGAACTTGAAAGTTGGGTCAGTGCTAGCCAGCATAGCCGCTTGAACTTTCCTAAAAAAATAGATAATTATAAACTGCCGGGCTGGAACTGCTTCATGGTCCGGCGCTGGAAACTAAAAACGGATAATTCCAAATTAGTCTGGCCGGATAATCCGATGCTAAAAACGGATACTGCCGTTTTCGCCGGATAACGTCTGTACTGTATCTGACTCCGAATCCGATTCATGTATCCGATATCCGGTTCCGTATCCGGCCGGATAGCTGTTTTGTTCCCCGTTTTGTCATTTTTCCGGATTCGGAACCGGATTCGGACGGAAACTATCCGATCCGGTTTCACCCTGAGTGAGCCCCCATTGAGTATTTTGTGTCAAATTATTGATGTTGGACAAGGAAGACAACTTAATGAATTATGTTTGCTTATATTCACATAGAAGTTATATTGTCATAGATCCTCCAACATGTGGTGCTTGCCCAATATCTTTGCTAGCCAAAAATCCGCACCAAGTAGAGATACTACTTGTGCATCCAAAACCCTTAAACCCAGTTTCATGTCATGAGAGTCCATTATATCTACCTATGGATTGAATAAGATCCTTCAAGTAAGTTGTCATCGGTGCAAAAGGCAATAAAAATTGCCTCTAAATATTTATGAACTTTTATTGTAAGGGAAAATAAGCTTTGTGCGAACTTGTGATGGTAAAGAAATAAAAGCAACGGACTGCATAATAAATGTTGCTATCACAAGGGGCAATATAAAGTAACGTTCCTTTGCATTAAGAGCTTGTGCATCCAACAACAAAAAGCGCATGACAACCTCTGCTTCCCTCTGCGAAGGGCCTATCTTTTACTTTTATGTATTTACTTTTTATGCAAGAGTCAATAGTTTTCTCCTCTATTTCTTTTTATTTTTCTCTTTTGCAAGCATCATGTGGTGGGGAAAGATCTAGGCACATATATCCAGTTGGATATGAGCGATCATCAGTTATTATTGTTGACATTACCCTTGAGGTGAATAAGTTGTGAGGTGAAATTATAAGCCGCTATCTTTCTATGTGTCTGGCTGAAACTTTTTGCCCCATATATATGTTGTGAGTGTTAGCAATCATAGAATAGAAGACTAATTGATGGTTGAGTATGTGGACTTGCTAAAAGCTCCTACATGAGACCCTTCCAGAAAATATGATGAATTGCAATTGCATTGTTGACCGAGAACATAGTTTGTTAGTTTTCAAGAAAGTTTATGCCTTATACTTCGTTGTTGTGATGAATTGTTACTTGCTCATGAGAAGTTTTATGATAATGAATATTGCTGTTATAATAATGATCATGATGCTACTATGTCCGTGTTTTGTTTTTATCGACACCTCTCTCTCTCTAAACATGTGGACATGATTATCGATATCGGCTTTCGCTTGAGGACAAGTGAGGTCTAAGCTTGGGGGAGTTGATACGTCCATTTTGCATCATGTTTTCCTACTGTTATTTATAGTGTTTTTAATCAATATAACACTTTGTGGGGCAATTCTAATGCCTTTTCTCTCTTAATATGCAAGATTTACATAAGAAGGGAGATTGCCGGCAGCTGGAATTCTGGACCTGAAAAAGCTATGTCAGAGATACCTATTCTGCACATCTCCAAATGAGCTGAAATTTCACGGAGATTTCTTTTGGAATAAATAAAAAATACTGGAGAAAAGAAGTACCAGAGGGGGCCACCCAGGCGCCCACGAGGCACCAGGGCGCGCCACCCCCCCAGGCGCGCCCTGGTGGCTTGTGGGGCCCCTGGCCAGCCTCTGGTGCCCATTTTCTGGTATATAAGCCCATTTTCCCTAGAAAAAATAAGGAGAAGACTTTCGGGATGGAGCGCCGCCGTCTCAAGGTGGAACTTGGGCAGGAGCACTTTTGCTCTCCGGCGGAGCGATTCCGCCGGGGATACTTCCCTCCGGGAGGGCGAAATCGAAGCCATCGTCATCACCAACGATCCTCTCATCGTGGGAGGACCAATCTTCATCAACATCTTCACCAGCACCATCTCATCTCAAACCCTAGTTCATCTCTTGTATTCAATCTTTGTCTCAAAACCTCAGATTGGTACCTGTGGGTTGCTAGTATTGTTGATTACATCTCGTAGTTGATGCTAGTTGGTTTATTTGGTGGAAGATTATCTGTTCAGATCCATTATGCTATTCAATACCCCTCTGATCTTGGACATGAATATGATGTGTGAGTAGTTACTTTTGTTCTTGAGGACATGGGAGAAGTCTAGTCATAAGTAATCATGTGGATTTGGTATTTGTTCGATATTTTGATGATATGTATGTTGTTGATTCTCTTAGTGGTGTCATGTGAACGTCGACTACATGACACTGCACCATCTTTGGGCCTAAGGGAATGCATTGTGGAGTAGTAATTAGATGATGGGTTGCTAGAGTGACAGAAGCTTAAACCCTAGTTTATGCGCTATTCCGTAAGGGGCTGATTTGGATCCATATGTTTAATGCTATGGTTAGATTTATCTTAATTCTTCTTTCATAGTTGCGTATGCTTGCGAGAGGGGTTAATCATAAGTGGGAGGCTTGTTCAAGTAAGAACAGCACCCAAGCACCGATCCACCCACATATCAAATTATCAAAGTAGCGAACGCGAATCAAACAAACATGATGAAAGTGACTAGATGAAATTCACATGTGTCCTCGAGAACGTTTAGCTTATTATAAGAGATCGTTCCGGCCTGTCCTTTGCAACAAAAGGATTGGGCTACCTTGCTGCACCTTAGTTACTATTGCTACTTGTCACTTGTTACAAATTATCTTGCTATCAAACTACTCGTTACCGATAATTTCAGTGCTTGCAGAAAATACCTTGCTGAAAACCGCTTGTCATTTCCTTCTGCTCCTCGTTGGGTTCGACACTCTTACTTATCGAAAGGACTACGATTGATCCCCTATACTTGTGGGTCATCACATACATATCATCAAAATATCGAACGAATACCAAATTCACATGATTACTTATGACAAGACATCTCCCATGTCCTCAAGAACAAAAGTAACTACTCACAAATCATATTCATGTCCAAGATCAGAGGGGTATTGAATAGCATTATGGATCTGAACATATAATCTTCCACCAAATAAACCAACTAGCATCAACTACAAGATGTAATCAACACTACTAGCAACCCACAGGTACTAATCTGAGGTTTTGAGACAAAGATTGAATACAAGAGATGAACTAGGGTTTGAGATGAGATGGTGCTGGTGAAGATGTTGATGAAGATTGGTCCTCCCACGATGAGAGGATCGTTGGTGATGTCGATGGCTTCGATTTCCCCCTCCCGGAGGGAAGTATCCCCGGTGGAATCGCTCCACCGGAGAGCAAAAGTGCTCCTGCCCAGGTTCCGCCTCGAGGCGGCGGCGCTTCGTCCCGAAAGTCTTCTCTTGATTTTTTCTAGGGAAAATGGCTTCATATAGTGGAAGGAGGGGGCCAGGGGCCCCACAAGGCATCAGGGCGCGCCCTGTTGCCTTGTGGGCAACTGGTGGGTCCCCTCTGGTATTTATTTTCTCCAGTATTTTTTATATATTCAATAAAAAATCTCCGTGAAGTTTCAGGTCAATTGGAGCTCTGCAGAATAGGTATCTCTGATGTGGCTATTTCAGATCCAGAATTCCAGCTGCCGGCATTCTCCCTCTTCATGTAAATCTTTCAAAATAAGAGAGAAAAGGCATAAGAATTATACCATAAAGTGAAATAATGATTAAAACATAATAATTATTCATAGGAAATCATGATGCAAATTGGACGTATCACACCTCGGTTTATATAGATACCGGAGGTGCCTACTGTTACACATAAGTCGGTTGCATCTAGGGGCGAACGTGACGAGGACTACCACTACACCTTGGAGTATACACCAAGTCTTTGGATTATTCCTTCTTAATATTCTTGGACCAGAGGAACGAGGCCCACTAGTGGATGGGGATAGGGGGTACTCGGCCCAATCCAAAGGTCTGGTATCCGACGTGCCGAGCACCCCCTAATCCAGGACTCTGTCACCATGCGCACAGGGTCACCCATGCGCACGAGGTGTCTAGGGAGTTTCGGATTCGATCCCATGTGCATGAGGGATAGAAGGACAATGCGCACGGGGTGTTCAAAGAAATTTTCTTGGACCCTGGTAATCCACAAGTGTAGGGGATCGTAACAATCTTCGAGGAAAGAATTACAACCAAAATTTATTGATTCAACACAAGGGGAGACAAACAATTTTTTTGAAGTCTTAGCAGTTGAGTTGTCAATTCAACCACATCTAGAAACAAATACTTGCTCGAAAGATTTAATAGTAGTAAAAGCGATATATTCATTGTAGTTGTGATTGCAGAATAGTAACAAAAAGCAGTGGTTCCCAGTAGTTGCCAAGAACAAAAGTAACGTGAAAAGAGTAACAAGTATGGAAAACATAGGCATGAGAGTGGGTAATGGACGTTGCATGGAAAATGTCAATTATGTAATAGTCGTAACACAAGGTGACAACAAACTAGACCCAATTCATAATCAATCATCTGTAGGCATGTATTTCGTATGTAGTTGTACGTGCTTGCAATAAGAACTTGCACAACATGTTTTGTCCTACCCTCCCGTTTCAGCGGGGTACTAAAGAAAGTTAAGGGCAATTGAGGTACTCATTTCACAAAGCACCGGAGCAAAGCATTAACAATTTATGAATACATAATCCTCAAATCATAGCCATTCCCTTTGATACAGTGATTATTGTCACTTCAAGGTCTCCGGTTCAGAACCATACTAGGTGCATACAACTTGCAGATAAGATCCAAAACACATATATGTTCATGAAAACATAAATAGCTCCGATCTGAAATCATGACACCGGGCCCTAGTGTCAAGCATTAAGCATATCATAGTCATAGCAATATCAATCTCAAAACATACATGGTACTAGGCATCAAACCCTAACAAATATGCCATCTGTTACGTAAGAGATCTCATCCAATTCCAATCCCCCATATGCCTACATAGAAATTACTCACATGCATGTGAGTGGGGAGATCATGATGGTGGTGATGGAGAAGATGTTAGTGATGACGATGGCAACAAATTCCCCTCCTGGGAGGCCAAGATTAGCCTCCAGAAGAAGAACAGAGGTGGCAGCGGCTCCGTGAAGCGAAAAATCCCGAAAAGTTCACGTTAAGGGTTTCGGGGTGGAAGAAAATATAGTCCAAAGGAGGGCGTAAGGCGTTGCACAGCGGAGCCACGCGCCCTGGGCCGCGTGCCCACCTAGTGGCCCCCCTTGCCTAATCTTGTGGCTCCGCGGTATTTATTTCTGAAAATAATTTTGGTAATGTTTTGGCATTTTTTTTGGCACCTTTATTTCTGCACGAAAGTAACACCATGAGAAATTCTGTTGAAAACAGCGTTAGTCCGGGTTAATTTTTATTCAAATTATGCAAGTTTGAGAACAAAAACATAGCAAAAGTGGTCAGAAATTAGATACTTTTGAGATGTATCAGCTCCCCAAGCTTAACTTATTGCTTGTCCTCAGACAATTTAGTTGACAAACTGACACGACAAAGAAAACTTTTACGAACACTTTTATTTAGATGTATGCACAAAAATTTAGTCCACGATCCCTTTATAACTATCTTATGAAAGTAACCGCATGAATAACAAAAACTTAGGAACTATGTTCTCTCATGATAAGATTTCAAGCAACTAGCTAGTTATAATAAATCATCTCGAACATCAACATGCTCACAATGGAAATGATGCAATATGGCAACATGGTATCCCGCTAGTCTTGTTGTGAAGCAAAACATAAATGCACGACATCAAAAAAGTTCAGGCAGTAACGAGACTAAATATTATGATCTAGTATAAAGAATCACATTCATGCATCATCTAATATTACTTGGACATAATACACTCCTATGTACTTCCTCCGTTAAGAAATATAAGAGTGTGTAGATCACTACTTTAGTCATCTAAACGTTCTTATATTTTCTAACGGAGGGTACCAAAATATAAGACGTTTTTGCAGTTTAAATTGCACTGCAAAATCGGCTTACATTTTATACAAAGATAGTATTAAATTAGGAATGATAAATCTTGGGAAGACAGAAGCACGAGTTGAGAATTGCGCGGTCGCATGGGGCGTGGTGTGCTCGCCGAGATCGGTTAGTCAGTGAGTTTGTTTGCCTTTCACGTCCGACTGATGAGGTCTCGCCGTTTCGGTTGCATGGAGGCCTTCCACATGCACGAGAGTACCCCAACTGAAAGCTTCCATAGATAGTAGCGTGTGGAGGTTTTTACCAACTTTCCCAGCTCCCGTCCAAAGCTTCCATAATGTGTGTCACCGCATATATAAATCTTTTGGCCGCATGCACGTACCAGGCTGATAATAAACCGAGACCAGGCAGATGAGCTATGATCGATCACCAAAAACAGGCAAGTCGAAGTCAGCAAACATTAACTTGACCCGTATGCTCAAAAAAAAAAACATTAACTTGACCCGCCGATGCAGCAGCTGAGCCTGGGCAGCTCCATTTATGCAGTTCTTGCGATGGATGGAAAGACAGCATGCGTACCTATACGCAGGCCGGAGTCTGCCAAAGTTGGTTCTTCCTCCTCAAGAAAAGCAGATACCACGACCTCCGATGGTTCACACCACACCACACCACAGATCGAGTGGAGCTGGCACCACAAGCAAGGATCGAGGCAGAGCAAAGCAGGTCGAAAGCGCTGAAACCGGCGGCGACCGTATGCGCACGTACGTCCATGCGCTGCACCGCACGGCCGCGCCACGGAAAATCGTCGTTGCCCTTGATGGCGCGCGTGAAGGAACGCGGTATTAACGGTGGGTACGGCGCAGCTGTCCGGCCCGTGAATAAGGTTTGTCATCAGTTTCCGTCTCTCCAGAAGCATCTCACCTGCGACAACATATACACAGCTGTACGCTGGCGTGTATCCAATTCCAATTTCTGTTAGTGCGCCTTCTTTCGAGAGTGGCGACCTAGCTAGCTAGCCAGGACTGGAATGGAGAGGTGGACGATGAGGCTTTTTTTTTTTTTTTTTCAGAGAACATCGGCTTTATTGATCACTTAACAAAGTTACAAAGAGTCTCCCGGATGCAATCCGGAGCAGAATGAAAAACAACAAGACTTGACAAATTCTTACAAGATTTAGCTAACACATGAGCAGGTACATTAACTTGCCGACGAACATGCTTGAACACCACAGAAACAAATCCCCGAGAAGCAAACTTGATATCTTGAACAACGGTACCAATGCTGGAGCGATCATAGAGTCTGGAATTAATTCTCTGCACCAGCGTTAGGCAATCCGAAGCAAAGATCACATTAGAGAAGCCTTCATCTTTTGCCAATTGCACAGCTCTATGAAGGGCCATGGCCTCAGCTAGCTCAGGTTCGAGAGCACCACGAAGTGGTTCAGAACAAGCAGCAATACAGCACCCATCATGGTTCAAAACAACCACAGCAGCTCCAGACTTGTTCATGTCTGAGAAAACAGCAGCATCCGAGCTAATCATGACCATACCTGACGGCGGCGGAGTCCAGGAAGGATTGGTTGAAGCCAACTCACGCCTGTTGACAGGTTCAGAGATGAAAAGGTGCTGCATGATCAGGTCAGAATACGCTCGAATCTTCTCAACAATATGGCGAATAGGTGGGGCTTTAGGAGAATGTCGAGCTTCATTTCGAGCTTCCCAAATATGCCACATAGCAACAGCCAAAACCGAAGCATCTCTATCTGAAGATCTTGACAGGAAATCAAAGAGCCACAACTTGGTGTTTCTGAATTCTGAACGCCGTAGCACAATGCCGGTCCAGTTTTTGATTGCATCCCACACCGCTCTGGCTCGCGGGCAGAAAAGAATGGCATGCTCCACAGTTTCGAAGCGGCCACAGAAACAACAAAACTCGGCATCCGGCACATGACGCCGCTGTAATTGAGCCCCCGAGGGAAGGCAGTCCTGGGCGAAACGCCATAGCACCACCTTCATTTTATTTGGGGCTTTGACAGACCAAATGGCCTTCCAGCTCCTCTCTTGGGCAGCCATGTTTGAACACAGGCCATGTCCAGCCTTGCTGTGAGCTACCTGAAACTGCCTCGATCGAGCCATGTTGTATGCCGAGCGGACCGAATACTTCCCAGATTTTGTAAAAGGCCAGCTAGCAAAATCTTCACCTCCCCGACAGCTAATAGGAATTCGCAGAATGTCCTCAGCAATATCATTTCTGAAAAATGCTCTGACAGACTCTTCATTCCAAGAACCAGACTCCTCATCAATCAGACATTTGACCTTGGCATTTGCAGGGATAGGCAAAAGAGGATGCAGGCATTGCGGAGACGTCGATGGGATCCAGTGATCAGAGAGGATACATACTTGTTCGCCATTACCAATGCCCCACCGAATCCCCTTTTTAAGCAGACCACGACCGGCCAGAATTCCACGTCACGTAGCTGACGCCGATCTCGGCGCCGAGGCATTCCAGAAATCTGAATTGGGAAAGTACCGTCCCTTGAGGACATGAGCACAGAGAGACGAAGGGTCCGTTAGTAGCCTCCAACCTTGCTTGGCAAGCATAGCTAGGTTGAATAAAGCCATGTCGCGAAAACCCATTCCTCCGAGCGACTTGGGGGTAGTAAGCCATTCCCACGAGCGCCAGTGCTGTTTTCGCTTGCCATCTTCACGGCCCCACCACTCATCGGAAATAATTTGACGAAACTTCTCACAAGTGGCGATAGGAAGTTGAAAGCAACTCATAATATATGTTGGGATCGCCTGGATGATCGCTTTCAACAGGACCTCCTTGCCTGCCCGAGAAATAGGCCGTTCAAACCATGCAAATATTCTAGCCCATGCCCGATCAAACAGGAATTTGAAGGTATTGGTTGGAGAGTTGCCAACCTTTGTCGGCATACCAAGATAGGAGTCGTTGGAGGCTTCATTGGTAATCCCTAGCTGTGATTTAACCCCCTGTTTGACATGTTCCGGGCAGGCTTTTCTGAAGAACACTGCAGATTTGTCCTTATTAATCAACCGACCAGAACCTCGACAGTAAAGATTTAAAGTAGACTCCAAAGCCTCCACACTGCGAGTATCGCTTCTAGCAAAGAAGATGCTGTCATCGGCAAAGAGGAGATGTGAGATAGGTGGGCCAAGACGGCCATTTTTGATACCATGTAGCTCACCACGATTCTCCTTCTGAAGCAACAGACTTGACAAACCTTCAGTGCATAAAAGGAACAAATACGGGCTTATTGGATCCCCCTGTCGGATGCCCCTTGATGGCACAACTGGATCAGTGAGCTCTCCATTCACCCTGACTGCATAGCGAACATTGGTGACACACCTCGTAACAGAAGAAATCCATGCAGGGGCAAAACCAAGTTTGGAGAGGCAGCCATGAAGATAATTCCACTCGACACGATCGTAGGCCTTCATCATATCAATCTTCATGGCAAAAAACGGTTGCTTGGCACGTTGTTGGCGAATGGTGTGTAGGCACTCGTAGGCAATTAGAGTGTTATCCGTAATCAACCGGCCAGGCACAAACGCACTCTGGAAATCAGAGATGACCTCAGGCAGAAACAACTTAAGTCGGTTAGCCAAGACTTTGGAGGCAATCTTGTACAACACATTACAAAGGCTGATAGGTCTGAAATTTTTGAGCTCTTTCGGCCTAACCACCTTTGAAATGAGCACTATTACAGAATCACAGAAACCATCAGGGATGGGTTTGCCTTCCAGGAAACTACGAACAGCCTGACATATCTCTTCCTCCAAGAATTTCCAATGGGTCTGGTAGAACAAAGCCGAAAAACCATCCGGTCCCGGCGCCTTAGTAGGCCCCATATGGAACAAAGCAGCCTTGATCTCTTCGTTGGTGTACTGTTTGCATAATTCATCATTCATATCTGAGGAAACTTTAGCGGGAATAGCATCCAGGACAGCAGCATCATCACATGGTTGAGAAGAAAAGAGGTTATCATAAAACTGTTGCACCAAGCCTTTGATCTCCCCCTGTGACTCACACAATGAACCATCATCCCGGTGGAGAGAAAGAATTCTGTTGGTACGTCTACGAGCAGTGGCACGAGCTTGGAAGAAGCCCGTGTTCCGGTCACCCTCCTTGAGCCAATCCACTCGGGAACGTTGACGCTCCATGATTTCTTCTCGTTCAAAAAGCTCGCAGAGCCGTTTCTCAAGCGAGCTCTCCTCGACAATAGAAGCCGCCGAAACCGGAGCAAAACGCACAGATAGCAGGCGGCGCTCGAGCTTGAAGATTTGCTTGCGCACGGAACCAAAGGAATCGCGGCTCCAGGACTTCAGAGAAGCAGCAACTCTGTGCAAGTTATCCCATGTGGACTGTAGGGACATCTCCCCATTTCTTCCTTCAGCCCAGACACGTTCCAAAGTATCCCTGTAATCTGAAGCACGCATCCACATAGCTTCGAATTTGAACCCCTGCTGCACTGGGCGCTGCCCATTCTCCAAAGCAAAGTGAGACAAACCAATCAGAATAGCATAGTGGTCCGAGGACGTAGCAATTATATTTTCCACATGACACTCGTCAAACAGATTAGAGAAACCACTGTTCACAACGGCCCTGTCTAGACGAACTTTGACATGGCAATCTGGGTCCTGACGGTTGCACCAAGTAAACTTGGGGCCGGAAAAGCCCAAGTCCCTCATCTCGCAGTCTAGCAAGCAGTCTCGAAAAGCAGCCATTTGCTGCTCAGAACGATCCCGAGGACCCAGATGCTCGTCCTGTGAGAGAACTTCGTTGAAATCCCCACAAATTATCCACGGGCCATTCCACTGCTGTTTCAGACGTCGAAGAAGGCCCCAGAACTGAGCTCTATCTTCCCTCCTAGGCTCCCCATAGACAAAAATAGCTCTCCATGTTGGTGCCAAATCAAAGGAGACATGAACATCAATACATCTGGCGTTGCAAGCCTGAAGAGTGACCGACACCGACTCTCTCCAGAAGAGAGCAAGCCCACCACTTTGTCCCTCTGAACTCATAGCAAAGCATCCCGAAAAGCCTAGCGACCGCATGAAATTACGGACACGAGAATCCCTCATCTTCGTCTCGGACAGAAAGAGGAGATTGGGTCGATGAAGCTTCACTAACCAGCGAAGCTCGCCAACTGTCGAAGCCGACCCTAATCCTCGACAGTTCCAGCACAATATACTCATTGCGTCAGTGGACGACGAAGTTTTGCCTGGGAGTTAGCAGGAATCTTAATATTTCTTCACGCACACGCTTCAGGGCTCCATCACATGCCGTCCAGGAATTAGTAGTAGGGCCAGCAAATACTCTGCAAGGCACAATGTTGAGCATCGATCCATGCGTGTACGTAGGTCTAAAACCGTCGCGATCCTTGTACAGCTGGGGCGCGTACGAGCGACGCACGTCGGACGTATAGCTGTCGACCTGTCGTGTATGTGGAGCCAGGTGCAAATTAACCACGTTCGTGCGTTCAGCCGGGGGCCAGGATATACAGTTCTCCGGTTGATGACAAGGTTCCGAGCGACCCTAATAATTTTCCCGGGGACAGATCAGTATAAATGAGAGCTCGGGGGACCAACTGACCGGCCCGTGCGCACGTACATCACGCATGTGCGGGCAAAGTGTCATCCACTTGAAAACTCGCCTACTCTCAAACTGCCACAAACAGCACTGTCACGAGGGTTGAACCCATACGATACATCTTCGTCATGCTCACGGGCGAACAAAAGGCGATTAGGGTTGCCGTGGCTCCCGTCCGTCGCCGACCCGGCTCGCCGGCATGTTCCGTTTTTGTTTAGATTTCCTGTCCCGATCAGGTGTCCAGCTCAGAGCGGGCGAGGCCGCGGCTACGTGTTGAAGTCGGAATAATACCCTTTTCGTCTAGCCCTCGCTCCGGCGGTGCATTCAACAACAACAACAGAGGGTGCGTGAAGGTTTGGCCCCGGCGTATTTGATTGGGTGCAAGGGCGTTGGTTTGAGCGGCAATGATGGCGCTCTGGCTCATGGCTGTGGCATCGGTCTGGAGGATGGTGGTTGTTTGGGTAAAGACCACGATTGAATTTCGGCCGCCCTTCTTCGGCGGAGAGGGGTGGATCTACAAGAAGTACCCGAATCCCTCAGTGATGTCTTCATCAATTCTAGTGAAGGCTTTGATTTTGAGCGGGGGAGACAAACCTTGGGCACGCCGGGCTGCCCGGGGGCATGACGACTGCGAGCAAGCTTTTGGAGTTTTGGTAGTAAGAACATCATCATATAGCTACAGTACATTGAAGCAGGCTCACGGTCTGGCTCAATCCTGCCTCCGCCCTTGGTTTCTTGGATGTCTGTCCGACGGGAATGAAGTGCCGATGACTTTTCATTTGCCACAAACAAGGTTTGGCAGGCTCCGACAGTGAGTAGCGACGGCGATAACACGTTTGTTCCGTAGGCTGAAGATGATGGACTTCATAGGGACTCTTGTATATTTTTTTGCAAGGGTGTTTCTATAATGCTGAAATCTTAATATATCGTTCCTTTTCTGCAAAAGAAAAATAAAATTATCAACCGTCTAATCCTACCAGCTACCACAAAAAAAAGTATCGAGACAGGTGAGAGCTGAACAGAATTTGTCCCATCTAAGAGGAACACGGAGCAAAGGACCCTAGTTAAGATGGAGAAATTACGATAAGCTTACAATTAAGGAGGAAATGCGGGAGCTACTTCTCGTTAGTTGTTTGAACCTAAAGAGTCGGAGGGAGTGTTGAATTCTGATTACGTGCGCTGAACTCAGTTAACACACAACATCTTTGAAGATCACGGGGTCTTATTGTTAATGCAATCTTCTTTTAGGATTTCTGTAGGCACTCGATGACCTCCTAGCTCCCGCATAATGTGACGGAAAGCTAGCAAACACATACTCCCCGTCAACTTGGTCCGGTCCAGTGCGGGGCCCTTTTTTTAGCTTTAAAAACCATTCACATTTTTTAAATGTTCATAAATTCAAAAAGAAAATGTTCGGAACTCATAGAATGTTCCAAAATTCAAAAATAATCGTGTACTTTAAAAATCAATGTGGATTTCAAAAAATGTTCGCGGAATGTTCAGGAATTTCAAAACATGTTCAAAAATATAAAAAATATTTGCTGATTCAAAATAATATTCCTGAATTTCCAAAAAAAAAGAATTTCGAAAAATGTTCACAAATCTGAAAAATATTCCAAATTTCATAAAATCTTCATGGGTTCAAAAAATACTCAAAAATTAATCAAATGTTCGTCAATTCAACAAATGCTAGCAAATTTTGAAAAATCGAATTTTAGGAAAAAAATCATGGATTCAGAAAATGTTTGCATTTTTTAAAGTTTTCTTGAATTTCGAAAATGTTCTGAATTTCAATTAATTTCCATGGATTGTATCAATGTTTCCAATTTTTTTTTAAAAAGAACTAAGTGAAAAAAATAAGGATAAAGGAAAAAACAAAAAAGGACACACCAGAAAAGAAAAGTAGAATAGCAAAAAGAATGGTTTCAGAACTTTCCTAAAGTTGATTGGGGATCATCTAGGAAGTCTTAGTTGGGCTGGCCGAATAGCTATGCACAGGGTCAGATAATGGTGCTTTGGTTGAAGAGAGCTGCTATTCGGCGCTCTTAGCGCAGGTTAGTGCAGCTGGCGCTCGCACCCAATGCTTAGCTGGTCGGCCCAGCAAACACGAAGCTGTCGCTCGTTTTCGCACCTCGCTCGCTCCCATCTCGCTGGTTGGTTGGTTGACCATGTGACAGTTGACCTTTCAAAAATAATCATAAAATGAAAAAAAAGTAAATTCGAAAAGGGTTCAATTTTTAAAAAAAAAATCATAAAATTGAAAAGTTTATATAAAATGGGAAAAGTTCATGAATTTGAGAAAATTTCATAATTTTGCAAAAACTTTCGCGAATATCAAGTTGACAAATTTGGGAAAAGTTCATGAACGTTGAAAAGCTCATGAATTTTACAAAAATCACAAAATTTTATACGAAAATGGGAATTTGAAGAAAGAAATCACAAGCTAAAAGTTCATGCTTTTGAAAAAGAAAGTTCACGGATTTGAAAAAGAGTTCACAAATTTGAAAAATTCAATAAATTTGAAACTTGTCCAAAAATAATAAAATGAAAAATGGAGAAAATAGAGAAATAAAATAAAGAGAAAGACACAAAAAATAAGAAGAAAAAACAAAGAAAAACAAAGGAAAGAACTGAATAGAAAACGGCTAGAAAACCCAGCACGACAACGTAAGAAAAACAAAACCAGAAGTATATTGTCCGGCACCAGCTACTACCCTAGCGTACGTGGGGGTGTGTGCCTCGTGGAATCGAATAGGGATTGGCAACGGGACCAACTATGCGCGGGCGACTTTCCCTCAACAAAAAACTATGCGCGGCGACTATATCTGAGACCCCCTATCTGCCGCATTCTGCGGCAGACTGGCGGGGCTTCGCATAGGCCAGTCTTCGACTGGGCCGGCCCACGCAAGAGCAGCCAGTGCTGTACAAAACAACGAATAAAAGTAGCTGCATCCACCAGGATTTGAACTTATGATTCGGCGCTAGCAGAGACACTACCTAACCACTAGAGCCGATCAGCACTTGTGTTAAACTTACAGCGCAAAAACCCTTAGAACTAACTATATCGGTAGATCCAAAATATTTTCCCTTTTTTCAAACATTTAATACTTTTTTTAAAAAACCTGAACAATTTACAAAAAACACGAACAAGTATTAAAAAAATGCGCAATTTTTGGATTTGTAACCAAATTTCAAAACGAAAAGAATGTATGAATTTGTGAACAAATTTTGAAAAACGGGCCCATTAAAACGACGAGAAGTAGGCACTCGACTGAACGTGTTTTCACGTCGCGTTGTAATGGGCCGGCCTACTTCTCGCTCGCTCACTCACTTCGGGATCGCCCACTCGCTCGCTGTACTTGTTTTTCGCCATTTTTTTGGGTTTCTTTCTGTTTTTTTATCTTTCTCGTCTAGTTTCTTTTTATTTTCGGTTTTCTTAGTTTCTTCATAGTTTTTTTTACTTCGTTTTGACCCTTTTTTTTGTTTATTTCATGGTTTTTATTTTCTTTCTTTTTCTTTGTTTCTTTGCTTGGTTTTACTATTTTTTTTGCTTTTTTATTCTTTCTTTCTTTGTTTTTCTTGTTTGTATTTATGGGTTTTCTTTGTTTTCCGTTGTACATTTTTTGTATGCATCAGGAAAAAATTCTATGTGCGGTTATTTTTTTTTTCCAAATACACAATTTACATTTTCTAAAACTTATATTTTTTTTTTGCATGGACTTATATTTTTATTTTCACTTTTTTTCATACACATTGTACGTTTTTATATACACATTTCACAATTTGGAAATACATGATTAAGATTTTTCAAAATATATATTTTTATTTCCACTTTTTCCATAAACATTCTACATACATCTCGAACATTTTATGTATAGAAGTTTAGCAATTTCCAAATACATGATTAATTTTTTTAAACATATATATTTTTTATATCTACTTTTTTCCAGAAACATTCTATTTTTTGTATACATCAGGAACATTATACATATAGACGTTTAAGGTTTTTCAAATACATGATTAACATTTTATAAAACATATATTTTTTATTTTACCTTTTTCGTGTACATATTTTTTATACATCAGAAACATTTTTTTACATGTTTTTTTGCAGAGAACTGTGAGAGCTTTATTCAAACAAAAACATTCGCTGAGCAATTAGCCAGAAGGCTGTTGATCAGGAAGTTAGGAGTTTCGAGCAGCCAGGTTTCGGACACAAACACATTGCAAGCATACTTGGCAGCTTCAGGCGCAGCACGAGCGGGCCGGCCTATTAGACTTGGACTCGCTCGTGTTAGGTTCGCTCGCTGTAGGTTTTCTTCGGTTCTTTTTCTTTTTCTCTTTTTTTTTCTTCTGTTCTTTTTTTTTTGCATGTGTTTTCTTCTGGGTTTTTTCTTCGTTACAACTTTTAGTTTCCTTTTGTGTTACACCGGTTTTCTTCGTTCTTTCTCGGATTCCACAGGTTTTTTGTTTTCTTCCTTTTTTCTATGGTTTTCTTTGTTTGTTTCTCGTTTTTTTTGTTTCTTTCCATCTTTTCCTTTTTTGCACTGTTTTTCCTCTGATTTTCTTGTTTTCTTTTTATCTTTGGTTTTCTTTTGTTTCTTTATTATTTTTCCTTTTTCTAAACACATGTCTACATTTTCTGTTACACATTTTATATTTTTCGTACACGTCAAGGACATTTTTCATACATGCCGAAATAGGCTTCCATATTGGATCTTCCCGGAACAAAAATTTGCGGTGGTAGAAAAAAATGCGAAAAATGGTACAGATGGTTTTGAGATTTTTTGGATTTATAGGCGAAAGAATCAGCGTAAGGCGGTGCGAGGGCCCCCCGGCAGCGTGGGGGCCTTGGGTGGCCCCTAGCCCCTTTCGGTGCTCTTTTGAATCTTCGTCCTTCAAAAAATATCTACGTAAATCCCTACGGTATTTTGAGCTTCGTAAATATGTATTTTCTAAATGTCAAAAACCTGCAGAAAAACAACAACTGTCTCTGGGCACTGAATTAATATGTTAGTCCAGAAAATAATATAAATTGCTATTAAAAGTATGCAAAAGTTATATTATTCTAGCATGAAATAAAAATAATTGTAGCTACCGTTTAGACATATCAACTCCTACAACTCTGTCATCCGCAACACCGGAAGCCGGAGGTGCCCCAAGCCTAAACGAGGCTGGATGATTGCCCCACTGCAATCTGATATCCCGCCGTTTACCTTCCGCGACTTCATCTCAAAGAAGTTGCGCCAGAGGCCAAAGTGTGGGGCTGTCTCCGGGAAGCACTCGTTCAAAGTAATGAAGCACGCAAGGTGCGGAACCCCATTGGGCGTAATATGATGGAGCTGGCAGTCGTAGTAGTGAAGGATCCATCGAACGAAGGGAGAGGCCGCGACACAGAAAGGAAGTATGGATCACTCTATGCCAACCCTCGCTCCACGCGTCATGGGCCAACGATTGGCCGGCTCCGCGGCTTATTCGACTGTGGCGTGCGTCAGGCTGAATTATGTCCGGCACGTATTCTGCGCTGTCGTCGGGTCAGTGGAGGGTCATTACTTTCCGGCTCCAGGTTGTCGGCCACTATTTTTTGGGATGTCCGTGGCCAGTTAGGATGTCGTTGGGGAGGCTGCTCTTCATATTTGCTTGGCTTCTTGGCTGCAATTGGTCTTTGCGCCAAGGGCGCAACGGGTCATCTAGTAGAAATAAGAATAAAACTAGAATTACGACACTACTTACTAAGTGAATGGAATCTGTAATATCAGTTAGCTTAATATGGCCCCGATATTTTTGTCGATGCAGGTTCACAGGTAACTCACGAATGCACGCCTTCATATATTTGAGTTTAAACATCGTGTCCCACCTTCCACGCAACCTTAAAAGTTCTTGTCGAGTTTTCTTAGGATTTCTTTCCAGGGGCCCTTCTTTGGAAAAACATACTTATCCAATTTCAGGTGTCTCTCATTACTAACTAATTTATCTAAAGGGACTGCTAGAACTCCCCTACTGCTATTACCCATCTTCATTTTTGCAACACCTGTCAAAACTGATGAGATATCAGTGGAGTAAAACGACGGGATGGTCAGCAAACATGTTTGAAGAAATGACTAAGGTAGGATGCATAACACAACATGCGGGGAGGGGGGGTGGTTATATGATGAGCATGGCAAGAGAAAAGGGCGAAAAAAATAAGCAGGGAGGGGCATATTGATGGAAAAAAACATTTCATTGATAATGAAAAGTGGGCAATCATTGCTACCCGTAACGACATGCATCTCCGCGTTGTTTCGGCGATATGACGGGGTTTTCTTTTCTGGCAGCAACGAAGAGGGTTCCTCGTCCCCGTCGACAACCGAAAAAAAACATACTTCGTTTCCATGGGCAACGAAGAAAGCTCTTCGCCCCTCTTGAAAATGAAAAGTTGGTCTTAGTTGGTGACGGCAAAGACAGCGTGCTATAACTGCAATTTTTGAAATTGTCATCATAATTTCAAGGCTTCATAAAAAGAAAGATATATTTTTTAAAAATGTGCCTTTGATCTTATCATGGTTACGGACGCAACTTCGATGCCGTAACATCACCTGCCTTTGGGTGTATGACATGTGGGCCAGTAATCTATGGGGCCCATATGCCATGCACACAAAGGCACCTGCCTTAAGGGCATCTCCAACGGCAACCCACAAATTTCCTCCCGCATCCGTCCGCGGACACGGATGCGGGAGGCCGCCATCCAACGCTATCCTGTATATGTCCGTCAGTAAATTCAAATTCAAACTTATACTCTGATCCACGCAGTGCGCCGGATCACACCAGTGCCGGATCGCATTCCTGATCACAACCAAAAAGAGCCAAGTATGCTTAGTTTTTACATGTCCGAATCCAAAAGAACATCAGTCCGACAGTCTGTGCAATTTTATACCCTGCCGGACCGGCAATCCTAGCCGTGTGCTCCCCGGTCAAGGTGCCATCGCCGTCGTGTAGACAGCCTCCGCATCCTCCTCCGTCGCCTCCGCCACGTCCTCATTCTCCGCCGCCGCCAACTGATCTATCTATAGCTGCAACATCTGATAGTGGACGGATTGCACAATCATTCTTGCGTCGGCATCCAAAGAGTCCACATTCAAGGTCAACATCTTGGCGTCCTCCTCATTGGCGGCGATCTTCACCTTCTTTTCCTCTAGCGCGACCTTCCTCTCTTCGATTATGGCCCTCCTCTCTTCGAGCTTGAGCTTCTTGTCCGTCGCCTCCATCTACAATTTGAACCTTTCCGCCTTCTTCTCCTCCTGGATGTCCGAGCGCTTCACGCATGCGTCCTCCTTCTTCGCCAAGATGTCCTCGAACCTCTCCGTCAGCTTGGCCGCCACACCTTCTCGCTTCGCCCTCTCCTCCTCCCACTTCTTCCCCCATAAATTTCTTCTAACCTTCTTCAGTGGTTCTTGGGTTGGGTCGGTACGTGACGGTGTCAAGGGGTGCTAACCTGAGCGGCCCACAGTCCATGGGTCGGGCTCATGGCCCGCCGATCACTAGAAGGAAGGACTACCAAGGCCACAAACCTCGGCGTAATCAAGATGGAAACCTCCGAAGATTTGGCATGTACTTCAAGGATTGCCCTGCAGCCGACGTATTGATAACCGACCATGTGTAACCTAGGGACCCCCGGTGCATATATAAGCCGAGGGGTTTAGTCTGAAGAGACACAATTACCTGCCTTAGGGTTTAGAACACAAACATACGATCTCGAGGTAGATCATCTTGTACTCTGTACCCAATCACATCAATACAATCAAAGCAGGACGTAGGGTTTTACCTCTTCGAGAGGGCCCGAACCTGGGTAAATATCGTCTCCCTTCCTCTACTGTTACCATCGTTCTCAGACCCATAGCTCGAGACCCCCTACCCGAGATCCACCGGTTTTAGCACCTGTGGCCTTCGCGTTATCAGCACGATGCTCTAACCAGCTGACGGAGGCATCGATTAATGATCAAATCCAAAACGACGTACGTTCGCCGCCAGACTTTCAAGTCATCAGATTTTTTGAAGATCAAATATACCTCGGATCTCCCCTCCTTCAAGGATCAATGGGCGACGATCTTGAGCCTACATCAGAGTCTCGCGCTCTTTCTCCTAACTCGACCGAGGACCTTCCCGAACGGGTGAGTTAAACACCTGCGCATCAACCAATAGAGGATGATAAGCCGGACCAATCAGAAGAAACCCAGAGCTCGGACTCGAAGGTTGGTCCTGTTGGTCCGACCACATCATCGGGACCTCGGGTGGAGCACTTCGGAACGACGATCTTGCAATCGGCCGGGGTCAAATTTTTAATCCCACCCACCCCCCACATCGAGTACTGCCCAAGTAACTCAGGGCCACCCGATGTCTGGGATCCAATCTACATCAAGCAACAACCTCAAGAGACACTTCGGCAATTTTGGATGCGTTTCCTGTTCGTCAAGAACAAAATCCCAGACTGCTGTGACCTAGAGATCCTAGCAGCTTTTCACCACAACTGCCATGATGAGGGCATATTAAATGCCCTCGCTCGTCGATAGGTCATGGATCTTCGGGATATTTCATGAAGTTCTACGAGCTCCTTTATCGCATCCATCAGAGTGGAGTCGTCATCATATGGTAGCCAACCATTCAAGGCAGCTGCACTAATAAATGAGTCAGAAGGTCAGGTGCGATAAGATGCGATAATTAACTAACAGTTGCAGCACAGCCCGCTTACCGGATATCGATCCACTCATTTCCTTGTTCCACCCCTCTGACGCGGACAGTTGGGCTTTTAAACTCTCAATCTCGAGAGCTTGCTGCTCGTTGGTGGCCTTTAGCTTATTGCATTCATCAATTCTTCGAGATAGCACGCTATGGCCAACCTACTCTTGCGATTCGGCGTACTGCAGGGCTTCTTGAGCATCCTTCAGATCCTTTTCCAATTGGCCAATGATTTCCGCTGCTATCAACATAATACCTAATATGGTGTACACTAACATATTTGGTAATAAAGAGTATTCGATAATCACCATGGGCCTCCCTCGTAAATTTCTTGACAGCATCAAGTTCGGACTTCGTCGCCTTGAGCTCTTCGGCTAATCGGCCATTCTCCGTCCGAACAGTCTGTTTCAAAAAAAAAACAAGTTATGATGTTGGGATAAACACACCCGGATCCTTAAATCGGCCTCTCGTGTCCAATTTAAGGCTCGAGGCTACTGGGCTTCGCGCTTATTCTTAAAAGGTTTTAAAACTTATTGATCCACTCATCGGATATTATATTCAACCAGTTTCTTGGGGGCTACTGGGGATCGTGATGGTTTTTTTACGCCAATTGACCCTCAAAATGTTCGTTAAAGAACGCGATCGAATGGTATGCTTTCCTTCGAAGGAACACATATTCATCCACCCGAAGGGCTACTGGGCTCATTAAAGAGGTTTGTTGTCAGAACGCCTTATTAAAGGATTACCTGTAGACTGGAGGATAGCACGCCTACCGCATCTTCAAAACCCACTCGAGCGGCCCCAAGGTAGGCGTCCACCGCATTGAGGGCACTAAATTCCTGACTAGAAAAAACAGGATGCCTCAGGGGCGTTTTCCTCCGCCGATGATGCATTGCGCTCTCCACCTCGGAGTTGGTCGCCGAATATGCTCCCGAGGTCTCCGGTTGAGGGTCCTCGGGAGTAACCTTGGGAGGGGGCGCTCGGGTGGTGTCTGTCCTCGGCACCGAGGAGCTCAGATTCACCACACTATCTGTTGGAGGTTTTCGAACGGGGCACCTGCATGTCATTAAAACTTGGCTGTTAAAAGCACATGGTGACTCTATTAAGAAAGCCACTATAGTAAACCCTTACCTGTTTGAGGAGGGTCCGGCCTGTATCGCCTCTTCGGCAGCTTGTTGCCGAGCCCCATCTTGATAACCCACAAGTATAGGGGATCAGGTGTAGCCTTTCTCGATAAATAAGAGTGTCGAACCCAACGAGGAGCTAAAGGTAGAATTAATATTCCCTTCAAGTTCTATCGACCACCGATACAACTCTACGCACACTTAACGTTTGCTTTACCTAGAACAAGTATGAAACTAGAAGTACTTTGTAGGTGTAATGCTAAAACTACTTTGCAAGACTAAAACTAGGAGTACTTTGCGAGAATAAAACTATGATTAATTTGCAAGATAATAAAAGTTAATTGTTTAGTAGAAAGCTTTTGTAACACAGGAGATGGATTTGTCCCTAGGCAATCGATAACTAGACCGGTAATCATTATTGCAATTTTATATGAGGGAGAGGCATGAGCTAACATACTTTCCGTACTTGGAGCATATGCACTTATGATTGGAACTCTAGCAAGCATCCGCAACTACCAAAGATCATTAAGGTAAAACCCAACCATAGCATTAAGTAACAAGTCCCCTTTACTCCCATATGCAACAACCCCTTTACTCGGGTGTAAGCTTCTGTCACTCTAGCCACCCACTATAAGAGAATTATGAACGTATTGCAAACCCTACAGCGGGAATCCCACATGCTTGCGTGACACGGAGGGCACCATAGGACAACACCAAAATAAAACATACAACTCAAACCAATCACGATCATCAATCAACCCATAGGACAAAACGAATCTACTCAAACATCATAGGATTGCCACATATCATTGGATAATAATATATAGCGTTAAGCACCATGTTTAAGTAAAGATTACAGCGGGGAGAAGAGGTGTTACACCGCTGCATAGAGGGGGGAGAGTTGGTGTTGACGGCGGCAAAGTTGTTGGTGTAGATCGCCGTCACGGTGATTGCCCCGACGGCGTTCCGGCGCCATCGGGAGAGAGGGGAAGAGAGCCCCCCTCCTCCTTCTTCTTCCTTGGCCTCCCCCCTAGATGGGAGGAGAGTTTCCCTTCTGGTCCATGGCCGCCATGTCTCCCGGAGGGGAGGAGCCCCTCCGAGATTGGATCTCTCTCTCTCTCTGTTCTCTTCTGTTTCGCGTTCCCGTTTTCTGGCCGAAAACCGTTTCTTAAATTCCTGGAGATCTGTAACTCCGATTGGGATGAAATTTTGAGGGGATTTTCTTTCGGATATTATCTTTCTTGCGGCAGAAGAAGGGCCCCGACCGCCTTACAGGGTGGCCACAGTCCTACTGGGCGCGCCCTGGGTAGGGGGGCGCACCCCTCGGGCATCGTCTCGCGTTAATTCTTTTTCCCAAAAATCACATATATTCCAAAATAAATCTATGTAAATTTTTATCGCGTTTGGACTTCGTTTGATATGGATTTTCTGTGAAACAAAAAACATGCAACAAACAGGAACTAGCACTGGGCACTGGATCAATATGTTTGTCCAAGAAATCATATAAAATGTTGCCAAAAGTATGTGAAAATTGTAGGATATTGGCATGAAACAATCAAAAATTATAGATACGACAGAGACGTATCAACATCCCCAAGCTTAATTCCTGCTCGTCCTCGAGCAGGCAAATGATAAAAAGATAATTTTTGATGTGGAATGCTACCTAGCATAATCTTGATCATGTAATCTAATCATGGCATAAATATTAAGATACGAGTGATTCAAAGCAATAGTCTATCATTTGACATAAAGACATCAATACTCGGGCATACCAACAAACAATCATGCCTTTCAAAATAAAAATGCTAAATAATACTATCCCTAGCCCGTCATGCTCAATCATTGATCCAGTCACGATGTACATAAAATTAACTATACTCAATGCCTAAAAATGACAATAGTGCTCTCCAACAGGTGCTTGAATGAGAAGGTGATGACTCAACAATAAAAGTAAAATAACATAAAGAAAATAGATAGGCCCTTCGCAGAGGGAAGCATGGATTTGCAGAGGTGCCAGAGCTCAAAGCTTAAATCAGAGATGATACATTTTGAGAGGTGTACTTTTCCTGTCAACGTCACGACCGAGGGTTCTCAATATCTTCCATGCTAAACACATTATAGGCGGTTCCCAAGAGAAAAGGTAAAGTTTACTCCCCCACAACCATTCAAACACAAGCCATGGCTAGCCGAATCCTCGGGTGCCCTCCATACAATCAACTTTCCGGGGGAGTTTGTTGCATTTATAATTCGATTTTGACCACAGGACTGGGCATCCCAATTACCAGCCTCTCTCGTGCAATGACACGTGAATAAACACCCATCGTGAGAATAACCCGCTTAGCATGGAAGATACTGACCACCCACTGCCGCTCCATGAGCGGTACGGGCACACAAAACAGATGCTTATTTGAATGATTAGAGGTGGCACATGCAAATTTACTTGGAACGGCAGAGTAATACTGCATATAGGTAGATATGGTGGACTCATCTGGAACAACTTTGGTTTAAGGATTTGGATGCACAAGCAGTATTCCCGCTTAGTACAGGTGAAGGCTAGCAAATATATTGAGAAGCGACCAACCAGAGAGGGACAACGGTCATAATCATGCATTGCGAATAATTAACATTGGATACTTACATGAGTAGGATATAACTTCGTCGCATAACTATACATGCATGCTTCGGGAATCACAAACGATAACACCAATATTCTTACTAAATCACAATCATTCACTAGTACACCCACATATTACCATCTTAATATCGCAAAACTATTGCAAGGAATCAAACATATCATATTCAGTGATCTACAAGTTTTATGTAGGATTTTATGACTAACCATGTGAATGACCAATTCCTGTTGACTCTCTAAATAGATATAAGTGAAGCATGAGAGTTTAATTCTTTCTACAAAAGACTTGCCCACGCTCTAATAAATATAAGTGAAGCAAAAGAGCATTCTTCAAATAGCGGTTTCTATATGTAGAGAAACATGCATCCAAACTTCAAATGATACAAGTGAAGCACATGAAGCATTCTATAAAGCCATACTCAAAAGATATAAGTGAAGTGCAAAGAGAATTCTATAAATAAACCAAGGACTATCTCATACCAGCATGGTGCATTATTAAAAGAAAAAGAAAAAGGCACACGGCTCTCCAAGAATTTACGCATAACATGTGAACAAAACAAAAATCAAAACATACCGATAATTGTCGAAGAAAGATGGGATGCCTTCCAGGGCATCCCCAAGCTTAGACGCTTGAGTCTCCTTGAATATTTACTTGGGGTGCCTTGTGCAACCCCAAGCTTGAGCTCTTGCCTCTCCTTATTCTCCTCATATCGATACCTCCTCGTTCTTCGAACACTTCATCCACACAAAACTTAACCGAACTTTTTATTAGAGGGGTTAGTACATATAACATCAAATCCCATCATGTCCTGCTGTAACATTATTGTATAATTATAATCAAACATTACCCACTATATGCTATCACAATTCTATGGCTCCCAACTCAATGGGGCTCAAGAAGATTTCAAACATACGCAAATAAAGAAACTATAACAGCAATCTGTGAAAACAGTACAGTCTGTAAAGGTGCAAATGAAACATATACTTCTGTAACTCAAACAATTCTGAAAAATTAGGAAAAAATAAAAAAATTGCATAGCAGTACTGTGTAAAATTTTCAGAATTTTTGCATGTTCCAGTAAAATATAGAAATTCAAACACTACATCAAATGTTTCTGTTTTTGCACAGCACACACCAAACAAGCAATTTAAATATCCTAAAGGTAAATCTTGGCACATTATTTTTATAATACAATGGATTTGTACAAGGGGATAATTATTTTTGTTGAAAAATTTCTGTAATCAAGGTTCACAAAGTTTTCATGGGCATGAACAAAGTTCAAGGCTAGCCCCCAGTTCCACATTGCTCATCTGTCTCACTTTCACTTTTCTTTTTGAAAAAGTTTTAGGTTCCCCTCTATATTTTTTTGTTTTAAATTTTTTTAAAAGCACACAACTGAATAAAATTACTCTCTAAAACTTTTGGGTTGTCTCCCAGGCAGCGCTTTCTTGAAAGCCATTAAGCTAGGCATATAGTGCTCAAGTAATTGATCCACCCGGATCCCAAGGTAGAATTAATATTCCCTTCAAGTTCTATCGACCACCAATACAACTCTACGCACACTTAACGTTTGCTTTACCTAGTACAAGTATGAAACTAGAAGTACTTTGTAGGTGTAATGCTAAAACTACTTTGCAAGAATAAAACTAGGAGTACTTTGCGAGAATAAAACTATGAGTAATTTGCAAGATAATAAAAGTTAATTGTTTAGTAGAAAGCTTTTGTAACACAAGAGATGGATTTGTCCCTAGGCAATCGATAACTAGACCGGTAATCATTATTGCAGTTTTATATGAGGGAGAGGCATGAGCTAACATACTTTCCGTACTTGGATCATATGCACTTATGATTGGAACTCTAGCAAGCATCCGCAACTACCAAAGCTCATTAAGGTAAAACCCAACCATAGCATTAAGTAACAAGTCCCCTTTACTCCCATACGCAACAACCCCCTTACTCGGGTGTAAGCTTCTGTCACTCTAGCCGCCCACTATAAGAGAATTATGAACGTATTGCAAACCCTACAACGGGAATCCCACACGCTTGCGCGACACGGAGGGCACCATAGGACAGCACCAAAATAAAACATACAACTCAAACCAATCACGATCATCAATCAACCCATAGGACAAAACGAACCTACTCAAACATCATAGGATTGCCACATATCATTGGATAATAAAATATAGCGTTAAGCACCATGTTTAAGTAGAGATTACAGCGGGGATAAGAGGTGTTACACCGCTGCATAGAGGGGGAGAGAGTTGGTGTTGACGGCGGCGAAGCTGTTGGTGTAGATCGCCGTCACGATGATTGCCCCGGCAGCGTTCCGGCGCCAGCGGGAGAGAGGGGGAGAGAGCCCCCCTCCTTCTTCTTCTTCCTTGGCCTCCCCCCCTAGATGGGAGGAGAGTTTCCCCTCTGGTTCATGGCCGCCATGGCTCCCGGAGGGGAGGAGCCCCTCCGAGATTGGATCTCTCTCTCTGTTCTCTTCTGTTTCGCGTTCCCGTTTTCTGGCCGAAAACCGTTTCTTAAATTCTTGGAGATCTGTAGCTCCGATTGGGCTGAAATTTTGAGGGGATTTTCATCCAGATATTATCTTTCTTGCGGCAGAAGAAGGGCCCCGACCGCCTTACGGGGTGGCCACAAGCCTGCTGGGCGTGCCCTGGGTAGGGGGGCACGCCCCTCGAGCTTGTGGGCCCCTCGGGCATCGTCTCGCGTTGATTCTTTTTGCCAAAAATCACATATATTTCAAAATAAATCTTCGTAAATTTTTATCGCGTTTGGACTTCGTTCGATATGGATTTTCTTCAAAACAAAAAACATGCAACAAACAGGAACTGGCAGTAGATCAATATGTTAGTCCAAGAAATCATATAAAATGTTGCCAAAAGTATGTGAAAATTGTAGGATATTGGCATGAAACAATCAAAAATTATAGATATGATGGAGACTTATCACCCCACTTTGGGGCCCCCTGCCTGACTCCTTTGAAGGATCGGGTCGGTCTTTCGACGAGTAGAGAGGCGACCCATGGGGAGAGTCAGAGTGCTCAGGGTTGTAGGAGCGGTTGATCTCTTGCGAGAAAAAGATGGAGGAGCGCTTACCGTGGAGGACGGCAGAGCCCCTGGTAAATCAAGAAGAAGAGCCACCTTGGAGACATCACCGCTTTCTTGATAGAAGAACCCATCTTCATAAATGAGGGAGAGCTTGGAATCCTCCTGAAAGCCAGGGTCGTCGTCGCAAGCATAGGACTCCGGCTATGGAGCCGGACAGTTCACCGTCTCAACCCAGTGCTTCCACCCCAGCTTGGATATGTTGAACATCTAGTCGGAAGTATGAATACACTATTTAGATGGACGAAGTGTTTTAAAATAAACTCACCGCTTCAACAGGACGATAGTAGGAGAGGCCGTCCAGGAATTTTCGTTGGGCGAAGTCCTTCTCCTCTCCCTTGTAGATGCCTGTAAGCATGGCCGCCACGGCTGCTTGATCTTTGAAGCCTTTTCTCACTGAGCGGGTGGTGTCATCTGTCCCACTGTATGCCCATAAAGGATGAATGCGCTGCCAGAGTGGTTGGACTCCTCGGAGGATAGCAATGGCCATCACGTTGATGATGGTCATGCCATTGCGAGCTAGGCAAGACACCTGAGCTGGAAGGCAAGCCACCTCGGCATCATCTCTCTAAGATGGACTCCTCGGCCGCCAGTTTAGACGCTTCTTTGGAGGCGCGGGGGAGAAGGCAGGGAGCCCGGAGCAGACCGGGTCGTAAAGGGGAACATCGGCGATATAAAACCACTCAGAGGCGCACGTCTCGGCATCCTCTTTAGGGGTGCCGAGGAGGTAGCTAGCTCCGGCAATTCGGCATACCACGGCCCCTCCGACCTCATGAATTTTCCCATCTTGGGAATAGGGCATCAAGCAAAAGTATTTCCTCCATAAGCCGAAGTGGGCTTCACAGCCAAGGTACATCTCACAGAGGGCGATGAAACCCGCGATGTGCAAGATGGAATTAGGGGTGAGATGCTGGAGTTGGATCCCATTAAACTCTAGAAGACCCTTAAGGAATGGATGGATGGGAAATCCAAGACCCCGTAGAAGGAATGGGACAAAACAGACTCGTTCCTCCCCATGTGGTGTGGGGTGATTATTGGCGTGCACCTTGCCGTCAATGGACATCAGGCCAGGGCGAGCAGATGTGAGATCAGAATCGGGCAGGTAACCCTGAGTGGCAAGCCGTTCTAGTTGGAGACGGGTGATGGAGCAACTTCCCCATTCTCCCGGAAGAGGCCCGTGGGGACGCTTCGACAAGCTCACGGCGCCCGACATTGCAAGAGCTTTTTGAGCTTGTTTGAAAGAATTTCGTGCTGGCGCGAGATGGGGAAATGCTGGGGGGAAAACATTCACTGTGGCCCTAGCTAGATAAATACCCTGAAAAGTCAGGCGATAAGGGACATTTCGACATCCAGCTATAAATGCGCATGTGCCCTAGTCGCACGAAGATCAAGGAAAATTATAAAATAATGCTCGGACCACATTTGATGGGTCCCTTATGTCCGTCCCCGGAACAAGTGTTTGGATTGCTTGGGGAAAAGATTTTCTGGTCCTATGTGTGTGGATGCACGGACTCTCGAGCCAAGGAAGTTTTAAAAGACCTTGGATCTAAACATGAATCATCAAAGGAGGAACTCGCCTGACAAGCCGAAGAAGCTATTTCCAAAGATGAAGCTGCAGTCTTCTGCTTTGAAGACCAGTTCAGGGGCTACTAACGGTGTCCTGGACTAAGAGGTGCTAACCGGAGCGGCCCACGGTCCATGGGCCGGGCTCATGGCCTGCCAATCACTAGAAGGAAGGACTACCAAGGCCACGAACCTCGGCGTAATCAAGATGGAAACCTCCGAAGACTTGGCGTGTACTTCAAGGATTGCCCTACAGCCGACGTATCAATAATCAACCATGTGTAACCTAGGGACCCCCGATGCATATATAAGCCGAGGGGTTTAGTTTGTAGAAACACAATTACCAGCCTTAGGGTTTAGAACACAAACATACGATCTTGAGGTAGATCATCTTGTACTCTGTACCCAATCACATCAATACAATCAAAGCACGACGTAGGGTTTTACCTCTTTGAGAGGGCTCGAACCTGGGTAAATATCGTCTCCCTTCGTCTACTGTTACCATCGTTCTCAGACCCACGGCTTGGGACCCCCTACCCGAGATCCGTCGGTATTAGCACCGATAGTAGGGTCATCGATTCCTTCCTCGTTGGCTTGGGCAGCGGTCTTGGTTATGAAAAGGTTCCACTTTGGTTGCCCATTCAACTTCAACCAACAATGCATGACGGTGACGTTTTTCTTCTCCAACTTCTTGTATACCAAACAAGCACGAGAAGGCTACAAAACAATGCATATCCGGCTAGTGAGCAATAAAACAAATGCATGTCCGGATAGTGATCAACAAAACTATGCATATCTGGCAAGTGAGTGATACGTCTCCAACGTATCTATAATTTTTGATTGTTCCATGCTATTATAGTATCAATCTTGGATGTTTTTATATGCAACTGTATGCAATTATATATCATTTTTTGGGACTAACCTATTAACCCAGTGCCTAGTGCCAGTTGCTGTTTTCTGCTTGTTTTTGGCTTTTCAGAGAAACAGTACCAAATGAAGTCCAAATGCCACGAAACTTTTTGGAGATTTTTTTCTGGACAAAAGAAACCTGGGAAGCTTCGGGAGGAGGCCAGAAGCCTCACGAAGGCTTCACAAGGCACTAGGGCGCGCCCCGGGGGGCGCGCCGTAGTACCTTGTGGGGCCCACGTGACTCCGTTTGACCTAATTCCACTTCTATAAATTCACAAATATTGGGAAACCCCCAGAGAGCCAGAAGAGAAAACCTTTCCACCGCCGCAAGCCTTTGTTCTTCCGCGATCCCATGTGGAGGCCTTTCCGGTACTCTGCCGGAGGGGGAATCGGTCACGGAGGGCTTCTACATCAACCTTGCTGCCCTTCCGATGATGTGTGAATAGTTTACCACAGACCTACGAGTCCATAGCTAGTAGCTAGATGGCTTCTTCTCTCTCTTTGATCTTCAATACAATGTTCTCCTCGATGTTCTTGGAGTTCTATCCGATGTAATCTTCTTTTGCGGTGTGTTTGTTGAGATCCGATGAATTGTGAGTTTATGATCAGATTATTCATGAGAAATATTTGAGTCTTCTCTGAACTCTTTTATGCATGATTGTTATAGCTTTGTATTTCTCTCTGATCTATTGGTTTAGTTTGGCCTACTAGATTGATTTATCTTGCAATGGGAGAGGTGCTTTGTGATGGGTTCAATCTTGCGGTGCTCAATCCCAGTGACAGAAAGGGACATGACACATATTTGTATTGTTGCCATTAAGGATAAAAATATGGGGTTTATTCATATTGCTTGAATTTGCTTCTCTACATCATGTCATCTTGCTTAAGGCGTTACTCTGTTTCATACTTAATACCCTAGATGCATGCTGGATAGCGGTCGATGGGTGGAGTAATAGTAGTAGATGCAGGCAGGAGTCGGTCTACTTGTCTTAGACGTGATGCCTATATACATGATCATTGCCATGAATCCGTCATAATTATTTGCTTTTCTATCAATTGTCCAACAGTAATTTGTTTACCCCCTGTATGTTTATGCGCTCAAGAGAGAAGCCTCTAGTGAAAACTATGGTCCCCGGGTCTATCTTTATTATATAAAAAACCTAAAAATACCTTGCTGCAATTTATTTACTTTTATTTTAATTAGTAGTTTAGTTTATCTATTTACCTCAATAAGATTTAATCCTTGCAAATAACCGCTAAGAGGATTGACAACCCTCTTATTTGCGTTGGGTTCAAGTGTTTGCTTTTGTGTGTGTAGCTGCGCTTAACGGAATTTTGGTTGGTTCTCCTACTAGATTGATAACCTTGGTTCTTAACTGAGGAAAATACTTATCTCTATTGTACTGCATCATCCTCTCCTCTTCGGGGAAATACCAACGCAGACTACAAGTAGCAGGAATAATTTCTGGCGCCGTTGCCGGGGAGACATCATCAAAATTACCAAGTACCTTCGCACAAATTATCATTCACTTGCATTTATTTTATTTGCCTTTTATTTGCATTTGCCTCTCTTTTTCGTCTCCCTCACTTCTAATTTTTTTTACAAAAACACAAAAACATTTTATTTGCTTGCTTGCTTGCTTTTATTGTCTTCATGTCAACACACAAAAACAGAAAGTGAAAGCAAAAAATTTAAGATGACTATGGATCCTCATCAACTTGCTAATCTTTTCAAAAGATCCAATTATAATGAACCAATTACTAGTGAGTTGAGTGCACTTGATTATCTCTATGAAGTTTTGCTTGAAAATCATGAATCTGAAAATTGTGATGAAGTGTTAGAAGAAGAAATTTATAAAGTGATTCATGATAGCTCCTTGATTGAAAAGCATGATTGCAATGATATTATTATAAATTCCATTAATATCAATTGTGTTAATAATATGCAAAACTACAAGCTTGGGGATGATAATTTTGTTATGTCCACTACTTATTGCAATGATCATGATTGGGGTGATAATGCTTCTTATGATCTTGAAAATTTATTTAAGCCTCATGATGAATATGTTATTGATAATAATGTTTGCAATACTATTAAAAGTGGGTTTGGAAGAGCGTCAACTTTAGGTAATAATGATCCCACTACTTTGGAGAATTATCAATCTTATGAATTTTTGGATAAGAGTGGGTTTGGAGAGGTCATGACATTAGTTGACGTTAATCCCACTAGCTTGGAAGATTAAAAAACTTTTATGCATGCGGATCATGAAGAGAATATTTTATGTGATAGCTATATTATTGAATTTGACTATGATCCTACATTTAATTATTATGAGAGAGGAAAATATGGTTGTAGAAATTTTCATGTTACTCAATTACCTCTCTTGAAGTTCAAATTGTTAATGCTTCATTCTTCTTTCTTGCATATGCTAGATACTTCTTGTCTTGATAATTTGTTTGCTTATAAAATTCCTATGCATAGGAAGTATGTTAGACTTAAATATGTTTCCTACATGCTATATGATGCTCTCTTTATGGTTCAATTCTTATCTTTTATGTGAGCATCATTAAAATCTCGAAGCCTATCTTAATGGCTATAAAGAAAGAGCTTGTTGGGGGACAACCCAATATTATGTTTTTGAGTGTTTGCATAATTATAGCTTCTGTTATGATTGTGTTTTTTATGTTTTAGTTAGTGTTTGTGCCAAGTAATGCCTTTGGGATGATTTGGAAGATAGTATAATTGATGCTGTTTGGAAAACAGAAAGTTTTGTGTCCACTGCTGGAATTTCAATTCTGTACTGGAGCGTCAGAAAAATCTTAAATTTTTACACAGTATTGGTATATGAATTTACCACATTGTCCTAATTTTTAAGAATTTTTGGAGTTATAGAAATATGGATTTTAAATAGATCTTTACAGACTGTTCTGTTTTAGACAGATTCTGTTTTTGGTGCATAGTTTGCTTATTTTGATGAATCTATGGAACATATCGGAGGGTATGAGTCATGGAGAAGTTGCAGTACAGTAGAATTATGCCAATATTAAATATGAATAATTTACCACAGTTCCTAATGTTAAATATTTGTTTGTTATACTAACGGATCTCACGAGATTTCTGTTGAGTTTTGTGTGCTGAAGTTTTCAAGTTTTGGGTGAGACTACGATGGACAAAGGAATAAGGAGTGGCAAGAGCCTAAGCTTGGGGATGCCCAAGTCACCCCAAGGTAATATTCAAGAAAGACTCAAGCATCTAAGCTTGGGGATGCCCCGGAAGGCATCCCCTCTTTCGTCTACAATCTATCGGTAACTCACTTGGAGCTATACTTTTATTCATCACATGATATGTGTTTTACTTGGAGCGTCTTGTGAAATAGTTTGTTTGCTTTTGTTTGCTTTTTAGTTTGTCACAATCATCTTTGCTGAACACACCTTTTTGAGAGGGACACACATTATTCGTGATTTGTTAGAATACTCTATGTGCTTCACTTATATCTTTTGAGCTAGGCAGTTGCTCTAGTGCTTCACTTATATCTTTTAGAGCACGGCGGTGATGATATTTTAAAGAAATAGTTGCACTCTCATGATTCACTTATATCTTTTTGAGAGTCTCATGATAGCAATGGTAATATGCACGGGTTATGAATTCGGTCCTGATATGATAGGTATTCAAGAGGGATATAATAAAAACTTTCATGTAGATCACTGAATATGATAAATTTGATTCCTTGCAATAGTTTTGCGATATTAAGATGGTAATATGTGGGAGGTATTAGTATATAATTGTGGTTTAGTAAGAATAATTGTGTTAAGGTTTGTGATTCCCGAAGCATGCACGTATGGTCTGTCGTTATGCTAAGAAGTTGGAGCATGAATTATTATTGATTGACTTCCTTTGTGTGGCGGTCGGGGGCGCGCGATGGTTAACTCCTACCAACCTCCCCCCTAGGGGCATGCATAGCAGTACTTTGCTTCGAGGGCTAATAAACTTTCGCAATAAGTATGTGAGTTCTTTATGACTAATGTGAGTCCATGGATTATACGCACTCTCACCTTTCCGCAATTTGCTAGCCTCTTCGGTACCGTGCATTGCCCTTTCTCACATCGAGAGTCGGTGAAAACTTCACTGGTGCATCCAAACCCCGTGATATGATACGCTCTATCACACACAAGCCTCTTTATATCTTCCTCAAAACAGCCACCATACCTACCTATCATGGCATTTCCATAGCCATTCCGAGATATATTGCCATGCAACTTCCACCGTTCCATTTTTTTTATGACACACATCATCATTGTCATATTGCTTTGCATGATCATATAGCTGACATAGTATTTGTGGCCCAGCCACCGTTCATCATTTTATACATGTTACGCTAGCATCATTGCACATCCTGGTACACTGACAGAGGCATTCATATAGAGTCATATTTTTCTTCTAGTATCGAGTTGTAATTTTGAGTTGTAAGTAAATAGAGGTGTGATGATCATCATTATTACAGCATTGTCCCAGTGAGGAAAGGATGATGGTGGCTATGATTCCCCCACAGGTCGGGATGAGACTCCGGACGAAAAAAAAGAGGCGAAAAAGAGCCATGAAAAAAAAGAGAAAGAAAAAAAAGAAAAAAAAAGAAAAAGAAAAAGAAAAAAATAAATGAGAGAAAAAGAGAGAAGGGACAATGTTACTATCTTTTTCCACACTTGTGCTTCAGAGTAGCACCATGTTTTTCATATAGAGAGTCTCCTATTTTGTCACTTTCATATACTGGTGGGAATTTTTCATTATAAAACTTGGCTTGTATATTCCGATGATGGGCTTCCTCAAATGCCCGAGGTCTTCATGAGCAAACAAGTTGGATGCACACCCACTTAGTTTTCATGTTGAGCTTTCATACACTTATAGCTCTTAGTGCATCTGTTGCATGGCAATCCCTACTCCTCGCATTGACATCAATTGATGGGCATCTCCATAGCCCGTTGATTAGCCTCGTTGATGTGAGACTTTCTCCAATTTTGACTTCTCCTATTTATCTCTATCACCATACTCTATTCCACCGATAGTGCTATATCCACGGCATGCGCTCATGTATTGAGTGGGAGTTGAAAAAGCTGAAGCACGTTAACAAGTATGAACCAATTGCTTGGCTAAAACTGGGGTTGTTCATGATAAATACTTTGTGTGAAGAAGATGGAGCATGACAGGATTATATGATTTTTTAGGGATAACATTCTTTAGCATTTTTATTTTGAAAGACTTGATTGTTTGCTAGTATGCCTGAGTATTGATGTCTTTATATGAAATTATAGACTATTGCTTTGAATCATTTGGATCTTATTATTCATACCGTAAGAGAGAGATTACATGATGAAACATGATAGGTAGCATTCCACATCAAAAATTCTGTTTTTATCATTTACCTACTCGAGGACGAGCAGGAATTAAGCTTGGGATGCTTGATACGTCTCCAACGTATCTATAATTTTTGATTGTTCCATGCTATTATAATATCAATCTTGGATGTTTTTATATGCAATTGTATGCAATTATATATCATTTTTTGGGACTAACCTATTAACCCAGTGCCTAGTGCCAGTTGATGTTTTCTGCTTGTTTTTGGCTTTTTAGAGAAACAGTACCAAATAAAGTCCAAATGCTATGAAACTTTTTGGAAAAAAATTTCTGGACAAAAGAAACCTGGGAAGCTTCGCGAGGAGGCCAGAAGCCTCACAGAGCCTTCACAAGGCACTAGGGCGCGCCCCAGGGGGACGCGTCGTAGTACCTTCTGGGGCCCACATGACTCCGTTTGACCTAATTCCACTTCTATAAATTCACAAATATTGGGAAACCCCCAGAGAGCCATAAGAGAAAACCTTTCTGCCGCCGCAAGACTCTGTTCTTCCGCGATCCCATCTGGAGGCCTTTTTCGGTACTCTGCCGGAGGGGGAATCGATCACGGAGGGCTTCTACATCAACCTTGCTGCCCTTCCAAAGATGTGTGAGTAGTTTACCATAGACCTACGGGTCCATAGCTAGTAGCTAGATGGCTTCTTCTCTCTCTTTGATCTTCAATACAATGTTCTCCTCGATGTTCTTGGAGTTCTATCCGATGTAATCTTCTTTTGCGGTGTGTTTGTTGGGATCCGATGAATTGTGGGTTTATGATCAGATTATTCATGAGAAATATTTGAGTCTTCTCTGAACTCTTTTATGCATGATTGTTATAGCTTTGTATTTCTCTCTGATCTATCAGTTTAGTTTGGCCTACTAGATTGATTTATCTTGCAATGGGAGAGGTGCTTTGTGATGGGTTCAATCTTGCGGTGCTCAATCCCAGTGACAGAAAGGGACATGACACGTATTTGTATTGTTGCCATTAAGGATAAAAAGATGGGGTTTATTCATATTGCTTGAATTTGCTTCTCTACATCATGTCATCTTGCTTAAGGCGTTACTCTGTTTCATACTTAATACCCTAGATGCATGCTGGATAGCGGTCGATGGGTGGAGTAATAGTAGTAGATGCAGGCAGGAGTCGGTCTACTTGTCTCGGACGTGATGCCTATATACATGATCATTGCCATGAATCCGTCATAATTATTTGCTTTTCTATCAATTGCCCAACAGTAATTTGTTTACCCACCGTATGTTTATGCGCTCAAGAGAGAAGCCTCTAGTGAAAACTATGGTCCCCGGGTCTATCTTTATTATATAAAAAACCTAAAAATACCTTGCTGCAATTTATTTACTTTTATTTTAATTAGTAGTTTAGTTTATCTATTTACCTTGATAAGATTTAATCCTTGCAAATAACCGCTAAGAGGATTGACAACCCTCTTATTTGCGTTGGGTGCACGTGTTTGCTTTTGTGTGTGCAGGTGTGCTTAACGGAATTTTGCTTGGTTCTCCTACTGGATTCATAACCTTGGTTCTTAACCAAGGGAAATACTTATCTCTACTGTACTGCATCATCCTCTCCTCTTTGGGGAAATACCAACGCAGACTACAAGTAGCAGTGAGCAACAAAAAAATGCATGTCCGACTAGTGATCAACTTACTTGCTTTGTGATTTGTGCATCGCTTGGCCACCATGCGATGAGATGCTTCAAGTGCCCGCAATACTTAGACACGGCCTCTTGGATGGTGTACCATCGATGGTTGAGGGACTTCCATTCACGGTTGCAGATGACCGCGTCGGAGTAGGGCGCGAAATGCTTGTGTTCATGGAACTATATGTGAATGTTGTCCCAAAAGGTTGTGCCCTTTTGCTCCATGCCATGGAGAGGATCAAGGTTAGTGGCCAACCATGCATCACACAACAGCTCCTCCTCTCGCATGTTGAAGCTTTCTCCTCTATCCTTCTTCTTCGGATCTTTGGTTGTATCAATCGGATCATCGTCCTCGCCGTCCTCCCCCTCCTCCTCCTCCTCCTCCCCCTCCGGCTGCTGCTGTCCGGCGGCCCAATGCTGCTGTTGCTGTGTGTCCACGCCCGTTTGGGTAGACTGCTGCATGGCTGTCTGGGTGTAGGACTGCTACTGATGGTAGTTGCCAGACTGGGTGGGATCCGAGTCTTCCACCGCCTTGTCCTCATAGCCCCCTCCTCCTCCTTTGCCTCCGTCATGGATGATGTCGAGCATCTCACTGTCCCGGTCATCGTACGCTGGCTCCCCTACTCTAGGCATTGCATCGAACAACATGCGGGCACCCATATGCTCCTCGCTCGCCGTCCATGCCCGAACGAGCTGCGGCGAAGAAAACTCAGAGAAGAGCGGCGCCACGTTAACGTCGACGATGTAAGGCACCTTACTGGCAGGGGTTCCGAGCTGTTTGGCGGCGTAGTAGTACGAAGGCTTGTAATTCTTTGGCCACGGCGCCATCTGTACTGTGGGCGCGCCCGTCTGGCAACGTCCGCCACGACCACCACGACCACCACGCCCAACGCCACCACCAGGCCCACCGGCGGCCAACCACTTCTTGAGCTTCTCCTCCTTTGCAGCCCTCGTTTTGACGCGGCGAGTTTGCTGCGTAGCCGAGCTGATCTTCTGGGCGAGCGTGATGCTCAGATCCTCCAGCACTATCGCCGCCTCCATCTCCGATAGGTTCTCCGATGGTTCCATGCGTCGGCGGCGAAAGGAAGGAGAGGGTGGGAGAAAAGAGCGGGAATTGGGCAGAGAGCGGCGGCGGGGGGGGGGGGGGGGGGGGGTGGAAGAAGAGAGTGGGGGATTTTGGCGCGGAAACAGTGCGGGATGCTATAAAAGCGCGGGCTCCGCCTTCCTTTTGGGTGGGCCAGGGGCGCAGAGAGCGACGTTTCGCATGTCCGGACTCCCACAACCCCTCCCCCCCACGTTTGGTTCCAGTTTGCGGGAGAAAACACGTCCGAACCGCTTGGCAGATCGATACAGGCCCGCGTTGGATGGCTTCCGCGGTCCGGACGGATGCGGGCGGTTTGCGGGTTGCTCTTGGAGATGCCCTAAGAGCATCTACAACCAAAACTCGCAAATTTCACCTCCCAAAGGCCCGCGGACCCGCCCGAGCGCGTCCATGGACAGTGACCGGACACACCTCAAAAATCGTGTGTTGCATCCATGTACCTCAAGCTTCATACATTTAACCCATGGGATTTCTATTTATGTGCCCCTAGTTTCTTAGTACTCCTTAGTTTTGCACCACCCAACTAACATCCCTCACTTTTCCCCTCCACCACTCAGCCCACACTAAAAAATGCCCAAAACGGAGCGTTTCCATTGGGTCAAAGTAGTTGACCGTTACCTGGCTCATATACTAACGCGTGGGACATCCCAGGACCCACCTGTGACTGTGGGACACCCCATGACCTACCCGTGAGTGTCTGGTTTATTAGAAAAAAAAAACGGTGGAATATAATGCCGTCCGTGGGAGTCGAACTCGGGAGCCACTATTGAATATGCATCGTACGAGCCATTTTAGCTATGTGCGTGTGTGTGCCTATGGGCAGAGCCTCGGCTATTTGACCTGACATTTTCTACGTTATAGAAGGGCCCACGAATCAGTCACCCTGGAAAGATAGAACGCAGCGGTGTCCAAACAAAGCAGATTCATAGATTTAGAGATTCATATAAGCTTAACAAGCACATACTTAGATTTGTTCAACGCTTAACAGAGCGAACTAACATTACACTAAGGGATCCCTTACACTAATACAAAATTTTAACAGGGGCGATATAAGATGGTCGACCGGCGCCGGCAGCGACAATAGATGGATGGCTACTTGTCTTCATCGTCCGAAAGGATGATGGTGCCGTCATCATTGTCGTTGTCAGAGGAGGAGGAGGATAGGACGACGACGTACGGTCCCTTGCCTTCCGCCTCGACGGCGGCCGTTGCACGCAGAGTTGCCACCCTCCTCTGCTCTCGAGTTGTGGCCTCTTCTTCAGCCGCCCGGGGCCTGACAGCCTCTGCCTGCGCCGTGGACACAGAAGTGCCTAGCACTGCCTGGTCGGGCTGGTATTGCGCCATGCGCAGGGCCTCCTTGGCCTGGGCAGTGAGCATGACAACATTGTATGCTGGGGCCGGTATATCTTCCTTGGCCTCCTCTTCCCCGGCGTTGACTTCGAGGTACTCCTGCATCACCTTGAAGGCACATCTGCCTCGGCGTCCTCCTCCTCAACCTTCCTGGGGTTACGAGATAGCTCAAATGTCTTGGGCTCGACCTCGGAGTAGTTGGTGTTGCCGGATGAACAGCCGCCCGAGGCGGCCGAGGAAGTGCCGGAGTTGGGGCTAGCGCTAGTCTTGGAGCCCGCGCCAGAGTTGGAGTTAGCGTCGGACTTGAAGCCCTTGCCAGAGTTGGAGCCCACTACCGCGCCTGAGTTGGAGCCCACTCCCGCGCCAGCTGACCTGCCACCGGCGCGCTGGGGTAACGACCTCCTGTGGAGATCCAGGTGGTAAAAAGCTTGCTCACCATGGCGGCTGAACTAGATTTGGATTTCGCAGCGTGTGGAAGCAATGGAGTGAAGTGATGATGGAACGATGCCGGACGATGGTATTTAAGCAGTGCCGGGAGTGGGATCCAGGTGGTGGCGGGAGATTGTTTTCGCGGCATCTAGATTTGGCGGGAATGCACGGTGGCGGGAAGGAGCGGTGGATGTGGTGGTAGTGGCAATGGGGCACCGCCGCGTGGCTCTGCCCTCTGGATGGTTGGCGTATGGGCGGCGGTGGAGCAGAGAGATCTGAAACTTTTGCAAAATACACCCTTGTTGACCGAACAATATATAACCAGAGCCCAGATAGATCGGTTAATTTTCAAAAGACCCCCTGGTTGACCGAACAATATATAACCAGAGCCCAGATAGACCGGTTAATTTTCAAAAGACCCTCTGGTTGTGAGAGAAGTACCTCAAATAAGATTGAAAATTGGGGCTTTGCATTTTTCATTAAAAGTAGACCACATTCGATGCACACTGCCCAAGTTTCATGAATTTTCTACTTTTATTTCTATATTTCATCCATTTAGTGATTTTTTAGAGATTTATTAGCAATTGCTTAAATTTATACTACAAGTGTGATGTATCTTGGTCCTGAAAATTGACAAAAATCATTTATAGCTTTTGCATTGGTGGTGTATGCACTGGGCACAACCAAAGTTGAACTTCCCAACCATTTGGTATGAATGGTCAACCTTGCAAGTTTGACCCTATTTTGAAGAAAAAAATCAAAGAAAATGAAAAACCTCAAAATTTGAAATCCTTTGGCATTGCGTCATCTTATGTGAACTAGTTAGTGAGAAAAATAATAAACTTGCAATACCACAAGTTTTAAAAAAAGCTTCACAAAATGGCCTATCTAGTATGAACATGCATGGATTTCAAGCCATATGCCCATGGCCATGTCCACATCCATAGCATAGTTGAAAGATCGTGGATGTCACCTAGAGGGGGGGGTGAATAGGCGCTTTAAAATAATTACGGTTTAGGCTTGAACAAATGCGGAATAAAACTAGCGTTTAAGTTGTCAAGCACAAAACCTAAATCGACTAGGCTCACCTATGTGCACCAACAACTTATGCTAAGCAAGATAAGCAACTAAGTGATAGCAAGATATATATCAAGAAACAATATGGCTATCACGAAGTACAGTGCATAAGTAAAGGGCTCGGGTAAGAGATAACCGAGGCACGCGAAGACGACGATGTATCCCGAAGTTCACACCCTTGCGGATGCTAATCTCCGTTTGGAGCGGTGTGGAGGCACAATGCTCCCCAAGAAGCCACTAGGGCCACCATAATCTCCTCACGCCCTCGCACAATGCAAGATGCCGTGATTCCACTAAGGGACCCTTGAGGGCGGTCACCGAACCCGTACAAATGGCAACCCTTGGGGGCGGTCACCGAACCCGTACACTTTGGCAACCCTTGGGGGCAGTCACCGGTACCCGTCAAATTGCTCGGGGCGGTCTCCACAACCTAATTGGAGACCCCGACGCTTGCCCGGAGCTTTACACCACAATGATTGAGCTCCGAGGCACCACCAACCGTCTAGGGCGCCCAAGCACCCAAGAGGAACAAGCTCTAGGGTACCAAGCACCCAAGAGTAAAAAGCTTCTCAAACTTCACTTCCACGTATCACCGTGGAGAACTCAAACCGATGCACCAAATGCAATGGCAAGGGCACACGGAGTGCCCAAGTCCTTCTCTCCCAAATCCCACCAAAGCAACTAATGCTAGGGAGGAAAATGAGAGGAAGAACGAAGAAGAGAACACGAAGAACTCCAAGATCTAGATCCAAGGGGTTCCCCTCACATAGAGGAGAAAGTGATTGGTGGAGATGTGGATCTAGATCTCCTCTCTCTTTTCCCTCAAGAACTAGCAAGAATCATTGGAGGAATTGAGAGATAGCAAGCTCAAGGAAGGTCAACAATGGGGGGCAAACACGAGCTAGAAGGATAAGGTTCAAAGGGGAAGAAGACCCCCTTTTAAAGGAGGGGAAAAATCCAACCGTTACCTTGCTCTCAGCCCGCACAGAGCGGTACTACCGCTCCACAGAGCGGTACTACCGCTCGGACGGTAGTAACCCAAAAGCAGTGCAATGGCACGAAGCCACGAGGCAGTAGTGCAGCCGGAGCGGTACTACCGCTCGCCCCAGCGGTACTACCGCTGGGGTTGCAGCTCGGGGTTACTCAGAAACAGAGCAGGAACAGGGGAGAAGCAGTAGAACTGCTACAGCGGTACTACCGCCCACCTGAGCGGTACTACCGCTTATAGGTAGTAGTGCTGCTCTCCACTGCCGCTTCACTTCCGCTGAGAGTGCATCGAGACCTGGAGGGAGCGGTAGTGCAGCGGTAGTAGCGGGCGGTACTACCGCTTATAGGCGGTACTACCGCTTCACACTACCGTTGCACTTCCGCGCAAACCCGACACGAAAGTCGAGTTCCCAGAAGCAGCGGTACTACGCGCGGCACTAGGCCGCGGTACTGCCGCTTACAAGCGGTACTACCGCTCGGGAGAGCAGTACTACCTCTTGGGGCCTTCAGGAACACTGCACAGAAAACAGAGGATACAAGAAAACCAGAACTGCCATAACTTCTGCAAATGAGCTCCGAAATGAGCAAACTCAAGCTTGTTGGTTATAATAAGAAGTGGCAGTAAAAGAATGCGTATGGTATAGAGGTGTGAAACCTCTATCAAAGAAGATCCGGCAAAAACCCCAACATCGAGAACATACTAGAAGAAGCAAACGAAATCCGTTCTCGATGAACTTGAGCTTGTCATGAAGGTGACCAAAAGCTCAAAGACTCACAAAGAAAAACACCAAACAAGAACCAAGAAAGATGATGCAAGGATGCAATGGTTTGAGCTCTCTACGAATGATACGATCAAGCTACTCATCCGAGAGCCCCCGTTGATAGTACGGCTATCCATCCTATAACCCGGTCTCCCAACTACCACCATGAGACCGGTAAAATAGAAAACCTATCAAGGGCAAACCTTTGCCTTGCGCATAGTCCACTTGAGCTAGATGATGACGATCTTGACCTCCTCAAGTTGGACCACCTTTCTTGATTGCGCCGGCTTGATGAAGACTAGTAGATTGCTCCCCCATACTCCACTATGGGTGAGCCACTCTTCGGCACATCTTCACAAGTCCATTGTCACCACAATGGACGGCAAGCTTCAAGCATGTGATCTCTTCGTGATGCTCCACTTGAACTTGCACACCGCAATCTTGATGACGATCACCACTTGATGTCATCCTCCATGGGTTAAATGAGATCTTCCTCTTGACGCAAGCCCATGGAAACATACCTAACCCCACATAGAACTGTCCCATAGAACATGGGTTAGTACACAAAGCATAATGGACAATGCTTACCATACCGTGAGATCACTTGATCCCACTCGGTACATCTTCTACGCTTTGTGTGTTGATCAACTTGAATCACTCTTCATATTTAGTCTTGATCAACCTTGAATCTTTCCAATTCTCTTCATTAAGATGATGTCTTGAAGGTAAACATGAATGTCCACACAATCTTCTTCTTCAAGACATGCTTGCAATAGGCTCATCTCTCACATGACCAATCTTTGGATAAATCCTTGAATAGCACCTTGGTCAACACATATTCTTCTTGAAACCAACTAATGGACTTCAAGAAATTCCTATGGACAAACCCTTCAATATAACTCATGGCAACCATTAGTCCATAGAGATTGTCATCAATTACCAAAACCAAACATGGGGGCACCACATGTTCTTTCAATAGTCCGTGATAACACGGCCTAATTTTGCACAAGCACGGGGATTAAAATTGTGAACAATGTTGCCATAGGAATTTGCAATTATTTTGTAATAAAAACATTTTTTTCCATTTTCCAAGTGTCAGAAAGACCCCCTGGTTTTGAGAGAAGTACCTCAAATAAGATTGCAAATTGGGGCTTTGCATTTTTCATCAAAAGTAGACCACATTGGATGCACACTGCTGACGTTTCATGAATTTTCTTGTTTTATTTCTATATTTCATCCACTTAGTGAATTTCTAAAGATTTATCAGAACTTGCTCAAATTTGAACTACAAGTGTGATATATCTTGGTCCTGAAAATTGAAAAAATCATTTAAACCTTTTGCATTGGTGGTGTATGCACTCGGCACAAGCAAAGTTGAAATTCCCAACCATTTGGTATGAATGGCCAACCTTCCAAATTTGACCCCATTTTGGAAAAAATCAAAGAAAATGAAAAAAAACCTCAAAATTTGAAATCCTTTTGCATTGAGTCATCTTATGTGAACTAGTTAAGTGGGAAAAATAATAAACTTGCAATACCACAAGTTTAATTTTTTGCCTCATAGTTCTGCAAGTTTGGCCTGTTTTTTGGACTATTTATGTACATGTTGCACTTTTTTGGTAAGCTTTGCAAGTGCAAGCTACTCTCCTTCTATGTTGGACTATTTTTGGTTATTTTTGCATATGGGACTAAACGAGATGCCAGACCGAATCCAGAGTCTCGGGATCTCGGACAGGCAGACTTCGGTATATGACCAGATTAGATGTAAATCCGAAGGTGCAGAAATTTTCGTCCCACCCACCACCCACCTAGTCACTACGTTCGAGGATTTAACCGACGTACTAGACTATACCTCCGAGGAGGCCATCGATATGGACGAAAATGCTGACGATATGTCATGTACCACATCACCCTTGGCCACCGGCTACACCGATAATTGGGTGGCTACCTCCACTCATGTTGTCTACATGGTAGACACTTCCAAGGATGATGGAGATAAAGAGCCTCCCAAACGTCGATGCCGGAGATGCCATAATAAAGGTGTGGGCAACGACGACACTAGCCATGAAGCTATGATAACGATGATGCCACCGATAACAGCGACACTCCAGACAGAGCCGAAGATTAGAATGCATACGATAACACTCGCGACGGTCCTATCAATGGCGCCGCTCCCAGTGGGGACAATGACGACCCTGAGGACATTGAATATTACCCAGAGTCTAAGGAAGATTTAAGCCTCGGACCCGATGAATTTGATATCCCCGAGGAGCCACTAGATGATCCTCGGCTACAGGCCTTCCATCGGCGGTTAATTAGCACCGCCAAGAGCATGAAGCAAAAGTTCCAGAAGCTTTGAGCCGAACAGGACAGGATAACCGATAAATGGACTAAGGTCCTCAGTGCCGAGCAAGAGCTCGAGGAAAGATTCGTGGGAAATAATCAGTACTATCCGCGAAGGAGTCTGCTCCCAGAGTTCGATGAAGAGGTTACCAGCACCCCGCTGTCAAGGCGTGATTGGGCTAAGAATCACGACCGTCCTCCTCGGGGCCGAGATAGGCCAGTTGGAGGGTACCCTAATCCCCCTGAAGTACCTCGTCGTCATGGCAAGGATCCACTTCCACCTCGGAAAACATACGATTTGCGGAAGAAACCGACACCGACGCCAGCCGCACCATCTTGATCCATTTACAGATCTAGGGAGCACCCACCCGCTTAACAGGCGGGGTACCCAACTTGGTCGACCAAGTATGGTAATGCGCGTAATTATACGCATGATCGGACGATAGCGACATCCGACGTCCGACATATTACAGCTCGGGTCCGAGGAGCAGTGCACCCCATGTGGTTCATAGACGAGGTGATGCAGCACCAGTTCTCGGAAGGGTTTAAGCCCATCAATATCGAGGAGTACGACGGAACTACATACCCAGCCGTATGGATCGAGGACTTCCTCATGCACATCCACATGGCACGAGGTAATGACCTCCATGCCATCAAATAGCTTCCCTTAAAGCTCGAGGGCTCAGCTCAGCATTGGCTTAATAGTATGCCGGAGAACTCAATCGACAACTGGGAAGACCTTGAGGATGCTTTTCGAGCTAACTTTCAAGCGACTTATGTTTGACCTCAGATGCTAATGACCTCGGTCACATCATACATGAACCAGGAGAGTCGGCCAGCAAATTCTGGAACTAGTTCTTGACCAAGAAAAAACAAATAGTAGACTGCCTGGACGCGGAGGCTCGCCAGAGAGCTCGGGCAGGAAAAACTTCGTTCAATGGCTGCCCTCACACACCTGATGAGTCGATTTTGCGCAGGTGAGGACAGCTGGCTAGCTTGTCGGAACAGCCATAATGGCGACCCAGGTACCTCCAAGGTGTGCGATGGAAACGGTAAGCCTCGGCGCAATAAAAACAACAAGCGCCGCAATAGAGGGCCTAGCAGTGACACAGAGGAGGGAGCAGTAAATGCCGGATTCAGCAACCAACGCAGCGGTAACAAGCGCAAAACCTTTCAAGGGAATAAAAGATGGCCCGTCGATGTTTGATAAAATATTGGATAAACCATGTGCCATACATGGCACCCCAGACAGGCCCGCTACTCATTCGAACCAGAATTGCTGGGTGATCAAGCAAGCTGGCAAGATAGCGGCCGAGAACAAGGACATGGACCAGCCACGTAATGTGGACGGTAGCTAGCCCGGGCCAAGTAATGGCGGCCAGAAGCAGTTCCCTCCGGAGGTCAAAGAAGTGAACATGATTTACGCTACTCACGTCACCAAGAAGGAGAGAAAACGTGCGCTTCAAGATGTCTATGTCGTAGAGCCAACAGCGCCAACTTACAACCCGTGGTCGGAAATTCTGATCACCTTTGACCGAAGAGACCATCCAACCAGTATCCGTCACGGAGGCACTGCGGCCTTGGTACTTGATCCCATAGTGGACGGTTTCCATCTGACCCAAGTCCTCATGGACGGGGGTAGTAGTCTCAACTTGATATACATCGATACCATTAAGAAAATGCATATGGATCCGGCTAGAATCAAACCCAGTACTACCACCTTTAAAGGTATCATACCGGGAACTGAGACACAATGCTCGGGCAGCGTCACTTTAGACGTTGTCTTCGGCACACCAGATAACTTCCGCAACAAAGAGTTAATCTTCGACATTGTACCCTTTCAAAGTGGTTATCACGTACCCCTCGGACGGACTGCCTTCACTCGATACCACGCCATCCCTCACTATGCTTATCTAAAGCTTAAGATGCCAGGGCCTAACGATGTCATTATAGTCAATGGAAATACGGAACGCTCTCTCCGGACCGAGGAGCAGACAGCGGCCTTCGCGGCCGAGGTGCAAGCAGCCGAGGAAGCATCAAGGGCGCGGGCGGCGTCAAGCGGCTAGAGCCACGTGAAGTGTTCAAGAAGTATAAACTTCCCCTGAGCACAAAATTGGCGTCCCAAAATAGGGACGCGTGCTCCACCACCCTGTCTCCATGACCGAGGATTTCGTTCCTCGGATACACAACTTTGCGTTGAAAATCCCATGGGGGTGGCGGAGCACGGCATACTGAGGAATACTTCAGGTAAACTGACATGTGTATCTACACCCCCGGTGGCCAATTTGAGCCCTGCCCTAAAGCATAGTAGGTTCAACCAGGGGCTAAGTAAAAATGGCCTTTGAGCCGAATTCGGTGAACCTCCGCTAATTTCGCTCTTCAAAGCAATCATAATTCGAATGTTTTCGCGAACCGATGGTTCCTCTACAATCGGAGGTCGCTTTTATCAGACTAGACGAGGAGCCGCTGCTCAATAGCACGGAGGACGCACACCAGCAGGACAATAAAGGATGTCAAAGTAGTCGTCCGAAGAACTCTCCGCACTACCCTCCTCACCTATCTTTTATGTTGGTATTTTGTATCCCTTATGTCTTTGTTCAGTTGATTTGATCTTTTTCAATAAAGAGAAGGCCCGATGTTACATCCTTCTTCTCCTTCTTTCAACATAACTTTAAGCAATACAAATGATGGATGCCTCTAAGGCACCATCAATCCTGACGGGGGGACTTTAAAATCAAGCCTACACCCTGTAACATTCGAGGTACTCTAGAAAGTCCTCGGCCCCACGTCCTCGGTATTTCGCATTATATGCATCAGTTTCGAGTTGTGTCTTTGGTCAATAGCTGGGTCGCACGGCTCCTGTGCTTACCTTTTACGTTCCCGCTTTGTTCGGCTAAGTGGTAAAGGGAGCACCACCGTGATCGTTACTTCTGGTTTAACCGGTTAAGTACCTCAGTTGGAGAAAGCCGAAAGCTGACTGCCACAACAAGCGTAAACTGGTCAGCGAAACGACGGCAGTGTTAAACTATATACGACCTATAGCGGTTGTCCGTGTAAAATGAAGGGCTTTCTTTTTTCGAAAACGCTGAACTGTGGGTGGTTCGACCTCGGATATCCAGAGGACTTGACATATACCGGGGGCTATTAATTTCCCCCCACTCAAAAGCTCCTAAGACTAAGTGTATGTTTTAGCCTCATGGTCTAATTGTCTTGTTTCTCCCGATACAACTGCCCATGGGCACCGAGATGTTGGCTCAAGGTTGAAACTCGGAACGAAACACCCTAAGTATACTCTACTGAGGGGCAGAAGCTGACGACTGGCCAACTACATCTTCGAAGAGTCATAGTCGAGTCAAAATAAAAGCATAAAGCAAAACGGAAAGGACAACTTTTCATTCAAAAATTACATTTGTCTTTCCTACTCAAATATATCCCGACATATCGTAGGAAGAATACAAATACAGACACTGAAGATCTTCTAAAATCATTTGTCTCATACACTTCCCTTCGGATACCCGACCTGCTGGCATGACCTTTGCATAATAGTTTGCGGCTTCTCGCTTCTTTCCCTCCGGACAGTGTCACGAGATGGGCTCCAGATCCAGCTTCGGCCTCCAGGTCTGCATGGCTGCAAACGCCTCCCGAGAACCCTCCATATAGGCCAACCGCTTCCACTGATTGACTTGGGCTGTAGCATCTTGAAGGCGCTGAACAAGCCCAAAAAAGCTGGACGGCAGAGGGGCGTTTGGCCACAAGGAGTTGCATAGGCCCTCCATGGCAGGCTTCGCTGCTTGCTAAAGTTCGGCCAGCTATTTCATCCGGTCACTGAGGAGTTGAGGGCCTGACGTCTCCTGAAACTGCATCCAGAACGCCTTTTGGTCGGCCGCATCATCGCGACCGGTGAAGTACTGGCACGCATCCTTTACGCTGCATGGGAGATCCAGGAAGATGCCTGACAAGCGCCAATTTTGCATCAGCTCAGGGAAGGCTTCACGGCTGAAGACACATTGCAGTAAATATGGCTTACCAGCAGCAATATCAGTTGCTTGACGGAGTTCCGCCTTCACAGCGTTAGCCAGGGTAACGGCCTCCCGACATTCCGCGGCAAGCTTTTTGAGCTCGGCGGCGTCCTTCTCCCTCGTGGACTTCAGCACATCATGTTCAGTGATTATTCTCTTCAATGTCTCCACAACCTCGGCAGCCCGAGATTGAGCACTTTGCCGAGCTTTTAATGCCTCGGCAAGATCTTTAGCGCTTTGCGCCACAGCCTCCTGCCGCCCCGCTTCGGATCACGCCTTAGACAACTTGGCACGTAGGTCAGCTAAGCCCTTTTCGGTTGCTGCTCAAACACAACACTGCACTCGAATTACTAAATTGAGTTGTTCGACAGTTAAAAATAAAGTAAGTGCACCAACTATTTACCTTGTGTTGTTTCCATCTGTCGCTGTATCATGAGTAGATCCTCCTCGGAACGTGTCAACTTGCAATTAAGATCCTCCAACTCTTCTAAATTTGAGGCCGGGGAGGATGTAGACGCTTGCGTATAACAACATATAGAAGCATATTAGAATCCGAAGAATGAATCAATCCTCTGGTCAGCTTTTTAATACAACCAGAGTCTCGGGGGCTACTGCATATTTCCGTTACATATAAATATCAATTACATCAATCGAACCTCAAGCTCGGGAGCTACTGCATCTGCACTCCCTTTGAGGAAAAATCTATTATGAACCTTTTTCGAAGGCATACAAATTTAATTATCAAGCAACGTATGAACATCCTCCTCAAGAGCTACACTTAGTGTGTTATTTTGCGCCATAAAGGTAGAAACCAAAAACAAGTAAGCTTAGAATATGCTTACCTTGAAAACTTTGGCAAGGTCAATAAAAACGTCCAGCATCCTAGCCTTAGCGGACTAGAATTGTGCAAAGGACGCTCCGAGCATGGCCAGTGTTCGGGGAAGATAGAAGAGCTGTTTAAAGCCGCTTCTACCATCCGTCCACACCCTAGTAGCTCAACCTCTTCGGGGCTTAGCATGGGCTCAACCTCGGCCATAGGGACTTCGAGCCCGCTCCCGGCGATAGACGCCGGAGGGGCATGGTGAGGCATGCCTTCCCCTGTCCCGTCACGGGCAGGGGGGATTGGTGGCGGCCTCTGAAGAACTCCGACCTAGTGATGCCAGCAGAACTCCGTCGTTGGAGTCATCCCCGGCAGGTCAATTAGTACAAATAATACAAAGGTAAAATAAATACCGAACGTCTGAATACCTCTTGCAGGGTCATAATGTCTAAGGTAAGGGAGAGGTTACCACTTAGCATCTGGATGTTCTTGGCGCAGGCAAAACCCCTAGATGAATCCGAGCTAACCACCTCCGCTTGTATCGATGCCTGGCTTGTCGAAGCAGCGTGGCCCTTCCTTAGATGCTTGTACTTCCGAGGGGGATCAGCCTCCTCGGCATCCTCGGATGCCGGCCTTTTCCAGTTTTCCAAAGAGTAGGCCTCGCTCTCTTCATCTTCCCCTCCTAGTCGACATCGTTAGAAGAGCTTCGATGACTCCCCGATGTTGTGTCCGAGGTAACTTTTCGGAAGACCAGGTTCTTTGTCCTGTTCTTCCTCTCCTCTCCTCGGATGGCACCTGGCCTGGAGGGGGAGCTCTAATGAGTCTCTGATGTTGTGTCCGAGGTGCCTTCTCAGAAGACCAGGTTCTTTGTCCTGTTCTTCCTTTCCTCTTCCCGGGCGGCGCCCGACATAGAGGGAGAGCTTTGGTAACTCCCTGATGCCGCACCCATAGTACTTCCTCGAAAGACAGGATTCTTCGTCCTGTTACTCCTTTCCTTCTTCCGGGCAATATAGGGCTCGGAAGGAGAGTTGTGGCGGTTTTCTGCCGTGGCAACCGGGGTGTCGTCTCGAATAGACAGATTCTTTGTTCTGTTCTGTCTTTCCCCCTCCTTTGTTTTGATCGGAACCTCGTAAGGGTCTTCGGTTAGAAGCCTCTCGAGCTCGGGAGTCTTGGGATTCCCGGGAAGTGAAGCCGGCGACTTCATCTTCTCGGCTCGCACACGCCAAACCTGTGTAAATAGCTTACAATCAACCGCTGTTCAAATAAAGGGAATGGCAGGAGGATAAAACTTAGTAAACCACGAAAAGAAAGCTACCTCGGCGACAGGGATGGCTTAGCTTAGACCAATATCCTCGGCCCTGGAGGGGAAGGAATTCTTCTTGGGTTTGAACAAGAGCTTCCACATTCCGCCGAGGTCCTCTCCTCGGAAGAACTCTCGGACCACCGCATTGTCCTCGGGCTTGAACTCCCACATCGGAATGCCTCGGACTTGAAGCGGGAGGATCCGACGATGGAGCATCACATGGACCACATCCACTAGACTGTTGCCCTCACCGACCACAGCCTTCAGCTTGCGTTGAAGCACCTTCACCTCCTTCGGATCCCCCCAGTCAAGGCTCTTGTCTGTCCAAGAGGGCAGCCTCCTCGATGGTTCCGCCGAGAAGAGGGGGCCCTCCGTGGCTCCCTGCGGATGGATCCGCCACGTAACACCACTCCTGTTGCCAGAGCATCACTGTTTCGATGAAGGTGCCTGCTACTTGTGAGCTGCGTTGGGATTTCCCCGAAGAGGAGGGGATGATGCAGTACTATAGAGATAAGTATTTCCCTCAGTTATGAAACCAAGGTTATCAATCCAGTAGGAGAATCATGCAACAACTTGTTAGCAGTACCCGCACACAAAACAACAAATCCTCGCATCCAACGCGAACAAGGGGTTGACAATCCCTTGGCGGTCAATTGCAAGATTAAATTGTATGGTGATAGATAAATAGATCGAACAAAAATACAAAATAAAATAAATAAAGTAAAAGTGCAGCAAGGTATTTTTATGATTTTTAATATATGATTTAGATAGACCCGGGGGCCATAGTTTTCACTAGAGGCTTCTCTCACGAAAATAGCATACGGTGGGTGAACAAATTACTGTTGGGCAATTGATAGAAAAACAAATAATTATGACGATATCCAAGGCAATGATCATGTATATAGGCATCACGTCCTAGACAAGTAGACCGACTCCTGCCTGCATCTACTACTATTACTCCACAAATCGACCGCTATCCAGCATGCATCTAGTGTATTAAGTCCATAAAGAACGGAGTAACGCCTTAAGAACGATGACATGATGTAGACAAAGTAAACTCACGCATGAATAAACCCCATCTTTTTACCCTTAATAGCAACGATACATGTGTCATGTCCCTTTTTGTCACTGGGATTGAGCACCGCAAGATCAAACACATTACAAAGCACCTCTCCCATTGCAAGATAAATCAATCTAGTTGGCCAAACCAAATCAATAGATCGGAGTGAAATACGAAGCTATAATAATCATGCATAATAGAGTTCAGAGAAAACTCAAATAATATTCATGGATAATCTGATCATAAACTCACAATTCATCGGATCCCAACAAACACGCCGCAAAAAGTGATTACATCGGATAGAACTCCAAGAACATCGAGGAGAACATTGTATTGAAGATCAAAAAGAGAGAAGAAGCCATCTAGCTACTAACTATGGACCCGAAGGTCTGTGGTAAACTACTCACGCATCATCGGAAGGGCAGCAAGGTTGATGTAGAGTCCCTCCGTGATCGATTCCCCCTCCAACGGACCACCGGAAAAGGCCTCCAGATGGGATCTCTCGAGAACAGAAACTTGCGGCGGTGGAAAAAGTATTTCGTGGACTCCTCTGTTGGTTTCCCAATTTTAGAGAATTTATAGAGATGGAATTAGGTCAAACGGAGCTGTGTGGGCCCCACGAGGTACCAGGGCACCCCCCTGGGGCGCGTTGTGGTTCCTCGTGGGCCACTGCTTCATCTTCTCGTCCCCCCCCCCCCGAAGCTTCTAGTGTTTGTTATGTCCAAAAAAAATCTCCAAAAAGTTTCGTGGCATTTGGACTTCGTTTGGTACTGATATTCTGGAAAACCAAAAACAGGCAAAAAATAGCAACTGGCACTAGGCACTAAGTTAATAGGTTAGTCCCAAAAAATGATATATAATTGCTGTAAATGTATATAAAAACATCCAAGATTGATACTATAATAGCATGGAACAATCAAAAATTATAGATACGTTGGAGACATATCAAGCATCCCCAAGCTTAATTCCTGCTTGTCCTCCAGTAGGTAAATGATAAAAACAGAATTTTTGATGTGGAATGCTACCTATCATATTCATCATATATTGTTTTCTTTTGTAGCATGGACATTTGGACTTGAATGACTCAAAGCAATAGTCTATAGTTTGACATGAAGATATAAATACTCAAGCATACTAACAAGCAACCATGTATTTCAAAATATCAACGCTAAAGAAAGTTATCCCTAGCCCATTATGCTCAATCATTGATCCATTCATGAAACACACTCAATATTAGCTACACACAATGCACAAGTATGACAATAGTGCTCACTAGTTGGTGCTTTGTAAGAGAAGATGGAGACTCAAATAAAAAATAAAAAATGCATAAAAGTAAATAGATAGGCCCTTTGCAGAGGGAAGCAGAGATTTGCAAATGTGCCAGAGCTCAAAGCTTAAATTAGAGAGATAAAATTATTTTGAGAGGCATGCTTTTTCTGTCAACGAAAACGACCGAGAATTCCCAATATCTTCCATGCTAGACACATCATAGGCGGTTCCCAAACAGAAAATAAAGTTTATTTCCTTTCCACCATTCTTTCACAATCCATGGCTAGCCGTATCCACGGGTGCCTTCCATACGAACACTTTCCAAGGAATTTGTTATTATTAATTTTGATTCATTGTGGGACTGGGCATCCCTATTACCGGCCACTCTCTCATGCAATGACAAATGAATAAACACTCATCGTGAGAATAACACACCTAGCATGGAAAATATTGGCCACCCCCTGCCGCTTCATGAGTGGTACGGGCACACAAAACGGAAAATTATTTTCAAAAATTAGAGTTGCACATGCAGATTTACTTGGAACGGCATTGAAATACCGCATATAGGTAGATATGGTGGACTCATTTGGCACAACTTGGGTTTAAGGAGTTTGGATGCACAAGCAGTATTCCCGCTTAGTACAAATGAAGGCTACCAAATAGATTGAGAAGCAACCAACCAAAAAGCGAAAACGGTCATAAACATGCATTGAACATAACTAACACCGAATAATGCATCATAAGTAGGATATAATTTTGTTGCATAACTATTGACTTAATGTGCATGAATAGGGAATCACAAACCTTAACACCAATATTCTTATTAAATCATAATTACTCACTAACATGACTCACATATTATCATCTCCATATCGCAAAACTATTGCAAACTTATCATATCCAATGATCTATGTGAAAGTTTTTATTATATCCCTCTTGAATATTCATCACTTTGGGACCAAATTCATATCTTGTGCAAATTACCATTACTATTATCAACTCTCAAAAAGATATAAGTGAAGCATGAGAGTGCACATATTTCTTCAAAATTTATCAACTCTCAAAATAATATAAGTGAAGCATGAGAGTTAAAATATTTCTTCAAAATTTAGCCACCGCCGTGCTCAAAAAGATTTAAGTGAAGCACTAGAGCAACTGCCTAGCTCGAAAAAATTAAGTGAAGCACATAGAGTATTCTAACAAATCATGATAAACGTGTGGCTCTCTCAAATAGGTGTGTCCAGCAAAGATGATTGTGACAAACTAAAAAGCAAGCAAAGCAAAGACTCATATAATACACGACGCTCCAAGTAAAACACATATCATGTGATGAATAAAAATATAGCTCCAAGTAAAATTACCGATAGTTGGTAGAAGAAAGAGGGGATGCCTTCCGGGGCATCCCCAAGCTTAGACGCTTGAGTCTTCCTTGAATATTACCTTGGGGTGCCTTGGGCATCCCCAATCTTAGGATCTTGTCACTCCTTATTCCTTCATCTATCGTGATCTCACCCAAAACTTGAAAACTTCAATCACACAAAACTCAACAAAACCTTCGTGAGATCCGTTATTATAACAAAATAAATCCTTAACTTTAAGTACTGTTGTAAATTGATTCATATTTAATATTGAGATAATGCTACTGTACTCCAACTTCTCCATGGCTTATACCCCCCGATACATTCCATAGTTTCATCAAAATAACCAAACTATGCGACAAAAACAGAATCTGTCTAAAACAGAACAGTCTGTAAAAATCTATTTAAAAGCTATACTTATGTAACTCCAAAAATTCTGAAAAATTAGGAAAACGTGGAAAATTCATATACCAATGCTGTGTAAAAATTTCAGATTTTTCGGATGCTCCAGTACAGAACGAAAATTCCAGCACTGGACGCAAAACTTTCTGTTTTCCAAACAGCATCAATTATACTATCTTCCAAATCATCCCGAAGGCATTACTTGGCACAAACACTAATTAAAACATAAAAAACACAATCATAACAGTAGCATAATTATGTAAATGCACAAGAAAAGAAACAAAAAAGTAAAAATTTATTTTATTCATTGGGTTGCCTCCCAACAAGCGCTATTGTTTTATGCCCCTAGCTAGGCATAATGCATAGTTTTCAAGTATTGTCATCCTTCAAGTTGATTCCATAAGTGGCCCTCATATATGATTCATATGGTGCTTTAATTTTTTTCCTAGGGAAGTGTTCCATCTCTTTATTTAGTGGAAATTGAAATCTTATATTACCTTCTTTCATATCAATAATAGCACCAATAGTTCGTAAGAACGGTCTACCAAGTATTATGGGGCAAGAAGGGTTGCATTCAATGTCAAGTACAATAAAATCAACAGGCACATAATTTCTATTTGCAAGAATAAGAACATCATTAATTCTTCCCAATGGCTTTTTAATAGTAGAATCCGCAAGGTGAAAATTAAGAGAACATTCATCTATATTGGTAAAACCTAGCACATCACATAGGGATTTTGGAATTGTGGAAACACTAGCACCCAAATCACATAAAGCATTGCACTCATAATTTTTAATTTTAACTTTAATGGTGGGTTCCCACTCATCATATAATTTTCTAGGAAATGAAATTTATAGTTCTAGTTTTTCTTCTAACGCTTTCATCATTGCTTCTACAATGTGTTTGGTAAAAGCCTTGTTTTGTTCATACGCGTTGGGTGAATTTAGCATGGATTGTAACAAAGAAATACACTCAATCAAAGAACAACTATCATAATTAAAATCTTTGTAATCCAAGAGAGTGGGCACATCACTAGTTAAAGGTTTTACATCTCCAGACCCACTTTTATCAATTTTTTCATTAAGATTTTCACCCTCCGAATTATGGGGACGCCTCCTAGCTAAAGTTGACTCTTCTTTAGTCCCCTTTTCATAAATTTTTATATTACTAAACAAGGAATAAATAGATGAAACACCAATCATTTTAATGTCCTCATCATTACTACGATAGAAACCGGGAGGAATCACTTTTTCTAAAAATTCTCGTTTAGCTTTTAACATAGCGGTTATTTTCTTACTCTCATACATGGAGACATATAAAGCTTTAATTGATTCATTAATATCAATTTTGGGTGGCAAAATTTTAGTCTTAAGATTTTCCACATCATGCTCCTAGACATATGATCAAGTTTACTTAATTTTTCTTCTATCGTAGTGTTGACAACTTTTTGAGCATTAATAAATTCTTTAATATTACTTTCAAGATCAGAGGGCATCCTATTATTATTATTATTATTATTATTATTATTATAAGAATTACCATAGGAATTGCCATAATTATTAGAGGAATTTCCAGGAAACGGTCTAGGATTAAAATTACCTCTATAAGCATTATTATTAAAATTGTTTCGCGAGACAAAATTCACATCTACGGGATCATTATTTTGCTCAATCAAGGTGGACAAAGGCACGTCATTAGGATCAATAGGAGTATTTTTGCTAGCAACCAATTTCATAAGAGCATCAACTTTATCACTCAAAGTACTAATTTCTTCAACAGAATTCACTTTTTTACTAGTAGGAACTCGTTCAGTATGCCATTGTGAATAATTTGCCATAATATTATCAAGTAATTTAGTAGCTTCTACTAATGTAATCTCCATAAAAGTACCACTCACGGTGGAATCTAAAAGATTTCTAGAAACAAAATTTAATCCCGCATAAAAATAATTGTATGATCATCCACAAATTTAAACCATGAGTAGGGCAATTTCTTATCATTAATTTCATTCTCTCCCAAGATTGAGCAACATGTTCATGATAAAGTTGCTTAAAATTCATAATTTGATTTCTAAGGGAAATAATTTTCGCGGGAGGAAAATACTTGGTAATAAAAGCATCTTTACACCTATCCCAAGAATCGATACTATTTCATGGTAAAGATGAAAACCAAATTTTTGCACGATCCCGCAATGAGAACGGGAATAATTTTAATTTCACAATATCATTATCCACATCTTTTTTCTTTTGCATATCACACAATTCTACGAAAGTGTTAAGATGGGATGCAGCATCTTCATTAGGACTACCAGAAAATTGTTCTTTCATGACAAGATTTAGCAAAGAGGCATTAATATCATAAGTCTCCGCACTAGCGGTGGGAGGAGCAATCGGAGTACTAATAAAATCATTATTATTAGTATTAGAAAAATCACACAATTTTGTATTTTCTTGAGACATCGTGGCTACGCAAACAAGATAACAAGCAAGCAATCAAGCAAACAAGAAAAGCAAACGGAAAATATTTTTGTATTTTTGTAAAAACTTTTTAGAAGTGGGGGAGATGAAAAAGAGAGGCAAAGACAAATAAAATAAATGCAAGGAGATGAGAGTTTTATGCGTAGGTACTTGATAGATGTTGATGATGTCTCCCCGGCAACAGCGCCAGAAATTCTTCCAGCTACTTGTGAGCTGCGTTGGGATTTCCCCGAAGAGGAGGGGATGATGCAGTACAGTAGAGATAAGTATTTCCCTCAGTTATGAAACCAAGGTTATCAATCCAGTAGGAGAATCACGCAACAACTCGTTAGCAGTACCTGCACACAAAACAACAAATCCTCGCACCCAACGCGAATAAGGGGCTGTCAATCCCTTGGCGGTCAATTGCAAGATTAAATTGTATGATGATAGATAAATAGATCGAACAAAAATACAAAATAAAATAAATAAAGTAAAAGCACAGCAAGGTATTTTTATGATTTTTAATATATGATTTAGATAGACACGGGGGCCATAGTTTTCACTAGAGGCTTCTCACATGAAAATAGCATACGGTGGGTGAACAAATTACTGTTGGGCAATTGATAGAAAAGTAAATAATCATGACGATATCCAAGGCAATGATCATGTATATAGGCATCACGTCCGAGACAAGTGGACCGACTCCTGCCTGCATCTACTACTATTACTCCACACATCGACCGCTATCCAGCATGCATCTAGTGAATTAAGTCCATAAAGAACGGAGTAACGCCTTAAGCAAGATGACATGATGTAGACAAAGTAAACTCACGCATGAATAAGCCCCATCTTTTTACCCTTAATAGCAATGATACATACGTGTCATGTCCATTTCTGTCACTGGGATTGAGCACCGCAAGATTAAACCCATTACAAAACACCTCTCCCATTGCAAGATAAATCAATCTAGTTGGCCAAACCAAATCAATAGATCGGAGAGAAATACGAAGCTATAATAATCATGCATAAAAGAGTTCAGAGAAAACTCAAATAATATTCATGGATAATCTGATCATAAACTCACAATTCATCGGATCCCAACAAACACACTGCAAAAAGTGGTTACGTCGGATAGAACTCCAAGAACATCGATGAGAACATTGTATTGAAAATCAAAAAGAGAGAAGAAGTCATCTAGCTACTAACTATGGACCCAAAGGTCTCTGGTAAACTACTCACGCATCATCGGAAGGGCAGCAAGGTTGATGTAGAGCCCCTCCGTGATCGATTCCCCCTCCGGCGGAGCACCGGAAAAGGCCTCTAGATGGGATCTCTCGAGAACAGAAACTTGCGGTGGCGGAAAAAGTATTTCGTGGACTCCTCTGTTGGTTTCCCGATTTTAGAGAATTTATAGAGGTGGAATTAGGTCAAACGGAGCTGTGTGGGCCCCACGAGGTACCAGGGCGCGCCCCCCCTGCGGCGCGCCGTGGTGCGTCGTGGGCCACTGCTTCTTCTTCTCGTCCCCTCCCGAAGCTTCTATTGTTTGTTATGTCTAGAAAAAAATCTCCAAAAAGTGTCGTGGCATTTGGACTTCGTTTGGTACTGATATTCTGGAAAACCAAAAACAGGCAAAAAACAGCAACTGGCACTGGGCACTAAGTTAATAGGTTAGCCCCAAAAAATGATATATAATTGCTGTAAATGTATATAAAAACATCCAAGATTGATACTATAATAGCATGGAACAATCAAAAATTATAGATACGTTGGAGACGTATCAGTGCCCTCAGACCAAATCACATTGGTGAGCCGGCTAACCATAACCCCACCACACTCCGCGAGTTTGGGGCCGCTGTTGTGCGGCTTGACACAGAACACCTTTAGCCATAGCCCAAAGTGGGGCTCGACACAAAGGAAGGCCTCGCAAAAGATTATGAATGTGGCTATGTGGAGAATGGAGTTTGGGGCTAGATGATGGAAGTCAAGCCCATAATAGAACATGAGGCCCCGAACGAAGGGGTGAAGAGGAAAACCCAGACCTCGGATGAGGTGGGAAATAAAAACCACCCGCTCTCCTTTGCAGGGAACGAGGATGGCGGATGCCGATTGGCTTGGCCCTCCTCTACGGGAGATTGGCACCTGACCATGGTGGGGAGATACCCATTAGCCTTGAGCTTTGTGATGTTGCCGGCGATGACAGTGGAGCACAACCACTACCCCCTTTCCTGGCAGCATCGGCCTCAGTACCCTTCCCTTTGCCGGCCATCTCACGCGGTGGGACAAGAGGGGAAAAGAGTAGAAGCTAGAAGTGGATCTCGAAACACTTGGGCTAGCGGCTGGTTCTTGGCGCTGGAGCGAGAGATGAGAGCGTAGGTAAAATCGATTTACCGCTTCCCCCTTTTATAGGACAGTCAAAGGCAAGGGGTCGCCTCACCTCAGGGAACAAATCACCGTTTCCCGATCCGTCGTGCAGTCTATGCGCGTGAAGATTAAGGCGTGCGCGTTGATGACACCGCTAGAAATCCGGAAGCATGATCTACCTATTGATAGGACATGCCAATAGAAATGGCCTTGGGACACGATATACCTACTAATGGCTATTGATGAGATGGTTCGACTCTGCCACGGGAGATGACGCTTTGGTTCTCGGCTGGAAAAGCTGTCAGGGTTTGACCAAGTCGCCAAAGCCCCTCATGGCCAGCCTTCGTGGCTAAGTTAAAAGAACACCCCGGCCCTGCTAAAAATAGATGGTGCCGAGAGGGGAGGGGTCTTGTTAAAAGATATCTCTTATTGTCTAGGACAGATTATCATGTAAAACACATGGTCGCAATCGGGAAGGCCAAGAAGACCTCGGAGCTAAGCATATCCTCAGAATCGGGAGCCGACGTGGTGGATGGAACTCGTCTATGAAGCCGGAGACTTGAAATTATGAAGTTACCGTGAAGAAGATGCCCGATGTCCTCGGCTTGAAGAATAGTTCAAGGGCTACTGTTGGTGTCCTGGACTAGGGCGTGCTTACCACGTCGGCCCGCCACTTATGGATCGGGCCGAGGACCCGGCAATAACTGGTGAATGGGCCATGCACGCCCCGGCCCTTGACGTAATCAAGATGAAGATCTCCAGAGACTTGGCGTACACTTCAAGGCATATTTGAATGATCGGCATGCTTATCCCTAGATTTTAACCGACCATGTGTAAACCCTAGATACACCCGGTGCCTATATAAGCCGTGGGGTTTAGTCTGTAGAGGCATGATTACAAGGCTTAGAGGTTCAGAGCTTAGAACTCATTCATACGATCTCGAGGTAGATCATACTGTACTCTGTACCCCCATCACCAATCAATATATCAAAAGGAGGACATAGGGTTTTACCTCCTCGAGAGGGCCCGAACCTAGGTAAAACATCGTGTCCCTACTTTCCCCTGTTACCGTCGTGCTTGGATCACTAGCTTGGGACCCCCTACCCAAGATCCCCCAGTTTTAGCACCGATACCAACTCCAACGCACAACCCCATTTGGTCCGGCCGCATCCATTTGGGGTGAAACGGATACAAATCATGGCCCAACGGGCGGGAGCAAACGGACGCCAGTCCATTTTTTGTCCGCCGCCGACCCATTTCCGGCCCAAAATTGGGCCACCTTTGCGTCGAAATGGACAGCACGCGGACGTTCGGTACGCGCGCCCTTGTCCTCCCCTGGCCCGCCTGTCGGTCAAAGAGTCCCCTTTTACCCCCTTCCCCTGCGTGGCTTGCCCCTCTCCCCGCCCCCCACCATAGCCGTCGCCGTCCATTTTTCGGCCGCTTCATTGGTGTCCAGCCCGGCCACCCAAACCTCGACGCATCCACACAAATCCCACCACCCCCGCCCAATTTCGGATGAGTTCTCACCGGCGTTTGTGGGATTTTGTCGCCGCCTCCGGTACCACGGTAACCACATCCGCCGGTGACGCCCATCGACCCCAACACTGTCCGCTTGGGGCTGCCAGGCCGCCGGTCGTTAACGCTTCTACAGGCCTGCTGCCTGTGTGGGGAGGCCTGATGTCTACTACACAACTTGTTCTTGTAGACTCGTGTTGGGCCTCCAAGCGCAGAGGTTTGTAAGACAGTAGCAATTTTCCCTCAAGTGGATGACCTAAGGTTTATCAATCCATGGGAGGCGTAGGATGAAGATGGTCTCTCTCAAACAACCCTGCAACCAAATAACAAAGAATCTCTTGTGTCCCCAACACACCCAATACAATGGTAAATTGTATAGGTGCACTAGTTCGGCGAATAGATGGTGATATAAGTGTAATATGGATAGTAGATATAGGTTTTTGTAATCTGAAATAATAAAAACAGCAAGGTAACTAGTAATAAAAGTGAGCACAAATGGTATTGCAATGCTTGAAAATAAGGCCTAGGGTTCATACTTTCGCTAGTGCAATCTCTCAACAATGCTAACATAATTGGATCATATAATCATCCCTCAACGTGCGATAAAGAATCACTCCCAAGTTCCTATTAGCGAAGAACATAAGATAGAATTTTTTTGTAGGGTACGAAACCACCTCAAAGTTATCCTTTCCGATTGATCTATTGAGCTATTCCTATAAGTGTCACAAACAGCCCTAGAGTTCGTACTAAAATAACACCATATGACACACATCAACCAACTCTAATGTCACCTAGATACTCCAATGTCACCACAAGTATCCGTGAGTTGATTATACGACATGCATCAAACAACTTCATAATCATAATATTCAATCCACACAAAGAACTCCAAGGAGTACCCCAAAGTTTCTATCAGAGAAAAGATAATGAAAACGTGCATCAACCCCTATGCATAGATTACCCCAATGTCACCACGGGAATCCGCGAGTTGAGTGCCAAAACATATATCAAGTGAATCAATATAATACCCCACTGTCACCACGGGTATTCATATGCAAGATATACATCAAGTGTTCTCAAATCTGAAATATTCAATCCAACAATAACGAAACCTCAAAGGGAAAAAATTCGATTCATCGCAACAAGGATAGAGAGGGAAGAAACACCATATGATCCAACTATATTAACAAAAACCTCGCGATACAACAAGATCGTGCCAAATCAAGAACACGAGAGAGAGAGATAAAACACATAGCTACTGGCACAAACCCTCAGCCCCGAGGGTGAACTACTCCCTCCTCGTCATGGAGACCGCCGGGATGATGAAGATGGCCTCCAGTGATGATTTCCCCCTCCGACGGAGTGCCGGAAAAGGGCTGTAGATGAGATCATGGAGGTACAGAGGCTTGCGGCGGCGTAAAAACTCATCTAGGTTAACTTTCGGGGGTTTCTGAATATATATGATTTTTTGGCGTTGGAATCATGCGAGAAAGAGCCACGTGGGCCCCACGAGGTACCAGGGCGCGCCTGGGGGGTGGCGTGCCCTGGTGCCTCGTGGGCACTGGGTGGCCCCCCTCCAGTGGGTCTTGGTTCCATTATTTTTATTTGTTCCATAAAAAATCTCCAAAAAGTTTCATCCAATTCCAAGAACTTTTATTTCTGCACAAAAAAAACACCATGGCAATTCTGCTGAAAACAGCGTCAGTCCGGGTTAGTTCTAATCAAATCACACCAAAACCATATAGAATTGTTATAAACATGGCATGAATACTTCATAAATTATAGATACGACGTATCAAGGCCGAGGTGCTCTTCACCGATCGCGTCTCCACCACGATCGCAACGTGTTCGACACTTCGCTCACAAGGTACCATGGATAGTGGGGACGACTATTTTTTCAACAAGTTCATTTGCTCTTCGGATGATTCATCCTCGGATAACGAAGAGCTTGTGGTTGCTGCATTGGTCGTCAATGACCACATTGCTAGGCAGCGGACTAGGTTCAGGGGATCAATCCCGGTCCATGCTCTAGCCTTGAACCGCAATAGGGAGAGTGGTCAAGCCCTGCTCTATGCCGATTACTTTGAGGATTCCCCGCTCTTCAAACCCCATCTTTTCCGGCACCGCTTCCGTATGGCGAGGCATGTGTTCAATCGTATTTGGGAGGGAGTGGTAGCATATGACAATTACTTTGAGTGCAAGGAGGATGCCCTTGGCAAGGTTGGCTTCTCCTCTTATCAGAAATGCACTGCGGCTATTCGTATGCTTGCATACGGAATTCTAGGCGACCTTGTGGTTGAGTACGTCCGTATGAGTGAGTCCACATGTCTCAAATCAATGTACAGGTTCTACAAGGCCGTGGTGGCAGTGTTTGGCCTGAGTACATGAGAGACCAACTGCCGCTGATACAACCCGGTTGTTGGAGATCAATGCCGATAGGGGCTTTCCGAGGATGCTTGGTAGCATAGATTTTATCCACTAGAAGTGGAAGAATTGTCCATTTGCTTGGCAGGGGTAGTACAAGGGGCATGTGAAAGGTGCCACTGTCATACTAGAAGTGGTGGCTTCACAAGATCTTTGGATATGACACTCTTTCTTCGGCATGGTTGGTTCTCACAATGATATCAACGTGTTTCAGCGTTCTCCGGTGTTCGCAAGGCTTGCAGAAGGCCACTCCCCAGAGGTCAACTTTGAGATCAATGCATGGCCACCATTACAACGAGGGATACTACCTAGCTGATGGTATTTATCCTCAGTGGTCAACTCTTGTGAAGAAAATATCCAATCTGGAAGGAGAGAAGAAACAGAGATTTGCCCAAGCACAAGAGAGTGCTAGGAAGGACGTGGAGCGTGCTTTTGATGTGCTTCAATCTCGATGGGGTATCGTTCGACACCCTGCACGGACATGGAGCACCGAAAAGCTTTGGGAGGTGATGAATGCTTGTGTGATCATGCACAACATGATCGTGGAGGATGAGCGTGATAACAACATCTACGACCAAGGGTTTGAATATCAGGGTGAAAATGTTGTGCTTGAGCACCAAGAACCGGCAACGTTTGAACAGTTCACCCAATTCCATCATGAAATGTGTGATTGGCATACTCATATGCAACTCCAAAATGATTTGGTTGAGCACATGTGAACTCACATTGGCAACCAGTAGATGTATCGATTCATTTTCTTTCCATGTATTCAAGACATTTTCGATTGGGTTGTAAAACTATTTGCAATGTTTGATTTATTTGGTTGTAAAACTATTTGCAGTGTTTTATAGTTCAAAAATTATCTACTTTTGGCCTCCGGCCGGCCGTGGCATTCCAGATGCGTCGGCCGCGTTGGGTGCACGGCCAGCGCATCCAGGAAAACGGCTGGACGCCGCCCCATTGCCCGACCCAAACAGAGAAAACAAACGTCCGTTTGGGGTCATGCGTTGGAGTTGGCCTAAGGGAAACTCCAATGCACGACCGCATTTTGTCCTGCGGCATTTGTTTGGGTCGAGACAGACACAAATCGCGGCCCAACGGGCGTCCATTTTTTGTCCGCCGTCGACCCATTTCTGGCCCAAATTTGGGCCGTGTTTGCGTCAAAACAGACAGCGCACGGACGGGCGGGACGTGCGCCCTTGTCCTCCCCTGGCCTGCCCGTCGGGGACACAACGCTCCCATTTCCCCCCTTTCCCAAAATCCCTCCCGCCCTCCCCGCTCCATGGACAGCGCTCCAAGCAACCCGCAGCCACCGTTCTGGCCGGCACCTCCGTCCGTTCCGCGACGAAGAAGAAGAAGCCGAGGTCAGAGCTCACGGCGGCCGAGCTCGAGTGACTCGACTGAGAATGGGCCAAGAGGAGGGCCCGGAGGTCCGTTCAGGCGGACAGAAAGGCCGCTGCCGAGTTCGCCCTCGAGGCTGTCGCCGCGCAGCACAAGTCCGCCGTCGAGGACAACGAGGCCCTAGTCGCCAAGGCCACGCAGGCAACGACGACGCACACCCTGCTCATGCTAGGGTTTAGCCGACCCGCGCCGGCCATCCTTTCCGCCGCCATGGCCGCGGCGAGCACATGCTCGTCGACCGTTCATGCAGCACAGGGCCAGTCGCCAGCTCCTCCATCACACCGCAGACGGCCGATGTTCATCCGTGTGCTCCAACCCGATTCTCCACGTGGCCGGACGGCAGCGTGATCGCGCCGGCCACCCCCACCTCAGTGACCAGCATCGACCTCACTGTCACACCTGGGTCCGGTTGCGCCGGCCAGGCGGCCTTCGGGATGCAAAGGAAGCAGTCGTGGTCATGTCCTACGGCCAACCTTCCCGATGCCCGCAACCTGTTCGAGGGAATGCCCAACCAGACGCCGGCGCAAGACGACCCCGAGTTCAACGAGTTCATGGCGAACGTCATCTATGAGGGCCGTGGTCAAGCCTTCCACCCCGAGGGCCAGGTCCAATGTCAAGGGTTCGATCCCGACGAGACCCAAAGCCAAGATGGTGCCGATCACTTTGGTGGCCACAAAGAAGAAGAGGCCGACGGCCATGGCAACTCTTGGCATGAAGACCTCTATTGAGAGGAAGAGGAGGAAGAGGGCGTAGACATTGAGGAGGAGGAATTGTTTATCGATGAGCTCACTCAAAGGGCCAATGCACAAAAGAGGAAGCAAAGCATTCGCACAGGATCACCAAAGAAGAGGACACGTTGATTTGCGAGAGTTGGAAGGAGATAGGGAAAGATCCCAAGACCAGAGCCGAGCAAAAGGGATCCGTTTTTTGGACGAGAGTTCATGCAAACTTTCATGAACGTAAGCAATTTCCTCCCTACAAGTTTGCGAGCACCCGTGGCATCAACTCAATCCAAAAGAGATGGGGGTTTATTCAACAAGAATGCAACAAGTTTTGTGCCGCTCTTGAGAGTGTTGAAGCCTGTCCCATGAGTGGCCTGGGCGTGGGCGACTTGGTATGACCTTCTTTCTCTTCGTTCCTATGCCATGTTCATGTTTGTCGCATTTGTGTCGTTCGCTATTACATTGTGGCCTTCGCTTTGATTGTGTAGGCATTCCAAACTTTGAAAGCCTTCAAGGCTCGCCATTCCAGCAAGCCATTCACCCTCAACCATTGTTGGATGCTCATCAAAGATTGCCCCAAGTTCAAAGATCAATATGCCTCTTTGAAGCGGAATGGAGGGCCGGCGGCCGTGGTTGGGGAAGGACATGTGCTGAAGAGGCCGAGGGGCAATACCAACTCGAAGGTGGACGAGAAGCGGGACACGGCCTCTTTCTCCTTGCAAGAAACTTTGCAAGGCATGATGAGCCAAAAGGAAGTATGCGACGAGAAGAAGCGCCAAGAGAAGAAGGAGCAAATGAGGGTCTACATGGAGCTCCAAACAAAGAAGCTCGACATGGAGGAGGCCACCAAGAGGAGGAAGCTTGACATCGAGGCTACCAATGCCGACACCAAAGCAAAAAAGGTGGCGCTAGCCTTCATGACCGACCGTGGACTTGAGCAAGATGTCCCTGAAGAGAAGAAGTTGGTTCGAGAAGAGTCAAAACGAGATGTTCGATCGGGACTAGGGAGGCCGCGAGACATGAACTATGGCCGTTTTTTGTAGGCTGGCAAGTGTGCCGGCCACTGGCTTTGTTGCCGGCATGAACTAGGGAGGCCGCGAGACATGAACTATGGCCGTTTTTTGTAGGCTGGCAAGTGTGCCGACCGTTGGCTTTGTTGCGGGCGTGAACTAGGGAGGCCGCGAGACATGAACTACGGCCGTTTTTTGTAGGATGGCAAGTGTGCCGGCCGCTGGCGCTCTGTCCGGCATGGACTATGGCCGCTGCCAAAATTTCATTTTCTTGCATTTGCAAAAATTCCAGGCGGCCGGACAAAATGGGTCCGCCCGTTGGGTGCATGGCCAGCGCATCCAAGAAAACGGCCGTACGCCGCCCCTTTGCCTGACGCAAACGAACAAAATTCGGATAAAACGGACGTCTGTTTGAGGTCGTGCGTTGGAGTTGCCCTAAGAGCAACTCCAATGCGCCGACCCAAAAGGACGCGCGTTTTGTCCGCTTTTTGTCCGTTTGCGTCGGTGTGTCCGCCCCCTTATGCGTTCGGGTCGGCAGTGCGCCCAACGCGCGGACGCATTTCCGTCCCCGCGACCGGTTTGCGGCGCTTTTTGAGCTCTTTTTGTGAATATCAATAAAATTTGGCCCAAGTTCACATAATTCAAACAAAATAAAAATATCTCATAGTTTCACAACCAAATAAATATCTCATAGATTACAAGCCAAATAAAATTTAAATTGTCTCAAACACATGTCTAGCCATCCGGAAACGGCGCCGGAATAGGTAGTGTTTGAAGAGCGGGTTAGGGGACTCGAAATAGTCCTGCCAGAGTAGGCAGTGGCCGCTTTCTTGGTTGCGATTCAACGCCGGAGTATGCCCCAGATCGAGCCCTTGAACATCAGTTGCCGCCTACTAATGTGGTCACGGACGACCAAATCAGCAGCCACAATCTCCTCATCATTGGATGAAGAATCATCTGAATCGCAAATGAAATTGTGGGTCGCCGAGTCCATTTGTACCTTGCGGGCAAACCGTCGAACACCTTGCGGGCGTCGTGGAAGAAGCCGGACGGTGAAGAGCCTCGCGCCTCTTCGAGACAAGGCAGCAGGCCTGTCGGCGTGGAGGCGAACGTGGCGGCGTCTGGCCAGCGAGGTGGCCGCGCTTGTGTGCTGCCGGTAGGGGGAGGCGAGGGCGTGGTGGCGTCGACGTCGGGGTGCTGCGATGGCGGCGAAAACGGTCCACCAAATGCCTGAGTAGGGGATCGTCGGGGGGTGGCATGCTGCTGGGGGAGGTATGTGGGTGCGGGTGGCAGGCCTGGGCATCGGAACTGGGCGGCGGTGGCGACGGGTGGGGCGGGTCGGTGTGCTGGTTGTCGATGGGAGGAAGGGGGAATGGCCAATGTGTCATCGACTGGCAGGCCAGGAAGGACAAGGGCGGGCGTGGCGTGCGTCCGTTGAATGTCCACGTCGACGCAAACACAGCCCAAATTTGGGCCTGAAATGGGTCGTGCACGGACAAAAGCAGACACTGGTCCATTTGTGTCGACGCGTTGGGCCGACTTTTGTGTCCGTTTCTGTTGAGTATATTGATTATTAGGAAGTATAGGATAGACTAGGATTTGGTCATGCCTTGTCTTGTACTCCAAGTAGATCATTGTACTCCTATATATATGCCCACGAGGCTCAAGCAATAAACATCGATTCCACCAATAAACATATATGCCCTCGGGCCGCTCGGGCGCCGCTTCTGCGTTGGCCACCCGGGCGCGGAACTGAAGCGCTCATCCGCCTGTCGTCACCGGTTTCAGCTCGGACTCCGCCACCACCCTGCCTCTACCGAGCGACGTCCACGACCTTGTGCGCAATCAGATTGATCACCCGCCAGCGCCGCGATCCATTCCGCCCGCGCCGTGCGACCGATCGGGCCCGTCGGTTGCGCGCGCCTCCGCAGGTCCTGTGAAGATCGTCCCCGAGTTCAGCGCGCCCCCTCCACCGACCGAGCAACAGGCTGCCGCTGCGTCGTCCCTTCGGACCACTACGTCGCCGCCCCGAGGTCTTCCCGTCGGCTGCCCCAACCCGCGTGTTGTTCCCACCGACGCCCATTCGGGTTGTCGCGCCGTGGCCCGCGGTCCACGCCGCCGCCCCGAGATCCTCCCGCCGGCTACCCCCGTAGCCGCCGCCGCCATTGCGTCGCCCCTTAGGGCTGTCGCACCGGGGCACGCGGTCCACGCCGCCACCCGAGGTCTTCCTGCCATCGCCCTGACCTGCTCGCCGCAGTTGCGTCGCCCCTTCGGGCCGTAGCGCCGCGGCCCGCGGTCCACTCCGCCGTCACCGCGCGTTGACTTCCCGTGGTATGTGCCGCGCCGTCTCCCTCGGCGCTGGAACGCCACCGTCCGCTTCGGTCTTCGTCACGCTGTTGGGTTCTCCTCGCCTACTTCGAGCACCTCCGCCGCGCTCCTAACCTAGCTGCGGCCGCCCCCTCCTCAGGCCGCTGCCGCCGCTCTACTTCCTCGGCGCCGCTGCCGCTCGCTCACCCGAGCCGCACCGCCAGTCCACCCCCTTCGTCTTTGTCCAGCACCAGCCCGTCGCCAGCGTCGCCGTCATCTTCCCCGACCACTTCGTCTACTCCGACCACCGTTGGTGACATCGGCCCCACGCCGATTGGCGCCACAACCATCGTCGAGTCTCCTTCTCTGCTGGCCCCTCCGACTCCTCGACATGGCGTACAGCTCGTGCAGGTCCCTCGTCTACGCATGCCCGGTGCTGGCAACACCGATGCGTGCCTTCGTCCACGACGTGTCCCCGGGCCTGGCAAGCTTGGTGCGGCGCTTCGTCAACTTCGACTTCGTCCGTCTACGCATGCCTGGTGCTGGCAACACCGATGCGTGCCTTCGTCCACGATGTGTCCCCGGGCTTGGCAAACCCGGCGCGATGCCTCGTCAACACCATCTTCTCCCCGGCGCATCCCTACTTCGACACCACTGCGCCCACTAACTCGGCGCCTCCTTGCGCCCGTGGCTCCACGGCGACTACCTCGACACCGGCCACCCCGACTCGACATCGACCACGGCGTTCTTCGCACGGCTACCTCGACCACGGCTACACCACCCTACCCTCTCGGCTACCTCGACATCGACACAAAGGGCTACCGCCTTGCTTGAGCAACCTCGTCGTTTTCCACTCCAGCCACAACTTCCACGATGCATCGACCGTTACGACTGTAGGGAGGATGTCCGTCGGCTTACCTTCGAATTTTTCTCCAGTCTCACCGTCTGCGTCGCTACCATTGTGACTGCGGGGGATGTTGAGTATATTGATTATTAGGAAGTATATGATAGACTAGGATTTGGTCCTGCCTTGTCTTGTACTCCAAGTAGATCATTATAGTCCTATATATATGTCCACGAGGCTCAAACAATAAACATCGATTCCACCAATCCCTTCCTATCCCTTCTAACAATTTCGATTCAAACGGACACGCGCGAACAGTTTGCGTTGGGGCGTTAGAGTTGCTCTAAAACACTCAAGCTCACGGCGCGTTGGAGTTGCTCTAAGGCACTCAAGCTCAGTCCCGGGGCTACTATGTCTTCCTTTTCTTTGGAGTACAAAGTTTTTTGGTACAAAGTATGCGCAATCGTGGCCTCAGCTCCTGCCCCAGGGGACACAGCTCGGTGGAGGTTGGTGGTGTTGCTGTCACGTACGGTACCATATGCACCCGTGCGTGCTATGATCACATACCTTATCTTCTCTATGCTAGTACTAGTACCGATGCACGCTTGCATATATGCGGCCCTTGCAACACGACAACGCATGCGACAGACGGAGTAAAGAGTGACAGACAGAGCAGATGGTTCATGGACTGCGACGGATAAGAACTCTCCTTTTTTTCTTTTTGAATTGAACGAGAGGGAGGCGCAGGAAGCGCCAAATTTCATTTTCGAAGAGAGGGAGGCGCAGGAACCGCGCATTCATCCCATAAACCCCCGGATGGGTTTTATTAGACGAGAAATACGCCCACCTACGGGACAATATTAATACATACTTTTTACACAAGAACCCACACCAGGTTCAGCAGCTAGCTAGTGCTAGTCAACACCGTTCCTTCCACACCAAGACGAAATCACCAAGGCCACCGGTAACGCTAACGACAATCATGAGCAAAGCTTAGCTACTCTACTAAGATATTTAGGCGCGCGAGGCGAAGACATGAGGAGGGACGCAGTCAGGGGCACTTGGTCCTGTTGCCGTGCGTGGTCCAGTCGGTGTAGCACTTGCCGCAGGTCTCCTTGTTGCCGGCCGTGCCCGCCGGCACGCAGCGGCACACGCTGCAGCACTTGAGGCACGCCCGGCTGCACAGGTTCAGCCGCGAGTTGGCGCTGCACCGCAGGTTGCACGCCCACCCGCAGTCTGCATGCATCACACGCCATGGAATGAATGAGCGCATTTTCTCTCATCTCAAATACTCCTACCGTAGTGTAGCGTAGCATTACATTACTTGCATGCAGATTTGATTACCTTTGGAGGGGTCTACGATGTTATGGGGAGGAGGCCCGAGCGGGGCAGCAGCTGGAGCAGGAGGGTCGGCAGCCTATCCACCACCCAGAGGACAAAATCAGCCATGTGAGTTGGAGTATCATCATACACAGAAGGTCCCCTTAACTTACCTTGATGGTGCTGAGCAGTAGGAGAGACGCCACCAGCGCGGCCACCGCAAGCTTGCCGAGCGCCATGGCTCCTTCCTCTCGAGTCTGAAGAGCTTTCTTGAGCTGTGTGGTGTCTTTGGGTTGGGTGGCGCCGGAGTCAGTCTGTGTGATGGTTAAATAGAGCGAAGCCAAGCGTTTATTAACGCTTTACAGGCTTGCGCTGTGGAAGTGGAAGTGATGGGTGGCGGCCAGGTTGGCTCCTGGCAAGGGCGTAAATGGTCTGCGGCTGCGGCAGTGCGACTGCACTTGCCCAATGGCCTTTGACACGTACCGCCACCGTCGCTTGGTTGAGTGGCGCCACACCTGCGCTGCCCTGCCCTGCCCTTGATCACAGATAAACACCTAGGATTCTCTCCACGATGGTGTGGAAAAAAATTGGTCCTCCTGCCAAGCCTGCTGTCGTTGAGCCCTGGGCCGCACGGTGCATCGTTTGATGAACGGTGAGCGAGACAAGGGAATAGGAAGGGGGAGCAGAGGAGAGTGGCGGGCGTACGAGCGTTGAGCTGCATTCCACTTCCGCGGGAGGGGAGGGGCAGAGCGTGCGTGCGTGCTCTGGACCGCGCCGCGGTGTGGGGACGAGCGGGCTACACTACAACCCGTGTAGGAGGAAACCTCGCTCTGCCCCTAGGATTTGTCTGATCAAATTCTCATAAGACCTTATTAGGGAGCACCAATTTTTTAAACAGAGCCAAAAGATTTGCCTCATCGATTAATTAAGAATAAGATAGTTGTCCAGTTAATTTATAAAAAAAAATACAACAACCCATAAGCGGGCTACTCACGAAAAACGAAACACCGTAATCGCTCTAGCGGCCCTCCCAATGCATAACAACCACAACCCTCGACGCATGCACCACACAAAGAAACTCCTGCCGAGCATACCAACAACGACAAAGATCGGACACCCTCCATCATGAAATCACGGACACCTTACAGATGTCGCCACCCTTCTGGCTTTTGTTCCTAGCAGGGAGTATCATAAGTTAGCAGTATTATGCACATAATACTAATGTAGGATGCAGGCTTCACAATGCACGGTATCATATGATCACCTCATTAATTTATTTGTAGAATCTCAATACAAGGTTGTGGCTAGGATTTATTTTTATTTGAGTTTTCTCGTCTGACGTGCTATAATATCGTATCATAGAATGGTACTATAACCCTCTCACATCATTAATTACAGTGTCACATCATATTTATGCTTAGCTTAGCTGGCAATGCATAATGCATGATACTTGTATGATACTCCCACTACAGGAGGTCTAAGGGATCATCAAAAAAAAGTTTCTAAAAAGGGACAACTCACGCTAAAGAAGCACCAGGGCCGTGAATGACCTTTGGGCCATCAAAAGAGAATCTTTGGACGAGTATGGGGCCAACGTCAGGCACTTGTGTGGTTTCCAGCTTTCTACCAGCCCAATCAAGGGTAGAAGGATGTCCGGGTCTATCATCGTGTCACTACCCTTCACACCATCGCGAGAGCGGGGTGACGATTCGCCCTTCTTTCTCATCTTCACCCTACCAATTATGAAGTAGTATCTAATAACAAAAGTTACACCTTTTAAAAAAGGCAAATCGCTGGCGTCGGTCGATTGTTCAAACCGAATTGGTTTTGGAACTTGATGCCACGACTCAATGTCAGAAAAAAAATGTTATATGTCCACAACAAAAAGAGTATATCTCACTAAGAATGTGTGCACCAAATAAGTAGACAACTAGTACCATGTTGCTAGATGCGTGCAACAATCCTGTTAGACAAATGCAACATCAAATGCATGTTTGCAACACATCAAGAACTTGTGCAACAAAATTATCAATCTACCCAATGAAATTGATGCAACACGCATCTCATTGTAACACACAACAAACATCTTTTGCAATGGAAATCGCGAACATATACATGTTTTTTTTAACCACCAACACATGAAATAGAGAAAATTGCTTTGAAACTTTGTGATTGACCTCCCTAGACTGGTAGATTGGACGTCAACCTACGTCTCTTAGCGCTTCTGGTATGAGGCATGAATTGGCTAGGGGGGGGGGGGGGGGGGGTGGAGTATTTTCATAAATCTACTCACTTTTATGGACGATATCCGCAATAGGCAGGGCCTGTTTGATCCACAAATTTTCTAAAGCATGTGAATAGAAAAACACATGAATAAAGTATCAATAATGCTAGACCTACAAAGAATCTACACACCTTCATGCACAACTCAGTGGGACCAGGTGAAACACTCGGTGAGACCGGTAAGTGCAAAAGGTTTGAACTTTAGGCATTTCGATGAGACCGGATGAATCCACTCGGTAGGACCGATTGATGATGACCTAAGCACTTTTGATGCTTTGGTGACACCGATCCATTTCACTCGGAAATTTCGAGATGAAACAAATAGGTTATAGAAGGTTTGCCAGTGCACTTCGGTGGGACCGAATGTCATCTCGGTGAGGCCGAATGTCATCTCGGTGAGACCGAGTTTCTAGGGTTTAGGCAGGGGCTCTGTCAAGTGTATCACGGTGGGTCCGAGTAAGAGTGAATCGGTGGGACCGAGAATGACTTTAGGGTATTGGACAGATAGGATTGTGAGGGTGTGGTTGAGGGGGTTTGGAGCAATATCTCTAAGCACTTGAGCAAATGACTCATGATCAAAACCTCATCCCCTTTTAATAGTATTGGCTTTCCTATGGAATCAATGTGATCTTTGATCACTTAACCAAAAATCTAGAGTCTTGGAGCTTTTGCTAATGCTTTGTCCTTTGCATTTGAGGGGTCCACATTCACATCTCGTAGCCATACCAAGATTGAACTTTCCTGAAATACTTTGAATAGGCATTAGTTCAATGATGTATATGTTGTTATGAATTACCAAAACCACCCGAGGATTAGTTGCACTTTCAGGCGCCCGATCTAGTCGCTCTGGCGGCGCTACTGGCCGGCAGGGGCTGTGGCGGCGCGGCCGGGTGCTGCTCGTGGCGTCGCGGCGCGGAGGTCCTAGAACCGGCGGGGGGATGTGCCTCTGTGGCAACTCGTGCGGAGGTCCCGGCTTGGCGGCAGTGGAGGTTGTAACACTCCTGTGTAATGAGCTACAGTGACCCTCATGATTATGCTTAATCACTTTGGTTTGCAATGCTTGATCACTTTGGATTCATATCTCATTTCAAATTCCACCACTGAAATCACTTCAAATTGCAAGTGAAATTTGAAGTTGCACAAACATAATTGAAAAATAGTTCATCATTTAGCAAATATTCCATAACAATTATTTGTTAAGGAAAACAACATCACTTATTTGCTTAAATGGGCTATAGCAATTAAAACAGTGCCAAATCAGCATATTTAAATGCTTTTCCATTTGTGAAAAATCCAAATCAATTCAAACTCCTCCCAAACTTTTTGTGGCAGTGCCAAATATTGCAATGTAATTAAGTGGCCAAGTTCCATATTTTACATAAGTCATTTGATGGCTAAATAAAATACAAAATTACTGCTGTAAAACAAAACAGAAAATAAAATAGCATAAAAATAAAAAGGCCTAACTACTACTGTGCACTTGTAGCCCATTGCTACAGTGCACAGCCCAGCCCACCCACACCTCATCTCCTTCCTCTGTTCACCAGGGGAGCCGTGGCAGGCATCCCATGGCTGTGGTCGCGCCTGGCCACGTGTCGGCCATCGGGCATCTCCTCGGCGCCCTTAAGACGTCGTCCGCAACCCTCGGAACCCTAGCCTTCCTCCGTTTCCCCTCCCTCGCGCCGTCGCTCGCTCCCCCCCCCCCCCACACACCCGTAGCACCGCCGCCATGGCTGCCGTCGTTGTCGCGGCCACCGTGCTCCCCGGCGCATGAGACGTTGCCCAGGAGACCCGCCGTCGCCGTCTACTTCCTCTCGGCCGTCCGGTTCGTCGACAAGCCGCCGCAAAGCTCGCCATCGACCCCGTCCACGCCGCGTCGGGCCACCGCTGCCCCGGCCCGATCTCCATCGCCGGCGCCTCCCGGCCTCGTCAGGCTCGTCCACGGCCTCCCCGGGGTGAGCCTCCGCCCGTTTCCCCCTTCTCCCCCTCTTCCTGACGCCGCGACAGAGCTCCACCGCCGCTCGGGATCACCGCGGCCACTACTGCAAGCCACGCCAGCTCCGGCCATGCCCGTGCGCCCTGCTGCTCCCCTGACCGCGTCCCGCCGCGCTCGCCCGCGCTCACCCCGCGCCGGTCGTGCCCCTGCTCCTGCTGCCACTACTGCGCTGCTGCGCCGCTGCCACGGCTTGCTCCAGCCTCGCCCGCAACCCCCGTGCCCCAGCCCCGTGCTCCGCCGCGCCCGGCCGCTCCAGCCACGCCGGCCCGCACCTGCCGCTGGCCGCCGCACCCCCCCTACGCCCGTCTCTGGCTCTGGCTGAGGCCGCCAGCGCCCTCCCTGTGCTGGCGTGCACAGCTAGAGAGGCCGGCTGTGCCACTGACCATGGGCCCGACCCTTTTTAATTAGGGGCTAATTCCCCTTTAGTGTTAAATCCCCCCCTAATCCCACTGACCACCGGGCCCCACTGCAAATTAAACTAATCTAAATAATCTGTTAACCCTGTTTCAATGACAGGTGGGCCCCATGAACTGTGGCAGTTGACCAGTCAATCTTTGACTGGGTCAATTGGGCCCCCTGGGCCCCACTGTCAGCTACATGTGTATATTGCTGGGTACACTTCTGTGTACCCATAGCAGTTTAGGTATTTAACAATTTTGACATAAATTAAATCTGGAAATTTAGTAAATTATTAAAACTTAGAAAATTAATAGAAAATAATCCGTAACTCGGATGAAAATAATTTATATATGAAAAACATTCAGAAAAATAAGACGAATTCGAATATGCCATCCACATACCTGTCACATGCCTCCAACACTGCAAACATGGAACCTTCCCCTCCGGATCGTCTGACCGATAAATGCCTAAAGCCGGGAAAATATTTCCGGATATTTTCCCGCTCCGCCCATAACATTTAGCACTGCATTAGGTCACCCGTAGCACAGCATATTGCCGTGTCATGCTTTGTGCTGCATTTGTTTGCTTTATATTTACTGTTTCTTTCCCCTCTTCTCTCCGGTAGACTCCGAGACTGACGCTGCTCCCGAGTACGACTACGCCCCTAACGTCTAGCCTTTTTCAGCAGAGCTTCCAGGTAAGCAAAACCCCCTTGATCATTCCTATATCGCCCATTCTTTCTCTTCCATGTTTGCATTAGATTTTGCTACTGTATTTGATTGCTCCTATTCTGATGCTTAGCCTGATTTTGTAACCTGCTATTGATACTTTACCTGTTATCCTATATGCTTAGCATAGGCTGGTAAGTGATCCATCAGTAGCCCCGCACCCTTGTCCGTGTTGCCATGCTTTGCTTCCGGATGTTTCGATCAATGTGATCGACGTACAGAGACCTACACAGCACCGCACACCCCCTTATTTGCACGACTCTGCAGAGCTACTATCGAGTGCCGAGGGTGATACCTCCTACCTCACTCCTGATGATATGTCTGTAGCGTAGCTAGTCGATTGTGGGTTACTGAGGGTGATTCCTCTTTCACCACCTCCGATGATGCCTCTGTCGTGCAACCCCTCAAGTGTGAACCCATCGAGGGTGATTCCTCCAGGTTCACCTTGACATTTTACATCGAGTAGGAATCCAACGAGGGTGATTCCTTGGATTCCCCCTTGATGTTATGGACACACGAATACCCTGTATTTAACTCAGTCTGTTGTTGAAGTCGGGTTGACCCCGAGGGGTACCCGCGAGAGATGTGAAGTCGGTTTGACCGTGAGGGTACCCGCGAGATAATTACGTGGCATGGCCGGGCAGGCAGACCGCCCCAAGAGAGGGATGGGCCTGGCCCTTGCCGTAAGTCCACGAGACGGGGCGACGGGACCACAGATCGTGGATCACTGATCGTCTCCGCGAGCTCCCAATACACTAACGGTTTGGATATGTTATCTGAGTAGGCCTCTGGCCTTTTCGCACTAACCACCACGCGGGATAGCACTCGGCGTCGTACGTTTCTCCCGAAAGCTCCGTCAGACATCCAGTTCAGCATTGCGGCACGACTAGGCCGGCGCCATCCAGGAGAGAGGTGGTGCCTGGATTCGCCCTGCGCGCATCGACCCGGAGTGCAAAGGTCGATGGGCCCAAGACCCCTGAGCGCTTAGGATGTAGACCGGCGGGGACCTCTCTGCGGAGCCTAGGTAGGACTACGTGGTGTCGATCAGCCGAGGCCGGGCATGACCCGGAAAAGTGTGTCCGGCCAGAGTTAATCGAGCGTGTTGGGTAAGCTGGTGCACCCCTGCAGGGAAGTTATCTATTCAAATAGCCGTGTCCACGGTAATGGACACTCGGAGTTGTATCCCGATCTACTACAACTAGAACAGGATACTTGTGATGCTTAATAAAAGGTTGGCTCCGGGATCGCTTTCTCGCAGGGTGTCGAGGAAGGATCTCTGGGCCTTGCTATTATACAATTATTGCTTTATTATATGCTAATCTGCATTCTTCTAATGCTGCAAGACGATGCAAGATGCTAGTCTTCGATAGGCTAGGCCTTCCCCTCTATTTTGGCATTTCTGCAGTATAGTCCACAGATACAGCCCCTTCCCTTTGATACCGTTGCATACTTAGCATAGATCTGATGTAAGTCTTGCGAGTACTTTGGATGAGTACTCACGGTTGCTTTGCTACCTTTTTCCCCATACCCGATTGCTGCGATTAGCTGACGGAGTCCCGGAGCCAGCTGATCCCGTCGACGACTACTACTACCACGCCGACGGAGCCTACTACTATGTGGAGACCGACGACCAGGAGTAGTTAGAAGGCTCCTAGGCAGGAGGCTTGCGCCTTTTCGATCTAGTTGTCGTTGTTTTGCTCAGCCTTCTTAAGGCAGCCTTGTCTAATTATGTCTGTACTCAGATACTCATGCTTCCGCTGACTCTTGTGTAACTCGAGCTCTCGAGGCCCCTAGCTTGTAATATAAAGCTTGTATTATTTTATTTTGAGTCTAGAGTTGTGTTGTGATATCTTCCCGTGAGTCCCTGGGCTTGATCGTGCGCATTTGCGTGTATGATTAGTGCACGGTCGAGTCGGGGGCGTCCCAAGTTGGTATTAGTGTCGATTGCCTGTAGGAAGCCCCTTTCCAACTCATTGGCCGAAGTTGAGTCTAGTCTTTGAAAAACTATTTTACTAACATGGCTGTGTGGCTTACGGGCCCACATCGCCAATGGATGGGTTTAGGATCTTTTATTCCTCTTCCATACTATGGGACTCTATTCTCTCTTCTATTCGGGTTAAGATTTTACTAACTCCTACATTAGGTTCTCGTGATCACGTCCACCCGGAGATTTGAATCAACCCTTCTTCGAGTTGTGGGCCAGGTTCTGCTTCACAGTGTTCACGGACCGCAGGATCCTTTTATTGAGGGCACCCTGCGTTGTCACTTGCAGATTCCTCGCTCCAGTGGTTTTCTCCGACGTTGATGTAGCCTTTGCTATGTCACGTTGTTGTATCCCTCCACCGCGTGCCTACGTGCCGCCTAGTATGTCTAGGTTGTTTCTCTTTTCCGAACTCATGCTAACAGCATGTAATTGACTCCGTGTATGGATCTGTATGTCTTTAATGACTACTAACATGTATCTAATGCACTTCTTGCTCATTGTTCATGTTGCATCATGAATGACTCCATACATTTGCAGTTGTTCTTGCTAAACTACCCCTGTTTTTAGCAGGATGGCTGACGATCCTCCACCTCCACCCTATATTGCCGCAATGATGCAGCAGTTTGAGCTGAACCGTAAGTTCATGTCCGGGCTAATGAATCAATTTCCAACCGAGAATGCTCATCAACAACCTGCCCCAATAACTCTGCAAGAATTTGTGCGCCTTAGCCCGTCCACTTTCCACAGCCCATCTGATCCTATGGATGCTGATGATTGGATCTGTGACATCGCCTTTCAGATGGAGTCGGCTAATGTTGCCCCTGCCAGTTTCGTCACCTATGCGACGTATCACCTGAGGGGTGCTACTTGTGAGCTGCGTTGGTAATTCCCTGAAGAGGAAGGGAGATGCAGTAAAGTAGAGATAAGTATTTCCCTCAGTTATGAAACCAAGGTTCTCAATCCAGTAGGAGAATCACGCAACACCTCGTTAGCAGCACCTGCACACAAAACAACAAATCCTTGCACCCAACGCAAACAAGGGGTTGTCAATCCCTCGGCGGTAAGTTGCAAGATTAAATTGTATGTGATAGATAGATAGATTGAAACAAAAATACAAAAATAAAATAAATAAAGAAAAAGTGCAGCCAGTATTTTTAGGGTTTTAGTATATGATTTAGATAGACCCGGAGGCCATAGTTTTCACTAGAGGCTTCCCTCAAGAAAATAGCATACGGTGGGTAAACAAATTACTGTTGGACAATTGATAGAAAAGCAAATAATTACTGTTGGGCAATTGATAGAAAAGCAAATAATCATGATGATATCCAAGGCAATGATCATGTATATAGGCATCACGTCCGAGAAAAGTAGACCGACTCCTGCCTGCATCTACTACTATTACTCCACACATCGATCGCTATCCAGCATGCATCTAGTGTATTAAGTCCATAAAGAACGGAGTAATGCCTTAAGAACGATGACATGATGTAGACAAGATAAACTCACGTATGAATAAACCCCATCTTTTTACCCTTAATAGCAACGATACATACGTGTCATGTCCCTTTCTGTCACTGGGATTGAGCACCGCAAGATCGAACCCATTACAAAGCACCTCTTCCCATGGCAAGATAAATCAATCTAGTTGTCCAAACCAAATCAATAGATCGGAGAAGAAATATGAAGCTATAATAATCATGCATAAAAGAGATCAGAGAATACTAAAATAATATTCATGGATAATCTGATCATAAACTCACAATTCATCGGATCCCAACAAACACACCACAAAAAGTGATTACATCGGATAGAACTCCAAGAACATCGAGGAGACCATTGTATTGAAGATCAAAAAGAGAGAAGAAGCCATCTAGCTACTAACTATGGACCCGAAGGTCTGTGGTAAACTACTCACGCATCATCGGAAGGGCAGCAAGGTTGATGTAGAGCCCCTCCGTGATCGATTCCCCCTCCGGCGGAGTACCGGAGAAGACCTCTAGATGGGATCTCTCGAGAACAGAAGCTTGCGCCCCTGGCGCGCCCTGGTGCCTCGTGGCCACCTCCTATGGCGTCTGGTCTTCTCCCAAAGCTTCTTGTGTTGGTATTGTCCAGAAAAAAATCTCCAAAAAGTTTCATGGCAATTGGACTTCATTTGGTATTGATATTCTGTAAAACAAAAAACAAGCAGAAAACAGCAACTGGCACTGGGCACTAAGTTTGTAGGTTAATCCCAAAAAATGATATATAATTGCTGTAAATGTATATAAAAACATCCAAGATTGATAATATAACATCATGGAACAATCAAAAATTATAGATACGTTGGAGACGTATCAGCATCCCCAAGCTTAATTCCTGCTCGTCCTCGAGTAGGTAAATGATAAAAACAGAATTTTTGATGTGGAATGCTGCCTATCATATTCATCATATATTCTTTTCTTTTGTAGCATGGACATTGGACTTGAATGATTCAAAGCAATAGTCTATAGTTTGACATGAAGATATAAATACTCAAGCATGCTAACAAGCAATCATGTCTTTCAAAATATCAACGCTAAAGAAAGTTATCCCTAGCCCATTATGCTCAATCATTGATCCATTCATGAAACACACTCAAATATTAGCTACACACAATGCACAAGTATGACAATAGTGCTCTCTAGTTGGTGCTTTATAAGAGAAGATGGAGACTCAAAATAAAAATAAAAATTGCATAAAGTAAATAGATAGGCCCTTCGCAGAGGGAAGCAGAGATTTGCTAATGTGCCAGAGCTCAAGGCTTAAATTAGAGAGATAAACATATTTTGAGAGGCATGCTTTTCCTGTCAACGAAAACGGCCGAAAATTCCCAATAACTTCCATGCTAGACACATCATAAGCGGTTCCCAAACAGAAAGTAAAGTTTATTTCCTTTCCACCATTCTTTCACAATCCATGGCTAGCCGTATCCACGGGTGCCTTCCATACCATCACTTTCCAAGGAATTTTGTTGTTATTAATTTTTGATTTCATTGTGGGACTGGGCATCCCTATTACCAGCCACTCTCTTGTGCAATGACAAGTGAATAAACACTCATCGTGAGAATAACACACCTAGCATGGAAAACATTGGCCACCCCTGCCGCTTCATGAGCGGTACAGGCACACAAAACAGAAAAATTATTTTGAAAATTAGAGTTGGCACACGCAAATTTACTTGGAACGGCATGGAAATACCGCATATAGGTAGATATAATGGACTCATTTGGCACAACTTGGGTTTAAGGAATTTGGATGCACAAGCAGTATTTCCGCTTAGTACAAATGAAGGCTAGCAAATAGATTGAGAAGCAACCAACCAAAAAGTGAAAACGATCATAAACATGCATTGAACATAACTAACACCGAATAATGCACCATAAGTAGGATATAATTTCGTTGCATAACTATTGACTTAATGTGCATGCATAGGGAATCACAAACCTTAACACTAATATTCTTACTAAATCACAATTACTCACTAACATGACTCACATATCATCATCTCCATATCGCAAAACTATTGCAAGGAATAACACTTATCATATCCAATGATCTATACGAAAGTTTTTATTATATCCCTCTTGAATATTCATCACTTTGGGACCAAATTCATATCTTGTGCAAATTACCGTTACTTTTATCAACTCTCAAAAAGATATAAGTGAAGCATGAGAGTGCAAATATTTCTTCAAAATTTCAATCTTATCAACTCTCAAAAAAATATAAGTGAAGCATGAGAGTTTATTTCTTCAAAATTTTAATCTTGTCAACTCTCAAAATAATATAAGTGAAGCATGAGAGTTTATTTCTTCAAAATTTAGCCACCGCCGTGCTCAAAAAGATTTAAGTGAAGCACTAGAGTAACTGCCTAGCTCAAAAAATTTAAGTGAAGCACATAGAGTATTCTAACAAACTATGATGAACGTGTGGCTCTCTCAAAATAGGTGTGTTCAGCAAGGACAATTGTGACAAACTAAAAAGCAAACAAAGCAAAGACTCATATAATACAAGACGCTCCAAGCAAAACACATATCATGTGACGAATAAAAATATAGCTCCAAGTAAAATTATCGATGGTTGGTACAAGAAAGAGGGGATGCCTTCCGGGGCATCCCCAAGCTTAGATGCTTGAGTGTTCCTTGAATATTACCTTGGGGTGCCTCGGGCATCCCCAAGCTTAGGCTCTTGCCACTCCTTATTCCTTCATCCATCGTGATCTCACCCAAAACTTGAAAACTTTAATCACACAAAACTCAACAAAACCTTCGTGAGATCCGTTAGTATAACAAAACAAATCACTACTTTAAGTACTGTTGCAAACCCATTCATATTTTATTTTTGAATTATACCTACTGTATTCTAACTTCTCCATGGCTTATACCCCCCGATACAATCCATAGTTTCATCAAAACAAGCAAGCAGTGCATCAAAAACAGAATCTGTCAAAAACAGAACAGTCTGTAGCAATTTATTTAAAAGCTATACTTCTGTAACTCCAAAAATTCTGAAAACTTAGGACAACGTGGGAAATTCATATACTAATACTTTGTAAAAATTTCAGATTTTTCTGACGCCCCAGTACAGAACCAAAATTCCAGCACTGGACGCAAAACTTTCTGTTTTCCAAACATCATCAATTATACTATCTTCCAAATCATCCCAAAGGTTCTACTTGGTACAAACACTAATTAAAACACAAAAACTCAATCATAAAAGTAGCATAAATATGAAAACTCGCAATAACAGAAACAAAAAGTAAAAATTTATTTTATTCATTGGGTTGCCTCCCAACAAGCGCTATTGTTTTATGCCCCTAGCTAGGCATAATGCATAGTTTCAAGTATTGTCATCTTTCTTCTTCTTATCCAAAGATGTACTCTTATCAAAGGGTTTTTCAAAGGTAATATGAAACACATCATCCATAGAAATTTTAGCATTAGCAAGTTGTCCATCTGTAAATCCTTCTTGATTACCGGCTACAATCCAAGAGTATTGTATATTAACATTATTGAAAACTTGTTGAATTATATTCAAAGGAGGGACTTCTTTTTTAATATTTTCATCAAATATGTGGTCATTGCGGAACAAATACCTTAACAGGTAGTCATTGTTATAAAGGATCTCATCTATTACCGGTTTTTCACGATTCATACCATAAAAATCAAAGATTTCCCTAGCTTCTCGCACTATATGATCAAATTCATTCATGAGAACAAGGGTAGCTATTTTCTTAGCTCTAGGATCTTTTATAATCGGTAACTGATAAAACAATCTTTGCAGAGTAGGATGGGTGGGAATAAATATTCTTTAAAGCTTAAGAACAAGTGCGGAAATAGCATCGGCATAATTCTTAGTTTCTTTAAGTATAGGAGCATCATCAAAAGCCAAGGTCCCAATGCAATTAAAGAATTCTTGGATGACACTTTTTCCTATAACATTACCATGTCCCAACACAAAAGTTTTAGCATCAAGATTGGTAGAACTTCCCTTTTTAGGAGTTTTACCATCATCAGTTTCCGCCATGCCAAAATCACTCATGATAACAATCTTCAAGCAAGCGAACAAGCAAACAAGAAAAAGGCAAACGGAAAGTATTTTTGTATTTTTGTAAAAACTTTTTAGAAGCGGGGGAGATGAAAACGAGAGGCAAAGGCAAATAAATTAAATAAAGTAAATGCAAGGAGATGAGAGTTTTATGCGTAGGTACTTGATAGATGTTGATGATGTCTCCCCGGCAACGGCGCCAGAAATTCTTCCTGCTACTTGTGAGCTGCGTTGATAATTCCCTGAAGAGGAAGGGAGATGTAGTACAGTAGAGATAAGTATTTCCCTCAATTATGAAACCAAGGTTATCAATCCAGTAGGAGAATCACGCAACACCTCGTTAGCAGCACCTGCACACAAAAGAACAAATCCTTGCACCCAACGCAAACAAGGGGTTGTCAATCCCTCGGCGATAAGTTGCAAGATTAAATTGTACGTGATAGATAGATAGATAGAAACAAAAATCCAAAAATAAAATAAATAAAGAAAAAGTGCAGCAAGTATTTTTAGGGTTTTAGTATATGATTTAGATAGACCCAGAGGCCATAGTTTTCACTAGAGGCTTCTCTCAAGAAAATAGCATACGGTGGGTAAACAAATTACTGTTGGGCAATTGATAGAAAAACAAATAATCATGACGATATCCAAGGCAATGATCATGTATATAGGCATCACGTCCGAGACAAGTAGACCGACTCCTACCTGCATCTACTACTATTACTCCACACATCGACCGCTATCCAGCATGCATCTAGTGTATTAAGTCCATAAAGAACGGAGTAACGCCTTAAGAACAATGACATGATGTAGACAAGATAAACTCACGTATGAATAAACCCCATCTTTTTACCCTTAATAGCAACGATACATACGTGTCATGTCCTTTCTGTCACTGGGATTGAGCACCGCAAGATCGAACCCATTACAAAGCACCTCTTCCCATGGCAAGATAAATCAATCTAGTTGGCCAAACCAAATCAATATATCGGAGAAGAAATATGAAGCTATAATAATCATGCATAAAAGAGATCAGAGAAGACTCAAATAATATTCATGGATAATCTGATCATAAACTCATAATTCATCGGATCCCAACAAACACACCGCAAAAAGTGATTACATCGGATAGAACTCCAAGAACATCGAGGAGAACATTGTATTGAAGATCAAAAAGAGAGAAGAATCCATCTAACTACTAACTATGGACCCGAAGGTCTGTGGTAAACTACTCACACATCATCGGAAGGGCAGCAAGGTTGATGTAGAGCCCCTCCGTGATCGATTCCCCCTCCGGCGGAGTACCGGAGAAGGCCTCCAGATGGGATCTCTCGAGAACAGAAGCTTGCGGTGGCAGAAAAAGTATTTCATGGACTCCCATGTTGGTTTCCTGATTTTTGGGAATTTATAGTGGTGGAATTAGGTCAAACGGAGCTGAGGTGGGCCCACGAGGTACCAGGGCGCGCCTGCCCCCCCAGGCGCGCCCTGGTGGCTCGTGGCCACCTCGTCTGGCGTCTGGTCTTCTCCCGAAGCTTCTAGTGTTGGTATTGTCCAGAAAAAAAATCTCCAAAAAGTTTCGTGGCAATTGGACTTCATTTGGTATTGATATTCTATAAAACAAAAAACAGGCAGAAAACAGCAACTGGCACTGGGCACTAAGTTAATAGGTTAGTCCCAAAAAATGATATATAATTGTTGTAAATGTATATAAAAACATCCAAGATTGATAATATAATAGCATGGAATAATCAAAAATTATAGATACGTTGGAGACGTGTCAAGGGGTTCAGCTGCTCAATGGTGGGAAAGCCACAGGCGTATGCTACCTGCTGGGACCGTAACCACTTGGCAGGAATTTCAGTCAGCCTTCCATGCACGGCACATTCCTCAAGGTCTGATGGACCAGAAGAAGAAGGAGTTCCGCAAACTCACACAGGGCAAAATGACTGTGGATGAATATTAGAGGAAATTTCTCGATTTATCCCGCTATGCTGAAGATGACGTCTGTACTAACGCACGCAAGCAGGAGAAATTCCGTGAAGGACTGCGTCCTGATATAAAGCTCGCACTTGTTGTCCATGATTGCGCAGACTTTGCGACGCTTGTTAGCCAAGCTTTCCGAGCTGAAACTGGTCTGACTGAGTACCAGGAGTCGCTCAAGCGTACTCGAGATGTTAGCCCATCTTCGGGTCAGGCTGCTCAGAAACGTCAAGTCTGGATCCCGCACAATGTTTATCACCGACCTGCTCCGACACCAAGGCCATCTTATGTTGCACCTCGTCTGCCTCCACAGCCGAGACAGCTAACGATTCAGGGTGGACAGCCCAATGTTATGGCTCCTCCCCTTAATGATGGTTTATGCCGCAAATGTGGACAGCCAGGGCACCTTGCTCTCAACTGTTGCCAGGGTCAGCTGCAGAATGCATCACGTCCTCCTGTTGGCCGTAAGAAGGGCCGTTGAAACCATCGTAACAAAAGTTGTAGTGCCAGGCCGCCTGCTATGAGTTGTGGTCAAGTCACCCATGTCAAGATTGAAGAAGCTCGTGAGGCTCCGAAAATTGTGATGGGTACCCTTCGCATTAATTCAGTGCCAGCCTCTGTTCTCTTTGATTCAGGAGCATCGCATGCCTTTGTGTCCCAACAATTTGCTTGGTTGCATGGGTTAGGTATGGAAAATTTGCCCACTCCTTTAGCGGTTCAATCTCCGGGATCCAAGTGGCAAACCACAATGGTAAGCCCTCACAACCAAATCAAAATTGGAGGTCTACTTTTTCCGGCTTCACTCTTTGTGCTCGGACCTTCCAACATAGACATCATTCTTGGTATGGAATGGTTGACATCTTATAATGCTTTGATCGACTGTGCCGCCAAGACAGTCCAGCTCACTCACCCTTCTGGCCAGGTGATCAACTACTCAGCCCAGATAATCCAGAATGCCGAGAGACAGATATATGTTCTGAATGCATTGAATGCTTAACCTCTTAAGGGAATAGAGAACATTCCAGTTGTTCGTGAATTCCAAGATGTCTTTCCAGAAGAACTTCTAGGAATACCCCCTGTTAGAGCTGTCGAATCCGTCATAGATTTGAAACCGGGCACTACTCCTATTGCCAAGCGCCCATACAAGATGCCGCCGCATGAACTCCTTGAACTTAAGGAGGAAATTGACAAGTCACTTCGTAAGGGTTTCATTCGCCCCAGTTCTTCTGCTTGGGGAGCACCTTCTCTCTTTGTTAAGAAGAAGGATGGAACGAATCGGTTGGTTCAAGATTATCGACCTATCAACCAAGCAACAATTCAAAACAAGTATCCGCTTCCCAGAATCAATGATCTGTATGATCAACTTGCTGGTTCCTCAGTATTCTCTAAACTTGATTTGAGATTGGGATACCACCAGATCCGAGTTCGTGAAGAGGACATTCCGAAGACAGCCTTCGTTACTCGCTATGGTTCTTACGAGTACACTGTCATGTCCTTCGGCTTAACCAACGCTCCAGCAACCTTCTCCCGGTTAATGAACTATATCTTCATGGATTACCTCGACAAGTTTGTCGTAGTTTATCTGGATGATATCCTGGTGTATTCCAAGAATAAAGAAGAACATGATGAACATCTTCGTCTTGTACTGGAAAAGCTTCGAGAGCATCAGCTATATGCCAAATATTCCAAGTGTGAATTCTGGTTATCCGAAGTAACCTATCTTGGTCATGTGATTTCCAAGGATGGTATTGCTGTCAACCCAGAACGAGTGCAGGCTATTCTTGACTGGACTCCTCCGAAGAATGTTAAGCAAGTCAGGAGTTTCCTCGGACTTGCCAGTTATTGCCGCCGTTTTGTCGAGAATTTCTCTAAGATTACCAAGCCTCTGACTAATCTGCTTCACAAAGGCGTTAAGTTTGAGTGGACAAAGAAATGTCAGGAAAGTTTCCAAACTCTCAAGGACAAGCTGACTTCTGCACCAGTGCTTGCTCCTCCAGATTCTCGGAAGGAATTCGTCATTTATTGCGACGCATCCCGTCAAGGATTAGGCTGCGCCCTAATGCAAGAACGCAAAGTGATTGCTTATGCCTCTCGACAGTTGCGTCCTCGTGAAGAGAACTACCCGGTTCATGATCTTGAACTTGCTGCAGTTATTTATGCATTGAAGTTGTGGCGACATTACCTCCTCGGTAATCGTTGCGAGATCTACACTAATCATCAAAGTCTGAAATATTTGTTTACTCAGCCAGACTTGAATCTCCGCCAACAAAGATGGATGGAGGCAATTACAGATTCTGATTGCGGTATTTCATATACCCCTGGTAAGGCTAATGTTATGGCCGATGCTTTGAGTCGCAAGTCTTATTGTAACAACCTCATGGTTCAGCAAGCTCAACCCCTTCTTTATGAGGAACTTCGCAAGTTGAACCTTCATATTGTTCCACAGGGTTCTCTCAATACCCTTGTCTTGGAACCAACTCTCGAGAAAGCTATTAAGTTTGTGCAAGCAAAAGACGCTGAAGTTGATCAGATGAAAAGGGATCTTGCCTTTGAAAAGGCTAGAGATTTCTCGCTTGCTGAAGATGGAACCTTGTACTTCAGAGATCGCCTTGTGGTACCCTGGTTCGAACTTATGACAGACAAAGTTATGAAGGAGGCACATGATACACCGCTGTCCATTCATCCGGGTAGCACCAAGATGTATCAAGACCTACGTCAGAGGTACTGGTGGTCTAACATGAAGCAAGACATCGCTCGCTATGTTGCTAAATGTGACGTTTGCCGTCGCGTCAAAGCCGAACATCAAAAGCCTGCTGGACTCCTGCAACCGCTTCCTATCCCTGTATGGAAATGGGACAAGGTTCAAATGGATCTCATCACTGGCCTTCCCAGATCCCAAAAGGGTCACGATACCATTCTTGTTGTTGTTGACCAATTCTCCAAAGTTGCACATTTTCTGCCAGTCAAGGAGACGATCACTGCTAGTCAGTTAGCAGACTTGTATATCTCCAGAACTGTGACACTCCACGGTATTCCAAAAGAGATCAGTTCAGACCGTGGCAGCCTCTTCACCTCAAAGTTCTGGGCAAGTTTCCAAGAAGCTATGGGAACTCATATAACCTGGAGCTCAGCTTATCACCCCCAGTCCCAAGGCCAAGTTGAACAAGTTAACCAAGTGCTTGAAGATATGCTGCATGCTTGTGTCATTTCATTTGGAAAGAAATGGGAGGAATCTCTCCCGTATGTTGAATTCTCGTACAACAACAGCTATCAAGCTAGCTTGAAGATGGCCCCCTTCGAGGTACTATATGGACGTAAGTGTCGAACCCCTCTGAATTGGTCAGAAACTGGGGAACGGCCGCTCATCGGTCCAGATATTATCCAACAAGCTGAAGAGCAAGTCTGTATTATTCGGGAAAATCTCAAGGCGGCCCAGTCCCGCCAGAAGAGCAACTATGATCGTAAACACTGGGGATCGATCTATCAACCTGGTGAGCAAGCTTATCTGCGTGTCACTCCTATGAAGGGCACTCATCGCTTCGGAATTAAGGGCAAGTTAGCTCCTCGCTACATTGGCTCCTCGCTACATTGGACCCTTCCACATTCTCGCCAGACGTGGATATGTGGCTTATAAATTGGAGTTGCCACCGCAATTCTCTCACATCCACGACGTCTTCCATGTGTCGCAGCTTCGTCGTTGCTTCAAGGATCCGCACCGTGCAGTGGATCATGAGATGCTCGAATTGCAAGATGATCTCTCTTATAAGGAGCATCCGATCCGCATTCTTGATCAAGCTGAACGTCGAACCCGTCAGAGGACAACCAAGTTCCTTAAACTGCAGTGGTCGAATCATACTGAAGATGAAGCCACTTGGGAACGCGAGGATCGCCTTCGAGAAGAATACCCCTATCTTTTCCCTTCTACCTCTTAATTCTCGGGACGAGAATTTCTTTTAGAGGAGGAGAATTGTAACACCCCTGTGTAATGAGCAACAGTGACCCTCATGATTATGCTTAATCACTTTGGTTTGCAATGCTTGATCACTTTGGATTCATATCTCATTTCAAATTCCACCACTGAAATCACTTCAAATTGCAAGTGAAATTTGAAGTTGCATAAACATGATTGAAAAATAGTTCATCATTTAGCAAATATTCCATAACAATTATTTGTTAAGGAAAACAACATCACTTATTTGCTTAAATGGGCTATAGCAATTAAAATAGTGTCAAATCAGCATATTTAAATGCTTTTCCATTTGTGAAAAATCCAAATCAATTCAAACTCCTCCCAAACTTTTTGTGGCAGTGCCAAATATTGCAATGTAATTAAGTGGCCAAGTTCCATATTTTACATAAGTCATTTGATGGCTAAATAAAATACAAAACTACTGCTGTAAAACAAAACAGAAAATAAAATACCATAAAAAGAAAAAGGCCTAACTACTACTGTGCACTTGTAGCCCATTGCTACAGTGCACAACCCAGCCCACCTACACCTCATCTCCTTCCTCTGTTCACCAGGCGAGCCATGGCAGGCATCCCATGGCCGTGGCCACGCCTGGCCACGTGCCGGCCATCAGGCATCTCCTCAGCGCCCTTAAGACGTCGCCCGCAGCCCTCGGAACCCTAGCCTTCCTCCGTTTCCCCTCCCTCGCGCCGTTGCTCGCTCCCCCGCACACACCCGTAGCACCGCCGCCATGGCTGCCGTCGTCGTCGCGGCCACCGTGCTCCCCGGCGCATGAGACGTTGCCCAGGTGTCGGTGTAAAAACCGGCAGACCTCGGGGTAGGGGGTCCCGAACTATGGATCTCGGATCGGTGGTAATAAGGACAAGGGAGGCGATGTTTACCCAGGTTCGGGCCCTCTTGATGGAGGTAAAACCCTACGTCCTGCCTCTATTTATATTAATGGAGATGTATCAAATACAGAGTTGATCTACCTCGAGATCGTAATGTGTCTAACTTCTAGGGCTAGGTGAGGTATATTGCGTTGATGTCCCTCCTACGAGCTAAACCCTATGGCTTATATACACGCCAGGGAGGGTATCTAGGGTTACAAGGGCGGTATCCAAGAGAAAGGCAGCAAGAAAGATCTTGGAGTATACGTCAAGTCTTCGGTAGAGACAGTTTTGATCACGCTTCCTGTGTACAGCTTCCGGAGTCCATCTTGATCACGTGCGAGGGCCCACCAGCCCAACCGAGGAGACGGGCCGGTTAGGTTGGCACCCCCATATCCAGGACACTGTCAGTAGCCCCTGAACTGGTCTTCGATGCCGAAGTCGACGGCCTTCAATTTCTGGAGTCTTGGATCGATAGACAAGTTCCCGTGCTCCGTTCTCTCACCAGACTTAAAGACCTCGGCCAACCCTTAAAATTCCGTTGGGGCCCAACTTCAGATTTCGAGAATCGTGTTATCTAGGGAATCGGGCCCCTTTATGGAAAAAATGTCGAAGCATCAACCCCCTCGGCCTGTACTTAATATAAACGCGCAGCCTCTGCTAGCAGCCATACGCATCAACTGCAACCGCAGCAAAAATCCTCCTTCCATCCCAGCCCAAGCTCAAGAGCCCAAACAATGGTGAGCGGTGAAGGATCGTCAAGGCGCTCCCACGGCCCTGACAGAGAGGACTGGGGGAGTTGCTCCGTCGCGCGTCTTCAACTAGAGCGCTTGGCGACGCAGGGCTACCTTCCGGATGCGGATCTGGCCCCAAGTCATCCTGGATTAACATCCATCGACAGTCAAGCCCACGCCGAGAATTACCCTTCGCCACAAGGAGACGAGCGGGTATGCTTCGTACCTTTCCTCCTCCATGGTTTAGGGTTTCCAATCCACCCTTTCCTCCGCGGCCTGCTGGAATTTTACGGGCTGCATCTGCACCACCTCTCCCCGAACTCGATATTGCACATCGCGGGGTTCGTCGCGCTCTGCGAGCTACACCTTGGCTGTCAGGCGCACTTCGGATTATGGCGAAAGTACTTCTGCATCATGCCCCGCTCCTCGGCCGACAAGCTGTTCGAGGTTGGAGGAGCCGAAGTCTGCCGAGTCGACAAGACCGGCTATCCAGCGGGAACACCTTGGGAGGACGCTGATTACTGGCCTTCCGAGTGGTTCTATATCAATGACGTCTCGCTGTACGAGCCAGTCCGGCCAGGCCTCCCGCCCTTCTCATTGGATCCACCGAAGAAACGTTACAGCTGGAGGCCGCGGAGCCTGGCGCAAGAGGAAGATGAAGCCATGACCAGTCTAGCGACCAAAGTGAAGCTACTATCGAGTGCTGGCTTCACCATCATTGATGTGATGGCAGTAGCCCTAGACCGAAGAGTCCAACCCCTCCGGCAATGTCAGCACTTATTGTGTGAGTATAATGGGTCCAACGATGCCTCTTGATCCATCGAGGGAGCTTTTATGGACCAAATGACCCTTGGAGCTGTACTGGCCAGCATGTACCAAGGGTCCGCGGAGGAGTTCACCAAGTGCCAGTTCCAGGATGGGCTGTCATACAGCAACCCTGCCGACATAGTAAGTTTCTCTTCCGAATTCTTCCGTTTACCTCAGGATTTTTAAAGTTAATCCGCAACACCTCGGCCTGTGAACAGTGGTGGAGGCGTTGGCTTGAGGGCGTGAGCAGTCCGGCCCCTGAGCCAGAACTGCACTGCCGCGCGGAAGACCCTCTTTACAACAAGGATGAAGACCTGGACCTGATCTACGAAGGGAGGAAGTTTTTCTTGGAGAGCCTTGATGGCTCAAAAGTGGCGGTCATCCCTAACACGCCGGGGACGAGGCCAGCCTCATCGGTAACACTCCCTTCCTCTAAACGAAAGAGAGCCCCTCGTCCTCCAGCCCCCAGCCATCTGACTTCTCCTCCAAAGGGGTGGCGCTCCCAACGCCTACGCAAAGAGACGGCTTCACTGGGAAGGACTCCGGCAGAAGTACAAGAAACTCAGGCCGAGGTCACGGGGGCAGGCGAAAGTGCCCCCTCTATCACGGGGTAATACTTTGATCTATGTCGCTGCAAAGAAACTTCTGGGTCGAGGTTAGCCCCTATGGACGCCGTTTTAGCAGGGTCCGTTGGGTGAACCTGGAACTTGACTATCTCGTCGGCCGGTTTGAAAGAAGTAGGTTTTGATCTTTTGTCGAGAACGACATCGTCCCGGTCGACCTCGGCGCGCAGTGCGGTCAGCTCCTCGGCCGCGAAGGCCTCGGCCAGAGTCTCGAGGGCGAGGGACGCCGTTTTATTCTCGGCTTTGAGTGCCCTGTCGGGATCGCTTGAGATGGTAATGATCCCTCTCGGGCCCGGCATCTTGAGCTTCATGTAGCTGTAGTGCGGCACCGCTTGAAATCTTGAAAAGGCGCCCCGTCCGAGAATGGCATGGTATCCTCTCTTGAAGGGCGCGATGTGGAACGTAATCTCCTCGGAGCGATAATTATCCGGGGTTCCAAAGACTACGTCCAGGGTTATCTTTCTGCTGCAATGTGCCTCTCGTCCAGGGACTATTCCTTTAAAGGTGGTGGTGCTCTGTTCTATGCGGGATTTATCGATGTGCATCTTGTCCAGAGTGTCCTCGTATATTAGATTCAAGCTGCTGCCTCTGTCCATAAGGACCTTATGGAGGCGGCAGTGGTCCACGATGGGGTTGAGGACTAGCGCGGCGGGGCACCTGTCTAGGGCCGACTTCGGCTGATCGTGGTGGTTGAAGGCGATCGGCGTGTCTATCCACGCGCCCCTGGGTGGTACTTGCCGGACGACATTGATTTCCCGCAAGGCCCGCTTGCGCTGGTTGTTAGACGTAAAGGTCTCATAAATCATTAGGACCTCGTCTTCGTCCGAGGTCTGTTCAAGATGGCTGGAGGTGCCCGCCAAGAGGGCGGTTCCCCCTTTTGCCACCTGCCTCAACACCAAACAGCCGCGAAGGTTGTGAGTCGGGCAGGAGTTAACCAACACGGCGTGGATTGGTCATGGTTTATCCAAAAATCCATCCAGAGCCGTTCCGGGGTGACCGGAGGTTTTCCTCTTCTTCCGGGGTCGATCGACCGAAGTATTCCGTTTGCGATTTTCGCGCCGAAGTGTCGACCGGTCGCGTTCTGGGTAGTTATCACAGATCGAGTCTGTGTTTTCCTCGGTGCGCCAGGCGTCTTCGATAGCGCAAAATCGTGCTACCAGGTTGGTTAATTCAGGGAGTGTTTGGATGCAACGTCGAGCGAGGATGTTCAAGACGCCCTTATCCTTGCACCCGCGCTCGAAAGCGGCAATTATGTCAGAGTCTTGGTAGTCCAGCATCTTGTTCTTGACGGACAAGAATCTGGCCCAGTATCGTCTAATTGGCTCATCGGGGAACTGCCGTACGTAGGCCAAGTCCCAGACGTCAAGTGGGCCGGAGTTATCGGGGCGATATTCTATATGGGAGGTGAGCGGACCAGCTCCGATCTCTAAATACCGCGGGCTCAAGACCTCGTAATTTTCTCGTGACGCCGGATCCGCAGTTACCAGTTTAGCTGAATTGATCTGAAGGTTGGTCACCGGTAGGTCGCTGTCCTGTCCGCTCTCCAGGAAGTATCTTAGCCCCTCGTCCGTGAGGGGATTCTTTGTTGAAACCAAAGAAGGGTCATGGTTCGCTTCCACATTACGTGGAGGTGTCTCTGTGTCCTGAGCTTCAGATGTGGAGATGTGCTCCGTGGGCCTGATGCCGTTAACCGGCGATCCCATCGATCCTTTTGGCGATTGCACAGCGGAACTCTCAATGAAAGCACCAGTGTCGGTGTAAAAATCGGCAGACCTCGGGGTAGGGGGTCCCGAACTGTGGATCTCGGATCGGTGGTAACAAGGACAAGGGAGGCGATGTTTACCCAGGTTCGGGCCCTCTTGATGGAGGTAAAACCCTACGTCCTGCTTCTGTTTATATTAATGGAGATGTATCAAATACAAAGTTGATCTACCTCGAGATCGTAATGTGTCTAACTTCTAGGGCTAGGTGATGGATATTGCGTTGATGTCCCTCCTACGAGCTAAACCCTATGGCTTATATACACGCCAGGGAGGGTATCTAGGGTTACAAGGTCAGTATCCAAGAGAAAGGCGGCAAGAGAGATCTTGGAGTATACGTCAAGTCTTCGGTAGAGACAGTCTTGATCACGCTTCCTGTGTACAGCTTCCGGAGTCCATCTTGATCACGTGCGAGGGCCCACCAGCCCAACAGAGGAGACAGGCCGGTTAGGTTGGCACCCCCTTATCCAGGACACCGTCACCAGGAGACCCGCCGCCGCCGTCTACTTCCTCTCCGCCGTCCGGTTCGTCGACAAGCCGCCGCAAAGCTCGCCATCGCCCCGTCCACGCCGCGTCGGGCCACCGCTGCCCCGGCCCGAACTCCATCGCCGGTGCCTCCCAGCCTCGCCAGGCTCATCCACGGCCTCCCCGGGGTGAGCCTCCACCCGTTTCCCCCTTCTCCCCCTCTTCCTGACGCCGCGCCAGAGCTCCACCGCCGCTCGGGCTCACCGCGGAAAATACTGCAAGCCACGCCAGCTCCGGCCACGCCCGTGCGCCCTGCCGCTCCCCTGGCCGCGTCACGCCGCGCTCGCTCGTGCTCACCCTGCGCCGGCCGCGCTCCTGCTCCTGCTGCCGCTACTGCGCTGCTGCTGCCAGCTGCTGCGCCACTGCCGCGACTTGCTCCAACCTCGCCCGCAGCCCCCGCGCCCCAGCCCCGTGCTCCGCCGCGCCCGGCCGCTCCAGCCACGCCGGCCCGCGCCTGCCGCTAGCCGCCGCACCCCCCTGCGCCCGCCTCTGGCTCTGGCCGAGGCCGCCGGCGCCCTCCCTGTGCTGGCATGCACAGCCAGAGAGGCCGGCTGTGCCATTGACCATGGGCCCGGCTGTCGGGGATATAACTCCATGATATGACCCGGCTCATGATGTTAAGTCGCCATGGACTTAAGTCATCGCTGACGTTAAGTCATCTCTGGACTTAAGTCATCCCTGATGTTAAGCCGCCCTGAGACTTAAGTCATCCCTGAGACTTAAGCCGCCCTGAGACTTAAGTCATCCCTGAGACTTAAGCCGCCCTGAGACTTAAGCCGCCCTGAGACTTAAGTCATCCCTGGGACTTAAGCCGCCCTGAGACTTAAGTCATCCCTGAGACTTAAGCCGCCCTGAGATTAAGTCATCCCTCAGACTTAAGCCGCCCTGATACTTAAGCCGCCCGGAAGAAGAGAAGCCCAAGATGAGAAGCCCAAAGATAAAAAGGCCGCGGTGAGTCGCCCGCGGTAAGAGGCCCGCGATAAGAAGCCATAATAGATTAAGTCCAAGTCCTGCTAGGACTCGACATGTAAGCCGCCCCTTCAACTTATATAAGGAGGGGCAGGGCACCCCAAGAGGGACAAGTTTTTAGAGGTGAAGATAGACAGATAAGTCTCGAGACAGACGTTTTGATAGCTCTCGAGACAGAGTCAGGGAAACAGCACCCTTGTAATCAAGACTATGATCATCAATAGCAATCAAGCAGGACGTAGGCTTTTACCTCCACCGTGAGGGGCCGAACCTCGGTAAAACTCGCGTCTTCTCGATTCCGATCAACCCCGTTCAAGCTACCACCTAGTTGCGATGACCTCACCACTAAGTCATTTCACGAGGACATCTTGCCGCGACAAAACCACGACAGTTGGCACGACTTATACGGGATCATCTATGACCCGCCATGGTCGACCTCAACCTTCCGCGGATTCACATCGCGTTATCAACGCCAAGGACATACAACAAGCGTCGCGAAGATCATCAACTCGCCACATGCTTTTGGCTTCAATAAATTTCAGCTATCAGCTGTCAACAATATGCCGGTTTATGCTCCGGCCAAGTATGAAGAATCTCAAGCCAACTCCTTGAGTCATCTTAAGACTCGGGGGCTACACAGACATGACTCGTCAGATTTGGTCGGTTTTCACAAATTCAAGAACCCCAGTCATTGCGAGGAAGACAACCCGGACCTAGGGGTTGTTGCCTTATTTGGCGAAAAATTAAAGTTGCCAAAGAGGACTAGTTGCCATGATGCGCAGTTCAAACATAAGTATCCTGCCTTCTTGGCAAAACATATAACAGGGTTACCAAAGAAGACTAGTCGCCATGATGCGCAGTCTAAACATAGGTATCCCGCTCAATTATGGTCACTTGGGGGCTTCCAACTCACCGAGTTTAGCTTTCTCACCCTCTTGACCCGGCAATAAACGCCACATTTTCTTGGTTAAACCTGCCTGTCTGCTTGATGCTACTCCGCTTAGGTGACCCGGTGTACTCTTGACAAGTCAATCATTTTTATGACCCTGAACTTGTCTTGGTTAAAACATCGGTTATGTCACGTGAGAGCCGGCTTACAGAGAGCGAGGATAAACCATGGGCTATCACGCCAGCTTCATTGAAGCAAGACACAAGCCTCGAAAGCCGGTCTAAATTGTCGTGCCTCGAAAGCCGACGTTTTTTTATTTTTTATACTCTATTAACATACGCATACATCATCATACAATGCATCATATATGCATGAACATATTTGTATATGTTGTAGGAGCCGATTTTCAAACCAGGTTACATTGTAACTCTGCAGGAACAAACAAATCTTTAATAGCCGAAATGGCTGGATCTTTATCATGGTTTATCATAACCAGCATTAAATGATTGAGATATCAATTCTCCTATTTTCCCGGGGTACAATTCCAGCCGGGTCACATATAATACCTGGTCATTTAATTGACTGGGTTTTTGGTTATTCAACATGTGCTTTGTAGAAGACTACAACACTTATGGATATTCTCACACATATTTGCCGGGTTGCACTGCAACCACGGCAAAGGATTTCTTTCATCGCAAAGGCATCACAGAGTGGATATGATTTTATTCTACAATGGAAGAAAAAGTCCTGAGTCACCGCAGGCACACGACCCGGCCCTTGGGGGCTACATTATTCAAATCAAGATTACATCAAGTATGAAAGTCCCATGTCACTGCAAGCATGCACCACGGCACTTGAGGGCTAATGCATGGTCATTTTTACTAGTCTCATTGAAGACCCGGCCCATCACATAATGATGAGCCGACCCTTGGGGCTGCCAATTGCTCCTGTCAAAAATTTAAAGTACACAAGCCTTAATAGTGACCCGAAGCTTGGGGGCTACATTATATGATATTCTTTTCAAAGGAGTACATGTAAGTTCCAAGTCGCTGCAAGCAAACGACCCGGTACTTGGGGGCTACAACAATCAGTTGTTTAAATAGATCAACAGGTCCAAGTTGAAGACCCGGCCCATCATATACTGATGAGCCGGCCCTTGGGGGCTACACATGTGAAGTGCAAAACATTCAGTTCATGATTGAAGATTCAGACGGACAACCCGGATTTTCTCCAAAGTTGCAACATTTAAGCAAGTCTTAAGCTATCACTTTGTTCTACTCTTAAGGACTTGGGGGCTACAGGTTATCTCCTCCAAGCTATTCAGACAAGTCAGCTCAACATCATACAGATTTTTTATTCATCAAAGTCTGAAGCATTGAAAGTTGGCACAACATCAGACGGATTTTTTCTTTTTATCAAGCCAAGACATTTGAAGACAATTCAAAAATATCATCAAGGTTATTTTTTCTGCATGGAACCAGCATCAACATATTGATATGGAAGAAACTCAGGAGCTTAGCATGAATAAATCCAAGCTAATCTGGGGGCTAGTGTCGGGGATATAACTCCACGATATGACCCGGCTCATGACGTTAAGTCGCCATGGACTTAAGTCATCTATGACGTTAAGTCATCTCTAACGTTAAGTCATCTCTGGACTTAAGTCATTCCTGACGTTAAGCCGCCCTGAGACTTAAGTCATCCCTGAGACTTAAGCCGCCCTGAGACTTAAGTCATCCCCGAGACTTAAGCCGCCCTGAGACTTAAGCCGCCCTGAGACTTAAGTCATCCCTGAGACTTAAGCCGCCCTGAGACTTAAGTCATCCCTGAGACTTAAGCCGCCCTGAGACTTAAGCCGCCCGGAAGAAGAGAAGCCCAAGATGAGAAGCCCAAAGATAAAAAGGCCGCGGTGAGTCGCCCGCGGTAAGAGGCCCGCGATAAGAAGCCATAATAGATTAAGTCCAAGTCCTGCTAGGACTCGACATGTAAGCCGCCCCTTCAACTTATATAAGGAGGGGCAGGGCACCCCAAGAGGGACAAGTTTTTAGAGTTGAAGATAGACAGATAAGTCTCGAGACAAACGTTTTGATAGCTCTCGAGACAGAGTCAGGGAAACAGCACCCTTGTAATCAAGACTATGATCATCAATAGCAATCAAGCAGGACGTAGGCTTTTACCTCCACAGTGAGGGGCCGAACCTGGGTAAAACTCGCGTCTTCTCGATTCCGATCAACCCCGTTCAAGCTACCACCTAGTTGCAATGACCTCACCACTAAGTCCTTTCACGAGGACATCTTGCCGCGACAAAACCACGACACCGGCCCTTTTTAATTAGGGGCTAATTCCCCTTTAGTGTTAAATCCCCCCCTAATCCCACTGACCACTGGGCCCCACTTCAAATTAAACTAATCTAAATAATCTGTTAACCCTGTTTCAATGACAGGTGGGCCCCATGAATAGTGGCAGTTGACCAGTCAATCTTTGACTGGGTCAACTGGCCCCCCTGGGCCCCACTGTCAGCTACATGTGTATATTTCTGGGTACACTTCTGTGTACCCATAGCAGTTTAGCTATTTAACAATTTCGACATAAATTAAATCTGGAAATTTAGAAAATGATTAAAACTTAGAAAATTAATAGAAAATAATCCGTAACTCGGATGAAAATAATTTATATATGAAAAACGTTCAGAAAAATAAGACGAATCCGAATATGCCATCCACATACCTGTCACATGCCTCCAACACTGCAAACATGGAACCTTCCCCTCCGGATCGTCTGACCGATAAATGCCTAAAGCTGGGAAGATATTTCCGGATATTTTCCCGCTGCACCCATAACACTTAGCACTGCATTAGGTCACCCCTAGCACAACATATTGCCGTGTCATGCTTTGTGCTGCATTTGTTTGCTTTAGATTTACTGTTTCTTTCCCTCTTCTCTCCGGTAGACTCCGAGACTGACGCTGCTCCCGAGTACGACTACGCGCCTGACGTCCAGCCTTTTTTCAGCAGAGCTTCCAGGCAAGCAAAACCCCCTTGATCATTCCTATATCGCCCATTCTTTCTCTCCCATGCTTGCATTAGATTTTGCTACTGTATTTGATTGCTCCTATTCTGATGCATAGCCTGATTTTGTAACCTGCTATTGATACTTTACCTGTTATCCTATATGCTTAGCATAGGCTGGTTAGTGATCCATCAGTGGCCCCGCACCCTTGTCCGTGTTGCCATGCTTTGCTTCCGGATGTTTCGATCAATGTGATCGACGTACAGAGACCTACACAGCACCGCACACCCCTTTATTTGCACGACTCTGCAGAGCTACTATCGAGTGCCGAGGGTGATACCTCCTACCTCACTCCTGATGATATCTCTGTAGCGTAGCTAGTCGGTTGTGGGTTACCGAGGGTGATTCCTCTTTCACCACCTCCGATGATGCCTCTGTCGTGCAACCCCTCAAGTGTGAACCCATCAAGGGTGATTCCTCCAGGCTCACCTTGCCATTTTACATCGAGTAGGAATCCAACGAGGGTGATTCCTTGGATTCCCCCTTGATGTTATGGACACACGGATACCCTGTATTTAACTCAGTCCGTTGTTGAAGTCGGGTCGACCCCGAGGGGTACCCGCGAGAGATGTGAAGTCGGTTTGACCGTGAGGGTACCCGCGAGATAATTACGTGGCACGGCCGGGCAGGCAGACCGCCCCAGGAGAGGGATGGGCCTGGCCCGTGCCGTAAGTCCACGAGACGGGGCGACGGGACCACAGATCATGGATCACTGATCGTCTCCGCAAGCTCCCAATACGCTAACGGTTTGGATATGTTATCTGAGTAGGCCTCTGGCCTTTTCGCACTAACCACCACGGGGGTTAGCACTCGGCGTCGTACGTTTCTCCCGAAAGCTCCGTCAGACGTCCAGTTCAGCATTGCAGCACGACTGGGCCGGCGCCATCCAGGAGAGAGGTGGTGCCTGGATTCGCCCTGCGCGCAACGACCCAGAGTGCAAAGGGCGATGGGCCCAAGACCCCTGAGCGCTTAGGATGTAGACCGGCAGGGACCTCTCTGCGGAGCCTAGGTAGGACTACGTCGTGTCGATTAGCCGAGGCCGGGCATGACCCGGAAAAGTGTGTCCGGCCAGAGTTAATCGAGCGTGTTGGGTAAGTTGGTGCATCCCTGCAGGGAAGTTATCTATTCGAATAGCCGTGTCCACGGTAATGGACGCTCGGAGTTGTATCCCGATCTACTACAACTAGAACTGGATACTTGTGATGCTTAATAAAAGGTTGGCTCCGGGATCGCTTTCTCGCAGGGTGTCGAGGAAGGATCTCTGGGCCTTGCTATTATATAATTATTGCTTTATTATATGCTAATCTGCACTCTTCTAATGCTTCAAGACGCTGCAAGATGCTAGTCTTCGATATGCTAGGCCTTCCCCTCTATTCTGGCATTTCTGTAGTATAGTCCACAGATACAGCCCCTTCCCTTTGATACCGTTGCATACTTAGCATAGATCTGATGTAAGTCTTGCGAGTACTTTGGATGAGTACTCACGGTTGCTTTGCTACCTTTTTCCCCATACCCGATTGTTGCGATCAGATGACGGAGTCCCGGAGCCAGTTGATCTCGTCGATGACTACTACTACCACGCCGACAGAGCCTACTACTACGTGGAGACCGACGACCAGTAGTAGTTAGGAGGCTCCTAGGCAGGAGGCCTGAGCCTTTTTGATCTAGTTGTCATTGTTTTGCTCAGCCTTCTTAAGGCAGCCTTGTCTAATTATGTCTGTACTCAGATACTGATGCTTCCGCTGACTCTTGTGTAACTCGAGCTTATGTATTCGAGTCCTCGAGGCCCCTGGCTTGTAATATAAAGCTTGTATTATTTTATTTTGGGTCTAGAGTTGTGTTGTGATATCTTCCCGTGAGTCCCTGGGCTTGATCGTGCGCATTTGCGTGTATGATTAGTGCACGGTCGAGTCGGGGGCGTCACAGAGGTGGCGGCGGCCTCCTGCGTTCTGCGGGGGCTTCGCGCGCTGTGGCCGAGGCAGGGTTACCCGGTCTGTGGCGGCGGCAGCGGCCCTCCTTCCTCCGGCAGTGTAGCATTCACCCGGTGGCAGCTGGAGGTTGGTGTTACGCTATGGGTTTGGGATCTCGCCCAGACCCGTCTTTGACATGATCTCGCCATGTCATGGCGCGTGAATGGGGCCGTTAAGGTGGGGCTCGGTAGTGGGCCCTCCGCTGGTGGCGGTGCCTCGATTTGGCAGTGTCGTCGAAGGTGTGTCCCGGCTATGGCGGTGCAGGTGGTCTCTGGTCGAGCTAGCCTTTTTGGTGATGTGGTGAGATGGAGAGGCATCGACGTTGGCTGGTTCCCTGTTTGGTTCGTGTGGTCTGCCAGTGACATGCGGCGCATATCGGTGGCTGAGCTTGTCGAGGTGGAGGGTCTTTGGGCTCTGGGCTAAAGCTTTGGCCACGAGGGCCAGTACCGGTGGCGATGGCATCCTCCGACATATTTTCCTTCTTGAAGGCGCCGTCGAAGAGTTCATCCTGACACTAGATCATTGTTGGACCAAGCTAGGTTTCGGTCGCTTCTTGCGTGGTCGGATCCCCTCCCACTGGATTCGGTGGGGTGGTGGATTGTGGAGCTTTGGGCAAAAGCCTTGTCCTGACGGGGGTCGGTGCCGGTGACGTTGACGCCCACGGGCGTCATTTCCTTCTTGAAGGTGTTGTCGAAGAGCCTCTTCTCCCCATCCCGGGTCTCTTTGGCTCTCGGTTGGTGGCTTGCGCTTGGCGGTAGAGTCTAGCTTCATTTAGGGGTGCTTGTGTTCGTCGTTGGGTTTTTGCATGGTTGTCCTCTAGTCAATCATGTAGTTTTGTGGTTTTCGGTCTAGTTTTCCTTATAAACCGGGTCAACTTTCTTCTACTTAATGAAATTGCAGGAGCACCTGAGGTTCTGTAAAAAAACAAAGGTAAAATTTCTATAAATTACAATCCTCTGAATCAAACAATACACACAGAAAAATCCTAAGGGTTGGAATCCTTAAAAATATATTTTGAAATACCCTGCCAGATAGCGTCACCTAAAATCCTCCTCTCGATGGTCGCATTTGTCTTTCTGTCCCCAACCGGCGAGGGATGCTCCGTGCTGGGTATACCTGGCCATGGGATACCCGGCCCGGCCGGCCCGACCCGGCCCGACCCGACTTTGCCCACGAGCCGGGCCTGGGCCTAAGATCTAGGCCCGACGGCCCGGCAGGCTTTTCCACTGATGGGCCGGGCTTGGGCCTGGCATATTTGCGATTTAGGGAAGGGCCCGGCCCGACGGCCCGGCAGGCTTTTCCACTGATGGGCCGGGCCTGGGCCTGATATCTAGGCCCGACGGCTGGGCCGGGCTGGGCCCGAGCCTAGGTTTTTTGCAGCGGGCTTTGTTAGTTCGGCCCGGCCCGACATATGGCCAGGTATAGTGCTGGGTGCCCCCTCCCTTGCTTGAACAGGAGCCCAGCGGAGCACAGCAAACAAATACTGTTGCAAGGCTTTCCTTGATTACATTTTTTTTTTACCAAAAATGGTTTCTACTTGAACGGAGCCATGGATCTCAACCGTACTCTTCGAATCCATCGGCTTGAGACCAACCAAAAGGCAAGGAACCGTTCAACGCAATGTTTAAACAAGGCATGAACCTTTGGAGATCATGTGAGAGCAGCTCTAGAAAAAGTCCCCACCATCATCAAGGAAGTGGCAGAAAAAGATCACCCAAAAACAATAAAAAGCACAACAGGCAGTCTAAACTCCCAGTATCACATAATAAAAGAAAATCAGTAAAGGGAAAAACTATGAAGCATAACCGCTGATACTTGGGCTCATCTCCAAAATCGCAGCAACCAAGGAGTATGCACTTCGCTTCACTTCTAAGCAAGGCTAGCAGTTTTCTGGATTCAGAGCTGTGGTCTAGCTGTGCCCGGAGGGTTTTCAGTGCTCAATCTCCTAGTACAATGACTATAAAATGGCATCGAGATTGCTTGCATTTCACAGCTCATTAAGAGCGGGGAACCTGGGGCACCCTTGAATCCTTTGATTCCTGGGAGAAGAGCGAAAACAAAGTACGCACAGTTGCTCGCCCCCCCCCCCCCCCCCCCCCCCCCCCCAGTCCTCACCAGCCAGCACCACACCCCTTCATATAAGAGGGTTGTCACTTAGTTCATACGGTGATGCAACCATAGACCTTAACAATGGCCAAGGAAGGCATTCCTCCTCCAAATCTCCATGGCATAAACCCCATCAGAAACTCAAGCAAAAGATTTCCTGCTGGAAGAAAACTTGCGCTGATACTAAGCGCAGTCGTGTTCGTTCTTGTTTCATCGGCATATTATCCTGGGCAGGTTTTCTATGGCTCTACAGAGCCAACTCATAATTCTCATCAGATGGCCAACGCCGGTACGCCTCTTGCTCTAGCATATACAGTACTATTTATTTACTCGTTATGTTTCATGTAATACTGTCAGTTACATTTATGTGCCAGATTTCTCTAGCACTTGTTAGTTATTTCCCTTTTTCAGTTTGGAATATGAATGAAGTGCATCATAAGATACCAGCTCAATGTTCTATATCAACCTCAAATAGTACCGTAGGAAGGTTGTGGTGACATGATTCAAGCCTGTTCGGCTCTATATGTACAAATATCAGTAATCAGTTACAGCGTATTTCATGGGATCTTTTTTCCTCGGTTCTTGCAATGCCCTCCACATCAGATTAGTTTATACATTTTTCGAAATCACTACTCATATACAACAAAATGCAAGATAAATAAACCTTTAAAACATAAGAAGGCAAAGTACAGATACAAATAAACAACAGAAATGAGACCTTTTGCCTCCGAAAAATCAACCCTTCAAAGAGTCACAGTACTATTACAATGTCATACGAGTAGAGGACACGCGTAGGGTCCAAACAGTATGAAGCACAGCAAGCTTTTCTCTCCAACAAATTCATAGTGATTTCGTTGTTTTTCAGGTCACGAAGACAATGAAATAGACTGCAATCTGTTCAATGGCACATGGGTCAGGGATTCGGAAGGCCCGATCTACACTAACGTGACATGCCCGACAATGCCAGATTCAAAGAACTGTGCGAAGTATGGAAAGCAAATGGATTATGTAAACTGGAGGTGGAAGCCTCAGGGGTGTGATATGCCAAGGTTTCAACCTCAACTATTCTTAAATGTTGTCCAGGGGAAGACATTGGCTTTCGCCGGGGATTCAATTGGACGGAACCAGATGGAGTCACTCCTCTGTTTATTGTCTCAGGTGAGTAAGCAGTGTATAGTTCTGATTCATGTTATTTACATGCTAAGCTGAAACTGCATAACATTCAGTACGACGAGCCTCCATACTTTCATGGGTTTTATGCAAGAACAATAGTTATTGAGTCATCAACCACTTAGTCTACCTTAATAGTTAATACTACAGAAATGTACCATAGATACTTACAATATTGTAGCACTTCTACTTCATTTAGTTTATATCTAGAAACACTTCCTTATTAGAGTGAGTATTCTGACACTGTACAGACTAATGCAGGTAGAAGCTCCATCAAAAGTTCACAGCGACACCAAGGATAAATTTATCACATGGCACTTCAGATCTTATAACTTCACTCTCATGGCACTGTGGACCAAATTTCTAGTAGAAGATTTTCAAAGAGAGATCAACGGGACATTAGTTGAATCGCATGATATGCACTTAGATAAAGTTGATGCAAGATTAGCTGCAAACTTGCATGAGATCAATATCTTAGTTGTATGTTGTATCTAGTTCACGTTGGTTCTTCAGAACAAATTATCTCTACGAAGATGGGAAACTCATCGGCTGCATATACTGCTCAGAGGATAACATCACAAGTTTCAGCGTCATTTCAGCTATTCAGAGGGTGTTTAGGACGGCTATCAGTAACTTGAATAGCTGCCGAGAATCCAGATTGCAGTTAACAGTGGTAAGGACAGCAACACCGGCACATTTTGAAAATGGCCAGTGGAATACTGGAGGAACATGCAACAGAACTGAACCAGTGGGAGAAGGAACAGCAATGACCAGTACAACTGAAAGGGAAATAAGAGATGTCCAGGTTGAGGAAGCCAACAGAGCACAAAAGGAGAAAAAACAAAAGGGCGGGATGAATATAGAGATCCTAGATATAACCAAGCTTATGTCTATGAGACCTGATGCACACCCAGGGATCCATTGGAATAATGAGTGGATGAGGGGTTACAGTGACTGTTCGCATTGGTGCCTGCCAGGACCAATTGATATGTGGAATGAGCTACTACTTGCTGTGCTTAACAAATATAAGAAAAACGTGGAAGACCAATGATGCAGGAACTTCTGCTAATCCATAAGATCCCAGAGAGTCCCTCTTTTTACTATGCCAAAGTCAAACCTCATTTCTCCGTTTCCTGCAACAGTTTTGGATTCAGAAAGATGATAGATGTGTACTGTGATGACCTGTACACATGATCACTAGAGTCATGTATGTGGAAAGTTTACGAAGGATAGAACCAGAAAATCTACTTACTCCAACATTAATTAATTTCTTTATCAATTTTTCAAACCACCAGAGTTACGATGTTCAAACATCAATTCTGATCAGTGAGCATATTAGCTATACAATAGGTCAAGATATGCTACAAGTACTTAAATTCATCTCCACAAAAACCATTTTTCATAGCCAGTTGACAAGGAGAATACAGTAGTAAATATGCACATGTCAATTAGGGCTAACTAGAAGCATAAGATTTATACACAAGATTCAACTTTTGTTTACCTGATGGTGCTATGGCATGTTCAGCCCCTCAAAATACTAAGGTTGTACATCACTACCAACAGAAACTTGCGGTAATTCCTTGCGCATCAAGTGCTTGCGCTTCTGGAGGCTCAGCCAAACAAGGATACTGTCAGTCTGAACAATGTCGTATCCTGCTTTTATGTACATGTTGAACGGCACTTCATCAATTATTCTACAATGAAGATATACACGCGTTTTGGCATCCATCTTGACAACCAGATCCTCACATGCCTTAAGAAGTTGTTTTCCAATTCCTCTCCTGGTGAGCAAAACAAGATTTTTAGTTTTAGAACAACAATAGAATCCAATATCGCGAACATAATATACTACTCCATATGGCATTAAACCAATCAATTTTGCACTCAACTCATCTATATCTTTAAACAACAAGTGAGATTCAAGGTACCACATTCATTTGGAGGCATACAAATTCCAACATTAATCTACAAATCTAGAAATCTCAAAATATTTGAGAGAAAGATTAAAAAAATCTACTCCGCTTATTTTGGTGGGGCTAGATGTATAGATTAGATTTAGAGAAAATAAATGATCTACACCCTTTTTTTGGTGGGACCAGATTATAGTTGAGCTATTATTTGGTAAAAGGAAAATATATACACCGCTTATTTTGGTGGGACTAGATAATAATGATGTAGGCTTTTAGAAAATATTATAAGAATCCCATACAAGAATAACAAATCTAGCTATCAAATTGCGCAGGCCACTCCAATAGTTATATAAGCAAAACCGCTTTTAAATAATTTCTCACCTAATTGTTCTACTTTGGTGAATTACAATAAATTTGTATCATGTTTCAAAGCAAAACTAACTAACATTATTGATTAAACAAAGATAGTATATGAGCACCAAGCAATTTGAAAAGAACGAAAACAAGCAATGGGCTCCTTGATAAAAACAAAATTTTCATCAAGATACTATGAAGGTGGTATCTTCAAACCCGCCCTTCGTGCCTGTGTCTGTGTTTCTCCAATCCTCCAGTAAAAAGGTTGCCGAAGACCAAGACAGCACAAGCACTCAGCACAATCCTCCTGTGTCTGTATCGTCTCTTTGTTTTCCTTTTAGGGCCTGTTGCGCTGTGCCCTCAGCAGAACCCTCGTACTTTCGTATCTGTGTGTGTGTGTGTGGTGTGAACTTTTGTGTACTCTGTTGCGTGGGCGGTTTGCTTTATATATAAAGCGGGGCGAAAGCCTTTTTCGGTAGACAGCACAAGCACTTGAAGGTTCCGAAGAGCCGCATCAGCTGCCCACACTAACAGGTGAGAACCAAAATTCATTGAAAACATTGTGGCCGGGAACATGCCCTTTGTTGGGCAGGACAGGATGCGAACCACTGCTTCGTGCCAGATTGCCCAGGAAGAGAAGATGAAGAGCACAGAAAGACAAAACCGGAGCATCACTAACTAACTCATAACAAACATCGCCATCACCACTGCCAAGTCAGGCAGTAACGCTGGATGACAAACTGCGGAATCAGGAATTGATCCATGCGAGCAGAATAGAAAATACCACTGGCTCTCCGGCATTAAGGTGTGTAGCTACAACAGGACGAGGATAGAGTCAGGACAATTTTATTCCATACAGCATCACATGATTCACATCCACAGACAAGACGCCCCTGCTAAGAACACACAAACCTAACATACGAGGAACCGAATCTGTACCCATGCATTCATCCAGGGTTCCGGCGATGAGGGGAATCGGCGGAAATTAGCCAGAGAATTGCGGTCTCTTCTTGCTCCCAGAAGCTAGGATTTCAATTCATTCGAATCAGGATAGCTGATCAAATGTGTAGGGGACTATGTTATAGTAACATGTTGGCTATTCTGATTGAGCGCGCCAAGCAGGACGGCCAGATTGCAGGAGTAGTGCCACACCTTGTGGATGGTGGCCTCTCTATTCTGCAATACGCCGATGACACAATTCTCTTTATGGAACATGACCTAGATAAGGCTCGAAACCTGAAATTCTTGTTGTCAGCGTTTGAGCAAATGCCGGGTCTTAAAATTAACTTCCATAAAAGCGAACTTTTTTGCTTTGGAGAAGCCGTTGAGGCGGCGGCCGATTATGCTGACCTGTTTGGTTGCGCACATGGCCAATTCCCGATTAAATATCTGGGAATACCGATTCATTATCCATTGCGGAGTGGAAGCATGTAGAGGAGCGGCCAGAGAAACGGTTGAGCAGTTGGAAAGGCAAGTTGCTCTCAGTTGGAGGACGGCTGGTTTTGATTAACTCTGTCCTCACAAATATGGTTCTATATATGCTTTCTTTCTTCCAACTCCCAAAAGGGGCCCTGCAAAGACTGGACTATTTTAGATCCAGATTCTTTTGGTAAGGAGACGGTGAAAAGAAAAAATACAGGCTGGCCAAATGGAATGTGGTTTGTAGGCCGAAAGACCAAGGTGGCCTTGGAATTCATGACCTGCAGGTCAAGAATGAGGCCCTACTTAGTAAGTGGTTGTTTAAACTTCTTACTGAGGATGGTGTTTGGCAAACCATGATGCGCAACAAGTATCTAGGCCAAAAGGCGGTGTCTCAGGCATATTGGAAACCTGGTGACTCGCACTTTTGGGCTGGCCTAATGGCGGCAAAGAAACATCTCTTTCGCTTTGGGTCTTTCACGATAAGGGACGGGTCGGAGATTCGTTTCTGGGAAGACATCTGGCTAGGCAATGCCAGTCTCCGAGAACAATATCCAGCCCTGTACAACATTGCTCGCGATAAGAATAAAACTATTGCGTAGGTGCTCAGTTCATCCCGCCCAATATTTTAGGCGGGATTTGATTGGCCCCCGACTTACGTCATGGCATAATCTTTTATCCCGTCTGGATTTGATCAATTTGACACAAGGTCGGGATGTGTTTAGCTGGAACCTTACTACATCGGGGTCTTTCACAGAAGACACTATGTACCATGCGCTCACACACTCTGAGGTACCGGTGAGTAATAATAAGAAAATCTGGAAGTCAAAGATTCCACTAAAAGTTAAAATCTTCATGTGGTATCTTCGTAGAGGAGTTGTTCTAACCAAAGACAACCTCGCACGGCGCAATTGGCCAGGGAGTAAGAAGTGTTGTTTTTGTACTCATGAAGAGACAATCAAACACCTATTTTTCCAATGCAAGTTTGCACGTTCTACGTGGTCAGTCATCCAAATAGCGTCAAATTTGTATCCGCCCACAAGTGTCGCCAATATTTTTGGTCATTGGTTGGACGGTATTCCAAATAGGTTCAAAACGCTAATAAGGATGGGAGCGTATGCCTTACTATGGTCGCTTTGGCTATGTAGAAATGATTTGGTTTTCAGTGACAAAAATGCTTCTCCTTTGCAGGTTATTTTCCGTTGTATGCACTCGCTTCATACGTGGTCTACGCTACAACGAGCGGAGTACCAACCGTTGTTGAAGGCGGTGTGTACGCGGTTGGAGCAGGTGGCTACGGAGGTTTTTACCCAACATGGGTGACAGCATAATCTCCGTATCGGTCCACCACCCCTTTCGACATAGGCATAGTGTCGGTCTATATGACTCTACTGTCGCCGATTTGTCGGTTTTTTCCTTTCTTTTTGTCAGACTTTAGGTGTTTGGCTATGTACATCCTAGTTATGCAAAGGCCGGGTGTTACTCATAATGCTTTGTATCCGCTTGATGCTACATTTTGAGATAATAAAAGCGTCCTTTATCGAAAAATAGTAAAATTGTATCATTGGTCATGTTGAACATAAAAAGAGGACTGTAATTCCAATCTGAAGGATGCACATGTCACAATTGGCTGAAATCTTTTACTCAAATTATCCATAGTCCATACTTCTAAGGAATCCCTTAACTCTACCCAACATCTTTAATTCCAACCTAAAGGATGCACTCATGCACATGTGACAATTGGCAACAAATAGCAATCCCGAACAAAAGATGGTTTACTCGAGTCCTCCATAGGTCATACTTCCAGGGAATCCCCCTTTCACAATCAACTCAATGCCCAACATCTGTGTTCAGAATTACATATTTGTCCTATTTTACAAAAATAAACAGGTGGGCAAAATGGTGGTTGGAAAGACCGAAAGAGAGCATTATCCGTTACCTCCTCAACGAGGTCTTCACAGTCATGTTGCAGATGTAAGGGAACTCGAGCGGCGGCGTGGGCGTGGGCGGTGCCCCGGGGGCGCCCACCGCGTCCAGCGACACCTCGGCGGTGCACGCCATCTCCCCCTCATCCCCGTCGTCCTCGCCCTCCTCCCCTTCTTCCGCGGCGGCAGCGGGCTTGTAGAAACCCACTAGGACGGCAGCGTGGGGCGCGAGGCCGCGGCGCTCGTAGAGGTAGCGGCGGATGACGAAGGCGAGGAGCTGGGCGTAGCGCTGCGCGGGGGCCCACCTGACGTCCTCGGAGAAGGAGGAAGCGAGGAGGCGGACGAGCACGTCGGCCTCGGCGTCGTCGGCCGGGGTGAGGGCCCGCACGGTGAGGCTGCCGTGGGCGAAGGAGTGCTCGTAGCGGAAAGCGGCGAGCGCGTCGAGCTGCGAGAGCGCGCTCGGCGAGAGGAAGACGCCGCCGCCGGCCGGCGAGGGGGAGGGGGAAGGGGAGGAAGAGGCGGCGAGAGGGGTGAGGCGGAGGTGGCGAGGCGAGTGGGTGTGGGAGAAGAGGAGGTGGGGGGTGCCTGGAGACGGCGGGGGAGAGGGAGAGGAGCGCGGGCGCGGCCATGGGAGGGAGACGGTGGTTTAGCGGGCAGCGTCGAGAGGAGCGGAAGGGGGAGAATTTGAGTGATTTTTCTGGTACGTTTTGAACGGCTTTACGTGGATGAACGTCAACTGCTGGCGTTGTCCCGGCTAGGCTCGCTGGCTATGGCCGGTGCCCGGTAGCCGCCTCCTCGCGCGAGAGGTGCTCCCACACTCCATGCTCCCAACATTCAAAGAATAAATTTATTTATTTTCAAAAACAAAAAGGTGATTTTCTTGGGAAATCTTAACTGGCGAACATTCGTTAGGAGGAAGGTCCCAACGAACGCCCCCACAACCATCGGATCCAGATCACGTGGATGCCAGATTTAAAAAAAAAAAATTATGCCAAAAAACTGTCATGCCCTTAAGAAAATGTCTATCACCCTATAACTAAAACTGCCAGTAAAAACGTTCACAAATGGCATACCCTCCCAGCGAATGTTCCCATAAGGGGGTCCTTTTTTAATGTTCACAAGAGATGTCTATACTATCCCTAAAATTTCAAATCCAAATTCGAAACACACATGGTGAAGAAAATACAAATCTAGATGGGTTTTATCTTTTTGTGACACTATACATGCAGATTTTCCTTTTTTTTTTCTTCATGTGTGTTTTCTATAAAGATTTGCAAACTTTAAGGATTGTAGAAACATGTCTTGTGAACATTCACATTTTTTCTGGAATTTCGTGAAACATTGATATTTTTTTTGAATGTTGAGAGCATGGGAGCATTAAAGGTGTAGGAGCACCTGATATATTTCAGTTACAAAATTCAACTAGCAGCTAGCGTAAAAAAATAACAAATTCAACTGTGATGGACTGATGGTGTTAACGAGCCCAATTCATAGCCTAGTTAAATTAACTACTATTCATAGTATGATTTATCTTTTTTTACCTGTAAGTTAAATTTATAACTACAACATGCTTGATATATATTATGTTAATATACTTGATTATTTCAAAAGAAATTAACTTGTAGTATAGGTTTTTTATGTTAGATGTACCGGTTAGAGCATATCCAATAGCAGCCCTATATATAATAGGGCAGTGAAAAACTGGTTTAGGGTACCAAAAAAAGAATTTTAGGATACCGAATTTTTTTCTTCTCTAACAGCTTCCCTAAAATAGGTCACTACAACTTCATACATAGTGAAACAAATAATACAAACTCATCGAATCCAAATCAAATAAAACACAAATAGTACAAACATAACATCAAATTATTAGATAGTTCATCAATCCACAACATCAAATTCAACACAAATTGTTCAACACATATAACAACAAAGTTCATCATACATGACATGAAACATAGAGATAAAACTAGTGGTCGCGTTGCCCATGCCATGTCCACCACTCCTCGATGAGATCTTTTTGAAGATCTTCGTGCGTATCCAAATCTCAAATGTCATGACACACCTCAAGAAAGCATCGGATTCGGTCTTCCCTTCTATGCGGCCACACTGGTTGCCCCATGAGTTCATAGAAGGTGTGAAATCCAAATCTTTCCCATGCTCATTCTCAATGATCATGTTGTGCATGATCACGCGGACTGTGATGATGTATCAAAGGATTTCTTGATCCCAAAACCTAGCCAACCCTCGCACAATGGCAAATTGGGCTTGCAAATCCCAAAAGCCCTATCCACATCTTTCCTAGTGGTCGCTTCAGCATTATGGAAGTAGAGTTATTTTTTACCTTGGAGGCTTGAAATTGGCTTCACAAAAGTACCTCACTTCGGATTATCCCATCCGCAAGGTAGTAGCCCATGTTGTATTTGTGGTCATTTGCTTGAAACTCCACCGGTGGTGATTCCCTCATTAGCTAACTTTGCAAAGAGAGGTGGCTGCTAGAGCATATTGATGTCATTGCAAGATATAGGTATCCCAAAATATGCATGCCAAATCCATGTCTCTTGATCGGCCACGACCTCAAGAATGATGGTGGCATCCTTCTTGTGTCATTTAAATTGTTAATGTCATGCTGCAGGGCAGTTCTTCCACTTCTAGTGCATGCAATCAATGAAGCCAAGCATATCTGGAAACCAATAGGCTTTGTTCATCTCCAAAAGCTACGCCATGTCCTGAGCATTGGGTGCTCTCAAATACTCTGGCCCAAACACTTTAACCACCGCCTGTGCAAATTTCTTGACGTAAAAGATTGAAGTGCTCTCTCCCATTGCCAAGTTATCATCAACGCAATCTGCTAGAACACCACATGGCCTCATGCGCAATGTGGAAGTCACCTCGTGGATAATGCTATGTCCAAGATTTCCAGTGCAATTCCTCCTCTACTTGAAGGACCGATCATGTTGCTTCACACAATTGGCAATGTGAAGGAACAAGTCTAGAGACATCCTAAACCGGCAGCTAAAGTATCACTGGATACACCGGAGATGAACCAAAATAGTTTTTCATCAATCAGTGTGTGCCTCTTGCCTATCCCTCCGAATCAACTCATACCCGAAAATGAAACCACCATGCTTCAGCCTCTTGTTCTTGTGCACCATCAAGATCAAAGCAATGTCCTCCTCTTCGGTCATGCCATATTCCTCTTCAGACGAGGAATCATCCCATAAAGAGGATTCAAATGAACTCATCTACAATACAATAATTTCCATTGCAATATACTCATTTGGTGCATTTGGAGGTTGTGTGGGTGGCGAGCGTGTGCAACGCAGGGGTTGCTCGATGGTGGAGTGGAGAGCATCTGCTCGGAGCCGCATGGCTGGATCGGGGTGGACCACAACCAACGGTCGGCTTCATGCAACATTTCTGGAGATTGTGTCGGCCGCATGTAGCACAGAGGTCGCTCCGTAGCGGTGCGAATGGATTCTGCTGGGCCTCCAGCTTGCATCTGGGTGCAGGAGGGTCTGCAACCTATGGGCGAAACTAGGCGACACAACGGTGGCGTTCGATGGTGGTGTTGCGGGTTGCAGTGGCACCGGAGCTCGTGCTCGGCACAAACATCGGGCGAGTGGAAGGCGCCGTGTGGATCGATGGACTGCTGCCCCTTGTCAGGTATCTCCAAGGGAATCTCTAGCATCAGCGATGGCATCCAACGCGTGCTGATTTTGACACTCGCGTGCGTGGATTGGTTGCAGCAAAAGGATGCTTGCCAGGTTTGGAGGATCTAGCACGATGCACCATGCGTTGGCCCGGACTCATGGGGAGACTGTGAGAGGCATGGTCCTCCTATCCCTCTCTGTTGTCGGCAAACGCCATTGAGGCCGGATCTGGTCCGATCACATGCTATCGACATTTACGTGACTCATCGGGTGGCGATGGCTGCTAGGTGCCACCATGGTGCGCACAACAACCATTGATGAGAAGGTGGTGCGACAACGTTCAGAAGCGACATGATGGAGCCCCCCCTTCCAACGACTTCTCTTTTGACCGACTAATTCTATGTGAGCAGACTGGTAGAGTTGTGGACGACGATGATGGCAGTAGACATGATAGGTGTATTTTCTCGGGGTGAAAACCCATGATCCAACTTTCTGGCTTAATCAGGCAGCACCGACCATCCTGATTGAATGTTTGAGTACTTGGAGCTTCTCCAATCTAATTCCAGACACAGTCAGTAGACCTTACTTTAGTGTGGGTAGTGTAAGACAATTAGGAAGTATTGATAATCTTTTGTATAATCTCTTCTTCAATCCTAGGAGCAACAAAGGAATGTCCTTTAGGGACAGCGGCGTCGTCCGCGCGTCGTTATCTTATTGAAGGTGTTGGTTTTAAGATGTTTTGGTTGGACTATCCAACATCGACGCACGAGCGGCAATTCCTTCTTGAAAACGCTGTGTTGAAGTGTTGTATCCTTTATCTGAGCTAATATGTCGTCGTAGATTTCGTGGTATGATTTGGAGATGATGTAGCGATGCATCCCTATGTGGATGGCCTCGAGTTTTTTATTTTCCTCTTTGTAAGCTGATTTGTTCAGCATTATCGATAATTAATAATATCTATGGTGTTTAAAAAGTAATATTATATTGCTGTGGGCATCACTCGACGGAGAGACTGAGGTCTGCAGTTTTTTAGTGTTGCTCCGCAACCAGATCAGGTGGCTAACTATGTCGCTGCTGCTCCTATCACCTTGATGATTTGATTTGTGGGAAGATCACTGACTTGATTGATCAGTCTATCAAACATTTCAGACTTTATATATGGGGGGCCTGGTTCCAACCGCAAACCAGACCAGTGTTATTGCCCACTTTTTCAGATCAAGAATTCAACCCCTGTACAGTCAGTCTCACATGCAGACGGTTGTGCGTTTGCTCTGAATTATCACCCCCATGAATATACATTGATCCTCAGCACCGACGCCATAAATTGGAGCCTGACAAGGGTAGATGGATCTTGCCGGAAATTCTTCAATGGGCAGCGCAAGTAGCACCCACAGGTACTATCCCCTCTGGAGAACACTACTTAGCTCGATCATCTATATAAGATCGCAAGCTATCGCCATGGCCAAACCACAAGCACCACAGTCACTTCACTGCTCAAATAGCTGGCAAGAGCTTTGAACGCATTGCAACTTTGCATCCCGGTCGATCGATGGCGTCCAAGGTTGAGCTGGTGGTGGAGGTGAAGTCGCCGGCCGACAAGCTGTGGACGGCGCTGCGCGACTCGACGGAGCTGTTCCCCAAGATCTTCCCCGAGCAGTACAAGAGCATTGAGACCGTGGAGGGCGACGGCAAGTCCGCCGGCACCGTCCGCCTCCTCAAGTACACCGAGGGTACGTGCGCGCGTCGTGAAACGATCCACATGTCCAGACGAGTATGTATAAGCTTGTAGTGCATATGTAACGTGAGCCTTGGGTGCGTGCGTTCAGGGGTTCCGATGGTGACGTTCGCCAAGGAGAAGGTGGAGGTGGCGGACGATGAGAAGAAGGTGGTGTCGTACAGCGTGGTTGACGGCGAGCTGGTCAGCTTCTACAAGAACTTCAGGGTGACGGTGCAGGTGACCGACAAGGGCGCCGACGGCGCAGGCGCGGTGGTGAACTGGACCATGGACTTCGACAAGGCCAGCGACGAGGTGCCCGAGCCGGACGTCATCAAGGAGACCGCCGCCAAGACCTTCCACGACCTCGACGACTACCTCCTCAAGAACTAGCTTTTAGAGTAGCTGCCTCGTCGCTGGCCGCCGCGGACGATCCTCCATCCGTCCGTCCATCCATCCGTCCATCCATGGCTACTGTCGTCGTTACTTGCTGTCTGCGGTGTCCCCCCACCTAGCTTACTCTCATGAAAACGACCGTGTGTACCGTGTACGTGTGTGCGTCTGCCTGCGCTGGGACGGACGCATGAGTAGTGGAATAATAATGATAATAAAGTCGCAGCTTTATGGTCACGTATACGTACGAATGGTGTTAGATTTTTGTGATTTGGTTTGATTCGATCTGCAGAAAAAATTCAGTATGTTGCGGTGGAATTTCTTTCTTCAAACCGGGCTACTCCCCTTCTTAATAATTTTCATAACGGAAATACAAAACATTGAGTTCAAGAGAGAGATAACATGGGCGGGGAAGAGAAAGCAACGAGTTCGGGCACTGAGGAAACCCACCACATGGAAAAAACTAGACAGCACCAAGCACCAAGAAAAAACTAGACCTATTAAGTAGTACCAACCACATGAAAATATTACGGACAGAGATGATTCCCCATCCAAACCAAGACGCAACAACTATCCAAAAGCACAATGAAAATACTAACCGGCGAACGTTCCCTAGAAGGGAATGACAAACAAACGCCTTTTGATGGCAATTTTAGGTGGTAGGAGATGGCAAATTCTGCATGTTTTTGTCGCAAAATTTTCTTCTTTCCAGAAAATGACATGCGCCTTTGAAAAAATTACCATGCATCTTTGAAGAAACTGCCAGCAAAAACGTTCGTAAATGCCACCCCTCTCAACGAACGTTCACTGGCTATTGGGGTCCAAGCACAAATGTCTATAGCAGACCACAACACGACATCCACACCATTAGCCACTGTGAACTTCTGTGTTAACTTGAGACGTCACATACAATAGCATTATCTAGGTAGCAATCTCTTTCAGCATCTTACCACCATGCTTCACAACATCAACCAGCTTTGGCTTCGAAATACCTATTCAATACAACATGAAAGAACAAGGTGTAAACACTATCTCAAAAGGAATTCTGGTCCATTTGTGCTCAAAAGTGGCACGCTTGTTTTTCACCTCCACAAAGGAAAGCAAAACACCACATATAACACTGCTACAACGAGTTAGGACACAGATCAGTCCCCAACACCGCACCCACCGTTCTTCAGACCACTCTAGCAATTGGACACAAGAAGAACAGGTGCTGGGAAGTCTCAGTTTGATTGTAGAAAGAGCAAGTAGGGTTTCGAGGCCAATGCCTTTTTCTCATAACTTCCCTGGTAAGGATAACATTTCGAAACAATTGACACAGGAAAATCTGAATTTTGCGAGGGATTTTAGTGTTCCAGATCCATTTGAAATTAGCCCCAGCAAGATGTTTTTCGAGCCAGCAATGGATAGATATAGTAGTGTAGATATGATTTATGTTAAGTTTCCAGATGATATCATCAGTTAAATCACATATAGGAATGGTACGTCATCACATATTTTTCATTCTCTCCCATTGTTCAGCCATAACGGGGGACAATGTTCTACTAAAGGATGTTACAGGATTAAGCGAGTCAAGTTTTTCCATAGTGCAATTTTGTTCTAAACAAACACCATAAAGCAAAGGGAGTTTCTCACAAAAGGGTCTATTTTTAAAAAAAATATACATTTCCAGAGTCTAGCAGTATTACCCTTAATTATCACAACCCCTTCTACCCACCATATATAAATCTTTCACTCTCATTATTGCCTTCCAACAAGGAGAATCATATGTCATAGATCTAACCGATGCAACAATAGAGTTCTTCAAATATTTAGCTTTAACAACTTCTTGCCACAGTCCACTACCTTTTATCTAATTTTCACCAACATTTGACTAGTAGACATATAGTTTGTTTTCTAATTTCCACCACCATTTGACTCATAGACTTATATTTATTTCCTGAGATCTTTAACACCCAGGACCCCTTTGCTTTTTTTTATCTACAAACAATGCCCCATTTCACCAAATGATATCTCTTTTTTCCACAACATTGCCAAAGGAATTTTCTTCTAGTTTTATCCCATTTCTTAATCATAGTTCTATTCATAAGAAACACTGACATATATAAGATGGATGTGGGATAGGACATAATTAAGCTAGATAGTACGACCTTCCATAGATATAGCATTCCCAACTGAAGCATCAATTTCATAAGGAATTCAATATCAACAAAGCTCCAGTCATACACTTTTAGGCCAAAAAAAATTTACAGGCATGCCTAGATATTTAAAAGAAAAGGAGTCGATCTGCCAATTGAACATCCCAACATAAGTTTCCACAGTAGGTTCATCACCCCCAATAACACACACACCTCACTTTTTAGAATTAATTTTTAAAATCGACATGATTTCATTCTGGATTATCCTCAAAACACAAAATAGTATTGGTGGCGTATTGTAAAATATCAATGCCATTAGGAACAAGATCAATTTCCAGCCCAGTCAAAAGCCCATTGAAGGGTGCTTGTGTAACCATTTTAGTGAGGCTCATAGTTGCCAGGTTAAAAAAGGAGATATGTGGTCCCCTTGGCGCACCCCCTTGGATCTCTGGAAAGTAGGGCCCAATTACAACGTTCAGTTTAACACATATATCACCGTCAAGCATACTATGTCTATTCCAACAAATCCACTTACTGGCAAACCAACGCACAGAATGACAATCAGGTAGGAATTCCCAATTGACCCTATCATAGGCCTTACCGAAATCTAGCTTAAGAACAATAATAGTTCTTCTTTTGTTCACATAACTATGGTGCAATATTTCATGCAATGCCATTATGTCATCCATAATGTCACAACGTTTATTAAAGCATTCTGGTGTCTGCTCAACAAAATATCAACAAAAGGCTCAAGACGAACAATCAAAACTTTTGTGATTAGCTTGTAAACACATCTCAATCAACGAATGGGCCTAAATTGTTGTATCTTGTTTGCATCAAAAAGTTTGGGTAGTAGTGCAATAATACCATAGTTTAATTGTTTAACTTCTAGAGAAACAACATGAAAACATTCAAATAAACGCATGACATCCTCACTGACCACATCCCAACAATGTTGAAAAAAAATCTATGGGTATATTATCAGGGCCAGGGTATGATTAGATTTCATAGAAAATAAAACATGTTTTACTTCCACCTCACTGAAGGGTCTACTAGTAGAAAGGTATCTAGATCAGATTAATTTTCATTAGGAGCCCACAACCCATTAGCCAAATGATACATGTTACTAGGTGCAGGTCCAAACAACTCTTTATGATAGCCAGTAGCATGATTAAGCAACTCATCAATGCACTCAATAGTAACATCGCAATCACTCAAGGAGAAATTGTGTTTTTTTGTTCCTACCATTGTCAATAATACAAAACTAAGTAGTATTCTAGCCCCCCTTAAGGAGCCACTTCATGAGATCTTTGCAACTAGGCAATTTCCTCTTTAGTTACTCCCTCCATCCCATAATATAAGAGCGTTTTTTACACTAGTGTAGTGTAAAAAACGCTCTTATATTATGGGACGGAGGGAGTAGTAAATTGTGAAGTTCAACATTCATCTCCATTCTACAACAGTAAATTTCACAGATCAAAACATCATTTTTTTCTTCTAATTCTTCCAATAGGGATAGTTCTTCTCTCAAATTATTTATTTTTCTTCTAGAAACACCAAAAGAACTAGAACCCCTTGAATCTCTTGATATTAATGTTGATAATATCTCTATGATATCTTGAGTTAACTACCAATTTTTGTCCACCAGGGGCTAGAAATCCTTATTGTTGAGCCAACTAAGATCAAACCTAAATTCTCTGTTGTGAGAAGAAACAGGTTTGTTGTCCTGAGTGTTAAGAAACAATGAGCAATGGTTAGAAATTTCCCTAACCAATTTCCTAACATTATGTCTAGTTTCTCAAGGGTAGGGATCTGATGGTTATTGGATCAGGTGTGCAAGCCCCCACTTAAATTGATTTATCTCAGGCAAAGAGTGTTGATAATAAAGTTAAATAGACCAGAAGAATGAGGTAATCTGTTTTTCATTCCTTTCACCCGCATGTCTTAAAATATTGAAATCCCCTCCTGAAATATAGGGTGTCTCCATGGCATTACAAACTCAACCAACTCAGTTAAAATTCAGTTTTATGCTCCTCATGAGCAGACCCATAGACTACTACGAGCGCTCACCTCATCTTCTTTTTTTGCATTACATTTTTCCCAGCTTGATCGAGTTCACTTCTAGTGATTCTTGTCTAGCACTTAGGATGGCCTCAGATTTTCCCACTAAAGAAATCAATTTCCGAAAAAACACCACCAAGATCAAACTTCGCACAAAAACTCAACAAGTAGCGTTTCTTCATAGTGTCATGTAATACCAAGAAATTTAGGCAATGATCTTTGATCTAGATAAACAGGTCTCCCTGCCCCCCTACAATTCCATAAGAGACCTATCATTATATATTTTTTGCGTGGGGGGGGGGGGGGAGGGGCTGGGTAGCACCTCCAATATTACTCATTTTATTTATTTGACTTCTAGTAAAAGGTTTAGAGATGACCATGTTAACTTCCCTCTCTCTCCTTTCATGGATTTAACAACAATACAAGTTTCCTCATCTACATATCTATCATTAATCCAATTAGTGCTAAGAGGAGATTACTCCCCAGCCACTTTAGTTAGAAGCATCAGATCATCTTGTTTTTGTTCCAAATTATCGCCTTTTCAGCTAGATGTTCTCTAGTTTTCTCAAGTTCCATAACGACATCTATAGAAATAAAATCATTACCATAAATTTCAAGACTCATTCTAGAAGCTTTGCTCATCAATTCTAAATTAGCACAATGTAGCAAAAGTGTTTAGAGAGGAGATATTGTCAGTACCTTGCAGGTTCCTCTTCTTGGTGAGATTGATAGCTCTAGCTTCCATATTTGTCATGTTAGTGCATGTAGTCCTTTGACTCGGTTTGGCATGCACTACTTCTTTCATAGGAGTAGGAATGATTTCCACACGTTCAACATAAATGGTAGGAGATTTCACAACATAAACAGAGGAATTTTATGTGCAAGAAACAACATGAGGGAGTAGGCTGGCTAAGCGAAGCAGCTAAATCGGAAGTATATTAAGGTACAACCACATGAGCAGGAATCAACTAGATGCTACTAACCACCATCTCCTCATAAGGAAATTGTTTCTGATTGCCTCATAGCACTCAACTTGCATGTCTTGTTCATTTTACTTTTCCCAAGCAATTTTATTAATGAAAAGTTAATTATCTTCCTCCTCACTCTTTGCATCAGAGTTATTCCTCATTGTCTTCCTTTTCCTCATTCTCATCTCTCACAGGAGCACAATTTTTACCACAAAAAAAATCTAGGAGGAGCAGGAAAACCGCCAACAACAATAGATCCTCTAGTGTCCATATTAGCAAATTCATCAGTTCTAGATCTCTTAGGAGAAGGACTACAATAGATATATTATCATTAGGGGTTTTTTTCCCAAGGATCTTATCAACATAGTAGACAAAATCATAAAAATGTCCTCCTAGACTCCCTCAACCACATTAGGAGTATTCTCGGCATCTCTATATCCAATGTTAAGTCTCGCAGATTCAGGCCTGTGTAAGATAGCCATGTCAACTTCTAGAGTAACACCAACCAGGGATCCTACATAGGATGCATTTTTCTCATTTATTTTATTCATGGGAATATTTCCAATATTAACCCATGTAATGTTCAACACTCCCTTAGACCCAACGGGCCCAGACCAATTTCTAAGATATTTACAACCACTCCACAGTTTTTTATGGTCATCCTTTCACTGTAACATGCTTTCCCAACTTCTCTGCCATTAGGAAATTATATAACATAGGTATTATGAACAATGGGTCTAGTAGTGCACCTCCACCCAAATCCTAAATAGATATTAAAGGTCCGCTCGATCTGTCTAGAGGAAGTTGGTCCCTCAATCACAAAAATGACAATATTGTTGCTCATATCTTTGACTTGCTTAGAAGAACTAGAATCATGAATGTAATAGAAGACCTGGCCCCTAGCCCGAAACCCACACATAGGCGTAATGCAATCCCAAGGTAACACAGTGTTGCACACAGGTAGAGGATGACCAACTGATCTGCAACGAGCACAAACAACATGAGGTCAAAACGTAGGAACATGACCCGGTTCGTTGCAAGCTAAGAAAACCTCAGCACCCATGGCGGTTGGTGAAGCATTTTCCCAGGGCCAAAGAGTGATCCTGCTGAAGTGGACCTTGTTGGCGACGCCAGCTGGTCTCGACGGTGTTGCCATGAGGCTAGGTGTTCTCGCCCCACTGCACGATGTTGCGTGTGCCTCCCTAAGCTTTCTTAGATGTCGCCTCCCATCGCTTCCCACCAACATTCATGTCGCTAGAGTTTTTGTTTTTGGAGGAATTTTGGTCGCCATCATTGTCTGGCTCGCGTTGCCACACATAGTTGTGGTGGTCGCCACTGTGATCTCACCCCGCGTCGCAAGCCAGCAGCCGGGGCCAACCTATGCGCCCTGCCTCAAACCATCCATCTGATGGCCGCGGTTGAAGTGCGCACCCTGATCCGCCATGGTAGGCGGCGTAGCATGAGGTCGAGGATGAGAGGCAGCGACTTGAGCGAAGGATCTGTCATCCCCGCCAACTATGCCCTCCCACCAATTGAAGGCAACCCTAGGCGCTGCCTAGAAGCGGTGGAAGAGGAGATCAAGATCTAGGATGGGGAGGAGGGGCTGGAGTGGTTGGACCTAGGGAGACTTATCCGTCTGGCCCGAGCTCACTGTGGAGGCAGGGCACCCGACATGGCTCGCTTGCAAAGTGTTTTGATTGGCCTCTAGCCCCGCAATGGCGCGCACACCTAGAGCTGGGCCTAGGATGCAGGGATCATTTGACCTTCGAGGTATGGCTCGCTCCCTGCGAAATGGTATACAAACGCGCCCCACCACCATCGAGTTAAGCGGTTCATCTCCATTGTCCAACAACAAGGGTCAGAGAAGAGATGCCGGTGCTACGAGAGGAGTGGAGGGAAGTGGAGGTCAGTGGTGATGGTCGACATGAGGCGAAGAGGAGGAGAGAGACGTGAGAACCGGCTGGAGAGGAGAGGAGAGCAGCTTGCAGTGGAAATTTATACTGGCAGGCTGGCAACTAGCTGCTATTGATTTGGATTCGTGATGGCAAAGTAGGAGCACATATAGTAGATGGAATTATGTATAGGTTTAATTAGCAGTGAAGTTGGTTCAGTCCATTCATTTTTCTTAGCAAAGCGGTCCATTTATTTAATGGTTGGAAACTCTTGTTGCACAAAATTGCAAGATCATCCCCGCACAAAAAGATCATCATACCGTAATTTGTTTGCCAACAGATTTCACTTCTCTAAATCTTTGTATCAACATTCAAGTATCTAATCATCATCTTGCTTTCTGAGATAATTCTCTTTCTGGAAAATACTCTCATCTTGTTCGATGTATATCATATTGACCTTTTGAAGTAAAATTGTGAGAACTCTCTTTGATAACTGATTGTGTGTGACGGTTGACTATGAAATGTATGCCCCCTTTTACTTTCCCCACCATGCTTCAAGGGGCAATCTTTTTATGACAAAAGGCATTCTTTTTTCGATGTCATACACTTTTTTGCAACATTTTAGGTTAGTTATGATAATTTTTAAAAGCATGCATCGAAAACTGTAGAAAGGCAATCATACTTTAGAAGTACCCATGTAAACCTGGACCGAGCTTGCCGTTTTGAATTTCTTAAAAAAAAAACTCTACTCATGGACTTTATTTTTGAACAATTACAGAACCATAGGGGCCAAGACTAAACCCCCACTCATCTTTAACCCGATAGAGTATCAAACCCATAGAGCCCTTTGCCGCCTTTTTCCAACAATGATAATGAGACTCCAATATCCCACCCTCGGTGCTGACGAGCTTTTCAAATTTTTTGATTCACTGTCGTCGGATACACATACAAATCAAAACGGGTGGCTAAACCGATGCAACGGGAGTATTCAGTTCAATTCCACTACCATTGCAACCATCACCGTCGAACAAGCCTCCCCCATTTCCTTGCTCATCCCGAACTCCCCTCCCAACCACACCCCCCTCCCCGCGCGTGCGGTGCCCTCACTTTTCTTCGCGCCACCCACACGTCTTTGTTAGGTAAATGTTTTCTCATTTCAATTGTCAGCATACTTCCTACTGTTTGCAAAAATTACAGTTCAAAATCATGCAATGAAGACTGAAAAAAGGTCGAACGAGGATTAAGTCTGAAGTATTTCCGAGACAAAGGGAGACGACACTCAGACACATAAACCTGCTCGGAGTACAAAAAAAAAAAACCAAGAGCCCTGGGTAACCCCGCCGGAACACCAAACCCTTCTGCCCCCGCCCCCTACATTCCGATGGCGACGGCGGTGTCGGCGCCCGTCTCCACGGCGACGGTGCGGGTCTCTAATATCCCGCCCTCCGCCGTCGCTAAGGAGCTCCTAGCATTCTTCAATTCCGCCGTCGCCGCTGCCGGCGAAGCCTACGCCTGCGAGATCGCCGCCGCCCGACGCGGCTGGTTAAGTCGAGGCGATGGGAGCGTTCAGTTCGATTCCACCGCCACCGCAACCCTCGCCGCCGAACTCGCCTCCTCCGGTCGCCTGCCCCGCTTCCTCGGCTCCCTCCTCTCCGTCTCCCCTGCCTCCGCGGACCTTCTCCCCCGCGCGCCCGACCTTTCTCTCCGCGTGGCCGACGCCCGCCTCCTTGTAGGCAACCGCGTCGCCGAGCGCGAATTCGAGGCGGCTGACTCTTGGGACAGCGTCCGCGTGGAGGTCATCCCGGGGAAGCGGCGTATAGACTTGTACCTGAATCACGATTCCCAGAGGTACAAGCTTGAGGTGTTCTTCGAGGATATCAGGAACTGCTACCAGTGCAGCTTCGATGGGGCCGGCGCCATCTTGCTTCAGGTGAGCTGCTCACCGTGTTTTTTTTTGAACGTTGAAGACTGTAGGAGAGGCTCCTACAGTCATATATTAATCAAAAAAGTATTTACATAGTGTACAAGGGTGTGGTGGGACTTCTGCCCCAATCACAGAGTACTAGGTTTCAGAGGTATAAGTGATTACAGGGGATTAAAGTAGTTTGGCTAGACCTAGGCAATCTCTCTGGCAAATTCAGTAATGAACCCTGGCAGCTCAGGTTTTGTCCTGTGTTGCAACAACAAGAAATCTTCTCTGAATCTTGACAACCAGGACCTGTGGGAAGGCGTCACTCCTCTGAAGATCAGGTTATTCCTCTCTTTCCAGATCGAGCACGCTGCTGTGGTGAACACTTCCATGAACATGGGTTTGGACCAAATTTGTTTAGCCGCTGCCATCCAGTCAAACCTATCTCCTTCTGTTGCCCAGGTCAACCCAACTGAAGTCCAGCACGTGTAGGAGAAACTGCAGGTATAGAACAAATGTTCCAGAGTTTCTTCTTGTTGGGTTTGGCAGAGCACACAGTAGTCCGTCCTGTCCGTTGATGAGCACACTACATAATGTCTACGTTTGAGCATGTTCTTGGTGTTTAATCTGTCGGACAAGAGGAGCCAAGCGAAAACCCTTAGCCTTCATGTACACCTCGACTTCCAAATCCACCGAAAAGCCTGATCAGCCGTGACATTTTCAAAGCAGAACTTGTAATATCTGGACGATGAATATTTGGGCCCCCATGTGTATGTCCAAACATCTCTCTGCTCTAGGTCTATCTGACACTCAGCGGTCGCCAGCTGCAAATCCCACGCTTCTTGTGTTGCCTGTTGAGACAGAGGCAGAAAGAAGACCGCTTCTGCACTTTGCGCGCTTAGGATTTCACGGACAGTCGCATCTTCAGATATAGCATAGAAGTGTGCTCTTGGGAATTCTTCTTGGAAGATTACCTCACACCATTCCAAAATAGTGTGCTGGATCCGTCCCCTATTTTAACTGTGGAGATTCCGCTGAAGATAGGAGACAGCGACATTACTTCTCTCCACCAGAACGACCCACATGGTCCAGTGGCGTGCAGGATTCTGTCCACATAGTACGTGTCCCAGATCAAGGTCACCCATGGCAGATCGTGTCTGTTATAGAATTTGTCTAGGAACTTGAGTAAAAGGGTCGTGTTTAATGTTTTTGTATCCAGCACACCGAGCCCCCCCCCGTGTCTTTTGGCTTACACACCATCGTCCATGAGGTCAGTGAGTTTGGTGTCTCCCCATTCTCATTCTTCCTTCTCCAAAGGCACAGTCTTCTGATCTTGTCCAAGTGAGCAAGAATTTTAGGCGGCAGGCGGATGGAGCACATCGCATACACCGCAATTGCAGTGGGCACAGAGTTTACCAAGGTCAGTTTGGATCCATAAGAGGCCATGCAGATTGTTGCAGACAGTCTTCTCTCTACAGTGTCAACCAGGGGCATCAAATCGACGACTGTGGGTTTCGTGGTCCCCATGGGCAGCCCCAGGTACGTGAACGGCATCGATCCTACTGTACATCCCAGCAAAGCCGGCCGCCGACGCCGCGTCTAGGTTGATCGGCACCTGAGTAGTCTTCTGGAAGTTTATCCGAAGTCCAACTGAGTCAGCGTAATCAAGAAGAATTTTCTTCATGCCTCTTGCTTTTTCTTCACATGCCTGCATCACAATTATCATGTCGTCTGCGTATTGTATCGTGGGGAAGTCTTTGTGTGTGCGTGGGGGGATTGGGTGTTTGAGGACCCCTCGGCGAAGTGTGTCGTTGACAGCAGCTTGCAGCAGGTCGGCCGCGAGGACGAAGATCAAGGGCGATAGCGGGTCACCTTGTCGCAATCCCCGGCGGCATCGACACTGACGGCCCGGGGCCCCATTGAGCAGTACTGAGGATTTCCCCGAACCAAAGATGCATTTGATCCATCCTAACCATTTCTCGTCAAAGCCCATGTGTCTCATGACCTCAATCATAGCCGGGTGTTCTAGTGTCGAAGGCCTTGGGAAAGTCCAGTTTTAGAAAGGCCCACGCCAAGCTGTCCTGTATCGTTCTCCCTTTCAAAAATCTGTATTGGTACATGTGAATGATTTTTAGAATCCATTTCTGTAACCGATCAGCAAGCAGTTTGGTTATTAGCTTCAGACAACAGTTTAAAAGTGTGATGGGGCGAAAATCATTTGCTGTCTGGGGCGAGTGGATCTTTGGAACGAGAGTGATGAACCCGGTGTTTATGCTTTCAAGATTGAGTTCTCCTGCATGGAAATCATGACAAAGCTGATAAAAGTCATGTTTGATTATATGCCAGCATGATTTGATAAAGTGACCACTAAACCCATCCGGCTCCGAGCTCAGTCGGCCGGCATGGTTCAAACCATCTCATCAATTTCCGCCTCAGTGAATGGGACAGAAAGTTCTTCCAGTTCATCAATCTTGGTAATGATAGAGCCTAGGTCGAATTTCTGATTTGGAGGCGAAGATTCTCCCAATCGTTCTTTAAACACACTAGATGACCCGTTGCGCCGATGGCGCAAAGGGCGAGAGCGAACCAAGCTTTCAAACCATGCAAATAAGAATATTGGGGGACGGATCATAAAATCCTTGAAGCATACGGAAATAGATATTTAGGTATAGATCTTATTTCAAGTATTATAGGTAGAACGAAAACATCACAAAGCAAATGCAAATATGAAATGTTAACTAAATTTGATGCTTCAGTGTTCTTGTTGGAGAAAATGGCAATCCATAGAAACAGGGTATGATCATCCGAAACACTTAAATGCTAAAGAACATGAACTGAGATACATCATACATGCAACACCTCGATGTAATTGTGTTCTTAGATTTCACTCAGCTAAAAGTGCTGGCTTTATTATCTTTACCACCCATTGGTCAGGGTTAAAACACTGAAAACAAAATTCAAATCCTTATATATTAACTCAAGCTGTGATGGTGGAGAACATTTGGATATTGACTGCAGGCTTCTCAATTCTATCAGAATTCAGAAAGCTTAGTCCAGTTCATGGATCTTTAAAGTATAGATCACAACCACTTCAAACCCATAGCAACCTCATAAATATAATCTCTTTCTTTTCTTTCATTTGTAAGCTTTGCCATTTTACCCCATTCTCTGCTGATAGCCAGGATGAAGCCCTACAACTCTTTTTGGAAAATATCCTCATTAACCGACACTTTATCTGGTGGAGTGGGCAATCCATGCTCGGGAAAAATTAGAGAATGGCCAAGGTCATCTATTAGTACAACCTTGAAAGCGTAATTCTATGCCAAATCACACACGGGCTTACTACAACATCAGACATTTTGCTCATAACAAAGATGCATATTAATCGAGAGATCTCCACCTCGGTGAAATCTGAACTTAGAACGAAAAATTGGAGCCAACTCACAAGGAAGGCTCGGATCAGCATAAGGGAGCGGGTGGATCCTCTTTCTCCTGCCGCCAATGAAAGAAGGTACAAGCACGTGCTACTCCGTCGGGATGTCTTTGACCTATAGAGCGCACCACAACAAGCAATTGAGCATTCAGCAATGCAAATAGGTGGAGGCAGAGCACCCCGGTGGCAGTGTGAGATTTGCAGGTACTTACCATCTGGCGGTGGGTGACGAGGGAAACATTGGGGTTGGGCCGGAAATGATGCGGCACGCCATCGAGGTCGCGCCACAGTTGTAGGTCATGTGGGCGTGCATCACGGACACGGCTGCACACGATCAGTCATCCATGTCCCTCCAGTTGAACTCGTCCTCCAGTTCGTCGGCAACCTCCTCCTCATCCTCAGGCACCCGCGCAACCTGCAAACCCAGCCAGAAATGCGTGAGCATAAAACGGGACCCGAAGCCGCCTACCCCAAACCCCACACGGATTCGGTGGCAGAGACAGCAACCCCACGCTGACCAACCAACCAAAGCAGCCCCCCACGCCAGCAGCACCGGCACAAGAACGGCGGCGATGCGAGCACAACACTACAACAGACGGCGAGCCATTCGAAGTAATCACCAGGAAACAAAAGAACACATTAAGCTCTAGGAATTAACATCACCTACGCTGCTTTCTTCGTACACACTTAATTCTGAAACAGGAAAACATAAGATTCAGGAATAAAATCTGAAAACTGTGTATATATACAGAGAAATGAAAAATAGGAATGCAAATTGCCCTATTACTCCCACGTGTAAAGGGCCAAAGCTATTTTCAAACAGCTTTATAAGATAGCTCTAGATTTTATAAGCCATAGTAATCAGAACTGTTTTGTCAGCCAGCTCTAGATTTTATGCGATTCAAACACAAAGCACAAGACACATGATTGTGCAACTTATGCATAGTCACCCTCGTCTTGGAATAGGCCACGGCTGATACATACAGATGAAAATTCCCTTCAAACATGCCAGTGTTTTTAGGCCATTAAATAGAGTGATGCATATTTTGTTTGTCAAGTACCTATTGACTCCCATGGCAAAGTGTGGTGTTTTACCAGGCCCACTATTTTTCTTATTCAGTAAATAGAACCAGAACCCAAAATTAGTAAAGGGATGTTCTCCTTATTAGGATACAGACTGCTAATTATAGTTTCTACCCCACCTCAACGATCACACCTCGGAACCTACAACATCAATGCTCGGAATGTGCAACCTACAAACTGCTCTACCCCTTCTCAAAATAAAAGACTTGTGCCACTTGGTAAATCTTATGGCCTTCCCCTTATGGCCAACTAATCTGCGCCGTTCTTTCAAAAAATAAAAGAGTGAAGAAGAATTGTGATCCGGTGATACAACATCCAGCGAAGGTATGTAAGATGAAGCCGTGGCACCAAAATCAATACAACCAACTATGAAGTTGCTAAACCAGGCTTCCGGTAAAGACTGGAAGAATGCATTGTCTGCCAAGGTGCGTAGTTTGTGAGAGTTTTACCTCTGGGAGTTGTAGCTGCACATACCCCTGAACAAATAAAAAACAGAAAATAAGTTTTAAGGGAGAAATGTTTAAGGGGGACAGGATAAATGTTCAAGGGAGAAATGATAGCTCAGTTCGCAAATACATTGGGCAATAGGAAAAATGTTTAAGGGAGAAATGACGGGTCCAGTAGAAAAATGCTATTCACAAACAGGGTATGATTCCTGTGTAAATAAGCAAGCTGATGTTGTAGTTCATGTTCATGTTCATGAATAAAAAACACCATATATAATAAGAAACCACTATGGAAAAGGGAATAAATAAGATTTTTCACTAAATCATTGTAGAATAAAGAGTTAGTATAAAATGTATGTTTTGCCATCAATCAACATGTTACCTGTCATATTGCAAACCAAGTATCCCATGGTCTTTTCTCTTTCTTTTTACAGTTAGTTTCAACTATAACTCTGCTTTAGAAAACAACTTTCTTAAATTATAGTACAGTAACTGGGATGGATATAATGGTCTTAGTATTGTAGCTTAGAAAGATAAATAGGTATTAGATGGGAACAACTCACTGTGCTAATGTAAACAGCAAGAAACTCTCTAATGTTTTGTGAGAGAACACATCTTGATTTGCATCTGTTATCAATGGCTACCGTCCTCTGATTTAGCACTAACATAACGACAGGCTAATGGATTTCCATCCACAGAAGTACATAACGATAGCCCGTCCTCTTATTTAGCAGTAACCCACTCTGAATAATCTGAACCAACACAAATGATTACATATTTGCCTTTTTCATGACATAATTTGCATTGGAAAGCATTTAACTCAACCTAATTGGGCAGGAGCTTCAGGTTTTCGTTTGTGTAATTATTAATTCATTCCAACATGCGTAATAGCCTACTAAACCAAATCCTCCAAAAGAAATCGTCCATCGCCAGCAAAACTCAAAGGTACCAAACTAAATTGCTTGTCGTGTGCTGCAAGTACTGCAGACAGAAACCAAGATCCAAACCTGTTGATCAACACAATATCATAGCTCCTTTCTGCTGTTCCACAAGACCACAAGATATACTGGATTTGGAAGAGACACTGGTGTGGTAGGCAAAATAAGCTAGAAAGGTAATTGTTTGGGGGCAAGGTAGCAACGGAAAAGCAAGAAAACAAGCACAATTTACATACATACTAATTAATCGAGAATTTGAGGACGGCAATTTCTCATCTGTTATTTCTCTTGTTTTGGGACAGTAAATATTGAGCGGATTTGCCTCATTACTGGGATAATAAGATCATTAACGAACTAAGGATGCATATGCGAGTAATCTGACAAAGAGAAGCAGTAAAAAGAAGAAATTTATTCCAGCTCAAAGTTGGGCTAGGCATGACATAGCAATGTGGCTCCAACGCTGGCGGTAAGATTTCGAATAGAGATGGATGCAGTTGTACCTGAGCTACTACCTAGTCGGCCTTGGGGTCACCGTTTCCTGATTGCGGTGCCGTCGAAGATGAGGTCGCTGCTCCCTTGCCAGTGCATGCCCTAAATATAAATATGAATCCACGAGGCAAATACAAATAAAAACATACTGATTTTCTTCAGTACCTAAATGGCAAAAATGCTTTATCTCATGGAAGGGGCGAATTTTCAGCAAGTTTCTTCACAGCAATGGTTTCCCCATCTGGGACAATTCGCTATTCAATCTCAGACTCTTTCAGCATCATCTTTAGCAAATATTGGCATCTTTTTTCAGCAACTTTAGGAAAGACGTAAACTAATAAAGCAAAACCATACCTCATAAACGGTTCCAAAACGCCTTTATCATTTATATGATTTTCTCTGAGAACTGATTTGTGATATTCTTCAGAAAGTTTAATGGCATATCCTTTGGCAGTGTGCTCAGAACACTTGGCTTGTTCTCTTCAGCTCTACCTCCACCAGCGCTAGTAGACATTTCTGATGATTTAAGACATTTAGCTGTGAGTTCTCATTTATCAGAGCAAAGACAGGTTTTTACAAGCTATGGGTTGCCACAAATTCTCATATAACAGAGCAAAGATTTTTATTTTTGCGAGGGAGCAAAGACAGATTAACAATACACAAGACTAAACATAGACCAAGTCATAAACAAGTTACTACTTAACTTGTTATCTTTGACTGGAACTAAATAATAGAAAAATAAATCACATGACTTACATAGATCAATCCTCCCCTGCCAGCCTTTTTGGATTTCATCAAACACCTTGTAGGCACAGAGAAACAAAACCTGCATAAACAAAGATGAGAAGCTTTGGATTGGAAGAAAGGGGGAGGAAAAAATCAGGAAGAAGAGAAGGGTGACTGTATCCCTTCCTTGCCTGCGTGGTTCACAATTTCAGTATCCCTTCCTTGCCTGCGTGGTTCACAATTTCAGTGCCATTGGGTAATTTCAGCATGGCGATGGAGTTATTTCGGTATCACTCCGTGGCCATCCGGTGGAAATTTTTCGTATTTTTCCTCTCCAAAACGAATAACCCTGACAGTGCATCTTTTTCTCCAGTGTTGGTTCTGAAAGTTCAGAAGCTGCAGTAGGTGAGCTTTTAGAATTCACATGAAGTTCGATTCTGGGGTTGTGAGTGTTCTCAGGTTTTCAATTTCACCCAGCTCGTTAACGGCCCATTCAGTATTTTGGATCAGCACTTTGAGACGTGAGCCTTTACTCCACTTCTTAAGGGTGTACCTTAGTCTTTTCATTTTCTGGCAAATCCTGGCTGCACTATTATGCAAATAACTTGGTTTGGACCAAGAAGTATTCACCACATCAAAGAAGCCTCTGTGCTGCACCCAGTAAGATTCTAACCTGAAAATTTTGCTCGCGGGGATCGATGATTCAATACTGACCAAACAAGGCGTGTGGTCGGAGATTGGTTTGGCCATGGCAGTAACCTTGGTATTAGGATATACTGAAGTCCAATTGTTAGACGTGAAGAACCAGTCGAGCTGCTCACCGCGTTTCTGTGATACTTCTGTTTTTCCTTTGTACATTATATATTAGTCAGACGTTGCGGTTACAGGGCGAGGTAGAGTGGTGACTGAATTTGCAGTTGTTTGTTCTCAAACTTTAGTTTTCTTTGCTATGGTATATTTAGAGTCTAAACATATAGAGTTGTTTCACTAAGTGATGTCCTAACTATCCAAACGGTTGCTTGTTTTTAGACATAACTATATTTAGTTATGGGCTTTCTATTTTCGTGCCCTTTCAGAACCTTGGCTCGTACGAAATTATGTCCTGTTGGGTTAATGAATTGGATGTGCCTTCTTTTTCTTTCCAATGCATGTGGTGGACAAATTTCTGGAGCATTTAGTGCCAAAATATATAATATGCGCCAATGCTACCAGTTTTTTAACTATTTATATATCGGCAAATGTTACAGCAAGATATTATATGGATCTACTGGTATCCAATTGTCAAATGTGGGAACATCTTGTGGTTGAACTTTGAAGAAGGAAGCTCTAGATGTACTTCCTCCCTCAATACTTGCGTGAGCTGAAAAATTGGCAAATTCTCGAGTCAGTAAACTAGAGTGAACCATCACAGTGGTCTGGTTTGCAATTATGCGTTAGAGCCCATAAAGTAAGATGGATAGTGGTGCTACTTTTATTTCCACTCCTATAAATATCAGTTTGTGGTTACTAATTAGAGTGAAATGGATATGAAGCTTATCTGATGAATACACATCACCGTTACTTTTCTAAATTTACTGATTATCATACTTCTTAGACTATAAGTTGGTGAGGCACAACACTCTTTTAATTCTTTTTGTAATTCTGAAGTTGGTAAAATATACATTATCTTGACTAATGTTAATTTAATATTTGTTTCAGCTCATGTATGCACCAAGAATATGCACAACAATTTCTGGGCCTGCAGTTTATTCAAGGTTCTCAGATGACCGCTTTCATGCATGCAAGGAGAATGCGAAGTTTACCTGGGTCAGAGCACTAGATTTTACACCCAACCACTCTTTTGGGAAGTGTTCAACTCTTGCCCTCGTACTTGATGAAGGTGCACCGGTGTCATTTATTCTCAACAGCTTACCTTTATCAGGAGAATTAGGGGAATTGGTCATTTCTTCAATGGAATTTTTCGGCCCGTCGTCCAAAGTCGTTCCCCTTGTTGACTGCCCAAGTGGTTGTTCAGTGTCGTATGAAGTTCTTTTTCGGCTCAATTCTCTTGTTCACATGGGGAAGATAGTTGCCAAAGATGTTAATGCTGATCTGTTTAAAGCTCTTGAAGAAATACCAGTTCATATTTCAAGGAGGATTTTTGAGAAAATGAGCAAGTTAGAGTTTACATGCTATGAACCTTTGCGATTCATCCAGCAGGAGGCTCATAGCAGGAAGAGGAGCCACGATGCTTTGCTTTCCAGTAAGACTGAAGGTGAAGGAAAGTTAATGATGTGTTACAGAATTCACATTACTCCATCCAAAATATACTGCTTGGGACCTGAGGAAGAAGTTTCAAATTATGTGGTTAAGCATCACAAACAGTATGCTTCTGACTTTGCTAGAGTTACTTTTGTCGACGAAGACTGGAGTAAGCTTTTTCCAGATGCTATCTCAGCTAGAACTGGACGAGGGTTCTTTTCTCAACCCTTGAAAACTGGCCTATATTATCGTATTTTATCCATCCTGAAAGAAGGATTTTCCATTGGTCCAAAGAAGTATGAATTCCTGGCCTTCTCTGCAAGTCAACTTCGTGGAAGTTCTGCTTGGATGTTTGCTTCTAATGATTCCCTGAAGGCCGAGGATATAAGAAGGTGGATGGGCAACTTTGAAGGGATTCGTTCAGTATCTAAGTGTGCCGCTAGAATGGGCCAGCTGTTCAGCTCCTCCAGACAAACACTTGAAATCCTACCACGGGATGTAGAAGAGATTCCAGATATTGAAGTCACAACTGATGGCACTAAATACATATTTTCTGATGGTATCGGGAAGATCTCTGAGAGACTTGCTAAAGAAATGGCTTGCCGAATTGGATTAGACTATACTAACCCTCCTTCAGCTTTTCAAATAAGGTATGGTGGCTACAAAGGAGTTGTTGCTGTGGACCCTGATTCCTTTCGTAATCTTTCTCTGCGACCTAGTATGAAGAAATTCGAATCAAAGAGCAGAATGTTTAACATTACAAGTAGCAGCAAATCCCAACCATGCTATATGAATCGTGAAATTATCTCTCTCCTTTCAACTTTGGGGATAAGAGATGAGATATTTGAGTTGATGCAACACGATGATATGCGTGAATTAGATGAAATGCTGACCAACAGAGAAGCTGCTCTCTCTGTTCTGGGGAAAATTGGTAGTGCAGAAACGAAGACAGCATCGAAAATTTTACTGCAAGGTTATGAACCAAGTTTAGAGCCTTACCTGTTGATGATTCTTAAGGCCCATCAGGATAACAGGCTGACTGACATAAGAACTAGATGTAAGATTCATGTTCCGAAAGGCCGTGTTCTTATTGGTTGTTTGGATGAAACAGGTGAATTAGAATATGGTCAAGTGTACATCAGAATTACAAAGAACAGCAAAGAGCAGAAGGATAATTGTCGACCGTATTTTGCTGAAGATAATGGAAAAGAGAAAACAGCAGTTGTTGTTGGAAAAGTTGCAGTATCAAAAAATCCTTGTCTCCATCCTGGTGACATTAGAGTGCTTGAAGCTGTCTATGACCATGGATTGTACGCTAAGAGCCTGGTTGATTGTGTTGTCTTCCCCCAAAGAGGAGAAAGGTAATGCCGAATGTTATACTGAAACTGAAACGATCTTCTAGAGTTTATATTGCTCTGTCAATGCCTTCAGAGGAGCTCAAATCTCTATTGAAGTGTTTGTCAGCGTGTTTGTTTCCATGTTAGATTGATATCCAGTCATGTTACATAATTACATCTCTACCTATTGATGGATGTTGCCAATGCTTGCTTTCTCCTTCAATTAATCTTTGATGTTTAATAGGCCTCGTCCATATAGACTTTAATCTTTGATGTTAATCAGGCCTCATCCAAATGAATGCTCCGGGGGGGATTTGGACGGTGACCTCTATTTTATCACTTGGGATGAGAAACTGATTCCAGAGAAGGTTGATTCACCTATGGACTACACTGCAGCAAGGCCACGCATAATGGATCATGTTGTTACACTTGAGGTATATTCCTCACTGTCTATTCATTTTAATTTCTCTTACTAGGTTGTTGCTGCTAATTTTTACCGAAGATTGTTTTATTTGACTAATATCAATTTTTATACTTGCAACTGCAAATATAATCAAAATATCAGTTTTTTACAATATGTAGCATTTCAATAATACTAGAAGAAAATGTGCGCTTCGCCGCACCGTTTTCCATTGTTATGCCATGTTTCCTGTTATAAATCATCAAAGGAATTCTTTAAACAAAACTTCTGATGCAAACAAATCACAGGCTAACATAATTCATTTTGAACAACTTCTTTTTATTGCTTGCTTATTGGTTCATGGGCTCCCAGAGAACCTGACAAGATATATTAGCTAGGTTTTGAAGTTGACAAAATGGGAAGGAAAAACTGCAGTGTAGGATCTAGTAGACTGAACCACAAAGCTGACCTCCTGGAAGCGTCGATTAGAATAAAGATGATCTTGAATAAGATAGCCAGTAAAGAAACCAAAACATGCAAACAAGTTTGCGACCTGAACCAATTCATGAAATATTATTCTTCCAAAACCGAAAGGACAGTGACTATGTCTTGCACAGTGCACATACTTTCAGACACGCTATGGAAGCTTATATAGATAAAAGAAGGGTCGTTCCAAAAAGTAGAGATTTTATTATCTCCAATCATATAAACTTTCTGAGACAATTCTTCTCCATGTCAGAGAAGGCACATCCACAAATGAAGAGTATATTTTTCGTATCAACCTGCAAAAACAAATTAATATGCATCTCACAGTAGATTTCTTGCGTATGCGCAACTCACCATTGTAATGGAAGGTGCTGATTACAAATATAAAGTATAAACACCCAACCAAACGGCCGCCCTGCGGAGCACTGCGGCGTAGAAGCCCTCACACCGATGCAGTGGCGGAGCCTCATGGAGGCCAAACGGGGCCACGACCCCCCCTTCCAAAAGTTCATTAGAAAATTTACTAGGTATAGTAATCATTGTGGCCCAGTCTAGCAGAAGTTTAACAAGCAAAAACACAGAGAGGGAGATACGCAGCAAGCCAACAACGCATATCAGTCTAGCAGCAGCGACAGAGGGAGATAGGATCATAGGAGTAGCAGATAGCAAGGCAGCAGCACCCAAATCCAGATCGGCGCGCCACCCAGCGGCTCCCTCTTGACAGAAAATTGAGAAGGGGAAAGAGCTTCTTGACAGCTATTTTCCTTGCAGTTCTTCTGATCCGGCAAGCCCCGATGAATGGCACGCCTGCTGCTCTCCCAAACCGCTGTCCGTTGACGTCAACCACCAATTCATACTGCTTATACTGTTTTTTTCTTACAGAAACAACTAGCAGCTCATGATGCTAAAGCGTTGGTGGAATTCATAATTTATGTTGCGAGTCTGCACTTCTTTGCATACATATTTCACTTTTAGTTTGAAATTGGCCCCCCCTCCGTTGCTTGTCACGCTCCGCCACTGCACCGATGTGTCAGCTTCCAGTCACACAATGGCAGCAGCAAAGTGTATCCTGCACCCCACGGCCACCGCCTTGCAGGGACCGTTTTCCTGCCTGTGTTTCCCCCCTTATCAGCGTAACTGACACATAATTGAAAAAATTATAGCAAGAAGCAAGATAAGGAGCTTATCTTTGAAGTTTGATTAATTGGAGAGCACTGCATTACAGGTACACAAAAGGAATAAGGTGTCTGTCACCTAGTCAGAAAACATAATACTTAAATGTGATTAGTAGATAATCATACCAAACCAATATCACATCTTTCAAGTTTTCTAGTGCTTTACATCCAAAGATATGTTATATATGCTACGATAACCACCAAAGATTCATCAGAGTAGAAAGAACCTCCAGGAAGGAATGTCAGAGACAAACACACAACCAAAGAGATCTAATTGGAAGATATAAGTACCATGTGCGGCATTTTGACTGAGGTGTGGAGATCTCTCACATAGTCACATCTTGAAAAATAGCTGCCTGCATTTGTTTTGTTCAAAATAATAGATGAAAGGAACAACTTGGTTGATTTGTTTCAATCAAATTAGTTAAGGGTCTCTATGGTTATTTCTAATCACTAGTAAATGCATACGTGCAATGCACGTTAATATTAGGCAGTATATCAATTGCATAAAGATAATAGGTAAGATATCATTTTCTTGTTAATTGTGTGATTAGTGCTGACGGTGATATTTGGTATGTTATTTATGTTAAACATGTTGAGCGCTCACCATTGGAGCAATCTGGGTCATTGGATTGACCTTATTTGATGGCTGAGATTGATTGGATCTGCCCCTTAAGGTCTTTTTATATTGGTATAGATATAGATAAAGCTCCTCACATCCCCTTGTTAAAAAGATTAAAATATATGAAAACATCAGTATGTAATCATCACAAGGACTGTAAACCGACAGAAGAGAATACAAATATGACCACATTTATTCTGACCTACAAAAGAGAACTGACATGCAGTATCCACCAGAAATATGTCTCATCTACCCATATTACAGCAATTTTGATCAAGTAATTCTTAGCAATTGACATTTATGTTTGCGAAACAATAAAAACAGGGAATGAATTATGAATACAACATCAACACTATATATAAGGCTTTGATTTGTAGGGTGCACTCGTTGAGAGCAATAAATGGAGGAGATGATGTTTACCAATCAGTGGCAAGTTGCAATGCATGTCAGCCAATTTTTTTGATGTTAACCTATATTCCTAACTCCAGTGCTTTTCTTTCCAAACCTGAAACAATTAGCATGATAGCTCCAATACTAAGCAAGTACCTTATTGTTCATCTATTTGCATGCTGATAAGAGATAAGAAGGCTTCACATCTTTTATTTTCTCTCTTTCTTTCCATGTTTCTCTCTTTCTTGTCCCGGTGGTCTAGTTTTTGACTGCTCTATAACTCTGTTAGGTCCGACGAAAAGTTATTTTGTTAAACCACAACATGACCACTTGACCAATCCAGGACGTTATCAATAAGCAATAACGCCAGACTGAGCCGTGCACTTTCCAAATTTGGTGAAAAGTGCATCCTATCTTCCAATTCTTTGTAGCCTGACAAACATTCTAAGTGGTCACTCCTGAAACTTTTGTGATAATATTAGCCTATTTTGAAATTGCGTAACTGAACACATCAAGAACCTGACGGTGTGAATGTACTTAAAATGGAACACAAGCATTCTATACTGCACTCATGTCAAGTTTAATGAAGTTTACAGCTCATTTACTAATTTAGTTAGAGTGGAGAAATAAGGCAAGTGACCTGAAAATTCCAACACTAAGTCTAGCCGACCACTCCTTTCCTGCGTCTCTGTTTTCTCTATCCCTGCGTGCTAAGTGCCTCAGGCCGATTTCGCCGCACCATGTGAGCCCGAGCTAGAGTCCATCTTCCACTGATTACCCCCAATAAATCGAACGACCAAAGGCCCATCGGCCGCTGCATGAAGACGCGCCAACAACCCTCGATGGATTGTTTGGAACCTATATGTAACTGACTCCATTAAGAGCTATAGCAAACATCAGATAAAGGATAGGAACTTCACCTTCAGGGATGAACAACTGATGTCGATGCGAATGAGGTAACCACACTACCAAGTGGTTCCTGTGGTTGTCGATGTGGTGGCCGGTTGGAGCAGCACCGCCCCTCAAAGCCCCCACACACAATCAATCCAGCGAAGCCACAAAGCTGCTCACTGCCTTTTCTCCTCCCCACGCTGTCCATGAAGAGCCCCCCCCCCCCCCAAAAAAAAAGCAGCGATCCAGGGCACCTAGTCAAAGGCGGTTTAGATTGTGTCAACACCAGCTGACCAGTGGGACCAGAAATGATAAAAAAGCCAGATCGCTGAGGGCGTTATATTTCCTGGGAGCTTAGTAACTTTAGAGATTTATTATCTTGAGGCACCTCACATCTTTCTAAAACATTTCTTTGGCAAAAACTGGGTACATGCCTACATGGTAAGTGCACAACAGCCAGAGAGAACTGGCTACGATCGTCGAACTCAGCCAGGATGGAATAACAGCCAACACAAAATTTTGAATGCTTTGAACCAAATATATGCTCGCCATGCACAGTTTTTTTTTAAATTTTTCGCCATGCACAGTTAATAACGTTCTTTAGAAATGTGGGTACTTATTCAGAAAGAAAAGACATTTTTGCCATCCTCTAATGAAAACAGTTGTGCATGATTGAGTTTTAAAGTGGTCTTGGCTTTAAAATGCTCTTCAATGTATATATCTAAGCTTGATAGCTTCGCAACTATTTACCAATTAGCTCCATTAAGCAGTTCAAAGTTGTCTTTTCAACAAGCACATGTATTTTCCTTGCCTGACATGTTTATACCTGTAATCTTACAAAAACATCTGATGAACTGCAGGAAATTCAGAAGTACTTTGTGGATTACATGATAAATGACTCGGTCGGTGCAATCTCAACTGCTCACTTGGTCCACGCGGATCGTCATCCAATGAAAGCCCGGAGCCCTGAGTGCCTCCAGCTAGCTGCTTTGCATTCGATGGCGGTTGACTTCGCCAAGTCAGGAGCTCCAGCTGAAATGCCCCGGTCACTGAGACCAAAGGAGTACCCCGACTTCATGGAACGGTGGGACAAACCAACGTACATCTCCAACGGGGCTCTCGGCAAGCTCTACCGAGCGGCTGCGAGCCGTATGCAGAGCGCTCCTGCCCCCTCGTCCTCGGCTCAACCGAGCCCCGCGTTCGATCCCGACCTGGAGGTCCCTGGCTTTGAGGAATTCCTGGCATCCGCGGAGGTGTGCTATGACCTGTACGCGGAGAAGCTGAGCACCCTGATGAACTACTATGGCGCAGAGCACGAGGACGAAATCCTGACCGGCAACATCCGGAACAGGCTCCTGTACCTGAAGAAGGACAACAAGAGGTACTTCGAGATGAAGGACCGCATCATCGACTCGGTGGAGGGCCTGCACAAGGAGGTGCAGGGTTGGTTCATGAGCCGCCCGAAGGCAGAGGCGTCAAGGAGGGCGTCGGCGTGGTACCGCGTGACTTATCACCCAGACCACCGCCGGCCAGGAAAGAAGCAGTTCTGGAGCTTCCCGTGGATCGTCTGCGACGAGCTGCTGAAGATCAAGGAGTCCAATAAGCGGCGCAGGCAGCAGGTGGACGGCGCGGTGGCCTGAGTCGTCCGGCCAAGTAATTAAGTGGGAGTTGGCAAGAAGATGTAATAAGTGGTCACTATCTCAACATAGCTTCAGCTTTGTGTGCAATTCTGTTCTGTTGGGTGCCTATACCTTTGGTGACGTTTAAAAAATTAAATAGAACCAGTGACCTGTTTGGACATAAACTGTTGAACTATTCTAGACTTCTAGTACTTGTAGAACGATGGCTTTCAGACATTTCAACAGTTTTTTTTTTCTTTTCTAGAAGCAGCCTGTCAGTTGGTGCTAGTGCAGGATTAGCTAAGCCGTTACGTAAGGGACAGCGTAGCCCCCACATTAGACCTGTGCTCACGCCATGGGTGGACCTTTGGAACACATCAGTCCATGGTGTCCAGGCATCAATCACTTTGACCCGTGCTCACGCCACTGCTTACCTGACGTGGGCCATTTACGTTTTACGAGCTATTGCATCCTTCCGCAGAGGTTTGTTTGTTCACCAGTGCTGGTGTTCACGGTTTTAGCCGCGAGCCATCGCTCACATGGAAACGGTCGAGCGAAACTCGTCTCAAACGCCAAAAGCACCCGACCGTTCACCGTTACTTGGGCGGTGACCGCGGCGAACAAAGTGAGCCTAGCAGCACGCGAGAGCACACCCCAGCTGCGGAGCTGCCAGTCCAAACCGGCAACCGCGGCCTAAGCCGCCGTCTCCCACCTGACCCGACCAAACTCCCACCGCGTCCCATCCTCGCGAACCCACCCGCCACTCCCGGCGGCTGGCCTGGACGCACCGAGGCGAGGCGATGCCGGGGCCCGGGGCGCACCTGCTGTACGCGCTGTCCGGCGGGGCGGCGCTCTCGCGGCTCGCCGGGGGCGGGGGCCGCCGCTTCGGCCCGCACCACTGCGCCGTCTACGCCGCCAACGCCTTCCTCGGCCCGGACCTCGGCGCCTTCGCCGAGTGGCTCGCGTCCTTCCTCCCCTCCGCCGCCGCCGCGGGGGACCTCGCCATGGCCGCCGTCCACCACCCCTTCTACTACCCGCTCATCCTCGGCCTCCCGCTCGCATGCCTCTACGCGTGGCTCTCCCGCTGCCTGCTCCGCGCCGGCCTCCTCGACGCGCCCGCCGGGGTCGGTACAACGAACGAGCTGCTCACTCCATCTTCCCTTCTCCTACTCCCCTCGACCCCTTGATTAGTTAGTCAAATCTATGCCGGTCTACTGCGAATCTATGTCATGGGCGAGAACAAACCTCGGGATTGTTATTCTAATCCAATTATTACTTAATTCAGCAAGGCGTTTGTTGGCGGTTGCCCCGTTAGTACTCCACACCACAGTTCCATACATATCATTTGTTGTCTTCCTCCGATTTAGTAGTACAAATGTGAGCACCAACTAGAAAATGCTTAGTAGTAGTAGTAGTAGTAGTAGTAGAAATCTCGACATACATTTGCGGAAGGATCAGAAATAAGTGGTACTACTATTATAGAAAGGGGCCGTCTCCAGAGTGAGAGCTCAGATGCCTCTAATCATCTGCCATTTGCTTCATTAGTTTAATGTTCCGTGTTGGTGCAGGTAGCATTAAGCAGAAGACAGTGCTTCTTGCTAATCGCAGCCGGCTCGCTCTCCCACTTCTTCTTGGATCACTTGTTTGAGGTCAGCAATGTTGTAACTGGATGGAGACAATTTGATTGTTTTCACCATGTGTCAAGTGTTGCATGCCTATTCAGATTAGATTTGTCTCATAGTATATTTTATAGGAAAATGGCCATTCTACAATGTATACTTGGATACTGAGCACTGGTTGGTGGAAAGGACGCGCTCCTATCAATCCAGATGCAGTGTTTGTTGTTGGCCTTCTTTGCGTTTGCCTCATCGGGGGATTTGTGTACATTAACAGGTGATAATTCAGCATTATGTTCATTATTTTGTATAAAAAATGTATAATAATAACTATTAAATATTTTCTGGTGTACAAAAAACATTGATTCTACCTGATGCTTTGGATTGTAAAGTCCTCACTAACATTTGATTCTTCAAAACCATGAATCTCTCTATGAACTGCTCCCTCCGTTCACAAATATAAGATGTTCTAACTTTGTTGTGAATCGAATGTATGTAGACACATTTTAGTGTGTTTGTTCATTCATTTCAGTCTGTATGGTCCATATTGAAATATCCAAAACATCTTATATTTGTAAATGGAGGGAGTACAAAGTAATGGCGCACTATGCATAACCCTGATTACTTTGTTGGTCTATACTTTTTGACTCAAGTTGAGTTTCAAAATGTTACTGCATGTTATGAATCCCTTCTGTGCTTTGCCGAAAACAAATCCCTTCTGTGGTTCTCTAAATGTTCAAAATCTATATTTTGGCAGAGTGAAGCATGGAAAGTCAGTGACTGAAAAATCAAATCAATCTTTCTTTCTCATCCTGGTGATAGCCACCCTGTACTGTATGTGGTGTGCCAGCCAGATATACCTGCGAAATCCCCCTCAACCCGCCATAGGTGAAGAGGCTGATCTTGGAGTGATAATATTTCTTGCAATTTACCTTTTTCTCCCGCATGGCTTGTGTGTCTTGTCGATGAACCAAAAAGATTACAATGAAGCATTGGATGGACTGCCACTTTGATAATGTCTGATATGGTGGTGTGTTTTGCTACTCGTTTCTGCAGAATACCATTTTGGCAGCAGTCTTCTCCGCTTCATGTTGTAAATATTTTAATTTCCAATTGGCTAATTGCCAGGCATATATGTATAACCTTGTAAACCTTTAGGTTACAAATAAGGTTTTATAGGGTTGAGGAAATAAAGAGGTCAGGAAAGTTCAGTACGATGTTGTTGTTGTTGTTACTAAATATGTTGGTACTACTACTAATACTATTACTACTACTATCATCATCATTATTGTTGTTGTTGTTGCTGTTGTAAAAAAGGAAAGCATATTTGCAAGGACGAAAAATGTGAGGTCAAGTGTCAAATTCAGCGTGTTGACATTACCTCCATTAATTACTCATAGGCGTTAAATAATTTACGAGTTTAGCTTAATTTCTAGTGTAAATCACTCACCACTGCATCAGATTGTTTTCACCTCAGCACAGCACAGTGCTTAAGCATGGTCATGGGAACATTAAGGCTTGCATAGTAGCTACAGGGGGGACTCTCTTCCCTCTCTTAAAACACTATGCAAAGGACTCGACCATACTGATGTTGTTGCGCTTATCATCGTCTCTCATGGAGACCTCTAGAGCCTTCTCTAGCCTTGACACAACTTGCTCCATGGATGGTCGCTGCTGCTTGTGGCCGGTGCATGACAGAGCAAGCTTCAGGCAGAGATCAAATGCGTCTACCGAGTATTCGCCCTTGAGCCTAGGATCAGCAAATTCCAACACATTTCCCTCTCTGATGAGCATAGAAGCCTGAGAGCAAAAGGTATGCATATGTATATCAGCTTAAACACAATTGATCGTTTCGTTCCAGAAATTATGGTCTTACCATTTTGTCCAGTGACATTGGCTTGGCAGTGTTCATGATATTGATTGCTCGCTCTCCTGACAGGAGCTGCAGGAGCACCATACCAAAGCTGTATACATCCCCTGCAGCATTCACCCTGTGGTTGTGGCGGTACTCTGGGTCGACGTAGCCAAAAGTTCCTCTAACTTCAGAGCTCACGTGGGATACGCCTATGTCGATGACTCTCGACAGTCCAAAGTCCGCGAGTTTGGGCTCCATATCAACCCCAAGAAGTATGTTTGTTGGCTACAATAGCATGCATGAATTGGCATTACTTGAATTTGCAGATGCACTTGAATCTTTCAGATAGTGTAACCAACCTTGATGTCTCGGTGAACAATGCAGCCTTCAGGGTATATGTGAAGGAACCAAAGGCCGCAAGCGCTGCCAAGTGCGATCTGAAGTCTCTGAGTCCATGACAGGCTCTTATCCTTCCCTGTCATCAGATTGTTACTTTTAGTCATAGAGAACATTACAGAATACATCCTGTCGTCTCCTCAAATATGTACTTACCAAATAGCCATTCTGATAGGTTACCATTGACGCATAGCTCATACACAAGAAAGCACTCTTCCTGCCCGTCACAGTAACCTCTTAATGACACAAGGTTTGGATGCTTGACATGTGAGAGGCTTGTAACTTCTCTTACGAAGGTTTCTGCATGTTCATTCTTAATTATGTGCTTCACGGCAACAGGCCAGCCATTTGCAAGCATTCCTTTGTACACTTTCCCTGCAAATCACATCAGGAAGGTGCATCCAACTCTTAGAACAACAATAACCTACTGAATGGGGTTATTACCTTCTACTTCTCATGTTATATGTATATCACAGTTCTACTCTCTGTGGTCCTATCTGGTTCATGTATAAATAAATTTATTCTGAATCGGCTAGTATTGTCATGTACCTGCAATTCCCTGCCCAATGATGTTTGAAAGGTGTAAGTTTTCAGTTGCAGTGTATATCTCTTTGACTGACATCTGCTTGCAGGTAACCTCCTCATACTCAACAGACACTGTACCAACCTCTGCAATATAAAGATGAACAATTGCATAGCGTTATTACCAAGTAAAAGCTACCAGAATCTGCAATTCGATCACCGAGTTGTGAAATTACCAATATCCCTTTTTGACGATTTGACCTTGCGTGTTCTTCTCCTGATGTGGCAATAAATGACAACAAACCCGATGATCACCGCCGCGACGAGGCACCCAAGCAGTACTTCATATCCTGCATACTCTCAGAAGGCAACGAATTTCAAGGCACGGGTAGAAAGGAAGGGGAAAAGGCAGGTAAGATAGACATACCTGTAAGCATCTAGCTGTGGAACGTCTGGGAAGAACACAAGATTGCTTTTCTTTCACTGTGAATGTTCCAACCGAAGCAAATTAATATCATGGCCACTCTCTAACCAGTCGTTATTAGCAATGATGAATAGCCTTTGCCGGCCAAGGGCCAGAACGGAAGAAGCCAAAGCACGGAAAAATATTGGACCAAGGAATCGGGCCGGGTCTGGACCAGAATACAGCATCAACCGGGTCTCATGTCAGGTACATTGGTTCAATTGCTTTACATAATCTAATCCATTTTGTCATATTCCTGTGGCGTTTCTTGCTCTGTCATACCAAGTTAGACCCAATATCGGTTTGGATTTGCTTCTTTGCTAATGGGTTGTTGCGATGCCGGAGACCCAATATCGGTTTGGGCATTGCGGAGTCCCCATCCTTGGTCCCAACCTGAGAAGCAGACAAATGTGTCAACTCTATGCAAAGCGGAATTAGATATTATATGCGCTAAAACAATATTCTACTTTGACGGCTTCATATGAGCCAAACTAAAAAACAATAAGGTTGCGTCCACCAAAAGAGCAACAACTGGAGCAAGACATATGGCATTGGGGTATAATGCTTGGTAAACTACCACGTTCTCCCTGTTCTTTCCAAGTAACTTCTGTCCTTTGCGATCAGTTTGCTTTTACTACCGGTCAGTCTGTTCTTGTGTTGATTAATTCGTTGGGCATGTAGACGCTAAGATTATCAAGTCAAGTTTGCCAATTATAGTAGTAATACAGAAACACTCCAAAAGCTACTGTTAAAAAAGCAGAACCACTCCAAAAGCTCCAAGCTGTAAGAGTCCGTATCTTAGCACAATCGGCACTCAGTTTGCATGGATATTCTGCTTAGGTCCACAAAACAAAGAAGCCACTATTTTGTATACATGCCGGTTACATTAATTGTGGTTTGCAAGGATAAGACATGTCACGTGAGGTCATCAAACTTGCATAAACCAGACCCAAGTGAAGCACCATGCTGCTTGAGCTGTATTTATGCCCTTCAGATTTGATACCATGCTATTTTAACTTCAACAGTGTCTAAACCTTTACAGATCTGATAGCATGTTGCTTTAACAGTATGTACCTTTGAATGCATCTTATGAGAGATTAATTACTCAACAGTTCCTCTTGTTATGCATATGAAGTTAGATGCTCAAACAAACTGCGCTTTACAAGTATTTGGCTTGAAAATGGATCCTGTGAAATGTTTCTAATTAATTAAGAAGCCTGAAACATCACTTTCATGGGCTAGGCATAGGCAAAAATCAATACAATCAACTTGTTACCTAACTCAATCAGTTACAATAAAGAATAACTCAATAGTTTGCAGAGAACAGATCAACAAACTGTCTTCCGTGTATATGAATGTCCTATTGTTTTCTTGTCCTTTTGCGCCAATCTCATTATTTCTACGTGAAAATAGAAGAACAAGATCCTTGCTTTGGTTTTCTTGTCTCAAATTAACTACGTAAAACTAGCACAGTTGTGCAGCATATATAAGTGGTTTAGATCTTTGTGCCTGATAGATGCTTTCTTGGAGTTATGTATATATTATAATGTAACCAGTTTACATCATACACCTTTTTAGCCCAGATATTAAGAACCTCTTGATCTGGGTCCACTCCTCTTTAAAAATGCTACCACTGAATGGAATATCTTAATTTCTTGGCCAGCAGATCGATGCAAGCGCAATATCTGTTTTCTCTCTCTTTTTCTGATAAAGGGAATGTCTTAATATCAAGAAGATACCTGTTTTCTCTTCACTGTGACTTTTATAACTCTTGTGACCCATGTAAATTCCATAACGCTTTAAACAGAGCCAGTTGTGTCGCAAATCCTACAACCTTGTGCCTCACCGCTGCACACCACAATAGTTCTCCTGCTATCATTATTTCACGTATCATGTCATGCTGACAATTTCTTTCAGACAGAACAACCACTGGATCATCAGGAGAGCCAAGGGCCAAGCCTGGACTGGAACCTCCAAGAAAGAACTAGCATTCGCCCTGATCAACTAGCAAGATGCAAATTCAGATTGCATTACAAGCCTCCGATGAAATGAATGGCGAGATGTTCGATGGACAGAGACAATACACCCCAAAGTTGTTACGCCCTTTGCCTTTTGTGATGCAACAGCACATCTGCCAATCATGTGCGGGCAACAATAACGCTTTCAGGAGCCCCCGCGTCGTCTCTCCCGCAGGCGACTCGGGCGGCGGCGCGCATCTCCTTCCCCTCGCCTCCTCACCACCTTCCCCCACCCTCGCCGCCGGCTAGGGCCGCCGGGGCAAAGCCCCTCGTGGTGGCCGGCGGCGGGGCCCTGTTCTCCGCGCCTCGGGATGGCCGGTGCGGGGCGGTCTCGCCAGGCGGCGGCGGGCGGGCGGGCGCGGGGATCGGCGGTGCGGCGGCGGCGACGGCTCACGGCGGAGGCGTCCTCTCGGGACGGTGACGCGATGGGGGCAGCCCGTTGTACGCTGGCTACGTGCCCGCGGCGGCGGTGGGTCAGATCAGATCTGACCTCGGAACTGCGGCGGCGGCATGGTGGGCCTGGTCCCCCGTCAGATCTGATCCGGCCGGTGCGGCCTGTTCCATGCGCGGCGGCGGTGATCGGTGGCGATCCCGTGCACACGATGTTGGATGGAGGGTCCTCGAGCGGATCCGGGTGAAAACTCTACTCTTGGCACGTTGCCAAGGTCGGCGATGGCGGCGTTCTTCAGCGTCGTCCCCTTCTTGAAGGCATCGTCGTGGAGAAGCTCTAGACCCCTATCCGCTACCTCCGGGGGAAACCCTAGATCAGTCGATCGGATGACGGCGACGCTCGTGTGTCGTATCCCTCTTGAGGGCGTCATTCTTGGAGGTGTGCATAGGCTCGAGGGACCAGTGGACGGCATCTGCGGTGGAGCGGCGTTCCCTGTGACGCATCGACGTCCTGGAGTCTCGGCGGCTAGGCGCAGCAAAGTCTCGGCGACGGATGCGTGATGATGAACGCGCGTAGGGAGGAGGCGCTGTCTGGCGCCTTGGGGGCGTCGACGGCAGGCCTGGCAAGGTCGATGCGTCAGTACCTGCTCTGAAGATGGATTGATGGAAGACGGCGGCGACAACCTATGAGAGTGCGTCGGACCCGGTATGTGGCTTGGTCGGGGCCCCTCCGGCTTTAGATGTTAGGCTAGGTGAGAGGTCTGGGTATTCGGCTCACACTTTCTGCACCCCTTCATCAATGGATAAGAGTAGCGACAGATGTTGTCAAGATGACGTCTTCAGACATATTGATGTATTACTTTGTAAGGTCGTTGTGAATAATTAATAAAGTGGCTGCATGCATCTCCCAAATGCAGAGGCCAGGGATCATCCTCCTTTAAAAAAAAAAACAATAACGCTTTCAACAGGAGATGGCAGCATATCATGCTTAGATAGTATTAAGGATGAGCCACTGCTACTACAAAACGAAGGTGAGCACATACATATGGACATATGGTATAAGCTGGTCATTGACCACATCAATCTCTTGTAATCTGCAAAAAGGCTTTTTTTAAGAATACGATAAATTCTTGGATGATTAGAAACTAATATTGTGGGCTCAGCTTTGTACGCTTCGTTTGTGACGCCCAAGAAAACAAAAGCTTGCCTTCTCTTCTTCTTTTCCTTTTTCTAACTCATGCCCACAGGTCACTGCTTGTCTGCTTGCCAGCTTCTTTGGAGGCAGACAAGAGAAACAAGCCTAAAACAAAAAAGTACCACATTTACTATGAAACTTGTGGTCTTGTGGATTCATATTTCGTTATTACTTCAGCTAGAATACGATATAAGTATATATATTTACTATCAACAGCTACCTGCTAGGCTAGTACAGTAGCTATTTGCTGTCGATTTTTTGAATCTATCAACTTATAGTTATGACGAGGGCTAGATGTTTCCCAGGGTTTTTTTTATCAGATTTTTCTTCATTGCTGAAGGCTTGCATACGCACATTAGACGTACGGATCTACACACTGTGGTACCCCCCAAATGAAAACGATTTGAAACATACAGTAGTATGGACGGCAATAGCTAATGGAAAGCATCCACGGATTGTTTAACCAATTGTGTAGGAGCATACAAAAGCTAAACATGCATGGCTCCGAATGAAGAACTACAGTATTAGTATTCGATCGGATATCATGCACGATTGCACATACATACCAACATCCAAGTGAAGGTGTGTTCTCTAACTCTATGGAACACACTAAAAGTATGTGTACTGTTCAATCAAGGAACAAATATCACAAAAATGTAAACATATTGATATTTGAGCATGTTTTCACTTGAAGATAAGCTTAAATGATGGACTTGGCTCATAGTTGGGGTGTTGTTTTAGTAATAAATAATATATGATTATTTGCATCAGTCGATGCAAAGGCCAGAGGTTATCCACCTTTTCAAAGAAAAAGGAACCTTACTTTCGAGAAACCGTGACTCACTCCACACAAAATATAATCGACTTGCCCCGTGTCTACTTCTATGGGGAATGGGTGTTATCATAATCAAACTTTCTTAAAAGGTTTTTAGAAGAAGAAGAAAACTACTCCTTCCGTCCCATAATATAATATGTTATTATAACCGATAGCCCTCCATCTCACAATATAAGATGTTAGGGCATCTTCAACGCCGACCCCCAAAACAGACATGATATCCGTCCGCGGACTGGTCCGGACAAGTCTGTGGACATGGATGCGGGAGCAGGCCATCCAACCGCATCCCCTAAACATCCGTCTAGGTCCGGGCAATTTGAAATTCAAATGAACAGCGCCCGATCACAACCAAAAAGAGGATGATATTCATAGTTTTTACATGTCCGATCACAAAAGTATCTCAGCCCGGCAGTCCATGCAAAAAATTGGATTTTGGGCCCTGCCGGACCGGCTATCCGAGCCTCCTCGCTCACTCTGCCGCCGGCTCCTCCTCGCCATCCGCTTCCTTCTCGGTTGCCTCCTTCTCCGTCGTCTCCAGCTGCTCCTTCAAGCGCTTCAACATCTTAAGACGAACGGCTTGCACGATCATCCTTGCATTGTCATCTAACTCCTTCATCTTCAAGGCCAGGACGACATCTGCATGGACGGCGGCGGCGCCCCGCGTCCCAGCCCCGCACGCCCGCCGCCCCTGTCACCCTTCTTTTTGAGCGGCGCCACCTCCTTTGCCTTCTGTTTGAGGCGGCGGGCTTGTCGTGTCGTCGAGTTGATCTTTTGGGCGGCTGCCTTCGCCAAATCCTTCACCACCGCCGTCTCCGGCAGCTTTTCGCACGGGTCCATGCGGCGGCGGCGGTGGCGAAACAAGGTGGGAATTGGAGTGGTGAGCGGCGGGATGGTAGAGGAAAGGGTTGAGAAAGGGTGTTTTGCCGTGAAAACAGTGCGATCAGCTCCAAATGCGCGGGCTACGTCTCAGTTCTGGGTGAGCCGGGTGTGTCGGAGTCCAACGTAGCTGGTGTCCGGACTGCCGCAAAAACCCCTGGCTTGCTTCGGGTTTGCGGGAAAATGGACATCCGGACTGATCCGCAGACAAATGTGGTACACCATTGGATGGTTTGTGGCGTCTAGACAGTTCGGTCCAGACGGATGCGGAAGGTTTTGGGTCAGCGTCGTAGATGCCCGTATTACAACCGATATGATCAGAGAGTAGTTCTAACTTGTGGTGCATGATGATGATAATTAACGAAGAGACATGGGCAGATTATAAAAAAATGTTTACACATAGAGATTCCGGACGTCCGTAGGTAGGTAAGAATGGATCGAGCGATACGTATATTTTCTGTCTCGGAGGGACCGAACTCAAATCTACTTTTCCTTGCAAAAGACGGTTTCAGTGTTTCACCAACCACCATATCGTGCGCTACAGACGGAGCATGTACGACCGTGCTTTAGCATCTTTTCACATCCCGCAATCCGGACCGTTCGATCTTGATCTCGATCGTGTCGTCGAAATCCGGTCGTCCGTTCTCGATCTCCCCGATCGGGCGCCTCTAGTGGTCGAGGACCGGAAGAACCCTAACCACCAGACTAGGGCTAGCTCTCTCCTGCACAAACACACACACGCCAGCCAGCCACACCATGCCATGCAAGGCTTCTCCGGCCTATAAATAGAGGGGTGGCCTCTTCTCACCTTCCTCGAGCACAAGCGAGACAGCCACTTTCCAACCGCCACTGGTTAGCTAGCTAGTTAATCATCACACACACTAAACTTAATTAACAAGAGAGGTAGCGCCAGTATATGGGAAGGAGGTCGTCGTTCTTCTGCGCCATATTCAGCTTCTCGCGGAGGTCGAGGCGGTACGCCTACGTCGACGACGAGGATAGCGACTGGGAGCAGCCGCCGGCGCCGGGGCTGCGCAAGGTCAGGTCCAGCGACGAGGACTCTGGGTGGTGGGTCGGCGAGCGCGACGTCGACCAGAAGGCCGCCGACTTCATCGCCAGCTTCCACCAGAGGAGCCTCGTCGCCTGAACGCCCAGCTGCCGCCGCCGCCGCGGCCTATATATGTACGTGCGTGCCCAGCTAGGGCGTCCGTCGAGGTTACTGCGTATAGGGAATAAGATCGATCTGCCGGGAGCTGGCGCGTACGTGCGTGCCTAGCTAGCTTCCCGATGAGCTAGTATTTATGTAGACATATCAAGTGTGTTGGTATGATCATATGTTATGTATCTTCGGTGTGCAGTGTGCGTGAGTACGGAGTAGTACGTTCGTAAGTGGTGTATCGAATAATTGCAGCACAATAGATGATATAAGGAATTTAATGAAATCATGTATGTTTCTATAGCACAAGCTGCTCTCGATCGTATACAAATATGGACAACTTGAAATGCAGAAGTCTTGCTCGGTTTCCTTTCACCGTTTCACGTATGTGTGTGTGTGTGTGCGCGTGTGTTGATAACATCGACACGTGTGTGCTAAATCACCCGTGCATGCCTCCACGGAAGAGAGCAATACAATTGTTGATTGCAGTCTGCAAATGTGTGTAGTTTGTAGATTTGTCATTGCAAATATGTTGCTAATATATTCATCTTTGCAAATAGTAGTAAATGCCCAAATGCACCCTTTGCAACCATATATGTGCTGCTGTCCAAAGATTCTGTGATCAACAGGAGAAATATGAATTATGTATCATCTATGTACACTATATGTAGATTATCATGTTTGGCGGTGTGCAATTTCTACACAGGGCATTGTGTAAATTCACATGTAAAACAAGAGATCGATGGAGCAAATGGTATGTGTACACACATAGAAGGAGATTTAGCATGATGGCGAGTGTCATGTTTTTGTAATATTAAGATCATTTTATTAGAGAGCCAGTTCTATTAAGATTATTTCACAATAAAATTATGTGCCTTAAGATGACTCTACATAAAACAAAACTAAAAATTAAATGCAATGACGCAAAAAATCTAGTGAAACCCGTTCTTAAGATTCTCTTGTTCAAGAGACTTCTATTCTCTCTCTTTCCCTTCTTCTCTCTCCCACATTAGTGATTATCCTACATGGTAAGACGAAGAGCCAGCTGTTATCAACTTATCATGCCTTTGTAGATGCCCTTTATGCTTGTGCATTGTGGTGTTTGCCTCTCTAAGATATTGATTGGTATTTGGATGGATTATGATTGTATTGATTGTTTACATAACCATCTTTTGCACGTTTTCACCATATGTGTAGTCAACATTTGGCTCCAACACCGAATCGAACCCTGGCAGGGTAGGTGGCTCTCTAAGGCTGCCCGGACAGTTCTCATCAATTCCTCATTGTCCAGCTTGTTGCTGTTCATCATGAGCTTCTATAGCCTGCATGAGACTCTCCATCATGAGATTGCGACGGTTCAAGCTCGCTTCTTCTGGGCCGGGGAGGGCGATAAACAGAAGTACCACATGGTCCGCTGGCCGGACATTTGCAGGCCGCGTGACCAGGGCGGGCTTGGGATCATGTCCTCCAAGCGCATGAACATCGCCCTGCTCACTCGCTGGCTTTGGCGCATCGCAAATGGGGAAGGCGGTCTGTGGCTTGACATAATTCGGAATAAATATCTCCGTGGTCAACCCCTCGCCTTCTGTCAGCGCTCCGGTGGCTCCCAGTTTTGGCAATCCATCATCCAGCTCCTCCCGGTCCTTCGCATCGGAACCTCCATTACGGTTGGCTCTGGCGCCTCGACCCTTTTCTGGTTCGATAGATGGGCTGGTGATCTTGCCTTCGCGGCATGTTTCCCGGCCTTATTCTCCATCGCAGTGGAGCCTAGGATCTCCGTCGAGGTGGCCCTTATTGACTTAGGGCACCTCGCTTTCCGGCGGCCGTTTGGCCCCCCGGAACTTCACGCCTGGCACGAGCTCCTTGACTGTATTGCGCTCCTCGAACCGGATATTGACCAACCGGTCGACCGTGTCTCCTGGCGCCTAGAGCCCTCGGGTCGTTTCTCCTCGAAATCACTCTACCAGGCCATCGCGGCTACTCCGGGCCCAGAACCACTCATGGCGCTTTGGGCAATTAGACTCCCTCTCAAGATCCGGATCTTCCTTTGGCAATGGATCCGCGGACGGGTTCCTTCAGGGGTGGAGGTCCTGAAGCGGAATGGCCCGGGTAATGGCTTGTGCCCATTGTGTGCGACGGCCGAGGACTCCAATCACATCTTCTTCACCTGTTGCGCCGCGCGTTTCCTTTGGAGCTGCTTCCGAGAGGCGGTCGGTGGCAATTGGTCGCACACCAATTTTCCTGACTTATTCACGGAACTCACCGCCTCTCCGTTGCGGCTCCGCCACATTAGGTGGCTGGGCATGGGGGTGCTCGCTTGGACGCTTTGGACGATTCGTAATAAGCTTGTGATTCATAAGGTGCCTCTCCGACGTGCTACTGACGCGATCTTCAAAATGTGTGGCTATTTGCAGCTTTGGCGGCCGCTTAGCCGCTTGCAAGACCGAGACGCCATCGACACCCTCATCACCGACCTGCGCGCGATGGCTCTCCGCTTGGCGCCGCCGCTCCCTCCATCACCTCCAGAGCCGGATTAGCCACATGATGGCCGTTGTCTCTCCGTTTTCCTTTTCTTTTGGGCTTGTTGAGTTGTGCCCTCAGCAGAACCCCCCTCTACTTTGGACCTGCATATTGTGCTACTTCGTGTCGTGTGTGTGTGGCGTGAACTATTGCTGGTTGTTGTGGCTTGGTGATTTGCTTTATATATAAAGCGGGGCGAAAGCCTTTTTCGGTAACATTTGCCTATTTCACCTATTTTTGCATAGCTCATTATAAACTAAGTAAGTTTATGTCGTTCTTTCTATGATCCAACAAATCTAGTGCCCAAATTAATCTGAGTTTTCTAAAATAAAAGAAGAGAGAATAAACTTAGCTCACATGCATGCGTGTTTTTTTGGAAGCATACATGTGTTCCATGTCTACAAATACCCATTTTTTTGTACGCATAATTCACGATTTACACCACATTAGTTAATTTTTCAACTGACAACTTGAAGAAGCGCATGCACTCCGCTTCCATTTCGCACACCGGCGGTTCGAAGCCCCCCCCCCCCCCCCCCTCATCTCAGTCTTCGTTGTCGCTCGAATGCCTGCTAGGAGACAACGACAGTGACAGAGAGGCGCCCTCCGGGTGTTGCTCGTCCCGGTGGTGAGTGGTGCAACTGGAGTTGCCTCTGTGGATCTGGTCATGGCTGCTCGCATGGGGTGCTCATACTCACAGGACGATGTAGTGGTGCGGCGGCTCTCTCTGAGAGTAAGTTGAGAGGTGCTAGGGACACCATAGTGATTTTCCTCCCTCCCCCTGTCAGTGCTCCAGGTGAAAACTCATGTCTATTCTGTGGGACTCGACAATGGCGGCAAGGCGTTACCCTCTTGGGGGTGTTCTCAAAGATCTCATGTTCCTTCTAGTCAGGGCACGACGCCACCATCGCGCGGGGAAGGGGGGGGGGCTTGGTTTGTGGGCACAAAGCATCCTCAGATCTGACGTTTGGTAGTCTCGTTCGCCTCCTCTCATATTCATGTGACTGTGTCATCAGCTATCTCGGTCCATTCTGCTGCTTGCTCGCAGGGACGACGCTCCTCAATCGGGAGCGAGAGGGGAGAGGGTCCTTTCCAGTGGCAGTCAGTGTTTTGGTTACCGTTCGAAATTTCGACTTACCGTGCGGTTACCGAGCTTTTCGCCCCCCCTCGGTAAATGGACGTTTCGAGTAAAAAAAATCGGTTTCTTTTTAATTTTTGAATTTAAATGACCGCTGTATAGTCAAATGGAAGGTAAACTGATAAACCAACACATACTAATGGATAGCCTGGTGGTTAAGTGGGGCTTCCCTTTTACCACAACGTCGTGTGTTCGAATCCCGTCTCTGCCATCTTTTTTTGCTAATTCTGTTGATATAATCGGATTTAAAAAGAAAGTTGGACGTCGGGGATCGAACTCGAGACGAAGAAGGGAACGAGAACCTTAGGCTAAGGGTAAAAACCACTCAGCCACGAGCATTCTTTTGTCAAATAACAGTGCCTCATCAACTTGACCTGTTCCAAATATTTGAATTTGAATTTCATTTGAAAATTTCGAACGGTATTTTATCGGTATTTCGCGGTAACCATGGTAACCGCGTTTTTCGGCCCCCCTCGGTAATTTTTGGGTATTCGGTAACCAAAACCTGGGTGGCAGTTCGATGGGGCATTATGACAAAGTCCGGTTATTTCAGCTAGGAGACGTGGTTCGTTTTTGGTTTGCTCTCACGGATGCTCCTAGTTGTGGTTCTATTACTCCTTTGCTTTTGCATGGCAAGCTGGTGTCGTGTAGTAGTGTGTGCTGCTTCTCTCGTTTCATCTAGTTTTTTTTTATTTGCTTTGTAAGAGGGTTGTCTCAACACCTTGCATCGTTCGATTGTATGACTTTATCTATAAAGCGGGGTGAAATCCCTATTTTATGAGAAGTACTTCATTAACCAGATTGTTCAGTTGTTAAATCTTTACTATTATCTCTACTGGAGTTTCTTGGTTTCGCTTTCATCGCTTCCACCCCTCCCATCGTTACATTGTGCCCTCCCACCGATTTTGGCTAAAGATCTATTTAGTTGTTAAATCTCTACTAGTATTAGAGATGTGCATGCTTAAATGGTTTGGCTAAACACATTGATGGATTAATTAGCACACGAGCTACTTGGTAGGTAATTACGTCGTTAATTAAGCATATTGGTACTTGCACTGCCGATCGATCTAGGATTTGATGACGAGAGGACAGCACTTGAAACGGCGTCTACAAGGGAAGAATGAGCCCCCTTTTTTTGCTGGGTCCGGAAAGCAACTCAACTAGAAGGCTAAAACTATTCCATCGGCCCAGAGATCTACTAGGTCTCTAGCAACTGAAAGTCACAAGTCAGTGCGTGCAACGCTTTTCTCTTCTTGTCTCGACAATATTCTTCGTCATCTTACTTGTCTCCGTCTTTTCCTTATTCCCTTCGATCTCATCTCTTCCTCCTTTTCATTGTAATAATGGGCGTGATACGAAACCGAAACCGTAGTCGCTGCTGCGCATGTGCGGTCAGTATACGAAACCGTAGCTATATGCTTGTGTTGTCGGACGTGGTGTATTTGAGCCCGAGCTCAAATGAGCTCGGGTGAACAGTAAATCCAAAAAAAATCTACAAAATCTAAAAAAAATAAAAAAAATTGGTGAAAACATTGACAAAAGTTCTCAGTGCTCACAAAAAAACATTCGTGGAAGTCGTAGCAAAAAAAAACAAAATTGATACTCCAAAAATATTTTTTTCGTAAGCATTTTGAAGTACTGATTTTTTTTTTTGCCACACCTTGTACGAATGTCATTTTTGGATGAAAATTTGCAAACACAGAACTTTTGTCAATGTTTGCACCCGAAAAAATTCAGATTTTTTTGAAATGTTTTTCATTATTATTATTTCGGATTTTACTGTTCATCCCGAGCTCAAATGAGCTCGGGAGCAGAACATGACTTTCCTGTGTTGTCTGGATATTCTACGGCAAACATACCGAACTAAGATCTTCAGTATTGTAGCTGTCAATATACGCCGTATGCCCTTCCTCAAGTTTCTAGCAGAAATAATGCAGTGTGCTTATCTCGGATGCCAACATCATGTCATGTCCTAAGTCCATAGCACATTGCAAGTTGGAGTGCAAAAGTGACATGGCACGCACCATCACCTTCAATTTGTACGCGTCTCTTCAATTAGTCATTCCTGTAGCTAGTAGCTTCCAGAGTTACAAGGCGTAAAAGCGTCTCGCCAGCCCAGCTCCTTGCACAAACATGAAACAGCCTAGGAAATGCTTCAAGATATTAACACGAAAGCATATCTGCGAACAACATAGTTGAAGACTGTTAACTACCAGATGACTATTCTGTAACCACTGGCCTCATTAATTTCTGATGATGTGCCGACCAGCAGGAGTACGACTCGAGCAGTTCCGCAAACAGCAGCGAGAAAAAACCGCCTTGAATGAAAGATAAGATGAAATTCAATGAGAGCTGCAGATGCCAAGAACAAAACAGCGAAAGCTACAAATCAGTCGGAAAATCCCATTTTCATTCCTCTTTAGCCCGCGGTTTGATCCCGCGGACAAGCGTGTCGAAGCAGAACCAGAGTAGAACATGGTCACAACAGCACAAGGAGCCCAGAAGAAGGCACGCCAAAAGGCAAACCACGCCCTTGATTCCTGTCTATGACAGGTCGGCATCCACATACCAAAGCTCTCTCTGCCTTTTTCTCTTGCTGGGGAATAGCAGAAGAAACTTCCCCTATGGCACTCAAGGGTATATGTCCTGATTCTGCAGCCCTTGCATGGCTTTCCAATTATTAAGGTCATGTCAGCGTTGTGAGCTTGCGACGGGATGGATGTGTGTCCCTGACAGTAGGCTGCTTTCCTGGGTCAAGCAGACAGGATCGCTCTCCGACCAACTGCCAGGGAATCCACTTGCTCCTGCGCCAAGCACCCTTCTTGCCCAATCCTCACTCCTGGAAACCATGATGCTCAAGTAAAAAGCAAATGATGAAGAAAAAGGACTCTTGAGAGTAGAAATCTATCCACAACAGTCAATTTACAGAGCAACAGAAGATGAAAATGACAGAACCAGAAATGTGGCTGGTGTAAAGATTAGCTGATCTGCTGAGCAATTCTGTCTACTTGCGATCCTACTAGACATTTCTGTCTACTTGCGATCCTACTAGACATTGTTGTTGATCCAACTGCAGGGGAACTCTTACATGGTACAAAGTGAGCCAAATGGCAAGTTCGTGTACAACAGAATTGGTGTGACCCTGTCTTGTAAACTAATGCAGACTATTCTATTGACATTGTGAGCTATGGAACAGAAGCAGGTTTAAGTGCCTGTATCAAAATTACGGGGCGTAGAATTGATCCAGTCACTATGAAAATCCATGGACCATCTATTGCACATTCACATGCTAATCTATTATCATCCGTAACATTTTTCTGCTGCTCGAGTTGCATCAAAATTCACCGAATAATGCCCCAGTCCGCCACCCCACTGAGTGCACAGTGCAGTCTCCTCCACAGATAAGAGTTGAATTGTATATTTGCTGCCTTGCAATTGTACCCAGAAGGTCCCCTAGTTCATGGACGATTTTGATACCATGTCAGTTGATACTTATCTCTGTGGATCTGCAAAACAGAAACAAAAGAAACAATAATTACATTGCAATTTCAACAGAGCAGATATTTAATGTACAAAATACCACAATAGTACTAAAGATATTTTCACAGGACCACAGAGTTTGTGATCAATCATATCACACAACTATAGACATAGCAATTATTTAAGTATGCCATGTGGGCCAGGCTTTGTGATATTATTGATCCTAAAAATGTAATGTTAAATGGCCACTAAATCTGTAGTTTCGTGATATATAATTGGTCCATAGGTCTCTAGTTCTATGAAACTGTACTCAAAACCTCTAGTTTTCGGATGGTCTGTACAATATAAACCTGTAGTTTTGTGAAATTCACTGATTTCAATAGGATTCGATCAGATGAAATATCATGACTTCTTTTAAGGAAAGAGACTGAAACATTATTAGTTGCCCTATCAGTATAAAAGTTGCAGGAACATTTGATTTGTTGCAAACTTGCAATGTCTTGGTTGAGAAAATATTAGGATGGTGCAATGTCTTGCAATATCTCAACAGTGAACAGAATTACAGGTCGACATTTAAGATAAATAAGATATGTGCACTATATGAGGAGAATTAACTTTGACATATCAAGCAATTCTTAATCAGGTTGTGTTGCATGCCTCTAGTCCCAAACAAGTTGGGGTAGGCTAGAGGTGAAACCCATAAGATATCGCAACCAACTCATGGTTCTGGCACATGGATAGCAAGCTTCCACGCACCCCTGTCCATGGCTAATTCTCTGGTGATACTCCAATCCTTCAGATCTCTCTTTACGGACTCCTCCCATGTCAAGTTCGGTCTACCCCGACCTCTCTAGACATTATCAGCACGCTTTAGCCGTCCGCTATGCACATTCCGGACTTGCTTCTCTTCAATCAGTGCTACCCCAACTCTATCTCGTATATCATCATTCCGGACTCGGTCCTTCCTTGTGTGGCCACACATCCATCTCAACATGCGCATCTCCGCCACACCTAACTATTGAACATGTCGCCTTTTAGTCGGCCAACACTCAGCGCCATACAACATTGTGGGTCAAACCGCCGTCCTATAGAACTTGCCTTTTAGCTTTTGTGGCACTCTCTTGTCACAGAGAATGCCAGAAGCTTGGCACCACTTCATCCATCCGGCTTTGATTCGATGGTTCACATCTTCATCGATATCCCCATCCTTCTGCAGCATTGAGAATGCCAGAAGCTTGGCACCACTTCATCCATCCAGCTTTGATTCGATGGTTCACATCTTCATCGATATCCCCATCCTTCTGCAGCATTGACCCCAAATATCGAAAGGTGTCCTTCCGAGGCACCACCTGCCCATCAAGGCTAACCTCCTCCTCGTGCCTAGTAGTACTAAAACCACACCTCATGTACTCGGTTTTAGTTCTACTAAGTCTAAAACCTTTCGATTCCAAGGTATGTCTCCATAGCTCTAACTTCCTATTGACCCCGTCCGACTATCGTCGACTAGCACCACATCATCCGCAAAGAGCATGGACCATGGGATATCTTCTTATCCCTTGTGACCTCATCCATCACCAAAGCAAAAAAATATAAGGGCTCAAAGCTGACCCCTGGTGCAGTCCTATTTTAATCGGGAAGTAATCGGTGTCGCCATCACTTGTTCTAACACTTGTCACAACATTATCGTACATGTCCTTGATGAGGGTAATGTACTTTGCTGGGACTTTGTATTTCTCCAAGGCCCACCACATGACATTCCGTGGTATCTTATCGTAGGCCTCCTCCAAGTCAATGAACACCATATGCAGGTCCTTCTTTTGCTCCCTGTATCTCTCCACAAGTTGTCATACCAAGAAAATGGCTTCCATGGTCGACCTCCCAGGCATGAAACCAAACTGATTTTTGGTCACGCTTGTCATTCTTCTTAAGCAGTGCTCAATGACTCTCTCCCATAGCTTCATTGTATGGCTCATCAGCTTAATTCCACGGTAATTAGTACAATTCTGAACATCCCCCTTGTTCTTGAAGATTGGTACTAATATACTCCGTCTCCATTCTTCTGGCGTCATGTTTGCCCAAAAAATGAGGTTGAAAAGCTTAGTTAGCCATACTATCGCCATGTCTCCGAGGCCTCTCCACACCTCAATGGGGATACAATCAGGGCACATCGCTTTGCCTCCTTTCATCCTTTTTAAAGCCTCCTTGACCTCAAACTCCTGAATTCGCCGCACAAAACGCCTCCTGGTATCATCAAAGGAGTCATCCAATTCAATGGTAGAGCTCTCATTCTTCCCATTGAACATCTTGTCAAAGTACTCCCGCCATCTATGCTTAATCTCCTCGTCCTTCACCAGGAGCTGGTCTGCTCCGTCCTTGATGCATTTGACTTGGTCAACATCCCTCGTCTTCCTCTCTCGGATCTTGGCCATCTTATAGATGTCCCTTTCGCCTTCCTTCGTGTCTAACCGCTGGTAGAGGTCGTCATACGCCCGACCCCCTGCTTCACTCACAGCTCGCTTTGCGGCATTCTTTGCCATCTTGTACTTCTCTATGTTGTCTGCACTCCTATCCAGGTATAGGCGTCGGAAACAATCTCTCTTCTCCTTAATAGCCTTCTAGATCGTCATTTCACCACCAGGTATCTTTAGCTTCACTTCTACTTCCCCTGGACACTCGAAACTCCTCCAAGGCCACCTTACGAATGCAAGTCGCCATCTTCATCCGCATATTGTCTGCATCACCTCCTTCCTCCCAAGGGCCCTCCTTAATGACCCTCTCCTTGAACGCCTGAGCTACCTCCCCCTTGAGCTTCCACCACTTCGTTCTAGCGACTTTGGCACGCTTATCCCGCTGGACACGAATCCGAAAGCGGAAGTCAGCCACCACAAGCTTATGTTGAGGGACAACACTCTCTGCAGGTATCACCTTACAAGGCATGCACGCCTGTCTTCTCTTCTCGAGAGGATGAAATCAATTTGGCTAGAGTGTTGACCACTACTAAAAGTCACTAGATGTGATTCTCTCTTTTTAGAGAGGGTGTTAGCTACGATCATGTCGTAGGCTAGAGCAAAGCTTAAGACATCTTCTCCTTCTTGATTCCTGATGCCATAGCCAAAGCCCCCATGCACCCCTTCAAAACCTGTGTTAGATGTACCCACGTGGCCATTGAGGTCTTCTCCTATGAAGAGCTTCTCGCCAATCGGTACACTCCTAACCATGTCCTCTAGGCCTTCCCAGAACTCCCTCTTGGTGTTCTCATTGTGGCCTACTTGCAGGGCATACGCGCTGATAACATTGAGAACCAAGTCCCCAACTACTAGCTTGACCAAGATAATCCGGTCCCCACGTCTCTTGACGTCTACCACTCCATACTTGAGGCTCTTGTTGATCAAGATGCCTACTTCATTTCTGTTTGCGGCCGTCCCCGTGTACCACAGCTTGAAGCCGGTGTCCTCCACCTCCTTCGCCTTCTGTTCCCTCCGTTTGGTTTCTTGGATGCAAAGGATATCAACACCTCTCCTCACCGTTGTATCAACTAGCTCCCGGAGCTTACCTATCAGGGAGCCTACAGTTCCAGCTACCTAAGCGGATCCTCCTAGGCTCGGCTAGCTTCCTTACCCTTTGCACTTGTCGAGTCAAATGCAAAGACCCTTGCTCTTTTCCACTACACCCGGGCATCGATGTAGCACGCCACTAAGGATGCAACGACTCGATCCTTGCTCACTTGCCACCGTATCCGGATCAAGATACGGCATGCCACCGGGGAGGTGACGGCCCGGCCCTGGCCCATTTGACACCACACCCGCGTTCCGACATGGCGCGTCACTGAGAGGGTTACGCCCCAACGAAAATCTTTTGGGTTTCATCTCCATAAGAGTGGCTGAGTTTTGACGTTATGTTGAGACAACATAGGTGGAGAATCATAGTTCATACCAACTCTGTTAAAAGTTTTAGGTGTTCAGGTGGGAATCATAGTTCATACCATCCTCACTGATAGGCTCAACCAGACCTACAACGTGCACTTAGCATTGGACAGGATCTGGAAACCTCCTTACCTCCAGATCTCAACACAATACCTAACCTCTAATACACACACAAAAAAAAACATTTCCTCAGAAAACGTGCCAGCCATATTTCAAAATGAGAATCTCTAAATTTCAGTACCATGATGGGTGTCATGAACAAACCAAATGAGTGAATAATGTACACATACTTCAATTAGTCCATTGTAATATTTGCCCGCATAAAGAAAGGATCATTGAAAGGATACGTTTATTGTTGATAAATTGTCAATATGTACAACCTGCTGATTAATTCAAAAGTTGCATTTCCCAGGTAAGCATCAATAAATAGGTCCTCTGAAGTTCAGCACTCTAGATAAATGAAATAACAGCTTCCATAGCCTTTTTTTTTTTGGATAATGGGACGTTGTATTGCTGCCAAATCCCTTGCTATTCCATTTTACAGCAGCAGCAGCAGGACACCAAAATGAAACAACTTTGAATTCACATTGTGAATTTTGGCTCCTTTAGCATATATATCGTTTCAATTAGAAGGTCATCAGTTTGTCAAGCTACTTATAGGAATTTAAAAGGAAAAAGTCGATGGACAAAGTCATCAAAAGGGGCAAATTCGAGGATACCTTGAAAAACCCCAGTTAGCTTAACGTATGATAACCCATAAGTCCTTGAAAATCATCTGGATTTGATGATTTATTTCCAGGTTTAGGTAACCATGGAAATAACTTGGTAAGGCCTTCTCTTGCAGAATCAGGACCCTTTTGTCTACCATTGACCCCATATTTTTCCCTCTCGATGGCATCCATTATATCCTCCCGAGCTACAATATCGCCACCTTGACAGAACACAATCATCCTCAGAATCTTGCAATAATATAACTTCTTAATTATCATACATTTCATCAACTTAACCATTTTAAAAGACAACTCTCTTTCCAAAATATGGGAAATAGACACAACAGAAATGCAGGTAACATTATAATTTCTCTGCAATAATTTAGAACATGGTGTAGTCAAACTGATAAGAGAATGCACTAGCAATTTACAAAGGAACCGCAAATCTTGCCCTGTTCCACTGAAAATAGAGCACAAAATTGCAGGTTTTACACTTTGGAACTCTAAGAATTGCTTAATAAAGCGATATTTAAATTCGCTTGCAACAAATATGATACTTTAAGCATAAGGAACCAATTGACTTGCTCTAAGTCTTATGTATCTGATGATATAAGATGACTTTAACTTACCTCTTCGAGCAGCTAGTAGAGCAGCCTCATTAACAATGTTTGCTAGATCTGCACCAACCAATCCTGGGGTCACATTAGCAACCAGATCACAAATTATTTCGGAATCCTCTTCTAAAGGAACTTTTCTGAGATGAACAGCCAAAATCTTTCTGCGGCCCTCCAAATCAGGCACACCAACAAAAACCTTTCTTGAGAAGCGACCAGGCCGACAAAGAGCAGAATCCAGAGCCTTAGGTCTATTAGTAGCAGCCATTACAATAACTTTCACGTCCGAGTCAAAACCATCCATTTCAGTAAGCAGCTAGACAAAGCAATAATATGTTCATCAGTTAATATGATTTCACAAAGAAAATAGAACGTAGTAAGAGAGCTAAATCACACCTGATTTAGGGTTTGGTCCCTCTCATCATTAAAACTTCTACCTCTGCTTCCACCAACAGCATCAAGTTCGTCAATAAAAATGATTGACGGAGCAGCTTCTTTGGCTTCCTTGAACAAATCCCTTACACGGGCTGCTCCTCTTCCAACAAACATTTCAACAAATTCACTAGCAGAAACAGAGAAGAATGGAATTCCAGCCTCTCCTGCAACTGCCTTCGCCAGCAAAGTTTTCCCAGTTCCAGGAGGGCCAGCAAGCAGAACACCCCTGGGTAATCTCGCTCCCAGCTTCTTGTAGTTCAGTGAACCACGCAAGCAGCTCACTATCTACATTAAGAAATTATCTTAGTGTACAACAGTTTATGAGTCTTGTATTGACATTCAGTCAATAGAAGTACATAACTAACTCCCGTATGAAGAACTAAAAACAAGACATCGGCTAAAACCAATATAATTCCTAGCATCAACAAGCTTCAGCAGTCAATACTGCAGAATCCATAGATACAAGTACTAATTATTAATAGAGTGAATTCCAGTTTTTTACCCTCTACTTTGACATTTTTTTACAATAATTACTCCAGTTGGGAGATTTTCATCCGGGTTACCCCATTTAGCGTTAGTTTTGCTGGTTTTTACCCCTTCAAAATTTTAAAGAGCAATCAAAAAGGTGTATCCCGGTCGTCGGGCATGCGTAACGTGCCATGGCACGGTTTTCCTTCTGGCTTTTTTTTCTTGCGCATGAACAGGTCGAATGGCATAGTCGGACATGTTTTTTTTTATCGCGGTCGTCAGGTGTACATATGCACCGCATCTTATAGTTCGTTTTGCAAAACATTTGATGATATATTCGTATTCCAGACATGCTCGTGGCATTTTTCTAGAAACAAGGCAAATAAAAGGGAGCAAACATATACGATTTCCTACTGGAACCACATTGTAGTCCAGCAACTAGTCAATAAGGCAAGCAGGCTTAAGTGCCACTACATGGAACTTTGATCAGATCTTACTGTGTCATTTCTTATTTTCCAAAGTTCCTCCTCATACCATTGGTATTTGCAATTTCAATAGAATGCCACAAGTCAGGAAAAGTTTATTTGGCAAGAAAAATACCCTTTGTATTTGATATATGCAATTGCGAGCTCTCAATCGACCTGGATTTCTTAAAATGAGAATCAACGAGACAATCAAATCTGTGGGTAGGTCTTGTTATATCGGTGTAAATTTTGTTAATTCCTTTCTTAAACTTGATTGACATTTTGTTGACTTGCTATGTCAATGGACTCTATGTCTATTGTCTACTCGTCAGCATATCATCGACATCACAGAAAACAATCATCACGAGTAAGAAGTAGAGAGGTCATATTCACCTCGACAAGCTCCTCCTTGGCTTCATCCACGCCCTGGACATCGTCGAATCCTACCTGCTGCTTCCTGGGCCGGCGGCGCTTGTCCGCACTGCCCCCAGACGACATCTGCCTCTGTAAGAACCACATCATCGGCAGCAATGAGAACCACAGCGTGAGCAGCGTGGTCAGCATGTCCACCAGCAGCCTCCCCGCCGGCCGTGGAGCAGATCGGTAGTCCACCCCGCCCTCCCGCATCAGCCCCAGCAGGAACCCCTCGTCATGCGGCACCCTCCTGGCGTAGTACGGCCACTTCGCCGCTGCGGCGCCCCTGCCGGTCTCGCGCTCGTCGTCGCCGCTGCTGACGTCCTCGGCCTTGCTGAAGTAGATGCGGCGCGAGTCCTCCTCGAACGCGACGGCGGTCACGGCGCCCGCGCGCAGCCCCGCCAGGAGGTCCGCGTAGGCCACCTCCTGCGCCGGGTTTTTGGGCAGCGTGAGCCGCGCGGCGAGCAGGAGAGCCCCCAGGACGACCGACGCGACCGCAGGCGGTGGCACGCGACGGATGACCCGCCGCAACGCCGCCGCGGCGTCGCCCGCGAGCTCCCGCGGCGACAGCAGCCGCAGGAGACGCCACCGCAGCACGCGCAGCCGTGGCCTGAGCCGCAGGCGCCGCCGCAGGCTCTTGGGTTGGTCCGTGCGGAGCCCCAAATCGGCGCCCTTGTCCTTCTCCACCTCGCCGACCTTGGCACGTACCGGGCTCCTCCACCGCAGCCGCAGCCTCGCGTAACGCCCGGCATCAGGCACTCCGCCGCAGCATCCATAACTCTCACTCTCAGCGAAGCAGCTCCGGGAAGAAGTGGGGTGCCTGAAGCAGACGTGGTGCCGCAGGAGAGAGGCAGCGGCAGCGGATAAGGGGGGGAGAGACGCCATTGGAGCCACGTACTCCCTCCTAGCTCAGTTCGTTACCGCCATTCGATCGGACAGAGCTCGCGCGGGATGCGCGCACGGGGTGTTCGAGGGAATTCCTCCCAGAAGAAGTGGCGTGTTGCCGGCTTGGCCTGGTGATGATTCGTGGACGGAGAGGACCATAGCCGAACAGATTTTTTTTTTTATCCGGGAAATTGCTGGTCGTGGGCTTTCTACTGCCCCGAATGTGCTCTGCTCATTATGGATCCAGGCCCTATGCGGTGACTTGCAAAACTGGCGCTCACGGCCACTCTTCGTGTGGGCCGGCCCATCAAATCGACGAGCTACGCTCACTCACCTCGTCTCCTCGCTGGGAGATCAACTAATCAGTGAGTACTCGTTCGAGAGCCCCCAGCAAGGGTCACTTTGGGTGGGCTGGAAGCACGCTCTCAGCCGCCGCCACTTCTGGCACTCCCTCTAAATTTTTTTATTTTTTCCGTACGCATTTTCGGCTTTTAGATGAATTTTTTCCTTTTTTTTTGGCTTCTCGGTTTTGTCCTGGTTTTTCTTAGGTTTTGGACAAAAAAAATTGTGCAAGAAAACGCGTTTTTTTTTCTTCCGCGCGAGGCACCGATTTGTTTCCGCGAGTCGTGCCTCTCGGAAAAGGGAAAAAACTTTTTTTTCTTCCCGCGAGAGGCACGAATTTACTTCTCGTGGAGGCACGGATTTGCTTTCACGAGACGCACAGTCGTGCCTCTCAGAAAACGGGAAAAAACGCATTTTCTTTTTTTTCTTCCCGCGAGAGGCACAATCGTGCCTCTCGAAAAAGGAAAAAAACGTGTTTTTTTCCTTCCACCAGAGGCACTGATTTGCTTCTCGTGGAGGCACGGATTAGCTTCCGCACGCGGTTCTTTTTTTTTATTTCGCGAGAGGCACGGATTTACTTCTCGTTGAGAGAAAAAACGCGTTTACATTTTTTTTCCTTCCGTAAGAGGCACGGATTTACTTCTCGAGGTACAATTTTGCTTCCGCGAAAGGCACAGTAGTGCCTCTTCGGAAAGGAAAAAAATTCTCCTGGTTCGGTTTTTTCGTGAAAAAAAGCTTGTCGAAACCTATCAACATGGAATCTAATTTTGAAGATCTCGACGCGAGGACCAACGGTGAAACGGTACGAGATTTAGACGCACAGTTTAAGAGATAAAACGTTTTGAATAAACAAATATACGAAAAAAAGGGAAAACTCCCAGGTTGCGACAAGTGGCACGCATGCAGTGCGTCACTTGTCACAACCCGGGAAGGTGGAAGTGATCTTTGCAAAGAGTACTCCTTAATTAGTGATTTCGCTCGTTGGTTTATTCTATCGATTGTCCGGTTCGATGATTGACCGATTGACTTCTGGACCAGTGACGGGGCTGTTGAACATTGACTTTTTTGAGAAACTCTGTAAAAAACTTAACTTCAAAAAATTCGCAAAAAACAATAAAAAAACTCAAATTTGAAAAAAAACATAAATCATGCAAAAAAGTTCAGAAAGATTGATAAAATTCAAAATTTTGAATAAATACAAAATTGAAAATATATATAATCGAATTTGAAAAAAATCATAAAATTTTAAAAAATTACCAAATTTTAAAAAATCTTCATCAAATTTCAAAAAAAGTCAAATTTGAAAAAAAAAAGATCGATTCGAAGAAAAGTTCATCAAAATCGAGAAAAGTTCATCAATTTGAAAAAAGTTCACCAAATTTAAAAAGTTTATCAAATTTGAAAAAACTCATCAACTTTGAAAGAAAATCAATGAATTTTAAAAAATCAATACATTTGGGGAAAATGGAAAATAAAAATAAATAAGGAAAAAGGGGAAAATAGAAAGAAAAACGAAAAAGAAATGGGCAACATAAAAGAAAAAAAAAGAAACAAAAACTGAAAAAAAGGAAGAAAACCGGGTGAAGAAAAAATAGTCGAAACCCAGCCCAGAAAACCGGGTGGAAACCTTGAAGGTTCTCAAAACGGGATGAATGGGCCGGCAGCCCAGTAGGACTAGCGAAGCGAGGGCGGTGCGCCGGGAAAAAGTCCAAGAATTTTGAAAAAAAAAGGAAAGAAAAAGGAAAAATATTAAAGAAAAGAAATAGAGAAAAGAAAAGGAGAGAAAAAACCAAACAAAAAAGGGTCCAGAAACCGGGGGCCTTCTGCGAACCGGAATCTGTCTAGAGAACCGGAAAAAATTGGATTGGGAAGCTTTTGAAAGCTTCTCAAAACCGGGGGCTTTCCACGAACTAAAAACAAATAAAATAAACAAGAAGACGTTAGAAGCCATAAGTGCTATGTTGTCCTAGTGGCTACTGCGGTTTACTCATGACGAAGAGATTGTGAGTTCGATTCTGGGCGAGCGTGTGAACCATTTTTTGTTGCTTGCTTCGGCATCGATTCGCTCGCCAGCTGTTTTGGACTGGTTTTCTTCTGTATTTTTTATTTATCGTTTTCTTTTGTTTGGGGCGCCAATACGAGTGTGCCATGGGGAAGATATCACATGATACCAATCATCAAATGATACCATGATACCATATTTAAAATCAAAAAATTTGATGTTTCGAAAAAATCCGAAAAAAAATCATGAATGTGCACAAGACATGTTCCTACAATCCCTAAAAATTTCAAATCCAAAATCGAAATATACATGAAGAAACAAAAAAGAAAAATCCACACGTTAATACTGACATTTCTGCTTTTGTCTGTTTGTTACACTATTCATGCTGAGTTTGTCTTTTTTATTTCTCAATGTGTATTTCGAATTTTAATTTGAATTTTTTAGGGCTAGTAGACATATGTCTTGTGAACATTCAAAAATTTGAAACATGTAAATTTGATTTTTATGACATGGTATCATGGTATCATGTGATGATTGGTATCACAGGATATTTTCCCGTGTGCCATGCCCGAGGAGGGTGAGAACCACACCGTCGAGGTGCAGCTAGTCGTGGAGCACGCAGATGCTGCCGCCATCCTCGCTGACCCGCACCAACGATGCCTCGGTGGAGTACGAGCGTGAGGTCGAGCGCAACCGTCAACATGTTGGCCATCATGGAGCGTGCCCGTGACGCGATGTTCGCCAAGCTGGGCTGCACCGACGACGATGAGCCGATGGTGTGGATGCCGAGGGGTGCCCATTACGTGGAGGCATTGGGCTCCAGCAAGGCGTCGGTGATCTACCTCTCGTCGGACGCCTTACTTGTATGAATAAAGAATGATCACCGGCGAGCTAAAAACACCATGGTACTGATAGTCTTAGTCTTAGCTCGTTTTTAGCTCTAATTTTGTATAGTTAAGTTGTAGCTAGTTTATTTCAGTACTACGACGTTTAGTTATGGATTGTTATGTATAATTAAGCATTATGGGATCTAATCTAGTTTCAATTTATTTGGAACACCTTTTTTTAACACATTTATTTGGAACCGCAAACCTGTATTGACTGTCTTTGGCTCTCTTTGTTGTGTATGCCACGCTGTTCTATCTTGACCAACTGAGTCGTACATCGTGGACCAGGAGAGGCTTCGTGGTGCTGCTCAAGGACTCAGCAGTCAGCAGGTGCAGGCGAGGAAATGACCAAACAGCTTGCCGGACTCTTGACGGGCAGAACCGGTGAGAGATGGGCAGGCGCCCGGCGGTCGTTTACAGTTCGTAGAAATGACGCTGGCAGACTGTTGAAACAAAGACCGGGAGGAGGATTATGAAAGCTTTCAAATTTCAATGAATTGTGAGTACAGATATTACTTTTGTATCACATGACCTGTATTAAATCGATCTAATTGGTAATAAAAATAAAACCTGAAATATATATTTGTAGAGGGTGAATTTGAAATTGTAGAGAGCTAATAATTTATCATGGAATTTTAAAATTTCAGGCACGTATCACTGGTTTAGAAAGACAACGTATATGGACTACAATTTTGAATTTTTTTTATTATTATGAATGTCCTTTGAATCATAACATACAATGCATTACATATGTATGATCATTACCCTTCAATCGATTATTATATTCTACCTTTAAATAAAAAAACTAAAAAAGAATACTTAATAATGCGACAAAACAAACCATAGTGACTGCCTAGTTTAAAACAAATAAATTAATGGAAAAGTAAGGAAAGTCATGTCCACTGATTATGTGGCAAGGGATAGATTTCAAATTCCTTTTTCCTTCCTTTTTACGCCACCTACGCCCAATCCTGGAAGATATGAAACAATATTTTATTAAGACTAAGTGAAAGTTGGTATGGACCAATCCATAATTTAAACGAGAGTAAGAATATTAACAATGTTCACGGGAAAATAAGAGTTATTTTATCCATGTCTTACTAATGAAAATAAGAACTTTGCGACCATGACAAAAGTTAAGGGCAATATGAAGACGGGGCCGCCGTTTTTTTGAACAATCAAAGACAGTAGGAGAGGATCCTACTGACATATATATAACTTCAAAAGGCCATGTTACAAATTACATTGTGTCTTGCACTCTCAAGAAATTAAACCCACGGTCACCAAGCTACCAATGCATTGTTGGTTGGGTGGTGGGGGTGTAATCAAGGAGAGGACAAGGAAGAACAGAAAAAAAATCAAACCACTGTCTCTAGGAAAGAAGTAATAAATTCAACTAGGGCTCAGTAGTGCCAGATCTGCTTTAAATTTCTTTTTCCATGAGGTATATGAGTGTGGAATTCCCTGGAAGATCATACCATTGCGTTCTTTCCATATGCTCCATGCAGATAACATGAAGATTTCCATGAACATGGGGAACTGCCACGTCCGTTTCCCTTCATGAATTAACACAAGCCTGTTACCATTGGCTACCCAATTGATGACCAGGGAACTCCAACATCGCTGGCTGAAGGGATATTTGAACAATAGGTGTTCCACTGTTTCCTCTTCCTTCCGGTTACACAGTATGCACTCCACTCCCTCTCCCACATTGTAGTGTCTTCTTTTCAACATATTTTTGGTGTTGACTCTATCTGCGAGGAGTAGCCATGTGAAGACTTTGATTTTTATCGTGCTTCTGGACTTCCAGATCCAAGTGAATGCCTCGTCCGCAGTGAGCCAGTGACGTTTCTAAAGTAAAAGCTGTAATATTTGGCAGACGTGTATTTTGGCCCCCAGGAATACGTCCACACGTCACGCGTGGCGCTATCCGGGATTGTATCAGCAGTCAACTGTTGAAGGTCTTGTAATTCAGTTCGTGCTTGCATCGACAGGGGAAGATGAAAACCAATATGTATATTACTCATCGCCAGAAAGTTTGCCACTGAAGCATCTTCAAGCTTGGAGTAAGAAAATGATCGCGGGGCCGCCGTTGACTGTTTGGAGGAAAGAAAAGGGCGGTGTGAAAATGCCGGGTGGAGTTAACTTTTCGACGAAGACCCGTCCCGTGCAGCGAAGTCCTGTTAGTAAGACCCCGCGTAATAATGGATTATAGAAGAATATTGTTCCAAATACTTCTCTGGACGCATATAGTAGCATTGAGATTCCGAATCTTTTTTATTTATGAATATGCAGAAAAAAATCATTGTACCGTTGGGTCGGAGGGAGGTTTGATCCAGAAAATTAGGAACAAAATATCTACTCTACCGCATTGAAGTCTTCAGGGAATGGAATTCAAAATCATACATAATCTATTCGTATGGGCTCCATTCCATAGAAATCTTAGGATAAACTTAAATCTTGTTTTGTTTTTAGTTGAGAAGCATTGTGTGCTTGTGCTCTATCTCTCTGCTGAAATACTCCAAGTTTTTATGTTTATACCGTATGCACCATCCAAAGTGTTTGCGGCGGTCCGAACTTGCGGCATGTTCCCCGTCTTCGGATCCTCTTGTTTTGGGATTGTTCGGATATAGGCCAGGGCGAAATCCCTGCTTGGCTTGCTGATGTTGACTGCGGCGACACCTGTGGGTGTCGTACCCCTCTTGGAGGCGTTGCCAAGACCTTTCTCTGTGCCCCTCTTCGAGCACTGAGGAAAACCCAGGTCCCGTTCCTCGGATCAGATGGTGGTCACGTCACGGCGCCGTCCTCCTTCATGAATGTGTCGTCTTGTTTGCTTGTGGCGTACCCGATGATGGTTTACGAGACATGGGACATCGTTTTGGTTCAGGGTTGTTTCTCTTGCCCGGAGTAGTTTAACACCATGTTATATATTTTGTTTTGTGTCGAACATCTCATGTCTCTCTGCTTTGGGCATCATGTTTACGCCATCTTTGGTTGTGCCATGTGATGTAACCCCCCTCCTCCATGTTCTCATTCCAACTTCTTCTATCAATGAAATGATACGCAAGCTTATGTATATGTTGGAAAAATACACGAAAAAAGGCCTTTGATTTTTTTAGAAATATCATAATCCCCGCAAAGAAAACATCATTACCATAATCGAGTATATGAATTTTGAGTTTGCTAACCACATTTCCATGCGGTTACCGTAGTACAGTATAGTTGGTACAATTCTTGCTATTATTTTAGGAAATGGTACAATTCTTATGTGTTAGGAGAAACCACAGAAAATGCAGAGTTCCATCTCAGAAATTAAGGGAATGAAAAATATCATATTATGGTGATCGAGATCACCTGCTGGGAATCCAGGTTCCCCACTTTTCCTCTACTCGAGCAAGCAATAAATAGTACTCCCTCTGTAAACTAATATAAGAGCGTTTAGATCACTATGATTTACGATTCGAGGAATGAATGTTTTCGGGTTAGCCAACCTATCAGACAGTATGTGGGGCGTGTCACCATTTAACAGTTCAAAACCCAACAAATCGGGTTCCTTAATGAAACTACTCTGTGTATTAAACATTTAAAATGATGTGGTTGTATTGTTAGAGGATAGTGGTATCCCTAGCGCACCGGTCCTAGACTGACATTGGTGCTCGCATTTTTCTTTATTTATTATTTCACACATTCGGCGATGCGTGTTGAGTGGTCCGTCGATTACGAGGGCGTCTGTAGTGACTTGCGTCTGTACTGTGTTAAAGAAATAATCTTAGGGCATCTCCAACACAACCCGTAAATTTTCTCCCGCATCCGTCCACGGACAGGGGGACCAGTCCGCAAACACGGATGCGGGAGGTCGCCATCCAACTGTGGCCGCATACATTTCAACCCATATTTGAACTAACCGGACAAAATTCATGCAAACCGGCCGATATTCATCAAAGTTCGGATAGAAAATAGCACAAATCATCCATACATAACATGCAAATTAAGTCTAGTACAACAATGTCTCAAATTCGACTAGATTAACCGGATGTCCAACAAGTTTTTCATCACCGGATCATGCCCTCCCACACATACTCCCCCTTCAGCTTCATCCAACAGTGTGTGTACGTAAATGGCCGTTCCTCTGTCCTGTGGTACATCACGGCAGCGCGTACGAGCTACATAATGTGTAGACCAACATTGAGTGAACGAATCAATCAACAAGTTGATCAAGAGGAAGCAAAACTTACGATCTCGTCCTCTGCCGTGTGCAATGGCCACCTTGCCTTCAGTTGACGAACTACGTTACAAAACTTGGTGACACTAGCCTGGATAGCGTACCAGCGATACGATAACGACCTCACATTGCGTTCTTGAATGGTGTACATGTCGTAGGGCGCAATGTGCTTTCGTGCGTGAAACGATTCATGCACTTGCTGCCAGAAGGCCTCCCCTCTGCTCCTGCCTACGAAATCCGCGGATACGGCCAACCACGCATCGCACAACAACTCATCTTACATGGTCGAGTAGCTCACCATCCTTCGTACTCTAAAAAATAACATGGCGTTCGAAAATAAGCTCAATGGCATTTGACTGAACACCTGCCGAGCGTGGTGTCCTCCATGGAGGTCGTCGATAGGGGGCGGAGTGTACGTGGATCCAAACGGCTCCAGGGTGGACAGCGCCATCGTAGAGGCGAGCGGGCGCGTCGGTGTTGGTTGCAGACGTTCGGCAATGCCTCTGTGGAGGCCGGAGGCATACAACAGCGGCGGGGGAGGTGAAGAGTGCGGATGAAAGAGCAAGGGGAAGAAGGAGCGGAGTGAAAGGAAATGGGACCGGGAGGGGGGGTTGGGTGGGCCGGGGGTGTCGGAGTCCTACGTGTCTACTGTCCAGACTCCCGCAAAGCTCCCCCACTTTGTCTCCAATTTGCGGGAAAAGTTCGTCCGTACTGCCTTGCAAACCGATACAGGCCCGTGTTGGATGACTTCCGTGGTCCGAACAGATGCGGGCGGGTTTGAGGGTCGGCGTTGGAGATGCCTTAGGCCAACTCCAACGCACGACCCCAAACGGACATCTGTTTCGTCCGGATTTGGTCTGTTTGGGTCGGCAAAACGAATGCCCTTGTCCGGTTTGGGGCGTCCGTGGGTCTGTGCACCCAACGTGCGGCCACATCCCAAACATTGTCTGTGTTGGACCAAAAATAAAAATCCAAAAAAAAGGCATTGCAACTTGAAAAAAAACCAAAAAAGGCATTGCAATAAAACTTAATTAAGCATTCCACGTCGTCTTCGTCACGGCCCGCACATAGTACTTATAAGTTCAAATAAAAAAACAAACATAAAAACGGTAGATCTGCCGCCCGCCCGCGTCGCCGATGTCGTCGCCGTCTTCAGGCGCCACCGTCGTCGTCGTTGTCCTTGGTCAGGTCGATGTAGGGAGGCGGCGTCTAGAGGTGGGGCGGCGGCCCCCAAAGTGGCCCGGCGTCCTGTGCAGGCTGCGGTGGTGGTGGTGACCACGGCGCCCACGCCATCCGCGGTGCTGGTGGCGGCGACGACGACGGGCTGCATGGCACTGTGGTCGTCCACAACCACGACTGCCCGTACAGCGCCTCGTTCCAAACCGGGGTGGGCGGCCGGTCCTCCATGGTCTCCTCCATCACCTCCTCCTTCACTTCCTTCTTGATGTCCAGCTCCGGCACGTAGATGTCCCCGGCGGCCGAGAGCGCCAGCATCTCCTCCAGACCCACCCACTGCGCCTCCTGGCTACGCGTGTACTCCCTCTCGGAGTCCTCCATGACGGCTCGCACCAGCCGCTCCTCCTCCTCGGCCGTCATGGTGGAAGCAGGCGCTGGTGGTGGCGACGGGAAGGGAGAGGGCGTCGGCGTGAGGCCGCGCACACGAGTCCAGCCGCGCACACTGGGTGGGCTCGGCGTGCGCACACGCGACGCTCATGGCGGGCTACAAGCACGGCCGGCAAAGTAGGTTTGCTGGCGCATGTCGTGCTCGTCCTGGAACCAAGTGTCCCAGAGCGGCGACTCGACGTCGTAGCGCCGGTCGGTGAGGTATTGGCGCGGGATGTGGGCACGCCGGCGGGTGATCTCCTCCAGGCAGGCGCGGCCGCTCGCCGGGACGGGGGGGGAGGGGGTCGGCACCCGATCCGGGCTCAGATGCCACCCATTAGGGAGGTGGGCATCGGACCACGGTAACGGGGTGCCAGTCTGCCAGTACCGGCGGCAGACGTCTGATACGTCCATTTTGCATCATGTTTTCCTACTGTTATTTATTATATTTTGGGTCATTATTTCACTTTATGATACAATTCTTATGCCTTTTCTCTCTTATTTTGCAAGTTTCGCATGAAGAGGGAGATTGTCGGCAGCTGGAATTCTGTATCGGAAAGGGGTGAAACAGAGATAGCTATTCTACACACCTCCAAATGACCTGAAAATTTACGAAGAATTGTTTTGGAATATATAAAAAAATATTGGCTGAAGAAATACCAGAGGGGGACCCACTAGGAAGCGACAAGCCTGGGGGGCGCGCCCTACCCCCCTACGCGCGCCCCCCGAGCTTGAGGCGCCCCTGGCAGGCCTCCAGGGCCCATCTTCTGCTATATAAGGTTATTTGCCCTAGAAAAAATAAAGAGAAGACTTTCGGGACAAAGTGCCGCCGTCTCGAGGCGGAACCTGGGCAGGAGCAATTTTGCTCTCCGGCGGAGCGATTCCGCCGGGGATACTTCCCTCCGGGAGGGGGAAATCAAAGCCATCGACATCACCAATGATCCTCTCATCGTGGGAGGACCAATCTTCATCAACATCTTCACCAGCACCATCTCATCTCAAACCCTAGTTCATCTCTTGTATTCAATCTTTGTCCCAAAATCTCAGATTGGTACCTGTGGGTTGCTAGTAGTGTTGATTACATCTTGTAGTTGATGCAAGTTGGTTTATTTGGTGGAAGATTATATGTTCAGATCCTTAATGATATTCAATACCCCTCTAATCTTGAACATGAATATGATTTGTGAGTAGTTACTTTTATTCTTGAGGACATGGGAGAAGTCTTGTCATAAGTAATCATATGAATTTGGTATTCGTTCGATATTTTGATGATATGTATGTTGTTGCTTCCTTTAGTGGTGTCGTGTGAACGTCGACTACATGACACTTCACCATCTTTGGGCCTAAGGGAAGGCATTGTGGAGTAGTATTTAGATGATGGGCTGCTAGAGTGATAGAAGCTTAAACCCTAGTTTATGCGCTATTCCGTAAGGGGCTGATTTGGATCCATATGTTTCATGCTATGGTTAGATTTATCTTAATTCTTCTTTCGTATTGCGGATGCTTGTGAGAGGGGGTAATCATAAGTGGGAGGCTTGTTCAAGTAAGAACAGCACCCAAGCACCGGTCCACCCACATATCAAATTATCAAAGTAGCGAACGCGAATCAATCAAACATGATGAAAGTGACTAGATGAGAATTCCCATGTGTCCTCAAGAACTCTTTGCTTTATATAAGAGATCGTTCCAGCTTGTCCTTTGCTACAAAAAGGATTGGGCCACCTTGCTGCACTTTATCATACTTGTTACTTGTTACGAATTATCTTGCTATCAAAACTATCTGTTACCGCTACTTTCAATACTTGCAGAGAGTACCTTGCTGAAAACCGCTTGTCATTTCCTTCTGCTCCTCGTTGGGTTCGACACTCTTACTTATCGAAAGGACTACGATTGATCCCCTATACTTGTGGGTCATCAACGTCCACCTTTACGTACGGCCGGAAGCGCGCCGGATCCGCCGGAGGGGAGATCGAGAATGCGGCTGGCGAGGTGGAGTGGGTTCTCGCGCTTCCCGACGAGGCGGACGACGAGCCTGCCTCGTGGTCGTGCTTGCCCTTCTTGCTCGGCACCCACTTCCAGAAGCCCATCACGCCGGCCGGCAGTGAGCGAGGTGGGGCGGCGCGGCTAGGGTTTGGTGTCGGGCACGAAGGGAGCAATGGAGTGGTGACGGTGTGGGGAAGTCGAAGTGGACTGGCCAGTCCACGGCTTCGCCATAAAAAAGGACGCGGCCGAGGGCGGTTGGGTAGCTGACCGGCGGGCCCGTCCACTCGTGTGGATGAAATGGGGTTGGTGGGAGGTAGTTGGACGGCCAACACGCGGGCCCGAGGCGGATGGCGAGAGGACGCGTGCGCGTCCGTTCTGTGTCCGCTTGACTGCAAAGCCCGATCAAATTTGCGCCCAAGATGGGTCAAGACGGACCAGAAACGGACATTTTTTGCGGATGCGGTCGTGCGTTGGGCTGTGTCGTCTGTCCGTTTGGGTCAAAACGAACACACCCGGACCGGATGGGGTCATGCGTTGGAGTTGGCCTTAGGCCAACTCCAACACACGACCCCAAATGGTCTGGCCGCGTCCGTTTGTGTTGGGGAACGTTGCATGGGAAACAAAAAATTTCCTACGCTCACCAAGATCGATCTAGGAGATGAACATCTACGAGAGGAGAGATTGCATCTACATACCCTTGTCGATCGCTAAGTGGAAGCGTTAAGAAACGTGGTTGATGTAGTCGAACGTCTTCGCGATCCAATCACGATCCGTCCCGCGAACTCCCGATCAAGTGCCGAACGGACGGCACCTCCGAGTTTAGCACACGTGCGGCTCGGCGGCGTCCTCTCCTTCTTGATCCATCAAGCGAGAGAGAGGGGGTAGATGAGATCGGGACCAACACGACGGTATGGTGGTGGTGGTGGCAGCGGAATTCCGGCAGGGCTTCGCCAAGCGCGTACCGGTGAAACGTGGGAGGAGTTGGGAGAGGTAATGGGCAAGGGTCCAAGGGTTGGCTGCCCCCAACGCCTCCCCACCTTTATATAGGCGTGGAGGGGGCTGGTGGCTTGCCCTCCAAGGCCCTAGGGTCGTTTGCCAAAGGGGGAGGAAGGAAATCCCTCCTTTCCTTCCCCACCGATCGCTATCCCCCCTTTTTAGGGATCCTGATCTTATCCCTTTGGGATATGATACTATTCCTTTTAAGGGAGGATCTTGGTGCGCCTAGACCAGGATTGTGGGGACTTTCCCCACTACCCACGTTCATGTGGGTCCCCCATGCAGGTGGGCCCCACTCCGGAACCTTCTAGAACCTTCCCGGTACAATACCGAAAAAACTCGAACTTTTTTCGGAACCCCGATAACAACTTTCCATATATGAATCTTTACCTCCGGACTATTCCGGAGCTCCTCGTGATGTCCCGGATCCCATCCGGGACTCCGAACAACCTTCGGACTTTCCACTATTAATATCTCAATACTACCCTAGCGCTACCGAACGTTAAGCGTGCGACCCTACGGGTTCGGGAATATGCAGACATGACTGAGACTCCTCTCCGATCAATAACCAATAGCGGGACCTGGATGCCCATATTGGTTCCTACATATTCAATGAAGATCTTTATCGGTCGAACCTTGATGTCAAGGATTCAGTCAATCCCGTATGCAGTTCCCTTTGTTCATCGGTATGTTACTTGCCCGAGATTCGATCGTCGGTATCTCCATACCTAGTTCAATCTCGTTACCGGCAAGTCTCTTTACTCGTTCCGTAATACAAGATCCTGTGGCTAACTCTTTAATCACATTGCTTGCAAGCTTATTGTGATGCTGTATTACCGAGTGGGCCCTGAGATACCTTTCCGTCATACGGAGTGACAAATTCCCAGTCTTGATCCATGCCAACTCAACAGACACCCTCGGAGATACCTGTAGAGCATCTTTATAGTCACCCAGTTACGTTGCGACGTTTGATACACACAAGGTACTCCTCTGGTGTCAGTGAGTTGCATGATCTCATGGTCATAGGAACAGATACTTGACATGCGAAAACGATAGCAATAAACTTGACACGATCATATGCTACGTTCATAGTTTGGGTCTTGTCCATCACATCATTCTCCTAATGATGTGATCCCGTTATCAAATGACAACTCATGTCTATGACCAGGAAACCATGGCCATCTTTGATCAACGAGCTAGTCCGGTAGAGGCTCACTAGGGACACGTTGTTGTCTACGTATCCACACATGTATTTGTGTTTCCAACCAATACAATTATAGCATGGATAATAAACGATTATCATGAACAAGGAAATATAATAATAACCATTTTATTATTGCCTCTAGGGCATATTTCCAACAGTTTGGGGGTAAACGGACACAAAACACGGCCCAACGCGCGGGAGAAAACGGACAAATGTCCGTTTTCAGTCCGCTTTCGACCCATTCCCGGCCCAAATTTCGACCGCTCTTGCGCCGAAACGGACAGCACGCGGACGGGTGGGACGTGCGCCCTTCCCCTCCCCCCCAGGCCCGCCTGACAGTGTTCTGGACTAGGGGTTCCCGGCCTAGTCGGTCTAGTCCATGGGCCGGACTCAAGGCCCGTTGAAGAATAAGGACTCCGAAGGCCTCCAACCTGTAGAACCAGCATATCGGGCCTCACCGGAGACTTGGCGTGTACCCCAAGAATGTTAGATTCGGCATGTAATTCCTAGATTGTAACCGACCATGTGTAACCCTAGATACCCCTGGTGCCTATATAAGCCAGAGGGTTTAGTCGGTAGAGGGGGATACACATTCATCATCACCCCAAGGGTTTAGACCACAACATACGATCTCGAGGTAGATCAACTTTGTACTTTGCTACATCCATCATATAAACAAGAGCAGGACGTAGGGTATTACCTCCTTAAAGAGGGCCTGAACCTGGATAAAACTCCGTGTCCCTTGTCTCTTGTTACCCATCGATCCGATCTCACAGCTCGCCCCCCTACCCGAGATCTGCCGGTTTTGACACCGACACCGCCCGTCGGGGACACACGCGCCCACTTTCCCTCCATTTCACCCAAAACCCTCCCGCGCCACGCTCCCCTCCCTCGTCCATGGCCGGCGGCCCGAACAATCCCGGTGACCCGGCCGTGGCTGCGCGCCCCACAGCAAAGAAGAAGGGTCCCAAGAAGCCGCGGTCAGAGCTCACGGCATTGGAGGTCACCAAGCTCGACGCCGAATCGGCTAAGAAGAGGAACCGGCAGACAAGGATGGTGGAGAAGAAAGCCGCGGCCGGCTTCATCACCGAAGCGGCCTGTAACACCCCCATGTAATAGCTACAGTAATCACCCTTTTGATAATGCCAGGTCAGCATGATTATCAGTGTTTGATCATCATTAGGATCATATCTCATTTCAAATTCCAATTCAACTTGCAATTTAAATTTTAAAGTGAAAAATAAAAGTTGTTCAAATTGGAAACTAAAATGTTCATTAAATAGCAAATAGTCTATTTCTAATTATGTTCAGGAAAACAACATCACCAAAATTCACCAAAGGAGTCTAACAACATCAAAGCAGCAACAAACATCACCATTTAGTCCCATTTCAATTAAATAAAATTCAAATGAAATCATAATTTCTCCAAACCAATTTCTGGAGGTAGGTAATATTGCATGGTAATTATTGGACCAAGCCACACATTTTTCAAAAGCCCATTTGTGGTCAAACTTTTTGCAAAATAGTAGAAATAAAAAGAAACAGATAAAAGAAAAGGCAAAAGGGCTAACCGGTCACTGTAGCGCTGGGCTTTAGACGCACAGTAGCCAGCCCAGCCCGTTAACCTCCGCCTCCTTCTACCTCCGACTGGCGCTGGACAAAAGCTCGAACCCGAGCTGCGGGTCGGGATAAAGATCCCCCGCGCCCCCTGGACGCAGCCAAGCCCCTCTTCTCTTCCTCCCCTCATCGCTTTCCTCTGCTTCGCGATGACCGACGCTGCCATGGCCGTCCACCGCTGAAACCCGTAGCCACTGACCACCCTACGCCGCCGGAGTTGTCCAGAAGCACCGCAGCAAACGCCTACTTCGTTCCCCTCAAGCGATTCGAGCCGGGGCGCTCTGCATCGTCGTCTTCAACCTCTTCTTCCTCCTCGGACGCCCGAGACCGCCATGCTCGATTCGCTCCGCTCCGTCAACCCCCGAGCTTCCTGAGCATCCCTACGAGATCACAGTGAGCTCCACTACCTCTGCCCCCACTCCTCGCGTCCGTTTGCTCCATGTAGCCCCTGCCGCCATGATCGGCCGAGCCGGCTGCCGCCGTAGCTGAGGCGTGTGAGCCGTGCGTGCCCGTTAGCACCCGCGCGTGTCACCAGCGCGCTCTAGGGCGTCCGTTGTGTCGTTTGCTGCCGCTAGTTCGCGCTCAAACCCACCCCCGCGTCGATTTCGTGCGCCCCGAGCGCCGCCTCCTCCATTGCCGTCGGTGTGCTCGGTTCCGACCAGCCCCGTCCCTCTAAGCACCACCAAACGATGCGCCGCATCGAGCCCGAGCCAACGGGCCAAGCCACGCATCGAACGGTGGCCGGAGTTGGCCGGACGGGCAACTCCGGTGAACCGGATTAACTCCGGCGCTTAACGCCGGTAAGCGCTGACGTGGCGCGTCATTAGCGCTAGGCTAATGACCCCCCTGGCCCTATGACAGTGGGGCCCGCCCACTTAATTAACGCGGTTAATTTTTGGTTAGGGATTAGTTTAAATACCCGCCGGTCCCACCGTCAGATTTGACCCTCCTGACGTGGCTTTGACCCGGCCCCACCCGTCAGTGTATGTGTCTAGGCAGAGCTGAGTATAAAAAGTATATGCACTGTTTTGGATAATGTTTCGGATAATTCGAATTTATTAAGTAAAATAAATTCCAAAAATTAATAAAAACTTTGGAAAATCATATAAAATAAACCGTAACTCGGATGAAAATAATTTATATATGAAAAACGATCAGAAAAATATGAAGAATCCGAATACGCTATCCACATACCTGTCAGATGCCTCCAGCACTGCAAACATGGAACCTTCCCCTCCGGTTCATCTGTCTGACAGATGTCCGAAACCGGGAAAACGTTCCAATTAATTTCCCGCTTCGTCTGCCACGTGTAGTGCTGCGTTAGGTCACCCCAGCACTGCATATTGCCATGTCATGCATTTGTGTTGCATTGTTGCCGTGAATTTATTGTTTCTTCCCCCTCCTTCCCTCAGGTAGACCCCGAGACCGACGTTGCCCCCGAGGACTCCTACGTCATCAATGACCCTTCTTCCCCCGTCAGCAGAGCTTCCAGGCAAGCAAAACCCCCTTGATCATCAGATATCGCCCACTCGTTCTCTCTCTTATGCTTGCATTAGAATTGCTTCTGTTGTTATTCTGATAGCTCCTATTCTGATGCATAGCCTGTTTTTGTCGCCTGTTACTGATACATTACCTGCTATCCTATGATGCTTAGTTAAATATGATATGTTTCATATGTGGCCCTTCACCCTTATCCATATGCCATGCTTGTTACCGGGCCGTGATAACTCTGGGTGAGGATCATGGAAATGTTTACATTACTGTCATACTTTTAATTGCTAAAGTCGGGCTGGCCCCAAGGGTGCCCGCGAGTGAATAACATTAAAGACGGGTCGGCTCCAAGAGCACCCGCGAGCCTTGTATTACCAAGTCGGAGCGACAGGGATCCTGGTCGTCTCCGCGAGTTTCTAAATACGCCTAACGGATTTGGGTATTTGATCTGAGTGGGTCGTTGGCCCTATACGCACCACCACCACGTGGGATAATGGTTTATGGGACCCTCGACGCCGTATGTATCAGCCGAAAGCTCTGTTAGACGTCCAGTTCAGCATTGTGGCCGGGTCGGGCCGGCGCCATCCAGGACAGAGGTGGTGCCTGGACCCACCCTGCACACAACGACCCGGAGTGCACAGGGCGATGGCCCAAGACCCCTGAGCGCTTAGGATGTAGACCGACGGGGACCTTTCTGCTGAGCTCTAGGTAGGGCTGCGGTGTGTCGATCAGCCGAGGCCGGGCATGACCCGGAAAAGTGTGTCCGGCCAGAGTTAATCGAGCGTGTTGGGTAACAGTAGTGCACCCCTGCAGGGAAGTGATCTATTCGAATAGCTGTGTCCACGGTAACAGGACGCTCGGAGTTGTATCTTGATCCGCTACAACTACAAATGGATACTGTCACACTGATAAACTGCTACTACTGCTCTCGGGATCCATTTCTCGTAGGGAAGTCGAGGAAGGATCTCAGGGCATTACTAAACTATGATTGTTGTATATATTATCTTGCTCTACTCTCTTCTGATGCTGCAAGAACTGCTTCAAGATGCTAGTCTTCGATAGGCTAGGCTTCTCCCCCTCTGCTCCAGCATTTCTGCAGTTTAGTCCAAAGATATAGCCCCATTCCTTTGATACCGATGCATAATTAGTATAGTTCTGATGTCAGTCTTGCGAGTACTTTGGATGAGTACTCACGGTTGCTTTGCTATTTCTTTCCCCATACCCAATTGATGAAATCAGACGATGGAGTCCAGGAGCCAGACGCCACCGCAGGAGACTACTACCAGGAGAGTCCCGGAGGCCACTACTACTGGGTTGAGCCAGCCGACCAGGAGTAGTTCGGAGGCCCTAGGCAGGAGGCCTTCGCCTTTTCGATCGTTATGTCGTTGTTTGTGCTAGCCTTCTTAAGGCACCCCTTGTTTAACTTTGTGTCTGTACTCAGATACTTTTGCTTCCGCTGATGCTTGTATGACTCGAGCTTATGTATTCGAGCCCTCGAGGCCCCTGGCTTGTAATATAAAGCTTGTATTATTTTATTTTGTGTCTAGAGTTGTGTTGCGATATCTTCCCGTGAGTCCTTAGGCTTGATCGTGTGCATTTGCGTGTATGATTAGTGCACGATTAAGTCGGGGGTGTCACAAGTTGGTTTCAGAGCCGACTGCCTGTAGGAACCCCCCCCCTTCCCACTCCTTGGCCGAAGTTGAGTCTAGTACTTGAAAAACGGTTTTACTAACATGGCTGTGTGGGTTACGGGCCCACGTTGCCAATGGGTGGTATTAGGATCTTTTATTCCTCGTCTTTACTCTGGGATTCTGATCTCTCTTCCTTTCGGGTCAAATTTTTTACTAAACATTAACATTAGGTTCTCGTGATCACATCCACCCGGAGTTCTGAATTCCCCCCCCCCCCCCTTTCTTCAAGATGAGGGCCAGGTTCTGCTTTACAGTTTTCACGGATCGCGGGATCCTTTTATCGAGGACCCCCTGCATTGTCACTTGTAGATTCCTCGCCCCAATAGTTTTCTCCGACGTGATGTAGCCTTTGCTATGTCTCGTTGTTGTATTCCTCACCGCGTGCCTGCGCGCCGCCTAGTTTGTCTAGCTGCGTGTGATTCCGAACTCATGCGATTCGTTTGTATCCAACTCTGTGCATAGATTTGTATGTCTTTAATGACTACTAATTTGTATCTAATGCACTTGTTGTTCATTGCTCATGTTACATCATGAATGACCTCTTACACATGCAGTTGTTCTTGCTAAACTGCCCCTGTTGATTTGGCAGGATGGCTGACGATCCTCCACCTCCACCTTATATTGCCGCAATGATGCAGCAGTTTGAGCTGAATCGTCAGTTTATGACGGGGGTAATGGCCCAATTTCCAACTCAGAATGCTCAGCAACAGCCTGCCCCAATAACACTGCAAGAATTCATGCCCCTCAACCCGTCTGTTTACCGCAACTCCACCAATCCTATGGATGCTGATGATTGGCTTCGTGACATCCTATTTGAGATGGAGTCAGCTAAGGTTGCCCCTGACAGTTACGTCACCTTTGCGGCATTTCACCTGAAGGGTCCTGCTGCTCAATGGTGGGAAAGCCACAGGGGTATGCTGCCTACTGGTACTGTAACCACTTGGCAGGAATTCCAGTCAGCCTTCCGTGCACGACACATTCCTCAAGGTCTGATCGACTAGAAGAAGAAGGAATTCCGCAAACTTACACAGGGCAAAATGACTGTGGATGAATATCATAGGAAATTTCTCGAATTGTCTCGCTATGCTGAAGATGACGTCTGCACTGACGCTCGCAAGCAGGAGAAATTCCGTGAAGGACTACATCCTGATATAAAGCTCGCGCTTGCCGTCCATGATTGCGCGGATTTTGCGATGCTTGTCAGCCAATCTTTCCGAGTTGAAACTGGTCTGACTAAGTACCAGGAATCGCTCAAACGTACTCATGATATTGGCTCATCCTCGGGTCAGCCTACTCAGAAACGACGAGTGTGGATTCCTCATAATGTCCATCATCGACCTGCCCCTGCACCGAGGCCTTCCTATGTTGCACCTCGTCTGCCTCCACCGCCGAGACAGCTAACGATTCAGGGTGGACAGCCCAATATTACGGCTCCGTTACCCAATGATGGTTCATGCCACAAGTGTGGACAGCCAGGGCACCGTGATCTCAACTGTCGTCAAGGTCAGCCACAGAATGCATCACCTGTTGGCCGTAAGAAGGGCCGTCGAAACCATCCTTCCAGAAATTGTAATGCTAGGCCGCCTGCCATGGGTTGTGGTCAAGTCACCCATGTCAAGATGGAAGAAGCTCGTGAGTCCCCTGAAATCGTGATGGGAACTCTTCCAGTTAATTCAGTTGCAGCTTCTATTCTCTTTGATTCCGGGGCATCACATTCCTTTGTGTCTCAACAATTTGCTCAGCGGCATGAACTACCTCTAGAGTTGTTGCCCACCCCATTAGAGATTATCACTCCCCGTTCCAGGTGGCAAACCAAGATGGTAAGTCACAACAATCAGATTAGAATTGAAGGGATGATGTTCTCTGCTTCCCTCATTGCTCTCGGACCTTCCGACATAGACATCATTCTCGGAATGGACTGGTTGACCGCCCATAATGCTTTGATCGACTGTGCTGCTAAGAAAGTCCAACTTACACATCCCTCTGGCCAGACAGTCAGCTACTCAGCCCAGATAGTCCAGAATGCCGAAAGCCAGATATATGCTCTGAATGCACTGAATGCCTCGCCTCTTGAAGGAATTGAGAACGTTCCAGTCATTTGCGATTTTCCAGACGTCTTTCCAGAAGAACTCCCAGGGATACCCCCTGCTAGAGCAGTCGAATTCGTCATCGACTTGAAACCAGGCACCACTCCTATTGCCAAGCGCCCATACAAGATGCCGCCACATGAACTCCTTGAACTTAAGGAGGAAATCGACAAGTCACTTAAAAAGGGTTTCATCCGCCCCAGTTCTTCTGCTTGGGGAGCACCTTCGCTCTTTGTTAAGAAGAAGGATGGAACAAATCAGTTAGTTCAAGATTACCGACCTATCAACCAAGCAACAATTCAGAACAAGTATCCACTTCCCAGAATCAACGATCTGTATGATCAACTTGCTGGTTCCTCAGTATTCTCTAAACTTGATTTAAGATCGGGATACCACCAGATCCGAGTTCGTAAAGAGGATATTCCGAACACAGCTTTTGTTACTCGCTATGGTTCTTACGAGTACACCGTCATGTCCTTCGGATTAACTAATGCTCCAGCAACTTTCTCTCGATTGATGAACTATATCTTCATGGATTACCTCGACAAGTTCGTCGTGGTTTATCTCGACGATATTTTGATCTACTCCAAGAATGAAGAAGAACATGTCGAACATCTTCGGCTTGTACTGGAGAAGTTACGCGAACATCAACTGTATGCCAAGTATTCTAAGTGTGAGTTCTGGTTATCTGAGGTGACATACCTCGGCCACGTGATTTCCAAAGATGGCATTGCTGTTAACCCAGAACGAGTTCAGGCTATTCTTGAATGGACTCCTCCGAAGAATGTCAAGCAAGTCAGAAGTTTTCTCGGACTCGCAAGTTATTGCCGCCGCTTTGTCGAGAACTTCTCTAAGATTGCCAAGCCTCTGACTGATCTGCTTCACAAAGGCGTTAAGTTTGAATGGACAGAAAAATGTCAGGAAAGTTTCCAAACACTCAAAGACAAGCTGACATCTGCACCAGTGCTTGCTCCTCCAGATTCTCGCAAGGACTTTGTGATCTACTGTGACGCGTCTCATCAAGGATTAGGCTTTGTCCTAATGCAAGAGCGAAAAGTGATTGCTTATGGCTCTCGACAGTTGCGTCCTCATGAAGAGAACTATCCAACACATGATCTTGAACTTATAGCAGTTATTTATGCATTGAAGTTATGGCGGCATTACCTACTCGGTAATCATTGCGAGATCTACACGGATCATAAAAGCTTGAAGTACTTGTTCACTCAGCCATCTCTGAACCTTCGTCAGCAAAGATGGATGGAGGCCATTACGGACTATGACTTGGGTGTCTCTTATACCCCTGGCAAGGCTAATGTAATGGCTGATGCTTTGAGCCGTAAATCCTACTATTCTGAACTTGAGGTTCAGCTGCAGCAGCCACTCCTATATGAAGAGCTTCGAAAGCTGAACATAGAGATAGTTCCTCAGGGATATCTAAATACCATGGTTGTTGCACCAGATCTCGAGGACCTCATCAAGCACATACAGAAATTTGACTCTGAGGTCGAGAAAATTAAGCGCGATCTCAAAAGGGGAAAGCCCTCATTCTTCACTGTTGATACTGATGGCACTTTGTTCTTCAAGAACCGCTTAGTGGTTCCTAGAACGGGACACCTGAATCTGACCCCGCGCGTCATGAAAGAAGCTCATGATACACCTCTTTCAATTCATACTGATAGTACCAAGATACACCAGGACATTCGACAGAGATACTGGTGGCCTGATATGAAGCGAGACATTGCTCGCTATGTTGCTGAGTGTGACGTTTGCCGTCGCATCAAGGCAGAACATCAAAGGCCTGCTGGAACTCTGCAACCCCTTGATATTCCTGAATGGAAATGTGACAAAGTTGAAATGGACTTCATCACTGGTTTTCCCAGATCGCAGAAGGGTCATGATGCTATCTTTGTCGTCATTGACCGATTCTCAAAGGTTGCTCACTTTCTGCCAGTCAAGGAGACAATCACTGCTAGTCAGTTAGCAGACTTGTATGTTTCCAGAATTGTGTCACTCCACGGTGTTCCGTTGGAGATCAGTTCAGACCGTGGCAGCCTCTTTACCTCAAGATTTTGGAACAGTTTCCAGGAAGCTATGGGAACTCATCTGTCCTTCAGCACCGCTTTTCACCCTCAGTCCCAGGGACAAGTTGAACGAGTCAATCAAGTGCTTGAAGATATGCTTCGAGCTTGTGTCATCTCATTCGGTAAGAAATGGGAGGAATCTCTCCCATATGTTGAATTCTCATACAACAATAGCTATCAAGCTAGTTTGAAGATGGCACCCTTTGAAGTTCTCTATGGACGTAAGTGTCGAACCCCTCTGAATTGGTCAGAAATTGGGGAACGATCACTCGTTGGTCCGGACATTATTCAACAAGCTGAAGAACAAGTCCGCATTGTCCGTGAACATTTGAAAACTGCTCAGTCTCATCAGAAGAGCAACTATGACCGAAAGCACCAGGTAATGGTCTATCAACCTGGCGAACAAGCTTACCTTCGCGTCACTCCGATGAAGGGCACTCACCGATTTGGGATCAAAGGCAAATTAGCTCCTCGCTACATTGGCCCCTTTCGCATTCTTGCAAGACGTGGAGAAGTGGCATATCAATTGGACTTGCCGTCAAATCTTTCTCAAGTTCATGATGTCTTCCATGTGTCGCAACTCCGCCGCTGTTTCAAGGATCCTATCCGCGCAGTGGATCTTGAAGTGCTTGAATTACAAGAGGATCTTTCTTATCAAGAGTATCCGATCCGCATTCTTGATCAAGCTGAACGTCGAACCCGTCAGAAGGCCATCAAGTTCCTTAAAGTTCAGTGGTCGAATCATTCTGAAGATGAAGCCACTTGGGAACGCGAAGATCGTCTTCGTGAAGAGTACCCCGCTCTCTTTCAGCCTACCTCTTAATTCTCGGGACGAGAATTTCTGTTAGAAAAGGAGAATTGTAACACCCCCATGTAATAGCTACAGTAATCACCATTTTGATAATGCCAGGTCAGCATGATTATCAGTGTTTGATCATCATTAGGATCATATCACATTTCAAATTCCAATTCAACTTGCAATTTAATTTTTAAAGTGAAAAATAAAAGTTGTTCAAATTAGAAACTAAAATGTTCATTAAATAGAAAATAATCTATTTATAATTATTTTCAGGAAAACAACATCACCAAAATTCACCAAAGGAGTCTAACAACATCAAAGCAGCAGCAAACATCACCATTTAGTCCCATTTCAATTAAATAAAATTCAAATGAAATCATAATTTCTCCAAACCAATTTCTGGAGGTAGATAATATTGCATGGTAATTATTGGACCAAGCCACACATTTTTCAAAAGCCCATTTGTGGCCAAACTTTTTGCAAAATAGTAGAAATAAAAAGAAACAGATAAAAGAAAAAGCAAAAGGGCTAACCGGTCACTGTAGCGATGGGCTTTAGACGCACAGTAGCCAGCCCAGCCCGTTAACCTCCGCCTCCTTCTACCTCCTACTGGCGCTGGACAAAAGCTCGAACCCGAGCTGGGTTCGTCGTCCGCGTCGAGCCGTCTCGGCCTCCGCGCCGCTGCAGAGCTGCGGGTCGGGATAAAGATCCCCCGCGCCCCCCCTGGACGCAGCCAAGCCCCTCTTCTCTTCCTCCCCTCATCGCTTTCCTCTGCTTCACGACGACCGACGCTGCCATGGCCGTCCACCGCTGAAACCCGTAGCCACTGACCACCCTACGCCGCCGGAGTTGTCCAGAAGCACCGCAGCAAACGCCTACTTCGTTCCCCTCAAGCGATTCGAGCCGGGGCGCTCTGCATCGTCGTCTTCAACCTCTTCTTCCTCCTCGGACGCCCGAGACCGCCATGCTCGATTCGCTCCGCTCCGTCAACCCCCGAGCTTCCTGAGCATCCCTACGAGATCACAGTGAGCTCCACTACCTCTGCCCCCACTCCTCGCGTCCGTTTGCTCCATGTAGCCCCTGCCGCCATGATCGGCCGAGCCGGCTGCCGCCGTAGCTGAGGCGTGCGTGCCCGTTAGCACCCGCGCGTGTCACCAGCGCGCTCCAGGGCGTCCGCTGTGTCGTTTGCTGCCGCTAGTTCGCGCTCAAACCCACCCCCGCGTCGATTTCGTGCGAGCCCCGAGCGCCGCCTCCGCCATTGCCGTCGGTGTGCTCGGTTCCGACCAGCCCCGCCCCTCTAAGCACCACCAAACGATGCGCCGCATCGAGCCCGAGCCAACGGGCCAAGCCACGCATCGAACGGTGGCCGGAGTTGGCCGAACGGGCAACTCCGGTGAACCGGATTAACTCCGGCGCTTAACGCCGGTAAGCGCTGACGTGGCGCATCATTAGCGCTAGGCTAATGACCCCCCTGGCCCTATGACAGTGGCGCCCGCCCACTTAATTAACGCGGTTAATTTTTGGTTAGGGATTAATTTAAATACCCGCTGGTCCCACCGTAAGATTTGACCCTGCTGCGTGGCTTTGACCCGGCCCCACCCGTCAGTGTATGTGGCTAGGCAGAGCTGAGTATAAAAAGTATATGCACTGTTTTGGATAATTCGAATTTATTAAGTAAAATAAATTCCAAAAATTAATAAAAACTTTGGAAAATCATATAAAATAAACCGTAACTCGGATGAAAATAATTTATATATGAAAAACGATCAGAAAAATATGAAGAATCCGAATACGCTATCCACATACCTGTCAGATGCCTCCAGCACTGCAAACATGGAACCTTCCCCTCCAGTTCATCTGTCTGAGAGATGTCCGAAACCGGGAAAACGTTCCAATTAATTTCCCGCTTCGTCTGCGACGTGTAGTGCTGCGTTAGGTCACCCCCAGCACTGCATATTGCCATGTCATGCATTTGTGTTGCATTGTTGCCGTGAATTTATTGTTTCTTCCCCCTCCTTCCCTCCGGTAGACCCCGAGACCGACGTTGCCCCCGAGGACTCCTACGTCATCAACGACCCTTCTTCCCCCGTCAGCAGAGCTTCCAGGCAAGCAAAACCCCCTTGATCATCAGATATCGCTCACTCTTTCTCTCTCTTATGCTTGCATTACAATTGCTTCTGTTGTTATTTCGATAGCTCCTATTCTGATGCATAGCCTGTTTTTGTCGCCTGTTACTGATACATTACCTGCTATCCTATGATGCTTAGTTAAATATGCTATGTTTCATCTGTGGCCCTTCACCCTTGTCCGTATGCCATGCTTGTTACCGGGCCGTGATCACTCTGGGTGAGGATCACGGAAATGTTTACATTACTGTCATACTTTAAATTGCTAAAGTCGGGCTGGCCCCAAGGGTGCCCGCTAGTGAATAACATTAAAGACGGGTCGGCTCCAAGAGCACCCGCGAGCCTTGTATTACCAAGTCGGAGCTACAGGGATCCTGATCGTCTCCGCGAGTTTCTAAATACGCCTAACGGATTTGGGTATTTGATTTGAGTGGGTCGTTGGCCCTATACGCACTACCACCATGTGGGATAATGGTTTATGGGACCCTCGGCGCCGTATGTATCAGCCGAAAGCTCTGTCAGACGTCCAGTTCAGCATTGTGGCCGGGTCGGGCCGGCGCCATCCAGGACAGAGGTGGTGCCTGGACCCACCCTGCACACAATGACCCGGAGTGCACAGGGCGATGGCCCAAGACCCCTGAGCGCTTAGGATGTAGACCGGCGGGGACCTCTCTGCTGAGCTCTAGGTAGGGCTGCGGTGTGTCGATCAGCCGAGGCCGGGCATGACCCGGAAAAGTGTGTCCGGCCAGAGTTAATCGAGCGTGTTGGGTAACAGTAGTGCACCCCTGCAGGGAAGTGATCTATTCGAATAGCCGTGTCCACGGTAACAGGACGGTCGGAGTTGTATCTTGATCCGCTACAACTACAAATGGATACTGTCACACTGATAAACTGCTACTACTGCTCTCGGGATCCCTTTCTCGTAGGGAAGTCGAGGAAGGATCTCATGGCATTGTAGGGTAACGCAGCAGAAAACAAAAATTTTCTGACCTACGCACCAGCCCAGGACCACTATGGAGACTGCATACAAGGTTTGATCATTATCGTTACCGACTCGTAGCGCAGCGGAAGTAGAGTCGATGACGATCGGCGGTGCAGATCCCCGCAGCTAGGATTTTACAACCTCCCAACCGCGAGGATGTATACCCTCATCTGCCCCGCGGACAGCCCTCCGGGAGGCGGTAACACAGTCCCCCGGACGGTGTCGCGGACAGCCCTTCGGGAGGACCTCCGAAACTCGGACTGTCACCCGGACAGCCCTTCGGGAGGACCTCCAAAACTCGGATGGTCACACGGACAGCCCTTCGGGAGGCACTCTCGAACTAAGACCGAAACTACGATCTCTCTACAGAGTTGCACACATACGGTGTCATCTATCCGGCAGGGCTTCGCCGTCCAGAACTAGTTCCTGCCGGAACCCAGACAACCTTTCGTCTCTACGAAACTATTTCGCTGGGAGGGAGAGAAGAATGCCAGATCATGCATGGCTTTGTGTATGAGAGCAAGAGTGTGTCTTATGGCAGCCCACACACCTCCTATTTATAGGAAACCCAAGGGGTAGGGTGGTTTTACAAGAAGACCCAAAACCCACATGGAAATGAGTCCTTCCCAAGGACCTAAAAGGTGAAACCAAGGAACAAGGGGGACTCCATGAAGGAGTCCACCATGTGGCCGGCCACACCCTCATGTGGGGCCCCAAAATTGGCCCCTATCCATCCATGTCATCCCCAAGATCTTTTGGAGCAAAGCCCCAAAAGGTGGCTTTCCAAAAATATCCCAAAAAGCACTTTCACTATTCACGACGACATTTTTCAGCGTCTGATTGAACTGAAAATATTCATGTGGGCTTAGAACAATTCTAGTACCCACCAAAATAATTTTCAACGCGAGCCGGAACAATTCCGGTTTAGTGATTTCATCTGCGACAAGCATCTGAAACGGTTTCGGCAGCTCCGGAACATTTCCGGTTTTCATCCCGGAAAATTCCAGAAAGTTTCCAGAATGATTCTGGGACCCTCCAAGAATTATCAGGCATGTGCCAAAACCAATTTGACTTTATGGTATCCTCTGAAACAACTTTTCAGTTTCACCGGAACTCATCCGGTGACCTCTCTGCGGAACTTTTCCGCTGTCCGAAACTTTTCCGGCGTCCGAAACTTTTTCGGTGATTTTCTCTCAGACTCCCTGTCTAGTATTCAGCAGATAGATGACCCTTAAGCGTGTGACCCTATAGGTTCGGTGAAGCATAGACATGACCCGGAACCCCTTCCGATCAATGATCAACATCGGAGCCGTGGACACCCATATTGACCCCTATACCCACACGAATGAATATTCGAGTGAACCTCCAGTTGCCGTGTGCTATTCCTGTTGCTTCGCGATATGTTACAAATACCCGAGGTGAGACATGTAGGCATCCCCGTGGATCAACAACTTGTCCACTATGCCAGTTACCTCGTTACCGGTATTGTTCTCTTTTCTCGTTCCCGTGTTCCGGCATCCCCGTGATCAAATCACAAAGTGTCTGGCCAGACGATGATGGATACCGTAACACCGAGAGGGCCCAGAGATATCTCTCCATCGTCGGAGGAGCAAATCCCAATCTTGAGCTATCAAGTTACTTGACATACTTTTCCATGAACCCGTAAGCCGCCGTAATAGCCACCCATTTACGGATGACGTTTAACAAACCCCAAAGTTCATGAAGCAAGCATGAAGAAACTCGATACTCTCATGGTCTAAGGAATCATGCAAACGTTAACCATCTCTGTGTTATTAACCATTAACTTATGACGAATGAATCTCATAGCATAACATCAATTCGGGTCGATTCAACACAAATGTTCTTCTAACATTGTGCCCTCAAAATTGCCGGCACAGCCATGCCCATGATCAGGAAAACAGGATCATCATGCAATACTTGAGCCAGTCTTAGAGGCCAGACTAGGAATACATTTTACCGTTTATTATTCCACACGTGCATATGAGTCTTCCTTCGAGCCTCGTGGTTATTGTAGACTCGAGAACCATAGCAGTTATAGCATGGAACATAAACATAATTATGAACAGGGAGATAATCAATAACATTTATTATTGCCTCTAGGGCATATCTCCTACAGACTCCCACTTGAACTAGAGTCAATAATCTAGTTAATGCTAATGCACTAAACACCTATGGCATACTGGTGTAAAATATGCTTCGCATGTGGTATAGCCTGATGTTCAACGGATCTGACGACTTCAGCTCTGTGTGTAACTTTGCATATCCTTGCGTTTTCACGCTTTCACAAAATTCATATTTTGTCTGGACTTGGCCTTGCATATGTGTGAATCATTGGTCGAAACCTGATTCCTCAGACTGAGCTATGGAGCAACTATCTGCAATAGTGTCCCATAGACCAAAGTCATCTTGGAACCATACTAAGTTCATGAATGAACTATATGATTCAACAACTTCTTTGTCGCTTCTTAAGCATCAACATACTTAGCCTTTGTTATAGAATTCGCCACAGTATCTTGTTTGGAACAATTTCCAACTACCGTGCCACCATATTGTGTATCACACAAAACCCTCAATTTAAATCGAAAATCGCATGGAGCATTGATGAAGACTGTATCGATGTAATCACTTACAACGAGCACTTCATAATCTCTACTTGCGAGAAAACATGTCATCAGCACTACTCTTAGCACTTAATGACACCTTTCACTGTTGTCCCATGATCAGTACTTTGATCACTTTGGTATCCATACTCGCAACAACTTTTGGAGTATCGGACATATCTGGTTGTTTTACATACCATGGAATACATGATTAATCCAAACACAAGTGTGTGGAATCTCCATCATGTATTTTACTCATCAGTGTTTTGGGACACCGAGTCTTGCAAAAACTCTTTCCATGTGACTTCGGCAAGAATCACTCCTTGGCGTTTTAAATGCTAAAAAGTTTTAGCATCTTGTCAATATGTATTCATTGCTTAGCCCCATTAGGTAAATCTATCTCCATAGATCATCATGCCTAATATTGAGGCTATTTAGCCCAAGCACTTCATCGGAAAAACTATTTTCAAATGAAGTCCTAATTCGTGTCAAGAAATTTATTTCCAATTAACAATGTGTCAAGTACACAAGGTTTTTAGAAATATTATTATGCTCCCACTTACTTTCTTGAATCACAAGCATCTTCGATACCCATTTGATGAAGTCAAAACCCTTTTGACCATTCCATCAAAAACGAAGATTCCAACTCCACTTTGCTCTCTTCTGTCCATCGCTGGAACTCTGAAGTTTGCATACTTACTAGCATCCTCTGGATCGACAAATTACTTTGGACTGTATCACATACAAGTCCTAGGTTTCATTTCCATCAGATGGAAATCCTTTTGTCATCCATGTTTCATATCTCATGATTAAAATATGTATTAATTGCTAGTTCAACCCGAACCAACTTCAAGCATCGCTACGGTGAGACAATCTCATCGTAGTCAACTCCTTGAACTTGTTATGGCAACAAGTCGAGCTTTATGGATAAAACATTTTATCCGTATCAGTTTTTAGTTCCATAAATATTCGTCAGACTCTAAGTCTTCCGAAAGGTGTATCAAGATTTTAATCTCGAATCACTTATATGGAAACTATCTCGGATTGTATTGGCATTTAGCCAATTCCGGAGTCAGGGCCCATCAACGCTTCCTTGTGAATCGTAGGTATACTGTTGTCTAACAACAATATCTCGTTTGCGCACCTGATAGGTTTGCACGAGCTTTGCCTACGTGGTTCAGCTGCAAGTTCGACCGAAGTCCATACATTTTATTGTAGAGACTTCCGTATCAGTCGCAGTAAGAAACTCCGGAATTACTTCCAAGGTCTCTTTCCTTTGATCTGATGACGATGATACTGTTTATCTCGTCGAGTTGCACTGTTCTCCCACTCACCTTTTTGAAAGAACCATTTTCTTCAAAAAAGCATACCGTTCTTTGTGGCAAACCTATTTGCCTCGGTATTGTGGTGGGGAAATACCCAATGACTTGGGATAACCTACAAAGTAGCACTTGTCTGATTTGGAATAGGTTTGTAACCTTTTACACAAGCCCCATATTCCAAATGTTAAGAAAAGATATAATATGGTTGGGCGTACCATACCATGGCGTCATTTCAACAGACCCGATGGAGCTCTTTTCAGTGTAAAAGCCGCAGTCTCTAAAGCATCACTTTAAAAGGGATAATGGCAAATTTATTTATGTCATCTTTGATCTTACCATGTCATGAATGGTTCGATTACATCTACACGGACTCTCCACTTGCAGTGGTGCTCCGGGAGGTGCAAGTTATGAAACCCCTTTCACAACTCATCAGACATTCGCTAAACTTGTAACTCAAATATTCCTTTCTGCAATCGAATTGTAGAAACATAATTTTCTTGTTACAACAACTTCTACTTCATTTTTGAAAACCTTATGAATGAATTCAAAAGATCCAGACTTACGTCTCATCAAGTAAATATCAATATATCTACTTGAGTCATTTCTGAAGATAGATAAATCCACTACTTGCAACAACATTTATTGAACTACACACATCAAAATGTATGATCACCTATAAGTTTGTTGCTCGTTCCTTATGGCCTGTGAACGGTATTTCAGTCACTTCACTTCTCGGAGGAAAGTTGCAAGTGTCAGATGATTCAAAATCAAATGACTTTAAAATCCATCATAATGGAATTTTCCATGCGGGTTTCTCCAATGTGACCAAATGCAGTGCCACACATATGTGGTATTCTTTTAGTCTTACGACATTTAGCGTCAGTGTTATGGATGTATCATATTACCATCAATATTCATAACATACATCCCATCCTGGATGGAAGCATGGCCCTTCATGTTATTCATAACACCGAACATCAAAAGTTCTCTTATGAATAACCTCCTTGCAAGATACCTTATGCAAAGGGCTAGAGTGTATGAAACTCTAAATGAATTATGAAAGTAAATACAGAGGTAATGTATTATTATCAATATTCATAACATACTTCTCATTCATAATGAAAGTATGGCCCTTTTGTTATTCATAACTCCGAACATTAAAAGTTCTCTTATGAACAACCTTCTTACAAGATACTTTATGCAATGGGCTAGAGTGTGTAAAACTCTAAAATGATTTATGAAAGTAAATACATAGGGAATACACCTATGGAAGGCATAGTAACATTTACTATGTTTCCTGCGTGTATCTAAACCTCATTCCTGGCTAGTCTTTCAGGCCATAGTAGTTCTTACATCGAGTTGCAACAGAATGCAATCGAGCGGGTATCTTTGTGATTAACTCACAATACCCAAGAATTAGTGATTAACATGTTTAACCATAATTCCCAAGAACTATATCTTTGACCAGCCTTCTATACATCAAAAACCTGTATGACATTCATACATGAGCTGGATATTCCAGTCTTCTTTCCTTTTGCCTTTATACTTCTAACAGTTTAACTTTCAGTATTTCTCCTACTCTCAGAAGAAGCACCCAACTTAAGAGTGGCGATAGCCCCGGACTTCCTAGGCGTGAAAGTTTCACTAACACCCTTCGGACACTTCCTTTCTCTTTAAGTTGTCTGTTTTATTCACCATCATCATATGACAGGCGTTCTTCTGGATCCCTCTCTTATCAGTCAAATGCATAGTAAACACTTTACTAATGTTTTGCAAACAAACATTGCTTTGGATATCTCATATCTTTTTGCCTTTGTCTGTCTCTGAAAATGATTTTCAGATTCCATGAATATCACATAACTATCCAAACTTTCGAAGTTCGGGTATCATGGAAGCAAACATATTTCACTTGACCGTAACGGAATTTTAGCTTTTGGATCGAAGGACGAGAGTCACATGATCCATAGCATTAGCGAGAGAATACCGAAAGCATGCGATAGGACAAAGTCCTTCTCGGCACTCTTGAGGACAATCCTCCTATTACGTTACCAACCGTAAAGTTTTAACCAGATATTTAACAGCTATTCAATTTTAATTGGGAAGGTGGAAACGCGAGCCATTATTCTACAACTATTATGCAAATAACACTTAGACAGTGTTCATAATTAATTGCACTGAGAATTAAACAAGTTAATTCTATAGTGCGCTCCCACTCAAATCAATATCTCTCATAATTGATTATGAATGATTCAAGACACGAATTTCAATTCAACGCCATTGATGGTGAGCATCACTGATGACGAGAACTTCAATCGTTACGCAAACTTGCCGATCACATCTCTATGTGACTCTTGTTCATCTTTCGATGCGTGTGTTCCGAGCTCATGACTTTCATGCCTGAACGTCAAGACAACCAAGTGATCTCGCTGCGAGGTCTTAACTCACCCGCCTCACACATCCCTAATCGTTCGTACCCATGTCAGCATGGCGCACCCCGAAAAGTTAGGTGCCGTGACGGTGCTACACTTGGGAGAACACTAACTACTTGATATTTTTGTGAGAGATCACCCTAATAAAAAGCGACTACCGCGCAATCAAGAAGGGTGCATCATAAGGGATAAACATCTCAGGCAATTCATAATAGCAAGATATGGTATAGCCCTTTCTGACGGAGAAGTCTTTCATTTCTTCGTCTTCGGCATTCGCGTCAGTGTTCACCTTCGCGAAGATTGCCACCACCTTGTCGATGCACCAGATAATATTGCTATCTCTATAGCTAATAAAATAAGTGCATTACTGAAGGTTGACACGCAGGTCATTAAAGTGACAATCATATGGCTCCAGCCATCATGCCGAATCATGACACGCAGGTCATGTTAATCAATTTACATTATATAGTCATCTCATACATAATCAAATTATAATGAGCACTACTATACCACATCACATGCACATGCAAACCATCCTGCAAAACCAAGTTAGACGCCTCTAATCGGTTCATGCAAAATTTTATTTTACGTGGCTTCTAAGGTTTCGAAACAAACCGAAGCTACCAACGTCCATCATCAAGCATGATAATCCAAGTCGCTAGATTAACATTGCGGGGTGTATGAAACACGAGATAATAAAATCTCGAGCCCCATACTAAACTTCGTCATACGCGTGACCCCCGTGCAGATCATATCTGCATTGCCCTTTCGTCTGTGAAATTTCATCTTTCTTTTTAACTACGGTGGAATTCAATGAACTGTTAGCACTTCGTTGATCAATCAGGATCGCGGATTGCCAGAACATTGAAACTCCACCATACTGTTATCAAGATCAGAAATATGCAAATTCCAGGGAAGCAACAAGAACATCGGGTAACAGATTTCATCTGCTACCCGCACAAATAATTTTCAGTAATAGAACTCATCTACTACCTAATTATATTGTGCAATACCCATACATCTCTATGTATTCTAGATCGCAACCTGCATCTACGCATAGCACGGCTCTTGATGCCACTGTAGGGTAACGCAGCAGAAAACAAAAAAATTTCGACCTACGCACCAGCCCAGGACCACTATGGAGACTGCATACAAGGTTTGATCATTATCGTTACCGACTCGTAGCGCAGCGGAAGTAGAGTCGATGACGATCGGCGGTGCAGATCCCCGCAGCTAGGATTTTACAACCTCCCAACCGCGAGGATGTATACCCTCATCTGCCCTGCGGACAGCCCTCCGGGAGGCGGTCACACAGTCCCCCGGACGGTGTCGCGGACAGCCCTTCAGGAGGACCTCCGAAACTCGGACTGTCACTCGGATAGCCCTTCGGGAGGACCTCCAAAACTCGGACGGTCACACGGACAGCCCTTCGGGAGGCACTCTCGAACTAAGACCGAAACTACGATCTCTCTACAGAGTTGCACACATACGGTGTCATCTATCCGGCAGGGCTTCGCCGTCCAGAACTAGTTCCTGCCGGAACCCAGACAACCTTTCGGCTCTACGAAACTATTTCGCTGGGAGGGAGAGAAGAATGCCAGATCATGCATGGCTTTGTGTATGAGAGCAAGAGTGTGTCTTATGGCAGCCCACACACCTCCTATTTATAGGAAACCCAAGGGGTAGGGTGGTTTTACAAGAAGACCCAAAACCCACATGGAAATGAGTCCTTCCCAAGGACCTAAAAGGTGAAACCAAGGAACAAGGGGGACTCCATGAAGGAGTCCACCATGTGGCCGGCCACACCCTCATGTGGGGCCCCAAAATTGGCCCCTATCCATCCATGTCATCCCCAAGATCTTTTGGAGCAAAGCCCCAAAAGGTGGCTTTCCAAAAATATCCCAAAAAGCACTTTCACTATTCACGACGACATTTTTCAGCGTCTGATCGAACTGAAAATATTCATGTGGGCTTAGAACAATTCTAGTACCCACCAAAATAATTTTCAACGCGAGCCGGAACAATTCCGGTTTAGTGATTTCATCTGCGACAAGCATCTGAAGCGGTTTCGGCAGCTCCGGAACATTTCCGGTTTTCATCCCGGAAAATTCCAGAAAGTTTCCAGAATGATTCTGGGACCCTCCAAGAATTATCAGGCATGTGCCAAAACCAATTTGACTTTATGGTATCCTCTGAAACAACTTTTCAGTTTCACCGGAACTCATCCGGTGACCTCTCTGCGGAACTTTTCCGCTGTCCGAAACTTTTCCGGCGTCCGAAACTTTTTCGGTGATTTTCTCTCAGACTCCCTGTCTAGTATTCAGCAGATAGATGACCCTTAAGCGTGTGACCCTATAGGTTCGGTGAAGCATAGACATGACCCGGAACCCCTTCCGATCAATGATCAACATCGGAGCCGTGGACACCCATATTGACCCCTATACCCACACGAATGAATATTCGAGTGAACCTCCAGTTGCCGTGTGCTATTCCTGTTGCTTCGCGATATGTTACAAATACCCGAGGTGAGACATGTAGGCATCCCCGTGGATCAACAACTTGTCCACTATGCCAGTTACCTCGTTACCGGTATTGTTCTCTTTTCTCGTTCCCGTGTTCCGGCATCCCCGTGATCAAATCACAAAGTGTCTGGCCAGACGATGATGGATACCGTAACACCGAGAGGGCCCAGAGATATCTCTCCATCGTCGGAGGAGCAAATCCCAATCTTGAGCTATCAAGTTACTTGACATACTTTTCCATGAACCCGTAAGCCGCCGTAATAGCCACCCATTTACGGATGACGTTTAACAAACCCCAAAGTTCATGAAGCAAGCATGAAGAAACTCGATACTCTCATGGTCTAAGGAATCATGCAAACGTTAACCATCTCTGTGTTATTAACCATTAACTTATGACGAATGAATCTCATAGCATAACATCAATTCGGGTCGATTCAACACAAATGTTCTTCTAACATTGTGCCCTCAAAATTGCCGGCACAGCCATGCCCATGATCAGGAAAACAGGATCATCATGCAATACTTGAGCCAGTCTTAGAGGCCAGACTAGGAATACATTTTACCATTTATTATTCCACACGTGCATATGAGTCTTCCTTTGAGCCTCGTGGTTATTGTAGACTCGAGAACCATAGCAGTTATAGCATGGAACATAAACATAATTATGAACAGGGAGATAATCAATAACATTTATTATTGCCTCTAGGGCATATCTCCTACAGGCATTACTAAACTATGATTGATGTATATATTATCTTGCTCTACTCTCTTCTGATGCTGCAAGAACTGCTTCAAGATGCTAGTCTTCGATAGGCTAGGCTTCTCCCCCTCTGCTCCAGCATTTCTGCAGTTTAGTCCAAAGATATAGCCTCATTCCTTTGATACCGATGCATAATTAGTATAGTTCTGATGTCAGTCTTGCGAGTACTTTGGATGAGTACTCACGGTTGCTTTGCTATTTCTTTCCCCATACCCAATTGATGAAATCAGACGATGGAGTCCAGGAGCCAGACGCCACCGCAGGAGACTACTACCAGGAGAGTCCCGGAGGCCACTACTACTGGGTTGAGCCAGCCGACCAGGAGTAGTTCGGAGGCCCTAGGCAGGAGGCCTTCGCCTTTTCGATCGTTATGTCGCTGTTTGTGCTAGCCTTCTTAAGGCACCCCTTGTTTAACTTTGTGTCTGTACTCAGATACTTTTGCTTCCGCTGATGCTTGTATGACTCGAGCTTATGTATTCGAGCCCTCGAGGCCCCTGGCTTGTAATATAAAGCTTGTATTATTTTATTTTGTGTCTAGAGTTGTGTTGTGATATCTTCCCGTGAGTCCTTAGGCTTGATCGTGTGCATTTGCGTGTATGATTAGTGCACGATTAAGTCGGGGGCGTCACACGGCCGCACTGCGTGCCGCGCAGCACCAGGCCGGCCTTGACGACAAGGAGTCCATCGTCGCCAAGGCGCACACCCTCCTCATGTTAGGGTTGTGTCGACCCTCGCCGGCCATTCTCTCGGTCGCTGCCATGGCCGCGACTAACACAGGCTCGTCGACGGTTCGTCCTCCGCGGTACCGGTCCCCGAGCTCGTCCGTCACACCGGAGACGCCCGGGTTTCGTGCGCCGCCGCTGCATGACCATGGCCAGACCCGGTTCTCCACCTCACCGGACGGCAGCGTGGTCGCGTCGGCTACCCCCGCCATCCCGACCGCGGGCGTCATCGACCTCAACGTGACGCCGGGGTGTAGTGGCGCTGGCCAGCCGTCCGACGGGACGCAAAGGAAGCAGCCCCGGTCGATTCCTACGGCCAATCTTGCCGGCGCCCGCAAGCTGTTCGATGAAATGCCGCTGCCAACGCCGACGGTCGACGACCCTGACTACGCCGCGTTCATGGAGAACGTCATCTTCGAGGGCCGTGGTGAGGCCTTCAATGTCGACGGCCAAGGCCATGCTTTCGATCCCGACGAGACCCAAAGCCAGGACAACCGCGGCCAGTATGGTGACGACCTATTCGGTGGCCATGATGAAGATGAGATCGACGACCATGGCAACTCATGGCATGAAGATGATGACATGTATTATGAAGATGAGGAAGAAGAGGTCGACATTGCGGATGAGCCATTGGTGTTTATCGATGAGCTCACCTAAAGGGCCGACACACAAAGGAGGAGGCAAAGCATTCGCACGGGATCATACACCCAAGAGGATGACACTTTGATTTGCGAGAGTTGGATGGAGATAGGCCAAGATCCCACTAAAGGTGCCGAGCAAAAAGGATCCGTCTTTTGGACGAGAGTTCACAAAACCTTTCATGTGCGAAGGAAGTTTGCCCCCTACAAGTTTTCGAGCAACCACGTCATCAACTCAATTCAAAAGAGATGGGGGTTCGTTCAATAAGAGTGCAACAAGTATTGTGTCGCGCTTGAGAGCGTCCAAGCCCGTCCTGTGAGTGGCCTAGGCGTTGGTGACTTGGTATAACCTCTCGTATTTCCATCTGCCATGCCATGTTTATGTTTGTTGCATCTTGTGTCCTTTGCCATTACATTTTGTGGCCTCCTCTTTGATTGTGTAGGCATTCCAATCTTTGGAAGCCTTCAAGGCCCGACACAAGAACAAACCATTCACCCTCACGCATTGTTGGTCGCTCATCAAAGATTGTCCCAAGTTCAAAGACCAATATGCCGCTCTTAAGAAGAGAGGAGGGAACGCGGCCGTGGCTGAGAATGGAGATTTGCTCAAGAGGCCGGGGGGGGGGGGGGGCAAGACCAACTCGAAGGCTGACGAGAAGCGTGATGCGTCATCCATCGCCTTGCAAGCAACTTTGCATGGCATGATGACCCAAAAGGAAGCGAGGGAAGAGAGGAGAAGCAAAGGGAAGGAGGACCAAATGAAGATATACTTGGATCTCCAAACAAAGAAGCTTGGCATGGAGGAGGCCGCCAAAAGGAGGAAGCTTGACATCGAGGAGGCCGCGCAAATGAAGAAGCTCGCGATCGAGGCCACCAATGCCGACACCAAAGCAAAAGAGGTGGCGCTAGCAATCATGAGCGTCAACAAGACCACATGTCCCCGGAGAGGAAGACTTGGTTAGCGAATCGGCAGAAGGAGATGTTCGCCCAAGACGGCCTGAACTAGGTGAGACCTCGGCCATGGACTATAGCCGTTCATTTTGAAGGCTCGCTAGTGTGCCGGCCGCTGGCTTTGTTGCCGGCGCCAAAAACTTGTTCATTTTGAAGGCTGGCTAGTGTGCCGGCCGCTGGCTTTGTTGCCGGCGTGAAACTAGGGGGTGACCTTTCTGTAGGCCGCTGGCTTTGTTGCCGGCCGGCATGAAACACGTCCGCTGGCGTGAACTATGGCCGTTGGATTTTAGCTACATCTTTCTTACTTTGAAAATTTTGCATGCAGTCGGACAAGATGCGGCCGAAATGCGGCCGCGCGTTGGACGCACGGCCGGCGCATTCAGAAATCCGGACGGACACCACCCCATTACCATTTCAAAACAGATAAAATCCGAACAAAATGGATGTTCGGTTGGGGTCGTGCGTTGGAGTTGGACTTAGAGCGTTCAAAATGGTACTCCGAGTCACGCAGCACCACCGACGGTGGGCCCACAAGGTGCCTATCCTGGGCCCCGCGCTCCAGCGCCCCAACGAAAAAGGCGCTCGGGATTCCGGGGAATCTTTGCATTCCCAGGCCCCCGGCCGGTAGCGGCGGGCCCATGCATCAGTAACCGCTGGCCACTTGGGCACCGCGCGGCGCAAAGCCGGTCACGTGGGCCCAGCCCTTAGCAGCAGCACACGCCCCTGGACCCGTCCGCCTCACGATCTTTCCACACCTCGACGGCTCCACCCTTCCCTTCCCTTTCCCCCTCCCTCCCCCACGTCGTACATAAAGCAGCCGTCGCGCCGAGGCTCCCCCCCTCAGTACCAGCAGTATTCCATTCTCCATCCTCAGATCAGCGCACCGGAAAATCGAATCAATCCAGGTTTGGCGAGAGCCGAGGGGGAGGAGGATGGTGAAGGCCATGGCGGGGTGCCCGGCGAAGATCGGGTTCCGGATGCCGGCGGAGTGGGAGCCGCACGAGCAGTGCTGGATGGGCTGGCCGGTACGTACTCATCCTTCCCTCCCTCCCTCACCCCATCTCGTCTCGCCTGTCGTGTTCTTCGTTTTCATCCATCTTTTTTTCCTTGTCACGCGAGCGTCTGATTCCGATCGAATTCGCGAGCATCGTGTTCCGTTCTAGTGGTTCTGGTTAGAGAAATGTTTGGTTGTCTGGCCCGCGCAGCCGCTCGTTGGCCCGGCGAGGTTTGTTCGGCGTGGCGGCTTATCCTCGCGCTTGCGCGTAGCTTCTGCTGTTCGTCCCTGACGGTGCCGTCTCTCCCCGTGCACCCTGACCTGCTTGCGTACCCACCCAGATTTGTCCCCGCGTGACGTTGTTGAGCAAGCAAACAACAGAGAAATACTCCCACTCACTAGCACCGGTTGTCATATTAGTCACTGACATGTGGGTCCTATGTCACAATGTGAGCGAACCAAAGAGTGGCCTGGTTTATTTGAACCAATTATACGTGCGCTCGGCAGCAGCCAACAGCAGGAGCAGTTGCCGAGTTGAATTATTGGATCCCCTTTCAAGATTCATTCTCCAGTGGAATCTTGGAGCCGGGTCAGTGCTCTACTTGTACTATATGTTTTATTTGCACTCAACCACCAACCCCAAGTGCATCCATTCTCATTCGGTGGTCAGATAAACTATTCCAACGAAACATCTTTCTCCTTTAGAATAGAAGACAGTGGCGAGGTATATATATTTGTTTCTGAAGTTTTTTTTACCCCACATGGAAGTGCTCTTTTACCTACAGAAATAACAAAAGATAAATGAATGCATAGCACTAGAGACTAGACTGACATGACCACAATTCCTCCCCCTTGTTGTCTACGATTTTCTTCCACGCAATTCTAGTATGTGTCTCTGTTCAAGTCATGTAGCACAGGACCTAAAAGAACGTTATCTCAATATCTAATTCCATGATGTGCCTTATCTCTGTGTAATTTCAGTATGTTCATCAGTTCATGGAACTTTTCCTTTCCTTCTCATTTTCGTTGCCGATTTACCAATTACTCCCTCCCTAAAAGCCGTCATCTTAGACATACATAAAGTCAAAATTTTAATATTCTATTATCAATAACTTCAAAAAAAAAATCTGGATTAGAAACTTCAGAACCATGTGTGTAAATTTGTCTTGAAAAGTATTTCCACAATATGTGATTTTTGTTGGGTTTTACAAGCATGCTGCGACTGAAATTAGTGGTCAAGTCCTGTGAATGACAAGTTGCGACTGAATAATGATATTTGTTTTGGAGTATTCTCAGTTTTGTCATTGAGTATTATCAATGCTGACGACGTTTCATTCATTTTAAGCATAGTAGATCGTTGTGTTAATTTTATAAAAGGCCTTTGTAGTTTCCTTCTATTATTGTGTATCCTCCTCAGCATATGCCCTGAACAAATTAGAAGTGCATCATCATAATAAACATGCCACTTCTTTGAATCTTAGGAGCGCCCAGACAACTGGCGGGAGCATGCTGGGCCAGCTCGGAAAACATTTGAGAGAACTGCAATTGCCATTTCAAAGTTTGAGCCGGTCACCATTTGTGCAAGTGCCAAACAGGTGACACGCTTGGCATGAACTATGCTGTAAACTGCTGTGTGATCATGTGCGACACAATGGTATTCAGTTTCATTTTTTTCTCTCTCTGGCAGTATCCTCATGTCCACGAGCTGATGCAACACCAACCGAACATCAGGGTGGTCGAGATGAGCATGAATGATTCCTGGTTCCGTGATACTGGTCCCACTGTGCGTAACTTAATTATTCTCATATCCCTTTTTACTATTCTTCTTTCATGGCTAACATTATCCTGGTTTTTAGTTTATTACCCGTGAAGGCGGATCAGATGTAGGACTCGCAGAGCAAACAATAGCGGGGATTGACTGGGAATTTAACGCATGGGGAGGTATGTTGTTTTAAATTAAAGTATGTATACTTTTTTCAGTGCTTTCTCACTGGCTATTTTTGTTCGTCTAGTTTAACTCTTTCTTTGATAATTATTTGTATTCATGCAAAAGCGAAGTTATCAATTCATGCCAATATCTTAGTAGTAACTTGCGAACGCTTCCATATTTTTTTACAAAAGCTATAGACGGCCTGGTTTGCACTTGCAAATCATAGAAGCACTAGTATTTTTTGTGCAAGAATTTCATTACTTCTCAAGTCAATGTCTAATCACCTTCTCCACACAATGATTTAGTAAGTTCTGCTCCTGTTGTCCTGCAGGACTCGGTGGTGGTTGCTTTGATGATTGGAGTCTTGACAGAAGCATTGCCAAGAAGGTAAAGAGCGACGTCCTACTTTAGAACAAACTTGTATCTTTTGTTAGTTTCTTTCTGCTCTTAAATTTCTTCCAATTTTTGCTACTAATTTTCAGATAATCGAGATTGAGAGGATCCCTAGGTTTGCACACTCGATGGTTCTCGAGGGTGGAAGCATTCATGTAGATGGAGAAGGTGCTTGATCTGTCATATTGCTGTTGATGAACAAACGGTTTCAGTCTGTCTGGTGTTTTGCTAACGATTCTGTCACATTTTGCAAAGGTACATGCATTACAACGGAAGAATGCTTGTTGAATCCTAACAGAAACCCTCACATGACTAAACTAGAGATAGAGAATGAGCTGAAGGATTTTCTTGGGGTCACGAAGATCATTTGGATACCTCTGGGACTACACGGTAACAACAAAAAGTATTTCGTTAGTTAAAAGGTTTTCGGTTGCTCACTTCTAGATCCATTTTTTACTGTAAATAATGTTGTAATGATTTTTCTAGGCGATGAGGATACAAATGGGCATGTTGACAATTTATGCTGTTTCATCAAACCCGGTGTGATTCTCTTGTCGTGGACCGACGACGAGAACGACCCGCAGTATGAGATATCGGTGAAGGCACTATCAGCTCTCACTCAGGCCGTCGACGCCAAAGGGCGGCAGATAGAGGTGGTGAAGATCCACGTGCCAGGGCCTCTGTACATCACGAAGGAAGAGGGTGACGGTGTTCTTGCAACGGTCAGTATTGCAGCTACGCTCCATGGGTCCTTTGCGACGCCGATTTGAACCACTTCTAACATGGGGCAGCGTGTGACTGTTTTCAGGGGCACGCTGTACCGAGGGTACCAGGCAAGAGATTGGCCGCCTCATACGTGAACTTCTACCCGGCGAACGGCGGGATCATAGCGCCGGCTTTTGGTGATAAGAAGCAGGACGAGGAAGCGCGCGAGGTTCTTCAGAAGGCATTTCCTGATCGTGAGGTTAGTCTTGTCGCCTCAAAATTCAGGCATCCGTGTTGCTCTTGTCAGCTGAAGCAAGCAGTGACTGTTGGATGTAAAAGAAAAGGCAGTATGAGCGCTGGATTATCTGAAGGGGTCCCGTGAACTGTTGGGTGTAGGTTGTGATGGTGGAAGGCGCAAGGGAGATCGTGCTGGGAGGTGGGAACATACACTGCATCACGCAGCAGCAGCCGGTGCGCCCGTCATAGATGAACGGCGAGGAAAGGCGACCAAGCCCTGCATTGGGGTGATGATTCAAGATAATTGGTTACGCCCGCAGCATATCGGTTGCACTTTGAAACTGCGTCGCGGGCCAATAGATGCATCTCATTTGGAAATTACTGAATAATATTGTAGGTGTGTTCAGACTGTATCTTTCGCATTCGGCATTCGCATTCGCATTCCTGGAATTTTTTCTGCTTGCCCTATGGGAAAGGATTAAATTCAGTCGGCCGATGCCACGCGTTCGCGTTGGTCGCGTCCCCTGCCAGCCACGTGTACCGCGCGTCAACCCCACACACTACCATACACCATCGTCCTCTTTCCCCCAAGTAGCTCTATCTCTCACAGGTACGGATGCCGGATAGGGATGCAAGTGGACGGCATCTGCTTGTCCGCGAACAGAAAAATTGAACGTGGCGGACAAACGGACGCCCTAATGCCGGATACATCCTGTCTCTTATACTTGCACGCGCCATCTGATGCCTGCCATCCCAGCGCAGCCCCGCCGCCGCCCATTATAGCCAACCATGGGCGGCACACAAGGGCGAGCGCTGCTGCGTGGTCAGTCTTTCAAAAACCGCCACTGCTGCTGCAAGTGCCTGGGGTCGTTGCAAGCCTGGCTCTGCTGTTGCAGCTTGCCCACGACTCTTCAAGCTGCAGACGAGCAGCGCTGCAAGGCCTGTCAATGCTAATGCAAGCATGTTGTAGCATAGCAGGTGGGTGCTGCAAAGCCTGTCGGCAGCACTGCAGGCTGCTACGGAGGGAGTAAGTTTCATCTAATTAACTCTACATCATTTGATTTTAGGCGGAGATTCGTGCAGGTTTTTCCCTTTTTCTTTTTGATTAATAAAATGGCATAGATGTTAGATGAGACTTAGCAAATCCGTAGCCTACCCTGTCACGTTAAAAACAGTAACCACAGCTTATGCCATGCAAGAACATGGGAGGGGAAAAGAAGCAAGGACGTGTCTAGGGAGCGGCCGGCTGCTCCCTGGCCGTCCCGAGCAGCCGGCTCAAAAAGGGAAAATTTTGACCTCTAATCTATAAAGGAAAATAATTTGTCCCTCCTAATTTATATAAGGAAAATTCTAATTCATATTAGGAAAAGTAGCATATAAACAGAAAAATCATCCATGTGAATAGGTGTGAACGCATTTAATTCGAGTTTCAGAATTTTTAGAAAGCCATATTTTTTAAACCGCGCGTCGAAATTAAGATCTGTTTTTACCATTGGAATCCTCGCGACGTGCTCTTTAAAACTAGATCCCTCATGGGTGTGTTTTGATGAACTTTTTTTTATACAATTTAGTCCCCGTTTGGTGCAACTGTCTAGCTGTTGATGTGCAACTACCTGATAGTCGATGTGCAACTTTTTCCCTACCCGTTGACATGCAGTTTTCATTTATGGCATCTCCAACCCAAACTACCCCCTACCAGTGAGATGTGCAACTTCGTCTGCTGGCTCTGCCAACTGCCTAGTAGTCGATGTGCAACTTTCCCCGTGTCCGTAGATGTCAGTTTTCACCATTTCCTTCTCCGCCAACTGCCTAGTAGTGGATGTGCAACTTCGGATGCTGCACCGGCCAACTTCCTAACAGTCGGTGTGCAACTTTTTCCCGTACCCCATGGATGTGTAGTTTTCACTGCTAGCACCCCGTCCCAACCCCCTGCTAGTGAGATGTGCAACTATAGGGCCCCCTATAGGCAACTTTTCTCTACCCTCATGGATATGCAGTTTTTCACCATCCAACAATCCTTGCCAGTGAGATGTGCAACTTTGTCTGTTGCCCCGGCCAACTGCCTAGCAGACTATGTGCAACTTCGTCTATTGTCCCTGCCAACTGAAACTACACATCCGCAAGTAGGGAGGAGGAGGAGTTGCACATCAACTACTAGGTGGATGAAACAACAGACTAAGTTGCACATATCTCTGGTAGGGTAGGTGGGGCAAAGTGTGCCAGTGAAAACCACAAGTAGGGAGGGGGTGCACATTGACTACTAGGTAGTTGACCTAGACAACAGACTAGTTGCACATCACAAAACATTGATTTGTCATGGCTGATCCTCATAGAAAGTTGGATCATGCAGGTCTAAAAATTGGTTTTGAAAAAGTTGTACATACTAAAGTTGCACCATATAGTAATAGAGTTGCACCATATAGCACCAAATTTGACATAAAAAAAATTCGTCAAAACATACTCATACGGGATCAAGTTTTGAAGATCTCGTCGCAAGGATTCCAATGGTGAAAACGGATCTTAATTCCGACGCATGGTTTGAAAGATATAGCTTTTTTAAAATTTAAAAACCCAAATAAATGCACGTACACATTCATCAAACATGAAATTAAAATGCGTTGTCAGTATGTGCCACGTCAGATGAATAAAGACAAATTTGGACCATGTGACTGCATGCATACGTGTGTGAGGCGGCCGCTCGCTTCGCCTAAATCATGCGCGCGCACGATTAAGAATTTGGGAAGAAGCAATGCCGTGCGGAGGTGGATAGCTCAGGCCGCTGAAAGCGCTACCAAATGCAGAGGCCTCTCCTAGAAATAGGATCGAAAAAACTGAGATCAAAATTTCTGCATTTACATGGCAGTCAAGACTAACCTTAACATCTATGTAGTGATCACATCACACCGATTTTGGCGCAATCAGCTTGGGTAGAATAATACACGACAAACAATTTCAAGGCATCACAAAGAAAGTCGCAACTTCTATCGTACTTACTACTAATAACTAAAGTCAGAGCAATTTGAACTGTACTTCGCTGGAAGTCTTTGACTGGCAGTTCCCATAGCACCAGAAACATCAACAGTACACCTTTTCTGACCACCTGCAATAAGATGATACCGCTGTCATTAAGAGAATATGCACATGATTGCTAAACAAGAACTGTTGGGAAAATGGAGGAATTTTTGGTAGGCTAAATAATAAAACAGCCAGTACGACGTATCAATTGATTGACACCTGGTAGGTGTGTAATAAAATTAGTATATGATATGTTATCCAGCAGCATTTCTTGCCTTTATCGGTAAGTAACAAACTCCAGTAGACCGCTGGTAACAGCTATGCTACAGATGTAGGGCCCACCTCTGCAATGCGACTCTTAAATTGGAAAATGACGCACATTCCCCAGCCCACCCTCTCCATGGGCCCTCTGTCCATTATCAGAACATATGAAGTCATCAGATGGCTGTGCCTGTCAGAAACAGATGAAAGTTTAATTTGACAATAAAAAAGAAGAAGTGGTGACTCATAATGAAGTTACTCACATGACGTTATGTGGTGCTTGAAATCCCTTCAAGCTCACTTCTATCCCAACAGTTCAACTGCAATGCTTTGGTCTTGAGTTGCTCAAATGCAAATTTTAACTTCTGCTTTTGTCCATATGTTACATCAGGCAAATTAGAATCCTGCAGCAAGAATTCACTTAAATTAAAACCATTGCCAGTCTGTCCGAAGTCTAAATACATTTAGGAACTGCAAAGCAAAGCTACCCATGGTATCACAGAAACTATTATTAGAACAAGCCTATCTGAGCTACATTATTATTTTATGCTTTCACTCTCAAATTAACACATTATGAAACAAAAATGTTCTATTTGAAGGAAGCTCAAAGTATATCTATATGACTACCAAAGAAAGGGATCTGTGTCATCATTGCTCACCAGCTGATGCCTTATATAATGCAGGATGCCTTTGATAGCCGTTTTACTCAAAGAAAGATTTGGATGGAGCTTCCGATCATTGAATAAGAAGACCAGTATGGTTGTGACAATACAAACTCGTCGTGAAAGCTCCCTTGGGTAATCTAAACTGGAGACAGATGAAAACCTATGCTCATCTGCTGCGAAAGATTTAAGCATCTCCAATGTGCAGCAGAGAACCTTGTCATTCTGCTCAAAAATGATTATGCAGGGCTTTATGAAGTATTGAAATAATCTTGTCTTGTCAGATTGTAAGCCCACTTCAATTGTTTTTGACAAATCCTGCAGATGCATTATAACAGGGGGCGAAATCAATTCTCATCCACAACCAACAATGGAGTGCAAAGAGAACACAATGAGTTAATCAAGAAATGATGGTCAGAAGGAGAAGCATGTGAATGATGGCACACCGCATGCTAATCAAATAATAAAGACAGTCATTATCTGCTCTTAGCATCAACCATATGGCCTGCGCTACCACCAGAAACAGAGTCTATCAGCTAAGTAATATGTTCAAAATACTCCCTCCGTAAAGAAATATAAGAGCGTTTAGATCACTATAAAATAGTGATCTAAACGCTCTTATATTTGTTTACAGAGGTAGTAAATTATATTATGCCAAATATGTTTGTATGAGGTGACAGGGGTGTTCTAAACACCAAGACGTGCTCAATCTAACCACCATTTTGAATATCTTTAACATATATAAGGCAATACATTCCTGTTAGACTGAAAATTAGCTGGAAAATAATACTGGGTGCAATAAGCTTAAAAATGTATCAAAACTTTGGAATACAGAAGGGTACTCACCAGAGCAGCGTCGACCAAGTAGCCAGCTATAAGTTTAATGAAATCTTCATTCATGAGCTTATTTGTTGCTGCATCGAGTGTAACAATAATTCTAAACAGACCATTCATGTTATGCAATGATGGTTTTCGTGCCTGCGGTAAATAAGCTAACATGAGTTCAATGGTTGTTGTGAGAATACATAAAAGAAAACAGTTTCAAAAGCTCACAATCTCATTAGATAAATTATTCCACATCAATTCAAGGACCAGGGAGCCATCGCCCATCTCAGATAAGTAAGTCAAAATTAAGTGATTCAAGGTCTTGAAAGTCTTCCAATTTGAGACCTTTTCGGCATCCTCCAGAGTACAGGACATACCTAAGTTAACAAATTCAAAGGCAAGTGTCAGGAAAAAGTAAAAAATAATTAAACTGCTCACATAACTATTCAAAAAGTAAACCTTAGCGAGGGCATAAAACATAGTCGGTCACAATGGTACATACACCCCTTGAGACAAAAAAAATCAACTAAACTTCCTCTACCACCAGCTCGCCCCCTCCTACCCTCAATGTACACCGCATCCCCCACCCGCCAATCCCTCCTACAGGCAGCCGCCTCATCTAAACCCCTTCTCAGTCTCTCTTCATCTGCCCCCTTCACCTCTCACAGCAAGGCAGAGGTAGCACACAAACAGAATGAGACAGCAGCGGCAGCAGACAAGTAGGTTCAGAGAGTATGCGAAGCAGCGAGGGGCCCGAGAGGTGACGGTGCAGGTAGCGATCCACTCATAACCCCATGCTTTGAAACTCGCCAGAATGAGCAATGAAGACGTTGCCTGCCACCATCTAAATACGTTGCATTATCATTGTGAGGTTGTTGCATTTTTCTCGGTACCATGAGGGTTGAAATGCAAAATCCAGATTGTATTTTATCATGAGGCTGCATTTCTATGTTTCAAGGATCATGTTGATACATCTTTTAAGTTTAAAGGAATATCTGCAATCTTTCAGAAGTTTTCCATTGTTTCTGCTAAGAACCTGCCATTTTGTATTATGAAGTCTTGTCACCAACAATGACTATCATATTGTAGTCACTCCGTAAAACATAAAAAAATTCAGCCACATAATCAACTTAATAAGAGCAAACTTTGCACTCCACTGGTACAAATAAGTACATGCGAAAAAGTATGTTGAGGTACTCACCACAATTAACATTAAATCGTGCCATTAATAATGACAAGAAACTGAGTTGCTCTGTTATCTGTAGATTCCCAGCCTTGTATGTTGATTGTAGAACTTCAATAATCCTAATTAACATGAGGGACTCCAGCTTATCACCTGCATTATATAATTATATATTATCCACAAACCTCAATGGGGAAGAATATAACTATATGGTTGTAGAATAAAGTGGTATTGTTGAATAAAAAAAACTTACTTAAGCAACAACAGGCCAATGGCTCGATTGTGTCAGGGAGCAGACTGGAGAAGTAATAAAGGCATGAAATGACAAGTTCTTGGCAATCATGTGGAAGGCTAACAAAAGGCCCAACCTCTACCGTTCCAGATGATGCTGTTGGCAAAATGACATTAGATGAAGATTAAAACAGAGGATAAAGATCTCTTGAAAAGTGGATTACTTACATTTAGTGCCAAATAACTGTATGAAGGGACGCAGGTTTCCAAACTCAGTTGTAGGGAAATACTGTCCGATTTTTAGGAGAAGCTCCAAAACAACCTACGATAGTTCATATCATCATAAATTACATAATTTATTGAGAAGGTTAACCGCAGATGTTCAACCTGGTTATAATGACTGTGTTGACGAATAGTTTAACAGCTCTATACTGGACGAACAAACTCAACATACCTTTGTAACTGAGGGAGCTTTATCAACTGATTGTAGTAATATTCTAGGAAGCTCGCCTATCCAAGCGCTACGATATTCCGATAAGCCTAAATCAATTTCAGTAAACCATATCCCTGATTTCTCCTAAGCAAGGATAAAAGAAAGATGTTAGGAAACACACCATACATCGGTACTCTGGTGTCGGTTTTAGCTAAACATACAGAATGATTAAGTGCAGGGAAGTATCTAGTATTGGTCACGCCACAAATTGACATGAAAAGTTCACTAGAAAGAAACTCAAAATATATCTGCAGAAAAATGACTTGCAGGTTACCGACACTCAATTTTTCAAATGATCAACTCTCAACATGATTGGCTGGTGTTAGGACTTAGGAGGGAAAGGAGAAGTTTGCAGTGAGAGCTGAGTTTTGCCATGTTATTTTTCTTTCCGATTGATCATTTGTCAGAATTTATCTTTTTACGTTTCTCTACTTAGTGATGTGTTTGAACTCGCAATTATATGTTTTATAGAGTACCATATGACGACCTTAACCTTTTTAATCCATGCAGCAATTTTGTAATCCATATCAGAATTATGTACTCCCTCCGTCCCATAATATAAGAGCGTTTTTGACACTAGTTATGGGACGGAGGGAGTACATGCTAGGCGAGCTATTTTTCTGGATGATTAAATATATTACATCACAACACACACAGAAGCAATTTAAGTTCCAATAAAGACACCTACAGGAAGTAGCAGTTCTCCCACTGCATCCAAATATGGCAACATTAGCTTGCAATCCACCTTGGAATCTCTAAATGCATCTGTAAATGCCTGCAGTTCAATATACTCTTATTTTGATGAAGTTACAAAATAACCAACATATTGACAGATCAGTAAAAGGAAATCAGCCATACCTCCAACAAATATCCTTTTGAGTCATCTGCACAATTGGCTATAAGACCCGGTATACAAGTTATAAGTGGACTCAAATGCGTTTCCATGAGATCCTTGTTGCGAAGTACTTTTGACTGATAAATCAAAAGAGATCACCAATCAGAAAAATATAATAATGAAATGGCAGAGGAAAAAGCAGAAGACGTCTAAGATTTATCAGCAAGAAAGGGCAACAATACACATCAGTTGTTGAAACTGTTCAAACCACAGATAACCTTTGCAAATAAAGAAGATACAAACTGGCATAACTCCTCAGCTGGAAACATTGTATCGTCCACACATGTGCTCAAGCACAAAAAGAGTTCAGCAATTTTCAGATTGAAGACGAAAAATCTGTCATCTCCCTGCCATGAGGAATACAACTTCGTAAGAACCGAGATAAGCTGTGAGCTAAATGTTTGTTATAGCAAAAACCTTCTGAAGAAAGCAGGATTAAATGTCTTATGTTAACACAAGAACTCCGACATTCTTAAACATCACAAGTCAATACTTAAGTACAAAAGCATATCATTACCAACAACTTAAACACCAAATGTTCTGTATACATTAACGCAATACAAATACACGAACATTCTATCCTCTAATCCACAAATAGGACCATCAACTTTATGTGCCATTCGGAACAAAGGAAAAACATAAGAATTTTGGAGGATTGAGTTCCCATAGAAATGTTTCCTAACAGGGCGTCAGAAGAAAGGAATGACTCATAAGGAGACCATCCCATAAATTTTGGGTAAGGTGTCTCAATTTCATGTGGTTCCCCTGTCTGACATCCAAACAGTAACTTTTTTTTTGCTTCAAACAAAAGAACAGCAACTTTTAAGTCTTCCTAGGTTTCAGCATTTTGAAGGACAGGCCTGGCGCAGTGGTGAAGTACTCCCCACTTGCACCAAGAGGTCCTGCGTTCGACGCAGCCTCTCCGCATTGCACTGTGCTCGACATAGCCTCTCTGCATTGCACTGTGTAGGGAGGCTTGCCTCGTATAATCCTTCCCCAGAGCCCACCTGGTGTGGGAGCGCTTCTAGCACTAGGTCTGTCCTTTAGGTTTCAGCATTTCTCATCTTGTAGGAATCTGGAAAACATAACGTCCAGGCCTCCTTTGGTTTGTAGGAATTTCATAGGAATACTATAGGATAGGATTTTCAAAGGAAGAATTCCTTTGGAGCCCTTTGGTTTGTAGGAATGGATTGCTATTCCTATGTAGGATAGGAACCAATCCTTCACATTTCAAAGGAAAAAAAATATAGCCTAGACTCAATGGAAAAATTCCTATCCTATGCATCAAATGACATCTCTTTCCCTGTAGGAATTGAAGATACATGTCATCTCACTTCCTATGATTTTCCTATTCCTATGATATTCCTATCCTATGAACCAAAGGAGGCCCCAAATTCCGGTGCTCTTCCAAGTCCTAAGGCCGCATGTTCTAACGAGACCATTAAGGAATCCTATAGGATTTCATTACCTCCTAGTCAACTTATGTTGGATTTATTCAGCAATTTGTTATGATCCCTCCAAAGCTACAAAATCAAACCATACAATGTTTTGCTCTAATAGTTAGTAATTAGCAGGAACAACTTCATACCTTCTCATGAAACAAGCGTTTCACTACCCATAATTTCTTTAGATATACCAACACAGAACTATTCAGCCAATCAGGCCCAAACTGAGTTTTTGATCTACCAAATTCCATCTGAGATTTCTTTGCCTCGTGAATAAATGTTGCACATATTAGATGCAGACAATGAAGGGCTGATAATAACGCTTCACTTGACTGAGCATCATTAGCTGGCTTTGCACAGATTTCTGAAGCTGAAACCTCTATCGAATTAACGAGAATTCGGATGAGGTTCTGAAGTTTCATTAGTACATCAGATGTCGCAAATGCTCCTGCAATGCAGTGAGTTAATAAGACAATAATAGTAAGGATAAAATTACAGAAGAACATAACCAAAAGTAGCAAATAGTCAGGTAAGATGTGTCATGTGTATCTACAACAAGATAAGAAAATATGCTGCTATAGGGCTGTAATAGCTGTTTATGCTATCACCCATAAAAAAATGCCATTTCTTACAGTTTTGCCCTTACTTCATATTCCAAATCCAACTAGACTACCCAAATCAAGTATATGTCAGTTAACTCTCCTAATTATACACTTTCAGATCTGCTGATCATAACGAAAACAGAAAGTGCCCCTTCTCAAAAGCTATCCAATAATTAGTATTCAGAGTTCACTTATTTCGTGACCAGGTTAGCACTTAGCAGACGGTAGATCCCATTGACAACAATGTTGAAGTGTTAAATATCTAGGGAGTTGAGTGCTCAAGCGCCTAAGTATTGGGGTTTCTCTGATCATGTTACAACTAAATTCACACTCAGTGTTATTTGTTCCTTAAAACTTTAAAATGTGGCGGCATGGTGGAGCTGCACAAATTTCATTGCAATTAAGGAAGCAACAAAAGAGGATGGTGTTTACAAGACTTACCACTTCCAGGGTTATCTTCGTCAAGAGTAGGTTTCCAAAGTTCTCCCATAGGGCGGTTATGAACCTGTAGATCACGAGCAAAGATTTCGATCATTACAATATACGTGTTTCTACATTTCAGAACATGTGTACTTGCTATTTCACCAAGTTCGCCATCACAGTTCCAGGTGCAGGAAGAAAAATTCGAAGGGAGAAAATATTCAGCTTGCTAACTGCACGAACCAGTCGATTTGATGCATCATCATTTTCCGTCACACGAGCAACCAAGGAAAGACAGTGGGCAAGCCCGGCAAGGACACTGTTAAGTTTACTCTTATCCTGCAGATGGATTCTGTCATTGCTCAGTACGGCAACGAAGTTATTGAAAGCCTGTAAGAAGGAATGGTGAAAAAGAAATTATTAATTGGTAATGAATATGGCCAATTACACACCTAGCAGGAACGGCAATCAGTCTGAGTGCATTTCTAACAAACTAGACTTCATTAGCACACAAGCAAGCATTCAACTTTCAACACATCAATACATGACTGAACTCCACTGACCTGTTCAGCATATCTGGGAAAAGAGGATGGGAAATTGAGGACCACGAGCTCCAAAAACCTGAAAGCCATTAACTGGATATCCATAGATAGGTGTGTCATTCCATTCAAAACATTTGCCATCAACAGAGATAGCGTACTGCGGGTAGACATTGCATTGTCCTGTAATAAACAGAAAAATATCACATGATCACATCTGAAGCCAAGAAAATAGGAGTAGATATAGAAAACTGGAGCAGGTCAAAAGAATAATAATAATATAAGATACTAAAAATATGGCATATATGAGCTTATACTACTTTAAGAGACTCCAGGGTCCGTGAAACAAAATAACACTAGACAATTGTGGGTTAAACCAGAATGAAGGAGTGTTTGGTGCTTCATTGTTTGGAGCACATTAAAAATTATCACCGATTATCAAGTTTTCAACAAATAGGGTTTCGAATTATATTTGCATATGCAGTCAATAAGCAGCTACATTATGGTCCGCAAAGAAAGAAAAAAGGAAAGTTTAGTGCTTCATTGTTTGGAGCAGTCAATATCAATAAGCAGGCTAGTACATTATGGTTCATGAAGAAAAAAATCATCACATGATCGAGACTCAGTTTGCACCCTGTACATATAGGGTGATGCAAAAGGCTAAACAAAGTATCTTCATTGCTCAAACAAATGTTTTCTGATCATCCCAGCAGCACATTTGGTCGCAGAGGGGAGGGGGGAGAGGGGGGGGGGGGGGGGGGGGTTGTACCTCCTTCAAGGATGGGAATACAAGAGACTGCAGTAAACTGTACAACGAGTCACGAACCACCTTGTCACTGTCACATATCCGTTCCTGCAGCTTCTCAATCATAGCAACCTTGTGCAGTTTAAGCTCTGCTGGATGCTTGGTGACAAGATCCTTTATTCCATTCATTGCAGCTACAACAACAACAACAACAAGAGTGTATTGGGCGTCCCCGTGAGCTGCTGTGTACAGAGTGTATTGGGCGTCCCAATGCGCCGGGGCAGAGGGTAAGGGGCAGCTCACCTCGCCGCACTTTGGGATTGTAGTGCACCGTCTGCTGCAGGAGCTCCCGCAGCGTGAGCCCGCGCTTGTTCACCGCCATGCCCGACCTCTCCGACGCCATGGTCTGCTCCGGCAGCACGATCACTGCACGCAGACAAACACAAGAAAAACAACCCTAGTTAAGCGCATCCACACGTCAGAACCAATTTACTATAGCAATGTAGCTCGACTCACTTTTGGACTTGATTTCCGTGTTGGTGGCGTTCTTCGGCGGCGGGAGCTTGCGCCCTACCTTGTGCTTGTACTTCTGCGAACCACCAAGAGCTTAAACGGTTAGCATCGGCGGTGGCTCCGAGCGGAGACTGGGGGCTGGGGAGCGCTTCAGGGGACGGTCGCGGTGGTTACCTTGAAGTCGACGCCGCCGCGCTGCTTCGGCTTGGACTTGGCCTTGGGCTTCTTCGACGCCGAGGCGCCGCCCGTTGGTCGTCCCATGGCGCGGGTCGGTGGGATTGCTCGGGACCGGAGGCGGCTGGGGAAGGAGGAGGAGGCGGCGGCGGCGGCAGCGGCAGAAGATATGCGAATTGCGAAGAAGTGCTGTAGTAGACGGGGAAAGCGAGGACAAAGAAACGAGGCCCGGATGTAAGGCCCAGTTGGCCAGTTGTGCCCCGCCAGTCAGGCCGGCCCTCTTATGTGCAGGCCCACTTCTTCTCTGCTTATTCCTCAAAAATTCTTCTCTGCTTTGTTTTTGGGATTTCGTTTTTGGAATATCCTAACGGACGCTCGCTGCGTCAAACTGTCGACACTTCGCACAGGAGGTGCGAGCGAGCGACCGAGTGGGCCGGCCCATTTACAGCGCTAAGCAGATTTCCGGTTTTGGGAACCTTCTAAGGTTCCAAGCCGGTTTGTATTGGTTTTTGGAAACCTTCTAAAGGGTTTCCTGAACCGATTTTTTTCTGGGTTTTCTATTTCTTTTCCTTTTTTCTTTTTTTGGTTTTCTGTTTCTTTTTTTCTTTCTCTTCTCTTTTTTGTTCTTTTCCAAACAATTATAATTAAAAAACAGGTTTTCCAAAAATGTTCTCATATTTCAAATTTTGTTTGAAATTTCAAAAAATGATCGGGATTACAAATTTGTTCTCATATTCAAAAAAAAATTGCGATTACAAAATTTGTTCTCAAATTCAAAAATGTTCGCATTTCCAAAATTTGCTCATATTTGCAAAAAAGTTCAAAAAATTGAAAATTTGTTCGCTTATTCAAAAAATGTTCTGAATTTCAAAAATTGTTCACGTTTTCATTTTTTTTTGTTTTTACGAAATTTGTTCGTGTTTACAAATTTTGTTCTGGATTTTCAAAAAATGTTCGTGTTTCCAAATTTTGTTTTGGAGTTTCATAAAATGTTCCCGTTTCAAAAAGAATGTTCGCGTTCTCAATTTATTTCTAGATTTCAAAATATGTTCACTTTTCCAAAAATTGTTCATAATTTTAGAAAATGTTTTTTTAAAAAACTGTTCGTGTTTTCAAAATTTGTTTGGTAGTTTAAAAAATTGTTTGCAAATTTTTTGTTCGTGTTTTGAAATTTTGTTCTTGGTTTTCAAAAAATGTTCATGTTTCCAAATTTTGTTTTGGAATTTCACAAAATGTTCCTGTTTTGAAAAGTATGTTTGCGCTCTGAATTGTTTTCAGGATTACAAAAAAATTGACGTTTCGAAAAAAAATCGTGATTTTAAAAGAATGTTCCTGTCCACAAAAATTGTTCGTTTTTAGAAAAATGTTCGTGTTCTCAAAAATGTTTTGAATTTTTCTAAATTTTTGTGCACGAATATGAAAAGTGTTCGCGTTTCATGTAGCATTCACGTTTTTGTTAAAAAAATTGTTTTGCCTTCGAATTTTTTTAAAAAATCGGATATGCGTTTATAGTTGATCATTAAGGCTTTCCGCTGCTTTATGGTCAATAGCGCTTGCTAGATCAACTGGCCGGCAGGTCGTCGCCTTCAGCGAGAGGTCGTAGGTTCGATTAGTCGGGGGAGCAATCTATTTCTTTTGCATCGCTAACGTACTAGCCTCGCTCGCTCTACCTTTGCATCGCTAAAGTACTAGCCTGTGCGTTCAGCCGACAATCTGCCGCTCGCAAAGAGCGGCAGATAGGAGCTCCCTTCATTTTTGGGAACTCCTTGTTTTTTTAGCATTTTTTTGGGGGGCACCTCAAGGGCCGCGGCCCATCTCACTTGCTTTGTCTAAACAAAAAACTGCTCGCCTGTTTTTTTTTCATTGGCTCTCTTTTTTCCCTCGGTTTTTCTCTTTTGCTGCTGTGTTGTACGCTAAAAAGCCGGTTGCCAGTTTTCTAAATTAAAATTTTCGCGAGTTTGAAAATAATTCACGAATTTTAAAAGTTCGTGAATTCAAAGAAAGTTCACGGATGAAAGAAAGTTCATGGATTTGAAAGAAAGTTCATGAATTAGAAGAAAGTTCATGGATTTGAAAAAATATCACAAATTTGATGAACGTACATGAAATCGAAAAAAGATGACGGATATGAAACAAAGTTCATGAATTTTAAAAAATTTCACGAAATTAAAGAAAGTTCACGAATTTTAAAAAGTTCACAAATTTCAAAAAATGTTCACTAATTTGAAAAATTCGGAAATTTGAAAAAAGTTCATTAATTTGATGAAAAAGTTCACGAAATAAAAAGAGAAAAAATAAAAGAAGTAAAAAGGGAGATGAAAAAACGAAAAAGGAAAACTAGATTTTTTTTTGAAAAACCAGAGAAAAACCGAGTAAAGCGAAAGAAAAAACAGGAAGAAAGAAACGACCAAAGGAAGCATCTGTTGTGTTCCCAGAACCGTGCTTCGTTTCCCCGCTATATGGGCCGGCCCGTTAAGAAGTATGCAACGATCCCTCCCTGTGCGCTTTCTATGGGAGCAACTAACTAAGAAGCGTTCCTTCCAACGATCACTTGGGGTGGGCTAAGAGCGCGCTAAGTCAGCCGCCGCCACATGTCACACTCTGGGCGCTCCCTACGGATTTTGTTTTTTTATTTAGTTTTCTGCATGCGTTTTCGGCTTTTTAAACGGTTTTTTTGGTTTTTTGGTTTTCCACCGGTCTTCCTTAGCTTTTGAAAAAAAAAACGATTTTTTTTGCGCGAAAAATGTTGTTTTTTTTTCTCCCGCGAGAAGCACGGTTTTGCTTCCGCGAGAGGCGCGGTCTTGTTTTCGCGAGAGGCACGGCTGTGCCTCTCGAAAACGGAAAAAAACGCGTTTTCTGTTTTTTTTTCTTCTGCGAGAGGCACGGTTTTGCTTTCGCGAGAGGCACGGTCTTGCTTTCACAAGAGGCACGGCCGTGCCTCTCGGAAACGGAAAAAAAATGTGTTTTCTATTTTTTTTTCTTTCGCGAGAGGCACGGTTTTGCTTTCGCGAGATGCACGGTTTTTGCTTTCGCGAGAGACACGGCGGAAACGGAAAAAAACGCGTTTTCTGTCTTTTTTGCTTCCGCGAGAGGCACGGTTTTGCTTTCGCGAGAGTCACGACCATGCCTCTTTCGGAAAGGGAAAAAAACGTGCTTCTGGTTCGGTTTTTTCGTCCGGTTTTTTTCGACCGGTTTTTTTCGTAAAAAAAAGTTTGTCAAAACCTATCAACATCGGATCTATTTTTGAAGATCTTGACGCGAGGAATCCAACGGTGAAAACGGTTTGAGATTCGGACGCACGGTTTAAGAGATAAAACGTTTTGAATAAACGGATCTACGAAAAAAGGAAAAACTCTCAGGTTGCGACAAGTGGCGCGCATGCAGTGCGCCACTTGTCGCAACCTGGGGAGGGGGAGTGATCTTTGAAAGGAGTACTCCTTAATTAGTGATTTCGGCTTTCTACGAACAGAGAAGAAAACGGCGCCGTAACGGCCGAATAGGAAATCGCTTTGTTTTTCACTTTTGAACATTTTTTTAGGGAATGCAGTAGGGCCACAACAATTTTGTTTTCAAGAGAATACCATACTCGTATTCATCAGGATTTGAATCTGGATGGTTCGGTTGTACATTCACTCCTCTAACCAAATGAGTTGGGATCACTTCTTTTAATGGCTTTCAAAATTATATTAAAAATAAATTGCATTTAAGTAAAAAGGTTCTGATAGTTTTCATAGGGTGTTCCTGGTTCGCAAAATGTTCCAAACAGTTCTGATTGTTTTACAGAAATTATTGACAAATATACTTTTTGTAGTTCCTAGCATAGGCACATGCCACTAATATGGTGCATAGAATATTTAAGAAGCTTGAATTACAAAACACGATAATGAAGGCATCTTCTCTACTCTACTGTTAAAGGGGAGTTGATACGTCGTTCGTTTCATCTCACCTGCCCACCAACGAATAAAGACCTCATCCCCACCTCAACCTGGCAGTCGGGTCGGGTTTCACCGGGTCGAGGTATACCAAACCCATGCCCGATAAGTAAATGGGTCCCCTTCGCCCACGACCCTACCCATGGGCATAGGAGCAGACCCATGCCCGGACCCGATGGGCAATCCGGCCCATTCGGGCACCCATTGGGCATTTCACAAACAAAATTATTTTATTTTAATTGTATGCAAGTCCCTTGCCAGCACTTGTTGAGTCTTGCTAGGACTCAACCTAGCAGTCGGATCGGGTTTCACCGGGTCAAGGTATACCAAACCTATGCCCGATAAGTAAATGGATCTACCCCTTCGCCCACGACCCTACCCATGGATATAAGAACAGACCCATGCCCGAACCCGATGGGCAACCTGGCCCATTGGGCATTTCACAAACAAAATTATTTTATTTTAATTGTATGCAAGTCCCTTGCCAGCACATGTTGAGTCCTGTTAGGACCCACATGGAACCAGCTGCACCAGCCATTTTTGTAGCAACAACTTTGAACCATACCATACGTGCAGCCACATGCTCTCTTTATAGGTTTGTTGGTGCTTCCTTGCTTGTTGGCTAACCGAGGTGGTACTAAACTACGTGAGCATGCGCCAGTGACCAGCGCAATGCAACTAGCTTATATATTCTGTGTGGGCTGATGGTTGCACCGATTTTAGGCCCATATTTGAGCGAGAAAAGGCCTCAGATCTCACATGTTGTTTTCGTGTGGGCCTACAAGCTGTGCGATGTTGGCTGATTTCCTTACAAAAGATTAGTCAGTAGTATAATTGTACTCCCTCGGTAAAGAAAGTAGTGATCTAAACGCTCTTATATTTCTTTACGGAGGGAGTACTTGGGTATTAGCTCACTTACGTGGCATACATGTATATGATAGCCCACATTTAACGTGGAATAAAATATTTTTAAATTACTAATATTAATCGGGTAGCCCATCGGGTAACCCATGGGCATAGACTCGTACCCATGCCCGACCCATGACTAATCGGGTCGCCCACGGGTCACGCCCATGGGTGAATATGTAGACCCATACCCTACCCATTCGGGTCGGGTGCCCATGGGCACCCATGCCCATGGGTCGAATTGCCGGGTTGATCCCCACCCCCACGATTTTCTTTTCTTCTAAAAAACCCCTACCACCCCTGACCCGACCCCCCACCAGTTTATCCTTGTAAACCACCGCCCTCTCGCACACATAGTCCATCTTTCTCCTCTCGACCCTGATAGAGTTTCAAGTCCATTGTCGTTCCCTGCTACGGTGCATCTCGCCGCCCACACTACTGCTTTCTTCCTCCATACGCTATACATCCCTAGTTTGCTCCTTCTCCGTCCACACTACGAGCAAATCGTATGGCTCCCGCGGCGCTCAGACCGGCTCCGCATATGTCGTCCTCCGGTCGCGCCATTGATGGAGTGTGTGTGCTGCTACGGGACCATGTGCACAGCCGCGCTACGGAGATGGAGGATGTGTCTGCCTTCGTGCCACGCTTCGCCTTCCGATGGAGATGCTCGCAAGCAGACGAGAGTTGGACAGGATCGGGGGTGACTTCCACGCCAGCAAACTCCGGCTTCCGGCGTACCTGTTCGGCGTGTACAGTGGACATTGTAGCTTGGAGGTGAAGTTATGTACTCTTGAAACTCTTGGCCCTAATCTTGGCTACGTGGTAGGGAAAGTGGAGGTCGCGAATGGACACACAATTTGGTGGTGTGTGTGCTGCACAGTCGAGTCTTTAAACGGGCTCCAGTTCGATGAGGCAGCAACACCTTCACAGGGAGACGAGACGATGGGATGTGGCATAGTCATGCTACATGTTGTTGTCGTTGTGATTTTGGTGTGTGTGTGAGGGAGAGAGTAGCATCAGCTGATTGGGGATGGTTTTGTTGTTGCTAGATATGAGAGAGAAGGGAGAGATGAGAGGTGTTGCTAGCCTCCTACAAATGGTGAGAGAAAAATGATGAGATTGAGATTATTATAAATTGAGAGAGAGACGAGAGATTCATAGAGGATTGTGTTGCTTATTGCTTGCTTTATGCTTATGCTGCTAGTGATTAGGAGAGATTGAGAGAAAGAGCAGAGAGGATTGTGTCGTGAAAGTTATTATCTGGAGGTCCAGATGAGTTTAATACTACTAAAAAATAGCCTCCTTCACTAAATCACGTCTCTGCACCTTAGCCTTCAAATTATTATTTAGATAAAGATGCAATTTTGCATGTTTAAAACAAATGAGTACCTCCAGATTAGCGAGATTTTCTTACGTGCACCTGCAAGATTTACATGTATTAAATTGATCCCTTTGTAATACCAAAACCCTAGGTGGATTCCTATGTGTATTACATTGATCTTTCATCCATGATTGCCATGATTATCCCTATGATGCTTGTTGTCTCTATGTCTAAGTAAACCCCCTGGTTCTCGAGGATATGGAGGAAACCTAGAGCGCATGACAGTGCATAAGGCACTTCACGACAGGGCCACACCGCGGTCCAGCATTGATCGAGCTCGACAAACCAAAGTAAGAGCTTGCCACTGAGTGGGGCTCAGGGTTTCCAAGTAAGCTGCCATTGAGGGTCTTGTGTTTATCCATGGAAGATCGGAAGGTAGCAGGACTTGGCGGTGTATGAGTCATTCTCGGTCTAGCCCAACTGATGGAGTTGGGATGTCGTGATGGCGACGTTGCGAAGACACCGCCAGATGTTGATGTACTCGACCGTGTCCGCCGGGCCAAGACTGCCACGAATGTCTTGAATCCAAGCTTGATGAGGGGTGGCGTCGTAGACGAGGCGACAGTTGCATCGGCGGTGGGGCACATGGATAGACATGGAGGATCCTTCCAGCCAATGTTCCATCCAAAATTTGCAGGCGTGGTCATCACCTAGGGTCCAGGTGGTGGAGGCACGAAAAATTTCTCGGGCCTTGGGCTCGCAAGGGGGCGATGGTGACACCAAGGATGCCAGGGGTTAGTCGCCTGGAGCCACAACCATCTCACCCAAAGAGCAATGTCGGTGCGCTGGAGATCGCGGGTGCCAAGGCCACCTAGCTCTAGGGGTGACAGACGCGCGACCAACTGATGAGACAGTTGCCTTCCCGAGCCACCTTACGACCATGCCACAGGAAGTCTCGGATGACGCGGGTGACTAGTTTCTAGATCAGTGGGCTGAGCTCCATGGCAAGAAGGAGGTGGATCAACATCGCACCGAGGACATGGTGAACAAGCGTCAGCCGCTCGCCACGCGATAGAAGAAAAGCTCTCCAAGTGGTAAGTTTCTTCCCGATCTTGTCAACGAGCGACATAAGGGCAAATGAGTGCACCTTACTTGCGGAGAGGGGTAGCCCAAGGTAATTTATTGGGAAGGAGGTCACCAGACACGTCAACGTCGCGTCGATAGTCTACAATTGGTGCGGGGCATTGGATGGGAGTAATCAAGCATTTAGTGAAATTGGTTCGCAATCCGGAGGTCCTTCGAAATGTGCTCCTGGATAACCGCTATCTCGAGGGGGTACGGGTGGCAGAAAACGACCACATTGTTCTCAAAGAGTTCGATGCTTGATGCGGCGTGCCGGGTGGTTAAGCGGCGAAGAATCCCATCACTGGCCGCTGATGGAATAACTTAAAATGTGAGCCAATTGGATGCCTTGATCCAACATGAACAGTTGGCAAATCCTTACACTTCTGACCACTAGGTTGCTCCTCTATTGCACTAGATTATGCCACATGAAGTTTAGCCTCCGCGTAGCGAGCAGTCACAATCTAGACATCTCTCATTCCTCCTAAGGACCACTAGGTTGCTCCTCTATTGCACTAGATTATGCCACATGAAGTTTAGCCTCCACGTAGCGAGCAGTCACAGTCTAGACATCTCTCATTCCTCCTAAGTATCTCCCTCATGAGTCCTAACTCCTACCCCCCCCCCCCACCCCCCCTTCAATGCCTTTCCTCTACTCAGCCATGACCGGGGGCCTATCCAAAGTCGAGATCTATCTACAAGATTCCAAATGAAAGATGAAAAGTATGAGAATAACGGTAAATGATGCATGCGAACTGAGCCTAACTCATGTGGTTAGGTTCTTTGTGGTGGAACCAGCCCACCAGGGTTCAAGTCCTAGACTTGGCACTGGTGCTCGCATTTTCCTGGATTTATTTCAGCCTTTCCGGCGATGTTCGTTCAGTGGGAGAAGACGTTCCCGTTGACTATGAAGGCGCCAGTGATGACTTCGTCAATCTCAAGATGATGTGCCAGCTCAGTCTCTATGTAAATGAAGCATAATGTTGACAACATTACATTTGGTCGTTTGTTTTCGCTACACATCTTCTACTAGAGTCTATCTAACGAACAAAAATACAATATTTTGACTTAGGAAGCATGTACTACCTCCGCTCCAAAATAATTAAAGTTTTGGGTTTATCCTAGGCCAGACTTGTTCAAGTTTAACCAAACCTATAGAAAAACGTATTAACATTTAGAACACCAAAGTAGACTTATGATATTCTTTATATGAAATACATTTTCATACTATGTTGATTTTGTAGATCTTATATTAGCACATTTATCTATATAAGTTGATCAAATTTAAACTAGTTTGACCTAGGACAAACATAAAACTTCAATTAGTTTGTAACCGAGGGAGTATCTTTTACTAGCAGACTCCAAAAGAAGAAGAAATCAGCGGTGGGCAGCACCACTCGCGGGCTCTGTGTACAGCGCGTATATGTTTGACGGCGAGACAGAGGGGTCAGGGATGGGTAGCAGCGTTCGCGTCGTACGATGGGCGGCACGTGGCCGGCCGGCGGTGGAAGGGGTGCATGCACGCCGGCCGACTTTGCATCGCGTGCCCGCGAGTTACATGCACCGTCGTCGCCTCACGAGTCACCACCAACAGGCAGGCAGCTCGCCCCCCAAAAGGCACCCACCGCTCCGCGCCAGGTTGGGCAGCACGCCCTCGTGCTCCAGCCACTACTGCCCCTGCCAAACCTGAGGCGGAGGAGAAAAGAACGCCTCGTGGCACGGTGGCAGCATCCATCGGCCTGGTAACTCTAGGTGAAAATTACTGGAATTAATTAAAGATCGAATCGACGTGAGGGGTCAAATTTTGATCTCAGTCCTACACGTACACATACGGCTGAATGCTGAATCACCTTAGATATATTCAAATACAAATCGGGTATGCGCATAGCTGGATTTGCAAGACATCAACACAAATCGGGTAGACTTTTTGCCCTAGCCTTGTGGAATAGTAGTAGTAGGCTAGTAGCTAGGTACACATATATTCAAATACAAACTTTCAAACAAAAAATATTAATATACGGCGCGTACACACGGCTCAGCAAAGACTGAGATTAGCACTTGTGCTCTTGGTCTTGGATGCTTTTGGGTTGATATACTACCAGGCACAACCAGCATCATACCATTAAACAAGTCCTGCTCCTGCCTGGGGGTTCGTTAAACAAGACTATCACGGTGGTACGGTCAGAACAGATGTTCTCTGCTACATCCCTTCGTCTCTCCTCCAAGAAAAGGCGGCTAGGGTTTCTGCCTCCCGTCGGCGGTGCCGCCGATCTGCCACGTCTCCTGTGGCCTTAGGGACATGGGTGCGGGGTGGATCTCGGCCCTTGCCGATGGGAGGGCTCCGTTTTTTTGTGCTTCTTCAAGTTTTGTTAGGGTTTGTGTTCGGCTCAAAAAGACGAGACGGCGGCGGCTTCTTGAAGATGGAATAAGGTCCTCCCCGTCTAGCCCCCGCCCCGGTGGTGCGTCTAGCATCGTCGGAGGGCGTGTGGAGGTGTGTCTCCGGCGGATCTCACGGGATTCGGTCGGTGGTTGTCTTTGGTGGATCTGCTCGGATCCAGTCTTTGTTCTTGTGTCTTCAGGTTGGATCCTTCCGATCTAAACTTATCTTCATCAGCGACGGTTGCTGTTCTGGTGTGTTGGTCCCATGGGGCCTTAGCACGACGACTTCCCGACTGTCTACTACAACAAGTTGTGCCCGGCTCCGGCGATGGAGGGGCGATGACGGCGGCGCGCCTTCGGCTCGCTTCAGTGCTTGTAGTCGTTGCTAGGTGGTCTACGAATATGGATGTAATTTTAATTATTTCTAGTGTTCGCTGTACTGCCATGATTGAAGATGAATAGATTGGAAGTTTCTCGCAAAAAAAAAAAAAAAAAAGAACAGATGTTCTCTAGGTATCCATCCTCAGCTAGCTTTGACTGCATATCTATCTATCCCTAGACCCCATACTAGCCTAAAACACTGGCCATTGCTTTCCCTATAAAATCTCAACAAACCCCAGCCCTGTACCTTCTCTTCAACTCCTATTGACACACAAACACGCACACACACGCCGGAAAAGATCGAACACCATGAGCCGCAGAAGAAGGATCAGCGGTGCAGTCCTTGTGGTTGCCTTGCTCTTCTCCCCATTGTTGCTCACGCTCTACCTTCCCACTGCTCGCGCTCGCCATGGTGAGTTCCCTACTGTCTCCACCCATCGATCGTATCTCTATCTGCATATATTTCCCTTGTTTGTTAGTAGAGTAGTTTTGAGATTTGCATCCATCCCTGGTTAAATCGTGGCACTACTATGTCTGCAGTGGTGGTGCTCGGGGCAAAAGATGGCCTGAATCTCGGAGGCGGCCGGCAGCATGTGGTTGATGATGATGCAGGAAAGGCTGTCCCTGTCGGCGGCTCACGGCCAGTCAGGACGGTGGAGATGCGCGCGGCGAGGAGGCACCGGCGGGACGCGGCCGACGAGATGCACGACATGCTGAGGAGGGACTACGCGTATAGGGCGAGGGGCAAAAAGCCCATTCACAACGACGAGCCACTCGACGATGAACCCTAAATCAGACCCGTAGCTAGGTACATAGTTATAGAAACTTAGCTAGCTAGAGCCGCTCTGTGATTTACTACTACTGCTAGTCAGCTAGATTTTGCAGGATTGCAGGATACATATAGCTTAGGTACCCAAATATTATGGAACAATAATGCCTGGGTTGGCTAGGTAGTTTACTATTAGGTTGTCAACCTTAATCTAGCTAGCATCCAAGCTGGACATCACGTTTAGCCCTGATTTGCAAGAACTACTAGTAGGAGAAGTTCATGAGAAAAAGGGGCAGTTTTGTGCCTGATGTGCACGCTTGGGGGCTATGCTAACCTTGTACTATATGTATGTTGCTCGAAACAGGTTTTCGCCCTGCTTTATAGATAAAGCAAACGTCCATACAACCGCGTCTCAACCATAGTCATAAAAAAGAAGCTGCTGGGGCCATAGCACAAGCATGCCCAAAAGAAAGGAGAAGAAACATAAAAAGCCACCAGGAGCAAGCTACGACGCAGACGCACGGTCGGAGAGCCGGCACGCGGAAGACATCAGAGCGTCCAGATAGAGCTGAAGCCGGTCGCGATCTCTCGGCCTAGCGAGCGGATACCAGTGCTGCAAGAAGGCAAGAAATTTGAAGAACGAGTCAGAAGCACGCCGCGAGAGCACCCGCTCAATCACCATCTTATTACGAGTAGTCCAAAGGGTCCACGCCATAGCCGCGAAGATGAGCCAGAACAGTCGGCGCTTACGGCCAACCTGAGTGGCCCTAACCTGCAGAAACTCTGCAAGGTCATGGGCCTCCCACTCCGGTCCCAAGGCCTCACGAACAAAGCACCAAAGTGCCTGCGCTGCTACGCACGAGAACAAAATGTGCGTTCCCGTTTCCGGGACGTGGCACAGGGGGCAAAGGCCATTGCCCGGACCATGGCGTTTAAGCACCTCGGTCCCCGAAGGTAAGCGATCTCTGAGAAGCTGCCACACGAAAATCTTGATCTTCAGGGGCATCGGCGCCTTCCACAATGGGGATAACCACTGGAGAACCGGCAGCCGGCACAGCGCCTGATAAGCCGAACTAACGGAGAATTCTCCCGAAGGAGAAAGACTCCAAGACACAGTATCGGGATCCTGGGACAAAGGAAGAGGGACTACTTCCCTCAAGATTGCCCATTCCTGCACCTCAGCAGGTCCGAATGAGCGGCGGAACGCAATGTTCCATCCCTCATCCAAAGCGGCCGCAAAGACAAGAACAACCGGATCGTCACAAATCGCAAAGAGCCTCGGAAACCGAATGCGGAGAGGCTCCCCATCAAGCCAGGGGTCCAACCAAAACTGGGTCCCAGACCCATCGCCCACCGAGAACCGCAGACCCAGCCTAATCTCATCCTTGATGGCCTGGATAGATTTCCAGAACTAGGACCCAGCCGAGTGCGAACAAGCCAAGAGGGGCTGGCCTTGCAAGTACTTGGACTCAATCAGCTGCAGCCACAGACCCCCATCACCCCGCAAGATCCGCCAAACCCAACGAAGCATGAGCGCAACGTTCATACGGCGGGATGCATGGATACCCAACCCACCTTGGTCCTTCGGCAAGCAGATGTCAGCCCATTTCTCCATATGGTACTTACGCCGACCATCCCCCGCCTGCCAGAAGAACCTAGCCAACTCCTTGTCAAAGGAGCTATGCACACCTTCGGGCAAGATGTACATCCCCATCATATACATGGGGAGGCTGGCAAGGTTAGAGCTAATGAGGACAGTTTTGCTTCCTTTAGATGTGAACCTACCGCACCAAGGCTCCGCACGGGACGCTACTCGTCCCACAAGCGGATAATACCCACTCACTAAAATCCTGGACTCAGCCAGGGGCATCCCCAAGTAAGATATGGGGAATGAAGCCAACCTACAATTGAGGTTATCCGCGATCCTGTGCTGCTCAGCCTCCGAGTAGCCAAGGACCACAACCTCGCTCTTGTCAAAGTTAATCTTAAGTGCAGACATTTCCTCAAAGCAGAGCAAAAGGAACTTAAGATTAACAATGTCCGAGTCCGACCCTTCCACCATAATCATGGTGTCATCCGCATACTGCAAGTGGGTAACGCCCCCACCCGGAATGAGATGACCAACCACACCCTTAAGGTGGCCGGCCAGCTTGGCCTTATCTAGGATGCCCGCAAGGGCATCAACTGCAAGGTTGAAGAGCAAGGGGGAGACAGGATCCCCTTGCTTTACCCCCCTGGAGGCCTGGAAGAAGGGACCAACCTCACCATTGATGTTGATCGCCGTGTTTCCAGTTCGAACCAATTGCATGATCCAGGAGCACCACCGTTCGTCCAATCCTCGTCGCTGCATAACCAACCTCAAAAAGGACCAATCCAGACGGTCATATGCCTTCTGGAAGTCCAATTTGAGGAAAACTCCCTTAAGCCCCTTCGACGCCACCTCGTGGACAATCTCGTGAAGGGCAAGGATCCCGTCATGGATCCGTCGGCCCTTCAGGAACGCGGACTGAAGGGGGTGGGCAATCCTTTCCGCCACGGGGGATAAACGGGTCGCGCAAACCTTCGCAAAGATTCACTCCAACACATTAATCACCGTGATGGGGCGGAATTGCCTAATATCCGTCGCCCCAACTACTTTGGGGATCAGGGATATGACACCATAGTTTATCCTAGCCATATCTAGAGTTCCGATATAGAACTCATGGAACATGGGCATAATGACCGGTCGCAGGACCTCCCAGAATTTCTGGAAGAAAACTACCGGAAGACCATCCGGCCCCGGGGCCGAGCTAGTTTTCATAGAAGCAATCGCCCGGCCCACCTCCTCGGGAGAGAAAGGGAGAGTAAGTTCCGCATTCTCCGCATCAGAGACCTGGTCAACAAGCGGCCAAAAGTCGACGCAGAGGGAAATACCTCCACGCGGCTCAGCCGAAAACAACTCCTTATAGAAGGAGTAAATATGGGTGGAGATGTCCTCTGGGCTCTCCAGAAGAACATCCCCATCCCAGAGAAAAGGGATGGCACATTTCCGCCTGCGTCCGTTAGCTATCGCCTGGAAGTAAGCAGTGTTCGCATCCCCTTTAAGGAGCCAGTTCTGGCCCCCTCGACGCTGCCAAAACAGCTCCTCGCTCTTGTAAATGTCCATGAGCGAGGCCTCGAGGGAGTATCTCCTAACCCAGTCGTCAGGAGACAGGCCCGGCCCGTCAGCTAGGCCATCTAGCACCTTAATCTGCTCCAGCAAGGCCCCTTTCCGGGCCCGGAGGTCAGCACCAAGGTTTGCCCCCCAGCCCTTCATTACCTGGCGGGCCATTTTAGCACAGTGATGCCAGACATCCACAGCACAGAACACACGAGGCGGGGACGCGACCGCCTCTAGCCAGCGGTCGCGGACCAACTCAAAGAAACCCGGTTGCTCCAGCCAAAACGCCTCAAAGCGGAAGCGACGAGTTCTAGGGGGGGCATCATCCCCCGAGGAGAAGAGCAGAGGGGTATGATCAGAGCCAATCCGAGTGACCGCCTTGAGAGAGCACAACGGGAACATTAATTCCCACTGTGCCGACACAAAGACCCGATCCAGAACACTCCGGATGGGGTCCGCCTGCTTATTCGTCCACGTGAACCTAGCCCCTACGCGGGCTATCTCACGAAGGGCAAGGTCCACAATGCAGTCGTTGAATAGACGCATGCGGACACGATCAACATTAGGGGAGCTCTTATCCGAAGGCCACCTAATGAGGTTGAAGTCCCGGGCCACCACCACCGGAGTGGTGCACCTCTCACCTTATTCTTCAGCTCGGCAAGGAAGTCAGCGGAACGCACATGATCCGCCGGGCCGTAGACAAAGATCACCTCCCTGCTGAGGTGAACTCGTCGGTCGGTGACGGACATGCTAAGGAAGAACTCCCCTCGGTCCATATCTTCAACCGAGAAAGCATCCTCCCTGACTCCGAGCAGGATGCCTCCAGATTGACCCGTAGCAGGCAGCCACTGCCAGACAAACTGGTGGCGGGAAAGCCCCTGGAGCTCATGCATGCTAAAATCCTGGCGAATCGTCTTCTGAAGTCCCACAATGTCGATCTCTTCTTGCCGCAAATACTCGATGAGCTGCCGACGATGGGCCACAGAGGCCGAAGCCCCTAATGTTCCAGCATAGGAGCTTCATCTAATAACCTCTGAGGAATCACTAGGCCCCTCTGGCGGGGCCGAGCTAGCCCGCCGGGCAATCGCGGGTCGGGGGGAGGCCTTCACTGGACGGCCACGCCGCCCCCGCGTAGGGGCGCAACGGAGGCCTCCGGTCCTAGGGAAGCGGACCGGGAACTAGACCCACACACCTCTATCCGGTGTTCAGTGGGGTTGAGACGCGTGGGAGGACGCCCCCGTAGAACCCTCACCGAGGGAGGGCCTGCAAGGGGCGTGTCCGCCACTGTCTCCACAAGAGGCGACACACCAGCCCCGGTCTCTCTATGACCAGGGTCAGTGTGTGCCGGGGTGCTGGGTTCACCACGCGCAGCACGGGCACGGGCTTCCGCCAATGCCCCATCAAGCCTCTCCTTGGCACAAATAGCAGAGATCTGATCAAGGATAGGCCCCTTCTCGCCACGAAACACAATGCCGCTATCGACTGCCACCTCTACCAGATGAGGCAACGGCGCGGACCCAAGGACAGAAAAGCGAGAGCCAGAACTAGAAGGGTCAGGAGGAGCAGGGGGGGTACCTGAGGACAACTCGCGAGCAGCCGCCCGCATGGCAGCCTTCTCCGGGATCGTCGGGACGCGGCCATCTAGGAGGACCCGAGACTGGCTGAGACGAGCACTCTGCCTGGCTGCCACTGACGGGGAAGTCCCGCCCCGCACCTTGGACCCGGCCGCGGTAGGAGTCACCACGGACAGGTCCAGGCTCAGCGACGGCACCAAGGCCGGGGACCTCAAGGCTGACGGCGGTGGGGAACCCGACGAACGCGAGTAGCAGACCACCCCAGGGGAGCGTGGGGAGGAGGGGGGACGGACGTCCATCCCCGCACTCAGGGAGTCCTCCTCCTCGACCGCCGTGACGGCCTCGGGGGGCTCCTCGGTGGGGGTCAGCTCCAACGGGGTGGGCGAACCGCCAGACACCGCAAGCGAGGACGTCCCCGCCGGGAGGGAGGAGCCCCCTCCTCCAGCGGCGACCGGGCTCCGCCGGCCCTCGGAGGGAGCCTAGGGGTCATCATCGTCATCGTCATCCTCCCCCGAGGAGCTCCCGTCGGACGGGTCACCACCCCCGCCCCCGTCCCGCCCAAGGTCAGCCGGGGGCGGAGGGGGGGACCCACCCAGCTGGCCTTCAACCAGCGGGGACTCAAGCTCGAAGGTAAGACGCTTGCCCTTGGTACCGAAGTAGAAGACCAATGACAAGCCATCCACCTCAGCCGGAGCCGGACACAGGATCTCGATGCGGGCGGGGCCATCCCCCTCAAAAGAGGCCAGATCTGCAGTAATCAGCTTACCAATCGGTTCAGAGATTGCCTTGATGATGTGCTGAAGCTTGCCGCCCCGGGGGGCCGACTTGCCCCCCCGAGGCAGCCCGTAGACAAGGACCCACACCTGGGCCAGGGAAGGGACGGGGTCAGGCTCGGACTCCGCCTGACGGATGGAGATCAGGAACTTGTTGAGCGGGCATCTGATGACGTCGTGGGAACACACACGGAGGAGCTCAGCCGACGGGAAGGGGACTGAGAAGACAAGAGGCGATGTCTCGGTCACCTCCCAGGAGAAGGCGGAATCACGGAAGTCCCCAATGTATGCAATGAGCTCCGCCTGGATGAGGTTGGCAGTGATCACCAAATCAGCCGGCAGGGTCTGGTCAGGAGCAAGCGAAACCGTCGCCAAGTGTGGCCGAGCAGGTTCCTCCTCAATCTCCGCATCCATGTAGTAGAAGATCCCCCCTTCTGTCCCATAGCCCAGGTAGGCAAGAGTCGTGGGACATCGGGGAGGTGCCTCGCACTCTGAGCGGAAGTGACCCGCACAACCACAGTTGATGCACATCGTCTCCTCACGAGTCCTGGGGCGACCGGCACGAGGAATGGGATCCGCCGGAGCCACCTGCTCCAACGCACCCACCGGAGTGGAACTGTCGGTCACCCCCAGGGCCTTCTTCTTCTTGTGCTTCTTCTTCTTCTTAGACTGAACCGCGGCACCCGGAGCATCTAGGGGCCGACGCGGGGAAGCAGACCGACCAGAGCAAGACTCCTCCCAGCGCCACTCGGGAACATCATCACGAGAGGGGCGCCGGTCCTCCCGACGCACCAGCGCGGGGGCACGAACACCACGCACGTCATCCTCACGGCGCTCTCCCTGCTCGGAGGAGCCACCATGTGAGGCGTATGCATCGCCCCGACCCGAACCGCGGTGGTGCCAGTCTCCCTCCGAAGCACGCGGGACATCACTCCGAGGGGCATCCGACCGGGAGGCCAGCCCGTCCCGCCCACGGGCCGCCTGCGGCGGCCGGGCCGTCAGCTCGGATCGGAGAGCCTCCTCCCGAGCCAGGTCATCCGTCCTCCGACGCTCGGCTTCACGGCGTCGGGCATCTCCCAGAGAGCCCGGCAGCGGCAAGCACGGGTCCCTGGCCGTGTCCCGAGGAGGGGGAGGCCGCCGGAGGGACGTGCCAGCGTAGGTGGCCGGCGAGCGGCCGGACCGGCGCGACTCGGACTCAGGCCGAGCAGACGCAGCATCCAGGGGACACTTAGGCCGCGGCTGTCCGTCCTCTGCTTCATGCGCCATAAGGACCTCGAGGTACGAGCGCAGGGTCAGGGATGACGCTGAGGAAGGGGAGGGGGCGGGGGAGGCAGCCGGCGGCGCAAGCAGAGGTGGAGGGGCAAGCACAGGCGGCGGCGACAGGGAGTAGAGGCGAAGCGTACGAGCGAAGCGGCCGAACCGGTCGACCTCTGCCCTAGAAGCCCGTGCACCCACAAGCGGGTCCGATCCGCCCCGTTGGATCCAGATCCAACGGGCGGGATCAGCCGGGGCGAGGTACCAGGCCCGATTGGCCGCGTCCAGAACCTGTTGGGCCCTGCGAGACGCCGCCGCCACTTCATGGGCCGGCAGCCCAGCGCGCCTCCGCGCAGACAGCCCACGCCCCCGCAGACTGGCCCACGCGCCTCCTGGGCCGGCCGTTGCGCAGGCCCAAGTTGGCCCACGCAACCGCGCTGCCCTAGCAGGACCAGACCAGCGCTCCCCATCGGCAGGAGACGCCGCCGGCGGCGGCAGCGATGGCGTAGCCGCTCCCCCGACCACCGGCCCGGCCACAACCGAGCCTAGTTGCTCAGCCGCAGCCAGGGCCAGGCCAGAGGAGGGCACCGCCCCACCAGCCACCGGAGCAAGGGGCGCAGCGGCCTGGACCGTCACGGGGACAGGGGGGTCAGGGCACGAGGGCGCCGCGGGGCCGGCGGCCGGCCAGGGCGGCAGCGGCGAGAACCAGACCGCCTGCGATGGCGCACAAATCGGGCCGCAACCATGAACTCCTCGTACAACGGTGGCGCGCGCCGCACCGGGCGCTCCACCACGCCCCCTTCCGCCTCCTCCTCTTCGGCCAAGTCAGCCCACGACACCGGTGCAGAGGGACGGCCCGCACCCAGGAGGGACAGGCGGGCACGCGTCGGGGACTGCGCCGGCCATGGCAGAGGCGGCGGACCAGCCCAGCGCGCACGCACCGGCGGCAAGGCTCAGGTCGCCACAACGGTCGCCCAGGAGCAGGCCGTACAGGATTCAACCCCCCCCCCCTTCAGCAAAGTCGAACCATCGTACTATATGTATGTCCGTGTTACATTTAGCAATTTAGCAATTTACATGTGACTGTGTGGATTTTAGAAAGAAAGTGTGTGTCAACATCCTCAGCTTATTTTGCTGCTTGTTGACATACGGGTCATGGGAAACAGAACCTCTTTCCGGTGAGTTTAATAGCTTTCACTCTTGTTTTGTTTTCTCCTTTCTGATAGAACGGGTAATGGTCACATTACTAAGCCCTCATGGAGGGCTAGATCTTATTAACTTAAGATCCCAAACAGTGTACAGATAGAAGTTTTCCCAAAGGAAAAGAAATGGCTTCATAGGCCATTCTGAGATTACATCTGAAGGCTTTACTGCATAAGAAAGAGCAACAAGAGGAAGATCTATGCAAGAAAGCCTTTTTGGCCAGAGAATGGGCAATAAGATTTTTGATCCTGGGAATATGGTGACCTTCGAAGATGGACCGATCTCGCGCCCTCTCTCCCTCCTCAGGAACCGCGCCGGCGGCAAGCCAAAATCCCCACTCTCCTCGCCTCCCCACCTACCCCCGCATTACTGCGTGCCCACTCCCCACCCTCGCTGCTGCGAACTCATCTACCCCGCGACCAGCGTCTGCCTATTCGCATGGCTGGAGGGCGCCGCCGATGGGTTCGGGTCCGTCGACTGGCGCCGGCGACGAGGGTGGCGGAACCGGTGGCGCTGCCACCTCCCGGAGTGACTCCGCTACCCCAGATTGACGCGAACTCGCCGGAGGCCCGCAGGGAGATGCGGAGGGTGGTGCGGGAAAGGTTTCCTGATCGAGACGAGTGGGCGGATATTCACATCAACATCATCCGATACGCGACCTTCGAAGAGCGCGCGCGCTTCATCGGCGACGAGGGTTGCATGGATGTGGAGCTCCTCTTCTGGGCGATCCAGGAGGCCGAATCACCAGATCCAGTTCAAGCGGCGAGGTGGGCGTTCTACCGGACGACGAATCCCTCGCGGCTCAACATCAGGCCGCCGCGGGTGGATGCGCTGGCCAACATTCCACCGGAGTTCCTGCCTCCGGGGGTGCGCCCTCCGAGTCGTCGGCTTTGATTCCCCCACCCGCGGTCCAGATACAGCGTCAAGCCGTTGAACCTCCTCCATGGCCTGGCGATGGAGGTATGACTCCGATTCGACTCCCTGCAATTTTTCGTAATCGATTGTTTGCGTTTCGTGAGCGTGGGATTAGATCTCGTAAATTGTCTCCTCTGAACGTTCCTGATGATGGGGATGACGGGTCGAGGGTTCTCCCTCCGTGTGGGCAATTGGTTGTAGGTGGTGTCGCTGCTTCTGCGGTTTGCAATCCATTGGTGGATTCCATGCCTGCGGTGAGGCTCCCGCTGGCTGGTGGTTCAGCAGTCAGTGAGGTCAGGTTAGGTGAGTGTGGGGATCGGGCTTCACGGCCTCCACCCTCACTGCCGGTGGGGCCCTCCTTCGAAGCCCGTGTAGTCAAAGGGAAGACGGGAAGCAAGTTTACGTGTTCTCATGTTGAGGAAACCCTAGAAGTAGAGGAGCATTTCGGTCAGCTTTGGCTCATTCCCTCTCCTCCCCACCGCCGCCCTCCCACTTCCCCTCTTCCTCCACAACGCACTACTTCCTCCCCTGGGTTCCTTTGTTGGATTCGAAAGGATCTCGTTGAGTGTGGTTCATTCACAGCTGCTCGCCGTGTTTTCGATCCTCCCCCAAAAACCATTAAACTATCTCGTGAGGGGATTGGGCCGGGATCCCTGTCTTTTGTGGAGGTGGTCAGACAAGGATCGAAGATGTCTGACCGTCGGGGAGCTAGCAACTCTGGTGCGGCTGGCCAATCCAAGGCAGCCGCGCAGAAGACCATCTCTTGGGGGGGGGGGGCGGTGGAGGGCGCAAGCAGCCATCTGCTCCGGCTATAAAAGACCCCGCCCCTACCCAGAGACTAACCAGATCTACGGCATCTACCGCAACTTCTTCTCAGGTACAATCATCCCAAGCTGGTGAGGTGGAATTAGAGCAGCCCCTGGATCCTAGATACAAGGATATGATTTGCTTCAATTGTGGGGACCCTGGGCACTATGTTGGTAACTGCATCAAGCCTAAAGCCTGCTTCATATGCCAACAGAATCATAATGTGAACAATTGTGCGGCTTGGTCTAAGGTTCAACCTACTGCTGCCTTCTTTGGCAGTTGACGGTGTCCTGGACTAGGGGGTACTCACCACGTCGTCTCCCGACCAGTGGGTCGGGCCAAGGACCCCCATGGCGGTTCACTAATGGGCCACTTTGGGCAGCCCATGATGCATACAAGGAAGATTCCACAAGACTTGGTGCCCAAGACGAGGACTCTCCTAAACCCTAGGCCTCCGGTGTCTTATATAAACCGAGGCCAGGCTAGTCAATAGATGGACTGAGATTCATTAGAACAATCTTGTGGTAGATACCTGTACTCTGTACTATCCCCATATGAATACAATCAAAAGCAGGACGTAGGGTATTATCTGTTCAAGAGAGCCCGAACCTGGGTAAAATCATGTGTCCATGTTACCATCGCTCCAAGACGCCTAGCTTAGGACCCTTACTACGAGATATGCCGGATTTAGAACCGACATCGGTGCTTTCATTGAGAGCCTGCTGGCAGTCGCCGTGGTGCGATGGGAATTCAGATCGTCTTCGACGCGATCTACGCGTCGGAACCGAGTTTTATTGTCGATGTCGGCATCTTCGTCGCCGGCTCGACTGGACCGAGGACTGCGCTCCGCGTCGGATCATCAAGATCGGATGGACACTTTCATCATCATCAACTCCGATCCTTATCAAGATCATGGGGGAATCATCCATGGAGCTCGGGGGCTCAAGATCAACATTGCCCTCGGGCGACCGTGCAGTTTTTCTGGACAGCGGGTTCGCGTTCACCGTGGCCGCCTCCTCAAGTGTCGTTTTGACGAATCCTTTGGTGGAATTGTGCGGAATTGAGTCTATAATGACCCCATAAAATTTCGTCATATTCCGATGGAGAAATCTTCGGTGATCTACGATATATCGGAGTCCTGTCAAATCTGGACGTGAATCTGGACGAGTTTAGGGCGAGGAGTCCAGCGTCCAGCTCGGACATCCTTTGGAAGATCCAACCGTTGATCGACTGCGGAATTCCTATATCTACCATCCCTCAAAATTTCAGCTCGATCCGACCGTTCAAACTCCGGGAACAGCCCGAGGAGTGCGTCAATTCTCGGATCTGTTTTCTGCGCGAAAAACGAATCCGACCCGAGTTCATCCTTTTTGAAGGGGATTTCTTATGGTAAATGTTTGGGAACGGCGCACCGGCCGAGTTTGCGCCGGTCGTTCGCTGCGTCGCCACGCGTCCTCGCTGGCACGCGCTACCTCCCCCGCGTCCGCACGTTTTATTTGTGTGGCCCACGCCTGTCCCTCCCCCTTCTTTTTCTCCTTCCTTCCTTATCCTCTTCCTCCCGTCATTCTCCTCTCCTCATTCTCTCTCTGTTTCTCCCTGGTCTCGTTTTTCCTCCATGGATCTCTCCTCCTGTTGACCACCGGCCTCCGCTGCTACTAGGAACCGGACATGGCCGCGCACCGATCCGCTACCCCTCATCCACTGGTGCTTTGTAATTCGATGAGAGAAGCCCTGTCCCTTTTCCCCCCAAAACAGCCCCTAAATTTGTGAGGGCGAGGGGAAGAACATGAGCAAGGTGCTGCTGCGGAGCTGGGGGTGCTTCTTCCACCTCCTCTACGATTGCGGCTGGGCGGAGCTGGGACTACCGGCGCCAGAAGCTGCAACCTCGTCGTGGGGAGCTGCAACCTGGTCGTGGGGAGCTGCAACCTCCTGTCGATGGAGCATCAGGCCTCGCCGGCCACCATGGCCACCATCGATTTTTGCTACAACCGGTGTCGAAATTTGCTACAACCGGTGTCAAAATTTGCGACGGCCACTGCGCAGAGAGCTTCAACGGCGAAGCTCACGGCCGCGGGATGCTGGGACTACTGGCACCAGAAGCTGCAACCTCGTCATGGGGAGCTGCAACCGGCAACGCCGGGAGCTACAACCTCCTGTCGGCGGAGCATCAGGGCTCGCCGGCCACCACGGTCATCATCGGTTTTTGCTACCACCGGTGTCAAAATTTGCTACAACCGTTGTCGATTTTGCTACAACCGGTGTATTTGCATTTTTGCTACATTGCACAAGCCAGCGTCTGGATTTTTTGCTACAACCGTTGCTCGATTTTGCTGGAACGGGAGCTCGTTTTTTGCTGGAACAGGTGACCGAGATGTTACGACGGTGAGATGTGACCGACGAGCTGCGGCATCAAGCGTGAGCGGCGACGAGCACGATGGTGAGCTATGGCCCTCGCCATCGGAGCTGCAATCGTCGCCACCGGAGCTACAACCACGGGTGCCAATGTTACATGTGTGGAGCTGGCCACCGGCAGCGACGGCAGCGGCGATCATCGGCGACGGCGGCGGCGATCATCGGCGATGGCGGCGACCATCGGCGGGGGGCGGCGACCATCGGCGGGGGCCGCGACCGGTGGTGCTTTGAAGTTGGTCATGCTCGCTCATCCCTGGCAGCGGCGCCCGCTGCTCCTTTTTTCCGATGTGCTCGCGAGATTCATTTTTTTTTGAAAGAAAGGAACTGCACGAGAGCCCAATCTGATGGCAGCACGTGCTCGCATCGAACGGTTGGGGCTCGACCGGCCCAAACAGTTCGGCCGGCGCCTATAAGCACCCATTTCTTATAGGGTATTGTGTTTTGTTTTCAAGCACGTGCCTGCAAATTTTAAAAGCCTTTTCCGAGGTAAACTTCACCAGTCCGACAACGCTGCTCCACGGCTACTGACCTGCGCCAACATCGACTGCGCCGTCGCTCCATCGAGCCGACGACAACCACCTTGGATCATCACCTCGGCGAGCCGACCAAGAGTTCGGCATCGTGAAGGACAAATAATCATCAAGACAAGATCGTCGCCCCACGGGTTGCACGGGTCGGGCGCGCCAGCATCGCCGCGCGGTCACTTCTCAAGCCGGCATTGACCACGTCACAAGTTTTGACCTGCGTCGGCATTGCCGCGCCATTGCTTCTTCAAGCCGATGTCCACCATGCCGACCTGCTTCGACACCTCGGCTGGCATGAGGCTGCAACGTCACCTTACCGACCTGCTCCTTCACCTCGGCTAGACCGGGGGCTTCGCCATCTCTTCATCAACCTACTTTGGGGACTTCGGCGTCACCAGCTGGCCAGCTTCGTCACCTCAGCTGGACCGGGGGCTTCGCCTCGCCATGTCGACCGTGCCGCATCGCTACCTCATCAACCCGAGCTCGTCGCTCGGCCACCTCGGGCTTGGGGGCTGGGACCTCGGTCAAGCCAAGGACTATGCGTCCTCGACCCGCCACAAGCCCACACCACCTCATCAACGCCGAGCACATTAACCAGGTAAGTCACTTTCATGCTTAAATTTTCTAAATTCTTATTTTTTTGTTCGGTTCGACCAAGCATTATATTTATGTTAAAATATGTTTGTTAAAAACAAGGTTCGTTAAAAACCGCTTCTTTTTCCCATGTTAACTGGGGGCTCTTAAATTTATATGAGCCATTTTATAATAAGTGTTTTCTTCTAAGTCGTTGCAAAGTCTTTTTCTACTACTCCTTTTTCCGACGCGAGTGTGTGGTCAATAGCCGGATAGCCTGGTTTCTCTCTAAAGCCGCTCGAGTTTAGTTCGCTAAACTGGCCTGAGAAACACTCCGCCTTCGGGATGGGAGGTTGAAGCCAAAGGCTGACCCGCTTGAAGTCTGGAGATTGGACGTATCATGTTAAAGCATGACAGAAGCACAAAATTAATTTTAAGACCAATTTCGGATTGGCAGCAAAAAACTTGATTTATTCTAGACGTAAAAGTTTTGTGTAAGTTTTTTGGTTTTCCGAGCCTATGAAGCTTTTAAACCTATTTGTATGTTTTTTTCCAGGAGGCGGGACATCCTCTTGACCGAGGTGCCGTGCATAATAATTTGGCTCGGAAAATCATTTCCAACCCGTAGTTCGGCAACTTCCCTGTCGAGCTGCACCTCGGCACGCCCGAACACTCCAAACACCCGGGGCTAGTTACTTGCCCCCATAGTCAAGCTCCTATGACTAAGTGAAAGTTATAAAGCCTACATATCTGATTGCCTCATTTCCGCTAACACAACCGCCTCTGGGCACCAAGACGTCGGCTAAGGGTTGTCTTGTTATTGCGGAAACACCCTGCGTAGCATCTACAAAGGGGTGGAAGCCGACGATGGGCCACTTTCAAATTATAAACAGTCGCAACGGAGTCAAAATAACATATAGCATAAAGCTGCAAAATACAGCTTAAAAGCTGACTACCACAAACATGCGCAAATTCAATCGGCCGATCAGCTTGCTTTCATAAAAGTGTTCGGCTTGTCCGAGGTCACTAATAGAAAAGCAGTTCGGCCGTCTTTAAAAAAACCGTGCAATTCTAACCTCGAGTTTTTGGTATAAAACACTTCGGACATATAAAAGAGTCCAATAAACCGTACCAGGGGCTCCTTGAGGCACCTCGGCCCGGTTACTTTGGGACTCCTGGAGAGTCCGACGTATTCTCAGCATTTGTATTCAATATACGAGCGCTGCCTTCCCATAAATCGTTATAAAGCTACAATATGCATCAATTTGACTTGAGATTTGGCCAAGCTGGGTTGCCTGGCTCCTGTGCTTACCCCCTACGTTCCCGATTGTTCAGCTAGGGGGTAAAGGGAGCACCTCTGTGATTGATACTACCGGGTTATCTGGGTTAGTACCTCAGACTGGGTGAAGCCGAAAGCTAGCAATCTCAAGAACATAATTGGTCGGCAACGACGGAAGTGAAAATCTCGGTTTTTTAAAGCCAAATACTTCTGGAATTTCCCCCCAATTAATCTTCACTATTTTCTCCCACTTAGATCGGAGGTGAAGTTACATAATCATGGTTAGCATGATAACGTGCGAAAATGAACCTATAAAGGAACTATTTTTCCTAGAAGATGTTTCTTACGTTAAATAGTAATATAACATATCTCTCCGCGTACCTTTGTTTATAAAACCATATGGCCGGATTGCCTTGTTTGTCGTAAATCTTTGCCCTTATAAAGGCTTTATAAAGTAGGACAAACACTCCTCAACTACTGGCCGAGGAGGTTGAAGCCGATGGTTGGTCAACAAAGTTTTGTACAATGCGGATCCCAGCATTAATGATGTAAAGTACTTTTATACATAGAATCATTACACATAAATTGTGATTAAAGTCAATTTACCATGGATATCGATCCTTAATTCGGCCATCCTTGCCCAAATTAAGGCTCAGGGGCTATTGGGCTTCGCGCTTCTCAAATTAAAAGCAACTAAAGAGGTACATAAGTCACCTAATCTGGTGTTCCCACCCGACCAGTGGCTCGGGGGCTACTGCATTTGACGATTCAATGCAGGGAAATTAAAAGCGCAAAATAGTTTCTGAGGAGATTACGATCCTCAGGTTGGTCGGCCGCACCCAACCTGAGTCTCGAGGACTATGCACACCGTGTTTCTGTTTCTAAATATGCTGGGAGCTAGGAATTGATCCTCAGGCTGATTTTGCGAATCGACCCGACTCTCAGGGGCTACTGGGATCAGCAGTTTCATATTTTCCTTCAGGTGCATCTCGGATTTTAGGCCGACACACACCTTGAGGGCTACTGGCTATATATCTCGGCAGAGAATAAATTGCACCAATCAAAAATATATCCGTAAAAAATCAGCCCAAGCCCGAGGTGGTGCATCACCTCGGAAGTAGTCCGGCGTAAAGCTCGGATGCAAGTGGCTGGCTCCATAGAGAGCAATTCCGGCATTAAGCTCGGCTGAACTCCTTTAACTTTTTCAAACTAAGGTGATCTATGACACCTCGGATGCAGACCGGCGTTGGAGCTCGGCTGCAAAAGACACCTTGGATGCAGTCCGGCGTTGGAGCTCGGATGCAAGAGGACACCGTCGCACGGGAAAAACTTCGAACCCGAGGTATGGCGTAACAAATAACAAGGCATTGATAAAGGCCAAGAACCTAAAGGGGCTCCTTGGATGCCCGCCTTGTGAACTCTTCGGATATACCTCGGCGATCCTCAAGATTGGAGATGGGAAGATTTGTTGAACCGGCTTTCAAGACCGACGACCAAAGACGAAGAACAGTTCGGAAGAACCGAGGAGCGTCCCCAACTTGAAGACCGGTTCAGGGGGCTACTGACGGTGTCCTGGACTAGGGGGTAGTCACCACGTCATCTCCCGACCAGTGGGTCGGGCCGAGGACCCCCATGGCGGTTCACTAATGGGCCACTTTGGGCAGCCCACGATGCATACAAGGAAGATTCCACAAGACTTGGCGCCCAAGACGAGGACTCTCCTAAACCCTAGGCCTCCGGTGTCTTATATAAACCGAGGCCAGGCTAGTCAATAGATGGACTGAGATTCATTAGAACAATCTCGTGGTAGATACCTGTACTATGTACTATCCCCATATGAATACAATCAAAAGCAGGACGTAGGGTATTATCTCTTCGAGAGAGCCCGAACTTGGGTAAAATCCTGTGTCCATGTTACCATCGCTCCAAGACGCCTAGCTTAGGACCCCTACTATGAGATATGCCGGATTTAGAACCGACAGCAGTGGTGCTAGTGGGCTTGGTTTCTACCATGTGGACATACCTGTGGCTAATGAGTCAAACTGGTTAAACTTTCAGAATTGTGCTGTTGTCAACATTCTGAAAGGTGAGGTGGATAATGCAAAACTGATGGGTCTTCTGACTGCTGATACGTCTCCAACGTATCTATAATTTATGAAGTATTCATGCCATGTTTATTATAGTTTTGTATGATTTTGGTGCACTTTTATATGACTTTTATATGATTTTTATGGACTAACATATTGACCTAGTGCCCAGTGCCAGTTGTTGTTTTCTGCTTGTTTTTGGTTTTCCAGAAAATCCATATCAAACGAAGTCCAAATGCAGCGAAACTTTTTGACGATTTTTTCTGAAAGGAAACAGACCCAGGAAGCTTCGGAGGAGCAACATAAGAGCCACAGGGGCCCCACGAGCCACCTGGGCGTGCCTGCCCCCCCTAGGCGCGCCCTGGTGCCTCGTGGGCCCCCTGTGGCCCCTCTTCACGTGATTCCAATGCTGAAAAATCATATATATTCAGAAACCCCCAAAAGTTAACCTAGATGAGTTTTTACGCCATTGCAAGCCTCTGTACCTCCACGATCTCATCTACAGCCCTTTTCCGGCACCCTGCCGGAGGGGGGAATCATCACTAGAGGCCATCTTCATCATCCCGGTGGTCTCCATGACGAGGAGGGAGTAGTTCACCCTCGGGGCTGAGGGTTTGTACCAGTAGCTATGTGTTTGATCTCTCTCTCTCTCTCGTGTTCTTGATTTGGCACGATCTTGATGTATCGCGAGCTTTGTTAATATAGTTGGATCATATGGTGTTTCTTCCCTCTCTATCCTTGTTGTGATGAATCGAATCTTTTCCCTTTGAGGTTTCGTTATTGTCGGATTGAATATTTCAGATTTGAGAACACTTGATGTATGTCTTGCATATGAATACCCGTGGTGACAATGGGGTATTATATTGATTCACTTGATATATGTTTTGGCACTCAACTCGCGGATTCCCGTGGTGACATTGGGGTAATCTATGCATAGGGGTTGATGCACGTTTTCATTATATTTTCTCCGATAGAAACTTTGGGGTGCTCCTTGAAGTTCTTTGTGTGGATTGAATATTATGATTATGAAGTTGTTTGATGCATATCATATAATCAACTCACGGATATTTGTGGTGACATTGGAGTATCTAGGTGACATTAGAGTTGGTTGATGTGTATCATATGGTGTTATTTTAGTACGAACTCTAGGGCTGTTTGTGACAATTATAGGAATGGCTCAATAGATCGATCGGAAAGGATAACTTTAAGGTGGTTTCGTACCCTACAAACAATTTCTATCTTATGTTCTTCGCTAATAGGAACTTTGGAGTGATTCTTTATCGCACGTTGAGGGATGGTTATATGATCCAATTATGTTAGCATTGTTGAGAGATTGCACTAGTGAAAGTATGAATCCTAGGCCTTGTTTTCAAGCATTGCAATACCATTTGTGCTCACTTTTGTTACTTGTTACCTTGCTGTTTTTATATTTTCAGATTACAAAAACCTATTTCTACTATCCATACTACACTTGTATCACCATCTCTTGGCCGAACTAGTGCACCTATACAATTTTCCATTGTATTGGGTGTGTTGGGGACACAAGAGATTTCTTGTATTTGATTGCAGGGTTGTTTGAGAGAGACCATCTTCATCCTACGCCTCCCACGGATTGATAAACCTTAGGTCATCCACTTGAGGGAAAATTACTACTGTCCTACAAAACTCTGCGCTTGGAGGCCCAACACGAGTCTACAAGAATAAGTTGTGTAGTAGACATCAACTGCTACCTTTTGCAAGACTAAACCATGGCCATGGCAGATTAGGGGATTGTCCAATAAAACTTTCTTGGTCAGGTTTCCTCCCTGGAAGAAGGTGGAAGATCTAATTGAACTCCCTGGTTTATGTCTGCCACAAGATGTGTCTGTGAAAATGACCGAATGGAAAGGTGACTGTGAACCTTTTGGGGAATTAGTTGAGGCCTGGGTGTTGATTGAGGGGATTCCCCCTAAGTGGTGTACCTGGAAGGTGTTTGCCCAAATAGCTTCTATGTTTGGTGTGCTGACAGATGTGGACTGGAATGGTATGTTTAGGACTTTCTTTGAAAATGTGAGGGTCAAGATTGCCTGCAGAGATCCTGCTAAAATACCTTTTGAAAGGTTGATCGAGATGAAGAAAAAACTATTCCTGCTAGGATTTACTGTGGAAGGTGTTGAACAGATTGGTGGTGTGGACTCTGTGATTGATATTGAGGATGAAGATGAAGATGGTGATACTAATGGTGGTGCTGAGGGACAGGAGAACAATGATCCTTCTAAGGATGGCTTAAATGATGACTTGATTGATGATGAGCTAGCCATTGATGAATTGGATAAGGCCAACCTGGCTTCTCAAAAGGGATTTGGTGGGTCTACTAGTAAGAATAAAAGCTGTAAATCAATGGTCCTGTGCTCAGATTCTGATCATGAAAACTTCATTCTTGAATGTGCTTCTGGTAAACAAACTTCCCATGGTCTCTCTCCCAGAGACTAAGAGAGACTAAGAGAGAGTGCCTTTGTGATGTGATTGCTAAAACTAACCCTGATTTCATTGGGTTTCAAGAGACTAAGAGAGAGATTATTACTGAGGGTTTCCTCAAAGCCCTGGACAAGGGGGGGCAATTTCACCTGGCAATTTCTGCCTGTTGTGGGCACTGCTGGGGGGATTTTGGTTGGTCTTAAAAAAGAGCTATTTGAAGTGGTTGGGTTTATTAATAATAGATTTTATATTAAAGCTACTATTAGAACTAAATGTGATGGTTTTTTATGGCACTTGGTTGTGGTGTATGGTTCAGCCTATCCTGAATTTAAAATGGACTTTATTGCTGAGTTGCATGATGTCTTTGGCTCTGCCACTTATCCTATTTTGGTGTGTGGAGATTTTAACCTGATTAGAGGGAGTGATGATAAGAGTAGTGGTCTTGTTGACCAACAGAGCACCTTGCTGTTTAATGATTGGATAAATAGATGGGGACTCATGGAAATTTCTGTTTCCAATAGGAAGTATACCTGGTTTAATAATCAAGGGAACCCTATTTTTGCTATTTTGGATAGAGTGTTCACTTCTGTGGACTGGGATGCCCATTTCCCTATGTCTTCCCTCAATGCTCTTCCCAGGTTGGGGAGTGATCATGCCCCCCTGGTTCTGGACACTGGGGCCAGGAGGTGCACTGTACCTAAGATGTTCAGGTTTGAAAAATGGTGGCTCTCTCAACCTGGATTTGAGCAAGTAGTTAGGGATGCCTGGAATTCAGTATCTTCAAGTCTATCTTCTATTGAAAATTGGATGCTTAAAACTAGAGTTCTTAGGAAAAAAACTAAAGGGTGGAGTATTAACTTGGAAGCTGCTATTAAGAAAAAGAAAAAAGCCCTCCTTATGGAGTATGACATCTTGGATGTTTTGTCTGAGACACAGCAATTGGCTGTTGCAGATTTTGATAGGATGAAAACTATCAAGAAAGATTTGGATGATATTTGGAGGAAGGAGGAAACTACCTTGTGGCAGAGATCTAGGGATAGGAAAATTCTTGAGGGAGATAGAAACAATGCCTACTTTCATGCTTTAGCTAACCACAGGCACAGGAAAAACCATCTCTCTGAGTTGGATGGGCCTGATGGTGTTGTGACTTCCACCTCTGAAATGTTGGATGTTGCCACAGATTTTTATAAAAACCTTTTTGCTTTTGAACCCAAACCTGATATCCATCTGGATTCTAACTTCTGGGCTAAGAGTGAAATGGTTTCTGAGGCAGAAAGACTTGAACTAGAAAAACCCTTTTCTGAGGAAGAAATTAAGCAAGCTATCATGAGCTCCTATGCAAGTGGGGCTCCTGGTCCTGGTGGTTTGTCTTTTCTTTTTTACCAGACCTTTTGGGATCTTATTAAGGGAGACTTTATGTGGTTGGTGAAAGATTTTGAAAATGGTGTTCTGGATGTGCATAGACTTAATTTTGCTCTTATAACTCTTATTCCTAAGGTTCCTCTTGCTAGAGAGATGAATTTTTTTAGACCCATCAGTCTGAGTAATTATGCTGTTAAGATCTTTTCTAAGGCTATGACTACTAGGGTTTCTCCTTTGTGTGATAAACTAATTTCCTCTAACCAAACAGCTTTTATCAAAGGTAGATTTATCCTGGAAAGTGTGGTGATGGCTCATGAAGTTATTCATGAGGTTCACATGACTGGGACTAGTGGTTTGATCCTAAAACTTGATTATGAAAAGGCTTATGATAGAGTGAGTTGGGAATTCCTAAAAGAGATGCTCTTGTCTAGGGGTTTTGGTGATAAATGGGTGAACTGGATTTATAGTACTTTATACCAAGGGACTTGTCAAGTAAGAATTAATGACACTAATGGCCCCCACTTTGTTGGGGGGAGAGGGATTAAGCAGGGTGACCCTCACTCACCTTTGCTGTTTAATTTGGTTGTTGATGTTTTATTAAAAATGCTTTATAAAGCAGCTAGCCATGGGTTGATTGCTGGTCTTCTCCCACAGGTGATCCCTGGTGGGGTTATCAGTTTGCAATATGCTGATGATACCATCCTTTTTCTTCAAAACTCAGTAGATTATGCCAAGAATTTGAAATGGCTTCTTACTTGTTTTGAAAAACTATCTGGTTTGAAAATCAACTTTCATAAGAGTAATCTACATATAAATGTCTCTGACGATATGTCCAGAGAATTTGCTCAGATATTCTGCTGTCAGTTTGGGGATTTTCCCTTTAAATATCTTGGGGTGCCTCTTCAATTCAAAAAGTTAAGAAGGGAGGACATCCAGCCTATCATTGATAGGATTATTAAAAATATCGCTGGCTGGTTAGGGAAGTACTTGTCTTATAGGGGTAAATTGATTCTTCTGACTACTTCCATTGCCAGTATACCTATGTACCTCATGTCCATCATGAAATTTCCTAAGTGGGCCATTGATGCCATTTCCTCACAAATGTCCCATTTCTTTTGGGGCAATTTGGGTGAGGTACACAAGTATCATCTAGCTAACTGGGGGCTGATCTCCAGGAAAAAAGAATTTGGAGGGATGGGGGTACCCATTCTTAGAGATTTTAACATGGCTCTCCTTGCTTCTTGGGGGAGAAGATTTCATGATGGCAGAGACAATGACTGGAAGAAAATCATTAGTTATAAATATACTATTGACAAACATAATATTTACTGGGGCAAACCTGCTTTGGGCTCTCCTTTTTGGAAAAGCTTAACTTGGGCACTAGATGCTGCCAGAAAATTCATTAGTTGGACTCCTGGTGATGGGAAAAACATTGCCTTCTGGCATGATGTGTGGGTTGGAGATTATATTCTCTAAAAACTAGATTCTGGGATTTGTTTGAAATCTGTCATCAACAAGATGCCACCCTTGCCCAGGTTTGGGATGGCAGCACCTTATATCTTACATTCAGGAGATGTGCAGATGATTCTATCATGAACATCTGGTATGGCTTGATTGGTATGGCTCGATTGAGGTGGTTAAAGTTTTTACTCCCAATATAGATATTGATATTCCTAGATGGAGGCTTGAACCTTCTGGGCAATATACTGTGAAGTCCTTTTACAAAATGATTAATTTTGGGGGGATATCTTCTGATATTCAAGATTCTATTTGAAAGATAAAAGTTCCCCCTAACATACATGTGTTCCTTTGGTTGGCCTACTACAACAAATGCCTCACTAGAGACAACTTAGCTAGGAGGAGACATGTGGAAGATCCAACATGTGTGTTCTGTGGGGAACCTGAAACTGTCCAACATTTGTTTTTTGAATGTGTTGTTGCTATACAAATCTGGTCTGTAATTGCTGAGGGACCGTGTATTTCTGTGCCTGTTTCATTCCTTTCGTTGACACCCCTGTGGAAACAGAGAAAGTCGCGTGAAGCTACTAACATTGCTACATCTGCTACATTGTGGGGCTTATGGTTGTTGCGGAATGATTTTGTCTTTCAGGGGCGAAAATGGTGAAGCATTCGATGTATCATGGACCTGGTGGGGGCCTTAATAAGGCAGTGGAAGATCTTGTGTTCGCACGTCCAGGGTGCGCTACTTCTCCAGTGTTTAAGGCTCTTGGATCGTCGAAGAGGGGAATTGCTTAGGATAGCTTGGCGTGCTTAAAGCTGGGCAAAAGACTGAAGTGCTGATTTTGCGAGCTGCTATGATATATCTCAATTTGCATTTCAGCTTTTGCTCTACGTGAGTTGATCAAGTATGTAATAGGGCTAGTTCTAAAAACCCCTATGAATCTGTGACAGCTACTTTGCTTGTTGCCGAGCGTTGTTTAACAGTATGGATGTCGATGCTTTGCCTTGGCTTTTTAATAAAAGTTGGGGCGGGGGGGGGGGACCCCTATCATTTCAAAAAAATATGGTGACCTTGTAAGAGTTGAGGCTAGAAGCAATATTTAACAACACTTCTGCTTCGGTATACCCCTCCTAAACACATCGATGATTGAGATCTCTCCATGCCCCTTCATAATAAAGGGTAGGATGATCTTTTTTAAAAATACGTCGCCTGCGCCGATACACGTTCGGTGTACATCCGCCTTACATGGCACCCTTAGTTTTTTTTCTTTTCTTTTTAAACTGCAAAAAAGAGTGTGGGCGATGTACTAACCAACTAGGACATCTTAACGCTCATGCCTATTTTTTTCTTTTTTTCCTTTTCTTCTTTCTCAGTTTGCGGAAGCCCCTGGTTTCGCCGCGCCGGCCCATTGCCGAACCGGTCTTTTCCCCACTATTTCTTTTTCTTTTTTTTTGCTTCTTTTCATCTTTTCGTTTTTTGTTTTTTTTTTCAAAAAATGCTTGAGGTTTTAACAATTTGTTCAAAATTTCAAAAAATGTTCTGTTTTTCAAATTTTGTTCATAAAATACAAATATTCGCATTCTCAAAAAATTGTACAGAAATTTCAAAAATATGTTCGTGTCTTTCAAAATTGCTCAGAATGTGAAAACACGAACATTTTCTAAAAAGAGCGAACAAAATTTAGAACATGAACATTTTTTTAAATTTCAAACATTTGTGAAAAACACTAACAAATTTGAATTTTGAACATGACCATATTTTGAATTTTTCAATCATTTTTTTTAAAAACACTAACAAAATATGATTTTTTTAGTTTTTTGAAAAACACCAACAATTTTTCTAATTTTTTAGTGTTTTTCAAAAATTCAAAAAATGTTCATGTTCAATTTTTTTTGCTCTTTCAAAAAATGTTCGTGTTCAGAATTCCGAGTAGTTTTGAAAGACACGAACATTTTTTTTTGAAATTTCTGTAAATTGTATTTTATGAACAAAATTTGAAAAAGCAAACATTAAAAAAAGCAAAAAATTAAAAATTAAAAAAGAAACAAAAAATGAAAAGAAAAAAGAAAAAAGAAAAAAGAAAAAGAAATAATTGGAAAAAACCGCTTCGACAATGGGCCGGCCTAGATAAACCGGGGGCTTCCGCGAATTGAAGAAGAACAAAGTAAAAAAAGTAAATAGACATGAGTGTTAAGATGTCCTAGTTGGTTAGTGTGGTTCTCCCTGAACGAAAAGGTCATGAGTTTGATTCATGTCAACCGCACTCTTTTTTGAAGTTTAACAGAAAATTGGGCCCGAACGTACGATATATACATCCGGCGGGAGACCCACCATACATATGAAAGCGTGTACGATTTGGCAAATGTCAATATTGACCTTTATACGTTTAGTGGGGTGGGGGTGTACCGAAGGGGAGCTCATTGAAGAAATCTTCAAGTATAGGTTTTGTCGTGGTTTTGTCGCGACTGATGTCCTAGTAGAAGGACTTAGAGATGAAGCCATCGCGCTAACGTGGAAGCTTAGCGGGGTTAAGTGGGAACGAGAAGATGCCGGGTTACCCAGGTTCGGCCCCTCACGGTGGAGGTAAAAGCCTACGTCCTGCTTGATTATATTGCTGTAGATCTCGATTACAAGGATGCGGAATCGCTAACCTAGCTCTCGAGGAGATTGCAACTTAGTCCTTTTCATACAGGTGCTCCCCTTTATATATACAGGCGGAACCCTAGATTACATGAGAGTCCGGGTCGTTCTTTAACCCGTCTCCTACTTGTCCTCCAAGGCGGCCTCCACGCCACTCATCATCTCCGTGAGCCGGCCCATTGCCTAAGCCGGCCTGTCCTCACCAGGCCTCATTAAGCCGGCCCATCTTGAATCCTCTGACCCTGCCATGAGTTGGCCCGCTGAGCCCGCTCTATAGTCGGGTTAACACCATGCCGGGTCTAAATGCTGGTATACATCCCCAACATTAGCCCTCAGTTTGACTTGAATTTATTCACGTTAAACTCCATCCTTAGGCCGGCTCAACTTGCCGGGTTAAACGGATTGACAGATTCCTCCCTTAAGCCAGACTTGGTACTTTCAGCTCTTTCTCCTCATGACATCACAATCCACTTCCGCAAAATCTGTGATGACGTCATACCGAATCTTGAGTGGGTACGTATCGTCTTGTCAGGCGCGAAAATCGAGGAGCCACGCCGCCAAAAATTACTGCACCGCCTGGGGTTCCGCCCCTGCCGTTTTAACTTTTACTGTGCCTATAAAGGCCACCTCACCTCCTCTATCATTTTTACCCTCTCCTTCGTCTTCCTCACATCTGCCTTTTCACACGCCCGAAGCGCCGCCACTCCGAACTCCTGACCGCCTCGAGCACGTCCTTCTCCGCCGCCCAGTCGCCGCCGGAGCTTATCCAGAGTGCTTCGGCCGCCTCCGCCACTCGCAGGTATGCCCAAATCCCTCTTCACTTCAGATCTGAACCCCTCATTTCTCAACGTAGTTCGTCGGTATTCGAACGTGTTCATCAGTGTTCTTCTGTCCTTTCTCGTCTAGTAGATCCAAATGCATCTGAATCACTGAATAAGTATTTTTAATCACTGCGACGATGCCATTTTTCGCATCTAAATCCTTGTATCGCCCTCCATAGACCTGCATTGATCACAGGCCCTCGTGTCCGTCCACTAGGTCTTTTTAAATTTTCTTTTTCATAGTATTTTCAGATCCATAATAGCCACTGCTTCATTAGATTCCTGTTTGTCATTGATTCAACACTTAGGAGAAATTCAAAACACCATCGACTCGTCAACACCGGCTCATCATTTCCTTCGACGGCTTGCATGAACCCGGGTTATGATTTTAACCATCCTGACTCTCACCATGTTGCCGGGTCTTACATTCTGACGGCTTTGTCCTTCTTAAGCTTAACACGCCGGCTTGTCATTTTTGTCCTTGCAGTTAAACTTTTAAGTCGCCATGGCTCCCAAGACCGACAAATCCTGCAACCGGGTTAGATCTCAAGTCTCAACCTTGATGCTGAATGAGCTCGTAGGGCAAGGCCTTTTACCGGCTCAGGCCACAATCCACTAGCGCGCGCCTGAAGAGGAAAGCGCTCCCCAACCCCAACAAGACGAGGTACTGGTCTTCGCAGATCATCTTCATAAGGGATTTCGGCCAGCCGAGTCAAAATTCTTCCGCGACGTTCTTAACTTTTTTGACCTCCGACCACAGGATCTTGGCCCTAATTCAATCACAAATTTATGCCAGTTTCAAGTTTTCTGCGAAGTTTATCTTCAAACAGCTCCAACTGTCCTCCTTTTTCGAGAGTTCTTTTATATCAACCATAAGACTGAGTTCACTGACGGCCCCAACATAGAACTTGGTGGCGTATCTATTCAAAGGCGAAGAAACACTCCTTTTCCTGAGGCTAAGCTGGCGAGTCATCCCAAGGGCTGGAACAATACTTGGTTTTACTGCAAGGTGAAAGTCCCCTGCCGGGTTACAGACCAGACCGGCTCAATGCCACAGTGGCGTTTCTGGGTTGGCCATCAACAGAAGAACGCAAGCAATTCGCCCCCATTTACTCCAAACTAAGGGCCTTGGTCGCCAACGGCCTCACCGGGGTCGACCTGACCCGGTGCTGGGTAAGCTGGCGAATCCAGCCCCTTAGCTAGAGGGGCGACTTGATGTGCAACTATACTGGTGAGCCGGCTGACGTTCAACGTTTCAGCCAGATCAACTTATCCGTGAGTGATATCGAGGCTATTGGGAGAGCCTCAGGAGAAATGCAATAAAACCGGGCTAGCCCCTTTTTGCTTAACCAACCCGGTGCCTTCAGTAAGTATTTGCACCTTCTTTCTCTGTTCTTAACTCGCCTTCCTCACCTCATTTTGAACTGCCAACTCATCACAATACAGGCGAACGACAGATTTTGGAAGAAAAAGAAGCCCCAACAACCCGCCTCCGCTCCAGCAGAGCAGCAGGATGAGCCGGCCGGTGCTGATGAGCCGGGCGGAGAAGGCGAAGCTGAGGTAGAACTTGACTCGCTTGGTCGTCTTTTTATTCAACTTGCTGACGCCCCTTCTCTTCAGGATGAAGCCGAAATTAGCCACACCAACGAGCCGGAGGTAACATTGATTTCTTCTGATTCTGATTCTCCAATTCCTATTCGGAAGAAAACCCGGGCTGTCATCCACAAGGTTGGAAGGAAACCCCGGGTTGCCGCCCGTAAGGTCCCTTTTTCCCACCGGGATGCTCATTTGGATCCCCACCTTGTTTTGAAGAAGACTCGTCAAGCTGGGACCTCCAAAAGGAAGACCTGGAGCAGCGAAGGCGAATTAAGCGACGGGCTTCCATATGAGCCGCCATCTCGTAGGGCGCGAGCTGAGGTGCTTCTTAGTCCAACTTCCTCTTTTCCTCTAGCTGGCCGTTTTAAGGAGCCCTTACATTTAAATAACTCGGCATATCAGACATCCCGCTCTTCGGACGAGTCAAGCGCTACACAGGCGCCGGCTTTCAACATCAACCTTGGGTAAGTAAACTCTTGACATATGGCAGTTTCTTATTCCTTCCCTCTTCAAATGAATAACTCCTTTGGTTTTTGTACAGGGCCAAGGCTATTAAGAAGAAAACACTTGCCGGGTCATCTGAACCGGTCATTCAACCAGTCACTCAAGGGGAGAAAGAGGCCACTTTGGTCAGCCAAGATGAACAGGCAGTCCAGAACAGCCCACCGGCTCAAGACACCGCCAGCCTGGCTCGCCCTCCTTCACCTGTTATCCACGAAAGAGAGAATCCAACCAAAGAACGACCCAAAGAGCCGCCTGTGGCGCCGGCTCAGGAGGACATGGTGGTGACTGGAGAACAACAAACAACTCCGGAAGCTTCTACCGCTATTGCCAAATCCCTGCCAAACCTGAGCCACCATCCAAGGACAAGGGAAAGACAGCTTTGAATTTTTCTTCATTTGAAGATCAAGACGCCAGTACCCTGCACCAGGCCGTGCTGACCCGGCTGTCAGAAAGCCGGGACACGGAGATCGCCATGATCACTTCACTGAAGCGGAAATATGAGGTAAACTTGCATCCTTCACCGTGTACCATATATATATGTAGCCCCCAAGGGCCGGGTCATTATGGAAGGATGCTCCGGGACTTCAAAAAAGGAAACTTGTATGCATAACTTCAATTGGTGTCCCCTAGGGCCGGCTCGCTATTCATGGCGGGCGGGTCTATCATAACTTGTAAGCCGGGTAGATCAATTTAGGCATTAGCCCCCAAGTGCCATGTAGAGTGCTTGCAACTGCATGGAACTTTGCCTTGTTGGTTTTTAAGCGCGATAACATGTAGCCCCCATGGGCCGGGTCGTTCTTTAGGGCGACCCGGGTCATATGAATACCTTGTATAATAGTCCGTTCTGCAGGAAATGCTGGACCAAGTAGAAACCCAGGCTGCCGGCTTCCGAAAGGAGGCCAAGAAGGAGAAAAAACTGCGCCAGGAATATGAAGAAGCCGTGGCCAAAGCCGATAAAACGCTGGCCATTGTAAGGGCCACCTTGCAAGAGACGGAAACCGCAAGAGCCGGCCTGGCCACGCGTGCTGAAGAGGCCGAAACTAAGCTAGAGCCGGTAACGCAAGAACTGGCCACTCTGAAGAACCAGATCACAGCCATGACCCGGGCCATCTTTGGTAAGTAAACGATGATAATGAGTCAACTGGCCGGCTTACCAGACTGAACCGGCTTAACTGATCCGTATACTTCCCTTGCAGGTCGCAAGAATCAACTGCTGCTACAGCAACCAGTGGTGAAATTGAAGGCAGTATACACCTTTGTGGAACAACTGTACATAGGCGGCTCGCGATGCATTATGGCCGTCAAAAACACCAAGTCGCCACCACAACTAATTGCTGATATGCTTAGAGAGCTGTCAGTTGTACCCAGATGGTTTGAAGACTGGAAGAAAGCATGCTGTCGCTCCGGAGCTCTAGCTGCACTTGCCCGAGCTAAGGCATACGTGCCAAAGCTTGATCCGACTCAGATCGTAGGCGGATACCCGGAGTTCAACGTGGATGACTCGCCATTCACCAAGAAGGATTTTCAACGCTGCATTAGAACAACCCGGGTTGCAGCCACCGAAATCGCAGAAGAGGCAGACCTGACCCGGTACCAGGCGCCATATTCGAAGGATAATGAACGGATTGAGCCGCCAAATCATGAGCCAGTGGCCCTAACTCGGACACGTAAGACATCCTTCGCTCCTGAAGTTGACCCTTCTTCTCTGATATCCACCGATGCCCTGTTTGAAGCATTGCGCACAATTCAGTGGTTGACCGACGACTCAAGAGAAGAAGAGGAGGGTGACGACAGCCGCGAAGAGTCGGCTCACGATAATCCATCAGGAGCTGGTGCCAGTTCTGACCCGGCGATGTAAACGTCGGCTTTCCTTAGGGTGCTGAACTTGTAAAAAATTTGTTGGATTGCCGCAGCTGATGGGCGGCTTGTAATATGGTAGTAGGAACACTTGATGTTGATGCCAGTGCCATCGTGTGCTGAGCTTGTACAAATACTTTGCGCTTCTGCGAATCCTCCCTTTGGCCTGGAGAGTCGGTTTTGCACCAGAGTGATTGCTGCCGAAACAAAAGCAATTGCATTCAATGGTTACTAATGAAAGAGTAATCTGTGTTACTGTTTGTAACGACTCAAAGCCAATGATATGCATGGATGTATGCAGAGATGATATGTATGAATGTATGTATGCAGATATGATATGTATGTACGCAAAGATGAGTGCAACAAAGAACATAAACTTAAGCCGGAACAGGCATGAAACCGCCGGCTTGAATAGCATAAGCCGTCCGCTGACCCGAACTTTAAATTGGCCGGCTTGTAAAGCGCAAGCCGTAATACGCTTTCGTGAGACTGGCACTTTGGCCTGTTGGTTTGTCCTCGCTTTCTGAAAGCCGGCTCTCACACAACCAATCGAACGTTTTAACTCTGATCAGTTCAGGGTCACAAAAGTGATTGACTCACCAGACGTGCGCCGGGTCGTTTTTATAGGGAGTAGCATCTTGCTAACAGGCAGGTTTAACCAACTTTGTGGCATCTCGCTGGGTTAAAAGGGTTTTGTAAGCTAAACTCAATTGAGTTGGAAGCCCCCAAGTAACCATGATCAACAAATAAAGATCCAGTACATAAGTTCTGAGGCAAAACAACACCTTCACACAGTGTTGCTGGTCGTTATTATATTTGATCAAAAGAGGTATATACATGAAAGTATGTACAAAGATGCAACCTAGTCAATGACTTAGGTGTAGTATGGCCGGAGCTGGGCAATGTTCCAGGGCCGGCTTGTTTCCTCCTCAGAAGTATGTGACTTGTCTCCTTCCCGTATATCAATCAGGTAATATGACCCGTTGTTGAGATTCTTGCTGACCACAAAGGGCCCTTCCCAAGGTGGTGACAACTTATGCATGCATGTCTGGTCTTGTATCAGACGGAGTACTAAGTCACCTTCCTCAAAAGTACGGCTTCGAACTCTACGGCTATGATAGCAACGTAGGTCTTGCTGATAAATTGCTGATCTGGATGCAACAAGGTCACGCTCTTCCTCTAGAGCATCAAGAGCATCTTGGCGAGCTAGCTCATTATCGGATTCCACATAAGCCGCCACCCGAGGGGAGTCATGACGGATATCACTTGAAAGTACGGCTTCTGCACCATAGACGAGGAAAAACGGCGTATAGCCTGTTGACCTGTTGGGAGTAGTCCGTATGCTCCAAAGAACCGAAGGTAACTCTTCTTCCCAGCAACCCGGCGTGCGCTGCAAAGGCACCATGAGCCGGGGTTTGATTCCACGCAGCAATTCCTGATTGGCCCTCTCCGCCTGTCCATTGGACCGAGGATGCGCCACCGACGCTAGATCAAGCCGGATGTGCTCCTGTTGACAGAACTATTCCATGGCACCCTTGGACAAATTGGTCCCATTATCTGTAATGATGCTGTGTGGGTAGCCAAATCGGAATATCAGCTTTTTCAAAAACTTGACAGCTGTAGCCGCATCGCAGTTGCTAACCGGCTCTGCTTCCACCCACTTGGTAAACTTGTCCACAGCCACCAGTAGGTGTGTATGTTTGTTTTTAGAGCGTTTGAAAGGCCCTACCATGTCAAGCCCCCAGACCGCGAACGGCCAAGTGATCGGGATCATCCGCAATTCCTGAGCCGGCATATGGGCCTGGCGTGCATATTTCTGGCAACCATCACACTTACGGACAATGTCCTCTGCGTCAGCATGAGCCGTGAGCCAGTAAAAACCGTGCCGGAAAGCCTTCGCGACTAGCGACCGTGAGCCGGCATGGTGTCCACAATCGCCAGAGTGAATCTCATTGAGAATTGCGCGGCCTTCCTCAGGTGAAACACAACGTTGAAAGACACCAGTGACGCTGCGTCTGTGTAACTCGCCATTGACAATAGTCATAGATTTAGATCGTCTGATGATCTGCCGAGCGAGCAGTTCCTCTGTTGGCAGTTCTCCCTGGCATAAGTAAGCCAAGTAGGGGACCGTCCAATCAGGGGTGGCATGGATAGCAGCCACCAGAGCCGCCTCCGGGTCAGGAATAGCCAAGTCCTCCTCTGTTGGCAATTTGATAGACAGATAGTGCAAAATGTCCAGGAACACATTGGGTGGCACTGGCTTGCACTGAGAGCCCAAGCGAGAGAGTGCGTCTGCCGCCTCATTTTGCTGGCGATCAATGTGGTCGACTTGATAACCCTTGAAGTGCCCAGCAATATTTGTGACTGCTTGTCGATAAGCCGCCATGAGAGGGTCCTTAGAATCCCATGTACCTGACACCTGCTGAGCCACCAGGTCTGAGTCGCCCAAACATCTAACCCGGCTCAGGTTCATCTCCTTGGCCATCCGGAGCCCATGGAGCAAGGCCTCATATTCTGCGGCACTGTTACTGCAGGTAAACATGAGTCTCAAAACATAACAGAACTTGTCTCCTCGCGGGGAAGTGATCACAACTCCAGCCCCCGAGCCTTCAAGCTGCTTTGAGCCGTCAAAGTGTATGGACCAGTATGTTGTATCGGGCTTCTCTTCGGGAGCCTGCAACTCTGTCCAATCATTAATGAAATCCACCAACGCCTGAGATTTGATTGCGGTGCAAGGCACATATTTGAGATGATGCGGACTGAGCTCGATGGCCCATTTAGCAACCCGGCCTGTTGCCTTCCGATTCTGTATTATATCCCCGAGAGGTGCTGAACTGACGACCGTGATTGGATGTTCGTGGAAGTAATGCTTCAGCTTGCGGCTAGCCATAAATACTCCATAGACCAGCTTCTGCCAATGTGGATACCACTGTTTGGACTCGGTTAGCACTTCACTGACATAATACACATGGTGTTGAACTGGGTACTCCTTGCCATCTTCCTTCCGCTCGACGACAACTGCTACACTTACCGCCCTGTTATTGGCAGCAATATACAATAGCATCGGCTCCTTCTCGCGGGGGGCAGCAAGGACTGGCGGCTCAGACAACTGCTTCTTAAGGGCCTCAAAAGCCTGATCTGCCTCTTTACTCCAGACGAAATCATCTGATTTTTTAAGCAACTGATACAATGGAATTGCCTTCTCTCCAAGCCGGCTGATAAACCTGCTCAGCACCGCAACCCGCCCGGCCAGCCTCTGTACATCGTTCAGCTTAGCCGGCTTAGCCAGGGTTGTAATTGCTTTGATTTTCTCCGGGTTTGCTTCAATGCCATGCTCAGAAACAAGAAACCCCAGAAGTTTGCCGGCTGGGACACCGAAGACGCACTTCTCCGGGTTAAGCTTCATCTGGTAGACACGGAGATTGTCGAATGTTTCCCTGAGATCCTCCAACAGAGTTTCCTTTTTTTGAGATTTAACCACAATGTCGTCCACATAAGCATGAACATTCCGCCCAATCTAATTGTGGAAACAATTCTGGACACAACGCTGATAAGTCGCATGCGCGCTCTTCAGACCAAATGACATGGTTGTATAACAGAAGGCCCCGAAAGGCGTGATGAAAGCCGTTTTTTCCTGGTCCTCCAGCTTCAATTTGATCTGATGATAGCCAGAGTAAGCGTCCAGGAAACATAAAATCTCACACCCAGCCGTGGCATCGATGATCTGGTCAATACGGGGCAAGGCAAAGGGATCACTAGGACAAGCCTTGTTCAGGTCTGTGTAGTCCACACACATCCGCCAAGTCCCGTTTTTCTTCAGAACAAGTACTGGGTTAGCCAACCACTCAGGATGGAAGACTTCAATGATGAACCCGGCAGCTAGGAGCCGGGCCACTTCTTCACCAATAGCTTTCCGCCTTTCCTCATTGAAGCGACGGAGATACTGGCGAACTGGTTTGAACTTGGGATCCACATTAAGGGAGTGCTCAGCGAGTTCTCTCGATACACCTGGCATGTCAGAAGGTTTCCATGCAAACATGTCCCGATTCTCACGGATGAACTCGATGAGCACGCTTTCCTATTTGGGATCCATATTGGCCCCAATGGTGAACTGCTCAGAAGAATTGCCCGGGGTGAAATCAACCTGCTTCGTCTCTCTGGCCGACTTAAACTTGAGCAGGGGGTCAGACTCCGTGGTGGGCTTCTTCAGGGATGTCCTGTCAGACGGGTCAACATTGTCCTTATAATATCGCAACTCCTCTGCAGCACAAGCCGTCTCAGCATAGGATGCGTCTCCTTCCTCACATTCAAGTGCGGTCTTCCGGTTGCCTTCCACCGTGATGGTTCCCCTCAGTCCTGGCATCTTCATCTTCAGATAGACGTAACACGGTCGCGCCATGAACCGCGCGTAAGCCGGCCGGCCAAATAAGGCATGGTACGGGCTCTTGAGGTTAACCACCTCAAAGGACAGGAACTCAGAACGCCAGTTATCCTCCGAGCCAAAAGCCACCTCAAGGGAGATTCTTCCCATGGGATAGGCCGACTTGCCAGGAACAATGCCGTGGAAGACTGTAGAGGACGGAGTCAACTGCTTATCAGACAAATTCATCCGCCTGAACGTGTCATAATACAGGATGTTGATGCTGCTGCCTCCGTCCATGAGCACCTTAGTTAGTGTATAACCGCCGACTTGTGGCGCGACCACCAAGGCCAGGTGGCCAGGGTGGTCGACAAGGACAGGATGATCCGTTCTGCTCCAGGTAACCGGCTGTTCGGACCAGTTGAGGTAGTAGGGAGCTGCCGGCTCGACCACATGGGCGGCTCGCCGTTGCACCTTCCGGTCCCGCTTGCAGGTACTGGTGGTGAAAACATGATACTGTCCACTGTTTAACTGCTTCGGGTTGCTCTGGAATCCTGCCGCACCAGCCTGATGCTGATTTCCCTGGTTGTTTCTCTGATTGCCACCAGTATTACCAGCCCCCTGAAACCCGCTGCCCTGACCACCATTTCCCTGGAAGCCGGGCCCAGCGAAGGGTCCCTGCAAGCCGGCCCCTGAGAAGCCGGGTCTTGGGTTGGCGGGTTGTCCGCCGTTGCCCCCCCCTCCCCCCCCCCCCGTGATGATGATTCTAGAAGATGCGCTTGGCAAACTCTTGCATCACATAGCAATTTTCCCAGGAGTGAGTGGCCGGTTTACCATTATAACTGTGCTTCGGACAAGGAGCTTTGAGGGCTTCCTCGTAAGTGAGAGGGCGACTTCCCGACTGCTTCCTCGAACCGTCATTCTGCCGCTGACCTTTATTCTCTGTGCTTGTGTTTGCCACCAGATCAGAGCCACCGTCGTGACCCTTGCGTTTACCGCCGTTGTTCTGACCATTACCGTTGCTCTGCTGCTGACCCTTGCCACCAGCTTTCTTCCCCTTATCAGATTTCTCTTCGTCCGACGGCGTATCCTTGGTATTATCCGACTTCGCGTACCGGGTTAAGACATCCATGAGATCTCCCATGTCCTGGACCTTTCGCTTGAGCCGCCCAAGCTTCTGGACCAGGGGCTGGAACTTACATGTTCGTTCCAGAACAAGCACCGCCTGAGCCGCCGAGATGCTATCAGAACTGTGTATAACTTCTGCAACCCGGCGAGCCCAATGGTGCGCCGACTCGTCCTCGCGCTGGACACAACGCTCCAGATCAACAATTGTGGTCGGCCTCTTGCAGGTCCCTTGGAAATTCTTGATGAAACGCTCCTTCAGCTCCTGCCAAGTATTGATAGAATTCGCCGGTAGGTTTTTCATCCAAGTGCATGCAGGGCCCTCCAACATCAGAGGCAGGTAACGCGCACACACTGACTCACTTGCACCCAACAAGTCCATTGCCAGCTCATAACTCTCGATCCATTCCGTGGGCTCCAAATTCGCCGTGTAGTTAGGAACCTTGCGAGGCCCTTTGAAATCAGGGGGTATGCGCGCCTCTCTCAGCGCTGGTACCAAGCAAGGAGTCCCAATCATGCGGCTTGACGAGCCCCCAACCCGGCCGTCAGTCGGGGTTGCGGCGGGCGAGTGTTGCACCTCTGGTGGGTTAACATTTGGCGGCGGGTTGACTCAAGCCGGCGCGTTGGCGTGCGTCGGCGGGTCACGCCCTGCTCGCGCGTTTTCCTCCTCCCATGCTCGAAGGACTCGAGCCGCATCCGCGACGTCTTGCGGGATCCTAGGCTGGTGATGCTCCGCCAGCGGCTGAGCGGCTCTCCTGCGATGAGCGCTGCTGGAGACCGCTGGCGACTCCGGGCGCAAGCTCCTGGTCCGGCTCATGCACGGTGGAGTTGAGTTCTTAGCGGGATCTCTTCCAGGGTTTGGGAAGTTCGCGGTTGGCATGATGTCCAAGAGCCGCCGCGGGAAGTTCTACATCGACGATTCATACTGGGGCCCCGACGCCGGCTCAATCGAGTACGGGTACCGGGTCCCCTTCGGCAAGATCCATACCTTCATCGGCGTGGTCGGCGAGCCGGCTGCCGGGTTGGAGAACATTGCCGGCGTCGAGTCGGCGTGCCGTGTTGGTCAGCTCCCGGCGAGACCCGGCCCGAGTCAAGCCGGCCCAGATCACGTCTTCGTGGGCTTCACCCAAGGGGTGGCCCTGTCAGAGAACTCCCTGTCTCAGGACGACACGCTTGTCCAATCTGACGGCGAGTCCTCGATGGGGGAAACTGAGTCAATTCTTCCACTGCATGATGGAGGGCTGGGGTTTGTCGCGACAGATGTCCTAGTAGAAGGACTTAGAGATGAAGCCATCGCACTAACGTGGAAGCTTAGCGGGGTTAAGCGGGAACGAGAAGACGCCGGGTTACCCAGGTTCGGCCCCTCACGGTGGAGGTAAAAGCCTACGTCCTGCTTGATTATATTGCTGTAGATCTCGATTACAAGGATGCGGAATCGCTAACCTAGCTCTCGAGGAGATTGCAACTTAGTCCTTTTCGTACAGGTGCTCCCCTTTATATATACAGGCGGAACCCTAGATTACATGAGAGTCCGGGTCGTTCTCTAACCCATCTCCTACTTTTCCTCCAAGGCGGCCTCCACGCCACTCATCATCTCCGTGAGCCGGCCCATTGCCTAAGCCGGCCTGTCCTCACCAGGCCTCATTAAGCCGGCCCATCTTGAATCCTCTGACCCTGCCATGAGTTGGCCCGCTGAGCCCGCTCTATGGCCGGGTTAACACCATGCCGGGTCTAAATGCTGGTATACATCCCCAACAGGTTTGATCCTTTAGTGTCCTGAACTTTCGAGGGAATTCCTTGCTTCAGCGACATCAACCAATATCCTACAGTTAGAAAGGCCTTAACCTTCGAAGTAGCTAGGAGTAAACCCATAGCTTCTGCCTGTAAAACAGAAAAAACATTCAAGGCCATCGCTTGAATGAATATTGAGTGGTCGTTGTCTTCATTTCTAGGAACACTCCAAAGGAAGCTTCTTTTCCTGCCGCCGGAGGATTAAAGACCACATCAACATAAGCTAAGAGACCTACAGGGTTGTAAAGACATATTTTTGTATGGTAACTTAATTTTTGGATGAGACACTATTGAGGTGTACTGCTATCTTCTTCAGAATTCTCCATTAAACATGCATTTAGCATGGCCCTCATGGGATAAACTACCTGCAAAGGGGTCCAAGTTTTCTTTTTGAAAAGAAAATCATTTCTAGCCTTCCAAATATTCCAAAGGAGAGTGAAAATTGAGGCTATGTTTAAATCCAAATATTGAGCGGACAAGATCAAGTGAATGATAGCAGAGGGATACAAATTAGTGTCCAAAGCATCTGTTTTGAGGCCAAAATTAAACTAGACAGATCTAGCAGAATTGCAATGAAAAAATTGATATGAGTCAGTTTCTAATTGTCCACACCTGCAACATTCTTTTTTAATATGTATAGAATATGTGGAAGCCCGTAAACCAGAAGTTAAAGCCCTTCTAATAAGTGTCCAAGCAAATGTTTTCACTCTAGGAGTAATGGACTTATTTTTTCGAACCTGCTTAAGAGTGGCTATTTCCTGATCCAAAATAGGCGAACTTTGTCATGAAGCAACTTGGGCATCTTGCAAAAAAGTTTTGTAGGCATGTTTTGTAGTAGAATCTGCACTAGGAGTATGAGTCCAACATATGGTATCATTAAAATTAGCATTGATAACAAGAATATTTAAAATTTGATTCTTAAAGGATTCATCAAAGAAAGTACTAATCTTATCAACATCCCAAAGTTTAAAATTGGGTTGCCAAATAACCTTAAGAGTTAAAACAGGGATGCTCCAAGTTAGGATTTAAGTGATCATGAATGTTCCTCCAATTCTTGCACCAAGGATTGGTCCAAATGCAAGCGTCGCCATTTGCAACTTGGAGTTGACAGGAATCATGCATAAGAGGAATAATTTTAAGTATGGAAGCCCAAAAATTGATTTTAGAACAGAAGAGTGGGGTTTCCAAATAGAATTATTATGAAAGTATTTAGCTTTGAGGATCTTGGCAACCAGGGAAGAATGGTTTTTGATGAATCTCCAGACAGCAGTACCTACAAGGGATTTGTTCATAAAAGACAAGTCTCTAATTCCTAGCCCGCCCTCATGCATAGGTTTGCAAATGTCATCCTAAGCTCTAAAATATGTAGGTTTGGAATCATTGTCTTTTTGAAACCTAGCCCACACATTTTTTTCTAACAATGGAAGTGAGATTAGCAATGGTACCTTTGCTTAAGAGAATAGTAGACATATTGTAAACAAGCAAAGAAGCAAACACATATCCTATACCTAAATAGTTGATCCCCACTAACTCCAATTCTCTCAACATGCAACAATTTCACCTCATCATGCCACCATGCATGACCTAAATAATTGATCCCACTATCTCCAATTCATTTAACATGCAAATATGCCACCATGCAGTCATGAGAAAAGACCCACATTAAAATGCACCATGCATACTACTCATATTTAATAATTATTCTACAACTATATAATAAGAAAATATAATACTATATGTTAGTTTCAATTCACATATTGTTAGTCTAAATACTAATGTTTCATACAAAGAAAGTTCACTGAAATAATTTGAACCAATTCCAGCAGCAACGCGTGGGGTATCATCTCTAGTTTAATAAGAGTGAGTCTACCTTCATGGATAGCCTCTTAGCCTTATAGCTATTGAGTTTAGCTCTAAACTTATCAATAATAAAATTATAGGCAGCGACTCTGTTCTTACCAGGGAGAATAAGAGGGTGACCAAGATGCAAAGTATTGAGGTTCATGTCTCGATAAGGAAAAAATATTTGTAATAGCATTTCTAAGGTGATTATTTGTGTGTTTGCTAAAGAAAATGGTAGATTTATTCCAATTTGGAGTTCAACCAGAGATAAAAAAAGGTGAATAATAATTCGAGCAATAGTATTAGCATCATTATTGTCCGCTCTACTACAAACTATCAGGTAATCTACAAACAAACAAAGAGTGGATAGGGGGACAGGAGGGACCCAACGGGATGTTGCTCAGATGATTGGCATTTAAAGCCTCATGCATGGACATCCACAATTCATTGACAACAAGAATAAAAAGATACGACGACAACAGACAACCTTGTCGAATACCTTGAGATCCCCTAAAGTTGCCAAATGGTTGACCATTAATGTTAATGGCAAAGGTAGTAGAGGAGATGCATTCGTATATCAAATCAATAAAAAGGCTATGCAACCCTTTATGAAGCAACACCGTCCCAATGAAACTCCATTCAATTCTATCAAAGGATTTTGCTAAATCAAATTTTAGCATAAAGGCTTTATGTTTCCAAGAAGTGGGCTGAAAAGAATGAGAGATTTATTGAGCAACAATAAATGTTATTAACCCCTTCCTTGAATAAAAGCTTATTGATATCCATGAATGTAATCAAAGTGGAGATCCTTAAGCCTATTAGCTAAGGTTTTTGTAATAATCTTGTAAAAAACATTACAGAGACTAATAGGCCTAAAATATTAAGGAGTTATAGCATTAGATTTTTTTGGAATTAATGTGATGTATGTTTTGTTGAGTTGTGGATGAAGCTTACCTCGGGTATAGAAATCTTGTACCAACATGGTTACATCGCCCGCTATCCATTTCCATCCGAGATGTAGAAAGCCATGGTAAGCCCATCTAGCCTTAGAGAGGTATTTCTTTTCATTCCCTTGAGTACCTGCAAAATCTCTTCTTTGTGCGGAATGGATGTACAATCGTCCATGCCCTCCTGATTATTGCTAAGGAGAGGAGGAGTACCTAAAACTAGAATGCAAGAGGTAAAAAGATTGGAGACATAGTTAATGAAACATGAAGCAATATCATCAGGATTTTGAATCAAGTTATTATTGTGATCAAGAATAACACTTATGGTATTTTCCTTCTCCTTTTAAGAACTGAATTGGGGAAGTAAGTGGTGTTCCTCTCCTTTAGTCGCCCAATGTCTTTATTTTGCTCTTTGGCTGTAAAATTCTATTAACTTAGAGAAAGTGTATTTATCACTTAATGGTATTTTGGTGTGATGACAATGTGGTTAGCGTAATTAATGACAGTTGCTAAAGTTTATCTCAAGCCATAGGTTCATGGATATTTATTATGGAGATGGGACCCCCCCCCACTTTAAGGTGTGGTTTTTCGGTGACTTGAAGGTTTTATTTCGGTTTGATTTGAGTTGTAGGATCACCACACTATCAACAGGGGTCAGAGTGGAAGATTGACGGCGTGAGAACACCCAAAAGTCATACACTTGCCTTCCTAAACCTACCACCTAGAAGGGAGCATGCTATCCATCTTTTCTATTTCCTCCTTGTGCCCATAGGGAATGCCCAGAGCCTGGACACTTGCCCATGTGCGCACGGGCTGGTGCACTGCTATCTGCACACTCCGTGCGCACGAGGTACTACATTCGCCTCTGGACACCCCATGCCCACGGGTTCCATGGACCCCATGCGCATGGGGTAGTGTTTTCGCCTCTGGACACCCCATGCTCACGGGGCCAACTTAGCCCATGGGCACAGGGTCCAACGGCTAGAAACGACTATGTGGAGATGAAAACTATATAGAGCACCCTTCTTCTACCTCCAACCCTAATCTTTTGCCTTGGAGCAACCACCATTTCCAAACACCTCATTTTGCTCATTCGTCTCAATCCCTCCACCCAAACTTGTTGATACTTTGGAGATTGAGGGAGCAAGGCCCAATCTATACTTTGACCAAACTAATTCGTGTTCCCCGCAAGATTTCTTCGCCAAAAACTTATTACTCTTGGAGCTTGGGCTCCTAGCGGTTAGGGTTCATCTGGAAGCTTCCTTGCTGGTGGTGTGCTCCGGAGATGTATGTAAAGGTGTGGTGGTCGCCTTCAAGACCAATCTTGAGTGATTTGAGACTCATCTGTTGGGGATGACTTCAGGTGAACACGATGAGCCACTTGGTGCCGTTCCCGAGCCTTGGCACCGAGACCGCTCCAACGGAGATTAGCACTTTCCTAAGGAAGTGTGAACTTGGGAATAAAATCCGCGTCCCTGACTCACTTGTGATTAGTCCTTGTCTGCCAACCCTCGTCTGCTCCCTCCTCCTCGCCGCCATGAGCCTCCGCTGACGGTATCTGTTCCTCTCACATGCGCTCGTGGTGGTGGGAGGCCTCGCCTCATCTCGTTGGCTTGTTGCGGGTCGGCGGCGCAACATGGCTTCATGGCGGTGCGACGCTCTAGTGGATTCATGGTGGCGTTGATCCAGCTAGTGGTAGCTGCGGGTGTCGGCTTGGCTCCCGAGCGGAGGCCACCTGCGGGGTGATGCGATTGCGGTGGGATGCAAGCTATGGCCCGGCAGATCTGCCAAGCGAGATGTGGTGGGGTGGCAGCCCCCAACTCCCGGCTTGGTGCTGCGCGTCAAGCCCATGGCGGCGCTCGTATGCCAGGGCAACAGCCCCAGGTCTTCTTCTTCAGCGACGACGACCATGGTGGCTATGTGGGCAGCGCTGTGCCCGGGGCTCGAAGCGATAACAAGCAGTCGTGTGGCCCTCGGTGGCGCCAGGGACGCCTGGTGGCTGTTGTTGTTCGTGTGCAGGTGCTGGATTTGGTTTGGTGTGGGCTGATCTAATCCTGTTGTGGTGCCGGGTTGCTCGGCTGGCCGGCTGTGTGTGGTGCAGGTGACGGCGGCGGTGTGGCTCTAGCCGATGGATCCTGGCTCTAGTGGTATGGTGGGCGGAGGTTCGAGCAGCGAGTGTTCTTATCGTTCGGTCGCAGGAGGATTCCATGGCTGCTTGGGCCAGAAGCCTTGCTCTGGGTTGACCGGAGCCGACGACAACGACGCTTGCAGGTGTCGCTCACCTCCTTGGAGGCATCGTGGTTCGAGAGCCTATGTCCTCCTTTCTTAGACTCTGGGGTAACCCTTGTTCCTACATGGAACGGGCGATGGCGGTGCTCCTACGTTGCGGTCCTTCCTGAAGGCATCATCTTGGAGTTTGGTTGTGAGTTCTACCACTGCTCGCTGCACGGATGCTAGGGCGGCGTCCATGGGTCTATTGGCGTGATCTCATGTTTGGCGACAATGGCGGCTTCTGGCGGATCAGGGTTGTGGCTGGGGTTTGGTAGTCCGTGTGTCCCGGCGTGTTCGAGGCATCTCCTTTCCTTGCCATGTCCTTGTGGAGTCGGAGCTATAGAGGAGGTGCTGTTGAGTGTTATTTATACGCTCATCAAACCTGAGTTTAAACCGAGTTATTTCATAACAAGCATATCTCAATGGGTGATTTCCAGCACACAAATTAAGATCATATTTGGTCCCAACACAAATATATGGTTGTAAGCAGGACGCGCTACGGTCAAGATGTAATTTGGACACATCCCCACTTCGATATGTTGCAAGCACATCTCGATGAATGACTTCCAGGGCACAAATTAATATCATAATGATCTCGTTCGCAAATATATGGTTGTAAGAACAAGTCCTCATACTCATGCCTATTTTTATTATAAGTGTTTTCAGTTTCAACTTGATTCCGATCCGGTCAAAAGCTGGAATTAATACTCTTGCAAAAGCTTGGTAGAAATCCTTGACTTTAAGGGTGCCTTCCTCTCGTGGGTTTGATAAGTCAGGGTCACCTCTGGGGAAAAATCCGAGAATCCTTTATGCTCCTTTACCGGATCACCAAAGGGACTAATCAGGTGCCTTAGCAGTGATGATGACACGGGTTGCGGTTCGGCTGCAGCGTTCGGCTCAGCGCTCTTTCTCCTGCTAGGTTTGTCGCTCAAGTCGGAGCTGTCTGGACACCGACGTGGGTGGTCGTCTATTTGGCATGGGCCGGCATGGGTCATGGTGTCTACTGCGCCGAAGGCTTTATTGATGAAGTTGATGGTGAAGTCGGAGTCGATGGCTTGTGGAAGAGTGATGACGATGACGCTTGGTGACAACCTCGACTGTGTTTTTTCTTTTCAGTGGCGTGCGTGTCTTCGTGTGGGTAGCAAGGACGGCCAGTGTTGTCCTGTGTGGGCGGCCGTGGTGACGGTTTTAGCTCGGGTTTTCATGTATTAACCGGACAACTTTTTTTTTAATGAATCGAGATCCTTCGGGGCCGACTTAAAAAGACGTGATAGCTGGGCCGAGTCTGTTCTCCGTGACTATATCTCAATGGTATAACATTGTAAGGACCATCACATACTGAGTGAGATTATTTTTCTGCTCTTGGATACTTTGGGTTGATACTCACCACACCAGGCACAACCAGGTGCAGACCATTAAACAAGTCACGCATGGGGGTTCGTTAAGTAAAACTAGCACGGTGGTACGGTCAGAAGAGATGTTCTCTAGGTATCCTCAGCTAGCTTTGACTGCATGTCTATGCCTAGACTCTAGCAAGGCAGCCAAGCCTAAAAACACTGGTCACTGACTTCCCTATAAAACCTCAACAAGCCCAAATCCTGTACCTTCTCTTCAACTCCTATTGACAGGAAACACACATAGCAGGAAAAGATAGAACACCATGAGCTGCACAAGGATCAGTAGTGCAGTCCTCGTTTTTGCCTTGCTCTTCTCCCCGTTATTGCTCATGCTCTACCTTCCCACTGCTTGCGCTCGCCATGGTGAGTTCCCTACTGTCTCCACCCATCGACGTATCTATATCTATATAGATTTTCCTCCTTTGTTACTTTGTTGGTTTTGAGATGGTAAGATTTGCATACATCCCTTGTTAAATCGTGGCACTATCTCTGCAGTGGTGGTGCTCGAGGCAAAAGATGGCCTGAATATCGAAGGAGGCCGGCAGCATGTGGTTGGTGACGACGCAGGAAAGGCTATCCCCGTCGCGCACGCCGGCGGCTCACGGCGAGTTAGGACGGTGGAGATGCGCGCGGCGAGGCGGCACCGGCGGGACGCGGCGGACGAGGTGCACGACATGCTGAGGAGGGACTACGCGTGGAGGGCGAGGGGCCGCAAGCCCATCCACAACGACGAGCCACGCGACGATGAGCCCTAAGTCAGCCCCGCGGCTAAGTATATACTACTACTTATTTCCTCTGTTTCAAAATGTTTGAAGTTCTAGGTTTGTCTTACTTCTTTAGATCTGACCAAGTCTATAGAACAAACCTGGAACTTCAAACATTTTTGAAACGGAGGAAGTAAAAGTCAGCCTAGCCAGCTAGAGCCGCTCTCTGATTTAGTACTACAACTACTACTAGTTAGCTAGATTTGCAGGCTTGCAGGATACATATAGCTTAGGCGCCCAAATATTACGGAATAATAATGCCCTAGTTAGCTAGGTACTAGTATATTATTGGCTGGTCAGCCTTAATCTAGCATCCAAGCTGGACATCACGTTTTAGCCCTGATTTGCAAGAACTGCCAGGAAAGAGTTCATGCGAATATGAGCAGTTTTGTGACTGATGTGCACGCTTGGAGGCTATGCTACTTTGTACTATATCTGTGTCCAAGGAATCAGGTTTGCAAATATCAGTGTTACATCCAGCAATTTACATGTGTCTGTGCGGATTTTAACAAGAAAGTGTGTGTCTCAGTATCCTCAGCTTATTTTGCTGCTTGTTCACAACCGGATCATGGCAAACTGAACCTCTTTCTGGTGATTGTGATAGCTTTGACCCTTGCTCTGTTTTCTCCTTGTAATAGAATGGGCAGTGCTCACATCACACTAGATGTATGTGTAATTATATGGCCATTTGGTTACAGAGATCAAGAAGCTTTCGGGGGAAGGGGAGTTTATTCCTCAAAAAATCTCGTGCCTGCGGAATAGGGTTGCTCATTGTCTCGCTAATTTTTCAGTCGACCCGAGGTCAGCACTGTGTGCTGGCTACGACAAGGACCACCATGTATTGCCACTATTGTACTCCCTCCGAAAAGAGCAGTGATCTAAACGCTCTTATATTTCTTTACAGAGGGAGTATTAGCAGACTGTAACAAGTCAACTATGGATTTTCATCGAAAAAGAAAAAAAAATGTATGCATAAGCAGAAAAAGAAAAGAAAAATGCAATACTCCAGTAAACAATCAGGAATGCTAGTAGTAGTACATCAAAGAAAGCTATACCTCTTCATTTCTCACTCACAACATCTGCAAATTACAAGCCACTACCGAATCCGACAGGCCATCAACCTCCTGCTATTTGTAAATAAAATAAAAGAGCAGGGTATATGGGGGGAGAAGAGCAAGGAAGGGGGAGAAACGATCAACATTTGAATGAATTTAACATGGGCTAACACTAGCTCGGGCGCGAGGCCGGCCATGAGCTAGACTCATCAAACAGGAAAAAAAATGCTCTCAGAATTTACAGCAGAGGACCCTGTAACCCCAGCCCCGGTCTCGCCTGAAACGCCTGCGGTCCGCCTTCGCCATCCTCACCGGGCTGCTGTTCCACTCTGTCTGTAGCCTGTGTGTGGATAAATCAACAAACCAAATGAATCCATTAACACATATGAGTTATACGCTAACAAAATGTAATTGGCACATATGAGTTGTCTTCTTCACTTACACCGGGAATGCAAAGGACCGAGTACTCGTCGTGCTGCTGTCCGAACGAAGAGAAGTGTTGCCGATGTGAGCAGAGGGCGCTACCGCGTCCAGCGTGATGTTAGCTCCAGAGAAGCTCGACTCAAAGGGGTTGCGAATGCCGCCCCGAGTCACCAACTTTGCACCATCAGGTCCGTTCTGCTGAACCGCCGACTCTGTTTGCGAAACCGTAGAGCTCTCATCGCCACCGTTGTTTTCCTCCCTTGTCTTTGTGCCATCTCCCATGTCTCTTGGGTTGAAGTCATGTTCATCTTCGACAGCACCGGTCTCGCACTTCGGATGGTTCTCACTCTTGACATCACTAGGCTCTGCACCATGTGCCCCATCAATTCTCATCTCGTTAACGACATCTTCTCTCTGATCACCGCTCTCTTCAGACGCTTGGACATCCAACCTGCCTGAACTTTCTTCAATGGAATCTAATCTGTTGTGTTTGATTCTGGTTTCATCTGCTGCAACAGAATCAAATCTACCTGGTGCACCCTTGATGATGTCACTAAAACTATCTGTTCTTTCGACAAGACCTCCTTGATCATGGCTCTCTTCAGATGCTTGGACCCCCAGCCTGCTTGAACGTGCTCCAGCAGAATCTAACCTACTACTGTCTCCAATTCTGAATTCGGCTGTTTCAGCATAATCAAATCCTCCCAGTGCACCACCGTTGACAAGATCATTGAAACTGTCTGTCTTTCCAACAGGACAGATGGGTACAACAGAAACATCGTCAACAATGGTAGGTAGAGCGTACTTGGATTCCCATGTGTCCTCTAATGATCCATAGGCGATAAAGGGGTTGTAGTGATTAGCTGGATTCAATCCTCTGTTATCTAATTCTGCACTAACATCTTCTTCAGGAATTGCAGCTGAGAGCCCATCAGAAGTAGATTCAACTGGTAAACCACTGAGGTAACTGGACTCTGGTGCAGTACTAGATCCAGTTTCATGACAATCATTTGATGCTACCTGTAATGACAGTAATCATACTGAGAGGCAGAATATGGAGATAAATGATATAATAACAAAAATATAATTTTAGTTTAATATTCGATTGCATTTATTGATCCAAATAGAAACAACAGGTGGCGAGACTCGTTTCTTGGAACAGATCATTGAACCAAAAAACATATCTATGATAATAAAGCATATCAACTAAATTTTGCTAGTAATGGTCAGTCACCAAATAATTGCGGTACATGTTTACAGCAATCATACATTTTATAAGAGCAGATTGGTGGTACTGTAAATCTATCATACCTCATCAATTGCTTCTCCATCGCAAAACGGCTTGTGAGTTTCACAGGTCTCTGAAATTACTGTGCCCGCCTGCTGGCACTGTTTTGCAGCTTCATGGCTTGATAATTGTCTACGACTTAATTTCTCATCGTTTACATTGGTAGAGTCATCTATACTCTTGTTGCCTTCAAGATCACGTGCTTCGCCAGAAGAATATTGTTCCATATTATTACCATCAGAAGCACATGCAACATCTAGGGTAACAATTTGTGACTCTGATTCATGTTCAGTTTTCAAAGGATCAACTCTTATTTCTTCCATAGTATTACCATCAGTAGCACACACGGCATCAAGGGGAACTATCTGTGACTTATGTGCAGTTTTCACAGGATCAACTCTTATGTCTTCCTTCAGATCACCATTTGCATCGGCCATTGAAGAATCAAAGATTGGGCACACCTTTTCACTTACTACCTTCTCTGCCGAAGCCTTCTGATCAGCAAGCACTCCCTCATCAATGCAGACGTCTTTGACAAAATGGCCACCATAATCAGAAGAAACCACAGCATCTGGCAGGTTGATCTCAACAACATCCTTGTCATAAGAAACATCCTCGATCCGTATTTGTCTGGTTTTACCTCCCTTCTCATGCTCAGCTTTCACAAAACCATGTTCTGATGGGTTGGTCTGTTCAACCATTTTATCTTCCAAAAGATTGCCCTTAGTTTCCCTTTCAGGTTCAGCGTCTACTTTAGGGCTGCCACTGGGTAGAAGCTCATGAAAAGCATTGGTATGGTAAGGCCTTTCATTATCTGCACGAGGACACCCAAATCATCAACCATTAAGAGCGTGAAGTGTGAACAAAAGAAGAAGACTAATTCACAAGTCAACGATTTGTACCACAATTAACACTGATGGTTGCTGATTTTGAGCTGTCAAACAATTACTAAGACCACAAAAGGTGGACAAGAGACACTATCACGATGGAATGAACAAAAGAGAATCTACGCTAAGTTGTAAGTTCTGCTGTTGGTTCCCTATCATTTTAGTTGCACTGTCACTTTAACCATCTGAAGACATTAAATTTTCATTCACAATGTCTCTGTGACAGAGACAATGCTGTTTTCTAAGTTAAGTGAGGCTGCTGGTAGTGTTGAAAGAACAAGACAAAAAAACACTACTACCCAAAATGTTAATTTTGAAATGCGAATTGACAATCGTCCAACCAAAGAAGATTTTGTTCACAAACAAAAGACAAAAGACTGATAGGAACTGATACATAATGAGGAATTTAGCCCCTGGTTCAGGTCCTCTTCAAATAGGATTTGTGTGCCATTATTCTCCTTGTTTGAAAAGGACCTAGTTCCTCAAAGGTTTACTCTACAAAAATGGATACAAGACGAAACCTTCTCTATGGACTACAGTATGGAAAATGATAAGAGAAATTATTACATTCTAAGTCATCGAGTGACTACTGACTAGATGTTTCATTTACTTGCATTCATGGAGTAACAAAGTGAGATCTATGGTAATGATGTACACAAGCTATCAATCGGTATATGCAATTCAAAAATCAATCAGTGTATCAAAAATGTAACATAATCAATATACGCTATCAATCTATAGCTAAACCAATTAATCTCAGCTTTTTCTAAAAACCAATTAATCTCAGCTCTACCCAGTTAAGAAAAAAAAACAAATTGATTGGAAGCCTGGTAAAAATAGGTGAGATCTTCAGTTCCCTGCAGTTCACATACCACGTACAGTTCAAAGCATACTACTACAATGCAGTGATAAAAAAAAACCAGAATCAATGTACAGCTTATTTCTCGCAGATAAGCGAATGCCGTACGTACGTACGTCGCGGATACGAAATACGGTAGAAGAAGATCGGTGGAAGAGGAAGCCTCCCTGGCTTATTACCTATCTTCATGATCTGCACGGTGTATGTCGTTAAGGCCTAGCCATGCGTGAGAAGATGCCTTCCTTTGGGAACAGAGCTGATTACTTCCTGCCATTAAAAAAACAAAAGTAAGATCCACAAGTCAATGCTCCATCCATCCATCCAGGAAAAGAAGAACCCATGCCTGCTTCCTGCGGAGCAGATCGGAGAAAACAAAAGAGCTCCTAACGACCGACGCTAATGGCAATGTCCATTTATCCGCAGACAGATGCCGTGCTTTGTGGATTTCGTTGGTGTGGAAGAGTGTCCTGATGAAAACCAGGCACTTTACTTTGCACCCTCCGCACAAGCTAGTACTATACGGACAAAAGAGGAGGGACAGAAAACAGAAGATAGGTTCAGTTGAACCTCTGAAAACACCATGCTTAAAAAGGATCTGGAGATTTTCTTGACACGGCGGAGCAGAGACGGACGGGAAAGAGAAAAGAACAAAGTAGCATTGGAGCAGAGGAAGCAAAGGGAGGGAGGCCGGAAACCTGGATCACAAGTCGAGAACAATCCCCCGGTGTTTCCCTCCCTCTCACGAAACGAAGCGGAGACGACGGCGGAACCGAGACAATAGCGACGGCGTGGAAACTCCGATGCGTCGTCGGGCGGTGGCGAAGGGGAGTGGAGTAGTGGTAGTAAATACGCGGGACGGCGCTTGCTGTGCCGCCGGCCCCCACCGCAGTAACTATATGCAGCAGGCGAGAACGGAACCACATGTATGTAGGCTGATGAATAGTAGGAGTAGCAGACGAGAGGAAGGGGAGTCGGGGAAGATCGGTACCTTGGCCCCCTGTCTTCCGGACGATACGCCGGCCGACGGTTCTATCGGCCTATTCCCGATGGCACTATCTTGTATCCCTCCTAGTACCAATCCAGATCAAAATTCGTCAGCAGAAAAGAAAAGAAGAGCGGAAACAGGGGAAGATGCAGAGCCGCCGGGCATGGACGAGACGCTCACATGCAGAACCGGCCATGGACGACGGAGCAGAGCACTACCAAACCATGGGGTGTGAAGAAGAAAACAACAGAGAGATGAGGTGGGGGAGAAGAGACAGCCAAGACAAGTGAGGGAGTGGAGAAGGAAGGATCGATCGAACCAACTGAGGACTGACCTTTTCCTCCTGTGTTGCTGGCCGAAGCACCGCAATTCTCTTGGCGAGTCCTCCCTGCCTGCCTGGACCAGAAAACCCGGGAGAATCGGCGGGGGCAGCGGGGGCCGGCGAGAATGGGATCGCGGCGAGCCCGAGGACCCAAAGAATTCCGAGATGCAATATAAAAAAGGGGGCGGAGAGGGTGGAGGAGACTTAAATACACGGTGCGTGAGCGGAGAGGAGACGAGAGCAGTGCAATAAATCTCGATTAGGTGGTGTCGTCGTGTATTTACGCTGCCATCCCTGGCTCTGCAAACGAGGATCGCTTCGAGAAGACGGCCCTGCGGATTTTCTAACGTGCTGTTCGTTATTTAGCCCACCGACTTCTGCATAGGTATTCTTTTCTTTTCATTCACCGTTTCTCGTTGCAACATTTTCCATTTCAAATCTATTTTGCTTTGTACTCCTTCTGTAAAGAAATATAAGAGCGTTTATACTAGATTTTTCTAGATACAGTGCAGGAAGGTTGTAACAAGAATGGTTCAAAGTGCAAGGGATGCATTCGAAATTTGTGGGGAATGGATGCTGTTGCTAAGTTTATTTGTTCGGAAAAGGCTCTGAGTTATTCTATTTTGTGGTATAGTCCCAATATTATTACTTGCAGAAAGTTTTGATAGTGGAGACGGAGAAGAAGAAAAATACAGGATTCAATACATACCATTTATTCCGAAGGAAATTGCTTTCTAGAAATAGGATTCCCGTGGATTTCCTCGGTGATATCTAAATCGCATTTTAGAATGGGAATATAAATGATCATCACTTAATTTTATGTTCATGTAGTATATATGGAAAATCTTACTCCTATTAAAGAGGGTACGTCGAATACTCTCGAGTATACGATACTGTACTCTTCGTCAATGCTCCATGTTGATTTTAATTAATGTGCTACATTTATTCTGAATTAAGTGATATACAAAGATAGGATTGCTTTGGACTTTTGTACTGATGGTTATTTAAATCTCGCCTTAAAATGGCAGTGTAAACTAACAGGGCATAATCAATGTTTATATATATGGAGAATATTAAAGGGCGTAATGCATATATGACATAGCATTACTAGTTATCAAAATCTCACTAAAATGGTAGTATAAACTAACATGGCTTAATTAATATTCATATATATGGAAAATCTTAAATACAAAATGCACATATAGTATGATATTAATGCTATGTCATATATGCATTACACCCTTCAAGATTTCCATATGTATATGAACACTAGTTAAGTTATGCTAACTTATACTATGATTTTAAAATGTGATTTAAATAATCATTAAAAAGTCCAAAGAAATCATATCTTTGGATACCATTTATACTTCTGAATAAGTAGTAGATGATGAAATCAATCATGGTTTTCATTGCATCGTCCAATAAATGGTTAACATCAAATTCATTTTTTTCCAACATCCACTATTCAGTTTTCCTATAATAACTTAGGATTATATGAAAAAACCTAATAAACTTAGGTCCAATTTTGGATAAAAATTAAAAATAATTCAACATTTGCATATTTTGAGTACAACCTTATAATGAGTGTTCATTCTTCATACATTCTACCTAGTCAAGAATCTCTACAATAGAAGAAAAAAAACTAAGTGTAAGGGTCGAAAAAATTGCATGTGTATGCAATAGAATTTCTCTGTAGGCCGTCAAAAACACTCAAAAAAGATGTAAAGTTTCAAGTTTTCCATGCAAAAAAAAAAACTCTGCATACGCAACGAAACCACATTCATTCAAACAAAACCTCAACAAAATTCAAACCTCAAAAGTGCTAACCTTTTACTCACCACAGCCCCACTTACACCAGATCTGGCAAACCCGAACCCACAGATCCCGCCGCTCTATGCTCACCAGAGCCCCACCGACAACAGAACTGGCAAAACCGAACCCATTTTCCATAGCCTTGGTGTCATCTCGAGCTTGATGGCACATCAAGCAACAATATGTTTATGATGTGCTCCGCCATGATCAAAGAGACAGGATGTCACATGATCTGGAAGGATGAAATCCATGGGAAAGAGCGAGGGGAGATGAAATTGGTGGAGAGGAGGAGAAAAATCCATATGTTCGAGGTGAAATCTGTGAGGAAGAAGATGAAGAACAAGAGATCCATGCTATGAAGAGACTTTGGGTAGAAAGGAGATGTGGAGCAATAGAGTAGAGAAGAGAAGGAAGATGGAATGTGCGACTCGCAGAGGCCATGGAAGGGCTTGTGAGGCAAGCACATCAACGAGACATGTCGATCGACCAGACCGATGGAACCTTCGGGCGACATAAATCAACTCCCCCCCCCCCCCCCCGCCTTGTACATATGCTTAATTTCAACACGTGTTTATTTTGCTATGCACTACTAATGCTAATGTCCCTAAAAAATATGTTGTATTTTAATCATATATTATATTATTAATCTATATTGTTATGATTTGATGCCATGTCTTTTGGATTGCTTTGAGAAGTGCCTTAGATTTTTCGAAGGTGATGGCTATAGTAATCTTTTTTTGTCTGGGTGTCCTACATGTGTTGATTTTCTATTTAGCTCGCGGTTCTTATGTTCTTGAAAGTGCATCTAGAGTCCCCTAGTGGATTTTGATGATCAATGACTAATAACTAAGGAAATTATGAATTACAAAGTGTATTGAAGTGTATAGTCCCAAAAGTGATGATTTAACCGGTGGATGTCAACCCCTAAAATTGTTATTGAAGGATGGCTTAAAATATATAAAACCAGGATAATTTCTAGTAGTTTAGAGAATCATAGAAACTTGTGGATAAACTTGTGTGATGGAGTCCTAGATTAGGGGTGCTCGTCATGTCGGTTGCCCATCCTTGGGGTCGGGTCGAGGACCCCCCTAAGCCTATCACTGGCGGGCCTCGTTCACGTGGTTCAGAAGCTTCAAGAAGGAATGACCCGAAGACTTGGCGTATACTCCAAGGCGTAGAGATAGTCCTCGACACGTTTGCCCCTTAGATACGACCGACCATGTGTAAACCCTAAGGACCCCCGGTATCTATATAAACCGAGGTGCCATGGCCGTAGAGGATAGACTCATTCACATACGATCTCGAGGTGGATAACCTGTATTTTGTACCCATCCACAATCAATACAAACAAAGCACGACGTAGGGTTTTGCTTCTTCGAGAGGGCATGAACCTGGGTAAACCTCGTGTCTTTTGTGTCCTTGTTACCATCCAGCCAAGACTACCAGATCGGGACCCCTACCTGAGATCCACCGGATATAGCTCCGACATTGGTGGCCCATGCAGGCCCCTCTGGGAAATCGAAGCGGCTCGATGCCGTCAAGCGCCGACGATCAGATCGGCGCCGACGTAACCTCTGTGTCGCATCTCGGATTGACCGAGCTATCGGAGAAGATTGAAGCTCCAACCCCCCCCCCCCCCCCGTCGAGACATCAAGCTCTACGGTCATGCCCTCCCCCATGACGTTAGATCTAGTCGAGGAACCACTGATGACCTCCGCCCGAGCGTCGGTTTCGAACCAGCCATGGGATGGAAATCACGCTTCATCGGACCAAGCCTGGAGCTCGGATCCGATGACACACTATGGTGGTCCGATTAGCATGGCCCCACAAGTGGGACTGGATCCGATGTTAGATCGACCTCGGGATAATCCGCTTGCGAGACCGATGTCAGATCGGATTGGAATAAAAATTTCTCTCCCACCCACCGCCATGTTGAGTACTGCCTCGACCACTCAGGTCCAACCGACATCTGGGATCTAGCCCTAGTCGTGCAAAAGACGAACGAAATGGTTCAGCAATTCTGGACGCGCTTTTCGTTTACGAAAAACAAAATCCCGGATTGCACAGACCAGGAGGTCATAGCGGCATTCTGTGACAATGTTTACGATGAGGGAATTGCAAAAGCTTTTTCATGAAAACATCTCAGAACGTTCGCTGAACATTCCGACGTAGTGAAAAACTATTGTGCCATGGAGGACGCCTCGACAAAAAATCAAAGGCACCAAAACGACAACCAGGAACTATCCAAGATCGGAGAAGAAAATAGGCACCCACGCCGCAACCGATGATCCAAGCGCGTCACCATCAATTGGGATGACAAGCATCCTTTTCGAAAGAGAGGTCAGTTGATACGTCTCCAACGTATCTATAATTTATGAAGTATTCATGCCATGTTTATTATAGTTTTGTATGATTTTGGTGCACTTTTATATGGCTTTTATATGATTTTTATGGACTAACATATTGACCTAGTGCCCAGTGCCAGTTGCTGTTTTCTGCTTGTTTTTGGTTTTCCAGAAAATCCATATCAAATGAAGTCCAAATGCAGCGAAACTTTTTGACGATTTTTTCTAGAAGGAAACGGACCCAGGAAGCTTCGGGGGAGCAGCAGAAGACCCACAGGGGCCCCACAAGCCACCTGGGCAGGCCCACCCCCCTGGGCGTGCCCTGGTGCCTCGTGGGCCCCCTGTGGCCCCTCTTCGCGTGATTCCAATGCCAAAAATTCTTATAAATAGAGAAACCCTCAGAAATAACCCTAGAACTTCGACTCCGCCGCCGCAAGCCTCTGTACCTCCACGATCTCATCTACAACCCTTTTTCGGCACCCTGCCGGAGGGGAAAATCATCACCGGAGGCCATCTTCATCGTCCCGGCGGTCACCATGATGAGGAGGGAGTAGTTCACCCTCGAGGCTAGGGGTATGTACCAGTAGCTATCTGTTTGATCTCTCTCTCTCTCTCTCTCTCTCTCTCTCTCGTGTTCTTGATTTGGCATGATCTTGATGTACCGCGAGCTTTGTTAATATAGTTGGATCGTATGATGTTTCTCCCTCTCTATCTTGTTGTGATGAATTGATTTTTTTACCTTTGAGGTTTCACTATTATCGGATTGAATATTTTTATGGATTTGAGAACACTTGATGTATGTCTTGCATATGAATACCCGTGGTGACAATGGGGTATTATATTGATTCACTTGATATATGTTTTGGCACTCAACTCGCGGATTCCCGAGGTGACATTGGGGTAATCTATGCATAGGGGTTGATGCACGTTTTCGTCCTACTTTCTCCGGTAGAAATCTTGGGGCAGTCTTTGAAGTTCTTTGTGTTGGATTGAATATTATGAATCTGAAGTTGTTTGATGCGTATCGTATAATTGACTCACGGATACTTGAGATGACATTGGAGTATCTAGGTGACATTAGAGTTGGTTGATGTGTATCATATGGTGTTATTTTAGTATGAACTCTAGGGCTGTTCGTGACACTTATAGGGATGGCTCAATAGATTGATCGGAAAGGATAACTTTGAGGTGGTTTTGTACCCTACAACAATTTCATCTTATGTTCTCCGCTAGATAAGAACTTTGGAGTGATTCTTTGTCGCACGTTGAGGGATTGTTATATGATTCAATTATGTTAGCATTGTTGAGAGATTGCACTAGCGAAAGTATTAACCCTAGGCCTTGTTTTCAAGCATTGCAATACTGTTTGTGCTCTGTTTTATCACTTGCTACCTTGTTGTTTTTATATTTTCAGATTACAAAAACCTATATCTACTATCCATACTACACTTGTATCACCATCTCTTTGCCGAACTAGTGCACCTATACAATTTGCCATTGTATTGGGTGTGTTGGGGACACAAGAGATTTCTTGTATTTGATTGCAGGGTTGTTTGAGAGAGACCATCTTCATCATATGCCTCCCACAGATTGATAAACCTTAGGTCATCCACTTGAGGGAAAATTGCTACTGTCCTACAAAACTCTGCGCTTGGAGGCCCAATACGAGTCTACAAGAATAAGTTGTGTAGTAGACATCAAGCTCTTTTCTGGCGCCGTTGCCGGGGAGGTGAGTGCTTGAAGGTATATCTTTAGATCTTGCAATTGAATCTTTTAGTTTCTTGTTTTATCACTAGTTTGGTTTATAAAAGAAAACTACAAAAAAAATGGAATTGAGGTTGCCCCATATTATTCATCTTTATAATGTCTTTCTTGAAAATGATAGATCGGAAAATTGTGCTCAATTGATAGTAGAAGAATTCAATAAAATGTTTGGCATAAAATCTTTGAATGATAAGCATGATTGCAATGTTGCTAGTATGCATTCTTTGAATATCCATGATGCTAGTGATATGAAAAGCCATAAGCTTGGGGATGCTATGTTTGATGAAGATGAAATTTTTAGTCCCCCAAGTTTTGATGAGCAAATTTATTATGATGATTGCATGCCTCCAATTTATGATGATTATAATTATGAAAGTGGATTTGGAGAGGTCATGACTTTATTTAAAGATGATACCACTATTTTGGAAGAGGTTTCAATTGATTATGACAACAAAGTTGCTATCTATGATGATTATTGTGATGACATGTATGCTATAAAGAATAATGATAACCATGAAACTTGTCATCATGATTTTTATTTTCAATTGGATTATTCCAATCAAGTATCACATGATAGTTATTTTGTTGAGTTTGCTCCCACTATTATGAATGAGAAGGAATTTGCTTATGTGGAGAGTAATAAAATTTCTATGCTTGTGGATCATGAAAAGAATGCTTTATGTGATAGTTATATTGTTGAATTCATTCATGATGCTACTGAAAATTATTATGAGAGAGGAACATATGCTTGTAGGTATTGCAATAATATCAAGTTTCCTCTCTATGTGTTGAAAATCTTGAAGTCATGCTTGTTTTGCCTTCCTATGCTAGTTGATTCTTGTTCCCATGAATTTTTTGCTCACAAAATCCCTATGCATAGGAAGTGTGTTAGGCTTAAATGTGCTAGTCATGTGCTTCATGATGCTCCCATTATGTTTCAATTCTTTATTTTCATGTGAGCATCATTGAAATCATCATGCCTAGCTAAAAAGGCATTAAAGAAAAGCGCTTGTTGGGAGACAACCCAACACTTACACCTACTATTTTTGTGTGTTCACATGATTAATATAATGTAGTAATCATGTTTTATAGCTTTTGTTTCAATAAAGTGCCAAGTGAAGCCTTTGGGATAGTGTGGATGATAGTTGACTTGATTCTGTGCAAAAACAGAAACTTTTGCGCCCAGTTCTGGAATTACCATAAATCACTGGAGGGTCAAAAAATTCTGAAAATTTTACACATAATTTATATACAAATTTATTACATTTTCCTAATTTTTCAGAATTTTTTGAGGTACATAAATATGGTTTTTAAATCGCCCACTACATGCTGTTCTGTTTTTGACAGATTCTGTTTTCGGTGCATAGTTTGCTTGTTTTAGTGTTTCCATAGCTTATATTATGAGATATAAATTGTGGAAATGATAGAATACAGTAGTAATTATGTGAGAACAATTATGAATCTTGTCTTGACAGTACCTAAGTGGACGATTTATTTTTATCATACTAACCTATCTCACAAGTTCCGTTAAGTTTTGTGTGATTAAAGTTTTCAAGTTTTGGGTGAGATATCGATATGAGGAGAATAAGGAGCGGAAAGACCCTAAGCTTGGAGATTCCCAAGGCACCCCAAGGTAATATTCAAGGAAGACTCAAGCGTCTAAGCTTGGGGATGCCCCGGAAGGCATCCCCTCTTTCGTATTCAAAACTATCGGTAACCTCACTCGGAGCTATATTTTTATTCATCACATAATAGGAGTTTTGCTTGGAGCGTCATTTTATTTTGTTGGGATTTGCTTGCTGTTATCAATAATCATGTTTTGTATCTTTTAGTTCAATAAAATGACAATTATAGCCTTTACCATGCCCAGTTTGCAAGTTTATGTGTTGCTGTTTGAAAACAGAAAGTTTTCTGTTATGTCCTGAATTTTTCTGAATTGTCAGAATATGATAAAAATCTGAAATTTTTACACAGTAAGAATGCATGAGTTTGCTGTCACATGGTAATTTTTCAGAATTTTTGGAGTTAGTAAAGTATGAATTTTAAATCCCTCTTTACAGACTGTTCTGTTTTGGCAGATTTCGGTTATAGTTGCATTGTTTGGATATGTTGCTTGTTTAATGTTTCTATTTGTGGATAGGAGTATCAAATATGCAGAGGCATTTAGTATGAAATGTTTAATTATAATTTTAGTGATTTTCTACAGTAGAGAATGTTAAGGTTTTGAGTTGATTTATACTAACTTATCTCACGAGTTCTTGTTGAGTTTTGTGTGGATGAAGTTTTTAAAGATTTAGGAGAAGCCATGATATGAGAGGAATTAAGGAGACACAAGAGCTCAAGCTTGGGGATGCCCAAGGCATCCCAAATTAATATTTCAAGAAGTCTCAAGCATCTAAGCTTGGGGATGCCCCGGTAGGCATCCCACCTTTCTTCATCAACAATTATCGGTTGGTCTCGGTTGAGCCTAAGTTTTTGCTTCTTCACACGATGTGTGCTATCCTTGGTATATCATTTTATTTTGTTTTGCTTGCTGTTTGAATAAAATAATAAGATCTGAATTTTTCAAATGAGAGAGAGTCCTCACATAGCTACCTATTTACTTAACTACTCATTTGATCTTCACTTATATCTTTTTGGAGTAGTTTGTCATTTACTCTTGTGCTTCACTTATATCCTATGAGCAAATTGTTGAATGAATTGAATATCATAAAGTTGAAATTATATGTGCTTCATATGCTTGTATCATGCCTAGTAGTAATTTCACATTTGGTTTAGAAATCAAAATCTATTGAAGTTTGACAATCACATTATTAGTCATACAAGCAATTCATGAATGATTAGTATAAGGAAGAGAACATTCACATATAAATATATTATCTTGGACATCTTTTATGATTGTGAATACCAAATAATTATTTTCAAACTTGAGCAAATTAGTTGAAGTTGGACAAGGAAGACAACGTAATGAGTTATGTTTGGGTATATTTGCATAGAAGTTATATTGTTATGAATCCTCCAACATGTGGTGCTTGCTTAGGATCTTTTGCTAGCCAAAAATTCGTACTAAGTAGAGATACTACTTGTGCATCCAAAAACCCTTAAACCCAGTTTCTTCCCATGAGTGTCCACCATATCTACCTATGGATTGAATAAGATCCTTCAAGTAAGTTGTCATTGGTGCAAAAAGCAATAAAAATTGCTCCTAAAATATGTATGATCCTTTATTGCAAGGGAAAATAAGTGTTGTACGAACTTGTGATGGTAAAGAAATAAAAGCGACGGACTGCATAATAAATGTTGCTATCACAAGGGGCAATATAACGTGACGATCCTTTGCATTAAGGGCTTGCGCATCCAAAAATAAAAAGCGCATGACAACCTCTGCTTCCCTCTGCGAAGGGCCTATCTTTTACTTTTATGTATTTACTTTTATGCAAGAGTCAGTAAGTATTCATTCTCATTTCAACCTCAATTATTCTCTAGTTGGCAAGCATCATGTGGTGGGGAAAGATCCAGGCACATATGGCCAGTCAAATATATTTGATCATGAATTATTATTGTTGACAATTATATCTATGATAAATAAGTTGGGAGGCGAAACATTAAGCCCCTATCTTTCTCTGTGTTCGATGGATGCTATTTGTTCTAAAAATATGCTTTGAGTACTAGCAATCATAGAAGACTAAATGATAATTGAGTATGTGGAGCTCTTACTTAGACTTTGTTGAAGATAAGTTGAATTGCAATTGTTTGGTGACTAAGAACATAGGTTGTTAATTTTCAAGAGAATGCATTGTTTGAACCATAACATGTGAATTGATTGCTACTTTATCTTGATGAGTTTTATGAGAAAAAGTTGCTATCATGATGCTAGGAAAAGTGATTGAAATTATCATTGATCAAACTTATGCACTATGCTAGCATTCACGCTTCATAAATTATTTCTTTTATCATTTACCTACTCGAGGACGAGCAGGAATTAAGCTTGGGGATGCTGATACATCTCCAACGTATCTATAATTTATGAAGTATTCATGCCATGTTTATTATAGTTTTGTATGATTTTGGTGCACTTTTATATGATTTTTATGGACTAACATATTGACCTAGTGCCCAGTGCCAGTTGCTGTTTTCTGCTTGTTTTTGGTTTTCCAGAAAATCCATATCAAATGAATTCCAAATGCAGCGAAACTTTTTGACGATTTTTTCTGGAAGGAAACAGACCCATGAAGCTTCGGGGGAGCAGCAGAAGACCCACAGGGACCCCACAAGCCACCTGGGCGCGCCCACCCCCCTGGGTGCGCCCTGGTGCTTCGTGGGCCCCCTGTGGCCCCTCTTCGCGTGATTCCAACGCTAAAAATTCTTATAAATAGAGAAACCATCAGAAATAACCCTAGAACTTCGACTCCGCCGCCACAAGCCTCTGTACCTCCACGATATCATCTACAACCCTTTTCCGGCACCCTGCCGGAGGGGGAAATCATCACCGGAGGCCATCTTCATCATCCCGACGGTCACCATGACGAGGAGGTAATAGTTCACCCTCGAGGCTAGGGGTATGTACCAGTAGCTATGTGTTTGATCTCTCTCTCTCTCGTGTTCTTGATTTGGCACGATCTTGATGTACCGCGAACTTTGTTAATATAGTTGGATCGTATGATGTTTCTCCCTCTCTATCTTGTTGTGATGAATTGAGTTTTTACCTTTGAGGTTTCACTATTATTGGATTGAATATTTTTATGGATTTGAGAACAATTGATGTATGTCTTGCATATGAATACCCGTGGTGACAATGGGGTATTATATTGATTCACTTGATATATGTTTTGGCACTCAACTCGCGGATTCCCGAGGTGACATTGGGGTAATCTATGCATAGGGGCTGATGCACGTTTTCGTCCTACTTTCTCCGGTAGAAATCTTGGGGCACTCTTTGAAGTTCTTTGTGTTGGATTGAATATTATGAATCTGAAGTTGTTTGATGTGTGTCGTATAATTGACTCACGGATACTTGTGGTGACATTGGAGTATCTAGGTGACATTAGAGTTGGTTGATGCGTATCATATGGTGTTATTTTAGTACGAACTCTAGGGCTGTTCGTGACACTTATAGGGATGGCTCAATAGATTGATCGGAAAGGATAACTTTGAGGTGGTTTCGTACCCTACAACAATTTCATCTTATGTTCTCTGCTAGATAAGAACTTTGGAGTGATTCTTTGTCGCACGTTGAGGGATTGTTATATGATTCAATTATGTTAGCATTGTTGAGAGATTGCACTAGCGAAAGTATGAACCCTAGGCCTTGTTTTCAAGCATTGCAATACTGTTTGTGCTCCATTTTATCACTTGCTACCTTGCTGTTTTTATATTTTCAGATTACAAAAACCTATATCTACTATCCATACTACACTTGTATCACCATCTGTTCGCCGAACTAGTGCACCTATACAATTTGCCAATGTATTGGGTGTGTTGGGGACACAAGAGATTTCTTGTATTTGATTGCAGGGTTGTTTGAGAGAGACCATCTTCATCCTACACCTCCCGCGGATTGATAAACCTTAGGTCATCCACTTGAGGGAAAATTGTTACTGTCCTACAAAACTCTGCGCTTGGAGGCCCAACGAGTCTACAAGAATAAGTTTTGTAGTAGACATCATCGGTCCAGCAGCAGGAGGGTTAAATCGCAGCTAGACACCATGCTCCACGAATCATGCGCCATCCACTCCGCCTCTTCGGATATACCGGGCCACCCATAAGCTCGGGAATTGCTGGGTCATCAAACAAGTGGCAAAGGGAGGAGTAGAGCTTCTTGCAACCCCGGCATTCACGAAGGCCGAGGTGAGACAATCAACTACCACCAAAGGCAATAACCATCAGAGGTTAGGGACGTCTTTATGATCTGTGAAACCCACTCCTTGAGAAATCAACAAAAAAGAGCCCTTAAAGTGGTCTATCACGTTGAGTGTGCACCAATATCGGACGATAGGTCGTTGGATGTTCCGATCACCTTTGATTATCAAGATCAACCGATAGGAGCCCACAACCGAGGAGTGGCGGCTCTCTTCCTAGACCCTATTATTGATGGATCGCTTATAAAACATCCCGATGGATGGAGGCAGCAGCCTCAACCTCATATATGAGGATACTTTACAAAAAATGTAGTTCGATAGATCTCGCATCCAGCCGAGCAGGACAACCTTCAAAGGGATAGTCCCCGGGAAAGAAGCACGGTGCATCGGAAAAGTTACACTTGACGTAGTATTCGGTTCGCCCAATAATTACTGAGTCCAAGAGTCAGTCTTCGACATTGTACCATTCCGGAGCGGTTACCACGCGTTGCTCGGACGATTAGCATTCGCTAAATTTCACGTCGTTCCCCACTATGCATACATGAAGCTAAAGATGTCAGGCCAAATGGTGTGATCATAGTAAAGAACAACCCCGGTCGGTCGTTCAGGGCCGAGGATAAGACTGTGGCTCTTGCCCTTGACGCAAAATCCGAGGCTCTAGCAGCCGAGGAACTATCCGACCTGCGAGCAATAGTCGACAAAGACGATGTCATCCTGGATAAACATTCCAAGTTAACATCATTCAAACCAGCCAATGAGATCAAAAGTTCTAGGTCCATCCCAGCAACCCATCCAAGACAACCTCCATTGGTAGTAGCCTAGACGCCATATTGGACGAGGCACTCTGGAGTTTTCTCCAAGAAAACTGGGACATATTTTCTTGGCATCCTTCTGATATGTCGGGAATCCAGGGGAACCTCGCCGAGCATAGAGTTAACATCATTGACGGGTTTAACCCAGTCAAGTAGGCGTTGCGTAGGTGCTCAGAACCCAAACGACAATCTATGGGGGAAGAATTGGCCAAGCTAAAACATCCAGACTGGTTAGCAAATTTGGTTATGGTATCGAAAAAGGACAAGTCCTGGTGCCTGTGTGTCGACTTCAAGGACGTTAACAAAGCCTACCCAAAGGACCCATTTCCTCTACCTTGGATTGACCAGATCGTTGATGCCATAGGTGTAGGATCGAGAAGATAGGTCTAGAGGGGGGGAGGGTGAATACACACTAACAAGTAAAAAGGTGCAATTTTTAATTCCCTTGGAACTTAGGAAGATTTTAGCACAAGTTAAGTGGCAACCAATACAACCTACACATGCATATCTAGAGTATAGGCAGCGGACAGTAAAAACATGCAAGTGCAAGAAAGTAAAGGGGTAGAGTTTGGAAGATCAAACGCAATGAAGACATGGTGATTTTTGGCGTGGTTCTGATAGGTGGTGCTATCATACGTCGACGTTGATGGAGACTTAAACCCACGGAGGGTAACGGTTGCACGAGTCCACGGAGGGTTCCACCCACAAAGGGTCGACGAAGAAGCAACCTTGTCTATGTCATCATGCCTTACGTCCACGAAGGACTAGCCTCACTCGGGGTAGATCTTCATGAAGTAGGCGATCTCATTTCCCTTACAAACTCCTTGGTTCAACTCCACAAGCTTGGAGGCTCCCAAGTGACACCTAACCAATATCGTAGACACCACTCTCCAAAAGTGATGGTGTCCTGGACTAGGGGGTGCCAACCTAGTCGGCCCATAGTCCTCGGGCTGGGCCTGTAAGCCTTCATTCTCATTCAGATGGACTCCGGAAGCTACACACCTAGACGTGATCAAGACTGCGCCTACCGAAGACTTGACGTATACTCCAAGACATCTCCTACTGCCTCCATGCACGTCCCTAGATACCGACCATGTAACCCTAGATGCCTTGGCGTGTATATAAGCCAGAGGGTTTAGCCCATAGGGTGGACCGAATCACAATTACCATTCACCTAGCCTTAGGGTTAGATCTCTCCTTACGATCTCGAGGTAGATCAAGCATGTACTCGATACATCATCATCAATATAATCAAAGCAGGACGTAGGGTATTACCTCTTCGAGAGGGCCCAAACCTGGGTAAATACTGTCTCCTTCGTTCCTGTTACCACCGATCCGAGATCCACAGCTCGGGACCCCCTACACTGAGGTCTGCCAGTTTTACCACCGACACTGGTGCTTTCATTGAGAGTTCCGCTGTGAGATCAACTAAAAGATCGATGGCTCACCTGCAGATCAACTGCGGCACCGGCTACATCGACATCTTCGTCCCCGGCCAACTTTTCGTATTCGGCAGCATGGTCTTTTGCGCTGACTCAGCGGGCCATCTGGCTCCCGTCGAGAATTACGCCCTGGATCATGTCGTGACCTTCGAAAGCTTAGAATACACCGCTGATTCCCGTGGTGAGCTCATCCTTTCAGGTTGGACGCCAGGCCGGATCGAGGGCTTATCAGACATCGGGGGCTTGACCCCGGAACCGATCTCCCTCAAGGATGTCGGGCCAAGCCCCCTGGCCCCACAGGGCCTTGCAGAGGAATCGATTACCCCCGCCCCGAGCGACCTCGTCCCGGCATCAAGCCCCGATGTTGGTCCGGACCCGGCTTCAGATACTACGTCGGGTTTAGAACCAACTCGGGTACCAGATCGGAATCAACTCTGGCCACTCATGAGGCTGAGGACGCGTCAAGCGACCCACCCGTCGTACTTCAAGTCGGCCCGGTCTATAGTCAGGCCATGAACCCCGAGGAATTATCTCACCTAAATGAGATGCTTGATCGTATCCAAAGATTATCAATCTCGGACGGTTAGACCTCGGTCTATGACAAGATCGGACTTAAAGCCGACGATCGGGAGATTTATGTCCCACCCAACACCCACCTAGCCGCCACGATCGATGATTTAACCGATGTGTTAGATTACGACGGGGCTACCAACATGGACGAAGATGTCGACGGCCCTACAGAAACCACTACGCCGCTGATCAACACTGACAAGTGGACGACAACATCTACCTATGATGTATATATGGTAGATACTCCTAAGAACCCAACAAGACGTCGGCAAAGGCGCGGGAGAGGTGCCAATGGGGACCCCAGCGGGCACGACGCCACCGCCACCAACATCGACGTGGCAGCAGATGAAGCCAACAACCCGGGAGAGGACTTTCAAGCCTCCCCAGGGCGGCCACACAGCCCCGCAGGAATCCCCGAGGATGAGGACCCCGATGACCTCTTTGAAGGGGCTGACGACAATTACTTACCTCAATCTGAGGAGGACGAGAGCCTTGGCATCGAGGACTTTATAGTCCCCGAGGACCCCTTTGACCAAGAACGGTTCCGACGGCGCCTTGTGGCCACCGCCTGAAGCATGAAACGGAAGCAGCAGCAGCCGCAAGCCAATCAGGACGCACTGAATGACAAATGGGTCGAAATACTCTCGGCCAAGTAGAACCTCGAAGAACGGCGCCGCAGCGCGCCTAAATCTTACCCGCGTAGGCGTTTGCTGCCCGAGTTCGACGAAGAGCTAACCGACGACGTGCTTTTAACACGCGGACGGGCGGATCAGCCTGACTGACCACCTAGAGGGCATGACAGGCCAGTGCGGGAAAATTTCTAGACCCAAATGCTGACATGCCATCACGGCAAGGATTTTGTTGATCACTTCGAGCCTTACGATGCACGACGCCAGATAGAGGCGAACCGGACGCCTCCCCGGTCCATCTACGGATCCAGAGGGCATGCACCAGCCGGGCTCGACGGCTACGATGCCTGGATGGGCAGGAACGGCCGAGCCCGGGACCAAGCATACACACGGATATCCCCTGATGTCCGACGCGAAACTACTCGGTTTTGGGGTCCCGCCCACCCTATCTGTTTTACAGACAGGGTAATGGAACATCAGTTCCCTGACGGGTTTAAGCCCATCAACATCGAGTCATACGATGGCACTACTGACCCAGCGGTGTGGATCGAAGTATATTTTCACGATACAACTGTTATTCACATTATCAAGGGCTTCGCTTTTAATCTCATGCCCCCACTACAAGTCCGATGTATATATTCGGCGTCTCAGATGTTGCGTTATATGCATCAGTTTCGAACCTCGATTTTGGTCAATAGTTGGGTTGCCCGGCTCCTGTGCTTACCCCTTATGTTTCCGATCCATTCGACTAAGGGCGTAAAGGGAGAACCACTGCGATTGCGCTGTCAGCTCGAATGGCAAAGCGCCTCAGGGGAGAAAGCCGAAAACTGATTGTCTTGGTAAGCGTAAACTGGTCGGCCATCCGATGACAGCGTCAAGCAATGTATCGTTCGAGATCACCCATGTTAAACGAAGGGCTTTTTATCAAACCAGCCAAAGTGGTTAGCGGCATAAAACCCGTCTATACAGCCGAACACTTCAAATACCGGGGGCTCGTCATCAGCCCTCACAGTCAAGCTCCTATGGCTAAGTGAAAGTTATAAAACCACTATAGTCTGATTGCCTCGTTTCCATGTGCATGGACCGCCTTCGGGAACCGAGACGTCGGGTAAGGGTCATGATTGCATAGGAAACACTCTCTGTATACTGTACAAAGGGGTTAAAGCCGACGACTGGTCACTTCCAGTTTAACACGGTCACATAGGAGTCAAAAAATAAAACAAATAATAATATGTCGGAATATAAAGCCGCACTCATTTTACACAAAAGGAAGTTTTTTACATTCCACCACACTTTGGCATTCCGAATTACTATCTAAAAATACATAATATCCTTAGGACACTCGGCCTCGGTGATCCAGGCTCCTTCCATCACCAGGGCCAGGTACTGCTCCACAGTCTGTGTCTTCCCTTCGGGGGACCCGGCGGCCACGACCGCCGTTTCAACACCGGGATAGTGCGTCCTCACGCGGGCATACGCCTGCTGGGCACCCTCCAGGCACGTAGAACGCTTCCAACGCGCCACCTGGGGGACGGCCTCTCGCAGCCGGGTGAGGAACCCGAAGAAGCTGGTCAGAAACGCCTTCGTGGGCCAAAGCTTGACAGAGAGGTCTTGAAGTGCTGGCTTCGCCATGCGGAGGAGCTCCATCAACTGCTTCATCTGATGATTCAGCAGCTCCGGATGCGAGGGTGCCTGGAATTGTTGCCAGAACGCTCCCTCTGTGGCGTGGCCCTCCCGCGCACTGTAGTAGCGGCCGGCGTCCGCCGCGCTCCTCGGGAGATCCGCGAAGGCCTCTGCGGATCGCCATAGCTGGGTGAGCTCAACGGACCCCTCGGGACCGAAAACACATTGAAGTAAAAATGGCTTACCCGCAGCGATCTGCTTCACTTGCTGGAGCACTTCGCGGTCTGCCCGGGCCTGGGTCTGGACCTCGGCGTGCGCGAGGCGCAGCTTTTCGAGCTCTGCGCTCACCACCTTCTCCTTGTTCTGAAGGGCGTCGCGCTCTTGGTACACGCCCTTCAGGGTCTCCTCCACTTCCAGGACCCGCGTCTGGTCCTTGTCCCTGGCCACCTTCTCGGCGGCCAGATCCTTCTCGGCCTTGGCGGCCGCGGCCTTCTGCTGCTCGGCCTCTTGCCGAGTTGTCGCCAGCTCGGCCTTGAGAGCCTCAAGCTCTGCCGTAGCAGCTGTCATGCAAAACAGTCCGGCATCAGCATTAAAAAAACTCTTTAGAGAATTTTCAAAGTAAATTTGATACCCTCGAAACTTCTTGAAGTTTACCTTGAGATAGCTTGATCTGCTTTTGCATTAGATCGAGGTCCTCCTCGGACCTCTTGAGCTTCCGGTTCATCTCCGCTATCTCCTCGGAGGCGGAGTTCGGAGCCGAGGTCGATACCTACAAGCATACACTCACGCCTTAGTCCCCGTTTTAGACTTCAATCCTCTGGTTAGTCCTTTTTGAAGGACGGCCAGAGTCTTGGGGGCTACTGGAGTAGCGCCTAGTGTTCTTAAGCTTCGACCCCAAAACTAGCTTCTCGAAACTAGCTTTGGGCTCGGGGGCTACTGGCTGGCTATACTCTTACAAGTGCTACGCTATGATATAAGCAAAAGTCTTCGGACAAAAGCCTGCTTTCCCAAGCAATTCTAAGCATGGAGGTTACACGTAATACAAATATAAAGAAGCATACCTCGAAGCTCTTGACGAGAGCCTTGAAGACCTCATGCATTTCGGCCTCTACGGACCGGAAGCCCTGCAGCGCTGTGCCGATCAGTTCCTTGAATGATAGCTCCTTGAATGAAAAGCATGATTGCAATGACGTTATTATAAATTCTATTAATGTCAATTTTGCTTATGATATGCAAAGCTACAAGCTTGGGGATGAAAATTTTGTTATGTCCACTACTTATTGCAATGATCATGATTGGGGTGATAATGCCTCGTGGTGAATATGTTATTGATAATAATGTTTGCAATAATATTGAAAGTGGGTTTGGAAGAGTGACTTTAGGTAAAAAGAATCCCACATATTCATAGAGCATTCAATCTTATGAATTTTTTTGATAAAAGTAGGTTTTGGAGAGGTCATGACTTTAGTTAATATTAATCCCACTATCTTGGAAGATTATAAAATTTTATGCATGTGGATCATAAGGAGAATATTGTTTATGATAGCTATATTGTTGAATTTGAATATGATCCTACATGTAATTATTATGAGAGTGGCAAATATCATTGTAGGAATCTTCATGTTACTAGATTACCTCTCGTTATGTTGAGATTGTCATTGTTTTATTCTTCTTCCTTGCAAATGCTAAATATTGCTTGCTTTGATAATTTGTTTAATTATGAAATGCCTATGCATAGAAAGTATGTTAGAATTAAATGTGTTTGTCACATGTTTGATGATGCTTTATTTGTGCTTCAATTCTTATCTTTTATGTGAGCATCATTAAAATCTCAAAGCCTATCTTAATGGCTATAAAGGAAGAGCTTGTTGGGAGGCAACGCAATATTTATCTTTATTGCAAATTTTATTTTCTTGAGTCACACAATTATAGCTACTGTAATGATTGTGTTTTTTATCTTTCAATTAGTGTTTGTGCCAAGTAATGCCTTTGGGATGATTTGAATGATAGTATAATTGATGTTGTTTGAAAATCAAAAGTTTTGTGCCCAATAGTTGATTTTTAATTTATTACTGGAACGTCAGACAAATCTGAAATTTTTATACAGTATTGGTACACAAATTGCTTACGTTGTACTAATATTTTAGAATTTTTTGGAGTTACAAAATTATGGATAAATATTCTGTCATTGCGTATTGTTCTGTTTTAAACATATTCTTTTTTTTTGCATAGTGTGCTTGTTTTAATGAAACTATGGATTATGTCGGGGGGGGGGGGTATAAGTCATGGAGAAGTTAGAATACAGTAGGTATTATGCAAGAACAATTATGAATGATTTTATAACAGTACCTAAAGTGGATGATTGATTTATTATACTAACGGATCTCATGAAGTTTCTGTTGAGTTTTGTGTGCTGAAGTTTTCAAGTTTTGGGTGAGATCACGATGGATGAAGGAATAAGGAGCGGCAAGACCCTAAGATTGGGGATTCCCAAGGCACCCCAAGGTAATATTCAAGGAATACCCAAGTGTCTAAGCTTGGGGATGCCCCGGATGGCATCCCCCTCCTTCGTCTACAATCTATTGGTAACTTACTTGGAGCTATATTTTTATTCATCACATGATATGAGTTTTACTTGGAGCATCTTGTGCTATAGTTTTGTTTTTCTTTTAGTTTGCCACAATCATTGTTTGATGGACACACCTTTTTGAGAAGGACAGACATTTATCGTGATTTGTTAGAATACTCTATATGCTTCACTTATATCTTTTGAGCTAGGCAGTTGCTCTTGTGCTTCACTTATACTTGTTAGAGCACGACGGCGGTTATATTTTATAGAAATGATTGTACTCTCATGCTTCACTTAAATCTTTTTGAGAGTCTTAAATAGGAAGTGGTAATGTGCACGGGTTATGAGATTAGACCAAAAAGGATAGGTATTCAAGAGTGGTATAATATAAACTTTCATGTAGATCACTAAATATGAAACATATGTTTTAATTATATTGATGTAGTAATATGAAATGGTATTAGTTCATGATCATTGGTTCGTAAAAATATCGAGATTAAAGCTTGTTATGCACTACTCATTTAAGTGTCCGTTATGGCATGGTGGGGATGTTTGAGCATTTTTATGTCTGATTGAAATCCTTGTGTGCTGTCATAATCGGGGTTGCGCGATGGTTAACTCCTACCAACCTCCTCCCAAGGGGCATGCGAGTAGTACTTTGCTTCGAGGGCTAATAAAACTTTCACAATAAGTATATGAGTTCTTTATGACTAATGTGAGTTCATGGACAATTACTCACTCCTACCTTTCCGCAATTTGCTAGCCTCTTCGGTACTGTGCATTGTCCTTTCTCACCTCGAGAGTCGGTGCAAACTTCGCCGGTGCATCCAAATCCCGTGATATGATATGCTCTATCACACATAAGCCTCCTTATATCTTCCTCAAAACAGCCACCATACCTACCTATCATGGCATTTCCATAGCCATTCCGAGATATATTGCCATACAACTTCCACCATTCCGTCTTATGACATGTGTGTTCATCATCATATTGCTTTGCATGATCATACAGAGCTGACATGATATTTGTGGCAAAGCCACCATTCATCATTGTTATACATGTTACGCTAGATCATTGCACATCCTGGTACACCGCCAGAGGCATTCATATATGTGATAGCCTCGCTTAATAGGGATGGTAGACTACTCATATCAATAAGGAATTCCTTCTTTTCCGGGAGCCCATTCGGAAAGAAGTCCAAAGTTAAGCGTGCTCAGCTTGGAGTAATATCAGGATGGGTGACCGACCGGGAAGTTAGTCCCGGGTGCGCACGAGTGAGGACAAAGTGCGCAGGAAAGACTAGTATTGATCTATGGGGCAAGTCTAGATCCCGCCAGGAGTAACGACCACCGGCGGGTGTGTCCAGGGCGTTACAAGTTGGTATCAGAGCCGACCCTCGCGGTTACACGGATGTTTGCGGACAGGTGCGCGGTCATGTTGTACATGAAGTTTGTGACCCATCGTGGCACAGGGCATGGCACATGTGTCGGACTGGATGCACAGACGTATGTGCCAAGAGGGAAATTTCCTGTGGGCCGACGAGGATGTTGGTTCCTCTGAGTGGGGGTGTATGTGATAGCCTAGCTTAACAGGGATGGTAGACTACTCATATCAATATGGAATTCCTTCTTTTTTGGGAGCCCATTTGGAAAGAACTCCAAAGTTAAGCGTGCTCAGCTTGGAGTAATTTCAGGATGGGTGACCGACCGGGAAGTTTGTCCCGGGTGTGCACGACCCGCCAGAAGTAACGACCACCAGCGAGTGTGTCCGGGGCGTTACAATATAGAGTCATTCTGTATAGTTTTTATCGAATTGTAATATCGAGTTGTAAGTAAATAAAAGTGTGATGATCATCAATATTAGAGCATTGTCCTAGTGAGGAAAGGATGATGGAGACAATGATTCCCCCACAAGTCGGGAGGAGACTCCGGACAAAAAAAGAGAGGCCAAAAGAGCCCAACAAAAAAATGAAAATGAGAGAAAAAGAGAGAAGGGTCAATGATAATATCCTTTTACCACTTGTGTTGCATATTAGCACCATGCTCTTCATATAGAGAGTCTCCTGAGTTATCAATTTCATATACTAGTGGGAATTTTTCATTATAGAACTTGGCTTGTATATTCCGATGATGGGCTTCCTCAAATGCCTGAGGTCTTTGATACGTCTCCAACATATCTATTAGCTCAGTGCCCAGTGCCAGTTCCAGTTTTCTGCTTGTTTTTTGGCTTTTCAGAAAATCAATATCAAATAAAGTCCAAACGGGAAAAAAAATCTTTTGATTAATTTTTTCTGGACCAGAAGGGACCCTCGAAGCTTCGGGAGGAGACCAGACGAGATACGAGAGAGCCACAAGCTCCCCCTGAGCTTGTGGGCCCCACCCAGCTCCGTTTGACCTAATTCCAAGCCTATAAATTTCCAAATATTCCCAAACCAACAGAGAGCCACCCGAAGAAACTTTTCCGCCGCCGCAAGCTTCTGTTCTTCCGCGATCCCATCTGGAGGCCTTTTCCGGCAATCTACCAGAGGGAGAATCGATCACGGAGGACTTCTACATCAACCTTGCTGCCCTTCCGATAATGTGTGAGTAGTTCACCACAGACCTACGGGTCCATAGCTAGTAGCTAGATGGCTTCTTCTCTCTCTTTGATCTTCAATACCATGTTCTCCTCGACCTTCTTGGAGTTCTATCCGATGTAATCTTCTGTTGCGGTGTGTTTGTTGGGATCCGATGAATTGTGGGTTTATGATCAGATTGTTCATTGAAAGTAATTGAGTCTTCTCTGAACTCTTTTATGCATGATTGTTATAGCTTTGTATTTCTCTCCGATCTATCCGTTTGGTTTGGCCAACTAGATTGATTTACCTTCAGCGGGAGAGGTGCTTTGTAATGGGTTCAATCTTGCGGTGCTCTATATCCCAGTGACAAAGTAGGGGACAAGACACGTATTTGTATTGTTGCCATTAAGGGTAAAACGATGGGGTTTATTCATATTGATTGGGTTTACTTTGTCTACATCATGTCATCTTGCTTAAGGCGTGATAACCCACAAGTATAGGGGATCAGTTGTAGCCTTTCTCAATAAATAAGAGTGTCGAACCCAACGAGGATCTAAAGATAGAATTAATATTCCCTTCAAGTTCTATCGATCACCGATACAACTCTACGCACACTTAACGTTTGCTTTACCTAGAACAAGTATGAAACTAGAAGTACTTTGTAGGTGTTATGCTAGAACTACTTTGCAAGAATAAAACTAGGAGTTCTTAGCAAGAGTAAAACTACGAGTAATTTGCAAGATAATAAAACTTAGTTGTTTAGTAGAAAGTTTTTGTAACACAAGAGAAGGATTTGTCCCTAGGCAATCGATAACTAGACCGGTAGTCATTATTGCAATTTTATATGAGGGAGAGGCATGAGCTAACATACTTTTCGTACTTGGATCATATGCACTTATGATTGGAACTCTAGCAAGCATCCTCAACTACTAAAGATCATTAAGGTAAAACCCAACCATAGCATTAAGTAACAAGTTCTCTTTACTCCCATACGCAATAACCCCCTTACTCGGGTGTAAGCTTCTGTCACTCTAGCCGCCCACTATAAGAGAATTATGAACGTATTACAAACCCTACAGTGGGAATCCCTCACGCGTGCGCGACACGGAGGGCACCATAGGACAACACCAAAATAAAACATATAACTCAAACCAATCACGATCATCAATCAACCCATAGGACAAAACGAATCTACTCAAACATCATAGAATTGCCACATATCATTGGATAATAATATATAGCGTTAAGCACCATGTTTAAGTAGAGATTACAGCAGGGAGAAGAGGTGTTACACCGCTGCATAGAGGGGGAGAGAGTTGGTGTTGACGGCGGCGAAGTTGTTGGTGTAGATCGCTGTCACGATGGTTCCCCCATCGGCGTTCCAGCACCACCGGGAGAGAGGGGGGAGAGCCCCCCTCCTTCTTCTTCTTCCTTAGCCTCCCCCTAGATGGGAGGAGATTTTCCCCTCTAGTCCATGGACGCCATGGCTCCCAGAGGGTAGGTGCCCCTCCGAGATTGGATCTCTCTCTCTGTTCTCTTCTGTTTCGCGTTCCTGTTTTCTGGCCGAAAACCGTTTCTTATATTCCTGGAGATCCGTAACTCCGAGTGGGCAGAAATTTTGAGGGGATTTTCTTCTGGATATTATCTTTCTTGCGGCGGAAGAAGGGCCCCAACCGCCTTACAGGGGCACCACAAGCCTGCCAGGCGCGCCCCTCGAGCTTGTGGGCCCCTCGAGCATCGTCTCGCGTTGATTCTTTTTCCCAAAAATCACATATATTCCAAAATAAATCTCCATAATTTTTATCGCGTTTGGACTTCGTTTGTTATGGATTTTCTGTGAAACAAAAAACATGCAACAAACAGGAACTAGCACTGGGCACTTGATCAATATGTTAGTCCCAAAAATAATATAAAATGTTGCCAAAAGTATGTGAAAGTTGTAGAATATTGGCATGAAACAATCAAAAATTATAGATACGACAGAGGCGTATCAAGGCGTTATTCTATTTTCATTAACTTAAGGGATTTCTATTTTCATGCCCCTGGTTCCTTAGTTGTGCTAAGTTTTGCCCAAGCCAACAAACTTTGCTCACTTTTCCCCTCCCCCACCTCCTCGCGAAAGCCCAAACGCAGCCTTGCTGTTGGGTCAAAGCAGTTGACCGTTACCTGCTCAGTTACTGACGCGTGGGGGACGGAGAGCTTCGGACATGTGGGCCGCGTATGATAGGTGGGCCATGGCCGTGACTGCCTATGACGAGTGGGACCTGGGCAGGGTGAGCTATCACTTTGTTTTGCCTAAATTAGCCTGACCCAAGCAACCAGTCGCATCCCCCACACAGACCCACGCAGCAGCCGCCGCCGTGCCCGTAGCAGCCCCACCGCCACCGTGCTCGTAGCAGCCCCGCCGCCGCCGTGCTCGTAGCAGCCCCGCCGCCGCCGCTGTGCCCCTAGCAGCCCCCCTCCCGCCAACTCCGACCGTCTGCCTGAGCTCTGATGGCAAAGCGATCGGGTGCTACGGCGCAGCCCTTCGGCACATCTGCAGGTACTGTGCATGATAATTGGGCGGCTGGTACGTTTTGATTCGAAACCCTAGCAATTAGGATTCTATTATTAGTCGATTGAATGGGCGATTGAGCGATTGAATTTCTGTCCGTTGAGTTGCTTTAGTTTGCAATCAGTATCGACGTTTATTTAGGATTGGATTTGTGCATTTGGAACTCATGGCTGCTAGTTTGGAAACAGAAAACCCTTGAAATTAGGATTATTTCATCTTTAGTTATTTGTGCGTTTGGAATTCTAGTTCGTTTTTAATTATTTGTTTTGCAAATTTCAACTTTGATTGATGGCTAGCAGTTCCTGGATGGAAGAGGGCGATGGAAGAGTTCTGCACCGGAGACGAGCAGCTGATGGCGAAGTGCAAGGAAATATGCTCCTGGATTTCGAGCATGAACGCTCTCGTCACGCACGCGCTGGGCTTGACCTTGGAAGTGACCAAGGGTGAGTTTAAGCAGATGGTTCCTGGAGACAAGCGGGCAATCTCAATGGAGATTCTCCTCTAGGAAATGGCAGAGGCGATGGAGTCACCGGATCCTCGACAGCGAGCTCGCTGGTACGAGTACCGCTCCTGCCTCGCGTCGCCGAATCCAGAGGCAGAAGGGCCGGTTAATTTGCGTATTATTGAGATCGTCAATGACGAACCAGAAGAGGAGGATGCAGACGTTGACGAGAAGGAGGATGTTGTCGAGGAGGACGGTTCTAACGAGAAGGAGGGTTCTGACGAGGAGGAGGAAGATGAGGATTCTGGCGAGGAGGAGGAGGAAGACGATTCTGACGAGGAGGATGAGCAGCTGGAGGATTCTGACGAGGTGCAGGAGGAGGATACAGAAGATGACAGCTACTAGGGGGGTCTGCAGATCATCGCACAGGAGGAGGTTGCAGAAGAGGTGGGCAATCAGGGGGGTATGGAGATCATCGCTTCACCTGCTGACATGAATCTGACGTTTCCAGTGGACAACTGGGATGAGCAGATGGATGACCAGGTGCTGTTGGATGCTGATGCCGGGGAGAATCTGCCGCTGCTCACTTTGGAGACCAAGCCGGGTTGCAAGACTGCCCCAATAGTGGTGGAGCAGTATGAGCTCTCGGTTCAGTTCGAGTAGAATGCTGAACGGTTCCACAGCCGCCTAGCTCGCCATGTGAAGCGTCTCCCGCCCCCTACTCACTAGTGCTGAGGATCCGACATGTGGATGCCCAATGTTTAATGAAAATAGTATGTTGTTGCCATACTAAGAATTGCTAAGCTTAATCATGCCATTAACTTTTGTTTGAATGTGGTTACTAAGTTGGTGTATGCTACGTTTTGGATTTCCTACGTGGAGTGCCTTTTGCATGTTGAAAAACAGTGCAGCATGCAAAGTTACCTAAAATAGAAACATGCAAAACTTACTTAAAAAGGTGCAACATTAAAAAATAACCAAAAATAGGTCAACATAGAATGAGAGTTTCATGCACTTGCGGAGATTACCCAAATAAATTACAACATGTACATAAGTAGTCCAAAAAGGTGCAACATGTATGTAAGTAGTCCAAAAAAGTGCAACCTGTACATCCACCAAATTTTCAAACTTGTGGTATTGCAAGTCTATGATTTTTCCCAGTAACTAGTTCACACAAAAGGGCTCCATGCACAAGGATTTCATTTTTTTGAGGCTTTTTTCATTTTCTTTGATTTTTTTCAAAATGAGGTCAAACTTGCAAGGTTGACCAATCCTACAAGATGGTTGGGAATTTCAACTTTGGTTGTGCCCAGTGCCTACACCACCAATTCTTTTTTTTTGAGCAAAAACACAGTGGGGAAGGTCCCCACTGTAACTCTATTTTTCATTAATATTGTGGGACAATTATAAGAGGTTGTACATAGATGTGGTCAATCAAAGCATAAATCTGCATGTAATATAGCCAAGATTGCATTCCTTCTTTCAAACTAGGTTTTGCCTTCTTGATGATCATATCAAAGTGTTCCTTGAAACTTGAGATGCAATATGCCATGCTCTTAGTTTTGTGATCAAAGATGATGCTATTCCTATGTTTCCATAGGCTCCAGCAACCTATAATTAGGCATTCCTTGAAACAGCTGACATTGTTCTGCCTCCTCCCATCAATCAGCATATCTAAGAGATCATAATCAGTGTTCCACTGAAAACCAATGGCCAGCCAAAAAATCTGACTGAAATCACAACTGAAAAATAGGTGAAGTAGGTGTTCATTAGGCTCATCATCACATAACACACATCTGCTATTTTCAATATAGAAAATTTTCCTCATAAGAAGGTCTCTAGTATTTAGTCTATCTTGTAGTAGCAGCCAGAAGAAAAATTTCTGTTTGGGCAGAGAGCTTGATTTCCAAATCCATTGGAAAGGTTTAGGGGCATCAGGTGGGTTCCCAATGTATTCCAAATATATCCTTTTATTGGAATATTTAGTTCCACTCCAATAGAACTTCCAAGTGTCATGTGAGTCATGATTTCCTCTGTTGTTTATCACGTCCCACCAATTCAAAAGCTTAAAATGATTTTTGCCAATTTTCAGGACCAACATACATCACACTTGTAGTTCAAATCTGAGCAATTCCTCATAAATCTCTAGAAATTCACTAAATGGATGAAATATAGGAAAAAACTAGAAAATTCATGAAACTTGGGAATTGTGCATGAAATGTGGTCTACTTTGGATGAAAAATTAAAGGGACCAATTTTCAAACTTATTTCAGGCACTTACTTCACAAAAAATGTCGTTTCTTGCACCAGAAAAATGGAAAAATAAGTTTTTATTAAAAATATATATATAATTGCTATGCTAACATTGTCCACGATGGTAACACCCATGGTTGTGCCAAATTTGGACATGTTATTATGAACTATGCCATGGATTTGGCCATGACCATGGGCATCTGCATTGAAATCCAGACAAGTTCATAGTAGATAGGCCATTCTGTGAAGGTTTTTTTTTCAAACTTGTGGTATTGCAAATCTATGATTTTTCCCAGTAACTAGTTCACACAAAAGGGCTCCATGCACAAGGATTTCATTTTTTGAGGCTTTTGTCATTTTCTTTGATGTTTTTCAAAATAAGGTCAAACTTGCAAGATTGACCAATCCTACAAGATGGTTGGGAATTTCAACTTTGGTTGTGCCCAGTGCCTACACCACCAATTCAAAAGCTTAAAATGATTTTTGTCAATTTTTCAGGACCAACATACATCACACTTGTAGTTCAAATCTGAGCAATTCCTCATAAATCTCTAGAAATTCACTAAATGGATGAAATATAGGGAAAAAACTAGAAAATTCATGACACTTGGGCATTGTGCATCAAATGTGGTCTACTTTGGATGACAAATTAAAGGGACCCATTTTCAAACTTATTTCAGGCACTTACTTCACAACCAGCAAGTCTTTTCAAAAGTAACCGGTCTATCTGGGCTCTAGTTATATACTGTTCGGTCAACATGGGGTCTTTTGCAAAAGTTGCAGCTCTCTCTGCTCCGCCGTCGCCCGTACGCCTACCGCCTGCCATCAAGAGGGCAGAGCCACGTGGCGGTGCGGCATTACCACCACCGCCGCCCTTCCCGCCACCAGGCACTCCCGCCAATTCTAGATGCCGTGGAAAAAATCTCCCGCCAACGACGCTCCACCCCCGCACTCCCCTGATTAAATACCGGCGTGCGGCAATCGTTCCACCAACGCTTCAATCCATTGCTTCCACACGAGCGCAATCCAAAGCTAGTTCAGCCGCCATGGTGAGACAGCGACAGACCGCAAGGATCTCCACGGGAGGTCTCTGCCCCAAGGCGCCGGTGCCCGGCACCGGCGGCGGCTCCAACACCGGAGGGCTGCGGGCTCCAACTCCGGCACGCGGGCCAACCCTGCCGCTAGCTTCTACTATGGCGCTTCCTCGGTGGGCTCGGGCTCCTACTCCAACTACTTCGAGCTCGAGCCCACGTCGTCCGAGCTGTCTCATAACCGCAGGGAGCTCGAGGAAGAGGACGCCAAGGAGGAGGTGGCCTTCGAGGCGATGCAGGAGCACCTCGACGTCTACGGCGTCGAAGATGTGGCCTAGGAAGATGTATCGGCTCCTATGTACGATGCTGCCGTGCTCATTGCCCAGGCCGAGGAGGCCCTGTGCGCGGCGTAGTAGCAGCTCGACCAGGTGGTGCTAGCCGCGTCTCTGTCCATGGCGCAGGCAGAGGCTGTCAGGCGTCGAGCGACTGAAGAAGAGGCCGCAGCTCGAGAGCAGAGGAGGGCGGCTACTCTACATGCAACGGCCTCCGTCGAGGCGGAGGGCGAGGGACCGGACGTCGTCATCCTATCCTCCTCCTCCGACGAACAACATAACGACGACGATGGCACCATCATCCTTTCGGATGATGAAGACAAGTAGTTGTCCATCTGTTCTCGCTGTCGCCACCGGCCGTCCATCTTATGTTGACCCTGTTTAAATATCGTATTAGTGTAGTGTCACTATGTCAGTTCCTTTTTTAAGCGTTGAACAAATCTACGAGCATGGTTATTAAGCTTATCCGAATCTCTGAACCTGCTGTGTTTTACACCGCTGCGTTCTATCTTTCCAGTGTCTCTGACTCGTGGGCCCTTCTCTAACATAGAAAATATCAGGTCAAATAGACCCGCGTCTGCCCATAAGCAAACAGACGCACACAGCTGAAATGGCTCGCACGATGCATAAACAAGCGTTGGTCCCGAGTTCGACCCCCACGGGCGGAATTATATTCCACCCTTCTTTTGCAAATAAATCAGACACTGACATGTGGGTCCTGCGGTGTCCCAAGCGTCAGTATATTTCACTATTTTTTCCTAATATACTAGACACTGACAGGTGGGTCCTGGGTGTCCCAAGTGTCAGTATATTTCACTATTTCCCCCTAATATACTAGACACTGACAGGTGGGTCCTGGGTGTCCCACGCGATAGTATATGCGCCAGGTAACGGTCAACTACATTTACCCGACGGAAACGCTCTCTTTTGGGCATATTTGAGTGTCGGGCGAGTGGTGGAGGGGAAAAGTGAGGGAAGTTTGTTGGGTGGGGCAAAACTGAGTAGTACTAAGCAACCGAGGGCACAGAAATAGAAATCCCTTAACTTAATACCCTAGATGCATGCTGGATAGCGGTCGACGGGTGGAGTAATAGTAGTAGATGCAGGCAGGAGTCGGTCTACTTGTCTCAGACGTGATGCCTATATACATGATCATCGCCATGAATAACATCAAAACTATGCACTTTTCTATCAATTGTCCAACAGTAATTTGTCTACCCACCGTATGCTATGTGTTCGAGAGAGAAGCCTCTAGTGAAAACTATGGCCCCCGGGTCTGTTAGGGAATGTTGCATGGGAAACAAAAAATTTCCTACGCTAACCAAGATCGATCTAGGAGATGAACATCTACGAGAGGAGAGATTGCATCTACATACCCTTGTAGATCGCTAAGTGGAAGCGTTAAGAAACGCGGTTGATGTAGTCGAACGTCTTCGCGATCCAATCACGATCCGTCCCGCGAACTCCCGATCAAGTGCCGAACGGATGGCACCTCCGCGTTCAACACACGTGCGGCTTGATGATGCCTTCACCTCCTCGATCCAGCGAGCGATGGTGAAGTAGTAGCTCGAGTCCTCCGGCAGCACGACGGCGTGGCGGTGGTGGTGGTGGAGCAATCTCAGCAGAGCTTCGCTAAGCTACGCGGAGAGAGAGAGGAACTACGAGGGAGAGGGAGGGCAGCGCCGTGGCATAGATGGGTGCAGCTGCCCTCTCTCTACCCCTCTATATATAGGGGAAGGGAGGGGTGGAGGCACCCTAGGGTTTCCCCTAGGGGGGCCGGCGGCCACAGATGGGGGCGGCCAGGGTTTGGGTGCCCCCCCCCCCGAGGCGCATTGCCTCCCAAGTATAGGGGGCGGCTGCCCTAGGGGGTGCGCCACCTCCCTGGCCGAGTGGGCTTGGGTGAGGGGAGGCGCCCAGCCCCTTCTGGGCTGGTGTGCCCCCTCCCTTGGCCCATGAGCCCCCCCCCAACACTTGCCGGGGGCCCCCCGAAACCCTTTTCGGTACTCCATCGAAAACCCCGGTACCCCCGGAACACTTCTGGACTCCGATACCCTTTGTCCTATATATCAATCTTCACCTCCGGACCATTCCGGAGTTCCTCGTCATGTCCGAGATCTCATCCGGGACTCCGAACAACCTTCGGTCACCAACATAATAACTCGACTATACTTATATCGTCACCAAACGTTAAGTGTGTAGACCCTGCGGGTTCGAGAACTATGCGGACATGACCGAGACACCTCCACGGTCAATAACCAATAGCGGGACCTGGATGCCCATATTGGTTCCTACATATTCTACGAAGATCTTTATCGGTCGAACGTCGATGTCAAGGATTCAGTCAATCCCGTATGCAGTTCCCTTTGTCCATCGGTATGTTACTTGCCCGAGATTCGATCGTCGGTATCTCCATACCTAGTTCAATCTCGTTACCGGCAAGTCTCTTTACTCGTTCCGTAATACAAGATCCCATGGCTAACTCTTTTGTCACATTGCCTGCAAGCTTATTGTGATGTTGTATTACCGAGTGGGCCCTGAGATACCTTTCCGCCATACGGAGTGACAAATTCCCAGTCTTGATCCATGCCAACTCAACAGACACCCTCGGAGATACCTGTAGAGCATCTTTATAGTCACCCAGTTACGTTGCGACGTTTGATACACACAAGGTACTCCTCCGGTGTCAGTGAGTTGCATGATCTCATGGTCATAGGAATAGATACTTGACATGCGAAAACGATAGCAATAAACTTGACACGATCATATGCTACATTTATAGTTTGGGTCTTGTCCATCACATCATTCTCCTAATGATGTGATCCCGTTATCAAATGACAACTCATGTCTATGACCAGGAAACCATGGCCATCTTTGATCAACGAGCTAGTCCGGTAGAGGCTCACTAGGGACATGTTGTTGTCTACGTATCCACACATGTATTTGTGTTTCCAACCAATACAATTATAGCATGGATAATAAACGATTATCACGAACAAGGAAATATAATAATAACCATTTTATTATTGCCTCTAGGGCATATTTCCAACAGTCTCCCACTTGCACTAGAGTCAATAATCTAGCATTACATGGTTATGAATCTAACACCCATAGAGTTCTGGTGTTGATCATGTTTTGCCCGTGGAAGAGGTTTAGTCAACGGATCTGTAACATTCAGATCTGTGTGCACTTTGCAAATGTTTATGTCCTCCTCCTTGATCGCATCGCGGATGGAATTGAAGCGTCGCTTTATGTGTCTGGTCCTCTTGTGAAACCTTGGTTTCTTGGCTAGAGCAATGGCACCAGTGTTATCACAGAACAGAGTCATCGGGTCAAGTGCACTGGGCAGCTTACCGCTCCCCCATTTAGAATATATAAGTATCCGGTTTGAGACTTAGAGTCATCCGGATCAGTGTCAAAGTTTGCATCGACGTAACCCTTTACGACGAGCTCTTGATCACCTCCATAAACGAGAAACATTTCCTTAGTCTTTTTCAGGTACTTAAGGATATTCTTGACCGTTGTCCAGTGTTCCACTCCTGGATCACTTTGAAACCTTCCGGCCATACTTATGGCAAGGCTGACATCTGGTCTTGTGCACAGCATCGCATACATGATAGAGCCTATGGCAGAAGCATAGGGGATGACACTCATCTTTTCTCTATCCTCTGTAGTCGCTGGGCATTGAGTCTTACTCAACTTCACACCTTGCAAAACAGGCAAAAAACCCTTCTTGGACTGATCCATTTTGAACTTCTTCAAAACTTTATCAAGGTATGTGCTCTGTGAAAGTCCTATTAAGCGTCTCGATCTATCTCTATAGATCTTGATGCCTAATATGAAAGCAGCTTCTCCTAGGTCCTTCATTGAAAAACTCTTGTTCAAATATTCCTTCACGCTTCCCAAAAGTTCTATATTGTTTCCAATCAGTAATATGTCATCCACATATAATATTAGAAACGCTATAGAGCTCCCATTCACTTTCTTGTAAATACAAGCTTCTCCATAAACTTGTATAAACCCAAACGCTTTGATCACCTCATCAAAGCGAAGATTCCAACTCCGAGACGCTTGCACCAGTCCATAAATGGATCGCTGGAGTTTGCAAACTTTGTCAGCATTCTCTGGATCGACAAAACCTTCTGGTTGCATCATATACAACTCTTCCTTAAGAAAACCGTTAAGGAACGCTGTTTTGACATCCATCTGCCAAATTTCATAATCGAAAAATGCAGCTATTGCTAACATGATTCTGACGGACTTAAGCATCGCTACGGGTGAGAAAGTCTCATCGTAGTCAACTCCTTGAACTTGTGAAAAACCCTTTGCCACAAGTCGAGCTTTATAGATGGTGACATTACCATCTGCGTCCGTCTTCTTCTTGAAGATCCATTTATTCTGAATGGCCTTTCGCCCTTCAGGTAATACTTCCAAAGTCCATACTTTGTTTTCATACATGGATCCCATCTCGGATTTCATGGCCTCTAACCATTTAAGACAGGGTTACCGTACCACTCAGGAGCAGTACGTATCCTTGTCGACCTACGAGGTTCGATAGTAACTTGATCCGAAGCTTCATGATCACCATCATCAGCTTCCTCTTCAACTGACGTAGGTTCCACAGAAACATCTTTCTGCGAAGTGCTACTTTCTGGTTGAAGTAAAGGTTCAACAACCTCATCAAGTTCTATCTTCCTCCCACTCAATTCTTTCGAGAGAAACTCTTTCTCGAGAAAGGACCCGTTCTTAGCGACAAACACTTTGCCTTCGGATCTGAGATAGAAGGTATACCCAACCGTCTCTTTTGGGTATCCTATGAAGACGCATTTGTCCGCATTGGGTTCAAGCTTTTTTGGCTGAAGCCTTTTGACATAAGCATCGCATCCCCAAACTTTAAGAAACGACAACTTTGGTTTCTTGCCAAACCACAGTTCATACGGTGTTGTCTCAACGGACTTAGATGGTGCCCTATTTAAAGTGAATGCAGCTGTCTCTAACGCATAACCCCAAAATGATAGTGGCAGATCGGCAAGAGACATCATGGAACGCGCCATATCCAATAAGGTTCGATTACGACGTTCGGACACACCATTACGCTGTGGTGTTCCAGGTGGCGTCAACTGTGAAACAATTCCACATTGTCTTAAGTGACTGCCAAACTCATAACTCAGATATTCTCCCCCTCAATCAGATCGTAGGAATTTGATTTTCTTGTTACAATGATTCTCAACTTCACTCTGAAATTGCTTGAACTTTTCAAACGTTTCTGACTTGTGTTTCATTAAGTAAATATACCCATATCTACTCAAATCGTCGGTGAAGGTGAGAAAATAACGATATCCACCGCGCGCCTCAATGCTCATCGGACCGCACACATCAGTATGTATGATTTCCAACAAGTCACTTGCCCGTTCCATTGTTCCGGAGAACGGGGTCTTAGTCATCTTGCCCATGAGGCATGGTTCGCATGTATCAAGTGATTCAAAATCAAGTGACTCCAAAAGTCCATCAGCATGGAGTTTCTTCATGCGTTTTACACCAATATGACCTAAGCGGCAGTGCCACAGGAAAGTGGTACTATCATTATCAACTCTACATCTTTTGGCATTAATGTTATGAACATGTGTATCATCACTATCAAGATTCAATAAGAATAAACCCCTCACAATGGGTGCATGACCATAAAAGATATTACCCATATAAATAGAACAACCATTATTCTCTGATTTAAATGAGTAACCATCTCGCATTAAACAAGATCCAGATATAATGTTCATGCTCAACGCAGGCACTAAATAACAATTATTCAGGTTCATCACTAATCCTGATGGTAATCGAAGAGCGAGCATGCCGACGGCGATCACATCAACCTTGGAACCATTTCCCACGCGCATCGTCACTTCGTCCTTTGCCAGCCTCCGTCTATTCCATAGTTCCTGCTTTGAGTTGCAAATGTGAGCAACCGCACCGGTATCAAATACCCAGGCACTATAACGAGAGTTGGTAAGGTACACATCAATAACATGTATATCATATATACCTTGTTTGGTGTTGGCCCTCTTCTTGTCGGCCAGATACTTGGGGCAATTCCGCTTCCAGTGGCCAGTTCCCTTGCAATACAAGCACTCAGTTTCCGGCTTGGGCCCAGCCTTGGGTTTCTTCACGGGAGGGGCAACTACTTTGCCACTCTTCTTGGAGTTTCCCTTCTTGCCCTTGCCCTTCTTCTTGAAACTAGTGGTTTTATTGGCCATCAACACTTGATGCTCCTTCTGGATGTCTGACTCAGCGACTTTCAGCATCGCAAACAGCTCGGCGACTGACTTGTTCATCCCTTGCATGTTATAGTTCAACACAAAGCTCTTGTAGCTAGGTGGTAGCGATTGAAGAACTCTGTCAGTGATCGCCTCTGGCGGGAGCACAACTCCCAACTCAGCCAGACGGTTGTAATACCCAGACATTTTGAGTATGTGTTCACTGACAGACCCGTTCTCCTCCATCTTGCAAGCATAGAACTTATCAGAGGTCTCATACCTCTCGATCCGGGCATTCTTCTCAAAAATAAACTTCAACTCCTGGAACATCTCATATGCTCCATGACGTTCAAAATGCCTTTGAAGTCTCGGTTCTAAGCCATACAACATGGCGCACTAAACTATTGAGTAGTCATCAACACGCGCCTGCCAGGTGTTCATAACGTCCACAGACACTGGAGGGGGTTGCTCACCAAGCGGTGCATCAAGGACATAAGCCTTTTGGGCAGCCGTGAGGATAATCCTCAGATTACGGGCCCAGTCTACAAAGTTACTTCCATCATCTTTCAGCTTGGCTTTCTCTAGGAACGCATTGAAATTCAGGGAAGCTACTGCGCAAGCCATTGATCTACAACATAAATTTGCAAAGACAACTTAGACTATTGTTCAAGATAATGAGTTTAGTTTACTTAAAAACTCCCACTCAAATCGACATCCCTCCGGTCGTCCGAGTGTAACATGATCCAAATTCACCAACCCAAGTCCGATCATCACGTGAGATGAGGTGGTTTCAATGGTGAACATCTCCATGTTGATCATATCTACTATATGACTCATGTTCGACCTTCCGGTCTCTTGTGTTCCGAGGCCATGTCTGTACATGCTAGGCTCGTCAAGTTTAACCCAAGTGTTCCACATGTGCAAAACTGGCTTGCACCCATTGTATGTGAACGTAGAGTCCATCACACCCGATCATCACGTGGTGCTTCGAAACGACGAACTTTCGCAACGGTGCACACTTGGGGAGAACACAATTTTATCTTGAAATTTTAGAGAGGGATCACCTTATAATGCTACCGTCGTCCTAAGCAAAATAAGATGCATAAAAAGATTAACATCACATGCAAATCATAAGTGACATGATATGGCCATGAACTTGTGCTTTTGATCTCCATCTCCAAAGCACCGGCATGATTTCCATCGTCACCGGCATGACACCATGATCTCCATCATCGCGTCGCCATCGGGGTTGTCACGCCAACCATGCTTCTACTACTATTGCTACCGTTTAGCGATAAAGTAAAGCATTACATAGCGCTTAATGATTGACACGCAGGTCATACAATAATTAAAGACAACCCTATGGCTCCTGCCGGTTGCCGTATTCATCGACATGCAAGCTGAGATAAACTATTACAAAACATGATCATCTCATACATCAAATATATTTCATCATGTCTTTGGCCATATCATATCACAACATACCCTGCAAAAACAAGTTAGACGTCCTCTAATTTGTTGCCGTCATGTCTTACGTGGCAGCTATGGGTATCTAGCAAGAACGATTCTTACCTACGCAAAACCACAACGGTGATATGCAAGTTGCAATTTAACCTTCTACAAGGACCGCCTTTGTCGAATCTGATTCAACTAAGGTGGGAGAGACAGACACCCGCCAGCCATCTTATGCAACAAAGTCGCATGTCAGTCGATGGAACCGGTCTCATGTACGTGGACATGTAAAGTTGGTCCGGGCCGCTTCATCCCACAATACCGCTGAATCAAGAAAAGACCAAGGAAGGAAGCAATCTAAATATCAACGCCCATAAACTCCTTTGTGTTCTACTCGTGATGTCATCTACGCAAAGACCTAGCTCATGATGCCACTGTTGGGGAACGTTGCATGGGAAACAAAAAAATTCCTACGCTCACCAAGATCGATCTAGGAGATGAACATCTATGAGAGGAGAGATTGCATCTACATACCCTTGTAGATCGCTAAGCGGAAGCGTCAAGAAACGCGGTTGATGTAGTCGAACGTCTTCGCGATCCAATCACGATCCGTCCCGCGAACTCCCGATCAAGTGCCGAACGGACGGAACCTCCGCGTTCAACACACGTACGGCTTGATGACGCCTTCACCTCCTCGATCCAGTGAGCGATGGTGAAGTAGTAGCTCGAGTCCTCCGGTAGCACGACGGCGTGGCGGCGGTGGTGGTGGAGCAATCTCCGCAGAGCTTCGCTAAGCTACGCGGAGAGAGAGAGAGGAACTACGAGGGAGAGGGAGGGCAGTGCCGTGGCATAGATGGGTGCAGCTGCCCTCTCTATACCCCTCTATATATAGGGGAAAGGGAGGGGTGGAGGCGCCCTAGGGTTTCCCCTAGGGGGGCCGGCGGCCACAGATGGGGGCGGCCAGGGTTTGGGTGCCCCCCCCCAGGCGCCTTGCCTCCCAAGTATAGGGGGCGGCTACCCTAGGGGGTGCGCCACCTCCCTGGCCGAGTGGGCTTGGGTGAGGGGAGGCGCCCAGCCCCTTGTGGGCTGGTGTACCCCCTCCCTTGGCCCATGAGGCCCCCCAACACTTGCCGGGGGCCCCCCGAAACCCTTTTCGGTACTCCGTCGAAAATCCCGGTACCCCCGGAACACTCCCTTTGTCCATCGGTATGTTACTTGCCCGAGATTCGATCGTCGGTATCTCCATACCTAGTTCAATCTCGTTACCGGCAAGTCTCTTTACTCGTTCCGTAATACAAGATCCCGTGGCTAACTCTTTAGTCACATTGCCTGCAAGCTTATTGTGATGCTGTATTACCGAGTGGGCCCTGAGATACCTTTCCGCCATACGGAGTGACAAATTCCCAGTCTTGATCCATGCCAACTCAACAGACACCCTCGGAGATACCTGTAGAGCATCTTTATAGTCACCCAGTTACGTTGCGATGTTTGATACACACAAGGTACTCCTCCGGTGTCAGTGAGTTGCATGATCTCATGGTCATAGGAACAGATACTTGACATGCGAAAACGATAGCAATAAACTTGACATGATCATATGCTATGTTTATAGTTTGGGTCTTGTCCATCACATCATTCTCCTAATGATGTGATCCCGTTATCAAATGACAACTCATGTCTATGACCAGGAAACCATGGCCATCTTTGATCAACGAGCTAGTCCGGTAGAGGCTCACTAGGGACATGTTGTTGTCTACGTATCCACACATGTATTTGTGTTTCCAACCAATACAATTATAGCATGGATAATAAACGATTATCACGAACAAGGAAATATAATAATAACCATTTTATTATTGCCTCTAGGGCATATTTCCAACAGGGTCTACTTTAAATATAAAAAGAAAACCTAAAAACCTTTGCTGCAATTTATTTACTTTTATTTACTTTTGCAATTTATCCAACTACCTATACAAGATTTAATCCTTGCAATTAACGAGTTCAAGGGGATTGACAACCCTCTTGCCCGCGTTGGGTGGAAGTGCTGTTCACGAGGCTTTGCGGGATTCTCCTATTGGTTCGATAACCTTGGTTCTCACTGAGGGAAATACTTATCTCTACTGTACTGCATCTCCTCTCCTCTTCGAGGAAAATCCCAACGCAGCTCACAAGTAGCAGTCTTCATGAGCAAGCAAGTTGGATGCACACCCACTTAGTTTCTGTTGAGCTTTCATACACTTATAGATCTTAGTGCATCCGTTGCATGGCAATCCCTACTCCTCGCATTGATATCGATTGATGGACTTCTCCATTGCCTATTGATCTGCCGAGTTGATGCGAGCCTTTCTTCCTTTTTGACTTCTCCTATATACCTTTACCACCACATTCAATTCCACCTATATTGCTAATGTCCATGTGTCATGCTCATGTATTGAGTGGAGTTGAAAATGCTGAAGCACATTAAAAGTATGATACAATTGCCTGGTTTGACACCGGGGTGCTCATGATTTATATTTATGCGGTGAAGGCGGAGTCATGCCATGCTTACATAATTCAATGAGTAGGGATAACACTCTTTGAGTATCGTATATATTGAAAATTTAATGATTATGTTCTTGTATTCATGGATATTATTATGTTGATATCAATTACTTCATCATTTCTCAATATTTACACCATGAGAGAGATTACAAGATAAACATCCTAGGTAGCATTCAACATCAAAAATTCTGTTTTTATCATTTACCTACTTGAGGACGAGAAGGAATTAAGCTTGGGGATGCGGATACGTCTCCAACGCATCTATAATTTTTTATTTATTCATGCTATTATATTATCTATCTTGGATACTTTATATGCTTTATATGCAATTTTATATCATTTTTGGGAACTAACCTACTAACCCAGTGCCCAGTGCCAGTTGTTGTTTTTTGCCTGTTTTTTGGGTTTTTAGGAAATCTATACCAAACGAAGTCCAAATGGAATAAAACCTTTAAAATGATTTTTTCTGGACCAGAAGGGACCGTAGAAGATTCGGTAGGAGGCCAGGAGACGTACGGGAGAGCCACGAGCTCACGTGGCGCGCCCATGGGAGGTGCGCCACCCGAGCTCATGGGTCCCACGCAACTCCGTTTGACCTAATTCCACTTCTCTAAATTCCCTAATATTCCAAAACCAACAGAGAGCCACCCGAAATAAATTTTCCGCCGCCGCAAGCTTCTGTTCTTCCGCGATCCCATCTGGAGGCCTTTTCTGGCGATCTGCCGGAGGGGGAATCGATCACGGAGGGCTTCTACATCAACCATGCTGCCCTTCCGATGATGTGTGAGTATTTTACCACAGACCTACGGGTCCATAGCTAGTACCTAGATGGCTTCCTCTCTCTTTGATCTTCAATACAAAGTTCTCCATGATCTCCATGGAGTTCCAAGTGATGTAATCTTCTTTTGCGGTGTGTTTGTTGGGATCCGATGAATTGTGGGTTTATGATCAGATTATTCATTGAAAGTAATTGAGTCATTTCTGAACTTTATTATGCATGATTGTTATAGCTTTGTATTTCTCTCCGATCTATCCATTTGGTTTGGCCACTAGATTGATTTATCTTCAGCGGGAGAGGTGCTTTGTGATGGGTTCAATCTTGCGGTGTCCTCACCTCATGACAGAAGGGGTAGCGAGGCATGTATTTGTATTGTTGCAATTAAGGATAAAACGACGGGGTTTATTCATATTGCCTGAGTTTATTCTGTCTACATCATGTCATCTTGCTTAAAGCGTTACTCTGTTTGTTATGAACTTAATACCATATATGCATGCTGGATAGCGGTCGATTGGTGGAGTAATAGTAGTAGATGCAGGCAGGAGTCAGTCTACTTGTCACGAACGTGATGCCTATATACATGATCATTGCCATGAATAACGTCATAACTATGCGCTTTTCTATCAATTGCCCAATAGTAATTTGTTTACCCACCGTATGTTATGTTTCGAGAGAGAAGCCTCTAGTGAAAACTATGGCCCCTAGGTCTACCTTTTATTATATTAGAAAACCCTAATTTCCTTTGCTGCAATTATTTTACTTTTTATTTAGTTTGCAATTTATACTTCTACCACTACCAGTTTTGATCCTTGCAAATAACGAGTACAAGGGGATTGACAACCCTCTTGCCCGCATTGGGTGCAACTATTTGTCTGTTTGTGTGCACGTGTTGTTTGACTAGGATTTGCTTGGTTCTCCTACTGGTTCGATAACATTGGTTCTCACTGAGGGAAATACTATCCGCTACTATATTGCTTCACCCTTCCTCTTCGGGAAAAATCCCAACGCAGCTCACAAGTAGCAGCACCATGCAGCTCCTCGGACCTTGGTAAGCAAGGCATTCCGAGCATGGTTTTAGTGGCCTACAGCACGTGCCTACGCATGAGACTTGGTGGACAAGTGCTTCGGGTGCCAGCTCTTCGCTAAGAAGAGCTATTTACCGCCCATAGCCTTGAAAACAATCCCCATCACCTGGCCATTCGCGGCCTGGGGGCTGGACATGGTCAGAACACTCCGTAAAGGAACATCTAGCAAGAAATACTTGCTAGTTATGGTCGATAAGTTCACCATGTGGATTGAGGCAAGGCCTATGGCCTCGACAAAATCAAGACCTGTGATCAAATTCATCTTGGATGTAACACACCGTTATGGAATGCCTCACAACATCATCACGGACAATAGGTCAAACTTCACGGCCGATGAGGTGAAGGCATGGTGCACTCAACACAACATTAAGCTCGAATATGCGTCGGTCTACCACCTGCAAACCAGCGGACAAGTGGAAAGGGCCAACAGATTGATCTTAAGTGGTATAAAACCACGGTTGGTCCGATCTCTCAAATAACCGACAACAAATTGGTCAAAGAACTTGGCTCTGTGTTTTGGAGTTTACGCACAACCCCCAATAGATCCACAGGTTATACGCCATTCTTTATGGTGTCCGGTGATACATCTCCAACGTATCTATAATTTTTGATTGTTCCATGCCATTTAGTATCAATCTTGGATGTTTTATATGCAATTATATGCCATTATATATCATTTTTTGGGACTAACTTATTAACTCAGTGCCCAGTACCAGTTGTTGTTTTTTGCTTGTTTTTGTCTTTTTAGAAAACCATTATCAAAAAGAGTCCAAACGAGAAAAAAAAACTTTGGATTAAATTTTTCTGGACCAGAAGAGACCCATGAAGCTTCGGCAGAAGACCAGAGGAGCCACGAGGGAGCGACAAGCTCGGGAGGCGCGCCCTGGGGGATAGGGCGTGCCCCCCAGGCTTGTGCGCCCCTCGTAGCCCCTCCTGGCCTAATTCTAGCGCTATAAATTCCCAAATATTCCCAATATACCAAAGAGACAGAAGAGAAAACCTTTCCGCCGCCGCAAGCCTCTGTTCTTTCGCGATCCCATCTGGAGGCCTTTTCCGGTACTCTGTCGGAGGGGGAATCGATCACGGAGGGCTTCTTCATCAACCTTGCTGCCCTTCAGATGATGTGTGAGTAGTTTACCACAGACCTACGGGTCCATAGCTAGTAGCTAGATGGCTTCCTCTCTCTCTTTGATCTTCAATATCATGTTCTCGTCGATGTTCTTGGAGTTCTATCCGATGTAATTTTCTTTTGCGGTGTGTTTGCTGGGATCGGGTGAATTGTGAGTTTATGATCAGATTATTCATGAGAAATATTTGAGTCTTCTCTGAAATCTTTTATGCATGATTGTTATAGCTTTGTATTTCTCTCTGATCTATCGATTTGGTTTGGCCAACTAGATTGGTTTATCTTGCAATGGGAGAGGTGCTTTGTGATGGGTTCAATCTTGCGGTGCTCAATCCCAGTGATAGAAAGGGACATGACACGTATTTGTATTGTTGCCATTAAGGATAAAAAGATGGGTTTTAATCATATTGCTTGAGTTTACTTTGTCTACATCATGTCATCTTGCTTAAGGCGTTACTCTTTCATACGTAATACCCTAGATGCATGTTGGATAGCGGTCGATGGGTGGAGTAATAGTAGTAGATGCAGGCGGGAGTCGGTCTACTTGTCTCGAATGTGATGCCTATATACATGATCATTGCCATGAATCCTTCATAATTATTTGCTTTTCTATCAATTGCCCAACAATAATTTGTTTACCCACCGTATGCTATGTGTTCGAGAGAGAAGCTTCCAGTGAAAACTATGGCCCCCGGGTCTACTTTTATCATATATTTAAAACCAAAAATACCTTGCTGCAATTTATTTACTTTTATTTTATTTAGTATTTTAGTTTATCTATCTATCACTATCAGAATTAATCCTTGCAAATAACCGCTAAGAGGATTGACAACCCTCTTATTTGCGTTGGGTGCAAGTGTTTGCTTTTGTGTGTGCAGGTGCTGCTAAAGGGATTTTGCGTGGTTCTCCTACTGGATTGATAACCTTGGTTCTTAACTGAGGGAAATACTTATCTCTACTATACTGCATCATCCTCTCCTCTTCGGGGAAATACCAACGCAGTCTACAAGTAGAAGGAAGAATTTCTGGCGCCGTTGCCGGGGAGACATCTCCAAAATTTATCAAGTACCTTCGCACAAACTATCATCCACTTGCATTTATTTTATTTGCCTTTTTATTTGCATTTGCCTCTTGTTTTCATCTCCCCCACTTCTAATTTTTTTTACAAAAACACAAAAATATTTTTATTTGCTTGTTTGCTAGTTTGCTTGCTTTATTGCGATGTCTCAAGAAAATACAAAATTGTGTGACTTTTCCAATACTAATAATAATGATTTTATTAGTACTCCTATTGCTCCTCCCGCCTCTAGTGCGGAGTCATGTGACATTAATGCTGCCTTGCTCAATCTTGTTATGAAAGAACAATTTTCTGGTAGTCCTAATGAAGATGTTGCATTCCATCTAAATACTTTCGTTGAACTTTGTGATATGCAAAAGAAGAAAGATGTGGATAATGATATTGTCAAATTGAAATTATTTCCGTTCTCACTACAAGATCGTGCTAAAACTTGGTTTTCATCCTTGCCTAGAAATAGTATTGATTCTTGGGATAAGTGTAAGGATGCTTTTATTGCCAAGTATTTTCCTCCCGCTAAAATTATTTCTTTAAGAAATAAAATTATGAATTTTAAGCAACTTGAGCATGAACATGTTGCACAATCTTGGGAGAGAATGAAATTAATGATAAGAAATTGCCCAACACATGGTTTAAGTCTGTGGATGATCATACAAAATTTTTATGCGGGACTAAACTTTGTTTCTAGAAATTTGCTAGACTCTACCGCAGGTGGTACTTTTATGGAAATTACATTGGGAGAAGCTACAAAACTTCTTGACAATATTATGACAAATTATTCTCAATGGCACACTGAACGAACTCCAACTGGTAAGAAGGTAAATTTTGTTGAAGAAATTAATACTTTGAGTGATAAGATGGATGCTCTTATGAAATTAGTTGCTAGTAAAAGTGCTCATATTAATCCTAATGATGTGCCATTGTCTACTTTAATTGAGCAAAATAATGATGCTATTGATGTGAATTTTGTCTCTAGAAATAATTTCAACAACAATGCTTATAGGGGTAATTTCAATCCTAGACCGTTTCTTGGAAATTTACTATAATAATTATGGTAATCCTTATAATAATAATAATAATATATTAACCTAGTCTCTTTAAAGTAATATTAAAGAATTTATTAATTCGCAAAAGATTTTCAATGCTATGATAGAAGAAAAATTGAATAGAGTTGATGAATTGTCTAGGAACATGGATAGAGTTGCTCATGATTTGGAAAATCTTAAAATTAAAATTTTGCCACCCAAGCATGATATAAATGAGTCTATTAAAGCTATCTATGTCTCCATTAATGAAAGTAAAGAAAGGACCGCTAGGTTGAGAGCTAAGCGAGAATTTCTAGAAAAGGCTTTTCCACCCGGTTTCTATCGTAGTAATGATGAAGATATTAAAATGATTGCTGTCTCACCTATTGAATCATTATTTAGTAACATAAAACTTGATTAAAAAGGGACTGAATATGAGTCAACTTTAGCTAGAAGGCATCCCAATAATTTGGAGGGTGAAGATCTTAATGATAAAAATGAAAAAAGTGGGTTTGGAGAGGTCAAAACTTTAAATAGTAACGCACCCACTACTTTGGATTACAAGGACTTTAATTATGATAGTTGTTCTTTAATTGAGTGTATTTATATGTTGCAATCCATGATCAATTCACCTAATGCATATGAACAAAATAAAGCTTTCACTAAACACATTGTAGAAGCTATGATGAAAGCTCATGAAGAAAAACTTGAGTTGGAAGTTTCAATTCCTAGAAAATTGCAAGATGAATGGGAACCTACTGTTAAAGTCAAAATTAAATATTATGAATGTAATGTTCTATGTGATCTTGGTGCTAGCGTCTCCACTATACCAAAGTCTTTGTGTGATGTGCTAGGTCTCACCGATATGGATCCTTGTTCCCTTAATTTGCATCTAGCGGATTCCACTATTAAAAAAACCATTGGGTAGAATAAATGATGTGCTTATTCTTGCTAATAGAAATTTTGTGCCCGTGGATTTTATTGTTCTTGATATTGAATGCAATCCTTCTTCTCCTATAATACTTGGTAGGCCTTTCCTACAAACCATAGGTGCTATTATTGATATGAAAGAAGGTAATATAAGATTTCAATTTCCATTAAAGAAAGGGATGGAACACTTCCCTAGAAATAGCATTAAGCCACCTTATCAATCTATTATGAGGGCCACTTATGGAATTAATTTGAAGGATGACAACACTTGAAACTATGCATTATGCCTAGCTAGGGGCATAAAACAATAGCGCTTGTTGGGAGGCAACCCAATGAATAAAATAATTTTTTGTTTTACTTTCTGTTTTTGTGTGTTTACACAGTTATAGCCTCTGTTATGATTGTGTTTTTATCTTTTAATTAGTGTTTGCGCCAAGTAATGCCTTTGGGATGATTTGGAAGATAGTATAATTGATGCTGTTTGAAAACAAAAACTTTTGCATCCAGTGCTAGAATTTTGATTTTTCTCTGGAGCGTCAGAACCTTCTGAATTATTTACAAAATATTCATATATGAATTTCCCACGTTTTCCTAATTTTTCAGAATTTTTGGATTTACAGAAGTATGATTTTAATTCAGATCTTTACAGACTATTATGTTTTAGACAGATTCTGTTTTTGTTGCATAGTTTGCTTATTTTGATGAATCTATGGATCGTATCGGGGGGTATGAGTCATGGAGAAGTTGGATTACAGTAGCATTATGCCAATATTAAATATGAATAAATTTACAACAGTACCTAAAGTTTAAGATTTATTTGTTATACTAACGGATCTCACGAGGTTTCTGTTGAGTTTTGTGTGCTGAAGTTTTCAAGTTTTGGGTGAGACTACGATGGATAAAGGAATAAGGAGCGGCAAGAGCCTAAGATTGGGGATGCCCAAGGCACCCCAAGGTAATATTCAAGCAAGACTCAAGCGTCTAAGGTTGGCGATGCCCCGAAGGCATCCCCTCTTTTGTCTACAAGCTATCGGTAACTCACTTGGAGCTATATTTTTATTCATCACATGATATGTGTTTTACTTGGAGCGTCTTGTGATATAGTTTGTTTTCTTTTAAGTTTGACACAATCATCTTTGCTGAACACACCTTTTTGAGAGGGACACACATTATTCGTGATTTGTTAGAATACTCTATGTGCTTTACTTATATCTTTTGAGCTAGGCAGTTGCTCTAGTGCTTCAGTTATATCTTTTAGAGCACGGCGGTGGTTATATTTTAAATAAATAGTGGCATTCTCATGCTTCACTTATATCTTTTTGAGAGTCTAATGAATAGCAATGGTAATATGCACGGGTTATGAATTTGGTCCTAATATGATAGGTATTCAAGAGGTATATAATAAAAACTTTCATGTAGATCACTGAATATGATAAGTTTGATTCCTTGCAATAGTTTTGCGATATTAAGATGGTAATATGTGGGAGGTGCTAGTAGATAATTGTGGTTTAGAAAGAATATTGGTGTTAAGGTTTGTGATTCCCGAAGCATGCACGTATGATCTGTCGTTATGCTAAGAAGTTGGAGCATGATTTATTCTTGATTGTCTACCTTATGAGTGGCGGTTGGGGACGAGCGATGGTCTTTTCCTACCAATCTAACCCCCTGGGCATGCGTAGTAGTACTTTGCTTCGAGGGCTAATAAACTTTCGCAATAATTATATGAGTTCTTTATGACTAATGTGAGTCCATGGATTATACACACTCTCACCTTTCCGCAATTTGCTAGCCTCTTCGGTACCGTGCATTGCCCTTTCTCACATCGAGAGTTGGTGCAAACTTCGCCGGTGCATCCAAACCCCGTGATATGATACGTTGTATCACACATAAACCTCCTTATATCTTCCTCAAAACAGCCACCATACCTACCTATCATGGCATTTCCATAGCCATTACGAGATATATTGCCATGCAACTTCCACCGTTCCGTTGTTATGACACACATCGTCATTTTCATATTGCTTTGCATGATCATATAGCTGACATAGTATTTGTGGCTCAACTACCGTTCATCATTTTTCATACATGATACGCTAGTATCATTGCACATCCTGGTACACCGCCAGAGGCATTCATATAGAGTCATATTTTGTTCTAGTTTCGAGTTGTAAATTTCTTTTGAGTTGTAAGTAAATAGAAGTATGATGATCATCATTATTAGAGCATTGTCCCAGTGAGGAAATTAAAAAAAAGGCCAAAAAGAGCTCACGAAAAAAAGAGAAAGAAAAAAAAGGAAAAAAAGGAAAAAAAAGAAATGAGAGAAAAAGAGAGAAGGGGCAGTGTTACTATCCTTTTCATACTTGTGCTTCAAAGTAGCACTAGGTTTTTCATATAGAGAGTCTCCTATTTAGTCACTTTCATATACTAGTGGGAATTTTTCATTATAGAACTTGGCTTGTATATTCCGGTGATGGGCTTCCTCAAATGCCTGAGGTCTTCATGAGCAAGCAAGTTGGATGCACACCCACTTAGTTTTCATGTTGAGTTTTCATACACTTATAGCTCTTAGTGCATCCGTTCATGGCAATCCCTACTCCTCGCATTGACATCAATTGATGGGCATCTCCATAGCCCGTTGATTAGCCTCGTCCATGTGAGACTATCTTCTTATTTTTGACTTCCCCTTATTAATCGCTACCACCACATTCTATTCCACCCATAGTGCTATATCCATGGCTTGCGCTCATGTATTGCGTGGGGGTTGAAAAAGCTGAAGCGCGTTAAAAAGTATGAACCAATTGCTCGGCTTGTCATCGGGGTAGTGCATGATAAATATTTTGTGTTAAGAAGATGGAGCATGACATGATTCTGTGCTTTTGTAGGGATAACTTTCTTTAGCATTTTTATTTTGAAAGACATGATTGTTTATTAGTATGCCTGAGTATTGATGTCTTTATATCAAATTATAGACTATTGCTTTGAATCATTCGGATCTTATTATTCATACCGTAAGAGAGATTACATGATGAAACATGTTAGGTAGCATTCCACATCAAAAATTCTATTTTTATCATTTACCTACTTGAGGACGAGCAAGAATTAAGCTTGGGGATGCTTGATACGTCTCCAACGTATCTATAATTTTTGATTGTTCCATGCTATTATAGTATCAATCTTGGATGTTTTATATGCAATTATATGCCATTATATATCATTTTTTGGACTAACTTACTAACTCAGTGCCCAGTGCCAATTGCTGTTTTTTGCTTGTTTTTGTCTTTTCAGAAAATCATTATCAAAAAGAGTCCAAACGAGAAAAAACTTTGGATTAATTTTTTCTGGACCAGAAGAGACCCACAAAGCTTCGGGAGAAGACCAGAGAAGCCACGAGGGAGCGACAAGCTCGAGAGGCGCGCCCTGGGGGTAGGGCGCCCCCCCCCCCCAGGCTTGTGGGCCCCTCCTAGCCCCTCCTGACCTAATTACAGCGCTATAAATTCCCAAATATTCCCAATATACCAGAGAGACAGAAGAGAAAACCTTTCCGCTACCGCAAGCCTCTGTTCTTTCGCGATCCCATCTGGAGGCCTTTTCCGGTACTCTGCCGGAGGGGGAATCGATCACGGAGGGCTTCTTCATCAACCTTGCTGCCCTTCCGATGATGTGTGAGTAGTTTACCACAAACCTACGGGTCCATAGCTAGTAGTTAGATGGCTTATTCTCTCTCTTTGATCTTCAATACCATGTTCTCCTCGATGTTCTTGGAGTTCTATCCGATAGAATTTTCTTTTGTGATGTGTTTGTTGGGATCCAATGAATTGTGAGTTTATGATCAGACTATTCATGAGAAATATTTGAGTCTTCTCTGAACTCTTTTATGCATGATTTTTATAGATTTGTATTTCTCTCCGATCTATCGATTTGGTTTGACCAACTAGATTGGTTTATCTTGCAATGGGATAGGTGCTTTGTGATGGGTTCAATCTTGCGGTGCTCAATCCCAGTGACAGAAAGGGACATGACACGTATTTTTATTTTGGCCACTAAGGATAAAAAGATGGAGTTTAATCATATTGCTTGAGTTTACTTTGTCTACATCATGTCATCTTGCTTAAGGCGTTACTCTGTATCATACGTAATACCCTAGATGCATGCTGGATAGCGGTCGATGGGTGGAGTAATAGTAGTAGATGCAGGCGGGAGTCGGTCTACTTGTCTCGGACGTGATGCCTATATACATGATCATTGCCATGAATCCGTCATAATTATTTGCTTTTCTATCAATTGCCCAACAGTAATTTGTTTACCCACCGTATGCTATGTGTTCGAGAGAGAAGCCTCCAGTGAAAACTATGGCCCCCGGGTCTACTTTTATCATATATTTAAAACCAAAAATACCTTGCTGCAATTTATTTACTTTTATTTTATTTAGTATTTTAGTTTATCTATCTATCACTATCAGAATTAATCCTTGCAAATAACCGCTAAGAGGATTGACAACCCTCTTATTTGCGTTGGTTGCAAGTGTTTGCTTTTGTGTGTCCAGGTGCTGCTAAAGGGATTTTGCGTGGTTCTCCTACTAGATTGATAACCTTGGTTCTTAACTGAGGGAAATACTTATCTCTACTATACTGCATCATCCTCTCCTCTTCGGGGAAATACCAACGCAGTCTACAAGTAACATTCGGCGCTGAAGCCATCTTACCAAATGACCTCATACATGACGCACCTCAGGTACGCTTGTACAAGAAACATAAGGCTGAGCAGACTTGTTAGGACGGCCTCCATGCCTTGGATGAGGAGCAGGATGTGGATAAATCACGATCCACCTTCTATCAGCAGCAGTTGTGAAGGTGCCAGCATATCACGAGGTCCGAACAAAGGACTTTAACGTCGGTGATTTGGTTTTACGTCTACATCCCGACAAAACCGGTAAGCACAAAATGCCAGAACCTTGGGATGGACCATTCATTATTGACAAGGTGCTCACCGAAGGGGCTTATCGAATCCGAGATGACAAGGACAGGCGACTAGAGCCAAACCCATGGAATGCGGCCCTCCAGCGAGATTTTTACGGCTAGCCTATACTCTCTGTTATTTTCTTTAGTTTTTTATGATTAGATCTAAGTTAGGCTTTATATAAACGAAGTTTGGCTTGTTACTTTTGTAGTTGTTGAACTTTTGTTCTTTCTTATAACCTTGTTCCGAAGTGCCAAGTACCGATATGGTTCATGACCATACAACACTTGCCCTTCCTCACCGTGGGCTGTTAAAGCACCCCGGAATTCAAAATCTGAGCGCTATTAAAGTACTTTATTTGATCGTTTCACGATGTGTGCATAGTGTACGATGAACCTTTGATACGTCTCCAATGTATCTATAATTTTTTATTGTTCCATGCTATTATAGTATCAATCTTGGATGTTTTATATGATATTATATATCATTTTTTTGGACTAACCTATTAACCTAGTGCCCAGTGCCAGTTGCTGATTTTTTGCCTGTTTTTGCCTTTTCAGAAAATCATTTTCAAACTGAGTCCAAATGAAGAAAAAACTTTGGATTAATTTTTTCTGGACCAGAAGGGACCCTAGAAGCTTCGGGAGAAGACCAGAAGAGTCACGAGGGAGCGACAAGCCCGGAGGGCGCGCCCAGGGAGGGTAGGCGTGCCCCCTAGGCTTGTGGGCCCCTCGTGGCACCTCTTGACCTAATTCCAGCGCTATAAATTCCAAAATATTCCCCGTATACCAAAAAGACAGAAGAGAAAACCTTTCCGCCGCCGCAAGCCTCTGTTCTTCCGCAATCCCATCTGGAGGCCTTTTCTGGTACTCTGTCGGAGGGGGAATCGATCACGGAGGGCTTCTTCATCAACCTTGCTGCCCTTCCAATGATGTGTGAGTAGTTTACCACAGACCTACAGTTCCATAGCTAGTAGCTAGATGGCTTCTTCTCTCTCTTTGATCTTCAATACCATGTTCTCCTGATGTTCTTGGAGTTCTATCCGATGTAATCTTCTTTTGCGGTGTGTTTGTTGGGATCCGATGAATTGTGGGCTTATGATCAGATTATTCATGAGAAATATTTGAGTCTTCTCTGAACTCTTTTATGCATGATTGTTATAGCTTTGTATTTCTCTCCGATCTATCCGTTTGGTTTGGCCAACTAGATTGATTTATCTTGCAATGGGAGAGGTGCTTTGTGATGGGTTCAATCTTGCGATGCTCAATCCCAGTGACAGAAAGGGACATGACACGTATTTTTATTGTTGCCATTAAGGATAAAAAGATGGGGTTTAATCATATTACTTGAGTTTACTTTGTCTACATCATGTCATCTTGCTTAAGGCGTTACTCTGTTTTATACTTAATACCCTAGATGCATGCTGGATAGCGGTCGATGGGTGGAGTAATAGTAGTAGATGCAAGCAGGAGTCGGTCAACTTGTCTCGGAGGTGATGCCTATGTACATGATCATTGCCATGAATCCGTCATAACTATGCGCTTTTCTATCAATCGCCCAACAGTAATTTGTTTACCCACCGTATGATTTGTGTTCGAGAGAGAAGCCTCTAGTGAAAACTATGGCCCCCGGGTCTACCTTTATCATATATTAAAATCCAAAAATACCTTGCTGCAATTTATTTACTTTTATTTTATTTTGCAATTTACTTTTCTATCTATCACTATCAAAATTAATCCTTGCAAATAACCGCTAAGGGGATTGACAACCCTCTTATTTGCGTTGGGTGCAAGTGTTTGCTTTTGTGTGTGTAGGTGCTGCTAACGAGATTCTTTGTGGTTCTCCTACTGGATTGATAACCTTGGTTCTTAACTGAGGGAAATACTTATCTCTACTGTACTGCATCATCCTCTCCTCTTCGGGGAAATCCCAACGCAGTTCACAAGTAGCAGAAGAACTTCTGGCGCCGTTGCCGGGGAGACATCACCAAAACCTATTAAGTACCTTCGCATAAACTATCATCCACTTGCATTTATTTTATTTTCCTTTTTATTTGCATTTGACTCTAGTTTTCATCTCCCCCACTTCTAAAACAATTTCACAAAACACAAAAATATTTTCGTTTGCTTGTTTGCTAGTTTGCTTCCTTTGTCGCGATGTCTCAAGAAAACACAAAATTGTGTGACTTTTCTAATACTAATAATAATGATTTTATTAGTACTCCAATTGCTCCTCCCGCCACTAGTGCGGAGTCATGTGACATTAATGCTGCTTTGCTTAATCTTGTTATGAAAGAACAATTTTCTGGTAGTCCTAATGAAGATGCTGCATCCCATCTTAGTACTTTCGTTGAACTTTGTGATATGCAAAAGAAGAAAGATGTGGATAACGATATTGTTAAATTGAAATTATTTCCGTTCTCACTACCATATCGTGCTAAAACTTGGTTTTCATCCTTGCCTCGAAATAGTATTGATTCTTGGGATAAGTGTAAGGATGCTTTTATTGCCAAGTATTTTCCTCCCGCTAAGATTATTTCTCTAAGAAATCAAATTATGAATTTTAAGCAACTTGAGCATGAACACGTTGCACAATCTTGGGAGAGAATGAAATTAATGATAAGAAATTGTCCTACTCATGGTTTAAGCTTATGGATGATCATACAATTTTTTTATGCGGGACTAAACTTTGTTTCTAGAAATTTGCTAGACTCTGCCACAGGTGGTACTTTTATGGAAATTACATTGGGAGAAGCTACAAAACTCCTTGATAATATTATGACAAATTATTCTCAATGGCACAATGAACGAAGTCCAACTGGTAAGAAGGTAAATTTTGTGGAAGAAATAATACTTTGAGTGATAAGATGGATGCCCTTATGAAATTGGTTGCTAGTAAAAGTGCTGATATTGATCCTAATGATGTTCCATTGTCTACCTTGATTGAGCAAAATAATGATGCTATTGATGTGAATTTTGTCTCTGGAAATAATTTCAACAACAATGCTTATAGGGGTAATTTCAATCCTAGACCGTTTCCAGGAAATTCCTCTAATAATTATGGTAATTCCTATGGTAATTCATATAATAATAATAATAATAATAATAATAATAATAGGATACCCTCTGATCTTGAAAGTAATATTAAAGAATGTATTAATTCGCAAAAGATTTTCAATGCTATGGTAGAAGAAAAATTCAATAAAGTTGATGACATGGCTAGGAACATGGATAGAATTTCTCATGATGTGGATACTCTCAAAATTAAAATTTTGCCACCCAAGCATGATATAAATGAGTCTATAAGGCTATCTATGTCTCCATTAATGAAAGTAAAGAAAGGACCACTAGGTTGAGAGCATAGCGAGAATTCCTAGAAAAAGCTATTCCACCCGGTTTCTATCGTAGTAATGATGAAGATATTAAAATGATTGGTGTCTCACCTATTGAATCCCTATTTAGTAATATAAAATTTGATGAAAAAGGGATTCAAGATGAGTCAACTTTATCTAGAAGGCGTCCCAATTATTTGGAGGAGGATGATCTTAATGATAAAAATGACAAAAGTGGGTTTGGAGAGGTCAAAACTTTAAATAATGATGTACCCACTACTTTGGATTACAAGGACGTTAATTATGATAATTGTTCTTTAGTTGAATGTATTTCCTTGTTGCAATGCATGATTAATTCACCTAATGCCTATGAACAAAATAAAGCTTTTACTAAACATATTGTAGAAGCTATGATAAAAGCTCATGAAGAAAAGCTTGAGTTGGAAGTTTCAATTCCTAGAAAATTACATGATGAATGGGAATCTACTATTAAAGTTAAAATTAAAGATTACAAATGTAATGGTTTATGTGATCTAGGTGCTAGCGTCTCTACTATACCAAAATCTTTATGTGACGTGCTACGTCTCACCAATATGGATCCTTGTTCCCTTAATTTACATCTAGCGGATTCCACCATTAAAAAACCATTGGGTAGAATAAATGATCTGCTTATTCTTGCTAATAGAAATTATGTACCCATGGATTTTATTGTGCTTGATATTGAATGCAATCCATCTTGCCCTATAATACTTGGTAGGCCCTTCCTACGAACCATAGGTGCTATTATTGATATGAAAGAAGGTAATATAAGATTTCAATTTCCGTTAAAGAAAGGGATGGAACACTTCCCTAGAAAGAGAATTAAGCCACCATATGAATCTATTATGAGGGCCACCTATGAAATTAATTTGAAGGATGACAACACTTGAAACTATGCATTATGCCTAGCTAGGGGCATAAAACAATAGCGTTTGTTGGGAGGCAACCCAATAAATAAAATAAATTTTTGTTTTACTTTCTGTTTTTGTGTGTTTACACAATTGTAGCCTCTGTTATGATTGTGTTTTTATCTTTTCATTAGTGTTTGTGCCAAGTAATGCCTTTGGGGTGATTTGGATGATAGTATAATTGATACTGTTTGAAAATAGAAACTTTTACGTCCAGTTCTGGAATTTCACTTTTTTGCTGGAGCGTAAGAACCTCTTGAAGTTTTTGCACATTATTGATATATTAATTTCCAACGTTTTCCTAATTTTTCAGAATTTTGGGAGTCACAGAAGTATGACTTTAATTCAGATCTTTACAGACTGTTCTGTTTTAGACAGATTCTGTTTTTGTTGCATAGTTTGCTTATTTTGATGAATCTATGGATCGTATCGGGGGGTATGAGCCATGGGGAAGTTGGAGTACAGTAGCATTATGCCAATATTAAATGTGAATCTATTTACAATAGTACCTAAAGTTTAAGATTTGTTTGTTATACTAACGGATCTCACGAGGTTTCTGTTGAGTTTTGTGTGCTGAAGTTTTCAAGTTTTGGGTGAGACTATGATGGATAAAGGTATAAGGAGCGGCAAGAGCCTAAGCTTGGGGATCCCCAAGGCACCCCAAGGTAATATTCAAGGAAGACCCAAGCATCTATGCTTGGGGATGCCCCGGATGGCATCCCCTCTTTCTTCTACAATCTATCGGTATATTACTTGGAACTATATTTTTATTCATCACATGATATGTGTTCTACTTGGAGTGTCTTGTGACATAGTTTTCTTTTCTTTGTTTGCTTTTTAGTTTGACACAATCATATTTTGAAACACACCTTTTTGAGAGGGACACACATTTATCGTGATTTGTTAGAATACTCTATGTGCTTCACTTATATCTTTTGAGCTAGGCAGTTGCTCTAGTGCTTCACTTATATGTTTTATAGCACGGTGGTGGTTATATTTTAGAGAAATAGTTTCACTCTCATGCTTCACTAATATCTTTTTGAGAGTCTAATGAATAACAATGGCAATTTGCACATGTTAAAAAAATGGTCCTGACATGATAAGGTATTCAAGGGGGATATAATAAAAACTTTCATGTAGATCACTAAATATGAAGTGTATGGTTAATTTTATTAATGCCGTTAGATGAAAGGATATAGGTTCATGATCATTGGTTAGTAGAAATATCGTTATTAAAGTTTGTTATTAACTACTCATCTAAGTATTGGTCGTGGCATGGTGAGGAAGTTCGAGCATTTATAGGTCTGAAATGAAATCCTTGAGTGTTGTTACGATCGGGGGCGCGCGATGGTTAACTCCTACCAACCTCCCTCCTAGGGGCATGCGGTTAGTACTTTGCTTCGAGGGCTAATAGGCTTTGGCAATAAGTATGTGAGTTCTTTATGACTAATGTGAGTCCATGGATTATACGCACTCCTATCTTTCCGCAATTTGCTAGCCTCTTCGATACCGTGCCTTGCCCTTTCTCACCTCGAGAGTTGGTGCAAACTTTGCCGGTGCATCCAAACCCCGTGATATAATATGCTCTTTCACACATAAGCCTCCTTTTACCTTCCCCAAAACAGCCACCATACCTACCTAATATGGCATTTCCATAGCCATTCCGAGATATATTGCCATGCAACTTCCACCGTTCCGTTTATATGACACACATCTTCATTGGCATATTGCTTTGCATGATCATATAGCTGACATAGTATTTGTGGCTCAGCCACCGTTCATCATTTTTTATACATGTTACGCTAGATCATTGCACATCCTGGTACACTGCCAGAGGCATTCATATAGAGTCATATTGTTCTAGTATCGAGTTGTAATATTGAGTTGTAAGTAAATAAAAGTGTGATGATCATCGTTATTAGAGCATTGTCCCAGTGAGGAAAGGATGATGGAGACTATGATTCCCCCAAAAGTCGGGATGAGGCTCCAGACGGAAAAAACAGAGGCCAAAAAGAGCCCAGCAAAAAAAGAGAAAAAGAGAGAAGGGGCAATGTTACTATCCTTTTCCACACTTGTGCTTCAGAGTAGCACCATGTTTTTTATATAGAGAGTCTCCTGAGTTGTCACTTTCATATACTAGTAGGAATTTTTCATTATAGAACTTGGCTTGTATATTCCGATGATGGGCTTCCTCAAATGCCCGAGGTCTTCATGAGCAAGCAAGTTGGATGCACACACACTTAGTTTTTAGTTTGAGCTTTCATACAATTATATCTCTTAGTGCATCCGTTGCATGGCAATCCCTACTCCTCGCATTGACATTGATTTATGGGCATCTCCATAGCCCGTCAATCTGCCGAGTTGATGCGAGACTTTCTTCTTCTCCTTTTACCATTATTGATCCCTACCACCGCATTCTATTCCACCTAGTGCTATGTCCATGGCTCACGCTCATGTATTGCGTGGGAGTTGAAAATGCTAAAGCATGTTAGAAGTACGATCCAATTGCCTGGTTTAACACCGGGGTGCTCATGATTCATATATTTGTGGTGAAGATAGAGTCATGCCATTGCTAATATGATAAAGTGAGTAGGGATAACACTCGTTAAGGATCGTATATTTTGAAAGTTTAATGATTATGCTTCTTATGTTCATGGATATTATTATGTTGATATTGTTAATTCATCACTTCACAATATTTATGCCGTAAAAGAGATTACATGATAGACATGTTAGGTAGCATTCCACATCAAAAATTCTGTTTTTATCATTTACCTACTCGAGGACGAGCAGGAATTAAGCTTGGGGTTGCTGATACGTCTCCAACGTATCTATAATTTTTGATTGTTCCATGCTATTATAGTATCAATCTTGTATGTTTATATGCAATTATATGCTAATTTATATTATTTTTTGGGACTAACCTATTAACCTAGTGCCCAGTGCCAGTTGCTGTTTTCTGCCTGTTTTTGGTTTTTCAGAAAATCAGTACCAAACGGAGTCCAAATGCTACGAAACTTTTTGACGATTTTTTTCCGGACAAAAGAGACCCTAGAAGCTTCTGGAGGAGGCCAGAAGCCTCACGAGGAGGTCACAAGGCAACAGGGCGTGACCCCAGGGGGGCACCCTGATGCCTTGTGGGCCCCTCGTGGCTCCTTTTGACCTAATTCCACCTCTATAAACTCTCAAATATTGGGAAACCAACAGAGAGCCCCACGAAATAACTTTTCCTCCACCACAAGCTTCTGTTCTTCCGCGATCCCATCTGGAGGCCTTTTCCGGCACCCTGCCGGAGGGGGAATCGATCATGGAGGGCTTCTACATCAACCTTACTGTCCCTCCAATGATGTGTGAGTAGTTTACCACAGACCTACGGGTCCATAGCTAGTAGCTAGATGGCTTCTTCTCTCTCTTTGATCTTCAATACAATGTATTCCTCGATCTCCTTGGAGTTCTATTCGATGTAATCTTCTTTTGCGGCGTGTTTGTTGGGATCCGATGAATTGTGGGTTTATGATCAGATTATTCATGAGAAATATTTGAGTCTTTTCTGAATTCTTTTATGCATGATTGTTATAGCTTTGCATTTCTCTCCGATCTATCCGTTTGGTTTGGCCAACTAGATTGATTTATCTTGCAATGAGAGAGGTGCTTTGTAATGGGTTCAATCTTGTGGTGTTCTATATCCCAGTGACAAAGTAGGGGACAAGACACGTATTTGTATTGTTGCCATTAAGGATAAAACATTGGGGTTTATTCATATTGATTGGGTTTACTTTGTCTACATCATGTCATCTTGCTTAAGGCGTTACTATGTTTTTATTAACTTAATACCCTAGATGCATGTTGGATAGCGGTCGATGGGTGGAGTAATAGTAGTAGATGCAGGCAGGAGTCGGTCTACTTGTCTAGGACGTGATGCCTATATACATGATCATTGCCTTGAATATCGTCATAACTATGCGCTTTTCTATCAATTGCCCAACAATAATTTGTTTACCCACCGTATGCTATGTGTTCGAGAGAGAAGCCTCTAGTGAAAACTATGGCCCCCGGGTCTACTTTTATCATATATAAAATCCCAAAAATACCTTGCTATAATTTTATTTCCTTTATTTTATTTTATTTTGCAATTTGCGTTATCTATCTATCACTATCAGAATTTAATCCTTGCAAATAACGAGTTCAAGGGGATTGACAACCCTCTTGCCCGCGTTGGGTGCAAGTATTTGCTTTTGTGTGTGTAGGTGTTGTTCACGAGGTTCTGCGTGGTTCTCCTACTGGATTGATACCTTGGTTCTCACTGAGGGAAATACTTATCTCTACTGTGCTGCATCATCCCTCCTCTTCGGGGAAATCCCAACGCAGTTTACAAGTAGCAGGGACATCTAGTGCGCAAGACGGATCACCTCTTGCGTTCCCTCACTCGCTCGAGTGCTCGGTCGCTAGTTGCACCTTTTCTAAGGAACTGAAGGTGAAAACAAGGAAGCCCTTCCCGAGAAGGATCGTTGAGGGGAATGTCGGAAATATAAAACCACTCCTCGGTCCAATGATCCCTTGATTCCACGGGGGTGCCATCTAGATATCGAGAGCTGACCACCTTGCAGATCTTGGCTCCTCCACACTCCCACAAGTTACCTCCTCGGTGGCGCGACACTATGCAAAAGTAATGGCACCACAGATCAAAATGTGGTTGGCACCCAAGCAAGGCCTCGTAGAGGATGGCGAAGTAAGCTATATGCAAAATAGAGTTGGGAGAAAGGTGGTGGAGCTGGAGGCCATAAAAGTGCAATAAACCCCTCAGAAAAGGGTGAATTGGGAAGCCCAGACCCCATGGTAAAAAGGGGATGAAACACACTCACTTGTGTTTTTCAGGCTTGTGGAGAGGATCCCGGGTTGCCATTAACGGATACCAGCCCCGAACGGCAAAGGTACCTCCTGAGAAGGCAAATAACCTAACTCCGCTAGTAGATCTAGTTGGCCCTGCGCAATAGTACAACTTTTCCACTCCCCCTCGAGGAGGCCGGTGGAGCGCGAGGAAGACGCCGTGGCGGGAGCCCAGGGGCGAATCTACATGCAACGTTGTGGGGACGAATGCCCCCACTCGTTTTTTCAGCCCACCTATACCAGGCCTGGGATATGGAGCTTTGCCCCCGCTCAGCCCAAGGTATTAGCCCCCACTCCTTTATTTTTTCAATTGTATAAAGCCCATCTACCCATGTGTGACAGCAGCCCATTTAGATTAGAGAGAGAAATGAGCAGGCACATCCATCCGAGCAGGTTGCTTCCCAAATCACTACGTGTTCGCCGCCTGGCTCCTGACTAATCTGCTGCTCGTGCTTGAATCGTTACTCCTTATGCCAGATCAAGAAATATCTATATTGGGTTCCCAAAATGAATGGAAGCTGATCGCTATAACCGCGTGGTATTTATGGTGGAATAGAAGGAAGCTAGTTCATGAGGGAAAGTCTCAAGAGGCTCGTTCCCTTCCTGAAGGCGTCATCGCGGCTCTCAGTGCCCGTCGTGTTGCTCCAGGGGAAACCCTGACCCTCGGGTCGGGCGGTGGCGGCGCTCCGGTGTCGTTTCCTTCCTGAAGGCGCCGCCTTGGAGCCCACGGGTAGTCATATGCGGCTTCATCTCTTCGCGGTGGCGTGTTCACGGCTGAGGACCCCGGTTGCTCTTGTAGTGCTAGGGGTGGTGTTGCTGCGCTCAGCGCCTGTGTATCCTGCCTTGGGTGTGTGCGTGTGTTGTGGTGGCGTGTGTTTGTATCGAGTTGTTGGTGATCGTTGCTTTATATATAAAGCGGGGCGAAAGCCTTTTTGGGTAAAGTCTCAAGAGGTGTCCCAAACCTCGATGGGGATTCGTGCTATAACGGCTAATTATGTAAATGCCCATTCACCTAAGGCAATCAGGAAGAAGGGAGGATGGAGCAGACCTCCTATGGGATTTGTTAAATTGAATGTGGATGCTTCTTTTGATCATGATCTGCTAAGGGGCACATCGGGTGCTATTATCAGGGATGACAAAGGAAACTTCATTGTAGGTGGAAATTGGAAGATTGAATTTTGTGCAGATGCTCTGACAGCGGAAGCATTAGCTCTTAGGTTTGCCTTATTGCTGGCACAAAAGGCGGGCTGCAATCGTCTCATTATCAATTCCGACAATATGGAAATCATTGACACAATGAAGAACGGAGGACATTCTGCAGGAGCGGCGGCTGCAATTTTTGAGGATTGTTTTTTATGGCTTGTGGTTTTCCTCTTACTAGTTTTGAACATTATAATAGGGAAGTGAACAAAGTAGCTCATGAGCTTGCTAGACTAGGAAAATGTTCCATGACTAAGGATTGGATCGAGGAGCCTATGGAAAATAGTGTATCTCTTCTTATAGACGATGTAACCATTATTTCTAATTAATAAAGTTCATATTGTTTTTCAAAAAGAAAATCTGCTGCTCGTGCGAACGCCATGACGAGATGAAGCCGCCGATGCCTGCGGCTCTAAGCTGTGCCTACACACTGCCCCTTCGATGATCAGTCTTGATCTGCACCGTGAAAGCCGGCCGGCCGGGTCTCCGTCCGTAAGGAAAAAGACGTACGCCACTCATCAATCATTCAATCAAGGTAATCCCCTGGTTCAATTCTCATTTTTTTCCCTTTCTAATCTCCATATTGTTATTCTATTATGACTCCATGTCTAAAATAATAGGTAAAAATTGGCAATTAGGTTGATTGAATCTTACTTCATGTAACAATTTCGTATGAATAAGTTTGAGCATGTGGGAATAGAATAAAATCTATAGACTATAGTAATATTCTGCCTTCATGTACTTCAATTTATTTGACGTTAAATTATTTGACATTGATAGGAAAGCTAATGGAGAGATTTTTTATGCAAAATCCACAACTGGCTATATCGACTTTTAAACCTAGTACTGACTCTTTCTGTTGCCACCGCAACCGTTGAGAGATGCTTCTCCATAGTGAAGCTTGTGAAGAATGCTTTACCTAACAAGATGGGTGATTATTATTTGAGCAATAGCCTCATTTACTGGAAATGTTGGATAATATTCCTAATGAGGTGAGGGTTAAACGCTTCCATACGAAAAATCGTCGTGGGATCAAACGGAAAAAGGTAATGTGCTCAAGCTTATTTTTATCTGTCAATGTTTACATTCTCTCTATATTTAAACATATTTCTTCTTCCTGCAGCTTGAAGGCTAGAAATCAGGGACGGGCCAACATATTTCTCAAGTTATTGTGCCTTAAGTGGTTAGTTTACTTTTATTTTGGCAATGAACTTGTCATAATGACGTGTGTGATGATATTATCTTATGAGGATCTATGTGATTTTGTCTCTTACACACTATATGTATGCTTGTGTGATTGATTTTTTAAATGATCTTGCCATTAGTTTGTATATAAATGTTTCTGGACAAAAAATAATATTGTAAACCTCTTTGCCCCCTCTCATTTTTCATCCTAGCTCCGCCCCTGCGGGAGCCATTAGAGCCGGATTCTAGGTGCGGCGAGTCGCTAGGTCAAGCGGAGGCGGGAGGCAGTTTGGCGGAAGGAGAAGTAAAATCGCTCCTTTGGGTTGCCCGACCCTTTTATGAGGTCAATTTGGAAAATTCCCAAGGGGACGTTTGAGTCTCCAAGCGTAACTCACGCACGTTCCCCAGGCGATGTGCGTGCAATGGACGGGATGATCGAGGGAACCTCCTATGGTGCCGCTCCGTGTACATTGGGGTCTATAAAAGATGCCTTACGGTGGGACCCCGAGCGGCGTGAGCGTGCCCCAAGAGTCCCAGATATGAAAGCATGAAGAAGAAACGGTCAATGGTGTCAGTAGTGGGCCCAAGATGCTCAGACCCCGCCGGGATACTTTGCCCCTAAGGAACAGACATTTGAGTTAGATCCCCGGCCTAAAGATATCCTCAGGAAATTTTTGTGACTCGAATCGGGATAACCTCATCGAAAGCCCATGGTATACGACTCCTCGAAAAAAAATTACATATAGGGTTGAACCAGCTTACAAGACCGAAGACCGAAGATGAAGAGCAGCTCGGGAAGACCAACGAGTGTCCTTCGCTTGAAGAGCGGTTCAGGGGCTACTGACGGAGTCCCAGATTAGGGGGTGAGCGGCATGTCGGTTGCCCATCCTTTGGGTCAGGCCGAGGACCCCCCTAAGCCTATAACTGGTGGGCCTTGTTCGTGTGGTTCAGAAGCTTCAAGAAGGAATGACCTGAAGACTTGGCGTATACTCCAAGGCATAGAGATAGTCCTCGGCACGCTTTCCCCTTAGATATGGCCGACCATGTGTAAACCCTAGGGACCCCCGGTATCTATATAAACCGAGGTGCCAGGGCCATAGAGGGTAGATTCATTCACATACGATCTCGAGGTAGATCACTTGTATTTTGTACCCCATCCACAATCAATACAAACAAAGCAGGATGTAGGGTTTAACCTATTCGAGAGGGCCTAAACATGGGTAAATCTCGTGTCTTTTGTGCCCTTGTTACCATCCAGCCAAGACTACCAGATCAGGACCCCCTCCCCGAGATCCGTCGAATCTAGCTCCGATATTGTGGCTGCTTAGTTAATACTCGGTCATTTTGCACAACATAACCTTTCAAATCTCTTGGAGACATATGATACGTCCATTTTACATCACTATTTCCTAGTATAAATTTCTCATAATTATCCGAGTTTTGCCCATTATCACATCATTCTTATGCCTTTTTCTATTAATTTACATGTTGCAACAGAGGAGGGAAAATTATCGGAAAGCCGTAGAAAATCACCAAAATGAAGTATAGTGGAGAAAATACTTTGGATTGTCAGTTTCACATGAGAAGAGAGCCAGGGGCTGCTACTTGTGAGCTGCGTTGGGAGTTTCCCCGAAGAGGAAGGGAGATGCAGTATAGTAGAGATAAGTATTTCCCTCAGTGAGAACCAAGGTTTATCGAACCAATAGAAGAATCACGCAAACCCTCGCTAGCAGCACCTGCACACACAGAAGCAAATACTTGCACCAAACGCGGGCAAGAGGGTTGTCAATCCCCTTGAACTCGTTAATTGCAAGGATTAAATCTAGTAAAGGCAAAAGTATAAATTGCAAAATAAAAGAAAAATAAATAAATTGCAGCAAAGGTTTTTAGGTTTTCTTTTTTATGTTTAAGATAGACCCGGGGGCCATAGTTTTCACTAGAGGCTTCTCTCTCGAACACATAGCATACGGTGTGTAAACAAATTACTGTTGGGCAATTGATAGAAAAGCGCATAGTTATGACGTTATTCACGGCAATGATCATGTATATAGGCATCACATCCGAGACAAGTAAACCGAAACGATTCTGCATCTACTACTATTACTCCACCAATCGACCGCTATCCAGCATGCATCTATGGTATTAAGTTCATAACAAACAGAGTAACGCCTTAAGCAAGATGACATGATGTAGACAAGATAAACTCAATCAATATGAATAAACCCCATCGTTTTATCCTTAATGGCAACAATACAAATACGTGTCTTGTCCCCTACTTTGTCACTGGGATATAGAGCACCGTAAGATTGAACCCATTACAAAGCACCTGTCCCGCTGAAGATAAATCAATCTAGTTGGCCAAACCAAATGGATAGATCGGACAGAAAGACAAAGCTACAAAAATCATGCATAATAAAGTTCAGAAAAGACTCAATTACTTTCAATGAACAAGCTGATCATAAACCCACAATTCATCGGATCCCAACGAACACACCGCAAAAGAAGATTTCATTGGATAGAACTCCAAGAAGATCGAGGAGAACATGGTATTGAAGATCAAAGAGAGAGAAGAAGCCATCTAGCTACTATCTATGGACCCGTAGGTCTGTGGTGAACTACTCACACATCATCGGAAGGGCAGCAAGGTTGATGTAGAAGCCCTCCGTGATCGATTCCCCCTCCGGCAGATTACCGAAAAAGGCCTCCAGATGGGATCGCGGAAGAACAGAGGCTTGCGGCGGCAGAAAAGTTATATCGTCTTGCGTTCTGTTGGTTTGGGAATATTTGGGAATTTGTAGGCTTGGAATTAGGTTAAATGGAGCTGCGTGGGGCCCACAAGCTCAGGGGGCGCGCCCCTCGAGCTTGTGGCTCTCTCGTACCTCTTCTGGGCACCTCCCTAAGCTTCTAGGGTCCCTTCTGGTCCCGAAAAAATTAATCTAAAGATTTTTTTTCATTTGGACTTTATTTGATATTGATTTTCTGAAAAGCCAAAAACAGGCAAAAAACAGGAACTGGCACAGGGCACTGGGTTAATAGGTTAGTCCCAAAAAATGATATAAAATAGCATATAATTGCATATAAAGCATCCAAGATTGATAGTATAATAGCATGAAACAATAAAAAATTATAGATACGTTGGAGACGTATCAGCATCCCCAAGCTTAATTCCTGCTCGTCCTCAAGTAGGTAAATGATAAAAACAGAATTTTTTATCTTGAATGCTACCTAACATGTGTATCATGTAATCTCTTCATGGTATAAATATTGAGAAACGATGAATTAACAATATCAACATAATAATATCCATGAATATAAGAAGCATAATCATTAAACTTCAAGATCATAAGAAGCATTATCACCCCAATCGTGATCATTGCAATAAGTAGTGGACATAACAAAATTATCATCCCCAAGCTTGTAGTTTTGCATATCATTAACACAATTGACATTAATAGAATTTATAATAAAATCATTGCAATCATGCTTTTCATTCAAGGAGCTATCATGAATCACTTTATAAATTTCTTCTTTTAACACTTCATGACAATTTTCAGATTCACAATTTTCAAGCAAAACTTCATAAAGATAATTTAGAGCACTCAACTCACTAGCAATCGGTTCATCATCATTGGATTGTTTGAAAAGATTAGCAAGCGGATGAGGACAGATAAGTCTATATTTTTATTTTCATTGAGTCACACAATTTTAGCAAGCAAACAAGCAAACGAAAATATTTTTGTGTTTTTGTGAAATTGTTTTAGAAGTGGGGGAGATGAAAACGAGAGGAAAATGCAAATAAAAAGGCAAACAAAATAAATGCAAGTGGATAATAGTTTATGCGAAGGTACTTGATAAGTTTTGGTGATGTCTCCCCGGCAACGGCGCCAGAAATTCTTCCTGCTCCTTGTAGACTGCGTTGGTATTTCCCCGAAGAGGAGAGGATGATGCAGTATAGTAGAGATAAGTATTTCCCTCAGTTAAGAACCAAGGTTATCAATCCAGTAGGAGAACCACACAAAACCTCGTCAGCAGCACCTACACACACAAAAGCAAACACTTGCACCCAACGCAAATAAGAGGGTTGTCAATCCCCTTAGCGGTTATTTGCAAGGATTAATTCTGATAGTGATAAATAAAAAGTAAATTGCAAAATAAAATAAAAGTAAATAAATTGCAGCAAGGTATTTTTGCATTTTAATATTTGATAAAGATAGACCCGGGGGCCATAGTTTTCACTAGAGGCTTCTCTCTCGAGCGCAGAACATACGGTGGGTAAACAAATTACTGTTGGGCAATTGATAGAGAAGCAAATAATTATGAAGGATTCATGGCAATGATCATGTATATAGGCATCACGTCTGAGACTAGTAGACCGACTCCTGCCTGCATCTACTACTATTACTCCACCCATCGACCGCTATCCAGCATGCATCTAGGGTATTAAGTATAAAACAGAGTAACGCCTTAAGCAAGATGACATGATGTAGACAAAGTAAACTCAAGCAATATGATTAAACCCCATCTTTTTATCCTTAATGGCAACAATACAAATACGTGTCATGTCCCTTTCTGTCACTGGGATTGAGCACCGCAAGATTGAACCCATCACAAAGCACCTCTCCCATTGCAAGATAAATCAATCTAGTTCGCCATACCAAACGGATAGATTGGAGAGAAATACAAATCTATAACAATCATGCATAAAAGAGTTCAGAGAAGACTCAAATATTTCTCATGAATAATCTGATCATAAACTCACAATTCATCAGATCCCAACAAACACACCGCAAAAGAAGATTACATCGGATAGAACTCCAAGAACATCGAGGAGAACATGGTATTGAAGATCAAAGAGAGAGAAGAAGCCATCTAGCTACTAGCTATGGACCCGTAGGTCTATGGTAAACTACTCACACATCATCGGAAGGGCAGCAAGGTTGATGATGAAGCCCTCCGTGATCGATTCCCCCTCCGGCAGAGTACCGGAAAAGGCCTCCAGATGGGATCGCGGAAGAACAGAGGCTTGCGGCGGCGGTAGGTTTTTTTCTTCTGGCTCTCTGATGGTTTCCAAATATTTGAGAATTTATAGAAGTGGAATTAGGTCAAAAGGAGCCACGAGGGGCCCACAAGGCATCAGGGCGCGCCCCCCTAGGGCCGTGCCCTGTTGCCTTGTGGCCTCCTCGTGAGGCTTCTGGCATCCTCCCAAAGCTTCCAGGGTCTCTTTTGTCCAGAAAAAAATCGTCAAAAAGTTTCGTGGCATTTGGACTTCGTTGGTACTGATTTCCTGAAAAACCAAAAACAAGCAGAAAACAGCAACTGGCACTGGGCACTAGGTTAATAGGTTAGTCCCAAAAAATGATATATAATTGCATATAAAACATCCAAGATTGATACTATAATAGCATGGAACAATTAGAAATTATAGATAGGTTGGAGACGTATCAATGTGATAGTAAAAGCCTCGATTCCTCGCCATCGCAATTGATAGGGGAGTTACGGAGAACCCTTAGAGAGGCCGTGTCCACGGGGTAAACCCTTAATTATCATGTAACGCCCCGGACACACCCATCGGTGCTCGTTTCTCCTGGCGAGATCTAGACTGGCCCCACAGATCAATACTAGTCTTTTCTGCGCACTTTGTCCTCACTCGTGCGCACCCGGGACCAACTTCCCGGTCGGTCACCCATCCTGAAATTACTCCAAGCTGAGCACGCTTAACTTTGGAGTTCTTTCCGAATGGGCTCCCGGAAAAGAAGGAATTCCTTATTGATATGAGTAGTCTATCATCCCTATTAAGCCAGGCCATCGAATACACCCCCACTCAGAGGAACTGACGTCCTCGTCGGGCCACAGGAACGTTCCCTCTTGGCACATACATCTGTGCGTCCAGTCCGGCACATGTGCCATGCCGTGTGCCACGACGTGTCACAAACGTCATGCACAACATGACCGCGCACCTGGCCCACAAACATCCGTATAACCGCGAGGGTCGGCTCTGATACCAACTTATAACGCCCCGGACACACCCGCCGGTGGTCGTTACTCCTGGCGAGATCTAGACTATCCCCACAGATCAATACTAGTCTTTCCTGCGCACTTTATCCTCACTCGTGCGCACCCGGGACCAACTTCCCGGTCGATCACCCATCCTGAAATTACTCCAAGCTGAGCGCACTTAACTTTGGAGTTCTTTCCAAATGGGCTCCCGGAAAAAAAGGAATTCCTTATTGATATGAATAGTCTATCATCCCTATTAAGCCAGGCCATCACATATCATGAGTTGTAACCCTATGGGGGAGACTATGATGGTGGCATGCGTGGCACAAAGTCTACTTCGAGTAGAACGTGTTCTGTACCTGGCTCCGCCCACTTATGCATTTGACCAGTGACTAGAAGATACGATACTTCATATGTGGTAGTGATTCTGGAACCCTCGAGAACTTCTTACTACTCAAGTGTCGTCCTTACTAACTTAGTGTCTTTTATTTACTATTTTTACTTTCTTGTTAGTAGTTTAGTTAAATAACTTTTTATCTAGTTTCCCTAGCAATGGTAGAGTAGACTATTTCCAAACTCTGATTTGGGTGCGTACGTAGCTCGTTAAGTGACAGCATAGCTACGGGGTTTGTGGTGCCTTCCTATCAGCTCCCTGTGGGTTCGACACTTTACTTATCATGAAAGTGCTACAACAGCGCCTTGTGCACTTGCAGGACATCAAGCATTTTCTGGCGTCGTTGCCTGGGAGCATAGCACTTGGTCATTACTTACCCGCACGCACTTAGTTTATTTTGTCTGTTGCTATTATCTTACTGTTTTGGTTTAAACCCCAAAATAAATAAAAAATCTACTAATCATGTCTTCCAAGATTTCTCTTAATGAGCAGATGACAATTGTGATGGGGGACAATAGAGACATAAGCCCACCAATGGCTATTGATGAGGAGATGATAAAAGAATGGCTCCAAAAATTGGACAAGTGGTCATCACTAATATGCGAAGAATATTCAATAACTTGTGAAGATTGTGGAACCGAAGGGCATTTCACTTATCAATGTAAGTACAATTATGATCCAGTGCTAGCAACTTATAATGGTGGTGATAAATGCAATGCTAGTATGGAGGGCATACAAGTTGTACTCTATATGGGTGCCCATGAGGTTTCACAGCAAATAAGAGGGCCAGGGGCTGATTGTATTGTGCTTCATAGCGCTTATGCACAACTGCATCCTATTAGTCTCTTTTGCATTGATAATTTTTGCAATAATGCTTTAGTGATTAACATGCCGGAGCGAGTAGCTACCGCTTTGGAGAAAATGCATCCTTTGCATGAGTTGCAGGAAAATGAAGAAAAGGATGCCCCCCTACTAATGCTATCTCTATTGACGAATCATGTGATGCCCAAATCCTCGATGAAAATTCTCGAGAGGACTTTGAGAGTCTAAATGAATTTACTGAAGTCATTCATAATTATGAGCTAGAGTTGCAATCTTCAAAGAGTGAATCACAAGCTTCAACAGAAAATTATGAAGTGTTCACCCACAAAGATAGCCATGGTAAGGATTTAAATTTGTATATCTCTCTAACCCTCTCATTGTAGACAGATGAGGATACATGGTCATTCAGCTTGATGCATCGGTACTCACTCAAGAGTGAGTACCAATTTACATACATGATGCCGATGCACCCTAAGCGAGTGCGCCTCCGACCGAGCTCTGCTATGAGGTGCTCCCAACCCCGGTCGGAGGTAGGCATCCAACTCGGGGTTGATATCCCTTGGGATCCAGGTGGATGACCTTATGGAGCACCGAAGCCTAGCTATATGGCTTGAAAGCACTGCCTGGGAGGTAACCCGGAAGTCTGTAGGTGTCTTTCTTAGCTTTGTGTCTTGAGTCTAGATCATTCATGTTGCATTGGCACTTTTCTTTTCATTTTCAGTAGTTGCTATTTGAGTTGGTTTCTGCAGCTTTCGTTGGTAAAATTTATAGCATATCGGTAGCCTGTATTTTCTTGCATACCTCCTCTTATTTAATTGCAATATTGCTATGTGCTTAACCTGAGGAGGGAGCACCAAAATTTTCGTGAAGTTCTGCAGCTCCAGGAGAGAAGACGGTGTTCCATACGACCGCCCCGGTCGTACAGGCGCCCGTATGAGCTCGTGGCCGCAAGTAATAGGAGGTCCAGAGCAAAAGACGGCCTACCATATGAGCGCTCGCGCTCGTACGCACGGTCGTATCACCTAGCGACCACAAAGGAGCATCTCCACAGAACGAACGACGACGTACCGTACGATCGCACCCGGTCGTATGTGCGCCCGTATGAGGGCAAAAACACCTCCAACTGATGCATTTTCGATGTCTGAGGTCGACAAGGTGTTTTCTAACCGATCATTTGCTTTGTAATTACTATTATTACCTCTAAAACTCCGTAGCCAATAATTCTCTTTAGCAACTATGTTTTCCTTTGTTTCTTTTACCGAATCAATGTTTTTATTTCGTGTGTTATTTTCGCAAGGGCTTGGACCTTATGTGGTGATGTGTACGGTATGGTTCCAACCGTATGAAAGACCCACACAAGCCACTTTGTTGCTTCAAAGTGACGAACTTCAACTATGAGTGCCCGGTAAAGTTTTCCAATATGAACCTCGCTTAAATAAAAGTTCTTTATTAGTGAGTTCCTCGCCTTGAGTGAGGATCTCTCTTTCTAATTAGGCACTTAGTAGTTGCACACCCATGCTTTATATCATGTCTCACACACACTTCATCCCAACCTAGGAGTGAACGTAACTCCTAGACATAGTTTATCTTCTTGAGCGTGGTGCTTAGGTAGATGAACTGATCTTGTTGAGGCAAATATTTTTATCACTTGTGTTAATAATCCTATGTGCTACAAAAAAATGAAAAACACCAAAAGCACAAAAATATTTTGTTTTCCTTTTAGTTTTGCTCTAGCAGGTTCTATCGGAAGGCCACCACCGGACCGCAACAAGGAGATCAATTGAAGCAAGGTCCATGTCTATTAGAAGAGAGGTCATATGCGCCTCAACGGTAAAGTGTCCAACCCTTTGCTTAATTAAGCTCAGGGGAGGTAACCACTTCTCACACTCTCTTTTAATAACTGCACTTTCTTTTCACTTTCGTAATTTTCCCTAGTTTATCTCTAAGCGTGGGGAGGTTACTTTTGCATGTGTAATGTCTTGTGCAATGCTCTTGATCATATGGTTTTCGTGCAATAGTGTGTCCCGCTGTTTTGGCATGCTTGCTTTGCACTTGTTTGACTTAGCATGCGGAAATATTGTTATCTTCTGAAAAACATTGCCATGTTCTTTTATCAAAAACCCAATAAAGGAGTCCTTTGCACTGCTGCCTTTCTTTCACCTAATAACTTAAGTTGGGGACTCTACTGGTGGCTTGATTAGAGATTGAATGATTGTAGAGGCTTTTTGCTGATGAACACAACATCTTTGGTTGATCTGGGACGCGCAACGGGGTTTATCTCTGCCAAACTATCCCCTCGGGGTACTTAGCTTTTGAGTCCTATGCAACATGACACCGTGATACTCTTTTGTAGTATTTGAGTTCTTTATGACTAAGGCAAGCTCGAAACCTTTGCACTTCTGTTCATCTTATTTTGCTAGCCTCTACGGTACCGTGCATTGCCCACTCTCACATTGAGACTTGGCACAAACTTCGCAGGTACATCCAAACCCGTGGGAGGACTTTCTCTTGTTCTCCTACACATAAAACACCTCATCTCCACAAAATAGCCACCATATTTACCTACATGGCATTTTCATAGCCATTCCGAGCATATCGCCATGCACTACCATCATTTTACATTACATGATTAGAGACATGTTTTTCATTTGCCTTGCATGATCATAGTATGGCTAGCTCGATATTTTCATGGCTTGTCTGTTTTTTGATGTCTATGCTACGCCGGATCATTGCACATACTGGTACACTGCCAGAGGCATTCATCATATAGAGTTTCTGTCATGATTTCAGTTTTGAGTTATGATTACATTCAGTTGAAGTGAGTCATTGTAAAGTGTATTATTCATCATTGTAAGGTGTTGCTCCTACCAAAAAAAGAAAGAGAGAGAGAGAGAGAGAGAGAGAGAATAAAAGATGCACCACGTAGGTGCCACACACAAAAAGAAAAAAGAAAAAAAAAGAGAAAAAGAAAAAGGAGAGGGAGAGAGAAGGAGCAATACCATTATCCATTTTAGTATACACTTGTGCTTCAAAGTAGCACCACTTCATGCATTGTAAAGTAGAAAGTTTCATAAGCTTCATATGTTTCATACTAGTGGGGAACTTACACTATAGAACTTGGCTTGTATATTTTGATGACGAGCGTCCTCAAAAGCTCGAGGTCTTCTTGATCAAGCAAGTTGGATGCATCCCCACTTAGTCCATAGGAGAGCTTTCACATATTTATAGCTCTATGTGCATCCTAGTTGCATGGCGATCCCTACTCCCTGCGTTGACATCGATCATAATGCCTTCTCCATTGCCTAATGGTCAGCTGCGTTTATGCAAGACTTTCTTTGTTTTTGACTTCTTCAAACACCAACCATTATCTATTTTCCCTTAAGTGTGAGGCATAGGCTTGCGCTCAGTGCGACATAGGTAGTTAAGCGGTTGAATAATGCAAACAGACAATCTTGCTATTGTACCTGGTATGCCTCGGGTTGGTGTTTTTGAAGCGATCGCTAATGCTTGATTTCTTTTGTCTATGATAGTTATTGTTGTGTTCCTAACATAATATTGGCCTTCTCTCTAAACCTTTGGCAATGGGAATTTGGGCTCCACAAAAATATTTTCCTCTTTCTTGACCACCATGGCAATGGAACTAAGAAGATATCTTGTATTACTCCCTTGCTGGTTAACTTTTGCATGCTTGCACGATGAACATGGATATCACTTTCGGGGTTTGGTTCAATGTAAGCTCTAGAGTTGGTAGGAGTGAGCTTTTGGTAGTCAACCTTCTTACTCGAGGACGAGCAAGGTTTAAGCGTGGGGAGGTTGATGACTCAATATTTTACGCATTTTTAGAGCTCATTTGTGGCATGTTCTCTTCATATATTATGTCCCATTGAACCAAATATGTGTCCATTCTGCATGATTACCGGTTTTTACACTTTTACTTGTGAGCATTGCACATTTAGTATTTTGTTTAGTTTTTATTAGTTTTCTTTCTTTTCTTGCGTCTACAGGTGTTCTCAACCTAGGACCAAGCACGATGAAAGGACCAAAGATGGGTTCAATACGGAGTGACCCAGGGGGCAGACTTAGCCATTCCGGAGGTCGGAAAAAGTGATTTTTCCAAAGTGCTCCAAATCAAGATCTAAGACTAGGAATGGATCGGCGTTGTCATACGAATCCAACGAGCCCAAGAACATCAAATTCCAAGTTCGTATGAGGAAATGGCGGCCGTTTTACCAGAGAAGGACATCACAAAAAGACAGCACGAAAGACGACCTTTCATGCGACCACTGCCGGTCGTTTGGCTGGTCGTATGACGTGCAGACAACTCCGAAAGTCGCCCTTCCAGACAGGATTCTTCACGGATTTTGTCCCCAATTGTTCCCACGGGATCCTTGGCTCTTAATGAAGGGATTGGGAGAGGATAAGGCTCATCTTGAGCCCTTGGATGCATCACATCAACGGAGGAGACTGAGGAGGCATCTCATATATACACCTCCATACCCTAGCCGCCGCCATCGTCTCTCATTCATCACCAACACATCCAAGTTCATCTCCATTGCTGCTCCACCACCATAGAAGGAAGGGACAACCACCAAGGGAAGAGGAGGAGGCTCCGCCACCATGAGCATCGGCCCATCACGCTGGCGCCGTCACCGGCGCCGCCCCCATCATCATCACCACCGCGCCGCCGTCTCCATCAACACCACCACGCCTTGTCCCTTCACCGGCTTGTAACTTGTCCCTAACCTTCATGTCTTTGATTGAGTAGTTGTACTAGTTCTTGAGGATATGGTTGAACCCTTTATGATATTTGATGTGATCCAATATTACCCGTTCATGATTCGAGTTAGTAGCCTTAGCGAATCTTGAGAGGAGCGCTCACTCACATTTATGCCTTGCTGCCGTGAAGAATATTACTGTCGTTATGAAGGGTTGGGGATATTGGGGTAATTTGAGGTGACAGTAAAAGCGTCGATTCCTCGCCATCGCAATTGATAGGGGAGTTACGGAGAACCCTTAGAGAGGCCGCGTTCACGGGGTAAACCCTTAATTATCATGAGTTGTAACCCTATGGGGGAGACTATGATGGTGGCGTGCGTGGCACATAGTCTACTTCGAGTAGAACGTGTTCTGTACCCGGCTCCGCCCACTTATGCATTTGACCAGTGACTAGAGGATACGATAGTTCATATGTGGTAGTGATTCCGGAACCCTCAAGAACGCCTTACTACTCAAGCCTCGTCCTTACTAACTTAGTGCCTTTTATTTACTGCTTTACTTTCTTGTTAGTAGTTTAGTTAAATACCTTTTTAATCTAGTTTCCTTAGCAACGATAGAGTAGACTATTTCCAAACTCCGGTTTGGGTGCGTACATAGCTCGTTAAGTGACAGCGTAGCTACGGGGTTTGTGGTGCCTTCGTATCAGCTCCTTGTGAGTTCGACACTTTACTTATCTCGAAAGTGCTACAACAACCCTGTGCACTTGCAGGACATCAACGGGAGCTTTTCTCTCCTGGAGGGCTTATCGGTCGGGATCCTCCCCCTTTGGGTGGGGGAACTTAAAGTCATCGACATCACCAATGCTCTAATCATCGTGGGGATAATCATCACCAAATCCATCTTCACCAGAATCAGCATCATGACCACCTCCATATTGTAAGTGCACCTAGCGCCCCCTAGAGGGTTTGGGATGATTAATGACAAAACATCTAAGGGGATAATGTGTTCGTGAGTATACACAGGTGAAAGTCCCTGAGGATTTGGTTTAACATGAAAGTTATGACCCCTAAAATTGTGATGACAATGAATACTTTTGGAATGCCTGTTCAAGGAACAATCATCTCGCAACAAGGATTATGAAGCATAGTGAAGAGTTTTGTTTTGTTGTTTGCTTTTCTTCTACTAGATGATTCGTTGCGCCATTGGCACAAAGACCAACTGCATGCAAGAAGTTAAGCAAGTTGTGGCCAGCACATTTAATAGATGTTCGTTTTACAAAGTATCCCCAAAGGGCGTTAGCATGAATAAGAATAGTACATAAGGTAATGAACACCAAGAAGCAACAGACAGGCCAACCAACAGGGATAACTTCCCCTGGATTATAGCAACTGTTTGTTCATATTGGTCGCACTTAGACATGACCTCCTTCTTAGCCGCCGATCTTTATTGTGCATGGATCATGTCCCAGGTCCTTTGCCTCACTTTGATGCAGCGTCTCGTGGACCTTGGCTCACCCGACGCGCACGTCCGCCCGACTCAGCGTGTTGTAGGCCTGACGTTGACACGTGGGGATGTGAGGGACTTGGTTGGCTGACTTTGTTTGCGTACGACCAGGTTGGCATGCTGCATGACCGGGCACCGCGTGGTGCTTTTACTTGGGTTTTGTCTGCCCGGATCCTTGCCATCGCGGACCCTGGCTGGCTGGCGCCCGTGGGCCACTTTCCCAGGATGTATGCTTTTCCTGAGTTCTATGCAGATGATTATGTTCACACTACGTTGCATTGCCGATTGCTTGACCAGGCAAATGGATTCTAAGTTTTTTTCATGCTCTGACCTTTCTTACTGTAGAAATTGTATCTTTACAAGAGAGAAAGGTAAGCAAAAGCAGTTTAGTAAAAGCTAAGCTTTCCCAACACATTGCCAAAATAGTCAGCAGCATGAGCCCGAGACACAACCCAACTTCAACCACATCCATTCCTTTTACACGTACCCCATATATAAAACACATGCATTTACTAATTTACGGTAATGAACACCAAGAAGCAACGGATAGGCTAACAAACAGGGATAACAACCCCTGGATCATAGCAACTGTTTGTTCGTACTGGTCGCACTTAGACACGACCTCCTTCTTAGACGCCGGTCTTTATCGCGCATTGATCCGGGCCTGGGTCCTTCGCCTCCCTTTGATGTAGCATCCCGCAGACCAGGGCTCACCCGGCGCGCGCGTGCGCCCGACTCGGCATGCTGCAACCCGAACGTTGACATGTGGGGCTGTGAGGGGCTTGGTTGGCCAGCTTTGTTTGCATACGGCGGGTCAGCGTGCTGCATGCGTGAGCGTCGCGTGATGCTTTTACCCGGGCTTTGCCAGCCCAGATCTTTACACAGGAACAAAGTAAGTAAAAGCTGTTTAGTGAAAGCTAACCTATCCCATCATATTGCCAAAATAGCCAGCAGCATGAGCCTGAGACTCAGCCCAGCTTCACCCACATCCATTCCTTTCACACTTATCCCATATATAAAACACATGTATTTACTAATTTGCGGTAATGAACACCAAGAAGCAACGGACATGCTAACAAACAGGGATAACAACCCCTGGATCATAGCAACTGTTTGTTCCTACTGGTCGCACTTAGACACGGCCTCCTTCTTAGCCGCCGGTCTTTACAACGCATGGATCCAGGCCCGGGTCCTTCTCCTCGCTTAGATGTAGCGTCCCGCGGACCTGGGCTCACCCGGCATGTGCGTGCACCTGACTCGGCATGCTACAGGCCTGACGTTGACATGTGGGCTATGAGTGACTTGGTTGGCCGACTTTGTTTTCATACGGCCGGGTCGGCGTGTTGCATGCCCGGGCATCGCACAACGCTTTTACCAGTATTTGCCTGCCTATCCTTGCCATCACGGACCCTGGTCGGCTGGCGCCCGTGGGCCGCTTTCCCGGGTTATATGTTTTTCCTGAGTTCTATGCAAATGATTTATGTTCACATTGCATTTGCATTGCCGATTGCTTGACCAGGCGAATGGATTGTAAGTTTTTTTGTCATCCTCTGACCTTTCTTAGTGTGGAAATTGTATCTTTGCACGGGAGCAAAGTACGCCAAAATAGTTTAGTAAAAGCTAACCTATCCCGGTTCATTGCCAAAATAACCAGCAACAGGAGCCTGAGACTCAGCCCAGCTTCACCCACATCCATTCCTTTTACACTTATCCCGTATATAAAACACATGTATTTACTAATTTACGGTAATGAACATCAAGAAGCAACCAATATACTAACAAACAGAGATAACAACCCTGGGATCATAGCAACTGTTTGTTCATACAACCTCCCACTTAGACACGACCTCCTTCTTAGTCGTCGGTCTTTGGATCCAGGCCCAGGTCTTTCACCTTGCTTTGATGCACAATCTCGCGGACATACGCTCACACGGCTCGAGCGTGCGCCTGACTTGGCGTGCAACACGCAAGCCGAGGAGGCGAAAGAGAAGCGCCACCACGCGACTGAGGAGGCGGAGGAGCAGCACCGCCGCAACGCGGCCGGGGTGGAGGAGAGCACTGGTTGGCCAAGGCGCGGCTCGAGGACGAGTGCGTCGATGCCTTAGTCGTGGGTGCACTCGAGATCGCCGCCGAGAACCACGCGATCTTCGCGTAGTTGGACAGCGCGTGCACGATCGACCGTGAGAATCGCGAGCGCATTGACCATGACGTTGAGTTTGTAGAGTTGTGCCAGGACATCGAAGGTGAAATCGCCAAGGAGGAGGAAGACGCCGACGGGATAGCCCCAATGTTGTGGATTCGGCCTGCCGGTCCCACTGGCCCGGGGTGATCAACATTTCCACCAAAGAGTAGTAGTTTCGATCTTTATGTAGTGATGTTTCATAGTTAGTTTAATTTCGATGTAGTAATAACGTACTATGTAATGAACTGTTCTTGTATGCTAGATTTAATCTATATGTAATAGCGTTGTTTAATTATGAAATGAAGTGGTCTAAATATGTGTTTCGAATGAATTTGTATGAAAACATTTGCCTTAAAATGGGATCAGGTTTTACGGGATCTGCTAGGTGAAGAAACTTCAATCAATTATTATTTTTTAGGAAAGGACAAGGCGATTCGGTGCCCAAGTTCAGCTGCACCCGTGATGAACAAAAAATTCAAAAAAAAATACTAGAAAAATTCGAAAAAAATCCGATTTTTTCTTTTTTTGCATAGAAGATAATTTGGTGCGTGGGGTGCGCTTCAAATTTCAGATCATTTGGACATCTGAGTAGCTCTCGGCAAACAAGACAAATTTGAGGTCTGTGAAAAAGTTTACTGTTCATGTATTGTTCTGACACAATTTGTGTCTTTTTGCACTTTTAGAATAAGTGGTATGCTAAAAGTGGCCTAAGTACCCCTCGGTTAGCACCTTACCCCACCAAACCTCCATTATTATTTTCTTTTAGTATCATCAACCAAAGGATCACATAACCAGACGCAGCGGAGACGACCATAATAATAGAAAAAATGCAGCGACCTTCCGGGGATCCTCAGAAAACTGTCATCATTTTTGCGGTGCCCCCAAGGAAAAGAGGCGAGGGGGAAATGATGCCATTGACTTGTGCACCTCTAGGCAGAGAGGGTCGGGGTAAACCTGGATGATTGGTTGCTGCAGAGGCCACTACGGGAGTATGGTATGGGGTGGTGCGATGCGATGGCCGAGATGGCGTTGCGCTTTCTCTGGACTCGTCTGTTTGACCTCACACGCTTCGCCATGATGCAGGCTATCATGCCAATTCGAGTTCCTTTTTGTGTGTGCTCCAGCCTACACGGCAGCTCCCTCGGTGCCCTCTTAATTATTAGGGCTGGATGGGTGCTTTGTATAGAGGTTTCAGAGGGAATATAATATTACAGTAATTGCAGAAATCAGTTCATTTCCTGTAGGAATACACAAGAAAAAAATCTATATTTTCAAGCAATCAAGGAGAATCTGAGTTTGCATGAAGATCTGCAACCTTCAAAAAATTACAAAGCACACCACATGTCTCTTTTGGAGGGTGCGATTTTGACTACTCTGCTAGAGTTGCTTTAAACTTACGAAAGTGTCCTTCGTGCTCATATGAGCTCGGTATGAACAGTAAAATCCGAGGAAAAAAAATATGAATTCTTTTGGCAAACTTTGACAAATATTTTGAATGTTTGCAAAGTTTCAGCATGGAATGACATTTGTGAAAGTCGGGGCAAAAAAAATCAGAACTCCAAAATGCTTTCGAAAATAATATCTTGGAGCATCGATTTTTATTTTGCCACGTCTTTCACGAATGTCATTCCATAATCAAACTTTGCAAACAATCAAAACATTTGTCAATGTTTGCTAGAAAATAATTCAGAATTTTTTATTTTTTGGGGTTTTATTGTTCACCGAGCTCATATGAGCTCGAGCTCAGATAACCCGCGTCGTTCTTTTTCTTGTTTAAAATGGTCACTCTCAAATGTAATATCCCGTGTGCTCTGAGATTCACCAGTAGGTGCGGGGTATCCAAGAATCATATTCATAGCCAAACTGTAAATTGGAGCAATCGTTGAGACCAACGGATCCCATTACCACACTGCGCTTCTGAATATAGGATTAACCCTATTGAGAGCTACACTGCATAGCAAGCCACTAAGGAATAATCCTATTGAGAGCAACATGGCAGAGCAGGGCGCTACTCTATAACAGTATAGCACTTTGCCCTTTTGCGGGGACAGATGAGGTAAGGCCTGCAGCAAGTTGAAGGGGAGTTGATTGGCGGCAGAGGCAACACCTCAAAAGGCAGAAATTGTCAAGCATGCAGGGTCGATGTAGCCGTGGGCCAAGCGATAATAACAAGTGCAGGCATGTATGGCTAGCTCTACCTAGCAAGGACAGGAGAGCATATCCTGTAGCCATGGAGAAGAAACCTTCATGGGAAAACAATGCGAATACGTATGTAGGTATCCATATACATTGTCAAAGTTGCAACAAGTGTGATAACTATCTGTGGCTATAATTTATTTTGCTGCCACAATTTTTTTAGTATGCGCCACTTTCATAGCAACATGCTCACATGTCACATTCTGCTAAATTTTGCCATAACCGTGATGGTCAATTTCTTTGACACACTTTTTTTTGAACGGTCACCGGGGGGGGAGGGAATCCTCCCCACCTGAATACATTGCTCAAAAAGCTGCCGAAGCTAAGAGTCACCTCTTAAGCTTTGGCTGATCCAGTTTATAAGGAAAACCGGATCGAAAACCTAAACAAATTGACCCCGTTTATGAGGAAAACCGGGCCGAAAACCGTACAAGTAACAAAGTTACAAAAGATGAGGAAAAAGGACGCCCGAGACAAGGCCCGACCTAGCTAGCAGACCGAAGGACTAACACCACCGGAGGCACAAGTATATGTGGGGTGTCGTGGAGGGATCACAATACCAAGACTAAGCAAGCAACCTAACGCACCGCACCGGCGTGCAAACCGAACCTCACGACACAACTCAGGAGCAACCACAACCAACGAGTGACAACACGAACCTTGATTGGGAGCTCCGTCGCGAGAATCCGGAACGATTAGCAAGTTGGGGAGGCATCTTGCGTCATCGAAGAGCAAAGATGAACCGGAACGACACCAAGAGCACTAGGCTCACCGCACCACAATGGCCACCAAGGGAGGTACTTGAACATGCACAGCAACATGGCCGAAACCAGGGAACACCACCGAAGACGAACACATAGGAAGCAGGGCAGCAGCAACACAGACCACCGTCGACCCCAACCGGCCGCACCACCACCAACAACATTCCGGCAGCAAGCAACACCCACACAACAACCATATTGACCCCAAAGATGACGCCTTCAAGAAGGGCCGCGACGCTGGTTGCGCCGCCATCATCCGTACAGGAGGACCTGGACCAGGGGTTTCCCCTGGGGTCTCGACGAGGAGGGTGCAGACAACAAATACAACGACGCCTCCAAGGATGTTATTGGCGCCCACGGGCGTCGCCGCCGCCGGCTCCAGGTGGAGCAAGGCTTTCGCCCAAAGTTGATCTGACACACTCCCGAAGACCGGTTGAGTGAGGTGGGTAGCTGATTTGCACCACCACAAGGACCATGACCGCCCCGTCGCCGCACACGGTCAGATTCAGACCACCGCAGGCCGGATCAAAGCGAATCCAACCTGCCCAAGGCGCACACAACCATACCGTAGAAGGTCAGGCCAGTGGCCGGACCACCACCCGCGCCAAATCCAGAGCTGACGATCGCACCACTGGGGAAGATGCAGCAGCCACCATCAGCGCAGGGATCCGGACCCACAGCCTCACCAGAAGCTCATTCCCATGCCACAGCACCTCCATGCCGGGGAGGACGCCAAGTCCGGCGACCACGCGCCCTGTGCCCATGGCCGCGCGCACCACGCCATCTCCAACCACCCCCGCCAGATCCACGGCCGGATCCGCCGCTGAAGGGGGAGCGCCCACGAACGCCGCGACCAGACGCCGGTGAGAGGCACAGCGCCGCCACGACGCCTTCCTGCTCCCCGAGCGCGCGCAGCGCCCCCCATCCCCGAGATCGACGGTAGCCGCCACCTTGACGACGACCGCCACCCGTCCGCCGCGCGTCCACCGCGAGTTCGCCTCGAGGCGCCTTCGGAGGCAGGGCCCGCCGCCACCGCCAGCGAGGCCAGCGGCAGCGGCGGAGGGGAGGTAGCGCGAGGGGAGAGCCTGCCGGCGGCGCGCGTTGTCTCCCCCGAGTCGCCCAAGCTGAGCGACGCGGGGGTCCGTCGATTTTTCCAGATCTCGCTCCTTCTTTGACACACTTGACGTTTTAGTTTGCCACGACTTGGCAAACCAACCTGTGGTTGGATGGTTAGGAGGACAGTGGTATCCCCAGCCCACCAGGAATTCAAATCCTGGTGCGCGCATTTATCCTGAATTTATTCAGGATTTCCGGCGATACGCGTTCAGTGGGAGGAGACAGCTGCTTCTACAAACTCCTGGGTTCAATCCATGAGCTTAGCTTAGTTTCATACTTCCATACAAAAACCTCAATAATGGAAGCCTACATGCACCAATCGCATCGATGCAGAGGCTCTGGTCCCCCCCCCCCCCCCACTCTATTTTGGAAACAATAAATGCTCCTTTGGAACATTGGTCTAGGGCAACGATTAAACATTTTTAATTTAAAAATTAGGTAAAAATCAAACATTTTCTTAAAAGATTGTAACAAACATGGTATACCATTACGCTCGTGTGTAAAGTTTCGAGAAGAAATGACTTTGGTGGACTTTTGGGCGGGATAAAATTGCAACTACAGAAAACTTGAATACGTTTATATAGCCGGTCTCGATTTTTTTTTCATCTAGAATACCACGGAAGTCATTCTTTTCTCGAAACTTTTCACATGAGTACAACACTATACCACTTCCATTTTTATTTACTCTGCATATTGGCTTTGTGTCAAGTCAATCTTTGTAAACTTTGGTCAAGTTTATATAAAAAGTTATTAACATCGACAATATGAAATCAATACCATTGAAATTAATATTGAATATATTTTCGCATCATATATACATTTGTTGTTGTGAAAGTTTATATTATTCCTTGGTCAAATTTTATTAAAGTTTGACTTAGATCAAGGCTTATATGCGAAGTAAATAAAAAATAGAAGGAGTATTTGTTACAAAAAGTTTCTAAAATGTTTAAATATTTTGCTATTATTATTTTTTTTTCAACTCTGGTACATGTGCACCATGTTGCAGTAGTTTTTTCGTAAATGTTCATCCTAAGCAAACTGAGCCAACAAATGAGCAACACTTTATTGAAAAAACAAATGAGCAGTTGCATTACACTCTCTTCTCACTTTTTTTGTGTGAAAAGGACTAAGGCCATATATTAAGTATCACAAGTCTTTACAAACACTGCCTTACAGAAAAAGAAAATTACATCCAATTCCTTAGGTGTGTCGAAATCTTCTTCCTACTCCATTCACCGGCGGTATGCCATGAACAAAGCTCGACGCCGTCTTTGGCCCCCCACCTCAACGGTGCAAACTTGTTTAAACCCAGGAGTTTGTAGAAGCAGCTGTCGGAAACTCATTGATATAGACCAGAAGAGGCCCGCGGCCGCCTCAAAGAAGAAGGCCTCAAAAAGAGCATGTAGATACTCCAAATACCAGGAACGCCGACCGATTCCAGACAGATCCACCGAAGACCACAATCGACCGGATCCATGTAGATTTGTCGAAGACACACCTCCACATGCCCTCCACCGGCGCTAAGCTAAGCTCATCGATTGAACAAGGATAGGACGGGGACATTATTCCTAAACTGGTGACCGATGATCGAAAACGAGAATAGGTAGTCCCTTCATTGACATCGTCGAATTGATATTTATTATTTGCGGCGTATTTTCTTGACCAAATCGATGTCCGTCATGTTGAAGACCGTTTGAATACCATATAGGACAGTATTGTGACATGGACAGTATAGGACCGTTTCATTACAGTGTCATGTCAGCCAGTATGATATTCCAGGAGAAGGACTGTGTACCTAACCTTCCATTACATAAACGTAATCGTCACATAGCTTGTCCTTTGGACAAAAGTAGTTAAATTGCACACGTACGAAAGCATCTACACAAAATAATCAAATCCTTTTGTAGGTCTATCCATGGCGCATCACGATCCTTCTTAATTAGCACACCACTCAGCGCGCGTACATGTGTTGCATGGTACGTGCAGAGCAAATTAACTTGCGCCGTCCGTTTCCTCTTGGGCGCTTGGGACTAGAAAGACGGGTGTCTTTACATGTCTCTTGTTTCTTCACCAACAATCCAAAATCCAAAGTCAGTGCCCGCCACCCTTTGGAAAAAGAAAAAAAAAGTCTCAACGCATCCGTCCTTCCAGAAAACTGTCCCGCCACAGCGATCGCGGGTGTGCACCTACCTGTACAAGCTCCAACAACTCTGCAATGTGAGGCAAGAAGCAAGCAAAGCTACGGAAAAGGAATGATGCAGCTGAAACCGTACCGTTCTCTTGCTTATTCATTGATTGAAGAGAAGAGAAGAGCAGAGAAAAATGGAAGAAGTTATTAATCGATGGAGTGAGCTAGCTAGCACTAGCATGGCAGCGGATGTAGGCACTGATTTTTCAAGAGTACGCCAAAGGCGTATCGTAATATTTTTATAGAAGGTAGTAGAAAGGTAATTACAAGAGGCCCGTCCCCGGATGTAGGCACTGATCAATGGAAGAGAAGAGAAAAGAACAATGGAAGAAGTTGTAGCTAGCTAGCGCTAGCACTAGCAGCGGATGCATGCCTGCATCTGCATCTGCATCTGCATGGAGTGGTGGCGCAGCGTGGTGGTGGTGGTGGTGGTGCCGTGCTTTTGGCCGGCCGGCGCGGTTGGCATGATGCAACGCGCACAACCTCATCTCGCATGCATGGGTCTAGTGTGGTGTGCTGCGGGTCCGGCCGGGGAGTAGCTAGAGCATCCTCATGAGTCATGACCCCGGCGTGATGGTAAACACGCCCCCGCCCGCGGGGTGGCGCTTTTGCTCGCCGCCGCAGGGTTTGGTTTGGTTCGGTCAGTGGGTGGGGGTCCGGTCCGGTCCGGTACTATACTCGGGTCGGGTGTTGCAGTAGTATCATCCACGTCCATGTCAAGTGTTAACACACGCCGACACGACGTACACACGGACGGACGGACGGACGGAAGGGAATTTGAGGGGCCAGCTGATCCATGATGTGAACTGCTGTACCTTGGACTGTGAGAAAGTCACCATCGGAACAACAAACAGCATGGACATGGATCACCTCTGTCCATGTACAAAAGCAACCCATCCCTGGACCCAACGTGAACATGACTCACTCCACGTTCAACATACTAGTAGTACATTTCCTCACGACGATAGACAAACGGTTTCTCTAGCAACGCATGCAGCATCCAAAATTGTATGAACATGATTAATTGAGATAATGAGATATCCTTGATCGTTATGGGTGCACGTGAGAGAGAGACAGTATTGACGTGTTGCTGCCTCTGCACTCCAAATCCCTGGAGGCATCCCAGCGCAGAGTCGTCACCGAATCTTTTCGGACGTGTACCGCTCCATGTTGATGCGAGGAAGCCACACACCATCACCTTCTTCGGTTCCAAACCTTCCAATTCGGTAGTAGTACCTTTGCGTGTCCATGCTTGCTGTTGCTGGTTCGAGGGACACCTCTGCTCGCAGAGAAAGTCTTCTTCCATGGAGACAACGTCACCCATGGATACTTTTTTCTTCACTTGTTGAGGAAGGGATATCCAAAACCTCACCGGCCGGCCGGCACACCTCAGTTTCCACCAGCCGGCACCAATTCCAGGTCACCCTAGACTTTGTGGTACGGTTCGTCTCCTTGAAAAAAAAAATCGAAGAAGGGTGGAATGCTTCCAGACAGTGATGATTTCTTTATCTAGTGCCTAGTGCGCAATCTTTTGTCTTTCGGATAGGAAAAGAAACTGTACTATCTTTGTCTTTCAGAAAGTCAAACAAAAAACTCTTTGACGCATTCTTGTGAACGAAGAGCATGATTGGTTTGCTGTCAATATTTGGCTAGCCAAAAGTTGGCATTGCCAAATATTGGCAATACCAATACTTGCCAACTATTGGCAACTTTGTGTGAGAATAGGCAAGACAACTCGGTAACCAACCAAGTAGTAACCAATATTTGGCACAATGCCAAACATTGGCATGCCAATTTTTGGCACCAAACCAATTATGCTCGAAGTGCGTAGGGACATTCATTTTAGGAAGACCTTTTTTTGAAAATGAAAATGACCCCGACCTGTACATCAAGTGATGCACAGATTCATTTTGACTTAAAAAGTACTACGTAATGTTTTTATCTGTCACAAAAAATCAGAAATAACAATGGTTCAAACACAATCCGCCGATAACAGAATTACATGGTTCAACCACGGAGCCTATTACTGACACGCCAACCAAACCAGTTGAATGTATCACTTGGCTCTCCGCTTATTCTATCCTTACGAGGCACATATACATTACTTTTTATCCAATTTTAAATGGCAAGGTTAATTCCCTTTACGATGAAATTGCCTATTAAAAAACATAAAATGATTCTTTGGTTGACAGCTTGCTTACTGGATTTGGAACCATAGGTATAAACTTCTTTCGATTTTCACCTTTTTCAAATATTGTCATTATACCGGTAAATTCACTCCAGCTAACTTCTTAGGATAGAAACCTAATTTAGGTTGCAGTAGAACCTATGTTAATAGCATAGCTATGTGTTTCATTTATCTAATTTGCTTGGTCACGTGATACGATAATCGTAAAGCCAAGTATTGCTCCCTCATTTAGGGCAGTTTTAGATAGACTTGATATGGTGTACAAGGTGACATCATGGAAATTTATTTAATGGCAAATCTAATAATATCAGTTAATATGGCAAAAAGAATTATGAGTGAACAAATCTTAAGTTGATAAGAGAACAAAAAAGAAATACACTACGACGCAACGAAAACAAAAGCCAAAAATGCAGTCATTATCAGGTTTGATCTAGGCAATATTTAGGTAGTGAGATAACGTTGTTTATTATTAGTGTTAACTTCGTAGCATTAGCTTGAGTGTCTGTAACCAGTTCTAGAAGATGTCGGTATAACTTTTAGGAATCCTTTGGGAGAGGGAAGGTATAATATGAGATCTGCAGGTGCAACTAACCCTTGTTATTCTTTATTTCTTTTCACCTTTTTTGAACCAAAGATATACTATAGAAAAGAGACATATCCATGATCAGCAACATTGTAAGCAATACTGTTAGTCACACCGAACCTTCTTTAGCTACAAGAAAAGTTTACATGAAAGATCTCACAGCCTTACAATATTGCCAGTGCCCACCCAAATGTCAGACACAAAAATATTATTAACTCCGGCTGACCAATAGGAGCCAAGAGATCCAGGATGTTGAAAGGTGAGGCCATGGCCATGTCACACCAAGGCAGATACACACATTTTGTTGGCCTTTTCATGTTTAATTGTTTTTAAACACCAAGAAAAGTCCACTCTTCCCTTGGAAAAGGGACAAGAGATGGAGACCATATCCTCAAAAAAAAAAAAAAAAAAAAAAAAAAAAGAGAGAGAGATGGAGATCATTCATCACACCCGGTCGCACACTGCCATGTGAAGTGAACCGTTTGAGCCGTTGAAGTTTGACCAACAACTAGCCTGCCTAGCACAAGCTCAAACCGAAGGCCAAATAAACAAACAAAGGGACGCAGAAGAATCAGCCATCCATGTGACCTTGGGCCTGGTTTTGTGGTCTGCTATGCTCCAAAGTCCTCATAGCGTGTGCATGCAAAGGGAGGGAGGCAGCCCAATCATTCGACTGTCCGCAGCACAGTCCGATACGGTGTAAGTGAGAAGAATTCTTCTCCAGTCCAGGATCTCACTCACACTGACAACGTTGTTTGTTTAAGAAAAGAAGAAGGTCTCCTGCTTCGAGTGGCTGGCGGGGAAGATACAGATGTGGGTCACGTGATGTGGTACGCCTTGGATCCCCTTGCTTGTTTGTTTGTTTGTTTTTAAGAGATGAGAGAAGCGTGGGCAGTGTAACGTTAACGTGGGAGCTCACAAGTCCCGTCAAAAAAAAAAAAAAACGTGGGAGCTCACAAGTCACATGGGATGCTGTGCTGCTCAAGTTACGTCTCTGTGGAGCAACCCCCGTGTTTTGTGCGTCCGTGCCGGTGCCGGTGCCGGTGCCGGTCTCCCCCTGTTTCTGCTTTGTGCTCTGCATCTGCACTGCTCTGCTCTGTTGCGTGGTGCCGAACTCCCTCCCCGAAAGGAGGAGGAATATGTGTTTGGTTTGGCCAACCTACGGATGGGATCGTGTTTGGTTGTACTCCAGTTTTGAAGGAACTGCATGCATGAGAGTGAGACAAGGCCGGCCGGCCGGCACCGACAGACACATGTACGTACGTACGTACGTATACCGGTACACGTTGCTTGATGTGCCGGCCGTTGGAACCGTACGTTACGTACGTAGCAAGTGGTCCGAGGCCGAGCAACATGTGATGTACACCATGTTCAGATCGAGGCGTGCAGGCGCAGCAGCCATGCCCGTGCATGTGGCGCCATAAAGCCGGTCTGCTCCGGTGCGTTGCCACCGCCGTCATTAATTGGAGGAAGCAAGCAACCAATAACTGCCTCCCTGCGCCCCCAAGAGGAAGGAAGGAAGGATCTCCGAACACGAACACGAAACGCAGTAGAGTGGAGTGTCCCATGCCATGCTCCCCGGCATCGGCATGGACAGGCACTTCACTTGGGAGGACATCGGAACATGTCTCCGCCTCCAGCAGCACCAGGGCAGGGATATTCCCCACCATCGCCTCTTGTCAGCAGCGGCTGTTCTTGTGGAGGGCACCAGCCCTAGCTGCTCTGCTCGCCTGGCGTGCAAAACCGGCCAATCCTATATGCCGCTGCAAGCGTCAAATAGTTGGCGCGACGCCTGCGGGCGCTCACTCCTGGGCTGCGGCCCAATTTGGCGTTCGCTAGCTATCCCACCGGTTCCGTTTGCTTTTTTCTACATTTTTACCCGGTTTGCAGTGGGTTTTTTTTCTCTGTTTTGGTTCTTTTTTCCTTTCGATTTTTGTTTTTATTTTTCCTTTATTTTCTTCTCTTTCTTGTGTGTTATACTGTTATACAAAAATGTTCATCGTATTTCAGAAAATGTTCAACATATATAACAAAAATGTTTAATGTGTATTTCAAATTGTTTGAAATAAAACCAACCGAAAAACAGGTCCTCTACAGTGAACCAGATGGTACACTGCAGGGAGGGCCGCTGCGGTGAATTGGGTGCTACAGTGTTACACCATATTGGTTTTAGTTCAAATATGTTTTTATTTTTGTATCTCGTCCAATGTTTTGAATTTTGATATGAAATTATGAGACAACTTACATTGATGTTGTGTCAATGTGTGAGATTTTTTGAATTATTTTAAAATGCGCCACATCATCCGATGCACCGGTAGCAACGGATTTTTTTTTTTTGAGGGGACGGTAGCACCGGATACATTCCTGCCTTCCAGTTGCTACAATGTCATTTCTCTTCGTGGCGTCTAAAATGGGCCAGCCAAGTTGGTTCGCCTCAGTGCGAAGGCGCCTCAATTTGACGTCTGCATGCGTTCTGAGAGCTCCAGTGTGACACGAGAACTATATATTGCTCACAGCGGGATGGACGGATCTCTCGCGTCGAGTGTTTTACTCTCTCATTGTTTTCTGGGCCGGTCTGATTCAATATTTTTTTTCTTACCGTTTGCAGGCTTTCTCCCTCGCTCGATCTCTGTCGTTCGTTCATTTTTTTTCTTTTTTTCTTTTTCTTTTTTATTTTTCTTTTCTTTCTTTCATCACGACTTTCTTCAAGTTTTTAGTTTTCCTTTGTTTTTTCATTGGTTTTCTTTGTTTCTTTTATGGTTTTACTAGTTTTTTATTTTTCCTTTATCTATTATTCATTTTATTGTTTATTTCTCTGTTTTCACTTGCTTTTCTTGCTTTTCTTTTTCTTTGTTTATTTTCTCGGTTTTCTTCATTTTTCTTTGTTTCCTTCTCAGGTTTCACCATTTCTTTTTTTACATTGCTTTTCTTTGGTTTTTATTTTATTTTTGTTATTATTTTTTGGTTTTTACTGGGTTCTTAGTTTTTCCTTTGTTTCTTTGTCGATTTTGCGTCGGTCTCTTTTTTGTTCAACACATGTCCTTAGTGTACACATATTTTTTTTGTCGCTTTTACTAATATTCAGTACACAAAATATGTTTTTAGTGTACACGCAGAACATTTTTTCAAAAACACAATGTACATTTTCTTTTAATAAATGTTTTGAACACTTTTTTGAATAAAAGGTCAACATTGTTTCAAATACATAATGTACATTTTCTTTTAATAAATGATTTGAACACTTTTTTGGATAAAAGGTCAACATTTTTTCAAATACATGATGTACATTTTTATTGTAATAAGCATTTTTTTAACTGTATGAACATTTATTAAATACACGACTAACATTTTTTCAAACATATGTTTTTATGGCAACTTTTTTCATGCATATACATATATATATATATACATGATGTACATACATATACATACATACATACATATATATATATATATATATATATATATATATATATATATATATATATATATATATATATATATATATATATATATATATATATATATATATATATATATATATATATATAGGACACCTCTTCTGTATTTCTGGGAGTATGTACTCCCACATTCAAATATACCTCTTAAATAAGCATATTATACCTCTTTATCATTCTCAATATACCTTGTTAATTATTTTAATATACCTCAATGCAAGTTTTGTGAAAAAATATCGTCGAAACCCTTTTTTTATGCAGTATACCTTTTTTACGTACAAAAAATGCAGTTTACTTCTAAATAAAATATAATATGTGGTTTAAAATATAATTTTTAATGAAACTCATTTTGGGGCATCTAGTAATTGTTAATGAAGTATATTAAAAATGATAAAGAGGTATAAACAATTCATTTATGTGGTATATGATGCGCAGGAGTACGTACTCCCAGGAGTATATAGTCATTTTCCTATATATATATTATATTTATTTTCTAAAATATTTTTATGTCTACATTTTTCATAATTTTTGTACATTTGTTTTACATCAGGAATATTTTTTATACACATTTACCATTTTTCAAATACATAACATATTTGAAAACTTATATTTTTATGTCAGATTTTTCATACATTTTTTTTATATTTTTCATAAACTTATATTCTACTTTTTTGTACACATAAGGAACATTTTTTATATACATGTTTAAAATTTCTCAAATACATGATTTTTTTCATATATATATTTTGATGCCTACTTTTTTCCATGCACATTGTATATTTTTTGCATACATCAGGACCTTTTCTAATACATGTTTAACAAATCTAAATTTTCTATGTAAATTAATTTTTATAATATATATATTTAGAATATTTCGAAATATATGCAAAATTAAAAGAAATATAAAGCTAAAATGTAAAAAAAAAAGGAAGATAAAAAAGCACAAAAGGCTTGTGGTCCGTGCTGGGCCTGCCCATACTGGGCGGCTGCTCCACGGGTGCTACCTGAAGGCCAGTGCAAATGCGCAGGCCAACTCTTCTCGTGACAGGTTTTCCATTATTATTTTCTTTGGGTGTTTAGTCGATTTTTCATTCAAGAAAACTGGCTGTTGTTTTTTAGGACCTAGATATTTTAAAAACTATTAAAAATAGAAAAATGTATTTTAGAAAAATTGTTCAGTACTCTATGTCTTATATACACCTTCCGTACCTAAATATATGAATGTCTAAAAAAACCTAAATAACGTCATATACTAGCCTACCAAAACGTCATATTTAGGGACGGATGGAGTATATAAAAGTTCAGTGCATATATTAAAAAAAAAATTATTTTATAAAATGTTCAGTTTCGTTATAAAAATGTTCATAGCATGATTAAAAAAATTATAATACATTAAAAATGTTAAATGTATATAACAAAAAAAATATTCATCATATATTAGAAAAATGTTCACCATACATTAGAAAAAAGTTCACCATATATTGTGAAAACTATAAAACTAAGAAACTGTAAAAGAAATGGAAGAAGACCATAATCCAGAAAAATACAATAAATGTTAAAAAAGAAACATAACGAATAAGAAGACTGAAACAGAAAACGGGAAACCAAAAACCACACACAGCAAAAAAAAAAATCGCGCGCACGCGTCAAATGGCCCGGCCAATCTTGCATCACGCTTCAGCGAAGGTGCGCATGCCTCGGTTTTTAATATATTTTTTTGGCTACGTTTTTTCACTATTCTTTATACTTCCAATTATTCTAAATAAATATATTACAAAAACACTTTACAGTATTAGGTGCTTTCTAGACTATGATTGTAACCCTGCAGGCAGCATTACTTAGAAGTACAAACTGTTTTCATCCTAAAAATACACTTTACATAAAACATTTGAAAAAAAACTGTTAAACAAGCATTTGAAAAATGTTGAATGTGTATAGAGAAATGTTTCTCATATATATGAAAAATGTTTACAAAATCGGTTAAACCAGTGTGTGAAAAGAATTGATCATGTATTTTAAAAGGATAATAAAGCATTTGACAAAATGTTAAACAAGTATTTGAAAAATGCTAATCAAGCACTTGAAAAATGTTAAATGTGTATAGAAAAAATGTTGACCATGTATTCAAAAACTTTTAAACAAGTATTTGAAAAATTGTAATCAAGCCTTTGAAAAATGTTGACCACGTATTAAAAAGATGTTAAACGAGCATTTGAAAAATATTAATCAAGCATTTGAAAATAAATAAAATTTATATAGAAAAAACGTTAACCATGTATTAAAAAAATTAATCTTTATTTGAAAAATGTTAATCAAGCATTTGAAACAAAGTTAAAGGTGTATAGAAATAATGTTGACCATGTACTAAAAAATATTAAATTTGTATTTGAAAAATGTTAAACGTGTATTAGATATATACGAAAGATGTACAATGTATATGGAAAAAAGTAGACATAAAAAAGTATAAGATTTCCAAACATGCTAATCATGTATTTCAAATTGTTAAACGTGTATATAAAAAATATTTTGATTATACAAAAAATATTGAATGTGTACTCAAAACACGGTTAACATGTGTTAAAAAAACAAACCCATGAAAATCGACAAAAAAAAAACATAGGAAAACAAAGAATCCCACTAATAACCAAAAAAGTAGGAATGCATCGAAATTCAACCATAACTCCAATGGAAATAAGTTATATATGAAAAATGATCAGAAAAATGGAATTATATGTTTATACCATGTTCATGCATGTTTGAACATCAGGTTTATATAATATGGATTAATTCCAAAGTCCAAGACAATTCCTTTAATATGCCCAGAAAATTAGGGTGGGGCCCATATGAATTATGTGAGCTCATTCCTAATTCTTAGGGTATTAGAAAGGTCTTTTGGAATTTTTGAAAATTTTTGAGGGTTTTTCCGTTCTAATATGATTGAGGCTTTGAAATCCCCTCAATTCAAATTTCTTTGAATTTAAACATGATGCATGCTATACTCTCTAATGCAACTATTATATTACCCAAGACTCCGTCTATGACAATCAAGTTTAAGATATCTTAGGTGGTTCTTTTCCCATGATTACTGTAAAAAATATATATCTCAAATCCAGCTATAGAAGTGCTTTTTAGTGGCTACCACACATCACCAAATAATTCACTAACTCGGTTCCCCCAAGATAACAGTAAGCATTTGTGTGTACAAATGAGCCATGGAAGTATTATATTCTATCATGGTGATCCAAAATGCATACAAATAGATCTAGGAACATTGATCATATGCTTTCATACCCCGCAAAAAAAAAAGAAGATCATATGCTTTCATATTTTTCACCTACACAATTCTCCAAACAAGTTTCTAATCCTTGATCAAGCTGATGAATAGTCATTAATGATTTGAAAATTCAAAAAAAATAGATAGCACGCGAGAAAATAGGAACAATCTTGCTCTTCGGCCCGGAAATACAAAAAGGGAACTTTGAATTTGCAAGTGGCCATGCCTTATCATGACACAAGTATTTCACATTTGTTGCCTGGCCAAATTTAGCAAATTAACACCACATGAAACAAGGAAAGCACCAAAACTTCACCCACAAATGCAACCAAATCTGGCATGTTAGCACTCATCCTACTCCTCAGAGAATCTATCAACTACCCTCTCCATTTCAGAATATAAGGTGTATCAATTTCCGTGCAAGTCAAACATTTGTATGTTTGACAAGATTATAGAATAAAATATCAACATTTGCAATACCTAATAGATAAAATATGAAAATACTTTTCATGATGGGTCAAATGATATAAATTTATGTGTTGATATATTTTTCTAGAAACTTGGTCAAATATGCACATGTTTGACTTAAAAAAAAACTAATTCACCTTATATTTTGGAAAGGAGGGAGTATTGTTTGTAGGAGATATGCCCTATAGGCAGTAATAACAGTTATTTTGTATCTCCGAGTTTGTAATGAATGTTTATGTTCCATGCTATAACTGCAATGATTCTCGAGTCTGCAATAACCACGAGGCTCGGAGGGAAACTCATGTGCACGTGTGGTATAATAAACGGTAAAATGTATTCCTAGTCATGCCTCTTTGACTGGCTCAAGTATTGCATGATGATCCTGTTTTCCTGATCACGGGCATGTCTATGCCGGAAATTTTGAGGGCACAATGTTGGTAGAACACTTGTGTTGAATCGACCCGAATTGATGTTATGCTATGAGATACATTCGTCACAAGTTAATGGTTAATAACACAGAGATAGTTAATGTTTGCATAATTCCTTAGACCATGAGAGTATCGAGTTCCTTCGTACTTGCTTCATGAACTTTGGGGTTTGTTAAACGTCATCCGTAACTGGGTGGCTATTACGGCGGCTTACGGGTTCACGGAAAAGTATGGCAAGTAACAAGATAGCTCAAGATTGGGATTTGCTCCTCCGACGATGGAGAGATATTCTCGGGCCCTCTCGGTGTTACGGTATCCATCATCGTCTGGCCAGACACATTGTGATTTGATCACTGGGATGCCGGAACATGGATACGAGAAAAGAGAACAAAACCGGTAACGAGGTAACTTGCATAGTGGACAAGTTGTTGATCCACGGGGATGCAGAAAATCTCACCTCGGGTGTTTGTAATATATCGTGAAGCAACAGGAATAGCACACGGCAACTGGAGGTTCACTCGAATATTCATTCGTGTGGGTATAGGGGTCAATATGGGTGTCCACGGCTCCGATGTTGATCATTGATCGGAAAGTGTTCCGGGTCATGTCTATACTTCACCGAACCTATAGGGTCACACGCTTAAGGATCATCTATCTGCTGAATACTAGACAAGGAGTCTGAGAGAAAATCACCGAAAAAGTTTCGGACGAAACGGAAACGTTTCGGAGAGAACACCGGAATAGTTTCGGTGAAACTGAAAAGTTGTTTCAGGGTATTCCATTAAGTCATATTGGTTCCGGCACACGCCTGGAAATTCTTGGAGGGTGCCAGAATTGTTTTGGTAACTTCTGGAATTTTTCCGGAGAGAAAAACCGGAAATGTTCCGGAGCAGCCGAAACCGCAATGGTAGCTTTTCGCTGAAGAAAAACATTGTTCCGGAATTGTTTCGGAATGTGTTCAAAATTGTTTTAGTGGGTACTGGAATTATTCTAGGCACACAAAAATAATTTGGGATTTAACGGACGCAGAAAAATGTCTTCGTGAATAGTGAAAGTGCTTTATGGATATTTTTTAGAAAGCACCTTTTGGGATATTTCCCAAAAGGCTTCTAGAAGGGCTTGGGGGCCAAGGAAGCCCCTCATTGGGGGGGGGGGGCCAAGGGGTGGCCGGCCAAGGGAGGTGGAGCTCCTTGGATCTCCACATGCCATCCCTTTTTGCTTTATTCTTTTATGTAAAGACATAAAGTGGGGGTACTTTTGGTATTTTTGAATGCCAACTTTACCCCTTGGCTTTCCTATAAATAGAGGTGGAGGGGTGCTCTCCAAACCACATCCTTGCTCTCATACACATGCCATGCTCGTCTGGCTCTCTCTCTCTCCCTCCCACGAAATAGTTTCGTAGAGCCGAAAGGCTGTCTGGGTTCCGGCAGGAACTAGCTCTGGACGGCGAAGCCCTGCCGGATAACTGACACCGTATGTGTGCAACCCTGTAGAGAGTTCGTAGTTTTGATCTTTTGCCCGAGGGGCTGTTCGAGTGTCCTCCCGAAGGGCTGTCCGAGTTACCGTTCGAGTTTCGGGTGTCCTCCCGAAGGGCTGTCCGAGTTATCGTTCGGGTTTCGAGGGTCCTCCCGAAGGGCTGTCCGCGACATCGTCCGAGGGACTGTGCGACCGCCTCCCGAAGGGCTGTCCGACGAGGGAGTACATCCTCGCGGTTGGGAGGTTGTAAATCCTAGCTGCGGGGATCTGCAGCGACGATCTACACCGACTCTTCTTCCGCTGCGCTACGAGTCGGTACGGATCAGATCAAACCTTGTATGCAGTCTCCATAGTGATCTTGGGCGTGCTCGCTGTACCGAAATTTTTTGTTTTCTGTCGTGTTCCCCTACAGTGGCATCATGAGCCGTGCTATGCATAGATGCAGGTTACGATCTAGAATACATGGAGATGTATGGGTATTGCATAATATAATTTTGGAGTAGATGAGATCTATTGCTGAAAATTATTTATGCGGGTAGCAGATGAAATCTGTTACCCGATGTTCTTGTTGCTTCCCTAGAATTTGTGTATTTCTGATCTCGAGACAGCATGGTGGAATTTCACAAAGTTCTGGCAATCCGCGATCCTGATTGATCAACGAAGTGCTATCAGTTCTTTGGGTTCCGCCATAGTCAAAAGAAAGATGAAATTCGCAGATGAAAGGGCAATGCAGATATGATCTGCACGGGGGTCATGCGTATGACGAAGTTTAGTATGGGGCTCGAGACTTTATTATCTTGTGTTTCATACACCCCGAGATGTTAATCTAGCGACTTGAATAATCATACTTGATGATAAAACGTTGGTAGCTGCGGTTTAAGTCAAAACCTTAGAAGCCACGTAAAATAAAATTTTGCATAAACTGATTAGAGGCGTCTAATTTGGTTTTGCAGGATGTGCATGTAATGTGGTATAGCAATGCTCATATTAATTCGATTATGTATGAGATGACTATATGATGTAAATTTATTAACATGACCTGCGTGTCATGATTCGGCATGATGGCTGGAGCCATATGATTGTCACTTTAATGACCTGCGTGTCAACCTTAAGTAATGCACTTATTTTATTAGCTATAGAGATAGCAATATTATCTGGTGCATCGACAAGGTGGTGGCAATCTTTGCGAAGGTGAACACCGACGCAAATGCCGAAGACGAAGAAATTAAAGACTTCTCCGTCAGAAAGGGCTATACCATATCATGCTATTATGAATTGCCTGAGATATTTATCCCTTATGATGCACCCTTTTGATTGCGCGGTAGTCGCTTTTTATTAGGGTGATCTCTCACTAAAAATATCAAGTAGATAGTGTTCTCCCAAGTGTAGCACCGTCACGGCACCTATCTTTTCGGGGTGCGCCGTGTCACACGGGTACGAACGATTAGAGAAGTGCGAGGCGGGTGAGTTGAGACCTCGCAGCAAGATCACTTGGTTGTCTTGACGTTCAGGCATGACCATCATGAGCTCGGAACACACGCATCGAAAGATGAACAAGAATCACATAGAGATGTGATTGGCAAGTTGGCCTACCGGTTAAGATTTTCGTCATCAGTGGTGTTACACCAATGGCGAACAATCTAGACGCGGATCTTGAATCACTCATAATCAATTTTGAGAGATATTGATTTGAGTGGGAGCGCACTTTAGAATAAAATTGTTTATTCACTAGTGCCAAAAATCATTATGAACAAAGTCTAAGTGAAACTTGTGTTTACCGTTGTAGATCAAATGGCTCGCAATGCCGCGTTCAACTTAGGCCCAATGTTAGAGAAAGAGAAGTTAGCTGCGACTGGAAACAACTATACGGACTGGGTACGTACCCTGAGGATTGTCCTCAAGGATGCTAAGAAAGACTATGTGCTTGATCATCCTCTAGGTGATTCCCCTATGCCAGAAATGTCTCAGGATATCATTCACGTGTTTGACTCACGAAAGGATGATTTCAGTGTTGTTAAAGAACTTATGTTATCTTGCATGGATCATGTGCTATAGAATCGTTATGAATGACTTAGTACCTTCGAGATTATCGAGGCACTAGATGTTCTGTATCACAAACAGGATTCGGCTGAAGTTCATGAGATGACTGAAGCCATGGAAGAATGCAATATACATAAGGAATCTCTAGTAAATGAGCAAGGTGTCATACTAGCAAACTATTATGATAGTATGGCTGAAAGGGGAACTAATTTTCCAAAGACACCTGGTAATGATTTGATCCTTACCTCGCTTTATGAAGCGATGCTAAAATCAAATGAGATAGGACTGCAGAATCAGCAAAAGTTGCTGGTGAACAAAACCGCCAGTTTCAAAAGGAAAGGCAAGCCTAAGGGCGGAGCCAAGGCTGAAACTGTGTGTTTTCACTGCAAAGGCACTGGACACTGGAAGAGGAACTGCAAGATATACATGGCAGATAAGAAGAAAGGTATAACTGTTATACGGGTTAATGTCATTGACGCTTTGCTTGCTTACGAAAATTCTAAGTCTTGGGTATTTGATACCGGATCGGTTGCTCACATTTGCAACTCGATACAGGGGCTTCAGAAAGTGCGCAAGCTGGCAAGGAATGAGGCCGTGATGCGCGTCGGGAATGGTGCTGGGATCGCCGCTCAAGCCGTCGGCATTATGCCTCTACGTCTCCCTTCAGGATTTATCTTAGAACTAAATAAGTGTTATTTTGTTCCGGGATTGTGTAGAAACATTATCTCCGGATCATGTTTAGTACACAATGGGTATTCGTACAAGTCTGAGAACAATGGTTGTTCACTTTATTGTAAGGATATGTTTTATGGATTTGCACCCATTGTTGGGGGGCCTTTTCATACTAAATCTTGAATGTGGAAATGACGTCTTTAACGTGAATGCTAAACGCCTTAAGAAGGCTGATACCACCACCACTTTCATGTGGCACTGTCGCCCTGGCCACATCAGAAAGAAACGCATGCAAAGACTCCATAAAGATGGAGTTTTACCGTCCTTTGATTTTGCATCATTTGACACATGTGAAACTTGCTTGATGGGGAAAATGACCAAGACGCCGTTCACGGGTCATCCTGAACGGGCGAGTGACTTGTTGGAAATAATACATAGTGATGTATGTGGTCCAATGAGCACTATCGCACGGGGTGGGTATTTCTACTTCGTGACTTTTACGGATGATTTGAGTAGGTATGGATATATCTACTTGATGAAGCATAAGTCAGAAACCTTTGAAAAGTTCAAAGAATTTCAGAATGAGGTAGAAAATCATCGTAACAAAAGGATTAAGTTTCTGTGGTCTGATCGCGGGGGCGAATACCTTAGTCATGAGTTTGGCCAACATCTGAGTGATCGTGGAATCGTTTCACAGCTTACGCCTCCCGGAACTCCACAGCGAAATGGAGTGTCGGAAAGACGTAACCGAACCCTGTTAGACATGGTAAGGTCGACGATGTCTCTTACAAATCTGACAATATCCTTTTGGGGTCACGCACTAGAAACTGCCGCTCACACACTAAACAAAGCACCGTCTAAGTCTGTTGAGACGACGCCATATGAGATATGGCACGGGAAGAAACCCGACCTGTCGTTTCTCAAAATTTGGGGTTGTGAGGCATACATAAAGCATTTACAGCCAAGCAAACTTGATCCCAGATCAGACAAATGTTACTTTGTAGGTTATCCCAAGGAGACAGTTGGGTATTCTTTCTACCACTCCTCCGAGAACAAAGTGTTTGTTGCAAAACACGAAGTCTTTCTCGAGAAAGAGTTTCTCGCTAAAGAAGTGAGTAGGAGGACAGTACAACTTGATGAGATTAGTGAATCTTCGGCAACCGTTGATATGGCTAAGGAACCAGAAGAAATTCCGCTAATTATCCCTACAACCGAGCCGGAAGTTGTCGCATGTGATGTGGAAACTTCAAACAATGTTGTAACTGAACCGCGCAGATTGGGTAGGGCTATCCAGCCACCTGAGTGGTTTCATAACGAAATCTTCATTCTTGAAGACGATGAACCTGCGCACTACAAGGAAGCGATGGCGAGGCCCAGCTCAAAGGAATGGCACAAGGCCATGAAATCCGAGATGGAATCCATGTACGAAAACCAAGTTTGGAACTTGGAAGAACTTCCAGAAGGCGTAAAGCCCATTGGTTGTAAATGGATTTTCAAAAGAAAGACGGACGCGGATGGTAACATTACTATCCACAAAGCTAGACTTGTCGTGAAAGGGTTCACGCAAGTTCCAGGAGTGGACTACGACGAGACTTTCTCGCCCGTAGCTATGCTTAGGTCTGTTCGGATATTACTAGCAATTGCTGCTTATTTCGATTATGAAATATGGCAGATGGATGTCAAAACGGCTTTCCTAAATGGAAACCTCAAGGAGGTTGTATACATGATACAGCCTGAAGGTTTTGTCGATCCTAAGGATGCTAGAAAGGTATGCAAGCTTCAGAACGCCATTTATGGTCTGAAGCAAGCATCAAGGAGCTGGAACATTCGTTTTGATGAAGTGGTCAAACAGTTTGGCTTCATCAGGAATGACGAAGAATCTTGTGTTTACAAGAAGTTTAGTGGGAGCGCAAAAGCATTTCTAATCTTGTATGTGGATGACATATTGTTGATTGGAAATGACGTGAATTTTCTTAGCGAAATAAAGGACTCATTGAAGAAGAGTTTTTCAATGAAAGACTTAGGCGAAGCGGCATATGTATTGGGCATTAGAATCTATAGAGATAGATCAAAACGCCTGATAGCGCTTAGCCAAAGCACGTACATTGACAAGCTGTTGAAAAGGTTCAACATGGAGAACTCCAAGAAAGGCCTACTCCCCATGTCACCTGGCATAGTGCTTTGCAAGAATCAGTGTCCTCGGACTCTCGATGAGCGAGTACAGATGAATGATGTTCCATATGCTTCGGCGGTTGGTTCTATTATGTATGCCATGCTATGTACAAGACCGGACGTTTCCTATGCGCTAAGTGTTAGCAGCCGGTACCAAAGTGATCCAGGATTGGAACACCGGGCCGCAGTCAAGGGTATTCTTAAGTACCTCAGAAGGACCAAGGATTTACTCCTTGTGTACGGAGGTGATGAAGAGCTCATTGTAAGTGGTTACACTGATGCAGGCTTCATGACTGACCCAGATGACTTCAAATCTCAATCAGGCTATGTTTTCATATTGAACGGCGGTGCAGTTGATTGGAAAACTTCCAAACAAAAGATTGTGGCGGATTCTACGACGGAGGCGGAATATGTTGCTGCTTCAGAAGCCTCCAAGGAGGCGGTATGGATCAAGCAATTTCTTGAAGACCTTGGTGTGGTTCCAAGTGCTCTGGACCCGGTGGAGATCTATTGTGATAATAGTGGCGCCGTGGCTCAGGCAAGGGAGCCAAGTTCGCACCATAAGACAAGACATATTGAACGCAAATATAAACTCATTAGACATCATGTCGAAGCGGGTTTAGTGAAAGTACGCAAAGTTCACACGGATCTGAACGTGTCAGACCCGATGACGAAGCCTCTACCACGAGCAAAGCATGAGCAGCACCGGACAGCCATTGGTGTTAGGGAAGCCATGTAACTGGATTATGACTCTAGTGCAAGTGGGAGTCTGTAGGAGATATGCCCTAGAGGCAGTAATAACAGTTATTTTGTATCTCCGAGTTTGTAATGAATGTTTATGTTTCATGCTATAACTGCAATGATTCTCGAGTCTGCAATAACCACGAGGCTCGGAGGGAAACTCATGTGCACGTGTGGTATAATAAACGGTAAAATGTATTTCTAGTCATACCTCTTTGACTGGCTCAAGTATTGCATCATGATCCTGTTTTCCTGATCATGGGCATGTCTATGCCGGCAATTTTGAGGGCACAATGTTGGTAGAACACTTGTGTTGAATCGACCCGAATTGATGTTATGCTATGAGATACATTCGTCACAAGTTATTGGTTAATAACACAGAGATAGTTAATGTTTGCATAATTCCTTAGACCATGAGAGTATCGAGTTCCTTCGTACTTGCTTCGTGAACTTTGGGGTTTGTTAAACGTCATCCGTAACTGGGTGGCTATTACGGCGGCTTACGGGTTCACGGAAAAGTATGGCAAGTAACAAGATAGCTCAAGATTGGGATTTGCTCCTCCGACGATGGAGAGATATTCTCGGGCCCTCTCGGTGTTACGGTATCCATCATCGTCTGGCCAGACACATTGTGATTTGATCACTGGGATGCCGGAACACGGATACGAGAAAAGAAAACAAAACCGGTATCGAGGTAACTTGCATAGTGGACAAGTTGTTGATCCACGGGGATGCAGAAAATCTCACCTTGGGTGTTTGTAATATATCGTGAAGCAACAGGAATAGCACACGGCAACTGGAGGTTCACTCGAATATTCATTCGTGTGGGTATAGGGGTCAATATGGGTGTCCACGGCTCCGATGTTGATCATTGATCGGAAAGTGTTCCGGGTCATGTCTATACTTCACCGAACCTATAGGGTCACACGCTTAAGGGTCATCTATCTGCTGAATACTAGACAAGGAGTCTGAGAGAAAATCACCGAAAAAGTTTCGGACGAAACGGAAACGTTCCGGAGAGAACACCGGAATAGTTTCGGTGAAACTGAAAAGTTGTTTCAGGGTATTCCATTAAGTCATATTGGTTCCGGCACATGCCTGGAAATTCTTGGAGGGTGCCAGAATTGTTCTGGTAACTTCTGGAATTTTTCCGGAGAGAAAAACCGGAAATGTTCCGGAGCAGCCGGAACCGCAATGGTAGCTTTTCGCTGAAGAAAAACATTGTTCCGGAATTGTTTCGGAATGCGTTCAAAATTGTTTTAGTGGGTACTGGAATTATTCTAGGCACACATAAATAATTTGGGATTTAACGGACGCAGAAAAATGTCTTCGTGAATAGTGAAAGTGCTTTATGGATATTTTTTGGAAAGCACCTTTTGGGATATTTCCCAAAAGGCTTCTAGAAGGGCTTGGGGGCCAAGGAAGCCCCTCATGGGGAGTCCCCAAGGGGTGGCCGGTCAAGGGAGGTGGAACTCCTTGGAGCTCCACATGCCATCCCTTTTTTCTTTATTCTTTTATGTAAAGACATAAAGTGGGGGTACTTTTGGTATTTTTGAATGCCAACTTTACCCCTTGGATTTCCTATAAATAGAGGTGGAGGGGTGCTCTCCAAACCTCATCCTTGCTCTCATACACATGCCATGCTCGTCTGGCTCTCTCTCTCTCTCCCTCCCACGAAATAGTTTCGTAGAGCCGAAAGGTTGTCTGGGTTCCGGCAGGAACTAGCTCTGGACGGCGAAGTCCTGCCGGATAACTGACACCGTATGTGTGCAACCCCGTAGAGAGTTCGTAGTTTCGATCTTTTGCCCGAGGGGCTGTTCGAGTGTCCTCCCGAAGGGCTGTCCGAGTTACCGTTCGAGTTTCGGGTGTCCTCCCGAAGGGCTGTCCGAGTTACCGTTCGGGTTTCGAGGGTCCTCCCGAAGGGCTGTCCGCGACATCATCTGAGGGACTGTCCGACCGCCTCCCGAAGGGCTGTCCGACGAGGGAGTACATCCTCGCGGTTGGGAGGTTGTAAATCCTAGTTGCGGGGATCTGCACCGACGATCTACACCGACTCTTCTTCCGCTGCGCTACGAGTCGGTACGGATCAGATCAAACCCTGTATGCAGTCTCCATAGTGATCCTGGGCGTGCTTGCTGTACCGAATTTTTTTGTTTTCTGTCGCGTTCCCCTACATTGTTGGCCATTGTTCAGAAAAAGCAATAGGTTTATCTTACTAATGGGAAGGTTAACTGTCTACAAAAAAAGCACATTGAACTTTTTAGTGGGATTAGATGGTTTGTAATAACGCGGGATCAAAAGCAGGCTAGAAACCTAAATGACCAACTTCACTTTTGTAGCATCTCCGGGTTTGGACTAATCAGAAACAACAAGTGTGCATTAGAGTTAATTCGATATATTAAAATTCAGTATTACAATGACTACATGCAGAGAAATGTTTCTTCACTTTTTTAGTCTTATGTGGCAAAAAAGTAATATAGTTATATATATATATATATAAATATAATTCATTTTCCAGAATTTCTTGCAAATTGAATCTAGAGGGCATTGTTGTAAACATAGAAAACTTGCTAATTGATCCCTCATTGTTTATGCAACCACACAGACACCATACCACTGGCGGAGATAGATAAAAACTTCAAGGGGCAAAAGGGTAATAGGTGCACATCCGAGGGGGGGGGGGGGTAAGCACTATTTTCCTCCCATCTAAGCCCTCCAATTTTTTCTCCCCACACTTCCTCCAACAGTTGGGGGTGGATGGGGACAATTGCCCCCTCGCATACACATACCACCGCCACTGCACCATACTATTGCAGATTCTAGGACAACATTAGCATACCTGGTGGATAAAGTTGTTGATTAATTTTTTTGTTGTAGTCTGTAGACATTTAATCTTTTCATTACTACAATGAGCAATAAAAGACATGCTAAAATTATAACAATATTCTCAACATTGAGAACATGGACTTTCGGTAGGTGGATTATGACTATGAGTTCTTTTATTCATTATCAGTTTGATAGCAAGTTGTTTGCTTTTATATACTTGCAATTGATTAATAATTATAAGTTTATTATTAGGCTCTCATCGGGCTAATATCCCAACATCATTTGAGACAAAACACGGCCGTATCCACACATTCTCGAGAGTTGTTTTTGTGCTTACATTGCTTCTCTTTTGCCATTCCTAGTTACAAGGTATGATGTATATAGTTCTAGCACGAATACATTATCAGCCTTAGCATGATCACTTCTTTATGTCCCTCATAAACTAAGTGCTTTTAGTAGTTCTACTAACACAGAAGAAAATCATCTTAAATGATGTGTAGCTAGCCTTGAGTCACTCGATCGCGAGCTAGAAGTTTTTTAGAACTCTGGCTTTTAATATCGTGTTCTAGGATCTGCCTACTCACAAAAGTGAAAACATGCAATTGGATATACAAATTGGCACAAACTAAAGCAATATGTAACCATAAACAAAAAAATGCAATAGTGCATTATTTGGTAAGAAAAAAATATAGGTGAAGCCTTGTAGGTCAAATGTACATATTCTGGGTTCGGTTATCACAATGAACCCATATATCTTGGTCTAGAAAGAAAATCAAACATGCATTTTTTACGAGAAGTGATAAGTCTTAATATGTATCAACAAGATATTCATCCAATTCATGTCGAGATATCCTTTCAATAATATCCCATCTACTACTGATACTTTTATTATAAAAGCATCCCCATAAGAACTATTAAGTATTTCCCTATCATATTGAGGAAGTCTTGCATACAAATTATCAACATTTGTCTTTTTGGAGAACTCATGATTGGGGAATTTGAGTAAAAATGATTTAAGTCTCCCCCAAGCCTTGGTCATGCTCTCTCTGGTACGAGGCCAACAATTATAAATATAATTCCTATCCTCATGCACGTGATGAAGGGGGTAAAATTTTGGGTGAAACTTGGAGTAAAGATCAAAACATTCTATTTGGATCATCTAGAAGCCTAAGCCATTCCAACGCCTTACCCTCTAGACATAAAGGGAATGATTTCTTCTTAACCTCATCAATAGGTAAACCTAGAATCTTAAAGAGACTACATATATCCTCAAGCATAAGCAAATGGTCTCTAGGATAGATAGTTCCGTCACCTGCATAACGGTTAGCTCTTGCATGCTAAGTTTGTCAATAGGTATTTGATAAGCTTCATTTTTATTTTCAGAAGGTGGAGGCTCTATTCTAATATTCATAGGAAAGTACACAAGGCCTCCCAACAAGTTATTAGCAGCAAGAGTTTCCATAGGGGACTAAAAGAACAAACGAAAATTTAAAAAAAGCACAATAAGTGTTTCCCTTACCAAATTCCACTTACCTAGAGTTCTATGCTCCACGGCAATGACGCCAGAAAAACATCTTGATAACCCACAAGTGTAGGGGGTCAATTGTAGATTTTTTCGATAAGTAGAGTGTCAAACCCAACGAGGAGCAGAAGGAATTGGTCGATGAAAAATAGGAAGGAATCACTGCAAAAGTTGCAAAGGTTGTCTGTATATTTGTGTGATCACTAGAATAATTGCAATATTTTTTAATGGTGCAACAAGTAGCCCAATCCTTGTTTATGTACTGTTCTAATGTGGCAGCAAGTAGCCGGTACTTATATGAATCAAAGCGCTCTCGAGGACGACGAGAATTTCACCTAGTTCCATTGACATTAACTTTCATTGTTTTGATAAGTGTTGTGTGGTCAAGCCTAAATTTATGTACCGTTCTTACTTGAACAAAATACATACTTATGATTATAACCCCTATCCAAGCATCCACAAATACAAGACAATAATTAAGATAACATATAACTATAACATTAAACTTTGGGGTCCCCAATTATTCCTTATGCAATAACTCCACAAACTTAGGACATGGTAATATCTGTCACTCCGGCCATCCATCCTAAGAAATCTATCACGTAATGCTCTCCACTAGGCCCATAAAAGGTGAAGTGACATGCAATCGACGTTTGCACATCACTACTAGAGAATTACAATACGACATAATATCAAAACATTGAACTTTATTCAATTTCACATGGTTACTAGGAACAAGATGTTCTTCTATCAGGTCTATGGAATCATGGGGCACAACCACGAGGAAGCAATGTGGTTTATGGATGCTGGCACAAAAACGCTATGCTCCAAGCGCATCACCGCAAGGTGAATCATGTTCTCTGACAAGTGGACATGGCAGGGGCAGAAGCAGAGCTGGGCATGGTAGCTACGGGCCACGGAAGCGATCTTATTAGGACACAGATCTGGATAAGGAGGATGACACAGGTGACACGACCACCAGCCCGCTGATAAAATCCCATCGATGTATAGGAACATGGGGAGGAACCAAGTGCGGCCAAGAAGAAACTTGACATGCCTAATGAATAGGTGGATGGAGCAGCAGAGACAGAGTCTCCATGAGAAAACACCCCCATGCCGTCGGTGTATGTTTCGCCAAGAGAGATGAAAAAACCTCACAAATCTGCCTCACCCAAGAAACAGGGGAACAAACCAATAAATAACTCATCGCCGGCCTCCCTCGGGGAGGACCGCTGGAGCAATGAGTACTTTATGTAGGAACTATCATGGGCTGGGCGACCCTACGACAGTTCATGAATTGCGCGATCTCGCATGAGAAAGCGCACCGGCCATATTGTGTGTAGCCTTGGCGGGTACTTTAGGCTTCACTAGAGCTTATGGGGTGAGCAGCATGGGTAAAAGTGGAGGTCTATGCATATTCTAGAGGCAACCTTATGAACTGGAACTTCTAGCTTTTCTAAGTATCACATTGACATGGAGGTAAAGGAGAGAAGGAAGGAAACTTGGAGGCTCACGTGCTGGTATGGAGAGGCTAATCGAAGTCTTCGGTATAAAACATAGGACACAATGAGATTTTTGAAAGCCGGCTGCGATTACCACAGATGTGTATTGGCGACTTCAGTGAGGTCCTCCAAAGAGAGGAACAGTTCGGGCCAAATTAGTGGGACATGACGCAGATTAACTTATTCTGTGAAGCAGTGGACGTATGTTAGCTCAGATGATGGAGTGGCGTGATTTGCCGGAAAGAGCAGAGGGAAAACATGGGACTGGATTACCCAGGTTCAGACCCTCACGGTAGAGGGAGTACCCTACTCCTGCCCGTGTTAGATTGATGTATATGGGTGTACAGGGTACAATGGTGAGTCGAGGGGTGATGGTAGGTATGATTTTGGTTGCCCTATAGACTAGCCCTGCCATGGCTTATAAAGGATGCCCGGGGATAGGATTACAAGAGGCATTTCCTATACGGCGCCTTTAGCGCCGGTTAAAGGCAAGTAAACAAACCGGCGCACACCCCCCGTGCATCATGGGCCAGCCCATTTTATTTTTTCAACCTTAAAAAAATGACTTGAGAGAGGCAAGATTCGAACTAGGTACCTCCCTGTTTCCTTCGATAGCAGTTACAACTCGACCAGGTCGCCTGTTCTGCTTACGAGTACTTCTTTGCTTTCTTATTCTTTTTCCACCCGCACTCTGTTTTTTCTGTATTTTGCTTGGACGGTTTTTGGTCGAGTTTTTATTTTCTGTTTATTTTTTCTTGATACGTTTTCATTTAAAAAAATTAAAAGTATGTCAACTTTTTCAAATTCAAAACTTTATTCAAGGTGAACTTTTCTCAAATTCATGATTTTTTTCTGAAATCCGTGAATTTGTTTTCATTTTTGTGAACTTTTTTTCACATTGATGAACTTTTTTAAAAATTTGTGAACTTATTTTTGTCAAGTCGATGAACTTTTTCTCAAATCCATGAACTATTTTTGAAAATCCGATGAACTTTTTTCGAATTTGTGAACTTTTTTTCAAAATCAATGAACTTTTTGTTCGAATCCGTGAACTTTTTTCAAATTCGATGAACTTTTTTCAATTTTTGTGAACTTTTTCGAGATCAATGAACTTTTTTTTTGTTTTTTCATGATCTTCTTTGAAAATTGATGAACACTTTTTCAAATTTGATGAACTTTTTTCAAAATCAATGAAATTTTCTTCAAAAATATGAACTTTTTCAAAATTCAAGATTTTTTGAAATAATTAAAGAATGTCAGTGATTAAATAGATGATTCTGTTCAATAAATAGCGTGACGGCATTGTTATTAAGTTTTTGGCGCTGTTATTAGTCACTACAGTTAAGTAGCTCAAGTGGTTAGCGACCTCGTACGTGAATGTAACGCCCTGAGTTTGAAACCTGGGGAGTGCTATTTTTCTTGCGTTTTTTCCGCGCTATGATTTCGCTGCTCTTCGCGTTCGTGGGCCGGCCCAACTGAGGGCTGTAGTGAGCGCCATTCTGCTCCCGCGGCGCTAAAGGCGCCCAATAGGAGGTCCCGTTACAAGAGTCCTAGCCCATCTAAGGCACTGGCAGAAACCTCCTGGGACGCCGGCTTTCATGTCGTGCGCTCCAAGTACTCCGTGTCCTTCCTTCTAGAGGCCCACATGCCAGGATGATGGCCCAAGGCGTGTATTTACCCTAGGAGCCTCGAGCCGGCCTGACGGGCCGAGTTCTGGTGGCACAAGGCACCCCTGGGCCGTAACACCGTTAGTAGCCCCTTGACCGGTCTTCGAACTCTACTGCTCCTGGTCGTGTCTGGTCTGGATGCGATGTCTTCTGTAAGCGTGACGGAGCCTTGTACCAGTACACAAAGCTCCCTGAAAATCAACCATGCGTTGGTCTGCCTTCGGTCGGGCCCCTTGCCGGCATGATCTTTGAAGTCAATGCTAATTGTACGCCAGCCTCCTTTAGTCTTGATGTGTTGAAGTAGATGGCCGACCTCCGTGGGATGATCCCCCGCGAAGTCGGATCCCGCAGGCCGATTTCTGCGGGGCACTTGTGATTTATTTTTTAAACAGTGTTGAGCCTGTATGGAAGCCACACCGGACTTGACCGTTGGTCAAGTCAAGGTGACCTGCTTGCGCCTGGTTGCAGATCCACCTGCAGGGGTCTTCTCTCAAGATTCAGGGATGATGACACAGGGCTCCGGAGATCTTCTTGTGTTATGGTTATCTTAGGGTACTCTAGGTGTTCATGGTCCTTTGTGTTTGCGTTTCAGTGTGCTTGTAAGGGTCAACTACTTTGTACTGTTTCGTGATTAGAATGAAAAATTCTCTCTCAAAAAAAAAAAGTCAAGGTGACATGCGTCAAGCGTCACGAGCCTCACTCGGGCCATGTCCCATCGGTCAGCACGACGTGACCAGACGGAAACATCTGGGTAACTGGTGCATTAATAACAGGGATCCCTCGATCACGGGAAATAGGAAGGATTTTCCTGCATGTAGTGGCAAATCCTTGCAAAACAGCATGGTAAGGATTTGTCATGCTTGCGGAAGGAAATTACCATGCCCACAACAATATAATTTGGCATCCCGATCGACTACTTTTTCATGGTTAAAAATCTTGTACTCTTACATTGTAGAGTCTGCGTCAATTAATTCGGATTGAAGGGAGCAGTCAAATCTGAAGGAAAAAAAAGAGCTGCGCCCACGGGCGCCTCCCACTAAGCCCCCAGGAACCATGGAAAGGTTGATCTGGGGCATTGCTCTTGCTTTGTACGTACTTGAGCGTTCGACAATAGAGTAGCATCTCTCTTCTATTAGCCTATTAATTACTGTTAAGCACTACGGCAACAAAATGTGTAGAGAGTATATCTTGAGCCACCTCAACTCCGAGCTGCCCAATGGCCACTTCCCTGCTTCCAATTCCAATCCAAGTCAAATAGCAAAACAGAATTTGCGGCAGGGCTCTAGCTTCCACAAATCATGTTTATACTTGTCCCTGGCATAACAGCATCTGCACTTTCGGCCCAAAGCTGGCTAGGGTAATGATACGGCAGAAATTCATCAACCCAAAGACACAACGGAAGCATAACAACATACACAAAATCAGTGGGAGCAGAACCAGCATGGGCAATTTGTGGACAAATCTAGGGCTATGTCAAATCTAGGACACAAACATCGGTGACCAAACACCATAAGCAAAATCACTCGGAGCGGAACCATCTAAAATATACCCTGCATCACATGAAACAAAGCTAAACCACAGCCTACTGCCTGCACATGGACCGACGTTTTCATTATAACAGTTAACAGCAGTTTTCCAAATATATTCCCGGAGTTAAACACGACACACGATCATTCAGGCCAAACGTAGGACCACTATCTTAGAACGGTTTCCGAGTTAAGTACCATAAGTTATATTTAAATATGGCGTGCGAAAGATAATATGTCCGGTTATGTCTATCTCTCAACTAATTTCTTCGTAGTAAGTTGACGCTACTGAGTAAGCCTTGTGTCCGCAGCTACTCTAGCCAGGTAGAGCAGAAGTGGCCGAACAGGGGCGCAAAAGGCTGATAGTAGATTTGCCTGCAGATATGAATGAGCAAAGTCAGCATATTTGAACAACTATACAAGATCATTTCACATTTACAAAACACACATTCCTAACTGTATAATCAATCAATTATAAACGTAAGTGGTTCTCAAAAAAAAAAAAAAAATATATATATATATATACGTAAGTGGTGTTCTGATCAAATTGAGCACGTAAGTAATTAGTAATTGAAATCATCTGTTTACAAATGGAAATTAATTATGTGTGACTTCATGCTTTGGCACCGATTGTTTTAGTAAAAAAAAACATCATCTCCACTGTAACTACTACAAATATACATTCCCTTCATTTCATCGTCCCCTCCCTATCAAACATTCTTGTGGCAATGAAGCAACCTTGCCTCACAACTCCCAGGAAATAGCTTAAAGGTGGCTCAAAAGGATAAAATACATATTTAAATTCTATTTTTCAGTTTTAGGAATCTACACAAAAGAAATTATCAATTTATTCTCAGTACCTAGAATGTGAGCACGTAACAAGCTGCAATTAGTATGAAAAGAGCAGCTTCGGCTAAACAAGATGATAACAGAATTTTATTACTCCCTCTGTAAACTAATATAAGACGTAATATAAGACGTTTTAGATCACTACTTTTAGTGATCTAAAACGTCTTATATTAGTTTAGCAATTAGCATAATAACTACTAGGATCTAGAAAAGCTGGTCATAGATAACTTGCTTAAGCCAATTAGATGTAGAGTGCTTTTGTGCTATTCTAGTGGAATGCATAACATTTGTGCTGATTCAAGATGTAGAAAGCATATGATTTGGAAATAGTTAAGAAAAAAATATTCAGTTTACTGGCAGAAATGTTGAATGTGATTTATAAACTATAATTTGATGAGACAGTTCTGCGGCCAGATACCAATGTCTCAGTTGGGTTGAGGAGACACATTGAGGTACAAAAGCTTAGTTCAGGCGCGCCGCATGGCAACACCATATGGTACATGTTCAGCAGATGCATGAATGAGCATAGGGCAAGTTAGTTAGCATTTATCTCAAATTGGTTCCTATGCAGCACAACATGACCCAAAATGCTGATCCATGGTATACGAGATAGTACATATCAGACACCCATTTTGTTTCTACTCCTTGTTTGCTCATAATTACTTCCTTAAATTGGACAATGCAGCATTCAATCGACACAGGTGTTAAAAGGTACTCCCTCCGTTCCATAAAGTGTTGTGGTTTTAGTTCATTATTATTGAACGGAGGGAGTAGCAGAAATTACTGTGGCAAAAAAAGAATGGTAATGAGTATTATCTACTACAGAATTTGTCCTACTGTTATAATTCTGACACATAACCTTCAAGGATAATGCTAACAATTAGCAAATTTACATGTTTCAAGTAACAGGCGCACTAGGAAGTCCTAAACATCAACACAACTAGCTGTAACCAAAGCCAAATTGGATTAGCACATAGATAGAGTTAACGAATAACAAACAAAAATACCACAGTAAATGTCATAAATACAACGTTTTAGACACCCTGCAACAGAGCCAAGATAGCTGTACCAATTAGCTATGGTAACAAAAAACTGTGACTTCAAGTTCACTGAAAATAAATTCTTAATGAATAAGCATGTCTTTGTTCACTCAAAATACACCCTAGAAAAGATGAAACGCATTAAATTCAACATTGAATGTTTACACTGATCTATTCGTCAAAATTTGAAGACAAAATGTGTCCAATCTGACTCCCTATTCTAGAAAATTGACAAAAAAAAAACACAACTGGGTGCATGAGTAATGCATCATACTGATTAAACATAGTGATGAAATATATATCTATCTCATATTCCATAACATGTTGGGACTGGGACAAATTTTCGATCTACTTTTCATACACCATTGTAAAACATGGCGCAGAAGGGTATCATCCTGTCAGTTAGTACATTACAACATGAAGTGTCTATGTACGTTAGTACATTACAACCTCACTGGCAGAGCTCCATTCCTAGCTGTTTGATATAGGCAGGGACAGCTGGTCAACCAAATTGAACTAGAAATGTATAACTACAAGCCAGAACACAATGGATGGTTGCACAAAAAATGTGCTGAGGAGAAACAATCTTTGTGAGACAACTTCACAGGATATGCTAGTCATAGGAGGAAATACAAAAGTTAGAAAATACCCTGTGTCCTGGAATTCCAATTACCATTTAGCCGGCAGGTTGCACAAAATCAGCGCCGCCTTCTCAGATGATCATCATCATCATCATCACCATCACTGTCCCTTGACTGGCTCCTTGACCTGACCCGCCCTCGCCGCTCCCAGCCATCGTGCTCAGTGTACTGCGGGTACCTCTTTTGTTCACCACCCCTGTGCCGATCCTCGTCATTGCAGTTCCTCTCACGCCCCCTTTCCCTCTCCAGGACATACTCCCGATGACCGTCCCTCTCCCTGGGCCGTTCGCCGCCGCCACGGCCATACAGCCTCCTATCTGGGTTGCCCCTCACATTGCCAATGTCCCTGTCCTGATTCCTACCACCTGGTCTTTCCCCACGCCCTTTTACATAGCCCCCATTCCGGTACTGCTGGGTCTGCTGCTGCTGCGCCTGGCGGTGTTGCTGCTGCAGCCGTGGCTGCTGCCATGACATGTCACAGCCTCCAAAATTCCATGGCTGAAGCCCACCCCATAAGCCCCCAGCCATCCCCTGATTATGCCACATCCCTGTGCCAGGGCCACCCATTGCCATTCTGCTGGCTGCCAAGTATGCCGGGTTCACATGGGGCGGCACCACTGAAGGCATCGTATCAGTACCCATCCCCGCATTGTACGGCACAATCGACGACGGGAATCCGCCGCCGCCTCCGATCATCGCAGCGAACTGGCGCGGCCGGGGAGCCATGGGTCCCACAGCCGACCCATCGCCCAAAGACCCCACCTTGCCCCGAGCTGTTGTCACGCTGCTGGCGTTGCCGCCACGGCTTTGGGTGGGGTTCGGGGCTGGGGCCGGGGCTGAGGCGTCGGGGTCGGCACCGAGGCGGCGGAACTCGGGCGGACAGGTGAGCGAGGCGACGCAGTGGTGCCCGTCGAAGACGCGCCCGTGGAGCGCGGCCGCCGCCGAGGCGGCCGCGGCCCGGTGGAGGAAGTCGGCGCGGCAGAAACCGCGCGACCTGCCAGAGCACTTGTCGGCGTAGAAGTAGAGGCCGTCAAGCGCACCGTGCGGCGCGAGCGCGGCCTCCACCTCCGCGTCCGTCGTCCACCAGGGTAGGTCGCCGATGTAGAGTGCCGCGGTGGGCGGCGACGATGACGTAGAGCCCCCCGACGCGCGCCGCGGCGGCTGGTGCCGGAAGGTGGGTGCTTTTGGTTGCCGCGGGCTGGGCGGTTTTTGCAGAGGAAGCGGCGGCTGGTGCTGCGGGGTGGGGTTTTTTGGGGGCTCGGGCACGGGCTCGGGCTGAGGCTTGGGGGACGGATTGCGGCGCGGGGGTGGAGACGGGGACGGGACGGAGAGGCCGGGGGAGGGGGCCTTGGGAGGGGAGGAAGGGGAAGGGGAGAGCGGCGGGAGGGGGAGGAAGCTGAGGTTGACGTCGCCGTAGAGGTCGTCGCAGTCGTCGTCGAAGGTGGGGCTGGGGGAGGGGGCGTACTGGATGGCCCCGATCGGCTCCGCGACGGCCGCATTGAGCTCGCCGCCGGCGTCCATGGAGGCGCTAGCTACGAGGAGGGGGGGTTTAGCGTGCGTGGTTTGGTTGGTTGGTTGGGTTAAACTCTGCGGACGGCGACTCTGGTTTGGTCGAGCTCAGAGAGAAGAAACCAAAGGACCAGTTCACCACATGGTCAAAAAATAGGACCCTAGAGTGTCTAGACTCTTCACTCTCGACTGATCACACGAAACCAAACGCACTCTAAATTCTGGTACACAAGGTTGAATGTCCATGATCTGCAAGAATCATCGTACCAAACCAAACACATGGTAAACATTTCAAGGAGAAGCTGCAAGTATGATATTTTGTGGACCTGCTATTTTTTTCCTAAGCCAACCAAGTTGCGCATTGCGGAATTGAGTTACACAGCAAGCACCAACCTATGTTTGGATGATTAGGAGGTTAGTGGTATCCCAAACCCATCATGGATCAAATCTCAGGTTTGATGCTCTGCTATCTCATAAAGGCGGAATATTCTTTGGTGGGGAGGCGGCGTTCCTGTTAATAGCGAGGCGTCTGTGGTTGTGAGCGTCTGCGTCTATATTGTGTTTCTCAAAAAGGAAAAGTTCAACTTTAGGTGCCGAAATATTCGAAGTTCACACTTTTGAAACAGTATAACTGGCTAAGGGCATCTCCAACCCTGGCCCGCAAACTTCCTCTCGCATCCGTCCACGGATTGGGGGGGGGGGGGCAATCCACGGACACGGATGCGGGAGCTGGCTGTTGGGGATGTTCCCCAGCGTGGAGACCTGCCAGGAGGATGACCCGATCATAGAGCCATGAGGCTCAGCGAGTTACCTCACTGCCGGGCCTTGAAGATCCATAATGGGCCGGCTCGAGAGAGACCCGGTGCAAAGGCCGGCTTATCATGTGGGCCGGCTCGTGCAGAAAGGATCAGACAAGAAGATTACCTTGGAGAACAAGATGACTAGAGTAAGAGTAGGATACGGGTTAATACTACGACCCGGACTCTCATGTAAACCTAGGGCTCAACCTGTTATATAAAGGGGAGCACCTAGGGCGGAAAGACTAAGTTGCAATCTCTCGAAGGCTAGGTTAGCGAATCCGCATCCTTGTAATCGAGATTCAAAGTAATAAACAATCAAGCACGACGTAGGTTTTTACCTTCATCGCGAGGGGCCGAACCTGGGTAAACTCGTGTCTCGCTTCCCGATCAACCCCGTTAAGCTTCCACCTTCGTGCGATGGCCTCATCTCTAAGTCCTTTCACGAGGGCATCTGCTGTGACAAAACCACGACAGTTGGCGCCCACCGTGGGGCATACGCACGGTGGAGTTGAGTTCTTGATGGGAGCTCTGGCAGGGATCGAGGGATACGCGATCGGTCAGATGACCAAGAGTCGCCGTGGCAAGCTCTACATTGACGACTCGGGCTGGGGCCCCGAGGCCGACTCGATTGAGTACGGGTACCGGGTTCCCTTCGGCAAGATCCATGTCTTCATCGGCGTCGTCGACGAGTCAGCCACCGGGTTGGATGCCGTCCCCAACACCGAGTCGACCCGCCGCGCCACTCCCCGCCAGGCAAGACCCGGCCCGCCGAGAGCCGGCCGGACGCATGCCTTTGTGGGTTTCACCCAGGGGTGGCCTTGTCAGAAAATTCACTCTCTGTAGACGAGACGCTCGTTCAATCTAATGGCGAGTCGTCGATGGGAGAAACTGAGTCGATCCGTCCGCTGTATGATGGGAGGCTTGGAGGATGCACTGATGAAGTTTTTCCTGAGTGTAACACCCCGATTTTTGGCCCTTTTCTTTTTTCTTTTGGATTTCTTCGAATATTTATTTGGAGTTCTTTTTCAGTGGCTATGTGGTCTTGAAACCTGGGAAAATCTTCTCTCCTGCCACTTCCTAGTGGCTTGTCATTCTCAAATCTATCCCAAGGTCATGTCATTTCCATCTTAGCCCAACCCCAATATTTATTTATTGGGAATATTCCTTTTCCTATTAGAGGAATAACCCTGTTTGCCCTAGGTTGTGAAGCAACCTATATTTCTGGCTTCCAAAAAATTCCCACAAAATTCTCATAAATTATTTGGATCATATATTCCACCAATATGTCAAAACCCATCATTGCCTAGTTCAAAAATAATCCAAAAATATTCATTTTCCATTCTGTCCAGAATGGCACTTTGTGAAGGAAGTGCTATTTATATTTTCTTGATTACCCTCAAAAGTTTTGTTCACTCTCTAATATCCAAATAATTTCCACATGCCAAAATTCAGCTTCATTTGCCTAGTAAATATTCCTCAGCAAATTCCCAAAGTTTCTGACCAGAGAGAAGCTTTGTGAAGGAAGTACTAGCTATGCTTATCCAAATGAGTTTAAATTTTGGTAGAGCATTTATATGGTCAACTCATTGCTCTCCACCAAATTTTATCTTCATCCAACAATCTATGTGAGCACACCTTCAAATCTTGGTTTCTGGTCACAATTTCAGTTTGTGAAGCAACTATACTTTATATTGCTTCAAAAATTCTGAAATTAATCCAGGACCTAAATATCCCTAAATAATGTGAGCATGCCAAAAATCACATTATTTTTCCAAGCCATTTTCTCTGAAAAATTCCCCCAAGTTTCTGTCCAGTGAGGAGCATTGTGAAGGAAGTACCATTTCTACTTATCCAAATGGGATAAAACATTTATGGTATCTCCAGATTCACAAATGATAATTCTCCACCAATTTTCAGCTCAATCCAACACCCTATGTGAGTGCTACTTCCTGATCTAGATTCTGGCCTACTTTTTGCAGTTGCAAAGCAACTAGGTTAAATACTTGTCCTAATGACCTCAAAATTCACAGGATGGTAGTCCTTTCTACTCTAAGACTCTGTGACATCTTGCTTAGTTCTTAGGCCCTATAAGTTGATCACTACTTCCTGCTTAAGTTTGCAACAGCAAAGTTCAGTCGACCTCTCCCATCCACCCACAGTGCCTTTCTTCGATATATCACCTCAGGTAGGACCCACTTAGGAGAGACAACACGCTAGACATTGTTTGATTGGCCAGAGTGCACCGCGTGCGCCTGTGCACACGGTGACCACACAGTCTGGCACGCCGAAAGCGTGCTCTGGCCGTCGGGACCCTCTGCCGCCGCCCAAACGCCGAGCTCCCACCACCGCACCATGTCCACAGCATCGCCACCACTCTCCTGCGTCCGCGTATACTCTCTGGACCCCTCCCCCTCCCCTCTTTCCGCTCCGGCGAGCACGCCGTCCTGGGATTCCCGTGGCCGTCGTCGCTTAGCCATTGTCCTCTTCCTCCCCGCGAGAACTTTGCACCGTTTGCACCTCCCCTAGACCCCTCTCCCCCTCCGCGCGTGCGCTCGTGCACGTGGACGTGCCAGGGAGCATCAACCGCGAGCGTCCGTCGTCGTCCGGCCACGGCATCAACGTCGGGCTATATATAGCGTGCCCGAGCCTCCTCCGAGCTCATCACCAGCCTCCCCATCCTCCTCTAGCCCTCCCCGACCTCTCCCCCGAGCTCGAGAGCTTCTCCTCGGCCACCATTGCCGCCATGGCCGCCGCCGAGCTCCTCGTAAATTCGGTCCAGCCCGAGCCCTCCTCTCTCCCCTACCACCACCAGAGCACTCCACGTCCACCCTAGATCCTTTCCCGTAGCTTGCCGCCTCCTCTCTGTGGCCGGAGCGCCATTCCCGATTCCGGCCGAAGCCGTCCTCCACCGCGGCCGGGGCCCTGCTAGCTCGGCTGCTCCCCGGCGAGGACAAGACCCACTGGTGGATGCGCCTCCTCGCGCTGGTCACTCCGGTGGCCGGAGCGTCGCAGGAGGTGGTCGGTGGCGTCGGGACGGCCGCCGGCGTCGAGCGCCCTCCTCTGCATCGCGGGCGAACGGGAGGTTGAAGGAGTTGACCAGCCCGGTGGGCCCCACCAACCAGCGACCCCACCCGTCAGCCAAAGGGAGACGTTGACCCCAGTTTAAGTGAAGGCGTACTTCCAAATAGTGCGTTTTCGTTTTATGAAAGCGTACTCTGGTGCATCTTCGACTGAAAATACGCTTTCACCATTAGAAGACGTATTTTCCGAAATACGCTTTCAATTTCCAGCCACCGGCCGAAACAGTTATTTTGCGGACGTTCGTCCGTTAAGGGCAGAAGTGGACAGATTTTTATTCTTTTTCTGCCTAACGAACGAACGGCCGTAACTCCGCGACCGTAACTCCGAATCAGGTGATTCCAAAGCCCACGTTCTTAGTTCGTCGAGCCCGTTCCGATGGTATCATTTTCATAAGGTTGGCATACTGTAAAAATGACCATTTTGCCCCTGCCCTTAAAACAGCTCCGCCGAGAAGGAAACTTTTCCGGCGATTCTTTCCGCGAGTTCATCGCACCCCTCCCCGATGGTTCCTTCATCCCCAGGCAAGCCACAACAGCCACTTGCATGATGGCATTGCAATAGCCATGGTTTCCACTTGAATATTTAATAATTGTTTGCTCATTTAATTATTTTATGAATGCTTCGAATATGCTTGTGAATCCATGTCTATGCTTATGCCCTGTCCATTTTCATCTAGTAAGTGATATGATTAATTGCTAAGGATATTCTTATCATGTTTTATTCTTGTAATCATTTCAGCTGCTAGTGATAATGACATGCTCATATGAATCATTATGGATTGATATGAAAATACTTGTGATATTCGTCATCGTCATTATGCCATGCGCATTTGCATCCCGTAGATTAAATGGATTATCATTGTTGATATTATGGTATTAAATGGTTATGTTACCCATCCATGGTTACACTGATATCATGCTCACCTGCATTGTCATTTCATTATGTATTTTATTATGACTCAGCTCATCACCATTCAAGTTAAACCGGACATTAATCGAACTTGAACAAATCTGTTGGCTGAGTCATGGTGCCACCGAATCGAGCTCACCAGTGCAACCACACTTGCCTGGATGGGGAGGCCCTAATGCGGTCTATTGTCATGCCTCTCGCCGGTGCCTCCTACGAGGGAAGGTTATGGGTGCGCGCTACCCTGATCAGGTAGGCTACCATAGCCTTGAGGACCCGAGTTTTGATGGTACCGAGGTCCCCGTTTGGGACGATGTTTTTGTTTGGCCACGACGGTGGCAGCCACAGAGGTGGCAGATGTCACATGTTGACATCGGGGCCACCCAGGACATAGCCCAAAGGGGAGTGTGTCGGAGTGGTCGGGAGAGTGTCATGCAATAGACTGGTTTTGTCGGAACGTCGTTGGTCCACCCGAATGGGAGCACGAGGCCATGAGTTCCGTGGTGTGGGTACAGTGTACTAACCTCTGCAGAGTGTATAATCTATCGATAGCCGCGTCCTCGGTCATGGACACGGTTCGTAGTAGGTCACACTATGGGTCAACAGTAATAATAATCTGAATAATAACAACCTCGGTTCGATGAGAAAAGAAGTTGGTTGATCTTTATGTGGTCATGCGATGATCACAGGTAGAGATCAAGCTCCGTGTGGTCATGTGATGATCACGATGGTAAGTTTGTGGTTATGAGATAACCTCCGGCAAGAGTAAGTTGGTCCAAGGGACCTTAAACGTCGATTCCCCTCTCATGCTAGTGCTAGAATCATCCTGTTCATATCATGAATTATATGTACATGCCATGCTCATGTTGTTGCCATGCTCATGTTGTTCTAGTAGTATCGTGTTCATCTTTGATGATTAACCTGTAAATGCCATGCTGTTGTATGTCTTGATTGCTTTGGTTGTTGTGAGCTTGCGAGTACATTCAAAGTACTCACCTGGCGTGTCATGCCAGATTGCAGGTCATGTCTTGATTGGTTGTCGAGGATCCCGAGGTTGCGCTCTAGGATACGTCCCAGCCAGAGTCCCTGCGGAGTGGAGTTCATCACCGTCGCCGTTGTTCCGCTGCTAGATTTTATTCCGCTTCAAGATGTCTCGTTGCTAGCATAGAGCTATCTGAGCAGGCGAAGTGTCGCCGTGCCCCTGTAACCTTCGTGCCTTCAGAACCTTTGTACCCATGTTATTTGTAATAAAGAGCTGATTTGTTCTATGCCAAGCAGTGCCTTATTCCAGAAGACTTGATCTCTGGGCTGGAATACGGGGTGTTCCAGTCCCTCTGAGCCGGGGTGCCACAAGGCTTGGTATCAGAGCAGGTCTGGCTGTAGGACGCCCTAGTCAGCGCGAGTGTTAGAAACCGTTAGTATAGAGTCTAGTCGGCTTGCTGCACTTGATTGCTGCATTTGTTTGTCGCATAGCATGCATATAGACTCATTATATTGTCACTAACGATTGAGCTTGTGAGTGTAGGTGGCATCGGTTTCGATCCACTACCTGCACCCTCCAGTTTTGCATACTTGCTCGTTGGTGTTTGGTGTCATCTCTGTCCCAGCGGAGTGACGCCAAGGTACCTTGTGGTGTCGATCACTTGCCGGATTGATGCACAGGTATCGCACCAATATTTTCTCTTCAGCCACACCTATTGTTTCAGTGGTGGATATGTTTCTACCCCGGATCTGGCCATCCAACTCACCGCTGTGGCAACCCTTACTGGTCTTGGTTACCAGAAAAGGGCAATGCCAGCAGGCCTTTCTTTCCACAGCTACCCTACCTTACCTGGACGAGTACGGTTCCCTTCCGTATGCTTGATGATGATGTGGTCGTGACATCCGTGTCTCGCTACATGATCATCGAGTCCGTCCTCACCGCTAAGCCCGTCCAGATGTAACTGGTGCTGAGCCAGCTCTTGGTGTAGCTCTATTTACACCAACCGCTCCACACACTGATCCACTTTCGTGCACACCGCCACAGCATATTAGCTCGTAGTACCGGAGTTCCCTCGAGAATTGTGTGCTTAAGTAGGCATGCATAGTGAGGTGAATAGTTGTGAAATGTGATGTTGATTGTATGTAATCTTAATGTTGTGTGTGCTTTTGTTTTAGTCGTTTCTTTTGACTTCTTTCTTTGGGCCCTCGGTGTTACCATATTTCCCCTTATGAAAGTTGCTCATCAACCGACACCGGACTCGAGAAATCAGTGAGGAATTCAAATATTCTGAGGCTCAGCTAAACATTATGAAATTCTCAGCCGACTGCATTATATTGGAAATATCTGATCTGAATGCAAATGCTATCCTGGATTGACCATCAGCATCAAGTTTACCTCAGTGCGCAACCATCACAATTGTAATGAACCAGCTGGAAGACAATTTGTGTGCAAGACAACAGTACATTTCCAGTCAGAGGAATATCAAAGGTGTATTTACATGGCATTCAGTTCACATATCACAGAGAGAAGCTTCTGGTATAAGCAACCCAGTCTTCCTCCACACGTTACCATGGAAGCTTACAAAGCAAGGTTCCGCAATCTTCTTCAGTACGATATGTGGATGACTTCCAATATAAGATACTCAGTCTTCTTCGGTAAGCCACCGCAGAAAACTTCTGAGGTACCATACCCAGTCTTCTTCAGCACACTATCCCGGCAAAAGCTTCGAGTGCAAGATATCCAGCCTTCCTCAGCACGCTACTCTCAGGTAGCTTCCAACACAAGCTACTCAGTCTTCGTCAGTACGGCACTACAAACAGTCATCGGCATTGGTACAAGATATTACATAGTAAGTTGGCAGCATATGGCAATGCATCCCAAGAATCAGATCCGTAACAGTCTTATCAGACGCAAGAATTAGTCAGGACACAAGTGTCTGCCTTGGGAATCAAATGCTCAGATACACATGCTTCCATATATATTGTGAGCATGCTGCCAAGGTCATGCAAGTCACTCGTACGATGATGCCAGCAAGGTGAGAATCCGACAACCCCATGAGTTATGTAAGAGGAAGAAACCAGTATACACCTCAGTGTGTCGCAAGGTCTGACAAGCCATGAAGCAAGACAATGTTGGGACAACAATATTGACAATGGATATCAAGGCCAGCTTCCTCACACCCGACAAAGTAATATCATTAACCCATGTCACTGTCATGTATGATGGACCACAACAGTGAGCTCTATACAAGTAACGGTGAATCTGGTATATGATCATGATGAACCCTTGCTTACCTTTCTCTGGTAACGGCACCACGCCTGTGTTCTGAGCTGCTTTCGGCCGTTCAGGGTGGATGCCGCCTTTATATTTCTCTTTTCAACAACTGACCCGTGTTCTGAGCTGCTTTTTGGCTGTCTCGGGCAGCTGTTGAGTTTCTTTTCGTAGCAGTGACCCTATGCTCTGAGCTGTTCTTCGGCCGTCTTAGGGAACTGCTACATTCTTCTTATCAACACGGCCTCATGCTCTAAGCTGCTTGTCAGCTGCCGTGGGCCATGGTTGAGTTATTTCAGTAATGTCCCAGATCTGAGTTGTAAAGACCGTTCTGGTGGCTACTGACTTATTTGCCGATTTCAAGCAAAGGTTCGGAGGATCATTGCCATATATTTAGAGCTTGTGAACTTGCCAGTTAAACGTTGCTGCACTGCCTGAAGATAAGGATAAGGTATGACTGCCAGAATATTGCACCTGACAGCACCAATGGTCACACGAAGAATTAAGGATATATATGGCCAAGCTCTTTCACCAAAAGATCCGGACAGAAGGCAACAATAATGGAGGAGCAAGACCAGCAATACCGGTATGATAAGGGTGGCATGAACAACATGGTACGGATACCCAAGACAGTCTGAATCCGTATTGATCACCATGAGCACACACCCAAGGGGTCTACTCTGTTCGTAAGGACCTCATATCAGGGTGACAATTGAATCGTCAGTACGGATCTGAGACAAAGAACTCAGCCAAGATAATTCAGAACTCCCTACCAGTAGTCAGATTCTGCCAAAAAGAACGGCCATGATTCTCAGCATTGTTTTGAACCCGGAGGATATGCATCTACTTGAGTAATCCAATGTTTCATGTCCACCGAGGAAATTTGTTCACGACTCCATTGATACTATGAGTGCTGGATAAAAGAATGTCACGTCAATTGGAAATAACTCCCGGACTTATGGACATCCCATGCATGATAATATCAGATAAGCCAGCAGACATAAAAGAAAGTCAGAGCAAGGATGAACATATGAAGGAAGACCTGTCAGAATATGGGATACGGTGAAGCAAACCACCCCAGAGTAAGGCAGTCCGTCAGATGCAATTCAGTGGGAACAATTTATAAAGGAAAAGGATACCCGAGTTGGAAACGGTTTCCTTAAGTCAGAATATTCATACTTGTTCCCTGAGCAACCAAATCTCGAGGACGAGATTTATCGTAAGGGGGGTAGGTTTGTAACACCCCGATTTTTGGCCCTTTCTTTTTTCTTTTGGATTTCTTCGAATTTTTATTTGGAGTTCTTTTTCAGTGGCTATGTGGTCTTGAAACCTGGGAAAATCTTCTCTCCTGCCACTTCCTAGTGGCTTGTCATTCTCAAATCTATCCCAAGGTCATGTCATTTCCATCTTAGCCCAACCCCAATATTTATTTATTGGGAATATTCCTTTTCCTATTAAAGGAATAACCCTGTTTGCCCTAGGTTGTGAAGCAACCTATATTTCTGGCTTCCACAGAATTCCCACAAAATTCTCATAAATTCTTTGGATCATATCTTCCACCAATATGTCAAAACCCATCATTGCCTAGTTCAAAAATAATCCAGAAATATTCATTTTCCATTCTGTCCAGAATGGCACTTTGTGAAGGAAGTGCTATTTATATTTTCTTGATTGCCCTCAAAATTTTTGGGCACTCTCTCATATCCAAATAATTTCCACATGCCAAAATTCAGCTTCATTTGACTAGTAAATCTTCCTCAGCAAATTCCCAAAGTTTCTGACCAGAGAGACGCTTTGTGAAGGAATTACTAGCTAGGCTTATCCAAATGAGTTTAAATTTTGGTAGAGCATTTATATGGTCAACTCATTGCTCTCCACCAAATTTTATCTTCATCCAACAATCTATGTGAGCACACCTTCAAATCTTGTTTTCTGGTAACAATTTCAGTTTGTGAAGCAACTATACTTTATTTTGCTTCACAAATTCTTAAATTAATCCAGGACCTAAATATACCTAAATAATGTGAGCATGCCAAAAATCACATTATTTTTCCAAGCCATTTTCTCTGAAAAATTCCCCCAAGTTTCTGTCCAGTGAGGAGCATTGTGAAGGAAGTACCATTTCTACTTATCCAAATAGGATAAAAAATTTATGGTATCTCCATATTCACAAATGATAATTATCCACCAATTTGCAGCTCAATCCAACACCCTATGTGAGTGCTACTTCCTGATCTAGATTCTGGCCTACTTTTTGCAGTTGCAAAGCAACTAGGTTAAATACTTATCCTAATGACCTCAAAATTCACAGGATGGTAGTCCTTCCTACTCTAAGACTCTGTGACATCTTGCTTAGCTCTTAGGCCCTCTAAGTTGATCACTACTTCCTGCTTAAGTTTGCAACAGCAAAGTTCAGTCGACCTCTCCCATCCACCCACAGTGCCTTTCTTCGATATATCACCTTAGGTAGGACCCACTTAGGAGAGACAACACGCTAGACATCGTTTGATTGGCCAGAGTGCACCGCGTGCGCCTGTGCACGCGGTGACCACACGGTCTGGCACGCCGAAAGCGTGCTCTGGCCGTCGGGACCCTCTGTCGCCGCCCAAACTTCGAGCTCCCGCTACCGCACCATGTCCACAGCATCGCCACCACTCTCCTGCGTCCGCGTATACTCTCTGGACCCTTCCCCCTCCCCTCTTTCCGCTCCGGCGAGCACGCCGTCCCGGGATGCCCGTGGCCGTCGTCGCTTAGCCATTGTCCTCTTCCTCCCCGCGATAACTTTGCACCGTATGCACCTCCCCTAGACCCCTCTCCCCCCCGCGCGTGCGCTCGTGCACGCGGACGTGCCAGAGAGCATCAACCGCGAGCGTCTGTCGTCGTCCGGCCACGGCATCAACGCCGGGCTATATATAGCGTGCCCGAGCCTCCTCCGAGCTCATCACCAGCCTCCCCATCCTCCTCTAGCCCTCCCCGACCTCTCCTCCGAGCTCGAGAGCTTCTCCTCGGCCACCATTGCCGCCATGGCAGCCGCCGAGCTCCTCGTAAATTCGGTCCAGCCCGAGCCCTCCTCTCTCCCCTACCACCACCAGAGCACTCCACGTCTACCCTAGATCCTTTCCCGTAGCTCGCCGCCTCCTCTCTGTGGCCGGAGCGCCATTCCCGATTCCGGCCGAAGCCGTCCTCCGCCGCGGCCGGGGACCTGCTAGCTCGGCTGCTCCCCGACGAGGACAAGACCCACTGGTGGGTGCGCCTCCTCGCACTGGTCACTCCTGTGGCTGGAGCGTCGCCGGAGGTGGCCGGTGGCGTCGGGACGGCCACCGGCGTCGAGCGCCCTCCTCTGCATCGCGGGCGAACGGGAGGTTGAAGGAGTTGACCAGCCCGGTAGGCCCCACCAACCAGCGACACCACCCGTCAGCCAAAGGGAGACGTTAACCCAGTTTAAGTGAAGGCGTACTTCCAAGTAGTGCGTTTTCGTTTAATGAAAGCGTACTCTGGTGCATCTTCGACTGAAAATACGCTTTCACCATTAGAAGACGTATTTTCGGAAATACGCTTTCAATTTCCAGCCGCCGGCCGAAACAGGTATTTTGCGGACGTTCGTCCGTTAAGGGCAGAAGTGGACATATTTTTATTCTTTTTCTGCCTAACGAACGAACGGTCGTAACTCCGCGACCGTAACTCCGAATCAGGTGATTCCAAAGCCCACGTTCTCAGTTCGTCGAGCCCGTTCCGATGGTATCATTTTCATAAGGTTGGCATACTGTGAAAATGACCATTTTGCCCCTGCCCTGAAAACAGCTCCGCCGAGAAGGAAACTTTTCCGGCGATTCTTTTCGCGAGTTCATCGCACCCCTCCCCGATGGTTCCTTTATCCCCAGGCAAGCCACAACAGCCACTTGCATGATGGCATTGCAATAGCCATGGTTTCCACTTGAATATTTAATAATTGTTTGCTCATTTAATTATTTTATGAATGCTTCGAATATGCTTGTGAATCCATGTCTATGTTTATGCCCTGTCCATTTTCATCTAGTAAGTGATATGATTAATTGCTAAGGATATTCTTATCATGTTTTATTCTTGTAATCATTTCAGCTGCTAGTGATAATGACATGCTCATATGAATCATTATGGATTGATATGAAAATACTTGTGATATTCGTCATCGTCATTATGCCATGCCCATTTGCATCCCGTAGATTAAATGGATTATCATTGTTGATATTATGGTATTAAACGGTTATGTTACCCATCCATGGTTACACTGATATCATGCTCACCTGCATTGTCATTTCATTATGTATTTTATTATGACTCAGCTCATCACCATTCAAGTTAAACCGGACATTAATCGAACTTGAACAAATCTGTTGGCTGAGTCATGGTGCCACCGAATCGAGCTCACCAGTGCAACCACACTTGCCTGGATGGGGAGGTCCTAATGCGGTCTATTGTCATGCCTCTCGCCGGTGCCTCCTACGAGGGAAGGTTATGGGTGCGCGCTACCCTGATCAGGTAGGCTACCATAGCCTTGAGGACCCGAGTTTTGATGGTACCGAGGTCCCCGTTTGGGACGATGTTTTTGTTTGGCCACGATGGTGGCAGCCACAGAGGTGGCAGATGTCACATGTTGACATCGGGGCCACCCAGGACATAGCCCAAAGGGGAGTGTGTCGGAGTGGCCGGGAGAGTGTCATGCAATAGACTGGTTTTGTCGGAACGTCGTTGGTCCACCCGAATGGGAGCACGAGGCCATGAGTTCCGTGGTGTGGGTACAGTGTACTAACCTCTGCAGAGTGTATAATCTATCGATAGCCGCGTCCTCGGTCATGGACACAGTTCGTAGTAGGTCACACTATGGGTCAACAGTAATAATAATCTGAATAATAACAACCTCGGTTCGATGAGAAAAGAAGTTGGTTGATCTTTATGTGGTCATGCGATGATCACAGGTAGAGATCAAGCTCCGTGTGGTCATGTGATGATCACGATGGTAAGTTTGTGGTTATGAGATAACCTCCGGCAAGAGTAAGTTGGTCCAAGGGACCTTAAACGTCGATTCCCCTCTCATGCTAGTGCTAGAATCATCCTGTTCATATCATGAATTATATGTACATGCCATGCTCATGTTGTTGCCATGCTCATGTTGTTCTAGTAGTATCGTGTTCATCTTTGATGATTAACCTGTAAATGCCATGCTGTTGTATGTCTTGATTGCTTTGGTTGCTGTGAGCTTGCGAGTACATTCAAAGTACTCACCTGGCGTGTCATGCCACATTGCAAGTCATGTCTTGATTGGTTGTCGAGGATCCCGAGGTTGCGCTCTAGGATACGTCCCAGCCAGAGTCCCTGCGGAGTGGAGTTCATCACCGTCGCCGTTGTTCCGCTGCTAGATTTTATTCCGCTTCGAGATGTCTCGTTGCTAGCATAGAGCTATCTGAGCAGGCGAAGTGTCGCCGTGCCCCTGTAACCTTCGTGCCTTCAGAACCTTTGTACCCATGTTATTTGTAATAAAGAGCTGATTTGTTCTATGCCAAGCAGTGCCGTATTCCATAAGACTTGATCTCTGGGCTGGAATACGGGGTGTTCCGGTCCCTCTGAGCCGGGGTGCCACACTGAGGACCTCGAGCCGCCCCGATTTGCTGCGGTCTACATAGCAGGAAGACAGGATCCCCTCCGTGACCGGGCCGATCCAGCGGCAGGGCAGAACCTCACTATTGTCGGCTCAGGAGGAGCCGGCGCAGCCGCCGCCGGCTCTCAGAGGACTGGGGCGCAGGCGCTCGCCGAGATGATGGCTAACCTTGGAGCTCTGTTTTCTGAGCCGGTGATGGTGGAGAACGTCGCGGAATGTAACACAGAAATTACAAGGTGTCGCGAGCAGTTAGCCAAGATCCAGGAGGATATCAACGCAGAGAACACCAGCATGGCAGAAACACATGCTCGGCTCGTCGAGGAAACAAAGCATTTGGAAGAGGAGGCTCTCTATCTCAGCCGCCGTCAGAGCGAGTCAGAGGTTGTTCACCGGAGGAGGCACCAAAGCCGGCTTCCGGCCCCGATCGAGCCAACTCAGCTGTTTTCCACGCCACATGACCCGCTTGCTCCGGTTAATCCGGGGGCTGATGCGGTGTCCCCAAACAGGCCTCCGTTACAACAGCCGGCTCAGCAGCAGTAGCCGGTTCACCAACGATCGCCGGCTCAGCAGCAGCCACTAGTTCAGTCACCGCCACGGGTCCAGCAGAAACAGTAGTTGTCGCCTCGCCGCTTCCAGACCCCAATTGGACATTATTCCAACCCAGTGGATAATGTATTGGCAGCAACTCACAACTTAGGAGCAATACCGATTGAAGGAAATAGCCCTATCGAGGTTGAGGCTAGGAATGCCATCGAGATGCTAAAGACGGCAGTAACTCAGTAGGCAAACTACTCTCATAGCCAGCATCGACTGCACTCTACCCCCATCCGAGCCGCGGCAGGAGCCGACGTCCCGAGTCACCAACAGTGTCTAGTAGCGCACAGCGCAAAAGGGCTATGCAACCGCTCTTAAATCAGCAACAGCCTGAAATCCCAAATGCACAGGCAATTGTGGATGCTGCTCGGGCCTTGCGAGCGTTAGAAGAGGGAAACACAGGCGCAACATACAATCATCCCATTGTGCAAACCCCACCCACCGCAACCCAGACAGCGGCTCGTACAGGCGGTCTATCAAGTCAAATAATTGGAACTCCCTGTTTAGTCCCGGCGTTGTGAGATGCGTGTATGCCTCCGGATTTCAAGGGTCCCCGCAAAGGTCCTAATTATACAGCTGATTTGGAGCCGGCTGAGTGGATAGAGAGCTATGAGTTAGCTATGGATCTGATGGAAGCCAGTGATGCTGTATGTGCGCGTTATCTGCCTCTCATGTTGGAAGGTCCAGCACGTACTTGGTTGAAAAACTTGCCTGTAAATTACATTAACATGTGGCAGGAGTTGAAGGAGCGCTTCATCAAAAACTTCCAAGGGACTTGCAAGCGTCCAACCACAATTGTTGATCTCGAGCACTGTGTTCAGCGTGAAGATGAGTCAGCACATCATTGGTCTCGCCGGGTTGCAGAGGTTATACACTCTTCCACTAGCATCACAGCCCAGCAGGCAGTACTTGTCCTGGAACAAAATTGCAAGTTTCAGCCCTTAGTGCAGAAGTTGGGGCGGCTCAAACGGAAGGTCCAGGATATGGGCGGTCTCATGGATGTTTTAACTCGGTATGCTAAGTCAGATAGCACAAAGGATCCAGCGTCTGATGATGAGAAGTCAGGCAAGGGCAAGAAAACTGGTGGTAAGGGTCACCAGCAGCACAATGGCAATGGGCAGGCCAATAACAGCAACAAGCGCAAGAATTATGAGGGAGGCTCTGATCTGGTGGCAAATACCAATACTGGTGGTAAAAATCGGCGCCAGAACAATGGTTCCCAGAAGCCTTTTTCTGGTAATCGCCCTCGTAGCTTCGAGGAGGCTCTTAAGGGTCCGTGTCCCAAACACAGTTTCGATGGTAAGCCATCTACCCATTCATGGGAAAACTGTTACATTATGCAAGAATTCTCCAAGCGAATATTTCAGAATCATCACAATGGAGGCGGAAATGGTGGACACCCTGGTAATCCTGGACCCGGCAACCAGGGAGCCGGCTTTCAGGGAGCCGGCTCACAAGGGCACTTTGCAGGCCGCGGGTTCCAGGGGAACAATGGTCAGAATCCTGGGTTTCAGGGGCCTGGCAATGGTGGAGGTAACAACCAGCGAAATAACCAAGGAAATCAGAATCAGGGAGGTCAGTCTGGATTTCAGAGCAATCCTAAGCAGCTGAATAGTGGTCAGTACCACGTCTTCATGCTACTTGTAGACCGCGTTGGTATTTCCCCGAAGAGGAGAGGATGATGCGTATAGTAGAGATAAGTATTTCCCTCAGTTAAGAACCAAGGTTATCAATCCAGTAGGAGAACCAAGCAAAATTCCGTTAAGCGCACCTGCACACACAAAAGCAAACACTTGCACCCAACGCAAATAAGAGGGTTGTCAATCCTCTTAGCGGTTATTTGCAATGATTAATTCTGATAGTGGTAGATAGATAAACTAAAATACTAAATAAAATAAAAGTAAATAAATTGCATCAAGGTATTTTTGATTTTAATATATGATAAAAGTAGACCCGGGGGCCATAGTTTTCACTAGAGGCTTCTCTCTCGAACGCATAGCATACGGTGGGTAAACAAATTACTGTTGGGCAATTGATAGAAAAGCAAATAATTATGGCGGATTCATGGCAATGATCATGTATATAGGCATCACGTCCGAGACAAGTAGACCGACTCCTGCCTGCATCTACTACTATTACTCCACCCATCGACCGCTATCCAGCATGCATCTAGGGTATTAAGTATGAAACAGAGTAACGCCTTAAGCAAGATGACATGATGTAGACAAAGTAAACTCAAGCAATATGATTAAACCCCATCTTTTTATCCTTAATGGCAACAATTCAAATACATGTCATGTCCCCTTCTGTCACTGGGATTGAGCACCGCAAGATTGAACCCATCACAAAGCATCTCTCCCATTGCAAGATAAATCAATCAAGTAGGCCAAACCAAATCGATAGATCGGAGAGAAATATAAAGCTATAATAATCATGCATAAAAGAGTTTAGAGACGACTCAAATATTTCTCATGAATAATCTGATCATAAACTCACAATTCATCCGATCCCAACAAACACATCGCAAAAGAAGATTACATCGGATAGAACTCCAAGAACATCGAGGAGAACATGTTATTGAAGATCAAAAGAGAGAGAAGAAGCCATCTAGCTACTAGCTATGGACTTGTAGGTTTGTGGTAAACTACTCACACATCATCGGAAGGGCAACAAGGTTGATGTAGAAGCCCTCCGTGATCGATTCCCCCTCCGGCAGAGTACCGAAAAAGGCCTCCAGATGGGATCGCGGAAGAACAGAGGCTTACGGCGGCGTAAAAGTTATTCGGGGTGGCTCTCTGTTGGTTTACCAATATTTGAGAATTTATAGAAGTGGAATTAGGTCAAACGGAGCCACGAGGGCCCCACAAGGCATCAGGGCGCTCCCCTGGGGCCGCACCCTGTTGCCTTGTGGAGGCTTCGTGAACCTTCTGGCCTCCTCTCCAAGTCTCCAAGGTCTCTTTTGTCTAGAAAAAATCTCCAAAAAGTTTCGTGGCATTTGGACTTCGTTTGGTACTGATTTTCTGAAAACCCAAAAACAAGCAGAAAACAGCAACTGGCACTGGGCACTAGGTTAATAGGTTAGTCCCAAAAAATGATATATAATTGCATATAAAAACATCCAAGATTGATACTATAATAGCATGGAACAATAAAAAATTATAGATACGTTGTAGACGTATCAAGCATCCCCAAGCTTAATTCCTGCTCGTCCTCGAGTAGGTAAATGATAAAAATAGAATTTTTGATGTGGAATGCTACCTATCATGTTTCATCATGTAATCTTTCTCTTACGGTATGAATAATAAGATCCGAATGATTCAAAGCAATAGTCTATAGTTTGACATAAAGACATCAATACTCAGTCATACTAATAAACAATCATGTCTTTCAAAATAAAAATGCTAAAGAACGTTATCCCTACAAAATCATATAATCCTGTCATGCTCCATCTTCTTAACACAAAATATTTATCATGAACAACCCCGGTTTTAGCGAAGCAATTGGTTCATACTTTTTAACGCGCTTCAGCTTTTTCAACCCCCACGCAATACATGAGCGCAAGCCATGATATAGCACTATGGGTGGAATAGAGTGTGGTGATAGAGATCAATAAGGGGAAGTCAAAAATAAGAAGATAGTCTCACATCGATGAGGCTAATCTACGGGCTATGGAGATGCCCATCAATTGATGTCAATGCAAGTAGTAGGGATTGGCATGCAACGGATGCACTAAGAGCTATAAGTGTATGAAAGCTCAACATGAAAACTAAGTGGGTGTGCATCCAACTTTCTTGCTCATGAAGACCTCGGGCATTTGAGGAAGCCTGTCATCGGAATATACAAGCCAAGTTCTATAATGAAAAATTTCCACTAGTATATGAAAGTGACAAAATAGGAGACTCTCTATATGAAAAACATGGTGCTACTCTGAAGCACAAGTGTGGAAAAAGGATAGTAACATTGCCCCTTCTCTCTTTTTCTCTCATTTTTTTTTCGTGGGCTTTTTTTGGCCTTTTTTTAGAACAGTCTCATGGACCTCATCCCCACTTTTTCGAGGACTCATTAGTCTCCACCATTCTTTCCTCACTGGGACAATGCTCTAATAATGATGATCATCACACTTTTATTTACTTACAACTCAATATTACAACTCGATACTAGAACAATATGACTCTATATGAATGCCTCTAGCAGTGTACCAGGATGTGCAATGATACTAGCGTAACATGTATGAAAATGATGAACGGTGGCTGAGCCACAAATACTATGTCAGCTATATGATCATGCAAAGCAATATGACAATGATGATGTGTGTCATAAAAAACGGAACGATGGAAGTTGCATGGCAATATATCTCGGAATGGCTATGAAAATGCCATGATAGGTAGGTATGGTGGCTGTTTTGAGGAAGATTGTGGCACCCCGGCTTAGGGGACCGGTTTACCTTGTGTTCCCAACCCAGAGATCATGTCTTCTGGAAACACACAACAACTTGGAACAGAACATAACTGATGTTTATTGATATTGCACAGGTACAAGCTTGGATATTACATAGGTAGATGAGGCCAGGAGCACTACTCGCGCTATGACAGTATCTACATTATTTATGGAACATCAAGGGCCTCAATACTAGGGAAACTCTACAGCGTAGCGGAACATCACGCGAGAAACTCCATCCCATAGGGACACTGCTGGGACACGGCCTAGTTAGAGTAGCACGAACCTTCGGGGTCTCCGTCACCGGCTTCTCCTGCATCTGGCATGATACGCCAGGTGAGTACTTGGAATGTACTCGCAAGCTCACAACCAAAACAGTGCAGCAAACAACAACATGGCAATGATTAAGTCATTACTTTAAGATGCTCACTTACGGTTGCCACTTACTCTCTTCCGGGTTCACACGTGACCCCCCCGGAACATTCGTGACCCATCTGTCACTTTCGAGCATGAGACGAGTTCTTCCATCATTATTATTATTACGGTTGACCACTCAGTGTGACCTAGTGCGGACTGTGTCCAATACCGTGGACGCGGCTATTCGAATAGATTCTTACACTCTGCAGAGGTTGCGCACGTTACCCACACCATGGACATTCGTCCAACGAAACTTGTCTAACCCGTAACTCCTCTATCGTACCACCGACAATTATCCCCCGTCCGAGTCATGCCCTGGGCGGCCCCTGTGTCACTCCTGACACCTGCCACCGTCGTGGCCAACTAAACTGTCCCAAACGGGGACGCCGGCAAATAACTCAACTTGGGCTCACAAGGTTATCGCTGCCTACCTGATTAGGGAAGCACGCACGCATAACCTCCCCTCTTTGGTGGTACCGGTAAAAGAGTATGCGGTCAGACCAAGTCAAGGTCGTCCCATACCGGCAGATGTGGCTGCACGGATAAGTCCGGGTCGGTGGCACTTGATCAACCATTAAAGTGAGTTTAGCATGTAAAGTTACTGGTCATCTTAGCTACATTGAGTAGATGAACTAGTATGGCGAGATTCAAGCATTACTCAAACAATATGAACTATGGCATTTTTAAATGGAATTAAATGCAAGATAATTCAATATTAAGCCAATACTATTGCTATGCCTTATGCAATGGATGATGTGGCTTGCCTTGCTCAAGTGGAGTATCAGCAAACTCCTGGTCTTCAAATCCAAAGTGATTTCCCTCTGAAAATATTTTTAAATAACAAAAGAAAATGTCACATAATACATTTCTGTTAACCAGAAATTCTGTACATGTGAGAAAAATACCAACTTTGGTCAGAAAATAGAGGGGCTCAAGACAAAACCATAGCAAAAAGAATCAATTGATTTGGACTTGCGGTTTAAAAACTAGAGCTGGTCAAAGTCTGGTCAAATTTCTGGAATTAAATTGAATTTAACAGAAAATGGAAAAACCCTCAGCGGGCCACGTCGAAACCGTAAAGTGGAGGGGCGCCTCCACTTATACCGCTTCGGCCGCGGGGCTGAGCCACTGACGGGTGGGGCTGCGCTGTCATATCTGAAAGGGAGGGAGAGGGGAACAGTGTACCGCGGCTCTCCGGCGATGCAGACGACGGCGAGGTCGAGAGAAGGTAGGGATGGAATGGGCTCACGACGGCGGTCCTCCCTATACCAGTAGCTTCTCCCGAGACAGCCTAACGGTATCGCCCCCTTCCTCTCCGGCGGCGGTTGCTCTCGGGTGTCGCCGGAGACGGCGATTCCGGAGCGCTTCGGCGGGGCAAGGGGTCAGGCAGGACCAGGAGAGTGCTCTGAGCTCGCGGGTGGAGTCGGGCGAGGCTGGGGTGGAGCGGAGTGCGGTGGTGGTGGAGCTAGTTCGGCGGCGGAACGCCGGCGAGATGCGAGGCCAGAGGGCCTCTCGGCCTTGGCTCGATGCTCGGGAGCTCGATTGGGAGATGGTGGAGGGCGATGAGGAGTTGGGAGAGGCCGGGCGGCCTATTTATAGGCGGAGGGGGAGCTTCTGGAGTCGGGTGGCGCCACGGCCACGTCGCCGGAGCGAGGACGGCTAGCTGGCTGGCGTGGCGCGGGCGACGTGATGGAAGAGGGCAGAGCTCTGAATGAGCAAAGCGACGACGCACGGGGAAGACGACGGGCAGCTCACGCTACTTTGGCCGCACGGGCGCCACAGTGGTCGCGCGCGGTGGTGGCCGGCGAGGGCTTCCCCGGCGAGGAGAAGACTCCAGAGCGGCCAGGTGGACGGCGGAGAGGTCATCGGTGAGCTAGGACAAGGTAAGGCCACGCGGGTGTCTCGCTCCGACGAGACCCATGCCTGGCGGTGCGCAGAGCGCGTGCACAGACATGCCAGTGCCATGCTCACCACGGGTGCTGGCACCTGGAGGCCACGCACGCCTGGCGCACCTTGTCCATTGCCTCGACCCTTGGCCATATAGCCTCTCTATGCCACTGGATCGACTAGATGCACTCTGAGATGAAGTGTAGCATCAAGAACAGTTCCTGGACAGTAACTTGGGAGGGATCCAGAGCATAGATGAGCTGTGAATGAAGCCAATGGAAATGTCTGGTGTGATCTAGGTTGGAAGGACTACATGCTGGCAAAATTTGAGAAACTTTCATCAAGTTTTGAACATGGTTCATGTGTAAACCACTTTGCTGGTCCAAAAACCTGATGAGGTTGTTGCACTCACATGGGTTGGATCCTGGAGCTGAAATTTGGTTTCAGGAGGTTATTTGGTGGATAGAAGATGCCATAAAAATTTCAGAGCAAATGGACATCTCTAGATAGCTCTTCCTTCACAAAGGACTGAAATGAGCAGAAGCTTGGCAGAATATTTTTGTTGGAAATTTATACTGGACAAGGAGATGTTTTTGGATATTGTAGCATGATATGACTCCTAGTACCTCAGGGAATTATTTGAGAATTTTCTGAGGCCTAGAAATATATGTTGCTTCACAAAGGGTCATTTCTGTCTAGAGGGAGAAATCAATATTCTGGACAAAATTTTGTACTGGCCAATGAAATATTTTTGGAGATTGTGGGAGTAGATGATGACAAGAAGGTGTGGTATTAATTTGGGATTTTTCTGATCAGCAGAGCTATAGGTTGCTTCACAACCCATAGTGAGAATAAGCATATCCAAAGGGATAATTGAATTATTTTGAGAGAATGGAAATTAGGGTTTTGGATCAGAGAGGATGAGGCAAGATTTTGGCAAGATGATGAGGGTGTTGGATCACTTAAGAGGAAATCCAAGGAATCCTCAAGTCCAAAGTCAAATGATTTGAGTCCAAAATCAACCACTTTGCAAATAAATCCAGAAAAAAATTCAAAAGAAAAAGTTGCCAAAACCAGGGTGTCACAAAGATATAAAGAGGATTATGTGTGATATAGCATATTATATCACGGGGTTTGGATGCACCGGCAAACTTTGCACCAACTCTCGATGTGAGAAAGGGCAATGCACGGTACGAAGAGGCTAGCAAATTGCGGAAGGGTGAGAGTGCGTATAATCCATGGACTCACATTAGTCATAAAGAACTCATATACTTATTGCGAAAGTTTATTAACCCTCGAAGTAAAGTACTACTACGCATGCCCCTAGGGGGGAGGTTGGTAGGAGTTAACCATCGCGCGCCCCCGACCGCCACACAAAAGAAGACAATCAAGAATAAATCATGCTCCAACTTCTTAGCATAACGACAGACCATACGTGCATGCTTCGGGAATCACAAACCTTAACACCAATATTCTTACTAAACCGCAATTATCTACTAGCACCTCCCACTTATTACCATCTTAATATTGCAAAACTATTGCAAGGAATCAAACTTATCATATTCAGTGATCTACATAAAAGTTTTTATTATATCCCTCTTGAATACCTATCATATCAGGACCAAATTCATAACCCATGCATATTACCATTGCTATTCATTAGACTCTCAAAAGATATAAGTGAAGCATGAGAGTGCAACTATTTCTTTAAAATATAACCACCGCCGTGCTCTAAAAGATATAAGTGAAGCACTAGAGCAACTGCCTAGCTCAAAAGATATAAGTGAAGCACATAGAGTATTCTAACAAATCACGAATAATGTGTGTCCCTCTCAAAAAGGTGTGTTCAGAACAAATGATTGTGACAAACTAAAAAGCAAACAAACTATATCACAAGACGCTCCAAGTAAAACACATATCATGTGATGAATAAAAATATAGCTCCAAGTGAGTTACCGATAGATTGTAGACGAAAGAGGGGATACCTTCCAAGGCATCCCCAAGATTAGACGCTTGAGTCTTCCTTGAATATTACCTTTGGGTGCCTTGGGCATCCCCAAGCTTAGGCTCTTGCCGCTCCTTATTCCTTTATCCATCGTAGTCTCACCCAAAACTTGAAAACTTCAGCACACAAAACTCAACAGAAACCTTGTGAGATCCGTTAGTATAGCAAACAAATCTTAAACTTTAGGTACTGTTGTAAATTGATTCATATTTAATATTGGCATAATGCTACTGTACTCCAACTTCTCCATGACTCATACCCCCCGATACGATCCATAGATTCATCAAAATAAGCAAACTATGCAACAAAAACAGAATCTGTCTAAAACAGAACAGTCTGTAAAGATCTATTTAGAAGCCATACTTCTGTAACTCCAAAAATTCTGAAAAATTAGGACAACGTAAACAATTCATATACCAATACTGTGTAAATTTTCAGTTCTGACGCTCCAGTACAGAATCAAAATTCCAGCACTGGATGCAAAACTTTCTGTTTTCCAAACATCATTAATTATACTATCATCAACATCATCCCAAAGGCATTACTTGGCACAAGCACTAATTAAAAGATAAAAACACAATCATAATAGAGGCTATAAGTGTGTAAACAGACAAGAATAGAAAGTAAAAACAAAAATTTATTTTATTCATTGGGTTGCCTCCCAACAAGCGCTATTGTTTTATGCCCCTAGCTAGGCATAATGCATAGTTTCAAGTGTTGTCATCCTTCAAGTTAATCCCATAAGTGGCCCTCATAATAGATTCATAAGGTGCCTTAATTCTCTTTCTAGGGAAGTGTTCCATCCCTTTCTTTAATGGAAATTGAAATCTTATATTACCTTCTTTCATATCAATAATAGCACCTATTGTTCGTAGAAAAGGCCTACCAAGTATTATGGGGCAAGAAGGATTGATTCAATATCAAGAACAATAAAATCCACGGGCACATAATTTCTATTTGCAAGAATAAGCACATCATTTATTCTACCCAATGGCTTTTTAATAGTGGAATCCGCAAGATGCAAATTGAGGGAACAAGGATCCATATCGGTGAGACCTAGCACATCACACAAAGATTTTGGTATAGTGGAAACGCTAGCACCAAGATCACATAGAGCATTACATTCATAATATTTAATTTTGACTTTAATAGTGGGTTCCCATTCATCTTGTAATTTTCTAGGAATCGAAACTTCCAACTCAAGTTTTTCTTCATGCGCTTTCATCATGGCTTCTACAATATGTTTAGTGAAAGCTTTATTTTGTTCATATGCATTTGGTGAATTAATCATGGATTGCAACAAGGAAATACACTCAATTAAAGAACAACTATCATAATTAAAGTCCTTGTAATCCAAAGTGGTGGGTGCATTACTATTTAAAGTTTTGACCTCTCCAAACCCACTTTTTTCATTTTTATCATCAAGATTATCACCCTCCAAGCAATTGGGACTCCTTTTATCTAAAGTTGACTCTTCTCCAGTCTCTTTTTCATCAAGTTTTATATTACTAAATAATGATTCAATAGGAGTGACACCAATCATTTTAATATCTTCAACATTACTACGATAGAAACCGGGTGGAATCGCTTTTTCTAGGAATTCTCGCTTAGCTCTCAACCTAGCTGTCCTTTCTTTACTTTCATTAATGGAGACATAAATAGCTTTAATAGACTCATTTATATCATGCTTGGCTGACAAAATTTTAGTTTTGAGATTTTCAACATCATGAGCAATTCTATCCATGTTCCTAGCCAATTCATCAACTCTATTCAATTTTTCTTCTATCATAGCATTGAAATTCTTTTGCGAATTAATAAATTCTTTAACATTACTTTCAAGATAAGTAGGTATCCTATTATTATTATTATTATTATTATTATTATTATAAGAATTACCATCGGGATTACCATAATTATTAGAGGAATTTCCAGGAAACGGTCTAGGATTGAAATTACCCCTATAAGCATTGTTGTTGAAATTATTTCTAGAGACAAAATTCACATCAATAGCATCATTATTTTGCTCAATCAAGGTATACAATGGCACATCATTAGGATCAATATGAGCACTTTTACTAGCAACCAATTTCATAAGAGCATCCATCTTATCACTCAAAGTATTAATTTCTTCAACAGAATTTACTTTCTTACCAGTTGGAGTTCGCTTAGTGTGCCATTGAGAATAATTTGTCATAATATTGTCAAGAATTTTTGTAGCTTCTCCCAATGTAATTTCCATAAAAGTACCACCTGCAGCAGAGTCTAGCAAATTTCTAAAAACAATGTTTAGTCACGCATAAATTTTTTGTATGATCATCCATAAATTTAAGCCATGTGTTGGGAAATTTCTTATCATTAATTTCATTCTCTCCCAAGATTGTGCAACATGCTCATGCTCAAGTTGCTTAAAATTCATAATTTGATTTCTTAAAGAAATAATCTTAGCGGGGGGAAAATACTTGGTAATAAAACCATCCTTACACTTATCCCAAGAATAAATACTATTTCTAGGCAAGGATGAAAACCAAGGTTTAGCACGATCTCGTAGTGAGAATGGAAATAATTTTAATTTGACAATATCATTATCGACATCTTTTTTCTTTTGCATATCACAAAGCTCAACAAAAGTATCTAGATGGGATGCAGCATCTTCATTAGGACTACCAAAAAATTGTTCTTTCATAACAAGATTAAGCAAAGCAGCATTAATGTCACACGACTCCGCACTAGTGGTGGGAGGATCAATAGGAGTACTAATAAAATCATTATTATTAGTATTGGAAAAGTCACACAATTTTGTATTTTCTTGAGACATCGCGGCGAAGCAAGCAAACTAGCAAATAAGCAAATAAAAATATATTTATGTTTTTGTAAAAAAAATTAGAAGTGGGGGAGATGAAAATGAGAGGCAAATGCAAATAAAAAGGCAAATAAAATAAAAGCAAGTGGATGATAGTTTGTGCGAAGGTACTTCATAATTTTGATGATGTCTCCCCGGCAACGGCGCCAGAAATTCTTCCTGCTACTTGTAGACTGCGTTGATATTTCCCCGAAGAGGAGAGGATGATGCAGTATAGTAGAGATAAGTATTTCCCTCAGTTAAGAACCAAGATTATCAATCTAGTAGGAGAACCAAGCAAAATTCCGTTAAGCGCACCTGCACACACAAAAGCAAACACTTGCACCCAACGCAAATAAGAGGGTTGTCAATCCTCTTAGCGGTTATTTGCAATGATTAATTCTGATAGTGGTAGATAGATAAACTAAAATACTAAATAAAATAAAAGTAAATAAATTGCAGCAAGGTATTTTTGATTTTAATATATGATAAAAGTAGACCCGGGGGCCATAGTTTTCACTAGAGGCTTCTCTCTCGAACGCATAGCATACGGTGGGTAAACAAATTACTATTGGGCAATTGATAGAAAAGCAAATAATTATTATGGATTCATGGCAATGATCATGTATATAGGCATCACGTCTGAGACAAGTAGACCGACTCCTGCCTGCATCTGCTACTATTACTGCACCCATCGACCGCTATCCAGCATGCATCTAGGGTATTAAGTATGAAACAGAGTAATGCCTTAAGCAAGATGACATGATGTAGACAAAGTAAACTCAAGCAATATGATTAAAACCCATCTTTTTATCCTTAATGGCAACAATTCAAATATGTGTCATGTCCCCTTCTGTCACTGGGATTGAGCACCGCAAGATTGAACCCATCACAAAGCACCTCTCCCATTGCAAGATAAATCAATCTAGTAGGCCAAACCAAATCGATAGATCGGAGAGAAATATAAAGCTATAATAATCATGCATAAAAGAGTTCAGAGAAGACTCAAATATTTCTCATGAATAATCTGATCATAAACTCACAATTCATCGGATCCCAACAAACACACCACAAAAGAAGATTACATCGGATAGAACTCCAAGAACATCGAGGAGAACATGGTATTGAAGATCAAAAGAGAGAGAAGAAGCCATCTAGATACTAGCTATGGACCCATAGGTCTGTGGTAAACTACTCACACATCATCAGAAGGGTAGCAAGGTTGATGTAGAAGCCCTCCGTGATCGATTCCCCCTCCGATAGAGTACCGGAAAAGGCCTCCAGATGGGATCGCAGAAGAACAGAGGCTTGCGACGGCGTAAAAGTTATTCGGGGTGGCTCTCTGTTGGTTTACCAATATTTGAGAATTTATAGAAGTGGAATTAGGTCAAACGGAGCCACGAGGGCCCCACAAGGCATCAGGGCGCCCCCCTGGGGCCGCGCCCTGTTGCCTTGTGGAGGCTTCATGAACCTTCTGGCCTCCTCTCCAAGTCTCCAGGGTCTCTTTTGTTCAGAAAAAAATCTCCAAAAAGTTCCATGGCATTTGGACTTCGTTTGGTACTGATTTCCTGAAAAACCAAAAAACAAGCAGAAAACAGCAACTGGCACTGGGCACTAGGTTAATAGGTTAGTCCCAAAAAATGATATATAATTGCATATAAAAACATCCAAGATTGATACTATAATAGCATGGAACAATCAAAAATTATAGATACGTTGGAGACGTATCACTTCACCACCAGTACTTGTAAGCGTGATCGGAAGGTTCAGCGCAGAGCTGTTAACACGGTTGAGCCGGCAGTCCCCTATTATTTGAATTGGTCTGAGCAACCAGTTACATGGACTAGGGAAGATCATCCTGAGTACATTGATCACCCCGGCGGTGTTGCTCTGGTTGTTGCTCCGCAAGTCGGCGGCTATACACTGACCAAAGTGCTCACGGATGGAGGAAGCAGCATCAATATCCTTTACTATGATACATTCAGACGGATGAACTTGTCCGAGAACCAGCTCACCCCTTCCACTACAGTCGTTCATGGCATTGTCCCTAGCTATTCGGCTTATCCCATCGGCAGGATTTCTCTGGAAGTCGCCTTCGGTACTGAATTCAATTATCGCTCGGAGTTCTTGTCCTTTGAAGTGGTCAAGCTTAAAAGTCCCTATCATGCCCTCTTTGGGAGGCCGGCTTATGCGTGGTTCATGACACGTCCATGCTATGTTTACCTAAAATTAAAGATGCCTGGACCGGAGGGTACCATCACTGTCAATGGCAACAGAAAAATCGCCTTGGAGTGTGAGGAGGGAGATGCAGCTTATGCTGAAACGGCTTGTGCAGCCGAAGAGCTGAAGTATTACAAGACAATGTCGACCCGGCTGACAGGACCTCTCTGAAGAAGCCGACGACCGAGTCTGACCCTTTGCTCAAGTTCAAGTCGGCCAGAGACACCAAGCAAGTTGATTTCACCCCTGGTAATTCTTCTGAGCTGTTTACCATCGGGGGGAATATGGATCCTAAATAGGAAAGCGCGCTCATCGAGTTCATCCGTGAGAACCGGGACATCTTTGCGTAGAAACCTTCTGACATGCCAGGTGTACCAAGAGAACTCGTTGAGCACTCCCTTAATGTGGATCCTAAGTTTAAGCCTGTGACGCCCCTGCTCAACCGTGCACTAATCATACACGCAAACGTGCACGCTCGAGATCAGAGACTCACGGGAAGATATCACAACACAACTCTAAACTCAAATTAAACATAAATCTTCATATTACAAACCGGGGTCACGAGGACCCGAATACATAAGTCATACACACCAATAATATCTGGGTACAGACATAGTTAGTCAAGTTTGCCTTAAGAAGGCTAGCACAAACAGCGACACTGATCGAAAAGGCAAAGGCCTCCTGCCTAGGGCCTCCGAACTACTCCTGGTCGGCTGGCTCAACCCAGTAGTACGTGCCTCCGGGACTCTCCTGGTAGTAAGCTCCTGCGGTGGCGTCTGGCTCTGGGGCTCCATCGTCTGATCGTAGCAACCGGGTATGGGGAAAAAGAAGTAGCAAAGCAACCGTGAGTACTCATCCAAAGTACTCGCAAGACTGACATCAGAACTATACTAAGTATGCATCGGTATCAAAGGAATGGGGCTATATCTTTGGACTAAACTACAGAAATGCTGGAACAGAGGGGGAGAGGCCTAGCTTATCGAAGACTAGCATCTTGAAGCAATTCTTGCAGCATCAGAAGAGAGTAGAGAACAGTAACATATGATAGCAATTATATTTTAGTAATGCCCTGAGAACCTTCCTCGACTACCCTGCGAGAAAGTGATCCCGAGAGCAGTAGTAACAGTTTAGTAAAGTATCAGTATCCATTTGTAGTTGTAGCAGATCAAGATACAACTCTGAGCGTCCTGTTACCGTGGACACGGCTATTCGAATAGATAACTTCCCTGCAGGGGTGCACTACTGTTACCCAACACGCTCGATCACATCTGGCCGGATACACTTGCTGGGTAATACCCGGCCTCGAGTGATCGACACGACACAGTCCTACCTAGGCTCAGCAGAGAGGCCAACACGCCGGTCTAAATCCTAAGCGCAAAGGGGTCTTGGGCCATCGCCCTCTGCACTCCTGCACGTTACGAGACTGGTCGGGGCCCAGGCGCGACACTGTATACACCAGTGACGTAACCAGCCCACCCCAGCAATCAGCCCGCATCTCTGAGCTGTGACGTCTGAAGAGCTTTTGGCTGATACATACGACGTAGAGGGCCCCATTAAACCATTATCCCATGTGGTGGTAGTGCGTATAGGCCAGCGGCCAACTCAGATCAAATACCCAAATCCGTTAGGCGTGTTTAGTAACTCGCAGAGACGAACAGGGTTCCTGTCGCTCCGACTTGGTAACATGTGACGCGCGGGTGCTCTTGGAGCCGACCCGTCTTTAATATTATTCACTCGCGGGCACCCTTGGGGCCAGCCCGACTTTAACAGTTTAAAGTATTGCAATATGTAAACATTTCCGTGATCATCACCCAGAGTGATCACGGCCCGGTAACAAGCATGGCAAACGGACAAGGGTGAAGGGCCACAGATGGAACGACGGCATAGCTAACTAAGCATCATGGGACAACAGGTAGGTATCAACAACAGGCGACAATAACAGGCTATGCATCAGAATAGGAGCTATCGGAGCAACAATAGGAGCAATTCTAATGCAAGCATAAGAGAGAAGGAATGGGCGATATCTGGATGATCAAGGGGGTTTTGCTTGCCTGGAAGCTCAGCTGAAGGGGTCTGGTCGTCGGCGACGTAGTCATATGCTGCAGTGTCGTCGGCAGGCTCGGGGTCTATCGAGAGAGAAGGAGGGGGAAGAAACAATAAATACACGGCAACAATGCAACAGGGATGCATGACATGCCTATTTGATATACAGGGGTGATATAATGCATCTCAAATTATTTTAGATGATTTAGGGATTTATCTGGAATTATTTTAACAAGGTCATGCACTATTCATTTATTGGAAACAGGCAAAAAGTTCCATGTTCAGTATTTTAGAGGGGTGTGACAGGTATGTGGATGGCATATTCGGATTCTTCATATTTTTCTGATCGTTTTTCATATATAAATTATTTTCATCCGAGTTACGGTTTATTTTATATGATTTTTCAAAGTTTTAATAATTTTCTGGAATTGTTTTAATTATTTAAATTAGAATTATCCAAAACAGTGTAGGGTGACGTCAGCAGAACGTCATGATGACATCAGCAGTCAACTCTGGCTGATCAGAGTCAAACCTGACCAGTGGGTCCCACTGGTCAGTGACTCACCTAATTAAACAGAGGTTAATTTAATTAAACTAACCTAATTAACTAGCGGGACCCACCTGACAGTGACTGCTTAGTTAACTAATTAATTAACATTTTAATTAGCATTTTTATTTATTTTAAGAATCGTTTTAATCGGCGGGGTCCACATGTCAGTGGCCCACGGGTGCCCAGTCAGTAGTTGACTGGGTCAACCCATTCAACCGGGGCCCGTGGGGCCCAGCGTCAGTGACTCTGAGGTGGGGTCCAAAACGACGGCGGCGCGCACTGGTGTGGCTCGGGATTCGTCGTCCGGCCACCAAATCGAGCGCGGAAGAGCGGGATCGAACGAGCGCGGAACGGCGCTTCGCGTGGTGGTACTGGTCCGGCCGGAGACAGGCTAAAACGACGGCGGCGAGCACGAACGCGGCGGCCAGAGTTCGGGCATCGGCGAGTTCAGAGTTTCGCGACACGACAGAGGGTTTTGAGGACGCAGACGGCATCGCCGTGAGGTCCTGAGCACGTCCATGGGCTCGCTTGAGCTCGACGGGCAGCGTGGCCATGGCGAGGAGCTCATCGGCGGCGAGGTGTTCGGCCATCTCCAATGCGGCGTCTACGGCGACGGAAAAACGTGGGAGAGGGAGGGGAAAGACGCGCGGGCTTACAGTGAGCCTGCAGGTGTGCTCAAGCCTGCTCGGGGAGGCTCGTCGGCTGTGAATCGGCGACGGAGAACAAGAAGCCCGAGGAGGAAGAAGAGGAAGCAGCGCTCGCGGTGGTGGCTCCCGGCTTGAACAAGAGGCAGGGGAGGACGTAGCGTTCGACGACGGACCGAACAGACTCAGCGGCGCTTCGTGGGGACGACGGTGGCTACGCAGGTGGCAGAGCAACGGCGACGGCAGAGGCGGCCATGGCAGGGAGGGAGAAGGCGAGCGAGAAGAGAGCAGGGGGGAAAATATCTGGGGCAGCTAGGGTTGCCGCGGTGGCGTCCTTATCCCCCAGGGGGTTCGAGTAGCGACGTGGTCGGCGTGCGGGCGCGGCTGCGACGGCGACCAGCTTGGGCGCACGCGCGTGCGATGAGCAGTAGGAAGAAGGAGACGGTGGGGTGGGCTGGGTCGGCGCGGTTGACTAGAGGCCAAATGCTGCGGCCTTTTTCCTTTTCTCTTTCTTTCTTTTCTATTTTCTATTTTCATTTCTGTTTTGCAAAATGTGTGGCCTCCATTTCGATTTTGTAAAATATGGGACTTGTCCATTAAATACTAGGCAACATATGCCAATGTCAAAAAAAGGTTTGGATGTAAAATGATTTCATTTGATTTTTATTTAAATGAAAATGGATTAAACACTTTCTGTTTTGGTACTGTTTCATGATGTTAGAGTCATTTAGTGATTTTTAGTGATGTTGTTTTTCTTAACATAAATAGTTATGGATTATTTGCTATTTAATGAACATTTTAGTTTTCAGATTTGAGCAACTTTTATTTTTAAATTTGAATTTCATTTTGAATTGTAATTTGAAATGAGATATGATTCTAATGTGATCAAGACTTGCTAATCATGGTGACTTGGCATTATCAAAAGGGTGATCACTGTAGCTATTACATGGGGGTGTTACAATTCTCCTCCTCTAAAAGAAATTCTCGTCCCAAGAATTAAGAGGTAGGCTGAAAGAGAGCGGGATATTCTTCGCGAAGACGATCCTCGCGTTCCCAAGTGGCTTCATCTCCAGAATGATTCGACCACTGAACTTTAAGGAACTTGATTGCCTTCTGATGAGTTCGACGTTCAGCTTGATCAAGAATGCGGATCGGATACTCTTGATAAGAAAGATCATCTCGCAATTCAAGCATTTCATGATCCACTGCTCGGATAGGATCCTTGAAGCAGCGACGGAGTTGCGACACATGAAAGACATCATGAACTTGAGAAAGGTTCGGCGGCAATTCCAATTGATATGCCACTTCTCCTCGGTGGGCAAGGATACGAAACGGGCCAATGTAGCGAGGACCTAACTTGCCCTTGATCCCAAATCGGTGGGTGCCCTTCATCGGAGTAACACGAAGGTAAGCTTGCTCGCCAGGTTGATAGACCATTACCTGGTGTTTGCGGTCATAATTGCTCTTCTGACGAGACTGAGCAGCTTTCAAATGTCCACGGACAATGCGGACTTGTTCTTCAGCTTGTTGAATAATGTCCGGACCAACGAGTGACCGTTCCCCAGTTTTTGACCAATTCAGAGGGGTTCGACACTTATGTCCATAGAGAACTTCAAAGGGTGCCATCTTCAAACTAGCTTGATAGCTATTGTTGTATGAGAATTCAGCATAGGGGAGAGATTCCTCCCATTTCTTACCGAATGAGATGACACAAGCTCGAAGCATATCTTCAAGCACTTGATTGACTCGTTCCACTTGTCCCTGGGACTGGGGGTGAAAAGCGGTGCTGAAGGACAGATGAGTTCCCATAGCTTCTTGGAAACTGTTCCAAAACCTTGAGGTAAAGAGGCTGCCACGGTCTGAGCTGATCTCCAACGGAATACCGTGGAGTGACACAATTCTGGAAACATACAAGTCTGCTAACTGACTAGCAGTGATTGTCTCCTTGACTGGCAGAAAGTGAGCAACCTTTGAGAATCGGTCAATGACGACAAAAATAGCATCATGACCCTTCTGTGATCTGGGAAATCCAGTAATGAAATCCATTTCAACTTTGTCCCATTTCCATTCAGGAATATCAAGGGGTTGCAGAGTTCCAGCAGGCCTTTGATGTTCTGCTTTGATGCGACGGCAAACGTCACACTCAGCAACATACCGAGTAATGTCATGTTTCATATCAGGCCACCAGTATCTCCGTCGAATGTCTTGGTACATCTTGGTGCTACCAGGTTGAATTGAAAGAGGTGTATCATGAGCTTCTTTCATGACATCCGAACGAGAGTCCAGATTGTGCTTTCTGGGGACCACTAGGCGGCCTTTGAAGAACAAGGCACCATCATCATCAACATGGTAGAATGAAGAATTTCCTTTGGAGAGGAACTTCTTAATCTTCTCGACTTCAGAGTCATATTTCTGCCTTGTCTTGATGTTGTGCTCGAGGTCTGGTTCAACAACCAGGGTGTTGAGATAACCTTGAGGCACAATGTGAAGGTTCAACTTGCGAATTTCTTCATAGAGAAGGGGTTGTGCTTCCTGAACCATGAGGTTGTTGCAATAAGACTTGCGACTCAAGGCATCGGCCATCACATTAGCCTTGCCAGGGGTATAAGAGATATCCATGTCATAATCAGCTATTGTCTCGAGCCATCTTTGTTGACGGAGGTTCAAATCTGGTTGAGTATACAGATACTTCGGACTTTGGTGGTCCGTGTATATCTCGCAATGATTACCAAGAAGGTAATATCGCCACAGCTTCAGAGCATAGATAACTGCTGCTAACTCGAGATCATGTGTTGGATACTTATCTTCGTGAGGACGCAACTGACGAGAGCCATAAGCAATCACCTTGCGCTCTTGCATTAAGACACAGCCTAATCCTTGACGGGATGCGTCGCAATATATCACGAAGTCCTTGCGGGAATCAGGGGGAGCCAGCACTGGTGCAGATGTCAGCTTGTCCTTGAGTGTTTGGAAACTTTCCTGACATTTTTCTGTCCATTCAAACTTAACACCTTTGTGAAGCAGATCAGTCAGTGGCTTTGCAATCTTGGAGAAGTTCTCGACGAAACGGCGGCAATAGCTGGCGAGTCCGAGAAAACTTCTGACTTGCTTGACGTTCTTCGGGGGAGTCCAGTCAAGAATAGCCTAAACTCGTTCTGGGTTAACAGCAATGGTAGCAGGTTTTTTTTTGACTGAGTCGTACACCGAGGTGTTTACATAAGCAGGGATTTATCACCGCTTAGATCATATTAATTTATTTGAAAGGTTAAACCGACAAATGGAAAGGAAAATGTGATAAGGAGACAAGGTATAGTCAAAACATGACCAAGTCTATATTGGAAGGAGGGCAAGGATGGCATTGCTGTTATCAAAAGTGTCAAATGACAGTGATTGAATCATGTATCAGGCATGCAAGAAACAACTGCATGTAATCCGGTCTCCGGGTGGATGTGATGACGAGAACCTAGAGTCAGAGTTAATAAAATTATTTAACCCGAAAAGAAGAGAGATCGGAGTCCCAGAGTAAGGAAGAGGAATAAAAGATCCTAATACCACCCATTTGGCGACGTGGGCCCGTAAGCCACACAACCATGTTAGTAAAATAGTTTTTCAAGGACTAGACTCAACTTCGACCAAGGAATCGGAAGGGGGCTTCCTACAGGCAGTCGGTTCTGATACCAACTTGTGACGCCCCTGCTCGACCGTGCACTAATCATACACGCAAACGTGCACGCTCGAGATCAGAGACTCACGGGAAGATATCACAACACAACTCTAAACTCAAATTAAACATAAATCTTCATATTACAAACCGGGGTCACGAGGACCCAAATACATAAGTCATACACACCAATAATATCTGGGTACAGACATAGTTAGTCAAGTTTGCCTTAAGAAGGCTAGCACAAACAGCGACACTAATCGAAAAGGCGAAGGCCTCCTGCCTAGGGCCTCCGAACTACTCCTGGTCGGCTGGCTCAACCCAGTAGTACGTGCCTCCGGGACTCTCCTGGTAGTAAGCTCCTGCGGTGGCGTCTGGCTTCGGGGCTCCATCGTCTAATCGCAGCAACCGGGTATGGGGAAAAAGAAGTAGCAAAGCAACCGTGCGTACTCATCCAAGGTACTCTCAAGACTGACATCAGAACTATACTAAGTATGCATCGGTATCAAAGGAATGGGGCTATATCTTTGGACTAAACTGCAGAAATGCTGGAACAGAGGGGGAGAGCCTAGCCTATCGAAGACTAGCATCTTGAAGCAATTCTTGCAGCATCAGAAGAGAGTAGAGAACAGTAACATATGGTAGCAATTGTATTTTAGTAATGCCCTGAGAACCTTCCTCGACTACCCTGCGAGAAAGTGATCCCAAGAGCATTTTTATTTATTTTAAGAATCGTTTTAATCGGCGGGGTCCACATGTCAGTGGCCCACGGGTGCCCAGTCAGCAGTTGACTGGGTCAACCCAGTCAACTGGGGCCCGTGGGGCCCAGCGTCAGTGACTCTGAGGTGGGGCCCGACCATCCACGTCGGCGTCGACCGGCGACTCGTCGCCGGCGACCAAAACGACGGCGACGCGCACTGGTGTGGCTCGGGATTCGCCGTCCAGCCACCAAATCGAGCGCGGAAGAGCGGGATCGAATGAGCGCAGAACGGCGCTTCACGTGGTGGTACTGGTCCGGCCGGAGACGGGCTAAAACGACGGCGGCGAGCACGAACGCGGCGGCCGAAGTTCGGGCATTGGCGAGTTCGGAGTTTCGCAGAGGGTTTTGAGGACGCAAACGGCATCACCGTGAGGTCCTGAGCACGTCCATGGGCTCGCTTGAGCTCGACGGGCAGCGTGGCCACGGCGAGGAGCTCATCGGCGGCGAGGTGTTCGGCCATCTCCAATGCGGCGTCTACGGCGATGGAAAAACGCGGGAGAGGGAGGGGAAAGACGCGCGGGCTTACAGTGAGCCTGCAGGTGTGCTCAAGCCTGCTTGGGGAGGCTCGTCGGCGGTGAATCGGCGACGGAGAAGAAGAAGCCCGAGGAGGAAGAAGAGGAAGCAGCGCTCGCGGTGGTGGCTCCCGGCTTGAACAAGAGGCAGGGGAGGACGTAGCGTTCGACGACGGACCAAACGGACTCGGCGGCGCTTCATGGGGACGACGGTGGCTACGCAGGTGGCAGAGCAACGGCGACGGCAGAGGCGGCCATGGCGGGGAGGGAGTCGGCGAGCGAGGAGAGAGCAGGGGGGAAAGATCTGGGGCGGCTAGGGTTGCCGCGGTGGCATTCTTATCCCCCCAGGGGGTTCCTGTAGCGACGCGGTCGGTGTGCGGGTGCGGCTGCGACGGCGACCAGCTCGGGCGCGCGCGCGCGTGCGATGAGCAGTAGGAAGAAGGAGACGTCGGGGTGGGCTGGGCCGGCGCGGTTGACTAGAGCCCAAATGCTGCGGCCTTTTTCCTTTTCTCTTTCTTTCTTTTCTATTTTCTATTTTCGTTTCTATTTTGCAAAATGTGTGGCCTCCATTTCGATTTTGTAAAATATGGGACTTGTCCATTAAATACTAGGCAACATATGCCAATGTCAGAAAAAGGTTTGGATGTAAAATGATTTCATTTGATTTTTATTTAAATGAAAATGGATTAAACACTTTCTGTTTTGGTACTGTTTCATGATGTTAGAGTCATTTAGTGATTTTAAGTGATGTTGTTTTTCTTAACATAAATAGTTATGGATTATTTGCTATTTAATGAACATTTTAATTTTTAGATTTGAGCAACTTTTATTTTTACTTTAAATTTGAATTTCATTTTGAATTGTAATTTGAAATGAGATATGATTCTAATGTGATCAATACTTGCTAATCATGGTGACTTGGCATTATTAAAAGGGTGATCACTGTAGCTATTACATGGGGGTGTTACAAAGCCTGTTCGGCAGTATCTCCGTCGCTTCAATGAGGAGAGGCAGAAAGCTATTGGCTAAGAAGTGGCCCGGCTCCTAGCTGCCGGGTTCATTGTTGAAGTTTTTCATCCAGAGTGGTTGGCTAACCCAGTGCTTGTTCTGAAGAAAAACGGGACTTGGCGGATGTGTGTTGATTACACGGACATGAATAAAACTTGTCCAGTGATCCCTTTGCTCTGCCCCGTATTGACCAGATCATTGACGCCACGGTAGGTTGCGAGTGTTTATGTTTTCTGGATGCTTACTCCGGTTATCATCAGATCAAGTTGAAGCAGGAGGACCAGGAAAAGACAGCCTTTATCACGCCCTTTGGTGCTTTCTGCTATACGTCTATGTCGTTTGGTCTGAAATGTGCGCAGGTGGCTTATCAGCGCTGTGTCCAGAATTGTTTCCACAAGCAGATTGGGCATAATGTTCATGCATATGTTGATGACATTGTGATCAAATCTCGGAAGAAGGAAACCTTGTTGGATGATCTCAAGGAGACGTTTGATAACCTCCGAGTTTACCAGATGAAGCTCAATCCGGAGAAGTGTGTCTTCGGTGTTCCTGCAGGGAAGTTATTTGGTTTTCTAGTTTCTGAGCGTGGAATTGAGGCCAACCCGGAAAAAATCAAAGCCATCACAACCTTGGCCAAGTTGGCCAATCTTAACGCTGTCTAGAAGCTCGCGGGGCGGGTTGCGGCGTTGAGTCGGTTCATCAGTCGGCTTGGGGAGAAGATGATTCCGCTTTATCAGTTGCTCCGGAAGTCAGATAATTTTGTTTGGAGTGATGCTGCAGATCAAGCCTTTGAGTCCCTCAAGAAGCAATTGTCTGAGCCCCCTATCCTTGCTGCCCCTAAGGAGAAAGAGCTAATGCTATTGTACATCGCAGCTAACAGCAAAGCCGTCAGTGTTGCGGTTGTTGTGGAGCGCAAGGAAGCAGGCAAAGAGTACCCAATTCAGCGCCCTGTGTATTATATCAGTGAAGTTTTAACAGAGTCCAAGCAGCGGTATCCACATTGGCAAAAGCTGGTATATGGTGTGTTCATGGCAAGCCGCAAATTGAAGCATTACTTCCATGAGCATCCAATTACTGTGGTCAGTTCAGCACCTCTTGGAGACATAATTCAGAACAGGGAGGCTACTGGCCGGGTTGCAAAGTGGGCTATCGAGCTTGGCCCGCATCATCTCAAATATATGCCACAGACTACTATTAAATCTCAAGCTTTGGTGGATTTCATCAATGACTGGACTGAGTTGCAGGCTCTGGAGGAGAAGCCAGATACCACATATTGGTCATTCACTTTGACGGCTCCCGGCAATTGGAAGGCTCGGGGGCTGGAGTTGTGATAACTTCCCCACGAGGTGATAAGTTTTGTTATGTTTTGAGGCTTATGTTTCCCTATACTAACAATGCAGCCGAATATGAGGCTTTGCTTCATGGACTCCGTATGGCTAAGGAGATGAACTTAAGCCGAGTCAGATGCCTGGGTGACTCAGATTTGGTGGCTCAGCAGGTTTCTGGGACTTGGGATTCCAAGGATCCCCTCATGGCGGCTTATAGACGCGAAGTAACAAACATTGCTGGGCATTTTAAGGGATATCAGGTCGATCATATTGATCGCCGGCTTAAGGAGGCAGCAGATGCATTGTCTCGTTTGGGATCTCAGCGTAAGCCTGTTCCACACAATGTTTTCCTTGATGTTCTGCACAACCCATCAGTCAAGTTACCAACAGAGGAGGATCTTGCTATTCCTGATCCAGAGGCGGCATTGGTGGCCGCTGTTCACGCTATACCGGATTGGACAGTACCTTACCTGACTTATTTAAGCCATGGCGAGCTCCCAGCAGAGGAAATCATCGCTCGGCAGATTATCAGGCGGTCCAAGTCCATGACTATAGTCAATGGCGAGTTACACAGACGAAGCGTCACAAGCGTTTTTCAGCGTTGTGTTTCTCCTGAGGAAGGTCGTGCAATTCTCCACAAAATTCACTCTGGTGATTGTGGGCATCATGCCGGCTCAAGATCATTGGTCGCGAAAGCTTTTCGGCATGGTTTTTACTGGCTCACAGCTCACGCAGATGCAGAGGATATTGTTCGCAAGTGTGATGGTTGTCAGAAATTTGCTCGTCAAGCTCATGTGCCGGCTCAAGAGTTGAGGATGATTCCAATAACCTGGCCCTTTGCAGTTTGGGGGCTTGATATGGTCGGACCTTTCAAGAGATCCAAGAATAAGCATACTCACTTATTGGTGGCAGTTGACAAGTTCACCAAGTGGGTTGAAGCAGAGCCAGTCAGCCGTTGTGATGCTGCTACGGCTGTCAAATTCCTCAAAAACTTGATCTGTCATTTTGGCTATCCACGTAGCATCATTACGGACAACGGCACCAATCTCTCCAAAGGGGTCATGAAGTAGTTCTGTCAGCAGGAGCACATTAGACTTGACTTGACATCTGTTGCGCATCCTCAGTCCAATGGACAGGCGGAATGAGCTAATCAGGAGCTGCTGCATGGTATAAAACCTAGGCTCATGGTGCCTTTACAACGTACCCCTGGTTGCTGGGAAGAGGAGTTACCTGCACTACTTTGGAGCATACGGACTACTCCCAACAGGTCGATAGGCTATACGCCATTTTTCCTGGTCTATGGTGCAGAGGCTGTACTTCCAAGTGATATACGTCATGACTCCCCCTGAGTTGCAGCTTATGTGGAGGCTGATAATGAACAAGCTCGCCAAGATGCCCTTGATGCTCTGGAAGAAGAACGTGAACTTGCCGCGTCCAGATCTGCAATCTATCAACAAGACCTACGTCGCTATCACAGCCGTAGAGTTTGAAGCCATACCTTTCAGGAAGGTGACTTAGTGCTCCGTCTGATACACGACTAGACAGGCATGCATAAGCTTCCGCCTCCTTGGGAAGGACCCTTCATCATCAGCAAGAATCTCAACAACGGGTCATATTACCTTGTTGACATACGTGAAGCAAATAAGTCACGTACCTCTGAGGAGGAGGGCAGCCGACCCTGGAACATTGCACATCTCCGGCCATACTATACCTAAGTCACGGACTTGGTAGTATCTTTGTACATACCCTTATCATGTATATAAATATAATGATCAATGAAATAAAGCCGGCATCTCTGTATAAGAGAGTTTGTCGTTTCACCTCAAATTGTGTGTTGAGTCTTTATTTTTTGATCATTGGTTACTTGGGGGCTTCCAACTCATCGAGTTTAGCTATTAACATCCCTCTTAACCCGGAGAAATGCCAAAATTTCCTTGCTTAAACTTTCCTGTTAGCAAGATGCTACTCTGAAAAGGTGACCCGGTGTATGCCTGATGAGTCAATCACAGAGGTGACCCTGGACTCGTTAGAGTTAAAACACTGGTTAAGTCACGTGAGAGCCGGCTTTCAAAAAGCTAGGACAAACCAAAAGAGGCCAAAAAAGCCTGCTTCACGGAAGCGAATCAGACTCGAGCCTCGAAAGCCGGTCTTTAAGTCGTGCCTCGAAAGCCGGCTTTTACTTTTTCATATCTGCATTGTTTTTATCTTTTGCATGCATGCATACATCCCTATATTACTAAAATTATGTACTAAGTTCTCATTTATCAAGCCAGCAGCATGATTTGCCGGGTTACCCTACAGCTAAGATTTCTATCTTAACAAATCACACCATTGGTGTTTGGGTTAAATCGGCAGCATAGCCGGGTCTCAGATTTTGTCTCAGGCTTTATCAATGGCATGTCACATGGTGACCAATTTCGGCGGCTTAGCTCCAGAAGCCAGGTTACCTATCATGCATTTCAACCATAAGATTGATGTTTGTTCTCAAAGCAACAAAAGATTGTCATCCAGGGCAGTCAACAAAATTTACACAAGGCAAAGCAATCAAGTGCACGATGGCACTTGTACCAGCAAAAGTTTTATGCCTACAGCTATTACAAGCCACGTCAGGGCTATGATCAAGTCAAGTGTTTTTCTACCACTTTCAAATCAAAAGTTTTATGAGCCGACAAAGCAATATGGCGGGTTGGCGCTCCTGGTGCGGGATGCCGGGTCAAGTTTGCACCGATGCTTCTTGATCATCAGGCGCCGTCTCTTCTGCTTTTGCGGTCTGGGGGTCGTCCTCCAGCCACTGGATGGATCGCAAAGCTTCAAAAACTGAGTCGGCCGTTATCACAGATGAAGGGCCGACGTCAGGAGCGAAAGTTTGCTTACGCGGACGGGTCAGATCAACAGGCTGCGGGTTTGGCGGCTCAATGCGTTCGTTGGCTTTAGAATAGCCGGCTTGATACTTGGTGAGATCTATCTCCTCCGTCAGTGCTGTTGTAGCGACCCGGGTTTCTTTCACACACCGCAAAAAATCCTTCTTGGTGAAAGGCGTGTCATCGGTGTTGAATTCAGGATATCCACCTACTATTTGCGTTGGATCCAACTCTGGTGCATACGCCTTGCCCCGTGCAAGGGCAGTAAGAGCTCCATGGCGACAAGCCGCCTTCTTCCATTCTTGAAACCATTGAGGCACAAAAGACAGTTCTTTAAGCATATCCATGATTTGTTAGGGAGGTGCCTTGGTATTCTTCACTGCCATAATGCAGCATGAGCCGCCTATGTACAGCTGTTCCAGAAAGGTATAAACGGCCTTCAGCTTCACCAGAGGGCGTTCTACAAGGTTATGATGCCTTCGGCCTGCAGAGCAGTAGATATCAACAAGCCGGCTCAACATATTAAGCTGGTACATTTTGGAGTCTTGTGAACCCTTCGGCTTATCAAAGATGGTGTTGCACATGGTGGTGATATGGCCCTTTAAGGTGGCTAATTCTTGAGTCACCGGCTCAAGTTTAGCTTCGGCCTCTTCAGCACGTTTGATCAGGATGGCCTTCTCCTCTTCATATGCCGCCTCGGCCTTTCTTAGGGTCTCTGTCACGGCAGGGACTTGTGGAAATCAGAAGATAAGCGTTCAACTTTTTCTTGAAGTTTCTTCTCTTTTTTCATTTCCTTTTGGAAGCCGACCGCCTGTGACTCGGCTTGATTCAGCATGTCCTGCATGACAGTTTAACGAAGTTACAGGATATATTCTGATCCCAGAATCAGAATAGTATTCTGATCCCAGAATCAGAATAGTACTCCGATAGTGTGTTCCTGAGATCGAAAGAAACTGATCCGGACCTAATCGGTACAAGGAAAAAAAATCCACCCACCACCTCCTCCCCTAACCTCCCCCGATCCCGCATCTCCTCCACCGCCGCCTCCCTCACTGGCCCGCGCCGCCATCGGCCCTCACCAGATCGGCCTGCCACCGCCGACGCCTCACCAGATCGCCCCGCCACCGCCGCCTCCCTCCCCGGTCGTGCCGCCGCACCATCCCACCATCTCCACCCGACGCGCTGCCGTCCCGGCTCCCGACCACCTCCGCGGCACTATCCCACCACCTCCACCCGACGCGCCACCGGCCTGGCTGCCCACCGCAACCACTACCCCATCCCGCCCCCACGGGAGGAAGGGGGGCTCGCCGGCTACGTGGGAGAAGGCCAGGGAGATGCCCGGGTCGCACGGGCGCCGGCGTTGAGTAGCAGTAGGGCGCCGCCATCGAATTTGTCAAGGAGATGCGGCCCCTTCCCCGTCCAACTGCTACCGTCGCGCTGTCCAACCTCGTCTGTGCGCGCAGTCCATCCTTGTTCGCTCGCTCGCCAGCAGAAGTGAGACCCCCCCCCCCCCCCCCCCCCCCTCCTCCACCTCACGTCCTCCTTCCAGACTGCCGACGCGGCACTGACAGCAAACGACACGGCGTACATCCATTTCACTTAGGGGGGCTCCCGCAGCTTCTCCGTTGAGCTCAATGGACCACTGACCCAAACCCAGCGAGCTTCTGGATGTCGCCTCGGGGAAGAGCAAGTTCCAAATGCGAAATTTGGTAATTTAGGTGACCGAAATTCATGCTTGTGTGCGGCGGGCTGGCAGTTCAATCTGCTCCAGCAATTCAGTTTTTTTCAATTTTTCCATGTGCATCAGCAGATGAATATGAGTGTGCATGTAAAACGTGTATATGGACATTGAGAAAGTTCAGTATTGTTTCTTCTAGTTCGCTCATGCAGCCGTGCAGCTCATTTCTTTTCAGGCCATCCCAGTCCAGCCCCGCAGCGGTAGGAAGGTCGAGCCCATCGCGAGCTGCAGTCCACGACAGTCACCCGGTTCCGGGGTTTGGAGTTCATCGACGGCGGAGGATCCCGGGCGGCGAGCCGGCGTCATTTTTCTGTGAAAATTGAAGTTAGGATGGTTCAGAAAGAAGGAGTACAGGTCAACTTCATTTGACATTTTCAATTCTCTGTACAAAAGACAGTTCGAGAAAGAAGAAAAATTGTCGGCTGCTCCTCTTGCTTGATGTTCATGTGTTTAGTTGTTTGCTGCTTTTTTCTCACTGTTTTGCTCAAACAGTTTGTGTCTCCAGGGTCCTACGTGCCGCTGGTGCTCGCTACCCGCATGAACAAAGAGAGGAAGAAGGTCACCATCAGGCAGGGGAGAAGGTCACCTGAGGTGCAGAAAGAAGGTCGGAGTTCAGACGGTGTGTGTGTGTGTGTGGGTGATCTTTGTGCTGTTTTTGGGGTGCATTCCAACATGGGGATGCGATCTCACTTCCGGTGTATGTTTTTCATCGCTTGCGTCCCGACCATAGTTTAAACTGCAGGGGACAACCGTGCCTCGCCCGTGCCATTGGTGTGGCCCTAGCAGAGGTGCAGCTGCTCCCCTGAATGAGCAGTAGTTGATATGCGGTCGTAGCACTCGCGTCCAACTCTCCCTCTCTGGTTCTTTCTCCCCCGTTGGTGTTTATGTCTTAACATTGAAAACAATTCAACGGATGAACTGCACCTCTATTGCTGATGCGTGTACAATTGTCTGCTAGGTGATGCGTGTACATCTGTTTTGGTTTGGTGCACAACGCCCCGACGAGCCCCTGCACCCATGTTGCCATCTCAAAAAATGGATACAGAAAATGCACTGTTTGTCTTGTACTACTGTGCTCAAATTTTTATTTGTGAAGGTCAAGATGTTGTGTTCAAGAAGGTAAAGTGTGTAATGTGTATCTCAGCAAGTTCAAATAATTTAAACATGCAAGGAAAAAGATGGGAGATTTGTGATTTTTTAGAACTTGAAGTGACAAACAAATTTAAAACAACACAAACAAAATTTAAGTCTAGAAAATTCACTTCAAAACGTTAATAAGAAAAAGAATGTTCTCTTTCTTCTCGAATGCAAAAACAAAATTTAATAAAAGGGGGAATATAGTTTACGCATTTTCTAAAAGAACCAAGAAATTCAAATTAAACTAACAGAGTACTTCGATCTTAATAAAAATTCAGTTTTTTTCGTTTCTACAAATAAAACCAAGAAGTTAAAATAAAAATAAAGGAGTAGTTCAATCTTAATAAAAATAACAGATTTTTTCTGTTTCTAATAATAAAACCAAGAAGCTCACATTAAAAAAACATATCATTTCGGTGTTAAAAAATTCAAATTTTCCTTGTTCTAAAAAAACCTAGCAATTTCAAAAAGTTTATAAAACAAAATTTCCCCTTTTTTAAAAAGACCTAGAAGTTCAAATTTAAATAACTGAGCGGTTCTATGTTTATTGTATAATTAGGAATTTTCCCGTTACTAATGAAAAACCTATATTTTCTGAATGTCAGCCTGGAGGATCCATATGTGTTTCCATAGTGCGTGTGTGCGTGCTGGCGTTTGTGTGTGCGCTGGAAAGTCGGGAAGGTGAAACTAAAAATATAGTGCAGTTTAAAATGCTTTTAAAAAACAAAATTTTCCCGTTTCTAAAAAACCTAGAAGTTCAAATTGAAATAATGGAGCGGTTCAGTGTTTATAAGAAAACTTGGATTTCTTCAGTTCCTAAAGAATAAAAACCAAGAAGTTCAAATTAAGATAACACGGAAGTTCGATGGTTATATACCATGAAGAAAAACAAAGCTTAAACTATAAAAGTGTTAACTCGAGAAGTTCAAATTTGATAAAATAGAGAGTTCGAAGAAAATGTTATCGTTGTACTAAAAAAATCCCATGGATTTTCCCATTATTAAAAAAGGATAACCAAAAAGTTCAAATTAAAATAACAAAGCCGTTCAATATTTGTAATAGAAAACATTGTTTTCATGGTTTTAAATAACCCTGAGAAGGTCAAAATAAAATAACAGAGCAGTTCAAAAATATTTTATAAAAAACAGATTTTCTCTGTTTCTAGGAAAAACCTAGAAGTTCAAATTTATAAAATGAAGTGGTTCAATGTTTATTTACAAAAAAAAGAATTTCCTTGTTACCAAATAATAAAGCCAAGAAGTTCACTTTGAAAAAACGGAGGGTCCGATGTATGCAAAAAAAAAAGATTCCTCGTTTCTCGAAAAAGTAAAGTATGAAGTTCAATTTGAAAAAGTAAAGTATAAAGGATTTTCACCGTTTCTAAATAAAAAACTGTCGAAGTTCAAATTAAAATAACGGAGCGGTTCGATGTTTACTAAAAACTAGGTTTCTTCCCATTACTAAAAAAACAAGAAGTCCAAATTTTAAAAATGGTGAAGTTCGGTGTGAATAACTTACTCAGATTTTTTCTCGTTACTAAAAGAATAAAAATGAAGAAGTTCAAATTTAAATAAAGAAACAACTAAATTTTTTGAATAGGTTCGAACTCAAATTCTTTCTAGACAACATATAAGTATGAAGTTCAATTTCAAAAAAGGTTGTTCGATGTTTACTGAAAAATCATTTTTTTCTTTCCTAAAAATAAAACTAAGAAGTTCAAATTTAAAATGCTGAGAGGTTCGGAGTTTATAAAAAAAATCTTAGGATTTACATGCTCAATTTTCATAAGTGCTTTAGGAGTTAGGACAAAAAAACAGAGAGCAGTTCGAAGTGATAGCAGTCAGAAGTTCACGTACTGCATGGTGTGTGTTTCATATCCGAAAAAAGAATAAATAGGCAAAGTCTAAATTTTTGGTTTCTAGAAGTTCAAGTGCTCAGCCCGGAAAAGTTCTAACATTCTTGTGAGAGAGGTTCACCATGTATTTACATGTTCAAAAACACACACACAAAAGATGTTGTTTTTGGTGTTTTAAAATAATTCTCTCATTCCATTACAAAATTGAAACAAAATGCTCTACATGAAAAAAGTTCCTCTTATTCAACAACTTTCCAAAAGGGGTATATCGTATGCTCTATTCCAAAAATAAACGGTTCAAACTAAAATAACGAAGTGGTTCGATGTTTATTTAAAAATCTAGGATTTTACCAATACGAACGGGTGAGGAATTACGAACAATAAAACGTGACCGAAGTTCAAACTAAAAACAACGAGAAGTTCAACTACTATAATGAATGCGTTTCATATGAGAATAAAAGAATAGAAAACTAAAAGACTAAAAGGTTAGTTGCAAGAAGTTCACGTGCTCCTCCCGGCACGGTTCAAAATTTATATTGCGAGACGTTCGATCTTCAATTACATGTTAAAAAAAACCCCAAAACGACGTTGGTTTTGCCATTTTTAAAACTGCTCTCAAACGGCAACGAATTTATGACAACTGTCTACATAAAAAAGTTGGTCCTATTCATAAGCTTTCCAACGGTATATTATATGCTACATTTCAATAAACGGTTTAAAAGTTTCATATATACCGTTAAAAACACGTTTTTATGTATTCAAAAAAATCTTTCAAAACCGATGCGAGTATGAAAAAATGATCAACACGGGAAAGTAGCGTGTTTTCAACAGCTTTCCACCGATATATCATTCGCTCAATTCCCACAAGTGGTTGGGGAGTTACGGCCAAAAAACAGCACGTGTAAAACAGAGTGAAGTTCAAGCAGAGATGTACGAGAAGTCCAATATCTTCACAGAGTGCAGTTTCGAAGACTCTGTTTCGCGATGAAGGCAGAACGCAAGATCTCGTCGTTTTCAAAATTACATAAAAACGGCAGGGAATTAGAGAAAACTTTCTATACGAAAAAGTTTAGCATTTTCCATAGCTTTCCAACGGTATATTATTTGCTCCATTCTGACGAAGTTTGCAAAAATTACAGCCAAAAAACGATTTCGACCATATTCAAAATTGACATAAAACCGTGAAGAATTAGGAGAAACATTATATACATGAAAGTTTTGCAATTGTTCAAGCTTTCCAACGCCATATCGTTTGTTGCATTCCGACATACCATTTAAAAATTGACGTGAAAATACCATCTTGACGAAACTTCGGCCATTTCCTAAATTACTTTTAAACCGTATAAAATTAGAAAAAACTTTCTATATGAAAAAGAAGCGCATTTTCATAAGCTTTCCAACGCCGTATCATTTGCCTCAATCGGATTAGCCGTTTTCAAATGGCGCTAAAAATACGAGCTCGGCTGTTCGGTTTGAAAAAATCCGCCATTTGTGAAATTGCTCTTTAACCGTAGGGAATTTGGGAAAGCTTTCTACTTGTGGAAAGAGAGGATTTGCAGCATCTTTCCAACGCCGTATCATTTGCCTCATTTCGATAAACGGTTTAGAAATGGGCTCAAAAATACGATTTACGTTTTTTTGTGTGAAGAAAAACGGTTTTCAAAACTGCTCTTAAACCGTTTAGATTTTCACAAAAATTCAACTTAGGTCGTGACCCTCGTGTACACAGCTTTCCAACGGTATATTGCAAGTCTCATTTGGACAATGTTAGCGGGAAGTTCAACCTGTCACCAAGTGAAGTTCAGGTCGAACAACTCAGGCAGTTCGACTAAGAATCAGAATATTATTCTGATCCCGTGATCAGAATAGTGTTTATGTATATATATATATATATATATATATATATATATATATATATATATATATATATATATATATATATATATATAATATAATAGTCCCGAGCCGCCGTGGCGGTCGACCCGGCACTTGGGGGCTACATCTATCAAAGCTCTCTCTTGAACATAACAAGTCCCATGAAGATGCAGGCATTCAACATGGCACTTGGGGGCCAATGTGTAGTCTTTTCATCAATACATACAGAGACCCAACCCATCATATGTTGTTGAGCCGGCTCTCGGGGGCTACCAATTGTTCATCTACATGAATGAAAATTTACAGAAGTCCCGGGTCATCATTTCATAATGACCCGGCCCTTGGGGGCTACATGTGTATATGTATATAAAGCAAGGTGATAGGAATTACCTCATACTTCCGCTTGAGAGAAGTCACCATTGCAATTTCAGTGTCCCGGCTCTCAGACAACCAGGTCAAGACAGTTTGATGCAGCGAATTGATGTCTTGATCTTCAACCGAGTGGAAATGAAGAGCCGATTTCCCTTTATTTTTAATTGGCGACTCAGCCTTGGCGGGGATTTTTGCCAAGGCGGTGGAAGTTTCTGGTAGAGGGTTCTGGTTCTCACCAGTCACCACTACCTCGTTCTGAGCCTTTTCAACGGGCTGCTCTTCTATCATCTCTTCCTTCTCCTGATCAACAAGGGGAGGAGAAGCGCGAGCAGGGCTCATTGTAGTGTCTTGGTGTGGCGGCTTGTCTTGAATGACCGACTCATCCAGAATATCCGGGTTGTCTGCTGCTACTTCCTGGGAAGGGCCTTCTTTCTCAATAACGGGGTCGGAAGACCCGGCAGCAGGCTTCTTCTTGATTGCTTTTGCGCTGCACAAAGTAAAGAATTATTTAGTCAATGGATAAAAGCAAAAGTATAAACTTGAAAGACAAGTGGTCAATTTTTACCCGCGGTTGATGTTAAAAGCCGGTGCTTGAGTGGCGCTGGACTCATCTGAAGAAGGGGAGGTCAGATAGGCTGAGTCATTCAGTGGTAATGGCTCTTTGAAACAATCGGCTTGAGGGAGAGAAGGAGTGGGGCTGTGAGGGACTTCAGTCCAAGCCCTTCGTGTAGGTGGCTCGTTGGTTAACCCACCGCTTAGTTCTCCCTCGCAGCTCCGGGTCTTCCGCTTTGAAGTGCCAGTATGCTGAGTTTTGTTTTCAAAAGAAAGCACGGGTCTAAGTGAGCGTCTGGATGCGAGAACGGGACTTTGTGGACCACAACCCGGAATTTCTTTTGGACAGGTATTGTTGAGTCGGAATCTAAGGAGATCAGGGTTACCTCTGGCTCGCCGGCTTGACTAGTTTCAGCTTGTTCCCGCGAAGAGTTGGCGTCGGCAAGTTGGTTAAAGAGATGGCCATGGGAGTCAAGTTCTACCTCATGCTCTTCTTCATCCTCCGGCTCTTTCCCATCATCGTCTTTGGGAAGAGTGGGAACTTGAGGCTCAATTTTCCACCAGTCAGCATGTTCCTGCACAATGGCGGATTAACAAGTTTACTACAAAGGCAAGGCAGTGTAAGCAAAGTGAGGGGAAACAGGAAAGGCGGCTTACTTCGGGAGCCGGGTTGCCCGAGAAAAAGGGAGCTAGCCCCACAAGCTCAATTGCATCTTTTGTTTCACCAAGGAGTTTCTTGGCAAATTTGATAATGTCCTTCTATTGGAGGTTGACCCGGCTAAACCGTAATGAGTCTTCGGTCTCGCCTGGGTACGTATGCATGAGCCGGCTTCTTAGACTGAGAGGTTGAATCCGCCAGCTCACCCAGGTACGGGTTAAGTCAACACCAGTGAGGCCGTGGGCGGTCAAGGCATTGATTTTGGAGTATAATGGTTGTAGATCTTCCCTTTCAGCCCTGGAGGCGAAGCCCAGGAATGTGGTGGAGGCGTCAAGCCGGTCTGCCCTGTAACCCGGAAGCTGATGCTGCTGCTCTGGGGAAGTGTCCTTGCAATAAAACCAAGATCTGTACCATCCCTTAGGATGGCTTGCCGACTTAGCTTCTGGAAAAGCCGAGTTCTTCCTTCTTTGGACAGTGACCCCACCAAGCTCTATGCTGGGTCCACCTTTGTGCTCTGTCTGATGATTCAGGTAGAAGAATTCCTGAAATAGACTGATGGACGGCTCAATCTGCAGATAAACCTCGCAGAATACTTGAAACTGGCTCAAATTGTGGATGGAGTTCGGGCTCAAGTCCTGAGGCCTGATAGCAAAGAAGTGAAGTACATCCCGGAAGAATTTAGAACCCGGGGGACGGAAACCTCTATCAAAATGATCACCGAAGATAACAATCTCATTTTGAGCCGGCTGAGGATGGATTTCTTCCTCAGGGGCTCGCCATTCAATCTCTTCCTGGGTTGGAAGTAACCCTGAGTCGACCAAGGCCTACAGTCTGAGTTCTGACATGTTGGATTTGGCTCAGTTGACAATCTTGTTGGTTTTTGGAGCCATGGGTTCAGCTACAAAGAAAGCAGGAAACTAGTATGATCCGGAAAAATTCAGAAGTTTGCCGGGTTATCACGAAGGCAATGGCAAGCCGGTATAACGCCAGGTCATGATTATCCAGACGATTGAAAGGTTCAAATGCGCCTAAGTCATAAGGCTACAAACAGTTATTACACAGATTGAGGAATTTTTCGGATCTAAAAAACAGCTGAAAAAGAAAAGGAAAACCTAGGTTTATTTCTATGACTGGGGACGAGACCGTAATGAGGTTCATTTGGAAAAATGTAAAAGATCTATAAGGTCATGGAAGTATTGCGGAGTTGCTCTACGACCTAACAAACGAGGAATCAAAGATATCTCAGATCTACAAGCTACTGTTGCGAAGAACACCGAAGAACGTCGACGAGATAGTAAGAACAATGGCGAGCAATGCAATGGGATGGATGAGGCGCTTACCAGATCTGTAGAGGAGGAGATTTGGAGGTGTTGAGGTTGTGAGCATGGCCGCGGCGCTTCCGATGAGTCCTGGCGACGACGCTGCTATGGAGGTTGTTGCTGTCTTCGGGACGGAGAGCTCAAATCGGCACGGCGGCGTCGGGAGCGGGAGGAAGAAGAAGAGTGAAGAGGCGGAAGTAAAAAATGAGCCCCAGGGGCCGTCGACCTATTTATAGGCAAGGTGGAACCCGAAACGACAGGTGCGAAGCCTCAGGCAGCGCAGTAAACTTTGGCTAAAAAGACTCCTCGATTTTCGCGCCTGACAGGACAATACAAAACTACTCAAAGATTTGCTATGATGTCACGCCCGGATTTTGCGGGAGTGGACTATGACGTCATGTTGAAAGGCAGTGAGAAAGTGCTAAGTTTGAGGAAGGTGAACGACCCGGCAAAAATGATTGACCCGGGAAGTATATTTGATAAGGGATGAAGACTGGAAGGGTGCAGAAAATGCCGGCTCAGGAAACAGACTCGGAGATAATAGCCCTTCGCAGTTAGTCCTTTACTTTTATTTTGCAGGATGGAGTTTAACATGGATAAATCCAAGTCAAACTAGGGGCTAATGTTGAGGATGTTCCCCAGCGTGGAGACCCGCCAGGAGGATGACCCGGCCATAGAGCCATGAGGCTCCGCGAGTTACCACACTGCCGGGCCTTGAAGATCCATAATGGGCCGGCTCGAGAGAGACCCGGTGCAAAGGCCGGCTTATCATGTGGGTCGGCTCATGCAGAAAGGATCAGACAAGAAGATTACCTTGGAGAACAAGATGACTAGAGTAAGAGTAGGATACGGGTTAATACTACGACCCGGACTCTCATGTAAACCTAGGGCTCAACCTGTTATATAAAGGGGAGCACCTAGGGCGGAAAGACTAAGTTGCAATCTGTCGAAGGCTAGGTTAGCGAATATGCGTCCTTGTAATCGAGATTCAAAGCAATAAACAATCAAGTAGGATGTAGGCTTTTACCTCCATCGTGAGGGGCCGAACCTGGGTAAACTCGTGTCTCGCTTCCCGATCAACCCCGTTAAGCATCCACCTTCGTGCGATGGCCTCATCTCTAAGTCCTTTCACGAGGGCATCTGCCGTGACAAAACCACAACACCGGCCATCCAACGTTATCCGCATATGTCTGGTTCTATTAACTTAAATAAAAATTAGTATTCCGTCAAATCATGCATGACTCATTACAATACTAATGCGTGATTAGTAGCTTTGTTTCACCAAACTCTCATTTTACCAAGCACTTAAAGGAAAAAGTGGCACATTTTGACGGAAGCCTTTCATCAAGTGGCGGAAGCTACTAATCTAAGTGTTCAAGTGTTGGCGGAAGGAAGCCTTTTGCCAAATACTAATGTATCCAAGTGTTGGTGAAACCACGGAAGGGAGCCTTCCACTAAATACTAACGCATGACTTAATACTAATGCATGAATTAGTAGCTTTCTTTCACCAAGCATTTGGAAAAAAAAAATTAAACAAAGTGGCTTCCGCCAAAAGGTTTCAATGCCTTCCGCCAAAACGCTAAACTAATCTTCTGCTAAACACAACAGCCAGCGGCCTTCCGCCATCCGGACGGAGAGGAGAGGGTACGTGGCGGATTTTGTTTCGTTATGTGGATGTCCAGACAACCGCAACCCCCCCCCCCCCAGTTTGTCTCCGGTTTGCGAGAAAAAGCACGTCTGGACCGTCGAGCGGACGGATACAGGACCACGTTGGATGGCAAAACACGTTCGGACCACGCGGTCCGGACGGATGCGGGCAGTTCGAGGGTCCGCTTTGGAGATGCCCTAAGTTCAGTTGGGTAAAAACAACGGCCGCGATGACTTCAAAATAAGGACATTTTAGGCTACTTAGGAATTAATTTACGCTCCATTCATTTATTACAATCAAAAGAAATTTTAAACGCGGGTTCAAAGGAAATGTTACATCTATATCAATATTTCACTTGATCATCAACTTCTGCCAAAATATGTTTCTTTAAACAAAACTAATTTCTGTCCAAATATGTTATTTAAAATAAAGTTCAGCATACATTATGAAATAATTTCATGATATCTCTCAAAAATATATTTCATGCTAGATTTAGCAATATCAATGTAGTGTGGTGTGGTTTTAGTTCAAAACTTAAAAAGGTCTGACTAACTCACACTATAATTGCAGTTTTATTCATATAAGCTAAAACTGGATGAAAAAAACTACTTTGGTCCCTATATCTTTAAAAAGAAATGTCTATTTTGGGCCCTATTCTGTTGTGCCTGATCTGATTTGAACCATGAACTTCTATATTAGACTTTAAGATTTCTGAAACCATTAAAAATGAACCCTATGCTAGATTTCAAAAATGTTTTCTATTTCAGGCTTTTCAAATATGTGAGACATTCATGTTTGTATATATGACCATTGATATCCTACAGAACAATAGCAAGAGAAAACCATTTATCTTTTGTGTTTATTTTAATCAAACACATAATCATGTCATACGGTCCTCCACACTGATCGTGAAATCAACTTCTTTTAAAACCTCGGAAGACCTTTGAAAGGAAACAAATAATGAATGTGGGCGTGGGGGTAGATCACGAGAGTGCAAAAATTAAACCAAAATAAGTTAGTCTTTTGTACAAAATATACAAGAGGAATTGATTTACGTCATGTCGGTTTTCACATGACGCAAATTCTCAAATTCAGTAATGGAATTTTGCATGGGCACTGATTTCCAACTCAAATGTGTACGGTTTGGCGACAAGAGGCACACGTATGCCACCCCACTAATATACTACAAAGGAAAACACACCGATGCCCTCTGACAAATGGGGCCAAAAAAAAGGCGAAGAAGTAAACCTAAACCAGCAACCTCTCACAGTGCAACATCCTAAGCACCATAGAGGTTACAAGTATGTGGCAGCTAGCTAGCCTAGTGTGATGGGTGTGTTTTGTTTGAGCCCAAGCCAATCCTATCAAAAATTGGCTAGCCAATATTTTTGGTTAAGGTGTTGGTTGTCCATATTTTGGCCAATGTTGGCAAAAAAAGTGAACTGGAGTTGGCTAGAGGGCGTGAACATACTAAACTATTGACAACCATCCAAACAAGAGACAAAAGTTTGGCTACTACTCCCTCCGTAGTGATCTAAATGATCTTATATTAGTTTACAGAGGGAGTACAAAAAATTGGTATGGTTGGTTTTAGTCACCATCCAAACATAAGCAATTTTGTGGCAAAACTTCAATTGAAAGCTCCTTACACTTCCCTCCACTATGAGGAGAGGGCGGGTATGGTTCGTGGGTTGTGTTAGTTTTTAACCCATGAACTTCAGAAGCAGAGTAAATGCTCTCCAGTGAGTGAAACAGAGGATGGCATATGATGTAGAAACAATCACACTTGTAAATGAGAACAGAAAAGAAGTCTTTGCTGAGTCAGTAGAAGGTTATTCTGTACTGCACAGTTACAGTGGTGGATGCTAAATAGCATCAAAAAATACATCGACAAAACAAATGCTCGTTGAAACAATAGTTATTCAGAGCAGTCTGGCCATAACAGGTATACCACACTCCGAGAGTAATCCATGTTGGTCATGACCTCCTGGTTTGTTTACCGAATAAAGTTTTGCCATCTTGAAGCGCATCCAAGATATCTTGGCATGAGATATCAGTAGCATCTTGCTTCTTGGAACTATGCTTGGTTCCTTCTGCCTGCTTTACCGAGGTATCCGCAGTTTCATCACAAATGTTAAGAACACTATTTGTTCCTGGTGCATCACCGGCATCTACATTCTCACCTCTGAGCTCAGTATTTGAAGTTGAACAGACGGCATTAGCTTGATCAGCAAAGAGATACTTCGTTACAGATGAGCTGCAGATGTCTCTGTACGTATCATAGTTTGCGGCGCGTGTTTTGCCTCCTAATATACTTGACAGAGGGTGCAAGACTGAAATAGCACTATCTTGCTGCTCCAACGTAGCCTTCAGATCCATGAAATCATTTACAGACTCTTGTTTGCTGAACTGAACGAGAACAGCAGTGGAATCGATCGAGAAGATTGTCGTTACTGAAGCTGGGCCGAACACTTTGCAGATGCAGGCCTTTATATCCTTTGCGCTCAGCCCAGATTGGAATCCCCAGATGAGAACAATGTTATCATACACAGCGGCAGGATATCTAAGCTTATAACATGCATCTGGTCTCTCCATTCCAGTACGCAAATCAAGTACTGTTCCGCTGTTAAAGCTAGGGGGCAGAAGATTGATATATTTCTTCAGCTTCCTATTCATCTCTAGGTTCTCCTTAGGTGTGAAGTCTTCAAATTTGACGCCAATATGGGCACACAACTGCGCAAAAACACATCCAGTCATGAATGCATCATACCCTGCCTCGTGCTTAGCACCTGAAGCAAAGCATGATAACCTGCAGGGTTAAGGAAACAAATAAAAGAGAAAGATCAGAAATAATACCATTTGACTAAACCAAGTAACTGTACTGATGATGGAAAGCTAACAGCGTTCGACATGCAAAAGCAATTTGCGCATAAGCATGTATACTAAAAAAGATTGTGAGTACGTCAAAACATCACTGGTCGGGAACATATCATACATTGTTTCATAAGCAAGTAAAGTATTTATTGTCAAAAGAAGCATGTAAAATATGAACAACCCAGGACAAACCATACGTTGTTTCATCTGCCTCGACTTCTATTCTCACAGGAGCCAGGATAGACGCTTCCGCAGCAGTTGAATGAAATGCAGGGCACAATAATGAGAAAGCTGAAGAAAGTGCTTTGCTTTTCTGCCTCATCAGATGCTGAACCGCATCGCTGGCAGACATAAGATGCCTAGTATCTACAACATGTGGGAAAATTCTGTTGATAGCCAAGGCAAATTCCTTAATGGATGAGGGAAGAGGCCCAATAAATTTGGAGTAGACTTGTGCAATATCTGTTTTACAAAATAGAGATAGTTAGAAGAAAGCAACCAACAACTCAGTTGGACATCTACTGGCTGAAACTCCCAATACATCTGGAAGGTAACTTCCATGATCGGAAAAAATCATCTCAGTATATAGGGGAACCTCATCAGGTGAGACAGCTGCAATGTCACTTATCATAGAAGTATTTGTAGGCAAAAAATTGTATACCTAGGAAACAACTGTGACCAACAATCAATTTTCTTTCTGAGGCAATAAGATCAATGACATGGCGGATTCCTATTGCTGATTCCACTTTTGCTTTTCTTCTTCTGAGTAAATCTTCTTGCACATCTTTCTGTATTAAAATAAAATAAGAGTGATTAGTTACTGACCAAGAACTAATATCTCCCACAGAGATCACTATGTATTGTTCACGATACTGGAGTAATGATTATACACATCATGATTATCTGTTGTTTATTCTTATTTTATTAATTGAAGAAAAACATATGAGCAAGTTTCACAAGCAACAATGCATCAATCAATCTACGAGTGAATCCAGAAGATAGAAGCAGTCAGGAGCAAAAATAGATTTATAATGGACAGAAAGCAACAATGCAACATTCAATCTAAAGTGAAGCATGTGCAATTTTCAATAGGGAAGCAAGAAAATTGTCTTACCATCAATAATATACTGTCTTCGTTGTTGTCTGTATAAACTACTCTCCTTTCTGATGTTTCATCCTCACCAAATGTACAAACATACATGAGGTCTCTAAAGTTTTTTCTTAAAACCTGCACGGGAAATATATTATCTGATCATAGAAGAAATAGTGCATGCCAAGAAGCGTCATCTAAGATCATTAGACACTGATACGTTGAAGAATATGCAACAGAAAACATCAATCGGTATCCATATCCACACACATCATTCTAAACTGAATTATCGTTGGCTGTATTTTCACAAGGCACGTTTACTACGGAACTGTACACACATGAAACAGGCAGAAACTAGCTGTCCAGCTACCGCTGTATTTCAAGGCATTGGATATGTCAGGACTTACCTGTTGAATTAACTTTAATTGATGTGATGTAAACCCATCAAGCATAATAGCTGGGCGCATTTTGAAGAAAACTGTCTGAAATTGGTCTGTGCTGAATTTATTGCTTCCTAACTTATGGTTATCCACCCTGGGGTTGGTGCTTATCGCATCACGCCACTCATTAAATCTGATCTTCATTCTCTCTGTAAAAAGAAGATCAGCAGTACTCTTTAACTGCACATCTTCTTCCTGTTTAGAAGTATTTGGAAATGCAGATATTCCATCATGATGTAGTACATTTAGTTTCTGAAGAGCCTCTTCTTCTTGTGCTCTGGATAAATAAGATATTCCTGAGATTAAAGAAATATCATAAATAAACAAACAGTCTAGGGTTTATATGCATGATTTTTATGCACAGGCTCATTGGTAACAAAAAACATATTTAGTGCATGACTAAGATCGATCCTGCATGATATGGATCAAATAGGCTAGTAGAATCAGAGACATGCATGTAGATTAGCAAAGTGTTACAGGTAAATGATGTCACCTTCATGGAAGCACGTGTTGAAATCAAACTGGTGTTTTGCTAGGAAGTCAAGTGAAGTGGTCTGACAGAGAAATTCGTGAGATGAACTGTCATATGGGAGCTCCTTGCGAGGGAAGATAAAAAAGTTATGCCTGCCCAGAAGAAGAAAAATTATGTCATGACAAAAGGTCAATCCAGAACTGGCTAGGAACTGAAATCATGAAAGAGCTACCAGTTGCAATTGAGCTATACCAATTCTATCCAGGGGGGAGCATTATAATTTTACATGAAAGAAGTCTGCAAGGCATTCCTTGTTAGTCATTCTACATCAAAGTTGTTCTTGAATGTTCAGATTAACTGCACTCAGGTGTCGTGTCACCGTCTCAGTCAGTGAGATCAGTCTGCGATCTATGCAGCTACTGGTATTTTATTAGATAATAAGGGAATATTGGCTGTCCAAAACAAGGTCTTATAAGTGCTAACTCTGCTAAATATCATAGAAGTTTTATATATGAATGGTCTAAAAGAGCAACAGATCATTGGAAGCTAATGCCAAACGCCATCAGATCCTAATAAGGTACACGGCATCAATACACGGCCGCAGTGGATGTCTAGGACCAACGAACAAAGCTACAGTATAGTAAATGGGGGAGCATTATTAGGTACTGGTGGAGAGGACGGAAGAAGAAAAGTGCGGGCACGCACGGATGGGCAACGAAGGCGGACTTGGCGGGGTCCCAGCGGAAGGGGCAGACGCCGAGCTGCAGCACGGCGAAGCGCTTGGCGGAGTCGCGGAGCTTGAGGTACCGGACGTCGGCGCGATCGAGCTCGAAGGTGTCCCGCCACGGGGCGCTGGTGACGCCGCTCATCTCCAGGTCGATCCCCACGAACGCGGCGTCGCGCACCCTCGCCCGCAGCTCCTCCAGCGCCTCCGCCAGGTTCCCCCGCGTCACCTGCTTCACCGCCACCCCGGCGACGCTGCTGTCCCCGGCTTCATCCCCGCCGCCGCTAGAGGGCGGCGGGGAGGAGGAGGAGGAGGAGAGGAGGCGGGAGAGGAGACAGGGGAGGAGGGTTTGGGGCGGCGGCGCGCGGAGGAGGGGGGCGAGGCGGCGGCGGCACTGCATGGCCACCGTCGCTGGAGGGTGGAGGCGGGCAGTGGGTTAGCACTTGGGCTCAATTTGGTTGCCGTGTGAAAATGTGCCAGAGAGGCGGAAAATGCCGTCGAATGGGCCGTGTGAGAATTCGTCATCGAACGGGCCTAAAACAGGGAATTTTTTGGGAGCCTCTGCAGTTGTGTTTGCAGGGCTGGTTGATCCTGTATCATTGGAGGCGCATGCATGTCGTGAAGCTCTTTCGTTGGCTCAAGATCTTAATCTGCGGAAGCTGATCATTGCGTCAGACAGCCTTGAAGTTATTATAACAACATAAAGAAGGGAGCAGCATCATCTTACGCTTCAATCTTGAAAGATATAGAACTTAGTACTACAAACTTTGATAGTGTTAGCTTTTGCTTTGAGCATAGGAGTCCAATTTTGAGGCTCATTCTGTTTCTAAAGGAGCTTCTTCTCTATCTGTTGGACGCCATGTGTGGCTAGGGAGTGTTCCTGACATTGCTTGTATCCCGGGCGTTTTGAATGTTGAATAAAATCCCTAGTTTACCCCTCGAAAAAAAAGCCCCTGAAAGAAAAAAAACTCCACGCTCTCCGACAGTTCCCCTCCAAAAAAAATTCTAGGGAATGTTCCCCTCCAATTTTTTTCCTAGGGATAGGGAATGTTTCCCTCCGTCCAAAGTATAAGGTGTATCGGTTTTTGTGCAAGTCAAACTTATGTATGTTTGATAAAGATTATAGAATAAAATATCGACATCTACAATATAAAATAAATAAGATTGAAAATACTTTCGTGATGGATCTAGTGATACAAATTTTAATAAAACTTGGTCAACATGTTTGACTTTTGAAAAAGCTAATACGCCTTACAATTTGGAACGGAGGAGAAGGAATTAGATGTCATGTTGATACGTCTCCAACGTATCTATAATTTTTGATTGTTCCATGCAATTATAGTATCAATCTTGGATGTTTTTATATGCAATTATATATCATTTTTTTGGACTAACCTATTAACCTAGTGCCCAGTGCCAGCTGTTGTTTTCTGCTTGTTTTTGGCTTTTCAGAGAAACAGTACCAAATGAAGTCCAAATGCCACGAAACGTTTTGGAGATTTTTTTCTGGACAAAAGAAACCTTAGAAGCTTCAGGAGGAAGGCCAGAAGCCTCACAGAGGCTGCACAAGGCAACAGGGCGAGCCCCCGGGGGGGGGGGGGGGGGGCGCCGTGTTGCCTTGTGGGTCCCACGTGACTCCGTTTGACCTAATTCCACTTCTATAAATTCACAAATATTGGGAAACCCCCAGAGAGCCAGAAGAAAAAACCTTTCCGCCGCCGCAAGCCTCTGTTCTTCCACGATCCCATCTGGAGGCCTTTTCCGGTACTCTGCCGGAGGGGGAATCGATCACGGAGGGCTTCTACATCAACCTTGCTGCCCTTCCGATGATGTGTGAGTAGTTTACCTCAGACCTACAGGTCCATAGCTAGTAGCTAGATGGCTTCTTCTCTCTCTTTGATCTTCAATACAATGTTCTCCTCGATGTTCTTGGAGTTCTATCCGATGTAATCTTCTTTTGCGGTGTGTTTGTTGGGATCCGATGAATTATGAGTTTAGGATCAGATTATTCATGAGAAATATTTGAGTCTTCTCTGAACTCTTTTATGCATGATTGTTATATTTTTGTATTTCTCTCCGATCTATCGATTTGATTTGGCCTACTAGATTGATTTATCTTGCAATGGGAGAGGTGCTTTGTGATGGGTTCAATCTTGCGGTGCTCAATCCCAGTGACAGAAGGGGACATGACACGTATTTGTATTGTTGCCATTAAGGATAAAAAGATGGGGTTTATTCATATTGCTTGAATTTGCTTCTCTATATCATGTCATCTTGCTTAAGGCGTTACTCTGTTTTTATTAACTTAATACTCTAGATGCATGCTGGATAGCGGTCGATGAGTGAAGTAATAGTAGTAGATGCAGACATGAGTCAGTCTACTTGTCTCGGACATGATGCCTATATACATGATCATTGCCATGAATCCGTCATAATTATTTGCTTTTCTATCAATTGTCCAACAGTAATTTATTTACCTACCGTATGTTTCTGTGCTCGAGAGAGAAGCCTCTAGTGAAAACTATGGTCCCCGGGTCTATCTTTATCATATAAAAAACCTAAAAATACCTTGCTGCAATTTATTTACTTTTATTTTAATTGGTGTTTTAGTTTATCTATTTATCTCGATAAGATTTAATCCTTGCAAATAACCGCTAATTAAGAGGATTGACAACCCTCTTATTTGCGTTGGGTGCAAGTGTTTGCTCTTGTGTGTACATGTGCGCTTAACGGAATTTTGCTTGGTTCTCCTGCTGGATTGATAACCTTGGTTCTTAACTGAGGGAAACACTTATCTCTACTGTACTGCATCATCCTCTCCTTTTGGGGGAAATACCAACGCAGACTACAAGTAGCAGGAAGAATTTCTGGCGCCGTTGCCGGGGAGACATCACCAAAATTTATCAAGTACCTTCGCACAAACTATATTCCACTTGCATTTATTTTATTTGCCTTTTTATTTGCTTTTGCCTTTCGTTTTCATCTCCCACACTTCTAAAACAATTTTACAAAAACACAAAAATATTTTTATTTGCCCGTTTGTTTGCTTGTGTTGCCATGTGCTTCCTATTTGCTTGCATCTTTGCTTGCTAAAAAAACTATTGATATGGATCCTCATCCACTTGCTAATCTTTTCAAAAAATCCAATTATGATGAACCAATTGCTAGTGAGTTGAGTGCTCTAGATTATCTTTATGAAGTTTTGCTTGAAAATCATGAATCTGAAAATTATGATGAAGTGTTAGAAGAAGAACTTTATAAAGTGATTCATGATAGCTCGTTGATTAAAAAGCATGATTGCAATGATGTTATTATAAATTCTATTAATGTCAATTGTGTTAATTATATGCAAAACTACAAGCTTAGGGATGATGATTTTGTTATGTCCACTACTTATAGCAATGATCATGATTGGGGTGATAATGCTTCTTATGATCTTAAAAATTTATTTAAGCCTCATGATGAATATGTCATTGATAATAATGTTTGCAATAATATTGAAAGTGGGTTTGGAAGAGTGTCAACTTTAGGTAAAAATGATTCCACATATTCGGAGAGTGTTCAATCTTATGATTTTTTTTATCAAAGTGGGTTTGGAGAGGTCATGACTTTAGTTGATGTTAATCCCTCTATCTTGAAAGATTATAAAACTTTTATGCATGTGGATCATGAGGAGAATATTTTATATAATAGCTATATTGTTGAATTTGATTATGATCCTACATGCAATTATTATGAGAGAGGAAAACATGGTTATAAAAATCTTCATATCACTAAAGTACCTCTCTTTGTGTTGGAATTATTAATGTTTCATTCTCTTTATATGCATATGCTAGATATTGCTTGTCTTGATAATTTGTTTTCCTATAAAATACCTATGCATAGGAAGTATGTTAAACTTAAATGTGTTTTTCACATGTCACGTGATCCTCTCTTTGTGTTTCAATTATTTGCGTTTGGTGCAAGTGTTTGCTCTTGTGTGTGCAGGTGCGCTTAACGGAATTTTGCTTGGTTCTCCTACTGGATTGATAACCTTGGTTCTTAACTGAGTGAAATACTTATCTCTACTGTACTGCATCATCCTCTCCTCTTCGGGGAAATACCAACGCAGACTACAAGTAGCATATGTCTTGTGGAATTCTATAGGGATCCAAAACACACAAATTATACTTTTTGCAAATGACATGTAAATTATACAAATAGGTGTTTGGATGCCTCATATGAATTTTGAAAGAGGCATCTCTCGAAGATAGAGAAAAGAGGACATAGAAAGACACATGTTGCATTGTACTCCCTCCGTCCCATAATAAAAGAGTGTTTTTGACACTATATAAATTCTCCAAACCACAAAAAGCAAACTTTAGGGAGGTTTGCGGGAGTCCGGACATCCGACAGACTAATCAAAAGCCATCACGTACCCCTCTCCTCTCCGTCCGTCCGGATGACGGAAGGCCGCTGTTCCGCTGCTATTTTAGGTTTGGTGGAAGGATTAGCATGTTTGAAGTTTGGCGGAAGGCCACTAATCACTTTGTTTCACAATTTTTTTTGTTCATTCTTTTTTTTAGGAACCAGGAGCTCTGCCTTTGTTCATTCTTTTTCTTCAAATGCTTCATTCGACAGCGAAAGCAAGCAGGCTGGCTACAAGTTAAAATGCCTCGTTGGCGGAAGCTACTATAGCTTCATTTGGCAGGAGCTACTACAGCACCATGGATTAGTAGCCTTTGGCCAAACAAAAAGCTACTAATCATAGTGTGTGTTTTTTAGGAAATCACATAGTTATTTGGCGTTCGCGAATCAATAATGTGTCCATTTTAAAGGATAGCGTTGGAGATGCCCTCAGGTAAATTGCATGCGACATGGAAGTCGAACACAATATACCTTATGATCGTTTAAGCAGCAAAACTGTGCAACTCATTGCAGCCCAAAATAAGAACACAGCAGAGAATCTGGCATTAGATATAGACTGCGCATTTTTCACAGCGGTCTATCATCCGATCTTTACAATGTAGCCTGCCTGTGCGGTTTAGGTCCTACTTAAATTGAGTAATTTTTGTGTGTTACCCAGTATTAGCTCGGAGGACAAACAATCCCTGGGAGTAGCTCCAATTAGCATGTTTCCTATTCGGAAATCCAATTATTTTATCACCAGCTCAGAGGCTATCACTTGTCAGCATGGTCAAGATTGTTTGTTACGACACCAACATGCGAACTTAATTAGATACAACTGCGAAGAGAGCTGATATATAAATTAATTAAACTCAAACTGCTAACAACTACACCCAACTTATTCAATCATCTCTCTTCGCATTGCATCCTTTGCACAAAGAGGCCGGTTACAACTACCAGGAAACGGCAGCAAGGGGAGAACACTGATAATGACCAGGTAAACAAAATTGCCGGCCAAAACTCTCCAAAAGCGCATATCGCTCTGTTTTCCTATACAAAATATGAGAGGCCTAGCATTTCACGATTCCTTACCCTTTATCCTATTTACACAGCACTGCTCACAGGTGAGATGTCTTCGCCGAAAAGCCCGGCGATTGCTTTCCCAGGATCCTCCTGCTTGATGAGGGACTCCCCGACAAGAATCTGCATCAAGGCGTCAAGTCAGGGTAACAAAAAGCAAGAAAAACTAGACTTCGGAATCACTGTAGTGTTCATTTACAGGTGTCTCATGGCGCACTTACCGCTTTGACCCCGGCATCCTGAACGAACGAAACATGGTCAGGGGTGAACAGTCCGGATTCGCCTACGACCTGAAACAGGTCAAAGGTAAGCATGAACACTGTATGCCAAGGAGTCATGTACATAATCCAACACGGAGGAATTTTGTACTGAGAACTTCTGGATAGCAATATGGGCAGTGATAATAGAGCATAGCATAGATGAACTACAGTTCAACGATAATTTTCTCATGGTGTGGTAAAGAGACTGTTTTGATAGATGAGCCTTAACTGCACATAACTAATTTATGTTACTCTGTGTGCCAAGAGCTACCCTGCCTTATATGGGCTGATAAGAGTATCATTGCCAGTGGTCTCCCTTGAGCTAACTGAGTTAAATTCATGGACAGTTACACCATTAATAAAAGATACATATGCCTGATTCACGGCATAATGCTACCTAAATGCCAGTAATGGAGTTACAAGAGATGCCGATAATTTAAACTGAAAAAAAATGACTAATGCTAGTAGCAGATGCCAAAATTTACAAAATATAAAATACTAAAATATTTGTCTTGCCAGGTAACTACAGTGTAGAATATTTGGATAGTGCTTAGTTATCAAATACTGCAACGTGTGGCAACTACTGTGAAGTGCACAAAATTGGTAGCAAGAGACATGGGGTTACTTACAATTATGTCCTTCTGGGCTATAAGTTGTCCCCGTTCACCCTCCAGAAGTTTTTTCGTGTTTGAAATGTCAACTTCGAAAGTTTCTGAAATAAATTACGTGTCCCGTGAATTATTGATCCTAGAACATATTTGAAGCACCACAAATTCACAAAAAGATCTCATCTTTAATCGTCTACTTTCAATAATGAACGCATTATCATGTTTTACGTCCTTCAGGTTGGATATCAAGATCTAAAGTGTAGCTCTAGTACATTTTAAGAATCAAATAATCTGGATTATACATAATTAACCACCAAAAGAGAGCACATCCTTCCCACGGGCACGCTCGTGCATGTGTGGTCGGTGTTAAGCTTCATGCACTAGCCAACGCAGCCAAAAGTCTAAACTTATGGAAAGGACTAGGCAATCCACAGATACACTTCAACACCCCCTCTCACGTGTGATGCGGGAAGTCAACACGTGAATAGACTCAGAGGTATGGCTCAAGAGGCCTATACGTGGACATAGAGGGGGAAGCTGCAATTTTTGGATAAACTGCGAAAGCCAGGACTTGAACTCAAGAACTTAGGCTCCGATACCATGTTAAGCTTCATGCACTAGCCAACGCAACCAAAAGTCCAAACTTATGGAAAGGGCTAGGCAATTCACACATACACTTCAATAGTGTGCACTGTGCGGTCTGCACACGTGGCAACTCATTGGAAATTCAAAAACATTATACCATGTAACAGAAGCTCCATAGTATATGATTTATGATGGCAAATAGAAATAAGCCATTAGTTCGCATGAAGCAACAAGCATCCAGGTGATAAAATAACTGCAATGACTTATAAAGAACATATGTGACATAGATAGGGATGTTCAAATATGGTTTCTTCAAACCGTTCAAAGATTGGCATGCACGTGTGAATTACTAGCTGAGCAACGTGGAGTCATTTTGTTTTTGTACTGGACGGGTTTTGCTCTCAACAAACACCCCCGGATTGTTATATAATACTCCCTCCGTTCCTAAATATAAGTCTTTTTAGAGATTCCAATATGGACTACATACGGAGCAAAATGAGTGAATCTACACTCTAAACTACGTCTATATACATCTGTATGTGGTCCATATTGAAATTTGTAGAAAGACTTATATTTAGGAACAGAGGGAGTATGTGCCAACAAAACTTAACTAAACCAAATGAACAATGTCATACCAAGATTACGGTTATTGATGCCAATAAGCTGAATGCCATCTATCCCTATAACACGGTCGATTTCCCTTTCATCATGCACCTTCAACAACACAATTAACATGTTAATTCCATCAGACTTCGAATGCTGAAGGTGCATTTGATTTATTCTGCAGCAGCAAATAGAATGACTCCAGTGCAGCAAGAGAGGAGAGTAGAAAACCTTCAACATAAAAAATGTGTTGCAAAAATAATTCACAAACCTCAACTAAAGCTGCCATCCCAAGTATTTTGCATATTTTCAGCATATAACTTATATCGCGATCAGGTAAGATGGCAGCAATCAGAAGAACAGCATCTGCTCCCTTAGACCGTGCATAGTAAAGCTGCCAAGCATCAATGATGAACTCTTTGCACAGAAGAGGACACTGCGTTCAGAAGATCAGGTCATGAGCCTTTCATGCATTCGAACTACCACGTCTGAAATCATTGACTTCTGCAAGTAGTACAACATATGACCAAATATACAGTACCTTCACTCCAGCATTGCGTATAGCCTCCAAGTAGTCGAAACTTCCCTGGTTGCATATCAAAAGAAGCCAAGTATCTTCAGTACAGATAACTCCACAACATATGAAAATAGGGATCGACATCTCCTAGAGAAGAAATTACTAACCTGAAAGAATTTTGAATCTGTAAGAACACTTAAGCATGCTGCTCCATTTTTCTCGTATGCTTGAGCGATCTCGACCTGTTTATGTCCCAACAAACATTAGTTAGTTTAGGTGCATCTGCATTTCTTAGTTGGTGTTACAAATGAAGAGCAACAGCGCGGTCTCCTTCAAGAAAAAAAAGACAGTGTATGTTTGTGCTAGTGAATGTCAACAATAGAAGTCTCACTAACTGGGAATAGGCGATTCAAGTGGATAGTAAGTAGTGGCATAAATAAAAGGGCAAGCATAGTTTGATATCTCTCCCTACAGTTGTATGACCCATTCGTATTAATGCCTCGTTGTCAATAACCAGTTTTGAAACAATATACCACGTTTAATTGAAATAAGTTCATATACAAGATAGTATCATCAAAATGGTAGTTTACGCATCCAATATAAATCACATTCAGTGAGCAGGTAAATTCCGATAAGGCGATAACATACATGACCAAGAGACTGTACAGGCTGCCTGCACCTAATTTCAGCATCACTACTCATCCCACAAACTCACCGGGTCGAAATTCTCCCTGAGAACCCCCCGGCTTGGTGATGCCTTCTTAACCTCCGCAATCAGAGCAGGCAGAGCAGTCCGATCGTACGATGCTTTCAGCGCAGCAACAAAGTCCCTCGCCGGAGGCGCATTGTCCAGCGGGCCTTTCAGCCTGTACAAGGGCATTTTCTCCTTCATCTGGCGAATACAAAATCAACCAGAGCACAAATTTTGTATCACATGAATGAAACATCACTTTGCACAGGGCAGCACAATGCTCCGGAAGTCCAGAATGACATCGTACCTGCCAAATCTCAACGTCCTTGTTCCAGACAATCTTCTCGAGGATGTTGCGCGGCGTGTTCCCCTCGTTCTCGAGGCGGAACTGGAAGGGGCCGACGTGGTGCACGGACGGGCCCGTGACCGGGCGCCTCCGGATCTTTATCCCGTCGAGCCCCTCGATGCTGGCGACGGGGGCGTCCGCCGCCGGGGCCCCGTTGTCCTGCTCGGTGGCTTCGACCGCCGCCGCCGTCTCAGTCTGGTCCGAGGTCCTCGCCACCGCATCCTGCGCGGCATCCACACAATCAATCCGTTACGAACTCCGCCTTCCACGGGGGTTCGCGGGAGCAAGTTGGCGACTCACCGTCTCGACGGGAGTGCAGCGAAGGGGCGCGGCGCGGTCCATGTGAAGGGCGGCGATGAAGCGGCGAGGGAGCTTGGAGGTGGCTAGGGCTTTGGGGCGGCGGAGATGGGGGCTGCAGGTCGGAGGTGGGAGGCCTGGACGTGACGGCGCGGGTGCGGTAGCGAGCGCCTCCATTAGAGGAGGTGTCGGGATTTATGGAGGGAAGGGGAAAGATGAGAGAAGATGGAGGTGGGGGCACGGGCGGCTGCTTTCCTGGCGGGGGCGCGGGGCCTCAGCCTCGCTACCCTATCACTTTCGAAATTATTTAAAATTCCAGCTTTATCCTAAATAAACTAAAATAATTAAGTTAAGTTTATATATACGATTACAAAATGTTCTAGTAACTTTTTGCTAAATCAGATGTATGTTGACACATTTTAGTGTGTTTGTTCATTCATTTCAGTCCGTATTGAAATATCCAAACATTTTATAATAGTGAACGAAGGAAGTAAATATATCAACATCTAGAAAACAAACTTAGTATCATCAGATTTTCTATAAAATATGCTTTTGCAGTATGTATATTTGATGTTTTAGACTTAGATTATTTTGCTGACATAAATAAGTTTGACTTAGAACAAACCGAAAACTTCAATTATTAATTTAAAAGAGAGAGTACAATTTAATGTAAACCTACAATATAGACGGCATTTGGTAGCATGCATGGATTTTAAGCAATTTGCATACGTTGCCCGACTGAGCCAGTTTGATTGAATACAAAAAAAAAAAAAAATCTTATGCACATAGTTTGTTTGCCTACATCCCCTCCAGCTTGGCTGAGCAGAAACACAAGCACTGATCTGGTTGCAAGCCTGTTCTATAGAGATGCAAAGTGTTCTTGTTTGGTTACATACAAGACAATGTGATTCGGTAACCACTTGTTTGAGTCGTGAGGTTACCAGCACACACACAGGCACATTATAGTCATAGGCAACTAATAACAGGCACAACATAGTCATAAGCAACTAATAACAGGCATAACATAAAACCAGAGTCTTAAGCAATACTCGCAGTCAGTTAAACTTACAAACACTTGCGGCAGAGTCTTAAACTAATCGTCCGACGCAAAAGTCTTAAACTAACAGGTGCAGAGATAACACCTAACGGTCCATGGCAAATGTCTTCTCGTGCTCCTTGTACTTGGTCACCACATCAACGTCGTCGTCATTGAAAACAATCACCTTCAAGGTGTTGGGAGTCACCAGCTTGAAGGTGATGAGGTACCCGATCTTGATCTTGTGAGCAACAACGAAGGGGGGGGGGGGGCAACCCGTATCAAGGATGAGCATGTTTGTTCATCGTCCGGACCGTGCCCCTCCAAAACCGGTGTTCGGCCTCAACACGAATTCTGGTGGGACTATGGTCAAGCGCTTGATGAAGTTGAGGGTCATCGGCAGGCACTCCAACTTGGGTGCAAGGATGACCTCGCGGAAGTGAGTTGGATCGGCGTCCTCATGGAAATGGTCGTAGTTATTAGGCCTCTTCTAGGGCGATGCCGAGCTCCACCATCGCCTTGCCCTTCTTGTCCGATAGAATCTCCTTGCCCTTCGAGGAGTTCACTGAAGCAACATTGCCGAGGACGAGCTTGTCGTTCTGCATTGAACGTATGAACAAGAGGTCAATGGAGGTATCTTAATCTACGCTCAAAATGTACTACCTTGATCAGTGCTAAAAAGTGCTATGATAGTGAGCATGCATACCATTCCTAGTAAGCACTTTTATTCCTACCCTGATCATGCATGCACAATTAGTTCTACAAATTTATGCATGCACATTTACACTACTCCGCCGATAGCATATAACAAAGCATATTCGTAGTAATCAAACAAAGCACGTAGCATCCTACAAATGGGCATTCCTAGTAATCATGCAAACCTAGTAATGTCATGCATGTTCTACCGATACCTTATACCACTCTTACAAAGCATGAACATGACACTAAGCTAGCAATGTAAGAACATAGCAAGAATAGATCATAAGCACGTAGCATGGACCAACCCGATTGGAGGCAAATCGAATCGAAGCAAAAAACCCTAATCAGATACACTTTCTTCGGTCCCAAATCGAAGCCTACAACTACAATCGATGCCTAAATCAAAGGGCTAAAATTACAATCGATGCCCAAATCGAAGCCTACAACTAAAATCGATGCAAATCGTAGGCTACAACTACAAGCATGTAAAATCGAGAGAGGCCTTACCGCCATTGTCGGACGCGTGGATGAGGGATGATGAAGCCGTCGACGCTCCCCGTCCAGATCTTGCCTCCAATGCTCACCGCTGGTACTCCCCGTCTAGATCTTGTGGTCTCCGTCGCCGATGAGAGAGTGGAGGAAGGGGAGGGTGAGTGATGAGAGAAAGGTGAGGGGATTTATGGCGCCACTTCGGGAAACAACTTGGCGTCTCTCGCGTGTCCCTACACGTGCACTGGAAACAACCAATTCTAGCGTTCCTCCAGAGTCATGTCCAGATGTGCTTTAAGTTCCGTGTGAGCCAAGATTTTCATGCATTTCAGACATCCAAACGACCCAAAGCTGCATCCAGCGAGCTTGGCTAAGGTATATGGAGACTACCAAACGCCTCCTTGGTGAAAGTTAGCTATTCTCCTAATAGAGGAATTAGTTGAACACAGGCCAGTCAGTGTACGCAAAGTCGAGGGCTCCTTTGATTCAAAGAAATTTCATAACCTCCTTTTACAATTCCTTTGTTTTTTCTGTGGCATCAAACACTCCTTACTAATCCTGTAGGATTGAAGTGGGCATGACACCCCAAACCTATACTTTTTCTATTCCCGCGTTTTCAGAATCCTACGAATCAAACAAGCCCCCTGAGTAGGTATCCAGCAACATGACATAAAACTCAACCGCACTGACGGTGTGAAACTCGGACGATCGACTAGCTTTGATTTCCTTTTCCTGCACGCTAAGAAAGCAAGTGACCGGACCGTCAACACCACGACCTGGCCGTCAACGCCGTGCCGTGCGGCGAAACCCAACCCTCCGGCGGGGAACTGCAACGCGCTTTCATCCACGAAACTCCTCACGTCTCTTCCCCACGACCCACACTAACTAAGCTGGTGCCGTCGACTTCGCGACTTTTGGAGGAGCACAAGTCATACAGGATGCACACTAGTGACTACTGACTAGTGCCATCATGTCATCGACTGCACAAAAACTGCACTATTCCAGTAACAGCAACAAAGTGGTGTTGGATAATATGATCTTAAAGACTAACTGTAGCTATTATGTCTCTAAGGTTAAAGATTGAGAATTAATCTTAAGTGAAAATATCTGATGAGCTACAGTAGCCAGCTACAATTTCTACCTACTCCTGCTAAGCTGCCCTGATCAGGGGCAGCCCCTCTCCAACCAGGTGGAGGTCCCCTGGTGCACTGTGCATTAAGATAATAGAGAGGGAAGAGGATAAGAGATAGGTGTGGCCAGCTGCTGCTCTCTGGCTAATACACACTCACACACACATCCACCTCTCCCTCTCTCTCTCTCTGAAGAACAAGCTACTGATCAAGCTTGCACAGGAGCACTGGGAAGAACCTTCACTGCCACCTGATTAGGTTTCTAGGTGGAGTTGATTCAGTAAGGAGATGGCAGGACCTTCAGATCAAGGTACATACATCTCCTAGTCATTTTAGTGGCTCAGACTTATGCTAATGATCCTGGAGAGATCCAACAAGTGGCTCCTCTAGTCTAGGAACAAACAGCAGCAACGGGATGACTAGTGTCAATCCAGGCAGACCTCTCTGTACACAGTGCCGTCTCCGAGGCGGTTCGCCACGTCGCGGATCGATGGATCACCTTCCGCCTATCTCAGTCCCTGATCTCTGTGCCGAAGATCCTGTACCGTCTGCTGCCCCAGGGGTCGTACTTGTCCAGACGGTACGATTTCAGGCAGCACCATATCCAGGGAGGGTTCCTGCCCCCGACGACGCCTTCCTCGGCATCTTCTGGCTCCGGGACGCCCAGCAGCCTGTTCATCTTCCTGGTCAGCGCGGCCAGTGTGAGGAAACCGCCGAAAAAGCTCACCTGACATTCATAAGATGAACACGGGTACACAGGTTTCAGAAAAGGCAAAACATTTCTCCGGCACTTGTGGCTTCTTTTTACCACAAAATGTAGTTTCTATAACTTCTCAGAATGAGCATTGGAGAAGGTGAATTGTAAACCGCAAGGCTGATGGCTTGTTAACATCTTACCGCATCGTCCTTGTGGACGTATGCATGGATTCTCGCTGTAGGATCCTCGAGAGTCAGCCGAAGGCAATAATCACCCGTCAATAGTGAATGCAGCTCTTTGCCTTGACAAGGGTATGCTGCCACCACACGGACCAAGGTTTTGAATTTGTGTGTCACCTAGCACAAAAGATACATAGATATCGACGCTGGCATTAGTTTTCACTTTTCAGAACACTTCTAGGGCAGCGTTGATTATGAAAAGCAGCATTGGAAGAGACACCATCACTGCGATCCTATTGAAGTGAACATTTTCTCACGATGAAGATAGAGTCCGGTTCTTGAAAACTTCAAGGGAGAAACTAAAACTAATGCAGCAAGTGAAGCTGATGACAATTGACAAAAATGTTGCAATTGGGAAATGAGTATTACCTGTCCATGGGTGAGCGACTCCATTAATGTCGTGTAACCTGCTCTCTTGAACTCCACATCTGATATAATTGGCAAATATCACATGGCAGGTCTTAGCATACAACAGATGGCAGCAAATCTGCATCACGTAATTATCAGGTTATGATCCATACCAGTAATATCAGAGGCCATGTGGAGGCTAGCCATTGGCTCTCGATGAACTTGGGTGGCAAAACGACCATCGTACGTCCTGGAGTTATTAATGCACTTGATAAACATTTTTCCTAAAGGAAATTTAAGATGCACTATCCATCCATGAGAAAAGAGAAGATTACTTCAAACGTTCAATGACACTGCCATCTTCATTAGATAAAAGACGAATTCTACTAGAAGGCAGCAAAGAGCCTTTCCACATGCCAAACTCCTGTTTGCAAGTAATATTGCAGAACCGGGCCCAGTAAATATCCTTTTGCAAGTGTAGTATTTCCTTGGAAAATCTGTTTGAGAATACCCTCATTACAGTTCCAACACAAGGCAGTGTGCATAGAACCTCCCTGGGTAGCGGCGCTTCTTCAGGATGCAGAGGGGTTGGTGCAACGGCTTCCGTGTCCAAACTACAAGGTCGCCAAGAGAAATAACAGAGGCGCACAATTTAGTTCAAAAATTGAACAGTGAGATTAGCATATGCTTTATGAGAAATCAAGTCTATTTGCTCCTATACCCAAAGTCAAAACGATGTTTATTCCCTTCAAAACAACCAAACGAAGGCCCTGATAAATAAATATATCAAAAGCACTATTGTCATCCTAGATTTTTTTAGACAGATTTTATTTGCTATCGCATGTTAGTGAAATAGAACTTAAATAATAATAAGAGATTCTAACCCTACAGTGTCTGAAGCTCAGTTGCAGGAGTATCAGTTCCATCCCAAACATAAAAAATCCATTCGCCACTGGGAGCTTCACAGACATGAAGTACCTATAAAGAAAAACTAGATATTTCCTCAGTTGAAATAATTATCAAATTTAATTTGATTGAATAAGGAACTAACCTTGCATACAAGATCAAAAGTAGAATCAGACTTTATATTCCGTAGCTGCAATTCAAGATCTTTCAGACCTATGGTACAAAAAACTATTACAAACAGCAACAAATATCACAAAAGATATTCACACTGAATATATTCTCTATTGAAGATAGAAATAATTCATGAATCTGTGTATAAATGCATACACATAAATCACTAGACAATTTTGTATGCAGGTCATGCTAGGATAAGCACTTACACAATACAACATCATGGCAAGAAGGAGATAAAACCAACAAAAAAAGGGACCATTTGTGCATATAAAAACTTAAGTGGCACTATATTAGAATGAAGCCCATACAAAGACAGCCTTAGCTAAGATGGTAAATGCGAGAATGCAAGTTCTACTATATCAATTCTTACGAAAAGGTGTTATCCTTGTAGAAATATGAGAATAATTAATCAGATGGATCAGTGCATACGAACGGGGCCTAGATCAGATCGTGCATAGACATTAACTGGCAGGAGCAAAAGTTTGAAAACAGTGATAGCAAGATCCCATCAAGTCTGATGGACAAAAGCAGAGTTTCCGTCTCAGTTGGAAGCTCATAATCCTGTCTGCCTCCATGGTATGACAGATGTGCAAATTTTGAAAGAACACGATTGTAACAATGCACAACATATAATGTAGATGCGTGAACCAAAGAAATGACAACAGTAGTGTTCAAATTAGGAGTCACCTGGAGGATGATACACAAGCCACATTCTCATCTGGGTTAAAATTTGATTGTCATGTTTGCTTCCATGATGTTTCATAGAAATCTGGTAAGGCCTGAATTCTGTAGATACCATCCCTCCAAATAGTGCAAACGAAGAAAACCTTTTGTCAACAGTTACAAAGAATTCTCCATGAAGCACTTTTATCTGCAGATAAAAGTAGACATGATCTAGTCACCACAAATACTTAATAAAAACGAGGGAAGAAAATTGCACATACAAGCATACAAAAGGAACAATGTAAGTGCAAAGTTGTATTCTCAGAAATGCCATAGAATGTGGCACTACGATAAGTGGACATTTGAAGAGTATTCGGCTATACCACAACATTATGGAGACTGATGATATCTCCGCTTGACCTAACACATGGCAGTAGTGCAGTGTTGTTAGCAAAGAAAGTCACGGAGATACCAGATGTACGTGATTGATCAGCTATCCTCAATGTAAGAGTGAAATCTGCAAAAACATTAGCCATGACTGAGTGGCATCGCATTGATTTCATCAATAAGCAGAATGGAATAAAAAAAAGAATGAAAATCACTAGGCCATGTAAAGTCAAGATTACCATATACATCAACCACCTTGTTTCAAACATATATGCATTAACCTGCTAGAAACTTAGGCTGGTCACACTAGCCTTGGCGCAGTGGTAAAGCTGCTGCCTTGTGACCATGAGGTCACGGGTTCAAGTTCTGGAAACAGCCTCTTACAAAAATGTAGGGAAAGGCTGCGTACGATAGACCCAAAGTGGTCGGACCCTTCCCCGGACCCTGCGCAAGTGGGAGCTACATGCACCGGGCTGCCCTTTAAACTTAGGCTGGTCACAATGGGAGTATCATAGGTAGTATCATGCATGCCAACTAGGCATTTTTGCTGAGGTGTCACACAATTAAATGAGGAAAGAGGAGGTTGAGTATCATGATATGATACCGTATCATATTAAATGATGTACTAGTTTGTGTCATGCATGTCAATAAATGAGGTCTCTATGATACCAAGCTATGATACTATGCATTGTGGAGGTAGTATCATATGCATGATACTTCCCATTGTGATAAGGCAGCCGCCCTATCTTGGCGTAACTACCTCTCTTCACGGATCGCCGTGACTCTGTAAACTCTTGTAACACTGGCCCTTGGGCCGCTTTGAGCAATATATATACAGTCCTCCCCCCCCCCCCCCCCCCCCCTCCCCGTTGATTACTCAAAAAAAAAAAAACTTCCCATTGTGACCAGCCTTACTTCCATGCCTTCAAGGATGTGGGAATAGGGGGGCCATTATCCCGCCTTGCTTTTTAGTATTATTATAGCTGTTGGTGTGGCCATTTTGGTCAATAAAAAGAGTGCAGGAAGGATTAATAAAGGATATTGTTTCTCATTTAAAGGAAGACGGTTGTGTGATGTGTCTATTCTCAAAGATGCAGATGACACCATTCTTTTTGTAGAAAATTTACAGCAGGCTAGAAATTTGAAGCTTATCCTACGCTTAAACATCTTTGAGGTTTGAAAAGAAATTTGAAGTGAGCTCTATTGCTTAGGAATGAGGTTGAGAGATGAGAGATTTTCCATTTTGTGGAAGACTACAGAGGAAAAAGTAGGATGGAGTTGGTTAGGTGGCAAGAAAAAAATATTATCTTATGCGGAAGGGTTTACTCCCAATAATTCCTGTTTAAGCAGCATCGCCTTCCTACATGTTGTACTTCTTTAGGATTCCAAGGGAAGTTCTCAAGAAGTTAACAACGTCAAGACAACGTTGTCGTGCCATTTGGTTAGCTGGTCAGCAGTATTTACAAGGGGGCACTCTTTCTCAGGTGGAAGTTAGATCACGTGAGTTGCATTTGTAGCAGAGTTTAATGCAGAATAAGCCACTGTTCTTTGCATTCTGTCACAGTAAAGTGGAAGATGATAACTCCACTTGTTCCTGGGAGGAGTGGAAGGGAACACAAAATGTAGCTTTCAAATTTCTTTGATTTTAATCATTCGGTAAGAATGTGACTGTGGCACATGTGTTTAATGAAGGATGGAGTATGTAGGGTTTATGAGAATTTTGTATAGAGAGCTTCTGGGTATGTGGATGCAGCACCAGCTTCAGCAAGAATCTGATGTCCCCTTAGCTGAGGAACCAGATAGATCAGTATGGAAGTTGGGTGCAAAAGGAGAATGTACTGTGCATTCTTTTTATGTAGATCTTAGAACAGAATCTGATTGCTATCCATTTAGCTTTAGCATTTTCATGTGTTCATTGTCAGGAACCCATGAGTTAAACATGGTAGAGTATACAGAAAAAACACCCTCACTATCTCATGGTTTCAGCAAAAGCCATCACTAATGGGAAGTCACCAAAGAGTTGATTTAGGGATGATCAGTGTGTGAGATGCTAAAGCTTGAGTTTTTCTCGTGCTAAAGCCACCAGCTTTATTGAGCAATAACCTAAAGTAATCATAACCAACACGACTTCACAAATCAAAGCAAAAGTAGTATACTATAATTTCATAGCTAAAAACAACAAAATACCACCCCAGGACTTCCTGTTTCCACAGAATTTGCAGAGCAGGACCTGAGAACAGTTGGTGAATCGAATATAGAGAAGGAAGAAGCATGACGCTGAGCTCAACGCATCAAGCGGTTACAGTAAAAAAGAAAGACTTGTGACGGCATTCTACATCAACTGACTCGCAATCCTCTACAACCCTGACCAGTGCGACAGAGGTCGCCTGAGCATTATACGAGACTAATTTCAAGGCATACGAAGCAACGGCAGAACACCACTCCGAGTGTCAGACCTAAGCCCCAATGCATCCGAGCAGAGCAATCGGTGCAGCGACAGAAACCCTAGGGGAGCGCGCGCACGGCAGGTGCGCAGGTGAGGGAGGGGAGACTCACCGGTTCCGCGGCTGCGGAAGGCGGCGCCGATCTCGATGACGGCGGCGAAGAGGCAGACCCGGAAGCCGGAGGTCTTCAGGGCCTCGGCGATAGGCAGGTACACGTACTGCGCCTCCCCGCCCGCCATCGATGGAACCGCGCCTCCCTCGCGCTGTCGCTTCCGCTCGCGCACCGCCGCCGCTGACGACGACGCCTTCATAGTGTGTTTTGTGCGTTACCGAGTGACGAAACGGACACGTAGCGAGTATGACTTGGCATCTGTAACCCGAAATTTCAATACTCTCACCTGTTAGGAATTAATTAAATAGATTAATTAAGAGATTAATCTCTGCTAGTAGTATGTCAGTTCTTATTTGGGGCAACAGCCTCCTATATTTCATCATTCACTTCTCACTTTCACACATTATCAACACGATCACTAAGGATCACCTTGATCATGATTGTGCCAAATTAGTTCATTTCATCCATAAATGATTGTGAAAGCATTTCATGAAATACATGACTGGCATTTTCAAAAGGAAATACACTAAGCTCACGTTAGGTGGAAGTAATTATTTTAACATGGAGGAATCAAACATCATTTTTTCATCCACCCATGGCCTTGTTGCCACTATAACTCCACATTCAAAAACTGCCATGGCTATTTTTATAGCTAAATATGCACATATACATTTTATATGTTAGCAACTTCACTTAGTAACTAAGTGAAGTTGTTACTAAGTGAAGTTGCTAACATATAAAATGATGTTAAATATCTATTTACCCTATGTCTTAAAAACATGAGGGATTCAAAGTAGAAGGCTAAAAGACAAAGAAAGATATAATTACCTCTTGAAAAGGGACAAATTATGACAACTCTTAAGTTTGTTAAATGAGTAGTCCTACAAATATCATAGCTAAAGGAAGGCTAGCAAGGTGGCTCACAAAATTGCTAAGCTCCAAGGAATTTTTGTCGAAAGAGACCACCTGCGCAATCGAATTGCCAGAAAAGACCCCCTCTGAGACGATTTGACAAAAAGGACCCCCTCGGTCGTGGCGGCAGGCGCGCCAGGCGACACGTGGCACCTGCCGCCACGGTGCGAGGCGGCAGCCCCTGCCGCCACGGCGTCAGGCGGCAGGCTGCGTGGAACGGGAATCGGCTTGCGCGACGGAACGGGCTGGCGCTGTGGGGCCCTGCCGCCTGAGGGGCTGACGGCAGGACTGTAGCAGTCGGGCCCGGCCGCCTCAAGGGCTGGCGGCAGGCCTGTTCATCGGCGTCGTTTCTGGCACTGCCGATTTCTTCTACGCGCGCGCTGATTCCTATGCACTTGTCCGGCCGGCAGCATCTCTGTGTTACTGTGTTAGATGGCACTAATTGAAAGCACTGCGTGATTCCCGCCTAAACTTTCGTCCATCTGTTGCTGCGGCCGACGCGACAGCACCGAGGCGTGTGATTCCCTCGACGATGGCACTCACATTGCACGCCCGACAACTGATTGACGGCGCTGATTCCTATGTCCTTTTGTCACGTTGTGCTGACACTGATTGCAGTGTATTTTTCCGCCTAAACTTTCGTATGTTCGCCCCTATTTTCCCGCCATCATTTGTCATCTGGTCCTATAAAAAGAGGCACTGAGGCTCTCGTCATTCGTCGTCCAGCCACCCTCGAAATCACCACTGCGCAAAGTGTGTCACACTTTTTTCAGTCGGTATGAGTTTGACTTGCTCGGATCAAAGCATTAGGCCGAGGAAAACGAAGAATGCAAGTTTGCCTCCGGGGGTGGAAGTCCTGCGGTGTTGGTGTGGCGATCTTTACAAGGTGAAGGAGGTGACGGATTTTTCAGATTGGTTGGGCATGAAGTTTTTCATGTGCGCCAATTATGGGGAAGACCCACCCGTAGCTATTTCAGAGTACGACAAGCCTCCGGTATGCTTTAACCATCACGAATAGATATATTGTTGATTTTTTGGTTGATTCTTTATTAACATAATTGTTCTTATTGTAGTGTCCTCCGCCTCTGTGCATGTACTATCGTTGGATTGACACGGAGATGCCAGCTTGGTCGGTGTCTGAGATTCGTGAAAGAAATCGCCGTGCATGGGATAATTTCTACGCGGAAGAGCGACGCGAAAAGGCGGCAGCAGCGGAGAAAGCCGAGCAAGAGAGAGAGTTAAAAGAATATTATGCCGAGCAAAAGGGTTACTTTCAGGATTTATTGAAGAAAAACAGGGAAGACGCTCGTCGCATGGAGGAGCAGGAACGGCAGCGAAAGGAGGCTCGTGAGGCGGAGAGACAGAGAAAGAAAGAAAGGGCTCGTGAGGCCAAGGCAGCAGAAGAAGCTGGTGATGGAAAAGGAAAATATCCACGCTGGACTCAGTAGATTCCTGTGATAGTATCTTAAATTTCGCAACCGTTTGTATCTTAATTTCGGCTCATTAGTTTAAATATAGCTTTATTTCAGTAGTTCAATGTAGCTTTATTTCAATAGTTAAATGTATCTTACTTTTAGTTGTACCGTGTCGTAATGAAAAAAATGTAGCTTTGGAATAAAATGAGGATGATTTCATGTAGTTTCTGTATGACGATGCATCAACATTTTTATTTCCTCATACATAGATGTCTCTTACATACATCTGAAAGTCTGAAACTGTCATAGATAGATAGAATAGGCCGCACACATAGATATACGAATCACCCTACTCGACGACGGCCAGCTGGCCTTTCTCGACGACCGGAAGGCGACAAGCGATTAGGTGCTCGGTGTGGACGAAGACCACGGCCGTACTCCCCCTCGTCTCCCTGTGTCTGCGACTCCTGCATAGGTGGTGGAGTCTGCAATCCATATTGAGATCCTGATGCTAAATTGTAGGTGTATGGTTCTGACTCCGGAGGGATATAAGATATGCCAATAACGTTCTCATTGAAGAAGTCTGTAATTATCCCTGTAACCGTGTTGCCAGGATCATGAGATGCTATGAGGATGTTTGTGTTGAGTCCACGCTGGGTGTCATCATCGTGCCATGTAGGATTAGTAGTTTGCTGCACACAAAAAAACCGTATTTAAATATGAGGCATGAAGATGTTGTATGCGAGTAATTACTTATTATGTGTGAACATACTTCAGCGGCGCCGTAGCGTTGTGATCCCTCGCCTCCATTGTATGGTAATTGTTCACCGTACTGGTAAGAAAATTGTTTTGAAAATAAACCGTTAGAGGATAATATATGATATCATTGTAAATGCATTAAAAATGTAAACATGAGTACCTGCTGAGATCCCTCGCCTTGGGTGTATGCGCCGTACTGGTACGTCTCTGGGACACGAGTCTCCTCGGGCATGGAGATCCCTCGCATGGAGAGATACAGCTGAGATCCCTCGCCTTGGGTGTATGCGCCATGTCCTGTGTACGCATTTGGGTTCGGGAAAAGAGTCTGCTCGGGCATCGAATCCAAGCCCGTGCCATGTTCCTAGGATGTCTGCCCCTGACGAAGCTGCACCGAACGAGAGCGATGCAGTGGCAGAGCTGAGTCATGCCGTGGCAATGTCGTTGTACTGCTCGGACCCTCCCCCACCGCCCCGTATGGCTCGTACGCGCCTCGCTCGGTCTGGACGACGGCGCCGCACTCGGTCTGGCTGACCTCGCTTCCGGCATGTTGTACGCTCCAGTGACAACATCGTCGCCTCTACCGCATCCGAACTTTGTGGCGACGTAGTCTTGAATACGCTTTAAGACTGACTTGGAGGCCGCTGGAATGCCCCGGGCCTGCATGCCTTCCCCCGCCATCGCCCCTACCTGGTTGCAAATATCAATCTGAACAAAATTTGGTTGTTATTTGGTTGAACTGATTATAAAATGATGGACTTGAAAATTTTAATACTGATTACCGCGTAGTCACGATAGTAAACTGTTGGCATGTCAATCCGTCCCTCCAACTGCTCCGTGTGTGTGAGATGTGTTGGCTGGGTAGGTGGTTGACCGGTTAGGCGAGTACGCGTGCTCTACCACTCCTTGTACGCTTGATTTGTAGCTTCATCGTACAGTCTGCATAATTAATTAATTTCATGAACCTGTGTATGTACATAAAATAGCTTAAATAAAATATTTACCTATGTTCATGCACTATATTTGCTAGTGCTTCATTTTCCCACTCGTCTATCCATTGAGCGTTGTGTGCCTTCCAATCGTGACCACCTTTGCCCGAATTGCTCAGCCTGAAAATTATGTAACAAAGTGTGAGTTTTGTAAATTAAAAAGACGCTATTTAGGGAGGTTCGAACTTACTTATGAGTTTCATCGTCGATACATCTCGGAGAAGGTGGTGGAATATATTGATAGAGACCAAACTGTCGCATGACACGCTCTGGGTTGTAGGGCTCAACAAACCACAGGTATAGTAAGTTGCAGCGAGTCAGCCAGAAGCCACTATCTCTCACGCATTCGACTGGCATAGCTTGTCCATCGAAGACCATCTGAATGTCTTGCTTAGTCCACGGGTTCCATGTGATTAGTGACTCATCAAGAAGCTCAAACTGCTCGTGGTAAATAGGGTAACAACTTTTTGCAACACTTGGAGACCACTGTTTCCGTGCGTGTGTCCACCGGCTAGACATAGTTACATTGCCGCCTGCACCACAGTTGTATGGGTGTATGGGATGCAGGATGCGGGGTCGTCCAACAGGGAGGTATTCCTAGGACCACAACTGCAGAAACTCGTAGGACACACAAAGTAACGGAGCTTTCGTTGCCAACGAAGATTTTTGTGTGGCATCACACAACCCTCTATATGTACGCGAAAGCATAGCAGAATCGAAGCTGTATTTTGGATGCTCAGGTAAAGATTCATCTACTATCTTCTCGGCAAAGTAGATGAGACCAGGGAGAACTACGTCACCGTGTGAATTTGGAAACATCATACCGAGGAGCCACAACAAATACGCAAACATATGCTTCTTCCTCGTCTCAGGAGTAGCATAACGAGGTATATGCTCAAAATGCTCACGAAGCCATGCGAGTGGGACACCACGGGACGGCCCAGAACGGCGCGATTCTGTCATTGTCAGACCAAGACGGGCTGAAACATCGTCTCGCCAAGATGCTGAGACTCGTGGAGGGACCAACGGCTCACCTCTAATTGGTAGGGCAGTGATCATAGACACATCTTTCAATGTAGGTGCAAGCTCCCCACAATGAAAGTGAAAGGTGTGGGTTTCAGGTCTCCACCGGTCAACGAGAGAGGTCAAAAGAGATGGGTCCAAAGTGAACTCGGGTTTGCCAGATGTGAGCCTAGCAAAACCAAGTAGTCCATAAGCCTGAAGATGTGCAACGAAACAATCATGAACTACCCATGTGTTCTTTACGGTTTGAAGCCTGAAGGTTTGGGGATGATTATCATTATTTGGGTTTAAGAAAAGGTGGCAACGGTGGCCCTTGTCGTGCTGGCCCTGCAAAAGGAATGGCAGTTGAAAGATCGTGGATATCGCCTAGAGGGGGAGGGTGAATAGGCACTTTAAAATAATTACGGTTTAGGCTTGAACAAATGCGGAATAAAACTAGCGTTTAATTTGTCAAGCACAAAACCTAAATCGACTAGGCTCACCTATGTGCACCAACAACTTATGCTAAGCAAGATAAGCAACTAAGTGATAGCAAGATATATAATAAGAAACAATATGGCTATCACAAAGTAAAGTGCATAAGTAAAGGGCTCGGGTAAGAGATAACCGAGGCACGCGGAGACGACGATGTATCCCGAAGTTCACACCCTTGCGGATGCTAATCTCCGTTTGGAGCGGTGTGGAGGCACAATGCTCCCCAAGAAGCCACTAGGGCCACCGTAATCTCCTCACGCCCTCGCACAATGCAAGATGCCGTGATTCCACTAAGGGACCCTTGAGGGCGGTCACCGAACCCGTACAAACAAGGTTGGGGCAAACTCCACAACTTAATTAGAGGCTCCCAACAACACCACGAAGCTTCACCACAATGGATTGTGGCTCCGAGGTGACCTCAAATGCTCGGGGCAATCTCCACAACCTAATTGGAGACCCCGAAGCATGCCCGGAGCTTTGCACCACAATGATTGAGCTCCGAGGCACCACCAACCGTCTAGGGCGCCAAAGCACCCAAGAGGAACAAGCTCAAGGGTGCTCAAACACCCAAGAGTAATAAGCTTCTCAACTTCTCACTTCCACGTATCACCGTGGAGAACTCAAACCTATGCACCAAATGCAATGGCAAGGGCACACGGAGTGCCCAAGTCCTTCTCTCCCAAATCCCACCAAAGCAACTAATGCTAGGGAGGAAAATGAGAGGAAGAACGAAGAAGAACACGAAGAACTCCAAGATCTAGATCCAAGGGGTTCCCCTCACTTAGAGGAGAAAGTGATTGGTGGAAACGTAGATCTAGATCTCCTCTCTCTTTTCCCTCAAGAACTAGCAAGAATCATTGGAGGGATTGAGAGATAGCAAGCTCGAAGAAGGTCAATAATGGGGGGCAAACACGAGCTAGAAGGATAAGGTCCAATGGGGAAGAAGACACCCTTTTATAGGTGGGAAAAAATCCAACCGTTATCTGCCCGCAGACCGCACTCAGCAGTACTACCGCTCCAAGGAGCGGTACTACCGCTTGGGCGGTAGTTCCGGAATCAATACACAGCAGTTCACAGAACAGAGGCCGGTAGTGCCGCCGGAGCGGTACTACCGCTCCCTCTCACGGTACTACCGTGACGAGTGCTGGTACCAGAGGGAACTACGGAGGTGGAGTGAAGTAGGGCCGGAAGTACCGCAGGAGCGGTACTACCGCCCTACATCCGCTCTACTACCGCTTAGGCAAATTGGGCAACCGATTCGAGCACGGAGCAAAAACTCCAAGCGGTACTAGCGCGGTAGTAGTCAGCGGAAGTACCGCCCAAGCGGTACTACCGCCCTACTACCGCCCTACATCCGCTATTTACACCTGAGCAACAGAGACAAGCACAGATGCAAACTTCCAAGCGGCACTGGCCGCGGAAGTAAGAGCGGCAGTACCGCCGTAGCGGTACTACCGTACTACTACCGGGCTACTACCGAGAAATGGAAACGAGCAATAGAAACGAGCACAACACGGATTTCCCAGGCGGTAGTAGCAACGGTAGTCCATAGAAGACAACGAGTACTATCCAAACAGCGATTGGTTATAATAAGAAGTGGCAGGGGAGATATGCCTAAGTTATAGAGATGAGAAACCTCTATGAATGAAGAACCGGCATAAACTCCAACATCGAAAACATCATAGAAGATGCATATATGAACTCCGTTTTCGATGAACTCGAGCTTGTCATGAAGATGACCACAAGCTCAAAAACTCACAAAGAGAAACACCAAACAAGAACCAAGAAAGATGATGCAAGGATGCAATGGTTTGAGCTCTCTACGAACGAAACGATCAAGCTACTCACTTGAGAGCCCCCCTTGATAGTACGGCTATCGATCCTATAACCCGGTCTCCCAACTACCACCATGAGACCGGTTAAGGGCTCCTTTGATTCAAAGGAATTCTATAGGATTTCTGGAGGATTGAAACCCTTAGGAATTTTTCCTATGTTCGCCCTTTTATTCATAGGAATTTTTCCTATGGAATCTTTTGGACTACATTTTATAGGAAATCTAACATCCACTCCAACCTCTTTTTACAATTCCTTTGTTTTTCATGTGGCATCAAACACTTCTTGCTAATCCTATAGGATTCAAGTTGGCTTGCCACTCCAATCCTATACTTTTCCTATTCCTACATTTTCAAAATCCCGCGAATCAAAGAGGCCCTAAATAGAAAACCTATCAAGGGCAAACCTTTGCCTTGCGCATAGTCCACTTGAGCTAGATGATGACGATCTTGACCTCCTCAAGTTGGACCACCTTTCTTGATTGCGCCGGCTCGATGAAGACTAGTTGATTGCTCCCCCATACTCCACTATGGGTGAGCCACTCTTCGGCACATCTTCACAAGTCCATTGTCACCACAATGGACGGCAAGCTTCAAGCATGTGATCTCTTCGTGATGCTCCACTTGAACTTGCACACCGCAATCTTGATGACGATCACCACTTGATGTCATCCTCCATGGGTTGAATGAGATCTTCCTCTTGACGCAACCCCATGGACACATACCTAACCCCACATAGAACTCTCACGTAGACCATGGGTTAGTACACAAAGCGTAATGGACAATGCTTACCATACCGTGAGATCACTTGATCCCACTCGGTACATCTTCTACGCTTTGTGTGTTGATCAACTTGAATCACTCTTCATATTTAGTCTTGATCAACCTTGAATCTTTCCAATTCTCTTCATTAAGATGATGTCTTGAAGGTTGACATGAATGTCCACACAATCTTCTTTTTCAAGACATGCTTGCAATAGGCTCATCTCTCACATGACCAATCTTTGGATAAATCCTTGAATAGCATCTTGGTCAACTCATATTCTTCTTCAAATCACCTTGAGACCAACATATGGTCTACAAGCAAAGCCTATGGACAAATCCTTCAAATATAACTCAAGGCAACCATTAGTCCATAGGGATTGTCATCAATTACCAAAACCAAACATGGGGGCAGCGCATGTTCTTTCAGCAGTTCGGCCATAACCTGCACACACATAGTCATCAGAACAAATAACATTGAGCATCACAAAAACAAATAAAAATTAACATCACAAGTAATATAAAAATTAACATCACAAATACAAATAAAAATTAACATCACAAGTAATATAAATATTCGAAGTTAACTGAACGATTACAAATAAAAGGTAACATAACGAGTACAAATTTAACAACATCATGCGGTGTTGTTGGCTCGATACGGGCATTCCCTACGTGAATGCCCAGGGCACCTGCAAACGCGGCATCGCCTTGGTTCTCTCATCTGGCTATGGTCGATGTGATTGCGATGACGCCTAGACTGGCATCGTCCCTTGCTGGTTCTCATCAACTCGGCGTTCGGAACCCATTTGGGCCCATCTGGCCATAGTATTTTGTAGTTCATATCAATGCCCCAGGCCCAGAACTCACCGTTCCACGTGTTGTATAGATTGTACATGTTGAAGTATGGTGATATGTATGGTTCAACACTGATTTTTTGATCTGCAGCAGCACGGAGGACATGACTGCAAGGGTAGCCCAAAAGCTTGGGCTTGTTGCAAGTGCACTCACACGACATTGAGCCGAGCGTGACAGCTTGCTTTTTTGATCCTCTGTGGTGACCCTTAACAAACTTGGCTCGAACATTGACCTCCCACTTATTCCTAAGTGCGTCCACTTTCCTGCAACCATGCCTTTGAGACTTCTTTGCTTTGTCGTTCAGATGTCTTTGCATCTTCTTGGACCATGTCTTGTTCAATTCAACTAGTGCTTTGGCGACGGTGACTCTATCTGCAAAGTATGACAGGGTCCAATTCCAAGTTTCTTCGATTAGAGTTGTGATAGGCAGGGCTCGCACCCCTTTAAGAACACCATTGTACACCTCTGACATGTTGCTGGTCATTATTCCGTACCGAGCCCCGGTGTCGTGAGCCAGCGTCCACTTGTATAAATGAGGGCAATTCTCGCCGATCCACTGGCTCAAATTTATGGCTGTCCTACGGCCCCTCCGGTCTTCTCTCTCCGGCAAGGCCGCGCGCTGGATCTCACCATTGATACCTGCCCATATCACATTCATTTTGGCTTCAGTTTTCTGCATGCACATCCTCTTGAATAGCTTGAACCAATCCTTGTTTTTGAATTTGGAGTAAAAATTTGCTGCCAAATGCCTCATGCACCACCTTCCCTCTAGATCGGACCACCCCCACTCTTCTGACGACTCCTTAATTATGTCGAGAGCGCTTAATAATCCTGTGTTGCGATCAGAGATGATGCAAACACCTTCACGGTCTTTCACGACACCCATCTTCAGGCAGCTCAGGAACCACAACCAACTATCTTTGTTCTCGCTCTCGACCAGTGCATATGCAATAGGAAGAAGCTGATTATTTGCATCTGCTGCAATCGCCACCAATAGTGTGCCCTTGTACTTTCCAGTGAGAAAGGTACCATCAACTGATAATACCGGGCGACAGTGCCTGAAGGCTTGTATAGTCTGGGCGAATGCCCAGAATAAGCGGTCCAGGATTCGCTCGCCCGGGTTCATTGGGTTTGGACGATCTTTCCGCCAAACTTGAGTCCCCCTGTTAGCACTTGCTATCTGATGAAGCATTCTGGGGGCATAAGAATAGGCCTCCTCATAGGTTCCATACAACCTCTGGAATATCTGTTCCTTTGCATGCCTAGCCTTGCTGTATCTGACAGGGAAGCCAATCTGATCTGCTGCAGTTTCCTGCAAAGTCCTAATACTAATGTTGAGACTTTCCTGCACAATCATTTCCATCAGCTGTGACACATATCTTGCAGTCACATTGCGGTGATCTGAAAGAGTCCCAGTTTGCTCACAGCTATGCTCCACTATTTTTGTGATATGCCATGGCTGACATACCCCACGCTTCAGTTTAGCGAGAACTCTTCCGCGGCAACCCTTCTCGGAATTGATGCAGATGACCTTCAACTCTTTTTTATCAGATTGCTTCACTCTATGCTGGCGGTGGAGGGCGATTGCATAGCTATCTATTGCCTGGTAAGCAGATTTCTTGTCTGGAAAAATCTGCCCAACCTCCACGCTTCCCGCTTCTAGGCCAGAAACAGAGTGAAATTCATTGGTGATGCTCATGTCCTGTAAAAACCTAGATTGCAGTGGTGCCGCGACCGCCCTCTGAGGAGGAACAACTTCTTCTTCGCCTGAGTCCGAAGACGCAGAAGAATGACCGTCATCGTCATCATCTAGCGCCTCCGGCAATCGCTCCACGTGTTCGCTCAAGTCAACGGTCGCAGACCAATATCCTGTGTCATACACTTGCTGGCGGCCTGTCGGTTCCGATGGGCCGGTGCTAGGGGCTGCTGTGATGGCCAACTCCACCTCACCACCACCGCTACTGCATCCGGCTACATCAGTGACAGAAATAAACTCCACATACACCATCGGCTGTCCAAACATAGAGTTATTGGGATTGCTTGCAAACCTCATGTACGACCCCCACGAGTTATCACCTGTGATCGGCCGCAAACCCCAACGGGCAACTATCCCATCATTTCCTCCGTCAACGACGAAGGACTCCATTGTCATTTTTTTTCCTGCATTGCTGGGCCAAACACCGCTCGGATGCACCTTCTGACTGCTGCATAACCTATGTTCACCATGTCTCTCACTACAACTGTAGTCGACCCGCACAAGGACACATCCACCCCGGAAGGACCGTCGCGGACGACGTCCCCATAGAACACTAACAAATTTTCCATAGTACCTAACCAACATCCATATTTACATTTCAAATAATTAGTAACCAAATATTGTATTATTAGTCATTAAAACTTTAAATATAATAATAAGGGGAAAAACATTTTAACATCCGTATTTACGTTTGAAATAATCAATTTTTATTAATATCATTCGGTTCGACCTTAAACATAATATCAGTATTTTTTTTACAAAGTAATCAATACATCAATATCACATATTCACGGCAGCAGTAACATCATTCAGAACAATACATCAATATAAAAAATATTCACAATATTACACGGCGTTATTTATACCTCAGCTTCAATATGAATGTCGTTCCGAATAAAATTAAGCGTCACAATAGTTCGAAAAAATATCCGTCACCATTAACATATCACCAGTAATATATCAATGGAGTCAACCTATTATCACATGAACATAAATATTAGACACGAATTTTTTCCTGCTATCAAAAGCATCAAAATAGCACTTGCATGTATGTGGTCATCACCTCAAAAGGGATAATTTCTTCAATCACGTCATCTCCTCCTTTGCTTCTCAGATGATATTTTTTTTACCTAATTACATACATCATTAAGGATATTAGCATCTAATCTTAATATACAAAACTTAGATTATTGCAAGATAACAAAGTAGACCTACGGTTTCCTAACTATAGAACTTATTAATAAACATACCACATGAAATAACATACCACATGAAATAACATACCACATGCAATGACCAATTACAGTACAATTTTTTTCTTAATTAGCATATTAAGAACTTCTTGCATGTCAAACTAAATTGATGCATTTGAAAGGCCTAACGCTGATCTACACTACCGTCAAATATTAGCTGTCCAAATTCCGGCTCTAACCCAACCTAAACGTTCAACAGAAATACGCCCAGGCCTTAATGACAAAAGTAACGACATCTCGCATGTCAAAAAAATTAGTACTAATGGACACAGCTAACATTCATCTACAACATCTTTAACCTAATCTTTTGAAAAAAAAATTACTATAAATGCAACATATCTCGTCTCAAAACTTTTCTAACTTCTAAGCTGTAAACATCGCATAGCTAATGACGAGATAAAAAACTAACTAATTTCCACCGTCCATGCACACAAAAAATCCATGTATTGCAAAGCTCATACCTCGATCTTCAACTTCGTACTTCACTTCGCACGGTAAATCCTACTCCACAACCTCCAAATGACTCCACAAAGTGAAGAAATAATGCCTAAAACAACAGAGAATACATACTTACGAACTAATCAAACAAAGTAAAAACATCATGCATGCGAACGAAACCAACAAAAATGGATAGATCTTACCTTGATCTATCTTTTCTTCAACTATAACATCTTCTGAATCCAAATCTAAATCGCCCAAAATTGCGAGTCAAAGTGGCTACCTAGCTTTTCTTTCTCAGTGTTCTTGATCACATAGAGAGTAGACAGGCACTGAGGCGAGACAGAGCGTCTGCGCACGGAGCAGCAAGCGTATAAAAAGAAGAGGAGTACTGGAGTGTCGGCACAACGGACAAACATCAAAAAATCAAACGACAGACTGTGGAATCAGCGTCGTCTGCAACAGGTCTGCAACGAAATCAGCGCCGTCTGCAACAGGGGAAACTGCCGGCTCGCGTAGGAATTAGCTCACGTAGGAATTAGCGCTCGTAGGAATCAGTGCCAGAAACGACTCCGCTGCAGTGAATGAACAGGCCTGCCGCCAGCCCCTGAGGCGGCCAGGCCCAGCTGCTACAGTCCTGCCGCCAGCCCCTCAGGCGGCAGGGGCCCACAGCGCCAGCCCGTTCCGTCGCGCAAGCCGATTCCCGTTCCACGCAGCCTGCCGCCTGACGCCGTGGCGGCAGAGGCTGCCGCCTCGCACCATGGCGGCAGGTGCCACGTGTCGCCTGGCGCGCCTGCCGCCACGGCCGAGGGGGTCCTTTTTGTCAAATCGTCTCAGAGGGGGTCTTTTCTGGCAATTCGATTGCGCAGGTGATCTCTTTCGACAAAAAATTAGCTCCAAGAAACCCCTTTCCACAATAAAATTCTGTTATTGGGGTAGTTGGCCAAAAAACGTGCTTCAATGGATTCCCTTTCCCTAATAAAATTTGGTATTGGGTAGTGGGGCAAAAAGAGTGCTTCAATGGACTCCCTTTTCCCCAAAAATTATTGGAGTGTCCTAATAAATCCCTCCATCTATTTCAATATCTAGGAAAATTTGACCTCTCCCAATATCTCTTCCAATAAATCCTTTTACCAAAAAATTAGTGGAGCGTCCCAATAAATCCCTCCACCTTTTCCAATATCTATGGAAATTTGACCTCGCCGCCCGCTCATCGTGCCACCGCCAGAGGGAGGGAGAGGGAGAGAGAAAGAGCAAGAGAGAGGGAAAGAGGGAGAGGGATAGAGAGGGAGAGAGAGATCACATTGACAAGTGGAGCTTGTAGATCATGTTGGGTATTGAGTGTAGAATTGGTGGGGATATGAGAAAGCATCACACCCCCAACCCTCAATATAATTATTGAAAGAGCCCTACTAACCACTTATTAGAGTTTTCTTTTCTGAAACCTATTGGAAGATGCTCTAATTTGATATTGTGCTAGGTCTGATGGTTTTAGTTAGTGGTGTTTCAGCCTGGTGATTGTAAGAACTTTCCTTTAAAATAACTTTATTCCTCTTAATGAATGTAAGTTTTCTAAGATTAGGTGCACGCAGCTCTGTTCAATGGTTGCCACCTTGGATGTATTCAGTGCGTATACGTTCCAAAAACAGGTACTATCGAATCGGGTGAATTAGAGAATAGACATAGGTCTGTTGACATTTCAACCTTTCTTCTTCTTTGAGGGCCTATCTAGAGAATTCAGCATCTCTTGGTCCTGAATATCATAATAGAACGAACAAACCGGCCTCCGCGGATATCTTTGCTTGAGAACAAGCACGGGTTTCAATTTCTGGTCGCCAAAGCAACGAAATATAATGGCAATCACCACACTTTAGAGCATCTACAGCCGGGCGCCTCAAACCCGCCTCATACGCCCCGGGCGGGCCGCCCGGTCACTGATCGGTCACGAAATTTCGACCCATCCGGACGCCTCAAACGGGCCTCAAACGCCCGGGCTGACCGGCACCCCTATATCCAGCCCAAATATGGGGCGGATATGGGGCGCCCGGGCGCGCCCGGGCATGCCCGCCACATCGGCCTGGCCCGTGCTGGCCGGCCTCGACCCCACATATACTCCTCCCGATCCGGTCGCTGGACCAAACCCTAGCCACTTCACTCCACTCCCCTCTGCCACCCAAGCTCACCTGCACCGATCTCCGGCCATCTTCGGCATGGCGGGCAGTGGATCCGAGTCCTTCACCTCCAGATCCGTCGACCCCGAGCTCATCCCACGCGGCCCCGAGGAGTAGATGGCCGTCCGTCTTGCACTCCACCGCTCCCGGGATGAGGCCCGTGCGAGGCAGCGCGCGGAATCCTTCCGTCGGGAATCCATCGCGTCCGCCCAAATGGCGCATGGATCCGGCGCTCGGGGTGCCGTCGCCGCCTCACCGGAGGCGGTGCGGTCCGCCTGGCGTCCGAACGCGGTGGCGGACGCGCAACCCCTCTGTTGGCGCGCGGAGCAGCAGGACGCGCCATGGTTGTCATCCGACGCAAACATGGCGCGGCGTGCCCGGCGCGCGAGGGAGCGGGCACGGGATGCCGCGGCAGCCCTCGCGGTGGTGGATGTCGGCGAGGCGGAGTCGCATTCTCCGGCGCCCCGTATGGTGCAGTCCGGGCGTCGCAACCGCGTCGTGGTGGATGTCGGCTCGTCCCAGGACGGATCCATCATCGACCTGACGTCCACCGGCACCGTCCGGGTTACGGGCTCCGACGAGAAAGAGTAGGGCATGGGAGATGACGGCGCCTTGAGTCCCGTGAGCCCGCTCGTGTCCCATGTCCTACCCTACCTTGCCGGCAACCGGACCAACACTCTGGGGAGCGCATCCGGCCGCCGGGCATGGCCACGGCGGAAGCGGGCGAGCTCCGCTTAGATTAGGTTTCACGTTGCATATAATAATATGGATTTGAGATTTTTAATTTGAGGTATTCGGATGTGGAATGCATTATTTGAGGCGTGACCGATCAGTGTCCACGGACGCGTCTGGATGCGTCCTCGGGCGTTTGACGGGCCGGATTTGCAAAGTCCGGCTGTAAATGCCCTTACAATGTACAAAGGACGCACGCGAGATCTGTGGAGAACAAACCAATCAACAAACACGTGAACGAACGCAAGCAACGCTGCGACGGATCAACATGCTTCTACCCAGCCGTAGAAGCCTGCAGACCGGACCGCACGACACTGTGGCATGGAATCCCCTGTGGCATCACGCCGACGCGATTCCGTCACAACAATCAAAGAATGGCTAAACAAACCAGCCAAGTTACGAAGTGTCACACGGGCGCGAACTTCCCGCGCGGCAGGGACATGCTGCGGCGCGTCTCCGGCAAGGGGACGTTGGTCCTCTCGGCGTACGGCGGCCTGTTCCGGCGATGCTTCCCTTCCGTCACGGCCTCCACCTCCCGGACCGACGCCCTGATAACAACACCCAAACAAAATCAAGTCACCGATGCATTTCATGCGCGACTAGCTGTATAATCGTTCGTACCTGAGATCGATGCTCTGGGACTGCCTAGTCGCCGGCGGCGGGAGCTTCTTCGCCGCCTTCCGGAAGGTGGGCTCGCTGCTAGCCAGCTCGTTCTCCACCTCGGACCAGTTCTTCCTCACCCTGGCTTCCGACCTCGCCACCTTACTCCCCGACTCCGCGCAGCCGTTCGCCGTCTGCTGCTGCTCCTGCTCCTCCCTCCGCGCCTTGTTCGCGCTGTCAGGCCTGTTCTTGGTCACGCTCACGCTCTCTCTAACCGTCGGCTTCGCGCTCCTGTTCTCCTCTGAGTCTCGGAATTTCCGCAGGCTCTGCTCCGTCAGAACGGACGCGGGCGTGTTGTTCCTGGACCGGCTGCCCTGCGATGCCTTTGCAGGCGGGTCGACCCTCGGCGTAGGCGTGCACTCGACGATGCTTTCGGCCTTCTCCACGGTTTTCGCCGTGGCGCCGCCGCCGGATCTCTCGGCGGCGAACGAGTTTCTCACCGGAGGAGACGGGGTCTTGAACTTGCGCGAGCTGAAGTATAGCTCCCTGCTGATGACGGGTGACTTGTCGTCCGGCTCTCGCACCGACAGTGGAGACCGGAACCTTCTCTGCTTTCCAGACGACGAGCTTCTGATCTGCAGAACAGAACGAGTCATATATTTATTTAGACCATTTCCTCCTGTGAGAAAGACTCTATATGTTTGATAGTACAAGTGAGTAGGGTATAATGTGATTGTGATGGTGTAACTGCTACCAAAACACTATCTTACATAACTGACAGAAATGCTGCCTCTTATGTTGAACAGAAAAAAAAAATGCGATTTCAGTAAGGTTTGAAGGCAAGTACCTCGCTCGTGCAAGTGTCAACACTGGAGTCCTGCCTAGCTTCAGGCTTGAGGCGCAAGCTGGTGGTAATAAGAGGTGACCTCGCCCTTGCATTTCGCGTCTCGGATGATGTTATACGGTTCGTGGCATCTCTCAGCTGTGCTGCTTCACGTTCCTTATCTTCCAGTGCCGATTTTAGTTTACCAATCTGACAAGGGCAGATGTCGTACCATGAGTGATCAAAAACAAAGTTCCAAGGCCTGCTACGTCTCACAACTCAACAACACAATCACAATGCCATACATACCTCTTCCTTCAGGTCTTTGACCTGTGCACCTTCCTTGTTGACACGGGCCGCGCCAAGTTCTATGGTGGCTACGCGCTCGGCGAACTTGAGAGTGCTAATTGTTTCACCAAAAGAATCTGCTTCAGGGTTCACATGCACAAACATCAACGTCTTTGCCTGGCCGCCTGTATCACAAGAAAAATAAATGATTAGCAATGTTGGCATTCTTGACAAAACATGTTTTAAATCTTCTAAGAGAGTTTTTGTACCTAAGGCGTCTTGCAGCACTTGTGTTAGCTTGCTGTTCCGGTATGGAACGTGTGAACTCTTCTGGGCTAGTGCCGCTATAACATCACCAAGTGCCGATAGTGATTTGTTGATGTGCTTGGCTTCAGTCAGTCTTTCTCCGGCGGCCTCAGATTTGTCCACCCTCTCACTTCCCGCGAGATCCACCAGGTGAAGGCATCCTCTTAAAGTTGAACCAGAAATTATCTCCTTCCCTTGCACATGAACTGTCAACACACTGAAGAAGGGAAGCAAAGTTACCACATGCAGTGATTATGGCTATGTCGCAGATGTTCGATGATATGGTCTATACAAATGATGCAAGGAGATTATACGATAAGGTTCATCATACTAGTTTAATATAATTAATACCTGTGTGAGCGGCTACTTCGTTCATTAAGAGCAGTCGCTCCAACCGCCCGATTTCTGTGGCCAAGTTTCATCAGGTCCAAAACATCCTTTGTGCACTTCACAGGCACTAAATTGGCATCAGGGATGTTGAGTCCATTTACATGAGAATTGTTGCGAATCTCTAATGTGTGTACGGTTAAGAAAAAAATCCAGAAGGAATTTTTATGGAACCAAAGTTTTGATGGTGAAGCAAGAAAAGTAAGCATAAAAAGCAATATATTTCATATGCACATTGCTAACATGGAAAAGGCATTTTTGGGAAATCATGGAAGGATATCGTTTGTTTGCACCATCAGCCATCAATAGATCTCTCACTTGTTCATTGTATATTTCAATCATCTGAACCTTCACATCATATGCCGTGGTATCTGATCTGTTTTGAGAAATATCAAACAGATCATTTAGTGACCGGTAGTTTACTCCCAAGGTCTCCTCTGCTGTTATGTCTGGACCACTCTGAGTAACATATGCAAACAACAAATACATTGTCAGAAAAAAACAAAAACAAAAAAACCATGGCATGTAACGAAAATAATGACTAGACATGTTTCAATATTGAAGATCTTTATCCCTTCGTTGTAGTTTTTTTTTATTGGAACTCCTTCCGTTATAGTATTGCATTCATCGATGCATGCCCCACAAATTTAATGGTGTGAACTAGAAAGCAAAAGAAATGTAGAATTACCATAGTGTAGGTTTTTCCCGATCCTGTTTGACCATATGCAAATATACAAACATTATAGCCGTCCATCACTGATCTTATAAGTGGTTGTGTATCAACATAAACTTCAGCTGTTACAAAGAAAATGAAAGTGAGTAGACTTGGTAGCACTAAGATTTGCAATCAGAAGTACACCATCTCCTAGAAATTTACTTTATGGTTTCCCAAAGTAACATATCATTCTTGTAATTATTAATCATGTAAGGCTTTGTGCAAAATCAACAAGTAATTTTCTCTCGGAATAACTATATAACCAAAAAAATAGCATAACTTTCTTCTGAATCATCAACTCTTCTTCAGGAAAGTACTGGAGGAATGCAATTGATTTGCGGTACATGGGAAAGATGACGTACATTGTGAAACATTAGGTCCAAATATTTTGTTGAAAGAGAATATCTTCCGTCCATCCTTTCCTTCCTTTTGAGGGTTCATAATCATGATCTCCCCATTTTCCCCAATATGATCAACAGTAGATCGTTGATCAGGTTGGGACTTCGGTAAAGGTTTCACTCTACAGTAGACTCGAATGCTACCTAAGAAACATATTTGAAGTTGTCAGTAACTATTTATCTTACTGCAAAATAAAATGAATTGAATCCATTTTAGGTTTACCTCTAAGATCTTGAACTTGATTGTACAGCTTACGATTTTCCTCCAGTAACTTGTGGTAAGCATTATGGTTCTGAGCCTCAAAATAGCTTTCTGCAACATTAGAATAATGTTTAGAGACCAAAGAGCGCGATGATTGACAAAATTACAAAACCATTACTCACCTAGCTTCATCAAGTCTTCCTCCCATTTAGCTCGAGTAGATTCAACTCGGGACTTCATCTCATTGAAGGATAGTTTTAACTTCTGAATATTTCATGTTTAGAAGAAAAATGATAATTAGATAGTGTCCATAAAATAGATGTCCAAATTAATTCTGTGTATTTTAACCCTGAACAAGATATTTTTCATTAGAGAAGTACAAAAGTGGTAGGTAATTTTATTCTTCTTACTGTTATTTATGTTAAAAAAAAGGGAACTGACAAGGAAAACGTGGACTTGCCACTAAATACTTAACATGCAGCTTGACAGTTCACCAGCTAGCAGTTTATGTTATAAGGGAAAAAAAACGGTGTTGGTTACATGGATGGTATTGATCATGATAAACTGGCAGCTACCAGGTTAAGCAGTACAAAAATGTACAGCATTCCCTACCTTCAGCTCTTCTTGTTGGTGTTCAAGTCCTTTCCCGTCACCCAAGTGTTTGCGGCTACCACAGGGCAATTGCAAAGATTTTGAAATAGCTTCGATCAACTCCAATTTAGAGCAAACACCACTTTCATCTTTCATCATCTTCCTTAAAAGTGATCTGACCTGTTAGATAGTACATGTTCAAAAAGTAGGTATCAGTCACTGGTGCAGAGTTTTTAGTTTTCAGGACTGCTAATGACAAATGCTCCCTTTTGCCTATTTGGTGGTGTACATTATCATAAGGAAAAGAAAAGATACCGAGGAGTACAAATATGATACCGCACCTGATTCCGGTGGGACACAAGCAGAATGGTGAATTCTTTAGAGGCTTGCTCAAGTATTGTTTCAAGGACCTGAAAATCCACCACCATAAGTTAGTCCACAGGTATTCAGCATTGTTTGGTGAGGAGATCAGTTAAACTAGTACTAAAAGGGGATCAACAATATATAAGAATAAGCAGAACATACCTACCATATCATCTAAAGGCAAGTCGTCAGCTTCGCTCCATTCCAGAAGGAATGCCCACACAACTCGAAGAACAAACTGCTGGAAAAGTGAGTGCTGAGATTCTTCAACTCTGGTTTCCTCAAGGGAGACCTCGGAGAGAAGATGAACAAATTCCAGCATCTGTTGGTTCTGGTCAGCTGAGCCTCCAAACCTGGATGAATGTGAAGGCAACCTCTTGCTTGGAGGCGCAATCTTAACAATGGCTCCATACCGCCATATACCGATTCCACCTGAAAGTTTCCACTCGTGATATCCTTTGAGACAGAGAATGCAGTCCACAACTTTCATTGATGAACCTCCCTGTCAATGTTGTATACAGAATTCAGATGCCACATTTTCAAAATATTAAGCTAAATGTCAAAGCTAGCAGTAACACATAATTCTTAATCTTATTAGTAGCAAACTTTTTAAAATTGGGTAGCTTGATTGAAGATATTTTTTTGATGAAAATCTGTAGGAGAGGCCACGGTATAAGAAATAGGAACCTAAATTTGAGTCCACGAGGACTTGAACCATGGTTGAAGATATTTCATACTTGCTCCATTTCTGTCTCACTAAGATAGTCTTGAAATATTGGTCCTAAGTTAATATGAGTACTGACAGAAGCGACAATTTCCAACGATAAACTTTAACCTTTCAGGCTATAGTGCTATATATTTGAGTAAATAATTGCAATGATATACCCAGAACAAGAGGGCAACAGTTGGAGCAATGGTAATGCTAAGGCAAGGCCGTACCTTCTCAATGTCGGAAGCTTCAAATTCCAAGAGATTCATCTCACTAACTGCAACGAGGAAGTTCCTCATGTTCTCGAAGTACTGGATGGCGGACTGCGCCGCTCCATCAGACCACTGCACCGTGTCAATGGGATTCTCAACGACCTGCCGAATCAACAACAGGCACTGAGATCCCATGTACCAGAACCCAATCGATCGGTTTATGGTTGGTGTTACGAGGGATGTACTACGTACCTTGGGGATGGCGCCGGGGTTGACGCGGTTGAGGACCTTGCAGAGGATGAGGCCGTTGCGCAGGGCCGTGCAGAACTCCTCCTCGGACGGCCTGTCCGGTAGGGCCTCCACCGCCGCCGGCGCCATTTGCCGCAGCCATCGCGCCGCCTCGCACCTCCGCGCAGCTGCGTATTTGGCAACGGAATAACAGATCAGTCAGGGAGGTTACTAATTATGCGTCGCGATTTGTGCAGACAAACACGAAGAAGGGAGACCGGCAATCTGAGATGTTGAATTCATGTGAGCGATCGCAGTTTAATCAGTTGGTACTCCCGATTAAACCAACTGAATACCGCATGCAGTAAATGCATCTCGACTTAAATCAAGCACGAACGATCACTGCTGCCGTAAACAAAGCTTAACTCCTACTACTGCTGTCCCGTACCAGCACTTATCCACTAATGCACGGGCGCACCCGTCTGCCAGTGCCGCGACTGAGCACAAGTCCTCACCGAGCAGAGCACTCAATCCAGTTCTCGTCGCCGCAGATCAACTGAACGACACTCGAACACCAACGCAGCGGCCCAAATGCAGATCGGCGCTCAGGCATCGCAGCAGAAAAGGCGAAACGCGTAGCAGGGAGGAGGCGCTCCCACCACACACGCGGAAGGAAGGGAGAACTCACCGGCTTCCTCGGCCTTGCGCAGCGCCATCCCCTCGTCGTTGATCTTCCCGTCGTCCGCCGCGCCCAGCAGCCTCATCTCGTCCGCCGCGCCGCCGTACCACCCGCAGATCACACGCAACTCGAGCTCGTCCGCCGTACTGTACCCCAACGGTAGGCAGGCAGGAAGGAGTGTTTGAAAAACTCCGACCCCGAGGCAGCGCAGAGGCAGTATGGGTGCAGAGGAGGGTGGGCTTTAACTGAAACTTTCCAAGGTGGCCTCGTCAGCGATATTTTGAACTCACGGGGGTGCTTCAGCCAGCGAGAGCTGCCGCGCTGAAACATAGGAGCGTCCGCTGCGGGTCGACAAACAGCGGGCAGCGACGCCGGCCAATGGAGCCGCGACGAGTCGGAGCCCACGTGCTCGCTGAGTGTGGGCGGTGCGCATCGACTGCAGTTCAGTGGCGTATTTATGCTCGGAGCCCCAAAGATTCAAACGCCCTTTTTATCCTCTTGTTTCTGTCCGATTACGCTTACGCGACGCCAGGGGATCGATTCAAAGTTTCAAACGGTCGATCTGGTGGTGGTCAGATGAGATCCAACACCGTGCATGGATGCGTCAGTGGCTGTACTGCGTGCCTTTAATTTTTTTTATTATGATTGCATTGCAGTAGACGGGTGTGGATTATGGCCGTATGGGACTACGTGTGTGGGGTAGGGGCATCGACTGGATGTTTATAATAGCATTTCCAACGCCGATCCTCAAACCATTCACAACTGTCTGGACCCCGCGATCCGGACATGTTGTGCCATCCAACACGGGCCTGTATCGTTCGCTCGACGGTCCGGACGCACTTTTTCCCGCAAATCAAAGACAAATTAGGGGGGCTCTGCGGGCGTCTGGACCACTGTCACGCCCGCGTCTGACTACCCTGGCCCATCAAAAAAACCCTCCCTCGCCCGCACGCGCTTCCCGCCCGAAACAGTCGGCGCCGCTCCAGAGCGTTAGTGCTGCATTCATGCCCGGCCAGAGCGGATGTGACCTCTCACTACTACCGGCATTGAAGCGGCGGCGGCCGAGAGAGCGCCGCCCGCGCCGCTTCCCGGTGCAGGTGGCTGTTCCGCGTTCAAACGACACCCCGCCGGTCCGTCGCCCCTACTTTAATGATATGCAGTTGCTAAGGAACCTACTCCGGCGCCACCCGTCCGTCCGTCTGCCGCCCACCATTAACCTCATCGCCGCGGCCCATTGCCATCCACCCGCTATATAAACTCTAGCCCCGGCCATAGCCGCAGTCATCCTCCTCCGGTCCCTTTCTCCTCTCCGCACCACGCCTGCCATGGCCTCCTCGCGCTCCAAGGCCCTCTGGGGCACCCTCTCCTCGGAGCAGAAGAAGGAGATGACCGTCATTGCTGCCGGTTGGCAGGCCGGCCAGCAGACGGAGGCCGACGACGCCCCAATGGAGGACGAGTCGGCGCCACCCTCCTCGCCGGTGCGTGTGGGCCTCACCATCGGCGAGGCCCGTGCGCACTACACGGACATGCTGCGGGAGGAGGAGGAGGCCAAGTTCCGGCAGGCGCAGACCGACCAGGCCCACAACCTCGGCCTCCTCGAGGAGCACCAGCGCGCGGAGGAGCAACTCACCGTCGGCACGGCCATCGTGTCGGACGTGGACGTGGCGGAGCAGGAGACGCTGGTCGATTCCTACCGCTCCGCCCGCGACATCCGTTGCGACCGTTGGCGGTACCGCCTCTATCAGGCGGAATTGGCGGCCGCCTACAGGGAGTTTGACGAGACAGCGGATGAGGCGTGGGGCAAGAGCGACAACGAGGAGGACATCGCTAGCTCCGCCCCGGTCGCGCCCCGCCGCCACGACCACGAAGCCGGCACGTCCGCGGGCGCCGCCGGCAGCGAGGAAGAGTAGTGCATGTTAGGTCGCGGGTCTCAAGAAGGCCACTGCTCTTCCCCTCCCATTGCTTGGTGGGCTGAACATCGTCGGCCGATTAGCCGCTTGGCGGCAACGTGGAGGCGGACAACTTCACTTTCCGGGGCTCCGGAGGCGGAGGTCATGGAGGCGGGGGTGGAGAGCATCGAGGCGGAACTGGAGAAGGCGAAGGCGATAGCTTGAGCTTCAGTTCTTGGGGCTCATGGCCGGACATGGGGAACGGGCGCTGGCGATCATTTAGATTAGGTTTAGAGTACAGTTTGTCCGGTTTATATGATAAATGTAATGAATTTCGTTCGGTTTATATGAAAAAATGTTTGAAATGTAATGAATTTTGTCCGGTTTATGTGAAATCCGTCCTGTTTGCATGAATTTCGTCCGGTTAGTTCAAATAGTGGTTAAAATATATACGGCCAGCGTTAGAAGGCCGCCTCCCACATCCGTATCCGCATATTGGTCCCATCTATCCGTAGACGGATGCCGGAGCAAATTTGCGGGTAAGCCTTGGAGATGCCCTAACTGCCCGAAAACGAGATCGCGTTGCTTCTTCGGTAATTTCCGTAGTTATTAGGAGTATTGACGTGACAGCCTTTTGCTTTTGTTCTTGTCATCATAGAGCAAACAACACAAAAGAGAAGGCGTCGTCCACAGCGTTTGGGAAAGTCGGCAGTTTAAGCAAAAGGGAGGCTATGCCCTAGGGGTGTGTTTGGTTTGAGGATGCAGTGGAGCGTGATGGGTTGGTTTCATCCGTAGCCTCCAGTTCCAGTGTTTAGTTACGAGTCGAATCAGAACCTAGTGATCCTCAGGGAAGGAATATTCCCTTGATTTGCTTCACCCAGTGCTTCCACCAGATCCTTGGAATCACTTGGTTAATCCTCTCTTTCCAGCTAATAGGTAAAGAGCTTAAAAAAAGCTAATAGGTAAGGGAATTTCTAACCGATCCCCTAAAACTTAGTGGAGTATCCGGCCGAGTAAAGTTAGTGGAGTAAATTTTTACTCCACTAACGGTGGCCGCACCTAGCCGATCCCCTATAGTTAGTGGAGTAAAAGTAAAATTTTGTAAATTTTGTGTCCTAGCCGCATGAACTTCAAACACTACACAATACATATCTTAAAAACATTCAAATTAAAACATGCATAGCATAACCGTCATAAGATAAAGTTTCATCATCGCGTTTTTCAAAGTAAAACATGCGGAGTTCACCCAAAAGACATCACTTCAAACACAATGTTTGATCCAAAATCACCACAAACATAGCATGTATATGTTGTGTATTGAGCCAACATTTGGCATGCACCACCACCCCCTCGGCCACCACCACTCAAACGATGTCGTCGGCGAAGAAATCAAATCCACCATCCTCTCGGCCACCATCACCACCGCCATCCTCTCGGCCACCACCACCATCAACACCGCCATCCTCTCGGCCACCACCATCAACATCATCGCCACCATCCTCTCGGACACCACCATCAACATCATCGCCGCCATCCTCTCGATCACGAACAATCACTATCGAATACCAACGGGACGCGAGGTTTTATTTTTACCTTGTTGGCATTTCATCGAGCACTTAGCGGCCACGTTTTTTGTTGCCGGCTGCGGCCGCCGCTCGCGCCGGAGCAGTCGCCATAGGAGCAGCCGGAGTTGCCGCACGAGGCGTAGGCTTTGGACGAGGCGCCGCCGCGGTCTTCTTCATCTTCTTCTTGGCGGCCGCCTCGGCGAGCGCCGCCGCCGCCGCCATCAGCTTTCGAGCCCGTTTGCCTCCGGTAGGTGCGGCGGGAGGGCGGCGTGCCGTTGCCGGGGACGTGGTGGCCACCCTGGACACCATTGGCGTGGTTGGAAGCGGAGCTTGGACCCGGTGGTTCTTTGTCATCCCCAAGCTTTTTTTCGGCACCGGCGGCGGCGCATGGGTGGTTTCCGGCAGCGAAAAGCCGGCGCCGGTGGCCGGCGGGGTGAGCGGGGGGGGGGGGGGGTTGGCTATCCATTCCGGCCGGCTCAGAGGTCATCGGTGGCGGGGGCGGGGGGTGGCGGCGGCGGGGGCGGGAGGCAGTGCGGCGCGGGAGGGAGAGAGGGAGTTTTACTCGGCCGCAGCTCGATGGAGTATATTTAGGGAAATCTTGGGGGGGGGGGATAGGGAGTTGGAGTAAAAATTATACTCCATTAACGTTTTTAGGGGATCGGCTAGGTCCGCCGTAAGGGAGTAAACCAAAAAATTTACTCCCTTATGGCCGTATTGGGGATCGGTTAGAAATGCCCTAAAGAAAAAGAAATGACCCTCCTCTCACCGCTTAATAATTGCTCACCCCCGCACCGATTCCTACCCCCTAAGATGAAGATGTACTAAATAAGAGCATCTACACCCGGATTTGGCAAATCCGATCCCTCAAACGCCCGCGGACGCGACCGGGCGTGTCCGCGGACAGTGACCGGTCACGCCTCAAACTTGGTGCTATGCATCCGAGTCTCTCATATTTCATCCCCTAGAGGCACTTACCGAGCGGAAATAACTCCCCCTGCGTCGCCTTCTCTGGCGACTCGGGGGTGATTCAATCGCCCCGCCGCTGTACTCTCCCTTCCTCCTCCTCATGTCGCCATCGCCAGAGGCCCTGTCGGCGAAGCCCGGGCGGGTCCGGGGACGGCGGCGTCGGGGCGCTCCCTTGAGTCGGCCTCTCTCCCCCGGCCTGGATCTCATTGGCGGCAACCCACGGGATGGCTCGGCTGATCCGTGCGGCGGCTGCCCACGGGATGCCTTGGCCGGATCCGTGGGAGACGGTGGCGGGGTTGCGGCACTCGCCGGTGGGCGGCGGCATGGCGTCGTCGACGCTGGGAGGCCCAGATGCGTGGTGGTGGCTGGATGGCGTGCACATGGCGGCGGCGGCACTCCAGTGGTCTGGCGTGGCGTCTTCTTTGAGCGGCATGGTCCCCGATCTGATTCATATCTCATCGGGTCTACCTCGGGACTGTCTGGCCTAGAAGGATCCAATCCTCCAGTCATGGTGGTCTTGTGGTGACAAAGGTGGACATGATGGTGCAGCTAGGCTCTTTTTTCTGGAGGAAACGGAGACTGCCGGCGAAAGCAGACTTTGATTGCGGTCAGAGCCAACGACGACGGCGCCTATGGGCGTTGCTACCTTGATGAAGGCGTCGACATGTAGTCTTCGGCTCCCCTCCCAGAATACTTGAGGGGAAACCCTAGGTCCGGGTTTGCCCGAATCGGATGATGGCGGCACTTGGGGCCGTTCCCCGCTGGGGGTATCATCTTGGAGTTGGGCCTAGCCAGCGAGACTAGTGGCGGTTCGCCGGTTGCTTGTGTGCCGTCGGGTAGGGATGATCCGTTGCTGCGGTGTGGCCTTGCGAACATGGTGCACAATGGTAGTCCAGGGATGTGATCGGAAGTGTAGATGGCCCGGTCATGTTCGACGATATTGATGACTTGTTGCAGCCATGGCGGCGCAGTGTAGGCTCGTGGTGTATTGTCTGGGGCCAGTGGTCATGCCAAGATTTACCATCGACAAACACTTGCACCGGAGGCATGGGATCGCCGGAGCATCTCCATGAGATTTTGGCAGTACCATCTATTCTCGCCATTTGAGCTACGACTGATGTCACTCCAACGTCGACGAAGGTTCTGGTTCCGCGGACGGTCTTTGGCAGGCCGCTTGCATAGTGTATGCACATTTAGTCTGCTTGGCTGTGTCCACGTCCGGATCATGTGTGCTTGCACCATCTTATTTTGGCTCAACACCTGGGCGTGGATTATCGTTGCTCTTTTTTTCATGTTCTTTTTGTTTTCTATCCGCTTTGGCATAGCTTCGGTCTTGTATGACTTTGCTAGTTGCTGGTGTGATTTTTGTGTGCGTGTGTCCGTGTTGGCTGTGTGCATCCTAGCTATGCAGAGGCCGGACGTGTGCTCTTTATGTTTGTATCCCTTTGATGCTCCATATTGAGATAATAAAATCCATTCTTTGTCGAAAAATATTTCATCCCCTAAATCCATACAAACCATGCAAAAGAAATCCTACGTACTATGAACACGCTAGCTAACAACGCTTCGTCGTCGGATATGTCCACGACGTCGGTGTCGGACGCCGGGTGGATGGGCACGTAGGAGGGCTCCGGCTCCTCCTCATCCATATACGCGAGCATCTCGTCGACTTCCGTGGCGTGCTCCGCCTCCGCCTCCTGCCGACGACTGCGTCTAGCCTCTGCCTCCGATTCCGACCGGAGGGAATCGAGGATCTCTTGCTTCTCCGCCTGCAGATCCGCGTCCCCATCGTCCCCCACATCATCCTCCTCCTCAAACTCCTCCTCCACCACCTCCTCCTCCTCCTCCACCTCCAAGTCCTCATCCGGATCCACCGTGTCCGGAGGTATCCCGGCGGTGATCCGGGCTTCGCGTCTTGCCCGGATCTGCAGCCGGCGCTCCGGCGTCAGATATGGGTAGCGCCTAACCCAGCAGCGTCCTGGCATGGCTACTAGTGCTGGCGGACGGCGAGTGGAAACTGGCGGTGACAGCGGTGTAATTCCATGTTATTGCAAGAGGTAAGTTAATTAAGGTAAAGTTGATCTAGTGCTGCAAAAAATAAGCAAATTAATGTGATTGCGCGGCGTATGGAAAAGGTGAGGTCAAATATGGCGTGGTGGGGGAAAACTGGCTACATTAAAACAATAGATGGAGGGACATGATGAGAGGGGGAATCGATTGACGAAGTGTTCTGTCTGACAGAAAAAGAACCAATACTTATTTTTTAATCTTTAGCAAACATGTTGTTGCCCAACATTAAGTTGAGACCCTTACGAATAACAGGACGACTAGAGATCCAATGTCAAGCAAACGAAAAGCCGAAATGGCAACACAAGGGAATCAATACTAGCCATTCTAGGCTACATAGCGACGCAGCGCCAGCAAAATGAGAAACTAAACCGAAGATCCAGAAGCGATTGTCCCCTTCAGAACTTCATGCGGGCAGCTCCCTGGCCGGTAGTGTCCCGTCGTGAAGCTCGCCGGAGCTCATGGCAGCGGTATCAGATGCTTGACAGCAATCGATCCAACAATGGCTGGTCCTTTGCTCTCGTCGGAAGTCTCCGAAGCGGTAAAAGCACCATAATTTTGTAAATTAACCAGCCGGATGTTCAAAAGTTTTTCCCTTAGTAAGGGCATCTCCAACGCCGACCCGCAAATGTCTCCGGTATATGTTCAGACGTGGTCCGTGGGCATGATGCCGGAGTAAGCCATCCAATGCTAATCACAAAGTATCCAGTTGGGAGGAGAAAAAGTAGGTGGGGACCATGGATGTGGTGGGAGGAGAGAGGAGAGGGGACCATGCATGTGGTGGGAGGAGAGAGGAGAGGGGACCATGCACGACCGATGCCTAAGCATAATTCTAATTCGAATTCCTAAACCGCTTTATATGTTTCTACAAGTGGGCGAAACCAAGTCCAGATATGTGCATACATGCAGTAGATGCGTATCCCATACACCACTACCATCCATCTCCACTCGGGTTACCGAATGGTAATTAACTAAGGGTTTCCCCGTGAACGCAACTAAGGCGGTCTCCGTTTATCCCCTATTGCAATGATCCGGGAAAGGAGGGAGATAAGCACCGCACTACTGGCCTCCTCATCTCACCTTCACACAAAATAGTAATAACCTTTCGTGCAAGGAAGGAATATGTTGAATGGTCGAATTTACCCACCATCAAGAAGATCATTAATGTAAACATACAAAGAGGATGCCAAATCCTATTATCATTCAATCGTAAACATACTAGGGTTCCTCTATACCCCAAGAACTAAGGAAACTACTCGCACATCGAGGGCGTAAACATCGCGGAGTGAATCATGATGAACATGGTGATAGCGTCTAAGTAATACAAATGTGAATCATGCCAACTAATGTATTACAAAGAATGGAGATGGGAAGGTGATGACGAAGACGATTGGTGATGATGCCCTCTTGATGCGGTGCTGCGACTGCAGAGTCCTTGGATCGATTCCTCCTCTGGAATGCTCGTGCACATGACAACCTGGCGAAAACATATGACAACCTGGCGAAAACATATAAAAGAGGTGCGCGAACGCGGTAAAATCCGAAGAATCCTCTAGCTATGGAATGAAATAAGTGGTGTAAAACATCACAAAAATCAGACTCATCAACACCAAAGCATAATATAATCACAATTCTCGTCGTGTCCATACCAAGGGCATTTTCCATCTCCCGGCCCGTGGCGCTTGGTCACTTGGTCACCGCTCGGGGTACAATTTTTGCCACTTGCCAAATGATCTTTTTTTTTATCTTCGCCAGAATCCTAGCTTTCCACAAGCCCATAATCTCACAAGGAGGTGTCTCTCGAAAGATTTCTTTGTAAAGAGATCTCATAGGAAAAAAAATCCCGGATGGTTCCAGTATCCATGAGAAATTGTCCACTCCACTGGAGAGGTGAATAGCGAGTAAGTCGTGTCTCAGCCCTTGCCATTTGTCGGCCTCCCCTTGAACCAGAGAGCGCTTGAATTTCGGAGCCCATCTATTATCCACCCACATGTCTGCTACCCTGGAATTAGGATTATCGGTAATGGAAAATAATCTTGGGTATTTAATGTGGAAAGCGTGATCATCACCCCAAAGATCCCACCATAATTGGGGAGCCTCCCATTGTGCACCTCAATTTTTTTTGCGAATTTTGTGTCCAAAGAAGATGATGAACTTTCCTATCACCTTTGCAAACTGGGTTGGTTAATGGACAAGCTAATCTCACGCGCCGCCCCTTGGTTAATATTTATTTTTAAATACCTCAATTCATAAACTACCCCGTCTGGTCTGGATTTTCCATGCCCATTTCAATTAGACACTGGTCCATAATCTTAGTATTAATCACTCTTAATCCTCCCACCTCTTTTGGCGAACAAATGGTTTGCCAATCCACCATATGATATTTTTGTTTACCTTTATCATTTTCCCTAAAAAAACTTGATCGGACCATGGCATACATAGAAATGTTTGTCAGACAGTCATTTACTAAGACAAGCCTCCCTCCCGAGGCCAAAAACTTTTGGGTCATGGTTCCACCACTCTAGTTGCCACTTTACCCACCACAAGCTCGAAATCGAGGATTCACAAACGCATGGTCGGTTATGGGCATCCCTAGGTATGCAATTGGGATGGTACCCAACTATGGATGACACCGAGCAGGTTTGGATATGGGTGGAGCCGCCCCATTTCCTTATCCGCCATGCCCAAGGTTATCCATCACCCGTACCAATACCCGTTAGCGGGTACAAATTTTCTCATACCTGCCACCTGACAGGGTAAACGGATACCCGCGGGTAAAAATACCCGCGTTTGCAACACATCAGCTTGAGCAGTACATAGTCACAAATAACAACATATACTCCTAAAAAACAACACATCAAATCTGCAGCATATAGTCATACACAATATCACACACTCATGCCAAGGTATCTAGCATCTACTACATATAAATAGCTAGGCCCCATTAACACATTTCTCTCAACATACAAGCCACCTCAACATGCAACATGCATGGAAAAATCCCACCTCAACATGCAAACACACATAAGAAATTCCATTCTATGTTAATTTTTCACATTTAATGAATATTTAAAACTATTAAATAATCAAACACAATTTATCATATGTATTTTCATTTCTATTCCCATATCATTACTCCAAATATTCATGTTCCAACAACCAAATCTCACACAAATACATTGCAAAACATCCCCTCAACAACGTGCGAGGTATCATCAAGTAGAATTATTTTGGCCGTACATAAGGCCACAAAATAAGCATTACAATAAAGTGTTGGCACTTTAACAAATTCAACCAAAATAAAGTCGAGCAATCTAGCGGTAGCAAAACGAAGGTAAATAATATGTTAGGTACATGGGTAAATAATACTGGAGGCCCGCTTTGTTAGATTTTATATGGGTACAAAGGTATGGATCATGCGATCCCATACCCTTACCCGCTCTCCCCAATGGGTTTGATATTTCCCTATATATATGTCCATGGGTAGATTTTTGTCACATACCCATACCCAAATAGGGTTTTTACCCATCGAGTACGCGGGTAATGGGTACCCATTGCCAACCGAACTTACAATTCATCATATGCGCAGCCCTAAGTTGTGATTCAAGGTATCCCCCGGTTACTATAGCTTTGCTCTTCTCGAACTTTATTTTAAGCACGGACATAGCCTCAAAGCACATTAGAGAAACTTGAGGTTAATTATTGCCTCGACGGAATTTTTGATGAAGATGAGAGTACCATCCGTATATTGGAGACGCGATAATCCACCAAGCACTAACCTGGTTGTGACACCACAAATATGACCCGCCGCTTTGGCGTGATCAAGAATTGCCGCAAGGGCATCCAAAACTACGTTAAATAAGAGTGGGGATAGCGGGTCCCCTTGCCGCACTCCCCTAGCATTAATGTTGACAGCCGTTTGCCCTCCTCTAGCTAATTGCATCATGCAACTAATCCAGGTAGGGTCGAAACCTTCTTTTTGGAGGATTTCTTTGAGGAACACCCACCTCACCCTATCGTAGGCCCTTTTAAAATCAATCTTAAGTATGAACACTTTTTCTTCCGTGCATAGGATTTCGTGTAGCGCCTCTTGAAGCACCACAATACTGTCCAAAATATTTCGCCCACAGATAAATGCGTTTGGTTTGGATGTATCACCTTATTTGTTGCGGGCGCTAATCTAGCAGTGAACCCCTTTGCCATTAACCTAAAACTCACATTTCTCAGAGTTACATGGCGGAATTGGCGAATGTTGTCTGCCCCTTTCACCTTGGGCAACAACGCCAACATACCATAATTTGGACGGCGGCAGTGATAGTTCAGTGACCTCAATGTAAATTCTATTATGTTTGAGATGTTTTGTCCTTCTGGCGAATATTTATAATAGATATGGATCCTTTTTCATGAAACACATTTAGCAGTTTAGCGAGGAAACTACACTTTTCGGGTACATTTTTTTAACACAATACAGACACAGACGCTCATAAATACGCGCATACACTCACCCCTTATGAACGCGCACACGCACACCCTACCCCTATGAGCATCTTCGAGAGACTGAGCCGGCATATCATCTTGAGAGACGAAGTTACCATAGACGCCTCGTAGTCGACGACGGGTGTCGGAGAGTGGGATCCTCCAAGTCCTGGTTCGAACACTGGGGGCCTGCTTCGCTACCTATCTACCTGACGGTGACCTTGGCGGGGCTACGGCGAGTGGAGCACGACGGGAACGCACATACACAAGGCACGGCAGGGACACAAGGGGCTACCCAGGTTCGGGCCACCAAGCGGTGTAAAACCCTACTCCTGCTTGTCTGCAATTGCTGTGGAGAGAGTGTGCTCTCATGTACAAGGTAGGAGAAGGTGGAATCGTCCCTTCTCTAAGGTAGCAGCACTGTCCCTTATATAGCTGCCTTGGTCCTCTTCCCCAAAAATATTGGCGGGAAGGGTTGCCACACAACGACAATTCAAAGGGGGACAGGCGCTTAGTCCTATCCTGACAAAAGTAGTCTTCGCCTAGAAAAGACGCCGTCCATGACGCGTTGTGGGCTCGCTGATGACATCTGCCCTAGCGCCCTGCGTCACCATGGTCTTCTTGCACCGAAGTGGTAAGCTTTGGATCTTGCTTTGGGGGAGGCAGCCGTAGCTGCTCCTTTATCACCAAAGAGGAAATCTTCCCTGACCACGCCTGCTGGCACGGCCTCTGCTGTTGTCATCTTGTGCAGGCGCGTCACCCACATGGTAGGCACGTAGCCACGCAACCTGTGCCGCAAGGCTCCCCCCACGGAGGGCCTCGCGAGAGGCTGCCTCACGAGGGAGGCCTCGCGAGGCTGCCTGCCGCAGGAGATAGTTGTCGGTTGAGCCTCCCCTTGCGGAGTGGGTCCTCGCGAGGCCTGGCCCTCACGAGGCGTCTTGCTTCGCGGTGCCCACGGCTGGGCCGCCTCTCGAGCTCCTCGTAGGACGTCACTTCCTGGGCCGCAGGCAGATGGCCCGTGGTACCCTTGTTTCCACTGGGCCGACAGTAGCCCCCGGGCTCGCGACGCGCACGTATCCGCCCGTTGGGAACGAAATGGAGCGGGGCCTAAGTAGACTGCAGGACCCAGGTAGGGACGCGTGGCAGCACGACGGGACGGAGGCGCCCCCACTTCCCCCACGACGCCTCGGTAATTGCCCACCTGCCATAAAACTGACATGCGTGGGGCGCGGGCACCATCATTGCCTTCCTCTGCATGACTCACCTTCCCCGCGCTCCGCTCCTTGCGATCTCCTCCTCTTGCTCCCAAGCCTCCTTCGCGACCATGGCTCCCGCCGCCAAGAAGAACAAGGAGCCGGCGACAGCAGAGTTGGAGCCGGCCCTACAGAGGTCCAACATCCTCAACGTGGAGGGACTGGACAAGGTGCGCCCCATGGTGGCTTGCGACCACAACGAGTGGAAGGCCACGCGGATCTGGCCTGGCTCGCGCCGGGCCCATGATCTGGAGGCCACAACCTTCCCTTTCTTCGTCCACACCATCTTCGCCGGCTTGGTGCCGCCCTTCTCTGATTTCTTCTGCACCATCCTCGCCCACTACCAAATCCACGTGCTCCACCTCCAACCCAACTCCATCCTCCTCCTCACCATCTTCACCTATCTCTGCGAGGGCTTCTTGGGCGTGATGCCCTCGGTGGCTCTCTTCCGGACCTTCTACAGCCTACGGTTGACCGCGGCGAACCAGCGCTCGGGGTGCGCCTCGTTTCGCATCGTCGACGGGATGTCGCCGCACATCATCCCCATGAACATAACGAAGGTGGAGGGCTTCAGGTCGCGCTGGGTCTACTGATAACCCACAAGTATAGGGGATCGCAACAGTTTTCGAGGGTAGAGTATTCAACCCAAATTTATTGATTCGACACAAGGGGAGCCAAAGAATATTTGCAAGTATTAGCAGTTGAGTTGTCAATTCAACCACATCTGGAGACTAAATATCTGCAGCAGAGTGATCAGTAGCACAGTAGTATGGTAGTTTGATAGCAATAGCAATAATAGTAACAGTAACAGTAACGGTAACAGCAATAGTTTTGTAGCAATTGTGACAGTAGTAGCAACAGTAGTAACTTAGCAAAGAACAATATGTGAAAAGTGCGTAGGCATTGGATCGGTGATGATAATTATGTTGGATGATATTCATCATGTAACAGTCATAACCTAGGGCAACACAGAACTAGCTCCAATTCATCAATGTAATGTAGGCATGTATTCCGTATATAGTCATACGTGCTTGCGATAAGAACTTGCATGACATCTTTTGTCCTACCCTCCCGTGGCAGCGGGGTCCATAAGGAAACTAAGGGATATTAAGACCTCCTTTTAATAGAGAACCGGAACAAAGCATTAACACATAGTGAATACATGAACTCCTCAAACTACGGTAATCACCGAAAAGAATCCCAATTATTGTCACCTTGGGGTATGCGGATAATAACACATAGCAGGTGCGTATAACTTGCAAGATCGGATCAAGAACACAAATATATTCATGAAAACATAAAGGGTTCAGATCTGAAATCATGGCACTCGGGCCCTAGTGAGAAGCATTAAGCATAGCAAAGTCATAGCAACATCAATCTCAGAACATAGTGGATACTAGGGATCAAGCCCTAACAAAACTAACTCGATTAGATGATAAATCTCATCCAACCCATCACCGTCTAGTAAGCCTACGAAGGAATTACTCACTCCCGGCGGTGAGCATCATGAAATTGGTGATGGAGGATGGTTGATGATGACGATGACGGAAGACCCCCCTCTCCGGAGCCCCGAACGGACACCAGATCTGGCCTCCCGATGAAGAACAGGAGGTGGCTGCGACTCCGTATCATAAAACGCGATGAAACTTCCTCTCTTATTTTTTTCTCGGGGATTGTGAATTTATAGGCTTGAGATTAGGGTCAGCGGAGCCAAGTGGGACCCACAAGCCACCAGGGCGCGCCAGAGGGGTGGCGCGCCCTGGTGCCTCATGGGCACCTGGTGGCCCCCCTCCAGTGGGTCTTTGCTCCAGTATTTTTTATTTATTCCATAAAAATTCACCAAAAAGTTTCGTCCAATTCCGAGAACTTTTATTTCTGCACAAAAACAACACCATGGTAGTTCTGCTGAAAACAGCGTCAGTCCGGGTTAGTTTCATTCAAATCATGCAAATTAGAGTCCAAAACAAGAGCAAAAGTGTTTGGAAAAGTAGATACGACGGAGACGTATCAACTCCCCCAAGCTTAACTCATTGCTTGTCCTCAAGCAATTCAGTTGACAAACTGAAAGTGATAAAGAAAAACTTTTACGAACTCTTTTGTTCTTGTATCTATATATGTGCTTAAATAATACCCAGGTTTTCAGCAAAGATTATAACTAACCATGCAAATGATAACTCTTAGAAATTATATTCACTCATATCAATGGCATAATCAACTAGTGAGGAATAATAAAATATCTCAAATGCCAACACTTTGTCAAAACAATCATGATATAATATGACAACATGGTATCTCGCTAGCCCTTTCTGAGACCGCAAAACATAAATGCAGAGCACCTCCAAAGTTCAAACAGCGACTAAACATTGTAATTCATGGTAGAAGAGATCCAGTCATGATGCACACAACATTAACTATACACAATGCATGAGAATGACAATAGTGCTCTCAGGACTGGTGCTTGTTTGAGAAGGCGGTGACTCAACAATAAAAGTAAAATAACATAAAGTAAATAGATGGGCCCTTCGCAGAGGGAAGCAGGGATTTGTAGAGGTGCTAGAGCTCAAAGCTTAAATCAGAGATAAATATAATTTTGGGAGGTATGCCTTTCCTGTCAACGTCCCGACCGAGAGTTTTCAATATCTTCCATGCTAAACAAATTAGCGGCGGTTCCCAAGCGGTAAAGTAAAGTTTACTCCTCCTCCACCAACAAACACAAGCCATGGCTAGCCGAATCCTTGGGTGCCCTCCATACCAACAACTTTCCGGGGTAGTTTGTTTTATTATTTTGCAATTTTAATCATGGGACTGGGCATCCCGATTACCAGCCCCTCTCGTGCAAGGACAAGTGAATAAACACTCATCATGGGAATAACCCGCTTAGAATGGAAGATATTGACCGCCCCCTGTCACTCCATGAGCGGTACGGACACACAAAACGGATGTTCATTTGAATATTTAGAGGTGGCACATGCAAATTTACTTAGAACGTCAGAGTAATACCGCATATGGGTAGATATAGTGGACTCATCTGGAATAACTTTGGTTTAAGGATTTTGATGCACAAGCAGTATTCCTGCTTAGTACAGGCGAAGGCTAGCAAATAGGTTGAGAAGCGACCAACTAGAGAGCGAAAACGGTCATAATCATGCATTATGAATAATCAACATTGAATACTAGCATGAGTAGGATATAAGCACCATGAACATAAATATCGTGGAGGCTATGTTGGTTTTGAATCAACTACATGCGTGAACATGTGCCAAGTCAAGCCACTTGAAACATTCAGAGGAGGATACCATGTCATCATACTACATCACAATCATTTTAATACATGTTGACATCCAAGATAAATCATTATCCACTCCTAGCTACTTAAGCATGGCATGAGCAACTACAATCTCTAATTGTCATCATAAACATGTTTAATCATAATATGCTGAATCATGAATACTGAGTTAAACATATTTACAAAAACAAAAACAAGTTGAGTTCATACCCGCTTTTCCTTGGCACAGTCACTTCATCAAATTATCGTCATTATTGCCTTTCACTTGCACGACCGAATGATGTGAAAATAATAATAGTGCAAGAGTGCCATGGACTAAGCTGAATCTGCAAACATTTTATTCAAAGGAGAAGACAAGGTTGTATGGGCTCTTTGTTAGATCAATAATAATGCATATGAGAGCCACTCAACATTCTCATCATGGTCTTCTCCTCACAATGACTCAACGAAAGAAAAGAATTTCAGAGAAACACACTGAAATATTTTTGGAGTTTTTAGTTTTTTTTTTGAAGGAAACAAATTAAAGAAGACAAAACAAAAACGAGAAAAACTATTTACACGGGAATGCTCCCAACAGGCGAAAGAAGAAATGGGAAATCTTTTTGGGTTTTCTTTTAATACTACAGCTAATTAAACTAGAAGGAAAAACCGAAAAGAAGCGAGAAATGTTTTTAGATTTTCTCAAAGTTTTTTTTTCAAACACACAAGAAGAAAGCGAGAAAATAAAACTAACATGGATGATACAATGAAAGAGGATAAACACCGACAACTGGAATGAAATGTGTGATCATGAATGTAATGTCGGTGAGAAATACGTACTCCCCCAAGCTTAGGCTTTTGGCCTAGCTTGGTCAACGGCCATCCGTAGTAGCCATCCGGTCCCATATGAAAGTGCTGAGGCGGCAACACCTGAGCGTCCCAATTCTGGGCCTCATCCTCTGCCGCTGCCAATGTGTTCCGATAAGCAACGATGTCCGGTGGCATAATAGTATATCCATTCCTGGCATGAGAATCAAACAAAGCAGGTGCAGGCAACAGAATAATATCACGAGTGTCCTCACTAAAAACCAAGTTATAACGAATGTGGTGAGGAGGCTCAGGAGCATCAAGAAAGTGGTGGTCCCTCATAGACTGGTGATCTAAGTAAACTCTGGGCAACAAATAATCATGTGGGCGTATGTTAACATTAAAACGTCTCGCTAAGCGAGTAGCATAGATACCACCATGAATTTTACCCTTAGTCCTATTAGTGTGCAGGCGGCGTGCAACGATAGCTCCCAGGTTATAAGTGTTGTCATTATGTAGTGCGCGGCGTAAAATGGCAAAGTCAGGTGCACATAGCGCACCACCTTGCTCTCTAGCAGTCAAGCATTTCCCTATGAATAAGGCAAAGTAATGAACAACGGGAAATTGCAAGCTAGTGGCTCGGGCTTTCGACACGCCCCTTTCCTCTCCCACAGTTAAAGTGTGGAGGAAGCCCTCAAACTCCTCCGGTCGAGGCTCTCTTATTTCCCCCATCAAAGGGGATCAAACATATCTCACAAAATTCAGCAAGCGGTATCTGATGATGTTCAGCATATAAGTCAAAGCGCACCGCTGGGGGTTCGAGCCTACTCAGGAAATGAAAGTTTTGCACAAAGGAGTTCGTAAGGATGTGGTGCTGGTCACACTCATCTGTGAGGAAGTCGGTCAATCCGGCATTAGCAACAAATTGCGCGAACTCTTGGTACAATCCGGCTTCGTTCATGAAGGCATTGTGCGGCCATTCGCACGGCCGGACCTCCGTCCTACACGGAATGTTGAGGTCGCTGTCCGAGGAGTCCCCAAGGACTCCCTTGGCGTTCCGCTTCGAGGAACTCCTCCGGAAAAAAATCCATTTTCTCTACGAACAAATTTCTGAAATTTTTAGGCCACAAAATGATGTCAACAAAACTTCATAAGATTGATAGCAACTACTCATATGAATGTTTAGAGGCTATATTAAGCATTCAAACTACTTGGAACCCAAAGAATTCAACATGCAAGCTCATTTTTAGTAGCACCAAGAGCAGCTAATTATGCAAGATATAATCCACTAGAGCAAAAACTAATTGGAACAATGGAGGAGTCACATACCAAGTAGCAATCTCCCAAAACAGTTTCGAAAACGGAGCTCCGAGCAAAGAGATCGAAAATCTCAGGTTTGGGAGCAAGAACACGAGAGAGAGAGCTACCAGGAATTTTTGCTATAGGTAAGAGACGAAGTGGGCTAAAGGAATAAGTGAGGGGGTCCCTGTGGGGCCCACAAGCCCCCAGGGCGCGCCCAGGGGGTGGCGCGCCCTGGTGCCTCGTGGGCACCTGGGGCATCCCCCTGGTATGTTTCGAGTGCCAAAAATTCTTAAATATTCTATAAAAATTCAGGTAAAAATTTCAGATCTTTTTGAGCACTTTCATTATTGGGCACCCTTTTTTATTGCACGGATAATTCAGAAAACAAGACAATCCTGGCATTTTATTGCATTTAACTAAAATTAATAGAAAACAAAAAGTGGGTACAGAAGGTTGTGCTCACTAAATTCATCGGCCACATGCCCCTCAAAAAGAATCCATTAATAAGGTTGATCAAGTCTTATTAACAAACCATTTCCGAGTAATATGAAACCGAAGAACCTTCGTAAAACACTAGGTTACCTCAACGGGGATGTGTACCTCCCCAATAATTAGAGTTTCATATTTCTTTTTGACAGTAGGAAGAGGGAGTTGAAAACTTCCAATAGTAATTGTCGGAGTCTTTTCAATAACACGAATACCGTTTACTTGAAATTGTTTCTTCGGAAAGTGCACCGTATGTTCATTACCATTGATATGAAAAGTGACCTTGCTTTTGTTGCAATCAATAACAGCCCCTGCAGTATTCAAAAAGGGTCTACCAAGGATAATCGACATGTTGTCGTCCTCGGGCATATCAAGTATAACAAAGTCTGTTAAGATAGTAACATTTGCAACTACAACGGACACATCCTCACAAACACCGATAGGTATGGCAGTTGATTTGTCAACCATTTGCAATGATATTTCAGTGGGAGTGAGTTTATTCAAATCAAGTCTTTTATATAAGGAGAAGGGCATAACACTAACACCGGCTCCTAAATCACACAAAGCAGTTTTAACATAATTTCTTTTAATGGAGCATGGTATAGTTGGTATTCCTGGATCTCCTAGTTTCTTAGGTACTCCATCCTTAAAAGAATAGTTTGCAAGCATGGTAGAAATTTCAGCTTCAGGTATTTTCCTCTTATTAGTGACAATATCTTTCATGTATTTAGCATATGGGGCCATCTTTAAAATATCAGTCAAACGAGTACGCAAAAAGACTGGCCTAAGCATTTCAGCAAAGCGTTCAAATTCTTCCTCATCCTTATTCTTAGATGGTTTAGGAGGAAAGGGCATGGGTTTTTGAACCCATGGTTCTCTTTCTTTATCATGTTTTCTAGCAACGAAGTCTCTTTTATCATAACGTTTGTTTTTAGAAGGTGGGTTATCAAATTCAACAACAGGTTCTATTTCAACATCATTATCAGGTTCTTTATCATTATCTGGTTAAGCATCCACATGAGCATCATCATTATCATTATCATTAGGTGAATATTCATTACCAGATTGTGTTTCAGCATCGGAAATAGAAACATCATTATTATCCTCGGAGGGTTTTTCTACCTCAGGATCACTAGAAGTGTGCAAAGTCCTATCATTTTTCTTTTTCTTTTTCTTTTTAGATGGACTAGGTGCATCATCATTAATTCTTTGAGAGTCTTGTTCAATTCTTTTAGGGTGACCTTTAGGATAAAGTGGCTCCTGAGTCATTCTACCTCCTCTAGTCATTACTCTAACAGCATGATCATTCATATTGTTATTCATTTCATTGAGCAATTCACTTTGAGATTTAGCAACTTGTTTTAACTGGGTTTGAACCATAGATGCATGTTTACCTACACCTTTGACATCATTAGCAATTCTAAACAACAAGTCACTCAAGCGATCAATCATGTAGGCATTTCGTTTCAATTGTTTCATAACATAAGTATTGAAATGATCTAATGTAATTGTCAAATTCATACAAGCATTGACTAGGAGGTTTGTTATAAGGAATATCACCTTCATCAAACTTTATAAGAGAATTTACCTCAATCACCTGTGTTGGTGTGTCAAGACCATGTATTTCTTCAATAGGTGGTAAATTCTTAACATCTTTAGCTTTAATACCTTTTTCCTTCATATATTTCTTTGCTTCTTGCATATCTTCAGGACTGGGAAATAAAATACCCCTCTTCTTCGGAGTGGGTTCAGGCGGTGGTTCGGGAAGTGTCCAATCATTATCATTCTTCAATATATTATTCAATAGTTTCTCAACTTGTTCAATAGTTCGTTCCCTGAAAACACAACCAGCACAACTATCTAGGTAGTCCCTAGAAGTATCGGTTAGTCCATTATAGAAGATATCAGGTATTTCAATTTTCTTAAGAGGATGATCAGGCAAAGCATTAAGTAATTGGAGAAGCCTCCCCCAAGCTTGAGGGAGATTCTCTTCTTCAATTTGCACAAAGTTAAATATTTCCTGTAAGGCAGCTTGTTTCTTATGAGCAGGATTTTTTTTCCAGAGAAGTAATATATCATATCCTAGGGACTACGCACACAACCAGGAGCAAGAGTATTAAACCATATCTTAGCATCACCCTTTAACGAGAAAGGAAATAATTTGAGGATATAGTAATAGCGAATTTTTTCCTCATTAGCAAATCGGGTGGCTATATCATTTAATTTAGTAAGATGTGCCACAACGGTTTCAGTTTCATAACCATGGAAAGGATCAGATTCAACCAAAGTAATTAACTCATGATCAACAGAGAATTCATAATCCTTATCAGTAACAAATATGGGAGAGGTAGCAAACTTAGGATCATATTTCATTCTCTCCCTCATAGATTTTTCTTTCATTTCAGCAAACAATTTTATAACCTCATCTCTATCATTACAAGCAAGAATGGCTCTAGCCGTCTCCCTATCAAAGACATGTTCATCAGGTGATTCAACTCTAGTAGGAGAGCTAGGCATAATAGGTGAATCATAATTCTCAAGAGTTTCAACATTTTAGCATTCTCAATTTCTTTAGCTTTAGCAAGTTGTTCATCAAGAAATTCACCAAGTGGCACAGTATTATCAAGCATAGTACTAGCATCATCATAAGTATCATTCATAGCAGAAGTAGCATCATCAATTACTTGTGACATATCAGAATTAATAGCAGGTGGTGGTGTTGCTAGCTTACTCAAAACAGAAGGCGAATCAAGTGCAGAGCTAGATGTCAGTTCCTTACCTCCCCTCGTCTTAGAGGGAACGATCTTGGTCTTAGCGTCATTCAGATTCTTCATAGTGATCAACAGATATAAATCCCAAGTGACTCAGCAAATAAAGCTATGCTCCCCAGAAACGGCGCCAGAAAAAGGTCTTGATAACCCAGAAGTATAGGGGATCGCAACAGTTTTCGAGGGTAGAGTATTCAACCCAAATTTATTGATTCGACACAGGGGAGCCAAAGAATATTTGCAAGTATTAGCAGTTGAGTTGTCAATTCAACCACACCTGGAGACTAAATATCTGTAGCAGAGTGATCAGTAGCACAGTAGTATGGTAGTTTGATAGCAATAGCAATAATAGTAACAGTAACAGTAACGGTAACAACAATAGTTTTGTAGCAATTATGACAGTAGTAGCAACAGTAGTAACTTAGCAAAGAACAATATGTGAAAAGCACGTAGGCATTGGATCGGTGATGATAATTATGTTGGATGATATTCATCATGTAACAGTCATAACCTAGGGCGACACAGAACTAGCTCCAATTCATCAATGTAATGTAGGCATGTATTCCGTATATAGTCATACGTGCTTGCGATAAGAACTTGCATGAAATCTTTTGTCCTACCCTCCCGTGGCAGCGGGGTCCATAAGAAAACTAAGGGATATTAAGGCCTCCTTTTAATAGAGAACCGGAATAAAGCATTAACACATAGTGAATACATGAACTCCTCAAACTACAGTAATCACCGGAAAGAATCCCAAGTATTGTCACCTTGGGGTATGCGGATCATAACACATAGCAGGTGCGTATAACTTGCAAGATCGGATCAAGAACACAAATATATTCATGAAAACATAAAGGGTTCAGATCTGAAATCATGGCACTCGGGCCCTAGTGAGAAGCATTAAGCATAGCAAAGTCATAGCAACATCAATCTCAAAACATAGTGGATACTAGGGATCAAGCCCTAACAAAACTAACTCGATTACATGATAAATCTCATCCAACCCATCACCGTCCAGCAAGCCTACGAAGGAATTACTCACTCCCGGTGGTGAGCATCATGAAATTGGTGATGGAGGATGGTTGATGATGACGGAAGATCCCCCTCTCCGGAGCCCCGAACGGACTCCAGATCTGGCCTCCCGATGAAGAACGAGAGGTGGCGGCGGCTTCGTATCGTAAAACGCGATGAAACTTCCTCTCTTATTTTTTTCTCGGGGATTGTGAATTTATAGGCTTGAGATTAGGGTCAGCGGAGCCAAGTGGGCCCCACAAGCCACCAGCTCCAAAAAGTTTCGTCCAATTCTGAGAACTTTTATTTCTGCACAAAAACAACACCATGGTAGTTCTACTGAAAACAGCGTCAGTCCGGGTTAGTTTCATTCAAATCATGCAAATTAGAGTCCAAAACAAGAGCAAAAGTGCTTGAAAAAGTAGATACGACGGAGATGTATCATCTACATGGACGCGGGCCAGTTCAGCCCCCTTCTTCTGGCCCTGGCCGCTCCCGCAGTGAAGAGCTCCGGATGGGAGCACGCTAAGCTCGCCGACGAGAGGCTGGCGCCGCTCGTGGCGAGGATGAGGGCCCTGAAGGACGCAAAGCTCACGGGGGCGATGGTCGCCAAGGAGTTCGTGCACCGGCGCATTGCTCCTCTCTAGAAGCGCTCGCGCCCGGTGTGGGATTACGCTGGCAACGAGGACCCGATGAGGCTAAGCGTCGACAACCTTGATGGGGAGACGGTGATCGAGATCATGAAGATCTGGTACGCTGAAAACATGGAGAACCTGCCTGAGGGCGCATACCCATTGTACCGCTACCACGATAGGGCCGCGACCATCGCGGTGATGCCACGATTCAACGAGTGGGGGCTGGTCCCTGAGGACCATGAGGGACCTCGCGAGAACCCCCTCGTGGTGGTGCCCGGCTCGGGCGACCGCGAGGACTCCAGGAGCTCGGCGGGCGCCGACGAGGAGAGCAGTGGAGGATCACCCCCGCCAAGCCGCCGCCAGCTGCTGGTTGACGCCATCGATGATGATGACGATGACCGGTTCATTATCGCGCCCTCCCAGCCCACGAGCATGGGGGGCAGAGGAGACACCGGTGAAGAGGCCAGCGAGCCTCGCACGGAGGAGACCCGCACCGGCCCGACGGGAGGGGGTTCCAGCAGGCCACGCACCGAGCCCTCCGGAGGGAGCTCGAGCGAGCCTCCTGGGAGCGGGAGCGGCAGCCGCCCCCTGCCGAGGTTGAAGAAGAGGCGTTGGGTCCCTACTGACGAGTAAGCTCCCGCACCTTATGCCTTGCTTTAGCTTTCATTTTCTGCTTCCTGGGATCCAGGGCTGAGCCCTCGCGCTATGCTGGGAGCTTGTGCAGAAGAAGAAGGCCCTCGACTCGAGGGGGGCCACGACGCCCACTGCGCCTTCACAGGCGGAGCAGACCGAGGAGGCTCACGCGCCCCCTGCAGGCTCTGAGGGGCGCGAGGAGGCCGCCCGCCGCCCTGAGGCTGAGACAGGGCGCGCGGCGGCGGAAGAGCGCGCGGCTTCCCTCAAGCCGCGCGAGGACTTGCCTCCCTTAGCTGGGGGAGCGAGCCTCGGAAGGAAGCCTCCAGAGGAGAGGATGTGCCGCCAGAGGTGCCTGGCGCGGGAGGCAACACGACGATGGAGGGGGACGAAGAGCCAAACCCTCCGCAGTACTCCACGCCCGCCCGGGAGGCCAACGCCGACGAGGGGGCTACGGCGAGCCCCCGGCGCTCGCCTGTGCGCTAGGCTCCTGAGGCGGCCGTGATGAACTCGCAGCGCGTGCCGGCAGAGCAGGCCACAGAGGAGGCCGCAAAGAGTCCCCAGCGCTCGTCGGAGGACGCGGCCCCCACGGGAAGCGAGAGCAAGGCACCTGGGAGTGGGGCCGACCCCGGGTCTTCACGAGCCATGACGGTGGATGGCGGCGCGGAGCCGGGCACCGGCTGGGCCTTGCAGTTGGTGAGCGACAGCGCCGTGCTCAAGCGCGGAGCCCTGCGGAGCGCCATGGCGGCCCTCGACGCGGTTGAGGAGGACCTTCAGGCGGAGGAGACGCACCTCGCGGAGTGGTGGCGCCAACTCGACGTGGCCGTCAAGCTAGGCCGCCTGACAGAGGACACCGCGCGGGAGCGGCGTGAGAAAGCCGCCAGGGATGCCAAGGAGCTCTTCGAGGGAGCCGTCAGGGATGCCGCGGAGGCCGACCGGCGGCGCGAGGAGGCGGAGGCCCATAAGAAGGCCCTCCTGGAGTAGGCCGCCTCCAGGGAGCAAGGGCTCCAGGCGCGGGAGGACGCCGCCACAGCCCACGAAGGACAACTTGCCTCCCGCGAGGAGGGACTCGCCAAGCGCGAGGAGGCCCTTGCGGCCCACGAGGGGGACGTCGAGATCCAGGAACAAGTGCTCGCGAGGACTGCGACCGAGCAGGAGGCTGAGCGCGAGCGCCTGACGATGCTAGAGCGCGAGGTGGCTGCCGCCCAAGCCTCCTACAATGATCGCCTCGCCAAGGCCAACGCCCAGCTCGCGGAGAAGGAGAAGAAGATCTAGGCGGATGCCGAGGTGAAGTCCAAGAACGAGCGCACGACGCTTGCCAAGGATCACAGCCAGAAGCTGAAGCTTCAGGAGGACCGCTTCACCAAGAAACGGGGCGAGCTCCAGGCTGAAATCTCCCGCCTCAAGAAGCAGCTGAGCAAGGCGGAGGCTGGTCGGTAGCATGCGCTGTCGGCTAAGGCGGACGCCGAGGGGGAGCTGGAGTACCTTTGAATGCAGGTGGGCGGCGTCTCTGACATCGTCGAGAAAGCCAAGGACGACGCGTCTCGGGCACGGGGGCTGCAGCATGGGCGCGCCAAGATGTTTCGCGCCCTCGTGCGGCGTGCCTACACTGCCATTGCTAGCTTCTCCAGCGAGAGGCTTGAGGACCCCCTCGAGGACGACGACGCCGGCTATCTGAGCTTCTTCACCAAGCTTGTGGAGAGGATGGAGGATGGGTCCGCGAGGATGGACGCCATCATCGTGGATGAATGCCATGGCCTCCTGAGCCAGGCAGCAACGCGCGTCTTCAGCAACCTCTTCCGCGCCAACGCCAACTTCGACTTCGACAGGGTGATGAGCCCCGTCCCAGCGGAGCTTCACGATGGGATTGAGAAGGAGGTGCGGGACCATGTGGAAGCCTTGGTCCTGAAGTTTCCACACGGCAGCAAGAGCTCCGGCGAGGGCGGCGACGATGATGAGGGTGGTGGTGACAACGCCACGTCCGCCTAGCCCCCTTTCTTCTTTTTATCCTGTATTCGAATAGATGTAGCCCCGCGGGGGCGTGAAGACATTATTTTTGTAATTACGCTAAGTCTTTAACGTTTGCTACAACTTTCTGCTCCCTCGTGAGGCCCGTCCTCCCTTTTACATGCCTTTGTGCCCTACGTCGCAAGGACCCAGCCCCCGAGCATGCTACGACCGTCGCTGGTATGTTAGGACGCGTGCCTAACAAGGCCAGAGGGTGTAGGGCTCCGCGAGCCGGTAAGGGATCCCAAGGCGCGATGCTCAAGAAGCCCCCCTTTGATGTGCAAGTGGCTTGTGCAAAGGAAGAACCAATGGCGCTCAACGAGATCGCGAGGAAAAGAGAGCTCGAGAGGCGCTAAGGAGAGTTCACGAGGTGCTTGGACTTAGCTTTTTCGCGGAGTGTGAGTCTTGTTGTGTCGCAGCCTGCGGGCAGTGCCTCACGAGGCCTCCCGCTAGCATTTGGTGGCGGTGGGCGCCGTAGGCTGCCTCGCGAGGCAGCGCTCGCGAGGCCTCCCGTGGGCTTCTTGAGGAGGCGATGCGCCGTGGGCTACTTGGCGCGGCAGCGCTCATGAGGCCTCCTGTGCCCTGTACCTGCGATAGCGATATGCCAACAAGTTTTGCAAATAGTGCAGCGGCGTGCGCTCGCCAGTTCGCTCGTGGGTGTCACACGAGGAGACAAAGTACCAAGGACCTTGGTGAGGTGATGTGCATGGGAGCAGGCCCGCGGGCCAGAGCTCAGTCGCTTGGGTTTAGCGGCGCTGCTGGGACTGACCCAAGCGCAGGCACCGTGTCCAGCCCCCGCTCGCGTGATACGCATGAGGTAAATTGATACGTCTCCAACGTATCTATAATTTATGAAGTATTCATGCCATAGTTATAACAATTTTATATGGTTTTGGTATGATTTGAATAGAACTAACCCGGACTGACGCTGTTATCAGCAGAACTACCGTGGTGTTGTTTTTTGTGCAGAAATAAAAGTTCTTGGATTGACCCCATACTTTTTGACGATTTTTTCTGGAAGGAAAGAGACCCAGAAAGCTTTGAGGGAGTACCAGAAGCCCCACAGGGACCCCACAAGGCAACAGGGCGCGCCCCAGGGGGCGCCCCTGATGCCTTGTGGGCCCCCTGTGGCACCTCTTTGCGTGATTCCAACGCCAAAAATTCTTATATATACAGAAACCCCCGAAAGTTAACCTAGTTGAGTTTTTCCGCCGCCGCAAGCCTCTGTTCTGAAGTGATCCCATCTTGAGCTCCGTTCCGGCACCCTGCTAGAGGGGGGAAGTCATCACCGGAGGCCATCTTCATCATCTCGGCGGTCTCCATGATGAGGAGGGAGTAGTTCACCCTCGGGGCTGAGGGTATGTACTAGTAGCTATGTGTTTGATCTCTCTCTCTCTCTCTCTCTCTCTCTCTCTCTCTCTCTCTCTCTCTCTCTTGTGTTCTTGATTGGGCACGATCTTGATGTACCGCGAGCTTTGTTAATATAGTTGGATCATATGGTGTTTCTTCCCTCTCTATCTTCTTGTGATGAATTGAGTCTTTCCCTTTGAGGTTTCATTATTGTCGGATTGAATACTTTGGATTTGAGAACACTTGATGTATGTCTTGCATGTGGATACCTGATAACCCACAAGTATAGGGGATCAATTGTAGCTTTTTCGATAAATAAGAGTGTCGAACCCAACGAGGAGCTAAAGGTAGAATTAATATTCCCTTCAAGTTCTGTCGACCACCAATACAACTCTACGCGCACTTAACGTTCGCTTTACCTAGAACAAGTATGAAACTATTTTGCTGGTGTATGGATAAGACTAGAAGTGCTTAATGAGAATAAAACTAGGAGTAATTTGCGAGATAATAAAACTATGAGTAAATTGCAAGATAATAAAAGTTAGTTGTTTAGTAGAAAGTTTTGGTAACACAAGAGAATGATTTGTCCATAGGCAATCGATAACTAGACCGGTAATCATTATTGCAATTTTATATGAGGGAGAGGCATGAGCTAATATACTTTCCGTACTTGGATCATATGCACTTATGATTGGAACTCTAGCAAGCATCCGCAACTACCAAAGATCATTAAGGTAAAACCCAACCATAGCATTACGTATCAAGTCCCCTTTACTCCCATACGCAACAACCCCCTTACTCGGGTGTAAGCTTCTGTCACTCTAGCCACCCACTATAAGAGAATTATGAACGTATTGCAAACCCTACAGCGGGAATCCCTCACACTTGCGCGACACGGAGGGCACCATAGGACAACACCAAAATAAAACATACAACTCAAACCAACCACGATCATCAATCAACCCATAGGACAAAAAGAATCGACTCAAACATCATAGGATGGCCACAAATCATTGGATAATAATATGTAGCATTAAGCACCATGTTTAAGTAGAGAATTATAGCGGGAAAAGAGAGGTTACACCGCTGCATAGAGGGGGAGAGAGTTGGTGTTGATGGCGGCGAAGTTGTTGGTGTAGATCGCCGTCACGATGATTGCCCCGGCGGTGTTCCGGCACCACCGGGAGAGAGGGGGAGAGAGCCCCCCTCCTTCTTCTTCTTGCTTGGCCTCCCCCCTAGATGGGAAGAGATTTTCCCCTCTGGTCCTTGGCCTCCATGGCACCCGGAGGGGCGGGAGCCCCTCCGAGATTGGATCTCTCTCTCTCTGTTCTCTTCTATTTCGCGTTCCTGTTTTTTGGCCTTTCACCTTTTCTAAAATTCCCGGAGATCCGTAACTCCGATTGCGCTGAAATTTTAACACGATTTTTTTCTGGATATAAGATTCCTTGCGCCCGAAGAAGAGCCCCAACCGACTTACGGTGTGCCCACGAGGCACCGCCGCGCGCCAGGGGGACCCGCGCCATGGTGGCTTGTGGAGGCCGTGGGCCTCCGTTTGCATTGATTCCACCTCCCAGAAATCACATATATTCCAAAATAATTCTCCGTAAAATTTTATTGCATTTGGACTTCGTTTGATATGGATTTTCTGTGAAACAAAAAAACAAGGAGAAAACACGAACTGACACTGGGCACTGGATCAATATGTTAGTCCCAAAAAATAATATAAAATGTTGCCAAAAATATGTGAAAGTTGTAGAATATTGGCATGAAACAATCAAAAATTATAGATACGACGGAGAGGTATCAGCATCCCCAAGCTTAATTCCTGCTCGTCCTCGAGTAGGTAAATGATAAAAAGATAATTTTTGATGTGGAATGCTACCTAACATAATCTTGATCATATAATTTAATCATGGCATGAATATTAAGACACGAGTGATTCAAAGAAATAGTCTATAATTTGATATAAAGACATCAATACTCAAGCATACTAGCAAACAACCATGTCTTTCAAAATATCAACGCTAAAGAAAGTTATCCCTAGCCCACTATGCCCAGTCATTGATCCATTCATTAAACACACTCAACATTAACTACACCCAATGCACAAGTATGACAATAGTGCTCTCCGGTTGGTGCTTTATAAGAGAAGATGGAGACTCAATAAAAATAAAAGTGCATAAAAGTAAAATAGATAGGCCCTTCGCAGAGGGAAGCAGAGATTTGTAGAGGTGCCAGAGCTCAAAGCTTAAATTAGAGAGATAAAATTATTTTGAGAGGCATGCTTTTCCTGTCAATGCTACGACCGAAAGTTCCCAATATCTTCCATGCTAGACACATTATAGGCGGTTCCCAAACAGAAAATAAAATTCATTTCCTTTCCACCATTCTTTCACAATCCATGGCTAGCCGTATCCACGGGTGCCTTCCATACCAAAACTTTCCAAGGAATTTTGTTATTATTATTTTTGATTCATTGTGGGACTGGGCATCCCTATAACCTGCCACTCTCTCGTGCAATGACAAGTGAATAAACACTCGTCTTGAGAATAACCCGCCTAGCATGAAAGATATTGGCCACCCCCTGCCGCCACATGAGCGGTACGGGCACACAAAACAGAAATTTATTTTGAATAATTAGAGTTGGCACATGCAAATTTACTTGGAACGGCATGGAAATACCGCATATAGGTAGGTATGGTGAACTCATTTGGCACAGCTTTGGTTTTAAGGAGTTGGATGCACAAGCAGCATTCCCGCTTAGTACAAATGAAGGCTAGCAAATAGATTGAGAAGAGACCAACCAAAAAACAAAAAAGGTCATAAACATGCATTGAACATAACTAATACTGAATAATGCACCATAAGTAGGATATAACTTCGTTGCATAACTATTGACTTTATGTGCATGCGTAGGGAATCACAAACCTTAACACCAATATTCTTACTAAACCACAATCATTCACTAATACACCCACATATTACCATCTTAATATTGCAAAACTATTGCAAGGAATCAAACATATCATATTCAATGATCTACAAGTTTTATGTAGGATTTTATGACTAACCATGTGAATGACCAATTCCTGTTGACTCTCTAAACAGATATAAGTGAAGCATGAGAGTTTAATTATTTCTAAAATAGACCACACTCTAATAAATATAAGTGAAGCAAAAGAGCATTCTACAAATAACAGTTTTCTATATGAAGAGAAACAGGCATCCAAACTTCAAATGATATAAGTGAAGAACATGAAGCATTCTATAAAGCCATACTCAAAAGATATAAGTGAAGTGCATGAAGCATTCTATAAATCAACCAAGGACTATCTCATACCAGCATGGTGCATTTATTAAAATAAAAAGAAAAAGCACACGACGCTCCAAGAATTTACGCATATCATGTGAACAAAACAAAAACCGAGACATACCGATAATTGTCGAATAAAGATGGGATGCCTTCCGGGGCATCCCCAAGCTTAGACGCTTGAGTCTCCTTGAATATTTACTTGGGGTGCCTTGGGCATCCCCAAGCTTGAGCTCTTACCTCTCCTCATTCTTCTCATATCAGTACCTCCTCGATCTTCGAACACTTCATCCACAAAAAACTTAACCGAACTTTTTATTAGAAGGGTTAGTACATATAACATCAAATTCCATCATGTCCTGCTGTAACATTATTGTATAATTATAATCAAACATTACCCACTGTATGCTATCACAATTCTATGGCTCCCAAGTCAATGGGGCTCAACAAGATTTCAAACATAAGCAAATAACGAAACTATAACAGCAATCTGTGAAAACAGGATAGTCTGTAAAGATGCAAATATTACATATACTTCTGTAACTCAAAAAATTCTGAAAAATTAGGAAAAAATAAAAAAAAATCATAGCAGTACTGTGTAAAAAATTCATAATTTTTGCATGTTCCAGTAAAATAAAAAAATTCAAGCACTACAGCAAAAGTTTCTGTTTTTTCACAGCACACACCAAACAAGCAATTTAATCATCCTAAAGGTAAATCTTGACACATTTTTTTATAATACAATGGATTTGTACAAGGGGATAATTATTTTTGTGAGAAACTTACATGAAAAATTCTACATTGTTTCCATGAGCATGAACACAAGTGTTCAAGGCCTCACTTCTCCAATGCATAACCTTCCAATCGCTTCTCTTTTTGAAAAAGTTTTTAGGTTCCCCTCTATATTTTTTTGTTTTTAAACTTTTTAAAAGCACACAAGAGAATAAAATGACAGGAAGCGCTTTCTTTGAAGCCATTAAGCTAGGCATAAAGTGCTCAAGCAATCGATCCACCCGGATCCCAAGGTATATCAAAGCCAATTTTAATTAACAATGATTTATAACTTAGTGGTGAGCACAAAGCAACATATATCATGCAATGACGAAGTCTAACTCTCTTCCTATGCATCAGCATGTCATAACAGAACAATTCATGCACATCAAGTAATGGCCAATGCATAGCATAAACAGTTTCTTGCAATTTTATCGTATTGGAAACATAGAGAGGCGGAGATGTAGTTCCTCTCTCATAATAATTGCAATTAGGAGCAGCAAGCACATGCATATTATATCCATCAAAATCATCATGTGCAATGGTAAAATACAACCCATCAATATAATCCTTAATAAGCACAAACTTCTCCGATATAGTGTAGTTGGGAGAATTCAAAAAGATAATAGGACTATCATGTGTGGGTGCAATAGCAACAATTTCATGTTTAACATAAGGAACTATAGCAAGTTCATCTTCATAAGCATAATTCAAATTGGCATCATGGCCACAAGCATAGCAAGCATCAATTTCATCAAAAAGGGATATTTCAAACGAATCAAAGGGATCATAGCAATTATCATAGCATTCATCCTTCGGTAAGCACGAAGGGACATTAAACAATGTATGAGTTGAATAGTTACTCTCATTAGAAGGTGGGCACGGGTAGCTAATCCGCTCTTCCTCCCTTTGTTCTTCGCTCTCCTCGTCATCTTTTTCATCTAATGAGCTCACAGTGTCATCAATTTCTTCTTCCATAGATTCCTGCAAAATATTAGTCTCTTCTCGGACAGCGGAGACTTTCTCAATAAATTGATCAATATAGGCATTGTATTCATAATTCTCATAGAAATATTTAAGTATAGCAAAATTTTCATATCTGTAGAAAGCATCATCACAATCTTCATACTTTTCAAACAAAGATTCAATTTCATAAGCACCCTTAAAATCAACAAATTCTTCTATTCGTTCCACATCATATTTCTTCTCCGATCTATTGATTTGGTTTGGCCAACTAGATTGATTTATCTTGCCATGGGAAGAGGTGCTTTGTAATGGGTTTGATCTTGCAGTGCTCAATCCCAGTGACAGAAAGGGACATGCCACGTATGTATATTTGCTATTAAGGGTAAAAAGATGGGGTTTATTCATGCGTGAGTTTACTTTGTCTACATCATGTCATCTTGCTTAAGGCGTTACTCTGTTCTTTATGGACTTAATACACTAGATGCATGCTGGATAGCGGTCGATGTGTGGAGTAATAGTAGTAGATGCAGGCAGGAGTCGGTCTACTTGTCTCGGACGTGATGCCTATATACATGATCATTGCCTTGGATATCGTCATGATTATTTGCTTCTCTATCAATTGCCCAACAGTAATTTGTTTACCCACCGTATGCTATTTTCTTGAGAGAAGCCTCTAGTGAAAACTATGGCCCCCGGGTCTATCTAAATCATATATTAAAAACCCTAAAAATACCTTGCTGCATTTTTTGTTTATTTATTTTATTTTATATTTTAGTATTAATCTACCTATCTATCATATACAATTTAATCTTGCAATTAACCGCCGAGGGATTGACAACCCCTTGTTTGCGTTGGGTGCAAGGATTTGTTGTTTTGTGTGCAGGTGCTGCTAACGAGGTGTTGCGTGATTCTCCTACTGGATTGATAACCTTGGTTTCATAACTAAGGGAAATACTTATCTCTACTATACTGCATCTCCCTTGCTCTTCAGGGAATTACCAACGCAGCTCACTAGTAGCAGGAAGAATTTCTGGCACCGTTGCCGGGGAGACATCATCAACATCTATCAAGTACCTACGCATAAAACTTACATCTCCTTGCATTTACTTTATTTGCATTTGCCTCTCGTTTTCATCTCCCCCACTTTTAAAAAGTTTTTACAAAAATACAAAAATATTTTTCGTTTGCCTTTTTCTTGTTTGCTCGTCTTATCATTATGGCTAGTTCTTCGCTCGTCACTATTACCCCAAAAAATGAAGTGCTTAATTTTAAACAAAGGGGAGGAGAGAATTTAAAAGATGCTTGGTATAGGATTTGTGTTGCTCATAATAGATCAACTCGTAAGCAATCCACCACCGTCCTTCTTCACAATTTTTATGTGGGCATTACTACTTGGTATAGATTTGTGCTTGATACTATTACCGGAGGGAATTTCTTGATGTGTCCCTCTATGGATGCTTTCAATGCTATGGGAAATTTAGTGGGATCACCACCTATCACTATTAATGAAACAACTTTGACTTTGGAACATGTTATGCAAAGGTTAGAAGCTATTGAAAGTAAAATGCCTACTCTTGAACATCTTGAGAATTTAGATAAAAAAGTTCATAATCATATCACTCAATTTGGTTCTAAGATAGGAATCACATTAAAAACTTAAAGGAAAAAGAACCGGTAGTTAATGAAAGAATAGAACAAAGCCCCGCTAGAATCGATAAGATAGAAGAAATTATTAATAATTTGGGCTCGACTTTTTCCTCCGTTAAGAATATTGATAGAACTCCTCCCAATAAAAATTGCAAGTTCATGTATGTTCCTAAAACCAATGGTGCTACTTCTATTAAGGGAAATGAGGATCTTAAAATGATTAGCGTGCACCCCAGTTTCATTGATATAATTAAGGAACCTATTCACAAAAGTAATTTTTTTGATTTTGTGCCTAGAAGTGTGATGATGGGTAATACCTATGTTAAATCTATTAGAAAAAATAGATGTGTGATTGAGGAGTTGGAAACCAAGGATGATAATACTTGAAACTATGCATTATGCCTAGCTAGGGGCATAAAACGATAGCGCTTGTTGGGAGGCAACCCAATGAATAAAATAATTTTTACTTTTTGTTTATGTTATGGTGTGTTTTCACATTTATTCTACTGTTATAATTGAGTTTTTGTGTTTTTAATTAGTGTTTGTGCCAAGTAAAACCTTTGGGATGATTTGGAAGATAGTATAATTGATGCTGTTTGGAAAACAGAAAGTTTTGTGTCCAGTGCTGGAATTTTGGTTCTGTACTGGAGCGTCAAAAAAATCTAATTTTTTTACACAGTATTGGTATATGAATTTCCCACGTTTTTATAATTTTTCAGAATTTTTGGAGTTACAGAAGTATAGCTTTTAAATAGATCTCTACAAACTGTTCTGTTTTTGACAGATTCTGTTTTTGATGCGTTGCTTTCTTGTTTTGATGAAACTATGGATTGTATCGGGAGGTATAAGCCATGGAGAAGTTATAATACAGTAGGTATAATGCAAAAATAAAATATTATTGGGTTTGCAACAGTACTTAAAGTAGTGATTTGTTTTGTTATACTAACGGATCTCACGAAGGTTTTGTTGCGTTTTGTGTGATTGAAGTTTTCAAGTTTTGGGTGAAATCACGATGGATGAAGGAATAAGGAGTGGCAAGAGCCTAAGCTTGGGGATGCCCGAGGCACCCCAAGGCAATATTCAAGGAAGACTCAAGCGTCTAAGCTTGGGGATGCCCCGGAAGGCATCCCCTCTTTCTTCTACCAACCATCGGTAATTTTACTTGGAGCTATATTTTTATTCGTCACATGATATGTGTTTTGCTTGGAGCGTCGTGTATTATATGAGTCTTTGCTTTGTTTGCTTTTTAGTTTGTCACAATCATCCTTGCTGGACACACCAATTTGAGAGAGCCACACGTTCATCATAATTTATTAGAATACTCTATGTGCTTCACTTAAATTTTTTTTGAGCTAGGCAGTTGCTCTAGTGCTTCACTTAAATCTTTTTGAGCACGGCGGTGGCTAAATTTTGAAGAAATAAACTCTCATGCTTCACTTATATTATTTTGAGAGTTGATAAAATTAAAATTTTGAAGAAATAAACTCTCATGCTTCACTTATATTATTTTGAGAGTTGATAAGATGAAAATTTTGAAGAAATATTTGCACTCTCATGCTTCACTTATATCTTTTTGAGAGTTGATAATAGTAATGGTAATTTGTACAAGATATGAATTTGGTCCCAAAGTGATGAATATTCAAGAGGGATATAATAAAAACTTTCATATAGACCATTGGATATGATAAGTGTGATTCCTTGCAATAGTTTTGTGATATGGAGATGATAATATGTGAGCCATGTTAGTGAGTAATTGTGATTTGGTAAGAATATCCATGTTAAGGTTTGTGATTCCCTATGCATGCACATTAAGTCAATAGTTATGCAAAGAAATTATATCCTACTTATGGTGCATTATTCGGTGTTAGTTATGTTCAATGCATGTTTATGACCGTTTTCGCTTTTTGGTTGGTTGCTTCTCAATCTATTTGCTAGCCTTCATTTGTACTAAGCGGAAATACTGCTTGTGCATCCAAACTCCTTAAACCCAAGTTATGCCAAATGAGTCCACTATATCTACCTATATGCGGTATTTACATGTCGTTCCAAGTAAATTTGCGTGTGCCAACTCTAATTTTCAAAATAATTTTTTCGTTTTGTGTGCCCGTACCGCTCATGAAGCGGCAGGGGGTGGCCAATATTTTCCATGCTAGGTGTGTCATTCTCACGATGAGTGTTTATTCACTTGTCATTGCACGAGAGAGTGGTTGGTAACAGGGATGCCCAGTCCGACAATGAAATCAAAATTAATAACAACAAAATTCCTTGGAAAGTGTTGGTATGGACGGCACCCGTGGATACGGCTAGCCATGGATTGTGAAAGAATGGTGGAAAGCAAATAAACTTTACTTTCTGTTTGGGAACCGCTTATGATGTGTCTAGCATGGAAAATATTGGGAATTCTCGATCGTTTTCGTTGACAGGAAAAGCATGTCTCTCAAAATATTTTAGCTCTCTAATTTAAGCTTTGAGCTCTGGCACATTTGCAAATCTTTGCTTCCCTCTGCGAAGGGCCTATCTATTTACTTTTATGCAATTTTTATTTTTATTTTGAGTCTCCATCTTCTCTTACAAAGCACCAACTAGAGAGCACTATTGTCATACTTGTGCATTGTGTGTAGCTAATATTGAGTGTGTTTCATGAATGGATCAATGATTGAGCATAATGGGCTAGGGATACCTTTCTTTAGCGTTGATATTTTGAAAGACATGGTTGCTTGTTAATATGCTTGAGTATTTATATCTTCATGTCAAACTATAGACTATTGCTTTGAATCATTCAAGTCCAAATGTCCATGCTATAAAAGAGAAGAATATATGATGAATATGATAGGCAGCATTCGACATCAAAAATTCTGTTTTTATCATTTACCTACTCGAGGACGAGCAGGAATTAAGCTTGGGGATGTTTTTATAATTTTTGATTGTTCCATGCTATTATATTATCAATCTTGGATGTTTTTATATACATTTACAGCAATTATATATCATTTTTTGGGACTAACCTATTAACTTAGTGCCCAGTGCCAGCTGCTGTTTTCTGCCTGTTTTTGGTTTTACAGAATATCAATACCAAATGAAGTCCAAATGCCACGAAACTTTTTGAAGATTTTTATTGGACATAACCAACACTAGAAGCTTCGGGAGAAGGCCAGAAGCCCCAGGAGGTGGCCACGAGCCACCAGGGCGCGCCTGGGGGGGGGGGGGGGCAGGCGCGCCCTGGAGCCTCGTGGGCCCACCTCTGCCCCTTTTGACCTAATTCCACCACTATAAATTCCCAAAAATAGGGAAACCAACAGAGGAGTCCACGAAATACTTTTTCTGCCGCAAGCTTCTGTTCTCGAGAGATCCCATCTGGAGGCCTTTTCCGGTACTCCGCCGGAGGGGGAATCGATCACGGAGGGGCTCTACATCAACCTTGCTGCCCTTTCGATGATGCGTGAGTAGTTTACCATAGAACTTTGGGTCCATAGTTAGTAGCTAGATCGCTTCTTCTCTCTTTTTGATCTTCAATACAATGTTCTCCTCGATGTTCTTGGAGTTCTATCCGATGTAATCACTTTTTGCGGTGTATTTGTTGGGATCCGATGAATTGTGAGTTTATGATCAGATTATCCATGAATATTATTTGAGTCTTCTCTGATCTCTTTTATGCATGATTATTATAGCTTCGTATTTCTTCTCTGATCTATTGATTTGGTTTGGCCAACTAGATTGATTTATCTTGCCATGGGAAGAGGTGCTTTGTAATGGGTTCGATCTTGCGGTGCTCAATCCCAGTGATAGAAAGGGACATGACACGTATGTATCGTTGCTATTAAGGGTAAAAAGATGGGGTTTATTCATGCGTGAGTTTACTTTGTCTACATCATGTCATCTTGCTTAAGGCGTTACTCCGTTCTTTATGGACTTAATACACTAGATGCATGCTGGATAGCGGTCGATGTGTGGAGTAATAGTAGTAGATGCAGGTAGGAGTCGGTCTACTTGTCTCGGACATGATGCCTATATACATGATCATTGCCTTGAATATCGTCATGATTATTTGCTTTTCTATCAATTGCCCAACAGTATTTTGTTTACCCACCGTATGCTATTTTCTTGAGAGAAGCCTCTAGTGAAAACTATGGCCCCCGAGTCTATCTAAATCATATATTAAAAACCCTAAAAATACCTTGCTGAACTTTTTGTTTATTTATTTTATTTTATATTTTAGTATTAATCTATCTATCTATCACATACAATTTAATCTTGCAATTAACCGCCGAGGGATTGACAACCCCTTGTTTGCGTTGGGTGCAAGGATTTGTTGTTTTGTGTGCAGGTGCTGCTAACAAGGTGTTGCGTGATTCTCCTACTAGATTGATAACCTTGGTTTCATAACTGAGGGAAATACTTATCTCTACTGTACTGCATCTCCCTTCCTCTTCAGGGAATTACCAACGCAGCTCACAAGTAGCAGTTGGGGACACAAGAGATTCTTTGTATTTGATTGCAGGGTTGTTTGAGAGAGACCATCTTCATCCTACGCCTCCCACGGATTGATAAACCTTAGGTCATCCACTTGAGGGAAATTTGCTACTGTCCTACAAAACTCTGCGCTTGGAGGCCCAACAGAGTCTACAAGAATAAAGTTGCGTAGTAGACATCAGAAATCGCGAGAGCACACAGCTCCTGAAGTAAATTGCTTACCGATCACACACAATACTTAGGAAATAAAACTTTACTGCTGCATGAAGGGGTATCATTACTCAACCAAAAAGATAATGCTGCCGTGACGCGCACGGAGCAGCTTGAGGATGTAGTGGCCAGGCGGCGCCCTCGCAAGTAAACAGTCCGCCATGTCTGAGCATGGGGCCCCACTGTGTTATGGGCGGGAGCTCTCGCGGCCTCGTGGTGATGCAAAAAGAGAGGCTCCGGAGCGTGTACAACTCCATTTCGTTCGTGCCCGTGAGGTCACGGGTAGAACTTGCAGAGGTGTTGGATGTTCCACGGGTTCGGCACCGGGACACCCTCCTCCATCTCCAATCGTGCTGCGCCAGGCCGGGAAACGTGCACGACCCTGAACGGGCCTTCCCACATGGGCGAGAGCTTGTGGAGTCCGTCCCTGGAGAGGATCCTTCGTAGGACAAGGTCGCCAGCTTCAAGGGTGCGGGGGCGTATGTTGCGGCTGTGATAGCGACGCAGCGCCTGCTGATACCGGGCGGCGCGGATGGCGGCCGGGCGGTGAGCCTCCTCGAGGAGGAGCAGGTTGATACGTCTCCAACGTATCTATAATTTATGAAGTATTCATGCCATGTTTACAACAATTTTATATGGTTTTGGTATGATTTGAAAGGAACTAACCCGGACTAACGCTGTTTTCGGCAGAACTATCGTGGTGTTGTTTTTTGTGTAGAAATAAAAGTTCTCGGATTGGGCCCAAAATTTACGGTGATTTTTTATGGACCAAAAGAGACCCACGGATCACCGGAGATGGACCAGGGAGTGGCTGAGGGCGCCACAAGCCTGGGGGGCGCCCCCCTAGGGCGCGCCGCCCGAGCTTGTGGGACCCTCGGGCACCCCCGTGACGTGAATCCAACGCTAAATATTCCTATATATTGGGAAAACCCCAGAACGAAACCTAGAACTCCCACGCTGCTGCTACAAGCCTCTATACCAAAGTGATCTCATCCGGAGCCCTGTTCCGGCACTTTGCCGGAGGGGGAATCATCACCGGAGGCCATCTTCATCATCCCAGCGGTCTCCATGACAAGGAGGGAGTAGTTCACCCTCGGGGCTGAGGGTATGTACCAGTAGCTATGTGTTTGATCTCTCTCTCTCGTGTTCTTGATTTGACACGATCTTGATGTACCGCAAGCTTTGTTAATATAGTTGGATCATATGGTGCTTCTTCCCTCGTGATGAATTGAGTCTTCCCTTTGAGGTTCCGTTATTATCGGATTGAATACTTTGGATTTGCGAAGACTTAATGTATGTCTTGAATGTGGATACCCTTGGTGACAATGGGGCATTCTATTGAGTCACTTGATGTATGTTTTGGTAATCAACTTGTGGATTCCCGTGACCTTGAGGTAATCTAGGCATATGGGTTGATTGCACGTTTTCATCTTCTTTTCTCCGATAGAAACTTTGGGGTACTCTTTGAAGTTCTTTGTGTGGATTTAATATTATGAATCTGAAGTTGTTTGATGCATATCGAATAATCAACTCACGGATACTTGTGGTGACATTGGAGTATGTAGGTGACATTAGAGTTGGTTGATGCATATCATTTGGTGTTATTTTAGTACGAACTCTAGGGCTGTTTGTGACACTTATAGGGATGGCTCAATAGATTGATCGGAAAGGATAACTTTGAGGTGGTTTCGTACCCTACAACAATTTCTTCTTATGTTCTCTGCTGGATAAGAACTTTGGAGTGATTCTTTGTCGCACGTTGAGGGATTGTTATATGATTCAGTTATGTTAGCACTGTTGATAGATTGCACTAGTGAAAGTATGAACCCTAGGTCTTGTTTCCAAGCATTGCAATACCGTTTGTGCTCACTTTTGTTACTTGCTACCTTGTTGTTTTTATTATTTCAGTTTACAAAAACCTATATCTACTATCCATACTACACTTGTATCACCATCTCTTCGCCGAACTAGTGCACCTATACAATTTACCATTGTATTGGGTGTGTTGGGGACACAAGAGATTCTTCATATTTGATTGCAGGGTTGTTTGAGAGAGACCATCTTCATCCTACGCCTCCCACAGATTGATAAACCTTAGGTCATCCACTTGAGGGAAATTTGCTACTGTGCTACAAAACTCTGCGCTTGGAGGCCCAACAGAGTCTACAAGAATAAAGTTGCGTAGTAAATATCAAGCTCATTTCTGGCGCCGTTGCCGGGGAGGTGAGTGCTTGAAGGTATATCTTTAGATCTTGCAATTGAATCTTTTAGTTTGTTCTTTTATCACTAGTTTGGTTTATAAAAGAAAATTACAAAAAAAAATGGAATTGAGGTTGCCTCAAATGCTTCATCTATATGATGTCTTTCTTGAAAATATGGATTCCGATAATGGTGCTCAATTGTTAGAGGAAAAATTTAATAAAATGTTTAATGTGAGTCCTTTGAATGATGAGCATGATTGCAATGTTGTTAGTATGCTTTCTATGAATATCTATGATACTAATGATATGCAAAGCCATAAGCTTGGTGATACTATGTTTGATGAAGATGATATTTTTAGTCCCCCAAGTTTTAATGAGCAAATTTATTATAATGAAAGTATGCCTCCTATTTGTGATGATTAAATTGATGAAAGTGGGTTTGGAAGAGTGTCAACTCTAGGTACTAATGATCCCACTATTTTGGAGGGTGTTGAATCTTATTGTAATAATTATGAAAGTGGACTTGGAGAGGTCATGACTTTATTTAATGATGAGTCCACTATTTTGGAAGAGGTTTCAATTGATTATGACAACAAAGTTGCTATCTATGATGATTATTGTGATGACATGTATGCTATAAAGAATAATGATAACCATGAAACGTGTCATCATGATTTTACTGTTCAATTTGATTATGTCAATCAAGTATCTCATGACAGTTATTTTGTTGAGTTTGCTCCCTCTATTATTGATGAGAAGAAATTTGCTTATGTGGAGAGTAGGGAAAATTCTATGCTTGTGGGTCATGAAAAGAATGCTTTATGTGATAGTTATATTGTTGAATTTATTCATGATGCTACTGAAAATTATTATGAGAGAGGAACATATGCTTTTACATATCTCAATAATATCAAGTTTTCTCTCTATGTGTTGAAAGTTTTGATGTCATGCTTGTTTTGCATTCCTATGCTAGTTGATTCTTGCTCCCATAAATTGTTTGCTCACAAAATCCCTATACGTAGGAAGTGGGTTAGACTTAAATGTTCTTTCCATGTGATTCATGATGCTCTCTTGTATGTTTCAATTCCGTACTTTTATGCGAGCATCATTGAAATCATCATGCCTAGCTAAAAGGCATTAAAGAAAAGCGCTTATTGGGAGACAACCCAATATTTATACCTACTGTTTTTGTGTGTCCACATGATTAAGCTACTGTAGTAATCATGTTTTATATGTTTTCTTCCAGTAATGTGCCAAGTAAAGCTTTTGGGATAGTGTGGATACTTGTTGATTTGATTCTGTGCAAAAACAGAAACTTTTGCGTCCAGTGCTGGAATTTCTGTTCTGTACGGGAGTGTGAGAAAATTCTGAAATTTTTACACAGTATTGGGTTACAAATTTTTTACATTGTCCTAATTTTTCAGAATTTCTGGAGATACAGAAGTATGCTTTTTAATTCGCTCACTACATGCTGTTCTATTTTTGATAGATTCTGTTTTCAATGCATAGTTTGCTTGTTTTAGTGTTTCCATAGCTTATATTGAGTAATATAAATTGTGGAAATGATAGAATACAGTAGGCATTATGTGAGAACAATTATGAATCTTGTCTTGACAGTACCTAAGTGGATGATTTATTTTTATCATACTAATCCATCTCACAAGTTCCGTTAAGTTTTGTGTGATTGAAGTTTTCAAGTTTTGGGTGAGACAACGATATGAGGAGAATAAGGAGTGGCAAGACCCTAAGCTCGGGGATTCCCAAGGCATACCAAGGTAATATTTAAGGAAGACTCAAGCGTCGAAGCTTGGGGATGCCCCGGAAGGCATCCCCTCTTTCGTCTTTAACACTATCGGTAACCTCACTCGGAGCTATATTTTTATTCATCACATAATATGAGTTTTGCTTGGAGCATCATTTTATTTTGTTGAGATTTGCTTGCTGTTATGAATAATATTTTTTATATCTTTTAGTTCAATAAAATGCCAATTATAGCCTTTACCATGCTCAGTTTGCAAGTTTATGTGTTGCTGTTGGAAAACAAAAAGTTTTCTGTTATGTCCTGAATTTATGTGAATTGTCAGAACATGATAAAAATATGAAATTTTTACACAAAAGCATGCATGAGTTCTCTGTCAGTTGGTAATTTTTCAGAATTTTTGGAGTTAGGGAAGTATGAATTTTTATTCCTCCTTCGCAGATTGTTCTGTTTTGGCAGATTGCTATTATAGTTTCATTGATTGCATATGTTTGCTTGTTTAATGTTTCTATTTGTGGATAGGAGTATTAAATATGCAGAGGCATTTAGTATGCAATGTTTAATTATAATTTTAGTGATTTTCTATAGTAGAGAATGTTAAGGTTTTGAGTTGATTTATACTAACTTATCTCATGAGTTCTTGTTGTGTTTTGTGTGGATGAAGTTTTTAAGATTTAGGAGAAGCCACGATATGAGAGGAATTAAGGAGACACAAGAGCTCAAGCTTGGGGATGCCCAAGGCACCCCAAGATAACATTCCAAGAAGTCTCAAGCAACTAAGCTTGGGGATGCCCCGATAGGCATCCCACCTTTCTTCATCAACACCTATCGGTTAGCCTAAGTTTTTACTTGTTCACATGATATGTGCTATTCTTGGAGTGTCCTTTTATTTTTATTTTGTTTGCTGTTTGAATAAAATTATCAGATCTGAATTCTTTATTTGGAGAGAGTCTTCACATAGCTACTCATTTACTCAACTACTCTTTGTTCTTCACTTATATCTTTTTGAGTAGTTTATCATTCACTCTCGCGCTTCACTTATATCCTAAGAGTGAATTGTTGAATGAATTGAATGTCATAAATATGAAATTATATATGCTTCATATGCTTGTCCCATGGGGAGTAATTAAGCTTGGGGATGCTGATACGTCTCCAACGTATCTATAATTTATGAAGTATTCATGCCATGTTTACAACAATTTTATATGGTTTTTGGTATGATTTGAAAGGAACTAACCCGGACTAACGTTGTTTTCAGCAAAACTACCATGGTGTTGTTTTTTGTGCAGAAATAAAAGTTCTCGGATTGGGCCCAAAATTTACGGTGATTTTTTATGGACCAAAAGAGACCCATAGAGCACCGGAGATGGACCAGGGAGTGGCCGAGGGTGCCACAAGCCTGGGGGCCACCCTCCCTAGGGCGCTCCCCCCGAGCTTGTGGGACCCTCGGGCACCCCCTGACGTGAATCCAATGCCAAATATTCCTATATATTAGGAAAACCCCAGAACGAAACCTAGAACTCCCACGCCGCAAGCCTCTGTACCGAAGCGATCTCATCCGGAGCCCTGTTCCAGCACTCTGCCGAAGGGGGGAATCTTCACCGGAGGCCATCTTCATCACCCCGGCGGTCTCCATGACGAGGAGGGAGTAGTTCACCCTCGGGGCTGAGGGTATGTACTAGTAGCTATGTGTTTGATCTCTCTCTCGTGTTCTTGATTTGGCACGATCTTGATGTACCACGAGCTTTGTTAATATAGTTGGATCATATGGTGTTTCTTCCCTCTCTATCTTCTTGTGATGAATTGAGTCTTTCCCTTTGAGGTTTCGTTATTATCGGATTGAATACTTTGGATTTGAGAACACTTGATGTATGTCTTGCATGTGGATACCCATGGTGACAATGGGGTATTCTATTGAGTCACTTGATGTACGTTTTGGTAATCAACTTGCGGATTCCCGTGACCTTGGGGTAATCTAGGCATATGGGTTGATTGCATGTTTTCATCTTCTTTTCTCCGATAGAAACTTTGGGGTACTCTTTGAAGTTCTTTGTGTGGATTGAATATTATGAATCTGATGTTGTTTGATGCATATCGAATAATCAACTCACAGATACTTGTGGTGACATTGGAGTATCTAGGTGACATTAGAGTTGGTTGATGCATATCATATGGTTTTATTTTAGTACGAAATCTAGGGCTGTTTGTGACACTTATAGGGATGGCTCAATAGATTGATCGGAAAGGATAACTTTGAGGTGGTTTCGTACCCTACAACAATTTCTTCTTATGTTCTCCGCTAGATAAGAACTTTGGAGTGATTCTTTGTCGCACGTTGAGGGATTGTTATATGATTCAATTATGTTAGCACTGTTGACAGATTGCACTAATGAAAGTATGAACCCTAGGCCTTGTTTCCAAGCATTGCAATACCATTTGTGCTCACTTTTGTTACTTGCTACCTTGCTGTTTTTATTATTTCAGATTACAAAAACCTATATCTACTATCCATACTACACTTGTATCACCATCTCTTCGCCGAACTAGTGCACCTATAAAATTTACCATTGTATTGGGTGTGTTGGGGACACAAGAGATTCTTTGTATTTGATTGCAGGGTTGTTTGAGAGAGACCATCTTCATCCTACGCCTCCCACGGATTGATAAACCTTAGGTCATCCACTTGAGAGAAATTTGCTACCATACTACTACAAAACTCTGCGCTTGGAGGCCCAACAGAGTCTACAAGAATAAAGTTGCGTAGTAGACATCATAGATCAGCTTCCCGCGAGCCATCCTGGTGGACCTCATCGAAGGCCAGGACCCGCGGGGACCCGTGCTTGAGCTCAATAGGAAGGACCGCTTCTGCCCCATAGATGAGGAAGAAGGGCGTTTCACCGGTAGGCTTTGGTCGCTGTTGTGCGGATCGACCATAGCACGGACTGGAGCTCGTCGAGCCAGCCTTTGCCGCAGGCTGTGAGCTTTTTCTTGAAGCTTCGTGTCTTGAGGCCCTTGTGGAGCTCAGCGTTCGCACGCTCGGCCTGGCCGTTGCTTCGCGGGTGCGCCATGGAGGCGTAGCAGATTTGCGTGCCAAGGTTGGCGCAGTATGACTTGAAGAGGCCACTGGTGAACTGCGAGCCGTTGTTAGTGATGATGCGGCTGGGAACGCCAAAGTGGCACACCAAGCCCTTGATGAACTTGACGGCTGATCCTGCTGGGATGGAGCGAACGGGCTCCACTTTCGTCCACTTGGTGAACTTTTCGATGGCGACGTAGAGATAGCGGTAGCCGCCGGCTGCGCGGGGAAAGGGGCCCAGAATGTCCAACCCCCAGACCGCGAAGGGCCACGAGTGGGGAATGGTTTGGAGCCCTTGCGCTGGCTGGTGGATCTGCTTGGCATGGAACTGGCAGGCCTCGCAGGATTGGACCAGCTCAGTGGCGTCTTGAAGCACAGTGGGCCAGTAGAAGCCACTGCGGAACACCTTGCCAGCGAGGGTGCACGGTGAGGAGTTGTGGCCGCAGTCTCCACCATGTATATCGGCGAGCAACTTGTGCCCTTGCTCTTCAGAGATGTATCGCAGCGCAACCCCATTGGGGCGTTTGCGGTAGAGATCGCCATCCCTTAGGCAGTAAGGACCGGCCTGGCGGGCCACGCGCTCTGCTTCTATGTCGTCCTCCGGGAGGATGTCGCTCTCCAGGTAGGCTTTGAGCTCCGCGACCCAGCTATCGGCATGTGGCTGCAGCGCCAGCAGCAGGCAAGCGCCTGAAGGTGGGCCACAGTCTGGTGTGCCTGTGGGGGGTGTGGGCGGGAGTTCTTCATGGGGTGCCATGGTGCTGATGGCAGGCGGTGCAGCTGATGGCTTCAGGAGCCTTTCCTCGAAGACGCCAGGGCTTTGAGGCTCGCGGCGAGATGCCCGCTTGGCGATGTCGTCTGCTTCCTTGTTGCCACCGCGAGGGACATGCTGGAGTTCCATGCCGAGGAAGCACTTCTCGAGCCTGCGTACCTCCTCTAGGTAGGCGGCCATGTGCTCATCCTTGGGCTTGTAGCTCTTGTTAGAGAAGTTGATGAGGAGCTGCGAGTCTCCCTTGATGAGGATGCGCTTGATGCCGAGAGCGGTGGCGGCCTTGAGCCCGGCGATGAGGCTTTCGTACTCAGCGATGTTGTTGGAGACCTTGTCGTCATGCTTGAAGCACAGCTGTACAGCATAGTAGAGCTTGTCTCCTGTCGGCGAGGTGAGCATGACGCCAGCCCCTGCGCCCTGCCGGGAGAACGCGCCGTCGAAGTGCATGGTCCAGCCACTAAGGGTGCCCTTCCCAAGCAGGAGGGATTCTTCTTTGCGAGGCTCCTCCTGGTGCGGATCCGTCCATTCCGCCGTGAAGTCTGCCAAAGTTGTGCCCTTGATCGTCCTTGTGGTGAGGAATTCTAGCTCGAAGGACTGCAGCTCGATGTTCCATTCGGCGACGCGGCCAGTGGCGTTGGGGCTGCGTAGGACCTGCTCCAGTGGATAAGATGTGACCACCTTGATGGGGTGGCCCTGGAAGTAGTGGTGGCCCTGGAAGTAGTGGCACAGCTTCCTGGAGGCGATGAGGAGCGTGAAGAGAAGCTTCTGCTGCATGGGATACCGCTCGCGCGCGTCCCGCAGCACCGTGCTGACGAAGTAGATGGGGTGCTCGACGAGGCGCGTAGCCGTAGGAGCAGTGGCTTGTTCTTCGGAAGGCTCATTAGGCGGCTCGCCAGGGGCCTCCTGAGGGGGACCCTCGGCAGGCGCAGGCGCGGCCTTGGCAGGTGCTGACGCGACGGGCCTCTTCTTAGCATGGGTTTGCTCCTCCCGTTCCACCACAAGGGCCGCGCTGGCCGTCTGCGGGGTGGCCGCCAAGTACAGGAGCAAGGGCTCGCGGGGGCGCGGAGCAACCATGACAGGAGGGCTCGTCAGGTACCTTTTGAGGTCCTCGAAGGCCGCGTCAGCTTCAGGAGTCCACTTGAAGGGGCCCGATCTCTTCATGAGCTTGAAGAACGGCAGGGCCCTTTCGCCAAACTTGGAGATGAAATGCCCGAGCGAGGCCATGCATCCCGCCAGGCGCTGCATCTCCTTGAGGTTCCGGGGAGGCCGCATCTGCTCGATGGCCTTGATCTTCTCGGGGTTGGCTTCGATGCCGCGGTGGGAGACCAGGAAGCCATGCAGCTTGCCTGAAGGGACTCCGAAGACACACTTGGCGGGGTTGAGCTTGAGGTTGACCTTGCGGAGGTTGGCGAAGATTTCTTCGAGGTCCGTGATGAGGGAGCACGACTTGCAACTCTTCACAACGATGTAGTCGACGTAGGCCTCAGCGTTTCTTCCCATCTGGGGCCCCAGGGCGATGCGCATCAGCCTCTGGATGGTGGCTCCCGCGCTCTTCAGGACAAAAGGCATGCAGATGTAACAGTACACTCCGCAGGGGGTGATGAAGGCCGTCCTCTCTTCGTCTTCATTCGCCATCTTGATCTGGTGGTAGCCTGAGAAGGCGTCCAAAAAGCACAGCAACTCGCACCCAGCGGTGGAGTCCACGATCTGGTCGATCCGTGGCAGCGGGTAAGGGTCCTTGGGGCAGGCCTTGTTGAGGCTGGTGAAGTCGACGCACATCCGCCCCTCGCCGCTGTGCTTGGGGACCACGACAGGGTTGGCGACCCATTCGGGGTGGCGTACCTCGCAGATGACTCCTGCCTCTTGAAGCTTCTCAACTTCTCGAATGATGAACTCTTGCTTCTCGTGCGCCTGGCACCGTGCCTTTTGCTTCACAGGGCGTGCGTTGGGGCACACTGCTAAGTGGTGCTCGATCACCTCCGTCGGTACACCGGACATGTCTGATGCTGTCCAGGCGAACACATCAGCATTTGCCCGGAGGAAGGCAACGAGCACGCCTTCATATTTGGGAGAAAGGCCGCTGCCGATGGTGACGGCGGGCCCGGAGCCACTGCTGTCGAACGACACCTTCTTCGTCTCGGCACGCGCCTGAGAGAACAGCTGCTTCCTCTTCGCGGGTGCGGGCTCGGCAGGCTCGACGTCGTCCTCGTCAGCAGGGTGAGCGGTGGCGGCAGCCTTGTAGGCGTGCTCGAGGGTGCGCACCGCGTCCTTATCATCGCAGCGGATGGTGATGGTGCCGCTGCAGCCCGGAAGCTGACAGTGTTGTAGGCGTGGTGGGTCACTGCCATGAACTTGGCGAGCGCGGGGTAGCCCAAGATGGCGTTGTAGGGTAGGCCGATGTGCGCTACGTCGAAGTCGATGAGCTCGGTGCAGTAGTTCTTGCGGGTGCCGAAGGTGACGGGAAGGCGCACCTGCCCCAGAGGCAAGGTGGAGCCATCGGTCACGCCCGAGAAGGGCCTCGTCGGCATCAAGCGCTCGTAGGGCACTTGAAGCTTCTCGAAGGTCTCTACGGAGAGCACGTTGAGGCCTGCGCCACCGTCAATGAGCGTCTTGGTGACGGTGACATTGTTGATGGTGGGCGTGAACAACAAGGGAATGGTGCCTACAGACCTCGTGGACTTGGGGTGGTCTTTGGAGTCGAAGGAGATCGGGTACTGTGACCACTTGAGGGGCCGGGAGGTCTCCACCCCCGGGAGGGCCGTGTTCACCTCACGAGAGAACTGCTTGAAGTGGCGGTTGGATGAGGGGGCCTGGGCCCCGCCAAGAATGCACGCCACCTTGCGAGGCTCCTGATAGCCCCCAGCGTTCTCGTCAGGGAAATTGCCGTTGTTCCTGCCGGGGCGCGGCGGGGCGGCATTGGCCTGAGGGTTGGCCTGCCGCGGCTGGTTCTGCCAGCCTTGCCGGTAGTTATTGTTGCCGTTGTTGTTGCGGTCTCCCTAGCGCTTGCCGCTGCGGCCGCCTCCGTGGCCCGCACCGCGCTCGTTGCGGTCTCCGCGTCTGCCCAGGCGGTCGCCGCGAAGCAACTTGAGCTCGTGACAGTCCTCGGTGCTGTGGGAGTGCACGTTGTGGTAGGCGCAGAAGGGGCGACCATCCTTCTTGGCCTCGTCGCGGTCGCGCCCGCGCTTTTGCTCAGGCTCCGCCGCGAGCACGGCGGGGCCCTTGCGCTTGACGTCTTTGCCCTTGGTCTTGGCGGCGTCTGGCACCGCGTCAGGGTCGTTGTGGGCAAAGAGGCGGCCCTCTTCATCCTTGGCGCACTTGTCGGCGAGGTCGAACAACGCGACCACGGTGTCGAGCTCGTCGTTGATGGAGAGCTTCTCGAGTATCCTGACGTCCGTGATGCCAGAGGAGAACGCGGAGATGATTGCGGCGTCGAAGGCGCGCGGGATCTTGTTACGCACTTGGCTGAAGCGCTGGATGTACTTGCGGAGGGTCTTGCCAGGGCCCTGGCGCACGGTGCGCAAGTCGTTGAGCGTGAGGGGGCGCTCGTAGGTGCCCTTGAAGTTGGCGACGAACTGCTGGCACAGTTCGGACCACGAGGAGATGGAAGCCTCGGGAAGGTTCATCAGCCACGAGCGCGTGGCGTCCTTGGGGGCCATGGGGAACCAATTCGCCATGACCTTGTCGTCACCGCCCGCAGCCTGATGCCCACGGTGTAGAGCTGTAGGAACTCCACGGGGTTGTGGGTGCCGTCATAGCGAGGAGGCAGCTCAGGCTTGAACTTCACAGGCCACACCACGCGGCGTATCTCGCGAGTGAAGGCAAGACAGCCCCCGCTGTAGGTGGCGACGCCACCGGCGAGGGCGGCGCGGTTCTGGCGCCCGGCCGCTGCGACGTCCTGGATGGTCCGTTTCTGGCGGTCGCGTTGCTGCTCGAGGATCACCCGCGCGTCTGGCGCCGCGCGTCGGACGATCTAGCAGCTAGCGTCAGCGTTGTGTGGCGAGGACGCGCCGTGGGACAGCTCCAGCGAGCGCGCGCCGCGGCGATGTTCCGCGCCGTCGTTGGTCGGAGGAGGCGCGCCGCGTCCTGCCTGCATGCCACATGACGACAGAGGCAGCGGCGGACGGGAAGGCGCCGGGGCGTCCCCGGCGGTGTTAACGAGCTCGGTGATGCATGCGAGCCAGGCGTCGTACCCGGCCTCAGTGGGACGATAGCGCAGCAGTTCGCGTGCCATGAGCAACGCAGCCTGCAGAGCTGGTGGGCCGCGGCGAGCGAGCGAGGATGCGTCGGCGGTGCGGGCAGGCGGCTGCTCGGATGGGTGGAGGGAAGAGGCTTGCTCCTCCCCCACCGCGGGCTCGGTAGCGGCGCCGGTGCGCCTACGACGGTTAGTGTTGGCGACGGGCTCCATGAGAACCCGGTCGGCCCTGCGCAGGGCGCGCTCGCGTCGCGCGTCGGCCATGTCGATGTCGATGTCGAAGGCGCGAAGACTGCCCCCCTACCTGGCGCGCCAAATGTCGGAGAGTGGGATCCTCCATGTCCTGGTTCGAACACTGGGGGCCTGCTTCGCTACCTATCTACCTGACGGTGACCTTGGCGGGGCTACGGCGAGTGGAGCACGACGGAAACGCACATACACAAGGCACGACAGGGACACAAGGGGCTACCCAGGTTCGGGCCACCAAGCGGTGTAAAACTCTACTCCTGCTTATCTGCAATTGTTGTGGAGAGAATGCTCTCGTGTACAAGGTAGGAGAAGGTGGAATCGTCCCTTCTCTAAGGTAGCAGCACTGTCCCTTATATAGCTGCCTTGGTCCTCTTCCCCGAAAATATTGGCGGTTAGGGTTACCACACAACGGCAATTCAAAGGGGGACAGACGCTCAGTCCTATCCTGACAAAAGTAGTCTTCGCCTGGAAAAGACGCCGCCCATGACGCGTTGTGGGCTCGCCGATGACATCTGCCCTAGCGCGTTGCGTCACCGTGGTCTTCTTGCACCGAAGTGGTAAGCTTTGGATCTCGCTTTGGGGGAGGCAGTCGCTGCTGTTCCTTTATCACCAAAGAAAAAATGTTCCCTGACCACGCCTGCTGGCACGGCCTCTGCTGTTGTCGTCTTGTGCAGGCGCGTCACCCATGTGGTAGGCACGCAGCCACGCAACCTGTGCCGCGAGGCTCCCCTCGCGGAGGGCCTCGCGGGAGGCTGCCTCACGAGGGAGGCCTCGCGAGGCTGCCTGCCGCAGGAGATGGTTGTCGGTTGAGCCTCCCCTTGCGGAGTGGGTCCTCGCGAGGCCTGGCCCTCGCGAGGCGTCTTGCTTCGCGGCGCCCACGACTGGACCGCCTCTCGAGCTCCTCGTAGGACGTCGTTTCCTGGACCGCAGACAGATGGCCCGTGATACCCTGATTTCCACTGGGCCGACAACGGGACGTCTCCTCCCACTGAAAGCGCATCGTTGAAAATCCTTAATTAAATTCAGAAAAATGCGAGCACCAGGGCTTGAACCCTGATGGGTACAAATTTGTTTCCACTAAGCCAGGAACACCTCTATCTTAAAATCCATTCAGGTGTACAAGCGCTAACTAACTTTGTGCACTAAATTCAAATTCATTGAAGAAGTACGAATGAATCAAAGAACACCACAGTTCACTTTCGAAATACTCGAAACGGCAAACATTGGCACTACGATGGAAACGAGTGCTACTGTATCGAGCAGCAGCTGGGCTTTCCCCCGCCGTGGTGCCGATGCCAGCTCCCGGCGTCGTGCCGCTCGATCATCGGGGAGTAGTTCGCCGGGTGGCTGCGGGCCACCGCGCTTGCATAGCTGCTGCCCCCGTACCCGCCGTGCCCGGCCACGGGCGGCGCGTAGTAGGAGGACGGGCTGGACGCACTGGGATAGTACCCCGCTTCGGTTTGCCTGTGGTCTCCCGACCACCGTGCAGCGCCGGGATTGGCCACCGGCGATGGCGCGTAGACCGGGTACGTGACGCGGCCGGGAGTGTTCGTGGGATGCAAGTGGAACGGCGACCGGGAGTGTCCGCCAACGACGTCCCTGGACGTGCCCGGCAGATACCCCGAGGTGCCTTCGGGTAGCGTCCGCAGCTGCACTATCTCGGCCTCCCCGACCTCCTTCTTCAGTTTCTTGGTCAGATGGCTCTCGTCCACGCCGTCGCCGATGACCACCAGCAGATCCCTGTCCCTGCCGGCCACCGCGATCGACACCACTCCTGAATTGAAACCCACCCAGTTTAATACTTTAATTCACTGGATGCAGAGGAAGAATCGATCAACAGCGGGGTGGTACTTACCGCTGACGGCAGCGGCCACCTTGAGAGCTCTCTTGTGGTATTTGTCCGAGCCCGGCTGCATCCGGATGATGATCTCCTTCTGAAGGATTTGCCCCGGCGGTTCAGACGTGTTAGATACATAGCGATAAACAGCAGACGGACACATCATCAGCATAAACTGGACTTGAAGAACTTCTTACTCTCATGGTGTTCGCAAGTTGCAGCTGTTCAAGTGATTCCGAGTAAACAAGATGTGCTGAGGCAAGAGAAGAATGTGTTTTGCCGTCCCCCGTATGGCTGTAGAGCTCGTGCGCTACGCATGCATAGATAGTAGTAGTACTGGCTGTGCTAGGACGTGTGGTGGTGACCGGTCATATAGATCTCCTATCTTTGAGATGGAAATTTCTCCGTTTTTCTGCTCGCTGACGAGTGCTACGGATGACTGCCGTGGCAAGAATTGCATGACAGTTTCAGAAAACGACATTTTTTGTTTACATACAAACTTGAGATGGTGACTTGGCACCGCAGACTTTGCCCAAGTCAAACCTAAAAGATATCGTAAACCACACAAAGCAGGACATCTCACCAGCCTTTGTTTCTCGAGCAAGAATGGAGTAGTAAAAAATTGACCAAAGGTGCAAATTATATAGACATGTGCCCTGGAGTGTTGACATATAAGAGCTCTCAAGGAAAAAGCAATCAGAGTGCCATTGAAAATTCGTTGCCGAATCAGTGTGGAATCTAGGAACATGATTCGTGGCGTGCCATTTCGATCAAAGCTGTGTGGCTGTGACTAGATCGTATGTACTGTAGCAGTCGAGAGGTAGATGGCACTGGTTTGACCAAAGCTGGCTTGACGTCCCTTGACGTCCCCTGCTTGCGAAAGCAGTGCCTTGTCATGCTCCTGTCATCTTTATCACGGGTAGAGCTCAATAAAAGAAAAGGGAAATGGTTGGTAGTCAGTCGTAGAAGTAGGGCTATTTGATGGGTGATCACTTCTATAATTGCAGGTCAGCTCTATTACCTAATTATGCATGTTTTTTTAGTTGAAGTAGGGGGTCCCACCTCAATCCTACATGGCACACCACATGGCCATGATGTCCTTTTGCTCCATGTTGGTGCGATCTGCCCATTGATGAATTTGAACGAAGCCATGGCTCGGTCTCGCAGGTTCGCATCGGCTAGGCCCCCTACCCGGGGTCTGTTGAGGTGGCGAGGAATAAGGCTCTGGGTGAAAGCTTTGAATCGAGGAGGGTCATTACCGATGATGACGGCGCTCATGGGCGTCCTTTTCCTCCTTGAAGGCATTGTCAAATAGTACTTCCTCAACATTGGATCGTGTCTGCTCGAAGCGGGAGCGACAGTGGTGATTGTTGGCTTGGTCAGACCATTACCCAAGGTTCGTTCGGCAGTCGAGCACGGGTCTGCACGAAAGCTTTGTGGTCTATGGACGGTCAACAAAACTCAATGGTAGCCAACACAAGTAAATGAGGTCAAAAACTCAATGGTAGCCAACACAAGTAAATGAGGTCAACAAAAGTCCAAACAAGCCCTCGTTGGTACAAGTAAGCAAATCTAGTCAACAAAAGTCAAAGCAAGTTTTCATGGTCAACCAGTTAAAGGGAGCAGATCTCACATAGATGAATAAGTCAAGATGAAGGCAAATGATCAAAGAAGCATCAACCCAAGCAAGAAGACATTCATATGGTGGAGGAATTCTCCCCCTAAGAGCATCTACAGCAGGGCGCCTCAAACCCGACACATACGCCCGGGCGGCCCGCCCGGTCACTGACCGGTCACGATTTTTCAACCCAGCCGGGCGCCTCAAACGGGCCTCAAACGCCCGGGCTGACCGGCACCCCCGCCATGTCAGCCTGGCCCGCGCTGGCCCGCCTCGACCCCACATATATTCTTCCCGATCCGGTCGCCGGACCAAACCCTAGCCACTTCACTCCACTCTCCTCCGCCACCCAAGCTCACCTACAACGATCTCCGGCCATCTCCGGCATGGCGGGTAGCGGATCCGAGTCCTTCACCTCCAGATCCGTCGACCCCGAACTCATCACATGCGGCCCCGAGGAGGAGATGGCCGTCCAGCTTGCGCTCCGCCGCTCCCGGGACGAGGCCCGTGCGAGGCAGCGCGCGGACTCCTTCCGTCGGGAATCCATCGCGTCCGCCCAAATGGCGCATGGATCCGGCGCTCGGGGTGCCGTGGCTACCTCACCGGAGGCGGTGCGGTCCGCCTGGCGTCCGAACGCGGTGGCGGACGCGCAACCCCTCCGTTGGCGCGCGGTGTGACACCCCGATTTTTGGCACTTTTTTTTCTTTTGGATTTCTTCGAATTTCTATTTGGAGTTCCTTTTCCGTGGCTTTGTGGTCTTGAAACCGGGGAAGATCATCTCTTCTTCCTCTCCCAAGTGGCTTGCCACTCTCAAATCCATCCCAAGACCATGTCATTTCCATCTTAGCCCAACCCCAATATTTATTTCTTGAGAATATTCATTTTTCTATTAAAGGAATAACCCTGTTTGCTCTAGGTTGTGAAGCAACCTACATTTCTGCCATTCCCAAAATTCCCACAAAATTCTCAAAATTCCTTTGGACCATATGGACCTTGGATATGTAAAAAAATATTCAAGATTCCATGCTCATGGTGAGCACACCATCCAATATTTGTTTCTGGTCATAATTTCAGTTTGTGAAGCAACTATATTTTATATGGCTTCATAAATTCTGAAATTAATCCAGGACCTAAATATCCCTATATCCTTTGAGCATGCCAAAATTCACATCATTTTGCCAAGCCATTTTTTCCACAAAATTCCCCCAAGTTTCTGTCCAGAGGAAAGCATTGTGAAGGAAGTACCATTTTTACTTATCCAAATGGTATGAAATTTTTACAGCATCTTCATATGTTCAAATCATCATCCTTCACCAAATTTCAGCTCAATCCATTCATCCATTTGAGCACCACTTCAACTTTCACATTTCTGTCCAGTGGGGCAGTTTGTGAAGCAAGTGCTAGCTATACACCTCCATTTGAGCTGAAAATTTGCATAGACAGTCATCTTAGTGTTTGATCAATCTCACCCAAAGATCATGTCCATTGGACTTGTTCTTTGCCCACACCAATGATCAAACACCTTCCTGATGATTAGTGTATGAGCCTAGTCCAGCCACTCCTTGGGCCCCTGTTCTTGTTTCTTTGCTCCTAGCCTCTACTGGGGGAGTTGCCACCCTGCCAGACATTCCTGGACCGCCCAAAACGCGTGGCAATACCACGTCCACGCAGTGACCACGCGAAGAGCGCATGCGCAGCAGGCAGAGGGCGTGCTTTGGGCACTGGACCCCTCGGGAGGCCCCTCTCCGGCCGCCCAGCTCGCCCCCGCGCGCCACGAGCCCCCCCACGCCGTCTAGCCACGCCCAACCCTCGTCCCCTAGCCCCTGGACGGCTGTGTCGACCATAGATGCTCCGCCGGAACGCGGCCACGTCGTCGTGGTCTCGGAGCTTCGGTGCCACCTCTCCTCTCCTTCCCGAGCCTCCCCCTCTAGACATTTAGCGTGTCCTCGACCCTCCCTCCTCGCAGCACAGCCCCCTCGAGCCATAGAACCCCTCCTCTGCTCCCACGGCGTCCATGGCCGCCGCTTCGGCCATGGCCCGAACCAAGCTCTTGTGATCTCCCCTCTCCTCCATTCAGCCACCTAGAGGACGCCAGTGCCCGCTAGAGCTCACCCCCACCTCCTAGTCCTACCGGGGAAGTCCGTGCCCGTGACCCCAATGCCGCCTGCAGCCATCTCCTCGGCCGGCCGTGGACAGCTCGCTCCGGGCCCTCCCGGGCCTTCCGGCGGTCACCTGCGGGCGCGGCTGAGCCCCGCGAGCTCGCCCCGCCCCTCCACGAGCGCCGCCGTGCCCCCGCGCGTCGGCATCGAGCCCGGCCAGCATCGGCTCTGTTCCCTGTCAGAGGTAGAAGAAGAAAACAAGAGGAGAGAGAGAAGCTGGGTGGGCCCCACGTGTCATAGACACAACAAAGGGGTATGTGTCGCCGACAGCTGGGCCCGGTCCCTTTTTAAGTGGAAGCGTATTCGTGGAAATACGCTTTTCGGTTGAGAAAGCGTACTCTCCTGCTTGATCAGTGAAGTATACGCTTTCACTACTGTGAAGACGTATTTCCGAGAAGGCGCTTTCTGTTTTCAGCAACCGGCGCCGAAAACCCTATATTGTGGACGTTCACCCGTTAGCAGCAGAAAAGAACACTTTTTATTCGATTTCTGTCTAACGAACGAACGGCCGTATTTTCGCGACCGTAACTCCGAATCAGGTGATTCAAAAGCCCACGTTCTCTGTTCGTCGAGCCCGTTCTGTTGGTATCATTTTCACCATATTGTCACACTCTAAAAATGACCATTTTGCCCTTGCCCTTTATCAGCCCCCTTCGAGAGGGAAACGTTTCCGGCAAAATTTTCCGCGAGCTTCTCGCACTTCTTCCCGGTGAATCCTTCATCCCCAGGCAAGCCACGACAGCCACTTGCATGATGGCATTGCAATAGCCACGGTTTCGACTTGAATATTCGAATAATTATTTGTTCATGTAATTATTTTGAATGCTGCTTATATGCTTGTGAATCCATGCTCATTTATTATGCCATGTTCATTTTCATCTAGTAAGTGATATGATTAATTGCTAATGTTATTATTATCATGTTTCATTCTTGTAATCATTTCCGATGCTAGTGATAATGATATGCTCATATGAATAGTTAGGGTTTGTTATGAAAATACTTGTGATATTCATGATCATCGTTATGCTATGCTCATTTGCATCTAGTAGACTAAATGATTTATTGCTATTGATGTTAATATTCATATGCTAAATGGTTATGTTGCCCATCCATGGTTACACTGATATCATGCTCATATGCATTGTTATTTCATCATATTATTCTGCTATGACTCAGCTCATCACCATTCAATTTGAACCTGACATTAATCGAAATTGAACAAATCTGTTGGCTGAGTCATAGTGCCACCGAATTGAGCTCACCAGTGCAGCCACACTTGCCTGGATGGGGAGGCCCTAATGCGGTCTATTGTCATGCCTCTCGCCGGTGCCTCCAACTAGGGAAGGTTATGTGCGCGCGCTACCCTGATCAGGTAGGCGGCCATAAGCCTTGTGTGCCCAAGTTGTGTTGTACCCGGGTGTTCCCGTTTGGGACGAGTTTGTTTTGCCACAACGGTGGCCGGCCACGAGGTGGCAGGATGTCACGAGTTGACATCGGGGCCACCCATGACATAGCCCAAAGGAGAGTTTGTCGGAGTGGCCGGGAGAGTGTCATGCAATAGATTGGTTTTGTCAGAATGTCGTTGGACCACCCGAATGGGAGCACGAGGCCATGAGTTTCATGGTGTGGGTACAGTGTACTAACCTCTGCAGAGTGTATAATCTATCGATAGCCGCGTCCTCGGTCATGGACACAGTTCGTAGTAGGTCACACTATGGGTCAACAGTAATATTAACCTGAATAATAAACAACCCCGGTTCCATGAGAAAAGAAGTTGGTTGATCTTTATGTGGTCATGCGATGATCACAGGTAGAGATCAAGCTCCGTGTGGTCATGTGAGGATCACGATGGTATAGTTGATACCGAGCTTGGTCGATCCTGAGGAGATCGTGTGATGTTCACGACGGTAAGTTTGTTACATATGGTGGTTACGAGATAACCTCCGAGAAGAGTAAGTTGGTCCAAGGGACCTTACACATCGACCCCCTCTCCTGCCAGTGCTAGTATCATCATGTTCATATCATGAGTAACATGTACATGCCATGCTCACTCTCAGGTTGATTCTAGTAGTATCATGCTCATCAATTAACCTGTAAATGCCATGCTGTTGGTTGTCTTGATTGCTTTGGTTGCTGTGAGCTTGCGAGTACATTCAAAGTACTCACCTGGCGTGTCATGCCAGATTGCAGGTGATGCCGTGATTGATTGTTTGTCGAGGATCCTGAGTTTGCGCTCTAGGACGTATCCCAGCCAGAGTCCCTGCGGAGTGGAGTCCATCACCGTCGTCGTTGTTCCGCTGCTAGAAGCTATTCCGCTACGAGATGTTCTGCTACTAGCATAGAGCTATCTGAGCAGGCGTAGTATCGCCGTGCCCCTGTAACCTTTGTAATATCGGACCCTTGTACCCCTATTATTTGTAATAAAGAGCTGATTTGTTCTATGCCAAGCAGTGCTGTATTCCAGAAGACTTGATCTCTGGGCTGGAATGCGGGGTGTTCCGGTTCCTCTGAGCCGGGGTGCCACAGTTGTCGTCCGACGCAAACATGGCGCGGCGTGCTTGGCGCGCGAGGGAGCGGGCGCGGGAGGCGGCGGCAGCCCTCGCGGCGGTGGACGTCGGTGAGGCGGAGTCGCATTCTCCGGCGCCCCGTATGGTGCAGTCCGGGCGCCGCAACCGCGTCGTGGTAGATGTCGGCTTGTCCTAGGATGGATCCATCATCAACCTGACGTCAACCGGCACCGTCCGGGTTACGGGCTCCGACGAGGAAGAGTAGGGCATGGGAGACGGCGGCGCCTTGAGTCCCATGCCCTACTCTACCTTGCCGGCGACCGGACCAACACTCTGGGAAGTGCAGCCGGCCGCCGGACATGGGCACGGTGGAGCCGGACTAGCTCCGCTTAAAGATTGGTTTACGTTGGATGTAATAATATGGATTTGAGGTTTCTAATTTGAGGTATTCGGATGTGGAATGCATTATTTGAGGCGTGTCCGGTCAGTGTCCGCGGACGCGCCCGGGCGCGTCCGCGGGCTTTTGAGGGGTCAGATTTGCCATATGCGGCTGTAGATGCTCTAATGGACCACAACCTTTTCCTAGCCCAACTAGAAGCTCATGGGCAAAAAGACTAAAGATTACCTCGTTCTTCCATCCCACCTCCTCTTTTCAAGGGTAAACTTGGTCATTTATTAAGGACCCTAGCCTATATAAGGCCCATGAGCATGTAAATCATTCACCCCCTACTTGAATAAACTCAAGAGGAGGGTCACTCTCCCTCCCTAGAGCCTTGGATCAACCAGAGTAGGCAAGTTTATTTAGGCTACATGATGGGTGATCACTACTATAATTGCAGGCCAGGTCTACAACCTGAATAGGCATGTTTATCCTAAATAATGAAGCAGTGGCCTACGGATGTTGTTAATCGACAAAAAACTACTCTTGGGAGTTTGAATGAGAGCAAAACAAAGATAGATAGCGGGTGAAAACGAATAGGATACTAGTATTGTTTAGATTGAATTAAGGTTGGATTTTCATTCTTGAACCATAAAGGAGAGTTGTACATGAAATTTCAGGAAAGAAAAGCATGTGTACAAAATCTCAATACGTACAAGACAAACAACCCAAAAGAAAAAGGAGGGTATAACAAAATAGACCGAACAACAATGACGATCTGTGATGGCCTAGGCACCGAAGGTGACAAATCAGATTTAATGGTATCGAGTACTATTCCTAGGACCCGCATGATCGAACTCGTTGTTGAAAACATTGTTGTTTAATTTACCTCAAACCATCCAAAGTACCAAGATCAAGGGCATGCTAAACCTTTTTTGATTGGTGATGGTACCACGGGAGATACTCTATAATATGGGGTTAAATACGAGAATACAATTTGATACCTAGGTGCTGAGGTAATAACCAAAATTCTACTTGGCGTCCCACCTCAATCCTACATGCCACACCACATGGATGGTCAACAAAAGTCAAAGAAAGTCTTCATGGTCAACAAGTCAAAGGATGGAGAGCACATAAAAAAATAAGTCAAAGATGAAGGCAAAATGAGCAAAGAGGCCCCAACTCAAGCAAGAAGGCCTTCATATGATGGACAAAGTCTCCTCCTAATGGGCCACAACCCCCTCCTACCCAACTAGAGGCTCATGGGCCAAAAGACTAAAGACTACCTAGTTCTCCGCCCTCCCACCTCATATTTTCAAGGGTGGACTTGGTCATTTGTCAAGGGACACTAGAGTATATGAGGCCCCATGAGTATGTAAATCATTCACTCATACTTGAATAAACTCAAGAGGAGGGTTACTCTCCCCCTCCCTAGAGGTCAAGCTCGAGCCAGGGGCGGATCCAGGTATTTGGCAAGGTTTGGCAGCTACCATACCTAAAGTTTTGCTCAAGTACTAGGTATTTGTAGTATACAGTTGAAAGTTTTATATCTTGAGTTGTTCCGCTGTCGCTGGACATCGCTGCATTTGAAGAAACAGAACTAATCGGACAGGGAAAGAAACTGACCTAGTCGGTGATTGTGCGTGATTACCGTATTGGGGCTAGTGAGTGCTGGATTGGTGGGCTTGATGCCTGATTTCGTTACAAAAAATGGAGTTAACTTCCTGCTGGGCCTGGATAATTTATTAGTTTCCTCTTCCTCTTGGCTGCACTAATTTCGTTACACCCCTAAAAAAACTAATTTCGTTACAGAATTAAATACGTAGCATTTTCGCCAAAGTGTGAGCCACTAGCAGCTTGAACTCAACTTGTTTTTTCCCCAAAGTTTCCTCTTTTTTGTGAGGATTCCAAAGTTTCTTCTTGACTGTTATGATTTTTATGTATTACATAAATTTCTAATCAATTATCCATATAATCTTCATTTAGTGAGGTATTTTGAATTGCTACTTTTTACTTTTAACATTACCCAATTATATTGTACTTATTGAACACAAAATAATATTAATTTAATGGACTGATGCAATTTACTTTGGTTTCTCCTTTATCGACCCACCACACCTCAAATTTATTCCTGCCTCCGCCACTGGCTCGAGCAGAGGCTGAGAACCGGAGTTCGAGGGGCCTAGTAAGGCTCGAACTAGTCGAGGGTCGTGGGACTTCGAAAGCGGCAACACCCTAAGTGTTCCATGCACCGAGCACCACTCTTGATGACCCTTCCTCATAGGACACATGTCATGCTCCGACGAGGCAATTGAACCTAGTTAAAAAACACCACTTTGTCACTTTGTCTTGTACGACGACCTTCGCTATAAGGCCGTCATACACCTCGTCGCCTACTCATACTAACCAAATTTCTAAGGGGAACCACCTATCGAAAGTTGTTTCCATAACAACACTAGGAAAACCCATGAAAGAGTATTGATACTTTCTTTTGGTTACCTTGTCATGGTTCTATTAGTGGATGTTACGTTCCTTAGTTTCTGGTGCTGGGGTTAGATGTTGCATTCTATAATTTGAGATGTTCTGAATTTGAATTATATCTAAGACTATAGAAAAAAAGAATCAAATGATGTGATTAATAGTAATTTTAGATGACACGTTGCGCAACCGATAGCCAGGAAATTAAGCAAGTGTGGGCAGCACATTTAATAAATGTTCATTTTATAAATTATCCCCAAAGGGTGTTAGCATGAATAAGAATAAACATGGTAATGAACAACAAGAAGCAACAAACATGCTAACAAATAGGGATAACTACCCATGGATCATATCAACTGTCTGTTCGTACTGATCACACTTAGATACGACCTCTTTCTGTAACACCAGTCTTTATTGCACATGGATCTGGTCCCGGGTCCTTTTCCTTGGTTTGATGCAACGTCTCACGGACCTGGGCTCACCCAAGGCAAGCGTGCACCCAACTCGACGTGCTGCAGGCCCAACGCTGACATGTGGGGCTGTGAGGGACTTGGTTGGATGCCTTTGTTGTTGGAAATATGCCATAGAGACAACAATAAAGTGTTATTATTTATTTCCAACTTTATAATTAATGTTTATGTTCTATGCTATAACTGCAATGATTCTCGAGTCTGTAATAACCATGAGGCTCTGAGCAAAACTCATATGCACATGTAAAATAATAAACGATAAATACATTCCTAACCTCGCCTCTAAGACTAGCGCAAGTGTTGCATGATGGTTCCGTTTTTCTGATCATGCATGGGCATAAGTTAGGTGTAACGAGGATGCCGACAACTTTGAGGGCACGATGTTAGAATAACATTTGTGTTGAACTGACCCAAGTTGTATGTTATACTAAGAGATCCTTTCGTCATAAGCTTATAGTATATAACACAGAGAAAGTTAACATATGCACAATTCCTTAGACCATGCGAGTATCGAGTCACTTCATAGTGGACGTGCACTTTGGGGTTCGTCAAATGTCAACCGTAATAGGGTGATCATAATAACAGCTTACAGGTTCATCAGAAACGTATGATAATGGATTAGATGGCTCGAGATTGGGATTTTCTCCTCTAACGATGGAATTATACTCTTAGGGCCCTCTCGGTGTGACATTATCCATCATCGTCTGGCCAGACATTGCATGGCTTGCTCACGGGGATGTCGGAACACGTGAATGAGAAAACAGAACAAAACCGGTAACAAGGAAACTGGCATAGTGATCAAGTTGTTGATTCACGAGGATGCCGATATATCTCACCTCGGGTTTTGTAAAGTATCACGAAGTAAAAAGAATAGCACATGGTAACTACAAGTTCAGTCGATACTCATTCGTGTAGGTATAGGGGTGGATATCCATGGTTCCACTATTTACCATTGAATGGAAGGAGTTCCGGTCATGTCTATAATCTACCGAACCTGCAGGGTCACACGCTGAAGGGTCATCGATCTATTGAGTACTAGATGCTTAGGAGCTTGAGGGAAAGTCATTGGAAAAGTTTTGGAGACAATGAAAATAGTTTTGAGGGAGAACCAAAAGTGTTTCGAAGAAACCAAAAGCGTTTCAGAGAAACCGAAAGTGTTTTAGAGAAAACCGGGAAAGTGGAAAAGTTCCGGTGGAGAACTATTTACATAGGAGGGATCCGGGAATTTTCCCAGAGCCCCCTGGATGTATATGGCGTCCTAGGCCAGACCCATAGGCAAAGCCGACAAGGGGCCAGCCGCATGGGCTTTAGAGGTGGGGCTCATAGCCTTGGATTGGTGTGACTATGGTTAGGCGGCTGCCCCTCCCCTACACCTATATATAGAGACGGGGGAAACCCCACTTTTGCACATTAATATCTGCGCAAGGGCTCCCTCCCTCCCCTCTCTCTCTCTCTCTCGTTCCCATGAAAGGTTCGCCTCACTGCAAGGCTGCTCCTCCCTCTTCTAGTTCTCTAGAGACGCCTAGTTCTGGACGATGAAGTGCTGCCTGATCGGTGATCTCGTACACGTGAAACACAGTAGAGAGATCATGCTTTTGATCTTTGTTTGAGTGAGAAAATTCTCGTGGATGGAAGGTTGTAAATCCTAGCTGCGGGAATCTGCATCAACAGTTCCTCACCAACTCTTCTTCCGCTACTAGTCCGATTTGGTAATGATCTAATCTAACCCCATTTTCATAGTGATCCAGGGAACTTGATAGGTAGGAAGAATTCTTTTTGTTTTCTACTACGTTTCCCAACAGTGGCATCATGAGCGATCTATGACTAGATGCTGGTTACGATATAGAACACATGAGCTATACATACCATGGAAATTTTATTTATTTAAAACACCATGGCAATTTGTGTTTTACATACCGCAACATCTTAATTGAACTTACCATGGCATTTTTTATAAATATACCACGACAAATTATTTTTACAACTACAAATTCATGGCATGACAAACTTTTTTGAGATGATCAAATGTCAATTAAGAACTTTTCTCATGGCAATTTTTATTTGTTTTTGACCATGGCAGTTTCATTGTATTTTTTGACCATGGCATTTTACTTATGACTACCATGGCAAATTATTAAAAACACCATGGAATTTTTTGTTGTACATACCACGACATTTTCGTAAATATACCACAGCGATTTTTATTTTACACGTACAATAAATGGCATGACATACTTTTTTTATATGAGCACACGACAATTAAGAACTTTTCACATGGCATTTTTTATGTCTACCTAAAAGATTATTATTTTTTGCATTTTTTAGGAAACTTTCTTACTTGGCACCTTCTTGTATATAGAGCATGACATTTTTATCTATACCCTGATAAATTTATTTTTAATGGCATGATAATTTTACTTTTATGGATCATGGCAACTTTTCCATGTGTGATTTATGTTATGACACAAAAAATATAGATCATGGCATTTTTATTTTCAGGATCGTGGCACTTTTATTTTTAAGAACATGACATTTTATAGTTAAGATCATAACAATTTTCTATGTGTGATTTGGTATGTAATGACCAAGAAATATAGAACATGGCATCTTAACTATTACTAGTAAATACGTACGTGCAATGCATGTTAAATATTTGGAAGGAATTAATTATACATTGATATTAGATATGATATCAATTATGCATTTATTATGTGATTATCACAAAGGTTGATATTTGATACGATATTAACTGTACGCTAAAATGTTGAGCACTCACCATTGGAGCGATCTAGATCGTTGGATTGACATGGTTTGATGGCTGAGATTAATTGTATGCTAAACATGTTAATATTTAGCACAGAGGTTGATATTTGATATGAAATTAATTATATGCTAAACATGTTGAGCGCTCACTATTGTAGCAATCTAGATCGTTGGATTGACATGGTTTGATGGCCGAGATTAATTGAATCTGTCTCTTTGAGTCATTTTATATTGGTATAGATGATCGTGGCAAATTATATTATCTATGTCCTGGTAATTTTATTTTAAATGACATTTCTGCAATTTTATTTTTATTTTTGTTGTTGGCAGTTTTACAAGTTCTATTTTTCATGTCATGGCAAAGAAAATTTATATCATGGCCATTTCATTATTACGAGCACACCATGAATGTCATGTGTGTGGATCAACTGTGTGTGTGTTACAATATGAAATCCTGTAGTTTGTTGTAGTTTATATAATATGTTCTTTTTGGGGATGTAGAATACCTTGATCTAGTTTGAACATGACGACATTTTTTTATTCTTATTGTTTGTACTTTGTACACAAAGGAAATGGGGATTGGGCCTGGAGTCCTGAAAAAGGCCTCTGCATCGAAAACTTTCGCTGTGAGAGTTTCCCTGTAGCAAAAAAAAAAAACGTTCATGTGATCATACAAGCTCGTGCGCTGGAGGCGCAGTACTCGATAGTCGTGGTCAGCTCTCCTCCACCCTCTGGTTAGGGTTTTTTCCTCTCGGTGGCTCCGCTGACGTTGAGATCCGATCTTTCTCCCTCGCCTGCGATTCTCTGGCATGCGACTGCTCGGGCTGATTAAGGGGTGGTCTCTGCTACTTGTAGACTGCGTTGGTATTGCCCCGAAGAGGAGAGGATGATGTAGTATAGTAGAGATAAGTATTTCCCTTAGTTAAGAACCAAGGTTATCAATCCAGTAGGAGAACCACACAAAACCCCTTTAGCAGCACCTACACACAAAAGCAAACACTTGCACCCAACACAAATAAGAGGGTTGTCCATCCTCTTAGCGGTTATTTGCAAGGATTAATTCTGATAGTGATAGATAAAAAGTAAATTGTAAAATAAAATAAAAGTAAATAAATTGCAGCAAAGTATTTTTGGATTTTAATATATGATAAAGATAGACCCGGGGGCCATAGTTTTCACTAGAGGCTTCTCTCTTGAGCGCAGAACATACGGTGGGTAAACAAATTACTGTTGGGCAATTGATAGAAAAGCAAATAATTATGACGGATTCATGGTAATGATCATGTATATAGGCATCACGTCCAAGACAAGTAGACCGACTCCTGCCTGCATCTACTACTATTACTCCACCCATCGACCGCTATCTAGCATGCATCTAGGGTATTAAGTATAAAATAGAGTAACGCCTTAAGCAAGATGACATGATGTAGACAAAGTAAACTCAAACAATATGATTAAACACCATCTTTTTATCCTTAATGGCAACTATACTAATACGTGTCATGTCCCTTTCTGTCACTGGGATTGAGCACCGCAAGATTGAACCCATCACAAAGCATCTCTCCCATTGCAAGATAAACCAATCTAGTTGGCCAAACCAAATCGATAGATCAGAGAGAAATACAAAGCTAAAACAATCATGCATAAAAGAGTTCAGAGAAGACTCAAATATTTCTCATGAATAATCTGATCATAAACTCACAACTCATCGGATCCCAACAAACACACCGCAAAAGAAGTAGATCGGATAGAACTCCAAGAACATCGAGGAGAAGATGGTATTGATGATCAAAGAGAGAGAATAAGCCATCTAGCTACTAGCTATGGACCCGTAGGTCTGTGGTAAACTACTCACACATCATCGGAAGGGCAGCAAGGTTGATGTAGAAACCCTCCGTGATCGATTCCCCCTCTGGCAGAGTACCGGAAAAGGCCTCCAGATGGGATTGCGGAAGAACAAAGGCTTGCGGCGGCGTAAAAGTTATTCAGGGTGGCTCTGTAATGGTTTCTGAATATTTTAGAATTTTTAAAAGTGGAATTAGGTCAAAAGGAGCCACGAGGGGCCCACAAGGCATCAGGGCGTGCCCCCCTAGGGCCGCGCCCTATTGCCTTGTGGCCTCCTCATGAGGCTTCTGGCATCCTCCCGAAGCTTCCAGGGTCTCTTTTGTCCAGAAAAAAACCGTCAAAAAGTTTCATGGCATTTGGACTTCGTTTGGTACTAATTTCCTGAAAAACCAAAAACAAGCAGTAAACAGCAACTAGCACTGGGCACTAGATTAATAGGTTAGTCCCAAAAAATGATATATAATTGCATGTAATTGCATATAAAAACATCCAAGATTGATACTATAATAGCATGGAACAATCAAAAATTATAAATACGTTGGAGACGTATCAAGCATCCCCAAGCTTAATTCCTGCTCGTCCTCGAGTAGGTAATTGATAAAAACAGAATTTTTGATGCGGAATGCTACCTAACATGTTTCATCATGTAATCTTTCTTACGGTATGAATAATAAGATCCGAATGATTCAAAGCAATAGTCTATAATTTGATATAAAGACATCAATACTCAGGCATACTAACAAACAAGCATGCCTTTCAAAATAAAAATGCTAAAGAAAGTTATCCCTACAAAATCATATAATCCTGTCATGCTCCATCTTCTTAACACAAAGTATTTATCATGCACTACCCCGATGACAAGCCGAGCAATTGGTTCATACTTTTTAACCCGCTTCAGCTTTTTCAACCCCCACGCAATACATGAGCTCAAGCCATGGATATAGCACTATGGGTGGAGTGTGGTGGTAGAGATTAATAAGGCGAAGTCAAAAAGAAGAAGATAGTCTCACATCAACGCGGCTAATCAACGGGCTATGGAGATACCCATTAACTGATGTCAATGCGAGGAGTAGGAATTGCCATGCAACGGATGCAGTAAGAGCTATAAGTGTATGAAAGCTGAACATGAAAAGTATGTGGGTGTGCATCCAACTTGCTTGCTCATGAAGACCTCGGGGAAGCCCATCATCGGAATATACAAGCCAAGTTCTATAATGAAAAATTCCCACTAGTATGTGAAAGTGACAAAAAAGGAGACTCTCTATATGAAAAACAAGGTGCTACTTTGAAGCACAAGCATGGAAAAGGATAGTAACACTGCCCCTTCTCTCTTTTTCTCTTTTTTTCTCCTTTTTTTCTTCGTGGGCTCTTTTTGGATTCTCTTTTTCTTTTTTTATTTCCTCACTGGGACAATGCTTTAATAATGATGATCATCATACTTCTATTTACTTACAACTCAAAAGAAAATTACAACTCGAAACTAGAACACATATGACTCTATATGAATGCCTCTGGCGGTGTACCAGGATGTGCAATGATACTAGCGTAACATGTATAAAAAATGATGATCGGTGGCTGAGCCACAAATACTATGTCAGCTATATGATCATGCAAAGCAATATGACAATGATGATGTGTGTCATAAAAAAAGAGAACGGTGGAAGTTGCATGGCAATATATCTCGGAATGGCTATGGAAATGCCATGATAGGTAGGTATGGTGGCTGTTTTGAGGAAGATATAAGGAGGCTTATGTGCGATAGAGCGTATCATATCACGAGGTTTGGATGCACCGGCGAAGTTTGCACCAACTCTCGATGTGAGAAAGGGTAATGCACGGTACCGAAGAGGCTAGCAAATTGTGGAAAGGTGAGAGTGCGTATAATCCATGGACTCACATTAGTCATAAAGAACTCACATACTTATTGCAAAAGTTTATTAGCCCTCGAAGTAAAGTACTACTACGCATGCCCCTAGGGGGATAGATTGGTAGGAAAAGACCATCGCTCGTCCCCGACCGCCACTCATAAGGTAGACAATCAAGAATAAATCATGCTCCAACTTCTTAGCATAATGACAGATCATACGTGCATGCTTCGAGAATCACAAACCTTAACACCAATATTCTTACTAAACCACAATTATCCACTAGTACCTCCCACATATTACCATCTTAATATCGCAAAACTATTGCAAGGAATCAAACTTATCATATTCAGTGATCTACATGAAAGTTTTTATTATATCCCTCTTGAATACCTATCATATTAGGACCAAATTCATAACCCGTGCATATTACCATTGCTATTCGTTAGATTCTCAAAAAGATATAAGTGAATCATGAGAGTGCAACTATTTATTTAAAATATAACCACCGCCGTGCTCTAAAAGATATAAGTGAAGCACTAGAGCAACTGCCTAGCTCAAAAGATATAAGTGAAGCACATAGAGTATTCTAACAAATCACGAATAATGTGTGTCCCACTCAAAAAGGTGTGTTCAGCAAAGATGATTGTGGCAAACTAAAAAGCAAACAAAAGCAAACAAACTATAGCACAAGATTCTCCAAGTAAAACACATATCACGTGATGAATAAAAATATAGCTCCAAGTGAGTTACCGATAGATTGTAGACGAAAGAGGGGATGCCATCCGGGGCATACCCAATCTTAGACGCGTGAGTCTTCCTTGAATATTACCTTTGGGTACCTTGGGCATCCCCAAGCTTAGGCTCTTGCCGCTCCTTATTCCTTTATGCATCGTAGTCTCACCCAAAACTTGAAAACTTCAGCACACAAAACTCAACTGAAACCTCGTGAGATCCGTTAGTATAACAAACAAATCTTAAACTTTAGGTACTGTTGTAAATTGATTCATATTTAATATTGGCATAATGCTAATGTACTCCAACTTCTCCATGACTCATACCCCCCGATACGATCCATAGATTCATCAAAATAAGCAAACTATGCAACAAAAACAGAATCTGTCTAAAACATAACAGTCTGTAAAGATCTGAATTAAAGTCATACTTCTGTAACTCCCAAAATTCTGAAAAGTTAGGACAACGTGGGCAATTCATATATCAATATTGTGTAAAAACTTCAGAAGGTTCTGACGCTCTAGCAAAAAATCAAAATTCCAGCACTGGACGCAAAAGTTTATGTTTTCAAACAGTATCAATTATACAATCCTCCAAATCATCCCAAAGACATTACTTGGCACAAACACTAATTAAAAGATAAAAACACAATCATAACAGAGGCTATAATTTTGTAAACACACAAAAACATAAGGTAAAACAAAAAAATTATTTTATTTATTGGGTTGCCTCCCAACAAGCGATATTGTTTTATGCCCCTAACTAGGCATAATGCATAGTTTCAAGTGTTTTCATCCTTGGTTTTCTCATCTTGAGGGTGATGCTTGTCGGGAGGTTTTTTAGAAATAATGTGGAACACATCATCGATCAAGATTATATCATCATTAAGGCTCCTTTCATCATACCCTTGTTGGTTCCCTTTTACAATCCAAGAATATTTCTGATTAATACCATTGAAAACTTGTTGGATAATATGTAATGGAGGAACTTCTTTCTTAGTATTCTCATCAAAAGTATGATCATCATGAAACATAAATCTTAACATATAATCTTCATTATATAAAATTTCATCCATCACAGGATGTTCTTGACTCATATTATAAAAATCAAAGATCTCTCTAGCCTCCCAAACTATGTAATCAAACTCATTCATAAGGACAAGCGTGGCTATCTTTTTAGCTTTAGGTTTGTTTATAACTGCTAACTCATAGAATAAACTTTGCAAAGTGGGATGAGTATGAATAAATCTTCTCTCAAGTTTAAGAACAAGGGCAGAGATAGCCTCAACATAACTATTGGTTCTCTTAAGAATGGGAATGTCATTACAAACCAAAGTTCCAGTGCAAGTAAAGAATTCTTGAATAATACTTTTTTCCTATAATATTCCCACTTCCCGTCACAAAAATTTTAGCATCCAAATTTGTGGGAATTTCTATCTTAAGGATTTCACCATCCTCACTCTTTTCAATAATAAACTCAGACATGATGGCACGCAAGCAGACAAGCAAACAAGCAAACGAAAATATTTTTGTGTTTTTGTAAAGTTGTTTTAGAAGTGGGGGAGATGAAAATGAGAGGCAAATGCAAATAAAAAGAAAATAAAATAAATGCAGGTGGATGATAGTTTATGCGAAGGTACTTGATAAATTTTGCTGATGTCTCCCCGGCAACGGCGCCAGAACTTCTTCCTGCTACTTGTAGACTGCGTTGGTATTTCCCCGAAGAGGAGAGGATGATGCAATATAGTAGAGATAAGTATTTCCCTCGGTTAAGAACCAAGGTTATCAATCCAGTAGGAGAACCACACAAAACCCCTTTAGCAGCACCTACACACACAAAAGCAAACACTTGCACCCAACACAAATAAGAGGGTTGTCAATCCTCTTAGCGGTTTTTTGCAAGGATTAATTCTGATACTGATAGATAAAAAGTAAATTGCAAAATAAAATAAAAGTAAATAAATTGCAGCAAAGTATTTTTTTATTTTAATATATGATAAACATAGACCCGGGGGCCATAGTTTTCACTAGAGGCTTCTCTCTCGAGCGCAGAACATACGATGGGTAAACAAATTACTGTTGGGCATTTGATAGAAAAGCAAATAATTATGACGGATTCATGGAAATGATCATGTATATAGGCATCACGTCCGAGACAAGTAGACCGACTCCTGCCTGCATCTACTACTATTACTCCACCCATCGACCGCTATCCAGCATGCATCTAGGGTATTAAGTATAAAACAGAGTAACGCCTTAAGCAAGATGACATGATGTAGACAAAGTAAACTCAAAAAATATGATTAAACCCCATCTTTTTATCCTTAATGGCAACAATACAAATACGTGTCATGTCCCTTTCTGTCACTGGGATTGAGCACCGCAAGATTGAACCCATCACAAAGCACCTTTCCCATTGCAAGATAAACCAATCTAGTTGGCCAAACCAAATCGATAGATCGGAGAGAAATACAAAGCTATAAAAATGATGCATAAAAGAGTTCAGAGAAGACTCAAATATTTCTCATGAATAATTTGATCATAAACTCACAATTCATCGGATCCCAACAAACACACCGCAAAACAAGATTGCATCGGATAGAACTCCAAGAACATCGAGGAGAACATGGTATTGAAGATCAAAGAGAGAGAAGAAGCCATCTAGCTACTAGCTATGGACCCGTAGGTCTATGGTAAACTACTCGCACATCATCGGAAGGGCAACAAGGTTGATGTAGAAGCCCTCCGTGATCGTTTCCCCCTCCGACAGAGTACCGGAAAAGGCCTCCAGATGGGATCGCGGAAGAATAGAGGCTTGCGATGGCGTAAAAGTTATTCGGGGTGGCTCTCTGATGGTTTCCGAATATTTGAGAATTTATAGAAGTGGAATTAGGTCAGAAGGAGCCACGAGGGCCCACAAGGCATCAGGGCGCGCCCCCCTGGGGCCACGCCCTATTGCCTTGTGGCCTCCTCGTGAGGCTTCTGGCATCCTCCCAAAGCTTCCAGGGTCTCTTTTGTCCAGAAAAAAATAGTCAAAAAGTTTCGTGGCATTTGGACTTCGTTTGGTACTGATTTCCTGAAAAACCAAAAACAAGCAGAAAACAACAACTGGCACTGGGCACTAGGTTAATAGGTTAGTCCCAAAAAATGATATATAATTGCATATAAAAACATTCAAGATTGATACTATAATAGCATGGAACAATAAAAAATTATAGATACGTTGGAGACGTATCAGTCTCTCCACCACTGCCCAACCTTGGCAACATCGACGGTTAGAGATCAGGGGTAGGTGAGGTGTTGTCTTTGTTTCTCTGACCTAGTCCGTTCCAAGGAGGCGACGCCATGGCGAAGCGAGATGGATCTTCTTCGGGCTCTAAGGGAGAGGGAAAGTTTGATGAGATGATGAGGGACCTTGCCCTCAAGGAAGATGACTCAACGACGTGATCTTCGAGGAGGAGGTCACGCCCATGGAAGAAAACCTGCAGTGGATGATCATCACCCGAGTTGATATGGACAAATTTCAGTGGCTACTGGTTCTGCAGGAACATGCGGACTACTTGGGATCTTGCGCCCGGTGTCAAGATCCAAACCCTAGAGGAAAATCTGTTTGTGATGCAGTTTAATTGCTTAGGCGATTGGGAAACCGTCACCCAGTGAGGGCCTTGGCACTTCCAGGGCAATCCAATCCTTATTGCTCCCTATGATGGATATACAAAGCCCTTGACGATTGAGTTGTTCACTTTTGAGATTTGGGCACATATTATTGACCTACCAGAGGCCTATCATGGCATGTTAAAATCCTTGGCATCGAAGGTGGAGGAGTATGTTGCTGTTGAGCCTTCCTTGTTCAATTTCCTGGGAAATATATGAAGGGTCAGAGTGAAGCTAGATGTTCGTAAGCCATTGAAGAAGGCAACCTATTTGATCAAAGGAGGGGAGAGAGAGATCTTCGCCGTCAAGTACGAGAGTTTGCCCGATTGGTGCCAAGTGTTGTAGGGGAACACATCAGAAAACAAAAATTTCCCGACCTACGCACCAGCCCAGGACCACTATGGAGACTGCATACAAGGTTTGATCTTTTTCGTTACCGACTCGTAGCGCAGCGGAAGAAGAGTCGATGACGATCGGCGGTGCAGATCCCCGCAGCTAGGATTTACAACCTCCCAACCGCGAGGATGTACTCCCATGTCTGCCCCTCGGAAAGTTACTCCGACAGCCCTTCGGGAGGACCCTCGAAAACCGGACAGTCACTCGGACAGCCCTTCGGGAGGACCCTCGAAACTCGGACGGTCACTCGGACAGCCCTTCGGAAGGACCCTTGAAACTCGGACGGTCACTCGGACAGCCCTTCGGGAGGCACTCTCGAACTAAGACCGAAACTACGATCTCTCTACAGAGTTGCACACGTACGGTGTCATCTATCCGGCAGGGCTTCGCCGTCCAGAACTAGTTCCCACCGGAACCCAGACAGCCTTTCGGCTCTAGGAAACTCTTTTCGTGGGAGGGAGAGAGAGAGAGCCAGACGAGCATGGCATGTGTATGAGAGCAAGCATGAGTTTTGGGGCAGCCCCCTCACCTCTATTTATAGGATAGCCAAGGGGTAAAGATGGTATTCAAAAATACCAAAAGTGCCCCCACTTTATGTCATACATAAAAGAATAAAAGGGAAAAGGGGTGCCATGTGGAGCTCCATGAAGGAGCACCACCTTGGCCGACCACCTTGAGCCCCCCCCCCCACATGGGGGTGCCTTGGCTCCCAAGTCCTTCTAGAAACCTTTTGGGAAATATCCCAAAAGGTGCTTTCCAAAAAATATCCAAAAAGCACTTTCACTATTCACGAAGACATTTTTCTGCGTCCGTTAAATCCCAAATTATTTCTGTGTGCCTAGAATAATTCCAGTACCCACCAAAATAATTTTGAACGCATTCCGAAACAATTTCGGAACAATGTTTCTTCAGCAAAAAGCAACCAAAGCGGTTCCGGCTGCTCCGGAACATTTCCGGTTTTTGTCCCGGAAAATTCCCAGAAGTTTCCAGAACACTTCTGGCATCCTCCAAGAATTTCCAGGCGTGTGCCAGAACCAATTTGACTTAATGGAATACCCTGAAACAACTTTTCAGTTTCACCGAAACTATTCCGGTGTTCTCTCCGGAACGTTTCCGTTTCGTCCGAAACTCTTTCGGTGATTTTCTCTCAGACTCCCTGTCTAGTATTCAGCAGATAGATGACCCTTAAGCGTGTGACCCTATAGGTTCGGTGAAGTATAGACATGACCGGAACTCTTTCCGATCAATGATCAACATCGGAGCCGTGGACACCCATATTGACCCCTATACCCACACGAATGAATATTCGAGTGAACCTTCAGTTGCCGTGTGCTATTCCTGTTGCTTCGCGATATGTTACAAATATCCGAGGTGAGAAACATCGGCATCCCCGTGGATCAACACTTGTCCACAATGCCAGTTGCCTCGTTACCGGTTTTGTTCTCTTTTCTCGTTTTCGTGTTCCGGCATCCCCGTGATCAAATCACATTGTGTCTGGCCAGACGATGATGGATACCGTAACACCGAGAGGGCCCGAGAATATCTCTCCATCGTCAGAGGAGCAAATCCCAATCTTGAGCTATCAAGTTACTTGACACACTTTTCCATGAACCCGTAAGCCGCCGTAATAGCCACCCATTTACGGATGACGTTTAACAAACCCCAAAGTTCATGAAGCAAGCATGAAGAAACTCGACACTCTCATGGTCTAAGGAATTATGCAAACGTTAACTTCTCTGTGTTATTAACCATTAACTTGTGATGAATGAATCTCAGCATAACATCAATCGGGTCGATTCAACACAAGTGTTCTCCCAACATTGTGCCCTCAAAGTTTCCGGCATAGTCATGCCCATGATCAGGAAAACAAAACCATCATGCAACACTTGAGATAGTTTTAGAGACATGACTAGGAATACATTTTACCGTTTATTATTCCACACGTGCATATGAGTCTTCCTCCGAGCCTCGTGGTTATTGCAGACTCGAGAACCATAGCAGTTATAGCATGGAACATAAACATAATTATGAACATGGAGATAAATAATAATCATTTATTATTACCTCTAGGGCATATCTCCTACAGACTCCCACTTGCACTAGAGTCAATAATCTAGTCAATGCTAATGCACATTACACCTGTGGCATACCGGTGTAAAAAAATGCTTTGCATGTGGTATAGCCTGATGTCTAACGGATCTGACAACTTCAGTTCCGTGTGTATCTTTGCATGTCCTCGCGTTTTCACGCTTTCACAAAATTCATATTTTGTGTGGACTTGGCTTCGTATATATGTGAATCACTGGTCAAACCTCGATTCCTCAGACTGAGCTATGGAGCAACTATCTTCAATAGCGTTCCATTGACCAAAGCCATCTTGGAATCATACTAAGTTCATGAACGAACTGTACGATTCAACATATTCTATGTCGCTTTGAAAGCGGCAACATACTTAGCCTTTGTTATAGAATTGGCAACAGTAACCTGTTTGGAACGATTTCCAAACACCGTGCCACCATATTGTGTATTACACAAAACCCTTGACTTAAATCGAAAATCGCATGGAGCATTGATGAAGACTGTATCGATGTAATTACTTACAACGAGCACTTCATAATCTCTGCTTGTGAGAAAACATGTCATCAGTGCTACTTTAGTACTTAATGACATCTTTCACTGTTGTCCCATGATCAGTACTTTGATCACTTTGGTATCTATACTCGCAACAGCTTTGGGAGTATCGGACATATCTGGTTGTTTTACATACCATGGAATACATGATTAATCCAAACACAAGAGTGTGTGAAATCTCCATCATGTATTTTGCTCATCAGTGTTTTGGGACACCGAGTCTTGCAAAACTCTTTCCATGTGACTTCGGCAAGAATCACTCCTTGGCGTTCTTATGCTAAAAGCTTTTAGCATCTTGTCAATATGTATTTTTGGCTTTAGCCTATTAGGAAATTCTATCTCGTAGATAAATATGCCTAATGTCAAGGCTATTTAGACCAAGTACTTCATCGAAAACTATTTTCAAGGAAGTCCTAATTCGTGTCAAGAAATTTATATTATTTCCAATCAACAATATGTCAAGCACACAAAGTTTTTAGAAATATTATTATGCTCCCACTCACTTTCTTGAAACCACAAGCATCTTCGTTATCCATTGATGAAATCAAACTCCTTTGACTGTTTCATCAAAATTGAAGATTCCAACTCTCTTTTGCTCTCTTCTGTCCATCGCTGGAACTCTGAAGTTTGCATACTTACTAGCATCCTCTGGATCGACAAAATACTTTGGACTGTATCACATACAAGTCCTAGGTTGCATTTCCATCAGATGGAAATCCTTTTGGCATCCATGTTTCATATCTCATGTTCAAATATGTATTAATTGCTAGTTCAACCCGAACCGATTTTTAGCATCGCTACGGTGAGACAATCTCATCGTAGTCAACTCCTTGAACTTGTTATTGCAACAAGTCGAGCTTTATGGATAAAACATTTTATCCACATCAGTTTTCAGTTCCATAAATATTCGTTAGACTCTAAGTCTTCTGAAAGGTGTAACAAGATTTTAATCTTGAATTACTTATATGGAAACTATCTCAGCATAACATTTCCGTGTTCTCTCCGGAACGTTTCCGTGTTCTCTCCGGAAGATTCTAAATATTCAGTTTCACCAAAACTATTCCGGTGTTCTCTCCGGAACGTTTCCGTTTCGTCCGAAACTCTTTCGGTGATTTTCTCTCAGACTCCCTGTTTAGTATTCAGCAGATAGATGACCCTTAAGCGTGTGACCCTATAGGTTCGGTGAAGTATAGACATGACCGGAACTCTTTCCGATCAATGATCAACATCGGAGCCGTGGACACCCATATTGACCCCTATACCCACACGAATGAATATTCGAGTGAACCTTCAGTTGCCATGTGCTATTCCTGTTGCTTCACGATATGTTACAAATACCCGAGGTGAGAAACATCGGCATCCCCGTGGATCAACACTTGTCCACAATGCCAGTTACCTCGTTACCGGTTTTGTTCTCTTTTCTCGTTTCCGTGTTCCGGCATCCCCGTGATCAAAGCACATTGTGTCTGGCCAGACGATGATGGATACCGTAACACCAAGAGGGCCTGAGAATATCTCTCCATCGTCGGAGGAGCAAATCCCAATCTTGAGCTATCAAGTTACTTGACACACTTTTCCATGAACCCGTAAGCCGCCGTAATAGCCACCCATTTACGGATGACGTTTAACAAACCCCAAAGTTCATGAAGCAAGCATGAAGAAACTCGACACTCTCATGGTCTAAGGAATTATGCAAACGTTAACTTCTCTGTGTTATTAACCATTAACTTGTGACGAATGAATCTCATAGCATAACATCAATCGGGTCGATTCAACACAAGTGTTCTCCCAACATTGTGCCCTCAAAGTTGCCGGCATAGTCATGCCCATGATCAGGAAAACAGAACCATGATGCAACACTTGAGCTAGTCTTAGAGGCATGACTAGGAATACATTTTACCGTTTATTATTCCACACGTGCATATGAGTCTTCCTCCGAGCCTCGTGGTTATTACAGACTCGAGAACCATAGCAGTTATAGCATGGAACATAAACATAACTATGAACATGGAGATAAATAATAATCATTTATTATTGCCTCTAGGGCATATCTCCTACAAGTGTGAGGTATGATGGGCCAGCAGTTCAAGGAGCACGGTGATGGTATTCAACCCCCTTCGTCCCTTGCTACTTGTGAGCTATGTTGGGATTTTCCCGAAGAGGAGGGGATGATGCAGTACAGTAGAGATAAGTATTTCCCTCAGTTATGAAACCAAGGTTATCAATCCAGTAGGAGAATCACACAACAACTCGTTAGCAGCACCTGCACACAAAATAACAAATCCTTGCACCCAACGCGAACAAGGGGTTGTCAATCCCTTGGCGGTTATTTGCAAGATTAAATTGTGTGGTGATAGATAGATAGATCGAACAAAAATATAATATAAAATAAATAAAGTAAAATTGCAGCAATGTATTTTTAGGATTTTTAATATATGATAAAGGTAGACCCGGGGGCCATAGTTTTCACTAGAGGCTTCTCTCTTGAAAATAGCATACGGTGGGTAAACAAATTACTGTTGGGCAATTGATAGAAAAGCAAATAATCATGATGATATCCAAGGCAATGATCATGTATATAGGCATCATGTCCGAGACAAGTAGACCGACTCCTGCCTGCATCTACTACTATTACCCCACCCATCGACCGCTATCCAGCATGCATCTAGAGTATTAAGTTCATAAAGAACGGAGTAACGCCTTAAGCAAGATGACATGAAGTAGACAAAGTAAACTCATGCATGAATAAATCCCATCTTTTTATCCTTAATAGCAACGATACAATACGTGTCATGTCCCCTACTGTCACTGGGATTGAGCACCGCAAGATCGAACCCATTACAAAGCACCTCTCCCATTGCAAGATAAATCAATCTAGTTGGCCAAACCAAATCAATAGATCAGAGAGAAATACGATGCTATAACAATCATGCATAAAAGAGTTTAGAGAAAACTCAAATAATATTCATGGATAATCTGATCATAAACTCACAATTCATCGGATCCCAAGAAACACACCGCAAAAAGTGATTACATAGGATAGAACTCCAAGAACATCGAGGAGAACATTGTATTGAAGATCAAATAGAGAGAAGAAGCCATCTAGCTACTAACTATGGACCCGAAGGTCTGTGGTAAACTACTCACGCATCATCGGAAGGGCAGCAAGGTTGATGTAGAGCCCCTCCGTGGTCGAATCCCCCTCCGGCAGAGTGCCGAAAAAGGCCTCCAGATGGGATCTCTCGAGAACAGGAACTTGCGGCGGCGAAAAAAAGTATTTCGTGGACTCCTCTGTTGGTTTCCCGATTTTAGAGAATTTATAGAGGTGGAATTAGGTCAAACAGAGCCTCGTGGGCCCCACGAGCTACTGATGTCTACTACACAACTTATTCTTGTAGACTCGTGTTGGGCCTCCAAGCGCAGAGTTTTGTAGGACAGTAGCAATTTTCCCTCAAGTGGATGACCTAAGGTTTATCAATCCGTGGGAGGTGTAGGATGAAGATTGTCTCTCTCAAACAACCCTGCAATCAAATACAAGAAATCTCTTGTGTTCCCAACACACCCAATACAATGGTAAATTGTATAGGTGCACTAGTTCGGCGAAGAGATGGTGATACAAGTGTAGTATGGATAGTAGATATAGGTTTTTGTAATCTGAAAATATAAAAACAGCAAGGTAGCAAGTAACAAAAGTGAGTACAAATGGTATTGCAATGCTTCGAAACATGGCCTAGGGTTCACACTTTCACTAGTGCAATCTCTCAACAATGCTAACATAATTGGATCATATAACAGTCCCTCAACGTGCGATAAAGAATCACTCCAAAGTTCCTATTAGCGGAGAACATAAGATAGAAATTGTTGTAGGGTACGAAACCACCTCAAAGTTATCCTTTCTGATCAATCTATTGAGCTATTCCTATAAGTGTCATGAACAGCCCTAGAGTTCGTACTAAAATAACACCATATGATACACAACAACCAACTCTAATTTCACCGAGATACTCCAATGTCACCACAAGTATCTGTGAGTTGATTATACGATATGCATCAAACAACCTCATAATCATAATATTCAATCCACACAAAGAATCTTCAAAGAGTGCCCCAAGATTTCTACCGGAGAAAGTAGGATAAAACGTGCATCAACCCCTATGCATAGATTACCCTAATGTCACCTCGGGAATCCGCGAGTTGAGTGCCAAAACATATATCAAGTGAATCAATATAATACCCCATTGTCACCACGGGTATTCATATGCAAGACATACATCAAGTGTTCTCAAATCCATAAAAGTATTCAATCCGATAATAGTGAAACCTCAAAGGTAAAAACTCAATTCATCACAACGAGATAGAGAGGGGAAAAACACCATATGATCCAACTATATTAACAAAGCTCGCGGTACATCAAGATCGTGCCAAATCAAGAACACGAGAGACATAGCTACTGGTACAAACCCTCAGCCCCGAGGGTGAACTACTCCCTCCTCGTCATGGAGACCGCCGGGATGATGAAGATAGCCTCCGGTGATGATTCCCCCCTCTCCGACAGGGTGCCGGAAAAGGGCTCCAGATGGGATCTCCTTGGTACAGAGGCTTGCGGCGGCGTAAAAACTCATCTAGCTTAACTTTCGGGGGTTTCTGAATATATAGGATTTTCAAGCATTGGAATCACGCAAAGAGGTGCCACAGGGGGCCCACGAGGCACTAGGGCGCGCCTGGGGGGGGGCAGGCATGCCCAGGTGGCTCGTGGGGCCCCTGTGGCTCTTCTGCTGCTCCTCCGAAGCTTCCTGGGTCTGTTTCCTTCCAAAAAAAATTGTCAAAAAGTTTCGCTGCATTTGGACTACGTTTGATATGGATTTTCTGGAAAACCAAAAACAATCAGAAAACAGCAACTGGCACTGGGCACTAGGTCAATATGTTAGTCCATGAAAATCATATAAAAGCCATATAAAAGTGCACCAAAATCATATAAAACTATAATAAACATGGCATGAATACTTCATAAATTATAGATACGTTGGAGACGTATCAGCATCCCCAAGCTTAATTCCTGTTTGTCCTCGAGTAGGTAAATGATAAAAGAAATAATTTATGAAGTGTGAATGCTAGCATAGTGCATAAGTTTGATCAATGATAATTTCAACCACTTTTCCTAGCATCATAACAGCAATTTTTTCTCATAAAAGTCATCATGATAAAGTAGCGATCAATTCACATGTTATGGTTCAAACAATGCAATCTCTTGAAACTTAACAACCTATGTTCTTAGTCAGCAAACAATTGCAATTCAACTTAATTTCAACAAAGTTTAAGTAAGAGCTCACATACTCAATCATCATATAGTCTTCTATGATTGCTAGTACTCAAAGCATATTTTTAGAACAAATGGCATCCATCGAACACAGAGAAAGATAGGGGCATAATTTTTGCCTCCCAACTTATTTATCATAGAGATAATTGTCAACAATAATAATTCATGATCAAATATATTTGACTGGCCATATGTGCCTGGATCTTTCCCCACCACATGATGCTTACCAACTAGAGAATAATCGAGGTTGAAATACGAATGAATACTTATTGACTCTTCCATAAAAGTAAATACATAAAAGTAAAAGATAGGCCCTTCGCAGAGGGAAGCAGAGGTCGTCATGCGCTTTTTATTTTTGGATGCACAAGCCCTTAATGCAAAGAAACGTCACGTTATATTGCCCCTTGTAATAGCAACCTTTATTATGCAGTCCGTCGCTTTTATTTCTTTACCATCACAAGTTCATACAACGCTTATTTTCCCTTGCAATAAAAGATCATGCATATTTTAGGAGCAATTTTTATTGCTTTTTTGCACCGATGACAACTTACTTGAAGGATCTTATTCAATCCATAGGTAGATATGGTGGACACTCATGGCAAGAAACTGGGTTTAAGGGTTTTTGAATGCACAAGTAGTATCTCTACTTAGTACGATTTTTTGGCTAGCAAAAGATCCTAAGCAAGCACCACATGTTAGAGGATCCATAACAATATAACTTCTATGCAAATATACCCAAACATAACTCATTATGTTGTCTTCCTTGTCCAACTTCAACTAATTTGCTCAAGTTTGAAAATAATTAATGGGTATTCACAATCATAAAAGATGTCCAAGATAATATATTTATATGTGAAAGTTCTCTTCCTTATACTAATCATTCGTGAATTGCTTGTATGACCAATATTGTGATTGTCAAGCTTCAATAGATTTCACTTTCTAAACCCAGTGTGAAGCTACTACTAGGCATGATACAAGCATATGAAGCTCATATTATTTCAACTTCATGATATTCAATTTATTCAACAATTTACTCATAGGATATAAGTGAAGAACAAGAGTAAATGACAAACTACTCCAAAAGATATAAGTGAAGATCAAAGAGTAGTTTAGTAAATAAGTAGCTATGTGAAGACTCTCTCCAAATAAAGATTTCAGATCTTGATAATTTTATTCAAACAGAAAACAAAACAAAATAAAATGGCGTTCCAAGAATAGCACATCTCATGTGAAGAAGCAAAAACTTAGGCTCAACCAAGACTAACAGATAATTGTTGATGAAGAAAGGTGGGATGCCTACTGGGGCATCCCCAAGCTTAGATGCTTGAGACTTCTTGGAATGTTATCTTGGGGTGCCTTGGGAATCCCCAAGCTTGAGATTTTGTGTCTCCTTAATTCCTCTCATATCACGGTTTCCCTAAATCTTAAAAACTTCATCCACACAAAACTCAACAAGAACTCGTGAGATAAGTTAGTATAAATCAACTCAAAACCTTAACATTCTCTACCGTAGCAAATCAAAAAATATATAATTAAACATTGCATACTAAATGCCTCTTCATATTTAATACTCCTATCCTCAAATAGAAACATTAAACACGCAAACATATGCAAACAATGCAACTATAACAGCAATCTGCCAAAACAGAACAGTCTGTAAAAGGGGAATAAGAATCCATACTCCCCTAACTCCAAAAATTCTGAAAAATAACCACGTGACAGAGAACTCATGCATGCTTACTGTGTAAAAATTTCAGAATTTTATCATGTTCTGACTACTCAGGAATATTCTGGACATAACAGAAAACTTTCTGTTTTTAAACATCAACACATAAACTTGCAAACTGAGCATGGTAAAGGCTATACTTGGCATTTTATTGAGATAAGAGATACAAAACATTATTATTGATAACAGCAAGCAAATCACAACAAAATAAAATGACGCTCCAAACCAAACTCATATTATGTGACAAATAAAAATATAGCTCTGAGTGAGGTTACCGATAGTGTTGAAGACGAAAGAGGGGATGCCATCCGGGGCATCCCCAAGCTTAGACGCTTGAGTCTTCCTTGTATATTACCTTGGGGTGCCTTTGGCATCCCCAAGCATAGGGTCTTGCCACTCCTTATTCTCCTCATATCGATATCTCACCCAAAACTTGAAAACTTCAATCACACAAAACTTAACGGAACTTCGTGAGATAGGTTAGTATGATAAAAATAAATCATCCACTTAGGTACTGTCAAGACAAGATTCATAATTGTTCTCACATAATGCCTACTGTAGTATATCAGTTCCACAATTTATATCTCATAATATAAGCTATGGAAACACTAAAACAAGCAAAGTATGCACCGAAAACAGAATCTGTCAAAAACAGAATAGCATGTAGTGAGCGATTTAAAAACTATACTTCTGTAGCTCCAAATTTTTTGAAAAATTAATAAAACGTAAAAAAATTGCAAACAAATACTCTGTAAAAATTTCAGAATTTTCTCACTCTCCAGTACAGAATAGAAATTCCAGCACTGGACGCAAAAGTTTCTGTTTTTGAACAGAATCAAGTCAACTATCATCCACACTATCCCAAAGGCTTTACTTGGCACATTATTGAAACAAAACATATAAAACATGATTAATACAGTATATTAATCATGTGGACACACAAAAACAGTAGGTATAAATATTGGCTTGTCTCCCAACAAGTGCTTTCTTTAATGCCTTTTAGCTAGGCATGATGATTTCAATGATGCTCGCATAAAAGTAAAGAATTGAAACACAAAGAGAGCATCATGAAGCATATGACTAGCACATTTAAGCCTAACCCACTTCCTATGCATAGGGATTTTGTGAGCAAACAATTTGTGGGAGCAAGAATCAACTAGCATAGGAAGGCAAAACAAGCATGACTTCAAAACTTTCAACACATAGAGAGGAAACTTGATATTATTAAACACCTACAAGCATATAATCCTATCTCATAATAATTTTTAGTAGCATCATGAATAAATTCAACAATATAACTATCACATAAAGCATTCTTTTCATGATCTACAAGCATAGAAATTTTATTACTCTCCACATAAGCAATTTTGTTCTCATCAATAATAGTGGGGGCAAATTTAACAAAATAACTATCATGAGGTACTTGATTGGCATAACCAAATTGAAAGTTAAAATCATGATGAAAAGTTTCATGGTTATCATTATTCTTTATAGCATACATGTCATCACAATAATCATCATAGATAGCAACTTTGTTGTCATAATCAATTGAAACCTCTTACAAAATAGTGGAATCATCATTAAATAAAGTCATGACCTCTCTAAATCCACTTTTATCAATATAATCATCATAAATAGGAGGCATACTTTCATCATAATAAATTTTCTCATCAAAACTTGGGGGACTAAAAATATCATCTTCATCAAACATAGCATCCCCAAGCTTGTAGCTTTGCATATCATTAGCATCATGGATATTCATAGAATTCATACTAACAACATTGCAATCATGCTCATCATTCAAAGATTTTATGCCAAACATTTTATTGAATTCTTCTTCTATCAATTGAGCACAATTTTCCGCTCCATCATTTTCAAGAAAGACATTATAAAGATGAATAATATGAGGCAACCTCAATTCCATTTTTTTGTAGATTTCTTTTATAAACCAAACTAGTGATAAAACAAGAAACTAAAAGATTCGATTGCAAGATCTAAAGATATACCTTCATGCACTCACCTCCCCCGGCAACGGCGCCAGAAAAGAGCTTGATGTCTACTACACAACTTATTCTTGTAGACTTGTGTTGGGCCTCCAAGCGCAGAGTTTTGTAGGACAGTAGCAATTTTCCCTCAAGTGGATGACCTAAGGTTTATCAATCCGTGGGAGGCGTAGGATGAAGATGGTCTCTCTCAAACAACCCTGCAATCAAATACAAGAAATCTCTTGTGTCCCCAACACACCCAATACAATGGTAAATTGTATAGGTGCACTAGTTCGGCGAAGAGATGGTGATACAAGTGTAGTATGGATAGTAGATATAGATTTTGTAATCTGAAACTATAAAAACAGCAAGGTAGCAAGTAACAAAAGTGAGTACAAACGGTATTGCAATGCTTAGAAACAAGGCCTATGGTTCATACTTTCACTAGTGCAATCTCTCAACAATGCAAACATAATTGGATCATATAACAGTCCCTCAACGTGCGATAAAGAATCACTCCAAACTTCCTATTAGCAGAGAACATAAGATAGAAATTGTTGTAGGGTACGAAACCACCTCAAAGTTATCCTTTCCGATCAATCTATTGAGCTATTCCTATAAGTGTCACGAATAGCCCTAGAGTTCATACTAAAATAACACCATATGATACATATCAACCAACTCTAATGTCACCTAGATACTCCAATGTCACCACAAGTATCCGTGAGTTGATTATACGATATGCATCAAACAACTTCATAATCATAATATTCAATCCACACAAAGAATCTTCAAAGAGTGCCCCAAGATTTCTACCGGAGAAAGTAGGATGAAAACGTGCATCAACCCCTATGCATAGATTACCCCAATGTCACCTCGGGAATCCGCGAGTTGAGTGCCAAAACATATATCAAGTGAATCAATATAATACCCCATTGTCACCACGGGTATTCATATGCAAGACATACATCAAGTGTTCTCAAATCCATAAAAGTATTCAATCCGATAATAGTGAAACCTCAAGAGTAAAAACTCAATTCATCACAACGAGATAGAGAGGGAAGAAACATCATATGATCCAACTATATTAACAAAGCTCGCGATACATCAAGATCGTGCCAAATCAAGAACACGAGAGAGAGAGAGATCAAACACATAGCTACTGGTACAAGCCCTCAGCCGTGAGGGTGAACTACTCCCTCCTCGTCATGGAGACCGCCGGTGAAAGATCGTGGATGTCGCCTAGAGGGGGGGTGAATAGGCGCTTTAAAATAATTACGGTTTAGGCTTGAATAAATGCGGAATAAACCTAGTGGTTAATTTGTCAAGCACAAAACCTACAACAACTAGGCTCATCTAAGTGCGCCAACAACTTATGCTAAGCAAGATAAACAACCAAGTGATAGCAAGATATATAACATGAAACACTATGGCTATCACAAAGTAAAGTGCATATGTAAAGGGCTCGGGTAAGAGATAACCGAGGCACGCGGAGACGACGATGTATCCCGAAGTTCACACCCTTGCGGATGCTAATCTCCGTTTGGAGCGGTGTGGAGGCACAATGCTCCCCAAGAAGCCACTAGGGCCACCGTAATCTCCTCACGCCCTCGCACAATGCAAGATGCCGTGATTCCACTAAGGGACCCTTGAGGGCGGTCACCGAACCCGTACAAATGGCAACCCTTGGGGGCGGTCACCGAACCCGTACACTTTGGCAACCCTTGGGGGCGGTCATCGGTACCCGTCAAATTGCTCGGGGCGATCTCCACAACCTAATTGGAGACCCCGGCGCTTGCCCGCAGCTTTACACCACAATGATTGAGCTCCGAGGCACCACCAACCGTCTAGGGCGCCCAAGCACCCAAGAGGAACAAGCTCTAGGGTACCAAGCACCCAAGAGTAAAAAGCTTCTCAAACTTCACTTCCACGTATCACTGTGGAGAACTCAAACCGATGCACCAAATGCAATGGCAAGGGCACACAGAGTGCCCAAGTCCCTCACTCTGAAATCCCACCAAAGCAACGAAAGCTATGGAGGAATATGAGAGGAAGAACAAGAAGGAGAACACCAAGAAATCCAAGATCTATATCCAAGGGGTTCCCCTCACATAGAGGAGAAAGTGATTGGTGGAAACGTAGATCTAGATCTCCTCTCTCTTTTCCCTCAAGAACTAGCAAGAATCATTGGAGGGATTGAGAGTTAGCAAGCTCGAAGAAGGTCAACAACGGGGAAAGAACACGAGCTAGAAGGGATAAGGTTCAAGGGGGAAGAAGATCCCCTTTTATAGGAGGGGAAAAATCCAACCGTTACCTTGCTCTCAGCCCGCACAGAGCGGTACTACCGCTCGGGCGGTAGTAACCCAAAAGCAGTGCAATGGCACGAGGCCACGAGGCGGTAGTGCAGTCGGAGCGGTACTACCGCTCGCCCCAGCGGTACTACCGCTGGGGTTGCAGCTCGGGGTTACTCAGAAGCAGAGCAGGAACAGGGGAGAAGCAGTAGAAGTGCTACAGCGGTACTACCGCCCACCTGAGCGGTACTACCGCTTATAGGCAGTAGTGCTGCTCTCCATTGCCGCTTCACTTCCGCTGTGAGTGCATCGAGACCTGGAGGGAGCGGTAATGCAGCGGTAGTAGAGGGCGGTACTACCGCTCGTAGGCGGTACTACCACTTCGCACTACCGTTGCACTTCCGCACAAACCCGACACGAAAGTCGAGTTCCCAGAAGCAGCGGTAGTAGCCGCGGAACTGTACAGCGGTACTACCGCTAATAAGCGGTACTACTGCTTACCAGAGCGGTACAACCGCTTGTGGCCTCCAGCTCACAAGCACAGCAACAGATGGCAACATGAAAACCAGAACTGCCATAACTTCTGCAAATGAGCTCCGAAAAGAGCAAACTCAAGCTCGTTGGATAGATGAAGACGAGTAGTATCCAACAGGGGAGATATGCCTAAGATATAGAGAAGAGAAACCTCTATGAATGAAGAGCCGACATAAACTCCAACATCGAAAACATCATAGAAGATGCATATATGAACTCCGTTTTCGATGAACTCGAGCTTGTCATGAAGATGACCATAAGCTCAAAAACTCACAAAGAGAAACACCAAATAAGAACTAAGAAAGATGATGCAAGGATGCAATGGTTTGAGCTCTCTACGAAAGATACGATCAAGCTACTCATCCGAGAGCCCCCCTTGATAGTACGGCTATCGATCCTATAACCCGGTCTCCCAACTACCACCATGAGACCGGTAAAATAGAAAACCTATCAAGGGCAAACCTTTGCCTTGCTCATAGTCCACTTGAGCTAGATGATGACGATCTTGACTCCCTCAAGTTGGACCACCTTTCTTGATTGCGTTGGCTTGATGAAGACTAGTTGATTTCTCCCCCATACTCCACTATGGGTGAGCCACTCTTCGGCACATCTTCACAAGTCCATTGTCACCACAATGGACGGCAAGCTTCAAGCATGATCTCTTCATGATGCTCCACTTGAACTTGCACACCGCAACCTTGATGACGATCACCACTTGACGTCATCCTCCATGGGATATATGAGACCTTCCTTTTGATGCACGCCCATCGAAACAAACCTAACCCCACAACGAACACTTACGCAGACAATGGGTTAGTACACAAAGCACAATGGACAATGCTTACCATACCATGAGATCACTTGATCCCACCCGGTACACCTTCTACGCTTTGTGTGTTGATCAACTTGAATCACTCTTTGTACTTAGTCTTGATCAACCTTGAATCTTTCCAACTCTCTTCATTAGGATGATGTCTTGAAGGTAAACATGAATGTTCACACAATCTTCTTCTTCAAGACATGCTTGCAATAGGCTCAACTCTCACCTGACCAATCTTTGGATAAATCCTTGAATAGCACCTTGGTCATCACATAATCTCCTTGAAACCAACAAATGGACTTCAAGAAATGCCTATGGATAAATCCTTCAATATAACTCATGGCAACTATTAGTCCATAGAGATTGTCATCAATTACCAAAACCTAACATGGGGGCACCACATGTTCTTTCAGCCGGGATGATGAAGATGGCCTCCGATGATGATTCCCCCCTCTCCGGCAGGGTGCTGGAAAAGGGCTCCAGATGGGATCTCCTTGGTACAGAGGCTTGCGGCGGCATAAAAACTCATCTAGGTTAACTTTCGGGGGTTTCTGAATATATAGGATTTTTTAAGCGTTGGAATCACGCAAAGAGGTGCCACAAGGGGCCCATGAGGCACCAGGGCGCGCCTGGGGGGCAGGTGCGCCCAGGTGGCTCGTGGGGCCCCTGTGGCTCTTCTGCTGCTCCTCCGAAGCTTCCTGGGTCTGTTTCCTTCTAGAAAAAATCGTCAAAAAGTTTCGCTGCATTTGGACTTCGTTTGATATGGATATTCAGGAAAACCAAAAACAAGCATAAAACAGCAACTGGCACTAGGCACTAGGTCAATATGTTAGTCCATGAAAATCATATAAAAGCCATATAAAAGTGCACCAAAATCATACAAAACTATAATAAACATGGCATGAATACTTCATAAATTATAGATACGTTGGAGACGTATCAGCTACCAGGGCGCGCCCCACCCCCCTGGGCACGCCCTGGTGCCTCATGGGCCACAGCTCCATCTTCTCGTCCCCTTCCGAAGCTTCCAGGGTCTCTTATGTCCAAAAAAAATCTCCAAAAAGTTTCATGGCATTTGGACTTCGTTTGGTACTGATATTCTGAAAAACCAAAAATAGGCAAAAAACAGCAACTGGCACTGGGCACTAAGTTAATAGGTTAGTCCCAAAAAATGATATATAATTGCTTGTAAATGTATATAAAACATCCAAGATTGATACTATAATAGCATGGAACAATAAAAAATTATAGATACCTTGGAGACGTATCAAGCATCCCCAAGCTTAATTCCTGCTCGTCCTCGAGTAGGTAAATGATAAAAAACCGAATTTTTGATGTGGAATGCTACCTATCATATTTATCATATACTCTTTTCTTTTGTAACATGGACATTTGGACTTGAATGATTCAAAGCAATAGTCTATAGTTTGACATGAAGACATAAATACTCAAGCATACTAACAAGCAACCATGTCTTTCAAAATATCAACGCTAAAGAAAGTTATCCCTAGCCCATTATGCTCAATCATTAATCCATTCATGAAACACACTCAATATTAGCTACATCCAATGCACAAGTATGACAATAGTGCTCTCTAGTTGGTGCTTTATAAGAGAAGATGGAGACTCAAAATAAAAATAAAAATTGCATAAAAGTAAATAGATAGGCCCTTCGCAGAGGGAACCAGAGATTTGCAGAGGTGCCAGAGCTCAAACCTTAAATTAGAGAGATAAAATTATTTTGAGAGGCATGCTTTTCCTGTCAACGAAAACGACCGAGAATTCCCAATATCTTCCATGCTAGGCACATTATAGGCGGTTCCCAAACAGAAAATAAAGTTTATTTCCTTTCAACCATTCTTTCACAATACATGGCTAGCCGTATTCACGGGTACCTTCCATACCAACACTTTCCAAAGAATTTATTATTATCATCATATTATTATTATTTTTTCATTTCGGGACTGGGCATCCCTATTACCTTGCCACTTTCTCGTGCAATGACAAGTGAATAAACACTCATCGTGAGAATAGCACACCTAGCATGGAAAATATTGGCCACCCCCTGCCGCTTCATGAGCGGTACGGGCACACAAAACGGAAAATTATTTTGAAAAATTAGAGTTGGCACATGCAAATTTACTTGGAACGGCATGGAAATACCGCATATAGGTAGGTATGGTGGACTCATTTGGCACAACTTTGGGTTTAAGGAGTTGGATGCACAAGCAGCATTCCCGCTTAGTACAAATGAAGGCTAGCAAATAGATTGAGAAGCAACCAACCAAAAAGCGAAAACGGTCATAAACATGCATTGAACATAACTAACACTGAATAATGTACCATAAGTAGGATATAATTTCGTCGCATAACTATTGACTTTACGTGCATGCATAGGGAATCACAAACCTTAACACCAATATTCTTACTAAATGACAATTACTCACCAACATGACTCACATATTATCATCTCCATATCGCAAAACTGTTGCAAGAAATCAAACTTATCATATTCAATGATCTATATGAAAGTTTTTATTATATCCCTCTTGAATATTCATCACTTTGGGACCAAATTCCTATCTTGTGCAAATTACCATTACTATTATCAACTCTCAAAAAGATATAAGTGAAGCAGGAGAGTGCAAACATTTCTTCAAAATTTAATTTTATCAACTCTCAAAATAATATAAGTGAAGCATGAGAGTTCAAATATTTCTTCAAAATTTAATCTTACCAACTCTCAAAATAATATAAGTGAAGCATGAGAGTTCAAATATTTCTTCAAAATTTAGTCACCTCCGTGCTCAAAAAGATTTAAGTGAAACACTAGAGCAACTGCCTAGCTCAAAAGATATAAGTGAAGCACATAGAGTATTCTAACAAATCATGATAAACGTGTGGCTCTCTCAAATAAGTGTGTCCAACAAAGACTCATATAATACACGACGCTCCAAGCAAAACTCATGATATGTGACGAATAAAAATATAGCTCCAAGTAAAATTACCGATAGTTGGTAGAAGAAAGAGGGGATGCCTTCCGGGGCATCCCCAAGCTTAGTTGCTTGGGAGTCCTTGAATATCACCTTGGGGTGCCTCGGGCATCCCCAAGCTTAGGCTCTTGCCACTCCTTATTCCTTCATCCATCGTGATCTCACCCAAAACTTAAAAACTTCAATCACACAAAACTCAACAAAACCTTCGTGAGATCCGTTAGTATAATAAAACAAATCACTACTTTAAGTACTGTTGAAAACCCATTCATATTTTATTTTTGCATTATTCCTACTGTATTCTAACTTCTCCATGGCTTATACCACCCGATACAATTGATACGTCTCCAACGTATCTATAATTTTTGATTGTTCCATGCTATTATATTATCAATCTTGGATGTTTTTATATACATTTACAGCAATTATATATCATTTTTTGGGACTAACCTATTAACTTAGTGCCCAGTGCCAGTTGCTGTTTCTTGCCTGTTTTTGGTTTTCCAGAATATCAATACCAAACGAAGTCAAAATGCCCCGAAACTTTTTAGAGATTTTTTTCTAGACATAACAAACACTAGAAGCTTCGGGAGGAGTCGAGAAGATGAAGCAGTGGCCCACGAGGCACCACGGCGCGCCCCAGGGGGGGCGCGCCTTGGTGGCTCGTGGGGCCCACACAACTCCGTTTGACCTAATTCCTCCACTATAAATTCTCTAAAATCAGGAAACCAACAGAGGATCCCATGAAATACTTTTTCCGCCACCGCAAGTTCCTGTTCTCTAGAGATCCCATCTGGAGGCCTTTTCCGGCACTCCGCCGGAGGGGGAATCGATCACGGAGGGGCTCTCCATCAACCTTGCTGCCCTTCCGATGATGCTTGATTAGTTTACCACAGACCTTCGGGTCCATAGTTAGTAGCTAGATGGCTTCTTCTCTCTTTTTGATCTTCAATACAATGTTCTCCTCGATGTTCTTGGAGTTCTATCCGATGTAATCACTTTTTGCGGTGTGTTTGTTGGGATCCGATGAATTGTGAGTTTATGATCAGATTATCCATGAATATTATTTGAGTCTTCTCTGAACTCTTTTATGCATGATTATTATAGCTTCGTATTTCTCTCTGATCTATTGATTTGGTTTGGCCAACTAGATTGATTTATCTTGCAATGGGAGAGGTGCTTTGTAATGGGTTCGATCTTACAGTGCTCAATCCCAGTGACAGAAAGGGACATGACACGTATGTATCGTTGCTATTAAGGGTAAAAAGATGGGGTTTATTCATGCATGAGTTTACTTTGTCTACATCATGTCATCTTGCTTAAGGTGTTACTCTGTTCTTTATGGACTTAATACACTAGATGCATGCTGGATAGCGGTCGATGTGTGGAGTAATAGTAGTAGATGCAGGCAGGAGTCGGTCTACTTGTCTCGGACGTGATGCCTATATACATGATCATTGCCTTGGATATCGTCATGATTATTTGCTTTTCTATCAATTGCCCAACAGTAATTTGTTTACCCACCGTATGCTATTGTTCATGAGAGAAGCCTCTAGTGAAAACTATGGCCCCCGGGTCTACTTCTATCATATATTAAAAATCCTAAAAATACCTTGCTGCACTTTTACTTTATTTATTTTATTTTGTATTTTTGTTTGATCTATTTATCTATCACCATACAATTTAATCTTGCAATTGGCCGCCAAGGGATTGATAACCCCTTGTTTGCGTTGGGTGAAGGATTTGTTATTTGCTGTGCAGGTACTGCTAACAAGGTGTTGCGTGATTCTCCTACTGGATTGATAACCTTGGTTTCATAACTGAGGGAAATACTTATCTCTACTGTATTGCATCATCCCCTCCTCTTCGGGGAAAAACCAACGCAGATCACAAGTAGCAGGAAGAATTTCTGGCGCCGTTGCCGGGGAGACATCATCAACATCTATCAAGTACCTACGCATAAAACTTACATCTCCTTGCATTTAATTTATTTGCCTTTGCCTCTCGTTTTCATCTCCCCCACTTCTAAAAAGTTTTTACAAAAATACAAAAATATTTTCCGTTTGCCTTTTTGCGTGTTTTCTTGTTCGCTTGCTTGAAGATTGTTATCATGAGTGATTTTGGCATGGCAGAAACTGATGATGGTAGAACTCCTAAAATTGAAAGTTCTACCAATCTTGATGCTAAAACTTTTGTGTTGGGACATGGGAATGTTATAGGAAAAAGTATCATCCAAGAATTCTTTAATTGCATTGGGACCTTGGCTTGTGATGATGTTCCTATACTTAAAGAAACCAAAAATTATGCCGAAGCTATTTCTGCACTTGTTCCTAAACTGGAAAGAAGGTTTATTCGCACCCATCCTACTTTGCAAATATTGTTTTATGAGTTACCGGTTATAAAAGATCCTAGAGCTAAGAAAATAGCTACCCTTGTTCTCATGAATGAATTTGATCACATAGTGCGAGAAGCTAGGGAGATATTTGATTTTTATGGTTTGAACCGTGAAAAACCAGTAATAGATGAGATCCTTTATAATAATGATTACTTGTTGAGGTATTTGTTCCGCAACGACCACATCTTTGATGAGAATATTAAAAAAAAGTTCCTCCTCTGAATATAATCCAACAAGTTTTCAACAGTGTTAATAGACAATACTCTTGGATTGTAGCCGATAATCAAGAGGGATTTACAGATGGACAACTTGCTAATGCTAAAATTTCTATGGATGATGTGTTTCATATTACCTTTGAAAAACCCTTTGATGAAAGTACATCTTTGGATAAGAAGATGAAAGATGACAATACTTGAAACTATGCATTATGCCTAGCTAGGGGCATAAAACAATAGCGCTTGTTGGGAGGCAACCCAATGAATAAAATAAATTTTTACTTTTTGTTTCTGTTCTTGTTTGTTTTCACAATTATGCTACTGTTATGATTGAGTTTTTATGTTTTAATTAGTGTTTGTGCCAGGTAAAGCCTTTGGGGTGATTTGGAAGATAGTATAATTGATGCTGTTTGGAAAACAGAAAGTTTTGCGTCCAGTGCTGCAATTTTGGTTCAGTACTGGAGTGTCAGAAAAATCTGAAATTTTTACACAGTATTGGTATATGAATTTCCCACGTTTTCCTAATTTGCAGAATTTTTGGAGTTACTGAAGTATGGCTTTTAAATAGATCTCTGCAGACTGTTCTGTTTTTGACAGATTCTGTTTTTGATGCATTGCTTGCTTGTTTTGATGAAACTATGGATTGTATCGGGGGGTATAAACCATGGAGAAATTAGAATACAGTAGGTATAATGCAAAAATAAAATATGAATGGGTTTGCAACAGTATTTAAAGTAGTGATTTATTTTGTTATTCTAACGGATCTCATGAAGGTTTTGTTGAGTTTTGTGTGATTGAAGTTTTCAAGTTTTGGGTGAGATCACGATGGATGAAGGAATAAGGAGTGGCAAGAGCCTAAGCTTGGGGATGCCCAAGGCACCCCAAGGTAATATTCAAGGAAGACTCAAGCGTCTAAGCTTGGGGATGCCCCGGAAGGCATCCCCTCTTTCTTCTACCAACCATCGGTAATTTTACTTGGAGCTATATTTTTATTCGTCACATGATATGTGTTTTACTTGGAGAGTCATGTATTATATGAGTCTTTGCTTTGTTTGCTTTTTAGTTTGTCACAATCATCTTTGCTGGACACATCTATTTGAGAGAGCCACACGTTTATCATGATTTGTTAGAATACTCTATGTGCTTCACTTAAATTGTTTGAGCTAGGCAGTTGCTCTAGTGCTTCACTTAAATCTTTTTGAGCACGGCGGTGGATATATTTTGAAGAAATATTTAAACTCTCGTGCTTCACTTATATTATTATGAGAGTTGATAAGATTAAAATTTTGAAGAAATATTTGCACTCTCATGCTTCACTTATATCTTTTTGAGAGTTGATAATAGTAATGGTAATTTGCACAAGATATGAATTTTGTCCCAAAGTGATGAATATTCAAGAGGGATATAATAAAAACTTTCATATAGATCATTGGATATGATAAGTGTGATTCCTTGCAATAGTTTTGCGATATGAAGATGATGATATGTGAGTCGTGTTAGTGAGTAATTGTGATTTAGTAAGAATATTAGTGTTAAGGTTTGTGATTCCCTATGCATGCACATAAATTCAATAGTTATGCAAAGAAATTATATCCTACTTATGGTGCATTATTCGGTGTTAGTTATGTTCAATGAATATTTATGACCGTTTTCGCTTTTTGGTTGGTCGCTTCTCAATCTATTTGCTAGCCTTCATTTGTACTAAGCGGGAATACTGCTTGTGCATCCAAACTCCTTAAACCCAAGTTGTGCCAAATGAGTCCACCATACCTATCTATATGCGGTGTTTCCATGCCGTTCCAAGTAAATTTGCATGTGTCAACTCTAATTTTCAAAATAATTTTCCGTTTTGTGTGCCCGTACTGCTCATGAAGCGGCAGGGGGTGGCCAATATTTTCCATGCTAGGTGTGTTATTCTCACGATGAGTGTTTATTCACTTGTCATTGCACGAGAGAGTGGCAGGTAATAGGGATGCCCAGTCCCACAATGAATCAAAAACTAATAACAGCAAAATTCCTTGGAAAGTGTTGGTATGGAGGGCACCCGTGGATACGGCTAGCCATGGATTGTGAAACAATGGTGGAAAGGAAATAAACTTTATTTTCTGTTTGGGAACCACCTATGATGTGTCTAGCATGGAAGATATTGGGAATTCTCGGTCATTTTCGTTGACAGGAAAAGCATGCCTCTCAAAATAATTTTATCTCTCTAATTTAAGCTTTGAGCTCTGGCACATTTGCAAATCTCTAATTCCCTCTGCGAATGGCCTATCTATTTACTTTTATGCAATTTTTATTTTTATTTTGAGTCTCCATCTTCTCTTACAAAGCACCAACTAGAGAGCACTATTGTCATACTTGTGCATTGTGTGTAGCTAATATTGAGTGTGTTTCATGAATGGATCAATGATTGAGCATAATGGACTAGGGATAACTTTCTTTAGCGTTGATATTTTGAAAGACATGGTTGCTTGTTAGTATGCTTGAGTATTTATGTCTTCATGTCAAACTATAGACTATTGCTTTGAATCATCCAAGTCCAAATGTCCATGCTACAAAGAAAAGAATATATGATGAACATGATAGGTAGCATTCCACATCAAAAATTCAGTGTTTATCATTTACCTACTCGAGGACGAGCAGGAATTAAGCTTGGGGATGCTTGATACGTCTCCAACGTATCTATAATTTTTTATTGTTCCATGCTATTATATTATCAATCTTGGATGTTTTTATATACATTTACAGCAATTATATGTCATTTTTTGGGACTAACCTATTAACTTAGTGCCAATGCCAGTTGCTGTTTTTTGCCTGTTTTTGGTTTTCCATAATATCAGTACCAAACGAAGTCCAAATGCCACGAAACTTTTTGGAGATTTTTTTCTGGACATAACAAACACTAGAAGCATCGGGAGGAGACAAGAAGATGAAGCAGTGGCCCACGAGGCACCACGGCGCGCCCCAGGGGGGGCGCCCTGGTGGCTCGTGGGGCCCACACAACTCCGTTTGACCTAATTCCTCCACTATAAATTCTCTTAAATCGGGAAACCAACAGAGGAGCCCACGAAATACTTTTTCTGCCGCCGTAAGTTCCTGTTCTCTAGAGATCCCATCTGGAGGCCTTTTTCGGCACTCCGCCGGAGGGGGAATCGATCACGGAGGGGCTCTCCATCAACCTTGCTGCCCTTCCGATGATGCGTGAGTAGTTTACCACAGACCTTCGGGTCCATAGTTAGTAGCTAGATGGCTTCTTCTCTCTTTTTGATCTTCAATACAATGTTCTCCTCGATGTTCTTGGAGTTCTATCCGATGTAATCACTTTTTGCGGTGTGTTTGTTGGGATCCGATGAATTGTGAGTTTATGATCAGATTATCCATGAATATTATTTGAGTCTTCTCTGAACTCTTTTATGCATGATTATTATAGCTTCGTATTTCTCTCTGATCTATTGATTTGGTTTGGCCAACTAGATGATTTATCTTGCAATGGGAGAGGTGCTTTGTAATGGGTTCGATCTTGCGGCGCTCAATCCCATTGACAGAAAGGGACATGACACGTATGTATCATTGCTATTAAGGGTAAAAAGATGGGGTTTATTCATGCGTGAGTTTACTTTGTCTACATCATGTCATCTTGCTTAAGGCGTTACTCCGTTCTCTATGGACTTAATACACTAGATGCATGCTGGATAGCGGTCGATGTGTGGAGTAATAGTAGTAGATGCCGGCAGGAGTCGGTCTACTTGTCTCGGACGTGATGCCTATATACATGATCATTGCCTTGGATATCTTCATGATTATTTGCTTTTCTATCAATTGCCCAACAGTAATTTGTTTACCCACCGTATGCTATTTTCATGAGAGAAGCCTCTAGTGAAAACTATGGCCCCCGGGTCTACTTCTATCATATATTAAAAATCCTAAAAATACCTTGCTGCACTTTTACTTTATTTATTTTATTTTGTATTTTTGTTTGATCTATTTATCTATCACCATACAATTTAATCTTGCAATTGACCGCAAAGGGATTGACAACCCCTTGTTTGCGTTGGGTGCAAGGATTTGTTATTTTGTGTGCAGGTACTGCTAACGAGGTGTTGCGTGATTCTCCTATTGGATTGATAACCTTGGTTTCATAACTGAGGGAAATACTTATCTCTACTGTACTGCATCATCCCCTCCTCTCCAGGGAAAAACCAACGCAGATCACTAGTAGCAACAATCCATAGTTTCATCAAAACAAGCAAAACAATGCATCAAAAACAGAACAGTCTGTAGCAATTTGAATATTGACTATACTTATGTAACTCCAAAAATTCTAAAAAATTAGGACAACATGGGCAATTTTTATATTAATCATGTATAAAAAATTCAGAATTTTATCACGTTCCAGTAAAAAAAATCCAGCACTGGACACAAAAGTTTCTGTTTTTGCACAGGATCAAAGCAACTATCATTCAAACCATCCCAAAGGCTTTACTTGGGACAAACACTAATTAAAACATAAAAACACAATCATAACAGTAGCATAATTGTGCAAACACTCAAAAACAGAAGTAAAAATTTATTGGGTTGTCTCCCAACAAGCTCTTTCTTTATAGCCATTAAGATAGGCTTGAGATTTCAATGATGCTCACATGAAAGATAGTAATTTAAACACGAAGAGAGCATCATGAAACATGTGAAAATCACATTTAAGTCTAACATACTTCCTATGCATAGGCATTTTATAAGCAAACAAATTATCAAGACAAGCAATATCTAGCATATGCCAATAGGAAGAATGGAGCATCAATAATTTCAACATAACGAGAGGTAATTTAGTAACATGAAGATTTCTACAACCATATTTTCCTCTCTCATAATAATTACATGTAGGATCATAATCAAACTCAACAATATAGCTATCATAAACATTAATCTCTCTATGATCCACATGCATAAATTTTTTATAATCTTCCAAGATAGTGGGATTAACATCAACTAAAGTCATGACCTCTCCAAACCCACTTTTGTCAAAAAATTCATAAGATTGATAATTATCCAAAGTAGTGGGATCATTATTACCTAAAGTTGACGCCCTTCCAAACCCACTTTTAATAGTATTGCAAATTTTATTATCAATAACATATTCATCATGAGGCTTAAATAAATTTTCAAGATCATAAGAAGCATCATCACCCCAATCATGATCATTGCAATAAGTAGTGCACATAACAAAATTTCCATCCCCAAGCTTGTAGCTTTGCATATCATTAGCACAATTGACATTAATAGAATTTATAATAACATCATTGCAATCATGCTTTTCATTCAAGGAGCTATCAAGTATGGGTGCTATAGCAATAATTTTATTTTTAACATAAGGAACTATAGCAAGTTCATCTCTATAAGCATCATTAATATTGGCATCATGGCCATAAGAATAGCAAGCATCACATTCATCAAGAGGGGATATTTCAATCGAATCAATGAAATCACAATTATCTAAGGATTCATGCATATCATTATTCTCTTCCAAAGCAGCAGACATTCTCCCAATGAATTCACTAACATAGGCATTAGGAGCATAGTTTTCATAGCAATATTTAAGTATGTCAAAATTTTCAGATTTGTAGAGAGTAATATCATACTTTTCAATCAAAGAAGCAACTTCATAAGCACCCTTAAAAGCAACAAATTCTTCAATTTGTTCGATATCATAGTAACTATAAACACCCTTGTCATAAGAAGATAAGATTTCATTATCATTAAACTCACATAGATAGGGAAGGTGTTTTTTAGGGTTCTTAGAGCAACAAGTAAAATCATAAATTTCACATAGATTCCAAGCATAGCATAGCAAACAATTTATTTGATTCCATAAGAGTCTCCCTTTTTGAGACAAACGGTGACATACAAAATGAGCATGCCCATCTAATGATTTTCCCTCAACTAAACTAGTTGGGGTTTCAGCACGAGCATAAATGGACCGTAGATGATCCAAGTAGAAAACTTTAAGGTGATCCGTATTATCTTAAATTTTTGTTTTACGTTCTGTTCTTGTGTGTTTGACATGAAGGCAATAAAACCAAGCAAGCAAGCAAAAAAGCAAATAAAAATATTTTTGTGTTTTTGTAAAAAAAACTAGAAGTGGGGGAGATGAAAATGAGAGGCAAAGCCAAATAAAATAAATGCAAGGAGATGAAAGTTTATGCGTAGGTACTTGATAGATGTTGATGATGTCTCCCCGGCAACGGTGCCAGAAATTCTTCCTGCTACTTGTGAGCTGCGTTGGGATTTCCCCGAAGAGGAGGGGATGATGCAATACAGTAGAGATAAGTATTTCCCATCAGTTATGAAACCAAGGTTATCAATCCAGTAGGAGAATCACGCAACAACTCGTTAGCAGCACCTGCACACAAAATAACAAATCCTTGCACCCAACGCGAACAAGGGGTTGTCAATCCCTTGGCGGTTATTTGCAAGATTAAATTGTATGGTGATAGATACATAGATCGAACAAAAATACAAAATAAAATAAATAAAGTAAAATTGCAGCAAGGTATTTTTAGGATTTTTAATATATGATAAAGGTAGACCCGGGGGGCATAGTTTTCACTAGAGGCTTCTCTCTTGAAAATAGCATACAGTGGGTAAACAAATTACTGTGGGGCAATTGATAGAAAAGCAAATAATCATGACGATATCCAAGGCAATGATCATGTATATAGGCATCACGTCCGAGACATGTAGACCGACTTCTGCCTGCATCTACTACTATTACTCCACCCATCGACCGCTATCCAGCATGCATCTAGAGTACTAAGTTCATAAAGAACGGAGTAACGCCTTAAGTAAGATGACATGATGTAGACAAAGTAAACTCACGCATGAATAAACCCCATCTTTTTATCCTTAATAGCAACGATACATACGTGTCATGTCCCTTTCTGTCACTGGAATTGAGCACCGCAAGATCGAACCCATTACAAAGCACCTCTCCCATTGCAAGATAAATCAATCTAGTTGGCCAACCCAAATCAATAGATCGGAGAGAAATACGAAGCTATAACAATCATGCATAAAAGAGTTTAGAGAAAACTCAGATAATATTCATGGATAATCTGATCATAAACTCACAATTCATCGGATCCCAACAAACACACCGCAAAAAGTGATTACATCGGATAGAACTCCAAGAACATCGAGGAGAACATTGTATTGAAGATCAAATAGAGAGAAGAATCCATCTAGCTACTAACTATGGACTCGAAGGTCTGTGGTAAACTACTCACGCATCATCGGAAGGGCAACAAGGTTGATGTAGAGCCCCTCCGTGGTCGAATCCCCCTCCGGCAGAGTGCCGGAAAAGGCCTCCAGATGGGATCTCTCGAGAACAGGAACTTGCGGCGGCGGAAAAAGTATTTCGTGGAATCCTCTATTGGCTTCCCGATTTTAAAGAATTTATAGAGGTGGAATTAGGTCAAACGGAGCCTCGTGGGCCCCACGAGCTACCAAGGCGCGCCCCACCCCCCTGGGCGTGCCCTGGTGCCTCGTGGGCCACTGCTCCATCTTCTCGTCCCCTCCCAAAGCTTCCAGGGTCTCTTATGTCCAGAAAAAAATCTCCAAAAAGTTTCGTGTCATTTGGACTTCGTTTGGTACTGATATTCTGAAAAGCCAAAAACAGGCAAAAACAGCAACTGGCACTGGGCACTAAGTTAATAGGTTAGTCCCAAAAAATGATATATAATTGCTTGTAAATGTATATAAAACATCCAAGATTGATACTATAATAGCATGGAACAATCAAAAATTATAGATACGTTGGAGACGTATCATCCCTCACCTTCAAGAATCTGCGTGCTTCGGCCACTACTCGCCGAGGGATGGATCGTGAGGGTGAGGTAACAGGGGCAACAACTCAGGGGGGGACAAGCTAATGAAAATAAGATGGGTGCTGACCTAACCGAGAGCAAGGACAGAGATGCTGATATGGAGGAGGCTTATCCCTTCCGTAAGAGAACATCACACAAAGTTTTTGAGCCCCAGCCCAATGGTACAGATGGTGGTGAGATGATTCTGTACACGGGAGGCAGCGCTGCTCTAACACTGCCAGCTCCACACTGATCTTTTGTCATTCCTCCTAGCCCTCCGCCGGAGCAGGACCCCAAGCGTTCCAAGACAGGCCAGACAGTCGACAGGAACAACACATGAGGTGGAAAGAAATTTCCCTTTGATACATCTCCAACATATCTATAACTTTTTATTGTTTCATGCTATTATATTATCAATCTTGGATACTTTATATGCTTCATATGCAATTTTATATCATTTTTGGGGACTAACCTATTAACCCAGTGCCCAGTGCCAGTTGCTGTGTTTTTTGCTTGTTTTTGGCTTTTCAGAAAATCAGTACCAAACAAAGTACACACACGATGAAACTTTATGGTGATTTTTTCAGGACCAAAAGGGACCCTAGAACGTTCGGGAGGAGGCCAGAAGATCTATGGGAGAGCCATGAGCTCACACAACGCGCCCCCAGGGGGTGGCATGCCACCTGAGCTCATGGGTCCCACGCAACTCCATTTGACCTAATTCCAGTGCTATAAATTCGCATAAATCCCCAAACCAACAGAGAGCCACCCAAAATAACTTTTCTGCCGCCGCAAGCTTCTGTTCTTCTGCGATGCCATCTGGAGGCCTTTTCTGGTACTCTATCAGAGGGGGAATCGATCACGGAGGGCTTCTACATCAACCTTGCTGCCCTTCCGATGATGTGTGAGTAGTTCACCACAGACCTACGGGTCCATAGCTAGTAGCTAGATGGCTTCTTCTCTCTCTTTGATCTTCAATACAATGTTCTCCATGATCTCCATGGAGTTCTATTCAATGTAATCTTCTTTTGCGGTGTGTTTGTTCCAGGGAGGCTTATCACTGATAACATTATCTCTGCTTATGAATATCTCCATTTTATGAAGAGAAGTAGATCAAATAATAATAGCTATTGTGCACTGAAGCTCGACACGATGAAAGCATATGACAGAGTAGAATGGAGTTATCAAGAAGCAATAATGGAGAAGCTGGGTTTTGCAGCACCGTGGATATCGGTTGTCATGAAAATGGTGGGTTCAATTTCTTTTTCTATTTTGTTCAATGGGAGTAAATTGGAAGAATTTAAACCTACACGCGGTATCCGGGAGGGAGATCATATATCTCAATATATTTTCTTGTTGGCAGCAGAGGGACTTTCGTGCCTGTTAAAATCTCAAAGTCAGTCATCCCAACTTGGCGGCATTAAGGTGGCTCCATCGGCTCTGTCGGTGAACCATCTTTTATTCACGGATGATAGCCCGCTGTTTTTCAGGGCAAGCATAAATGGAGCAGAAGAGGTGTCAAACCTACTTGATACATATTGCATGGCTTCGGGTCAGTGAATAAACATGGATAAGTCATCTATTTTCTTTAGCAAGGGATGCCTAGATATTGTGTGAACCACGGTAAAAGGCCATTTGCTGGTTCCAAATGAATCCCTAAGTGACAGATGCCTGGGATTGCCTATAGATGTGGGGCAGTCAAAAATGGGGACTTTCAAGTACCTAAGTGACCGAGTCTGGGACAAGGTACAAGGTTGGATGAGCACATGTCTGTCAGCTGGCAGGAAGGATGTGCTCATAAAATCTGTGGCCCAAGCTATTCCAGTTTTTCTGATGTCATGTTTTAAGCTACCAAGTGGATTATGCAACCATGTAAATTCTATCACCTGGAAGTTTTGGTGGGGTTGCAAGCAGGGAGAACGGAAGCCAGCTTGGGTGTCATGGGAGGTGATGATGAGACCAAATACTTGGGGGGCTTAGGATTCAGGGATCTTGAGCTCTTCAATCTTGCATTGCTAGCTAGACAGGCATGGAGGATTTTGCAAGAGCCTTCTTCGTTGAGTGTGATAATCCTCAAGGTCACTTATTTCCCAAATGATACTATTCTAAGTGCAGAACTTGGCTCTTGCCCATCTCAAGTGTGGCGTGCAATACTAGAAGGCAGAGATATAATGAAGCAAGGAATAATTCGTAGGGTTGGCAATGGCCAGACCATAGATATTTGGGGTGACAATTGGATTCCAAAAAGCTCCCCGTTGAGACCAATTGTATCCCTTGTTCCAAACCCTCTAGCCAAGGTTTATGAACTTTTGATCCCAGCCATGGCATCATGGAATGAAGTGTTGGTATGATATGTTTTTCTTCCCATCGATGCTGAAGAGATACTGAAAATTCTGGTGTGCACTCGGAATACGAATGACTTCTGGGCGTGGCATCCCGATAAAAATGGCCAATTCACGGTCAGCTCCGCCTATAAATTGCTGATCAAGACGAAATTACAGAAGGAGGGATGGCTAGAAGGAAGAGGCGGGTCTTCGGACAATGCAAGGGAGGAAAGATCATGGAGCTTGACTGTTGATACATCTCCAACATATCTATAATTTTTGATGATTCCATGCTATTATAGTATCAATCTTGGATGTTTTATATGTAATTAGATTCCATTATATATCATTTTTTGGACTAACCTATTAACCCAGTGCGCAGTGCCAGTTGCTGTTTTTTGCTTGTTTTTGTCTTTTCAGAAAATCATTATCAAAAAGATTCCAAACAAGAAAAAAACTTTGGATTAATTTTTCTGGACCAGAAGAGACCCACGAAGCTTCGGGAGAAGACCAGAGGAGCCACGAGGGAGCCACAAGCTCGGAGGGCGCGCCCTGGGGGGTAGGGCGCACCCCCAGGCTTGTGGGCCCCTCGTAGCCCCTCCTGACCTAATTCCAGCACTATAAATTCCCAAATATTCCCAATATACCAGAGGGACAGAAGAGAAAACATTTCCGCTGCCTCAAGCCTCTGTTCTTCCTTGAACCCATCTGGAGGCCTTTTTCCGGCGATCTGCCGGAGGGGGAATCGATCACGGAGGGCTTCTTCATCAACCTTGTTGCCCCTCCGATGATGTGTGAGTAGTTTACCATAGACCTATGGGTCCATAGCTAGTAGCTAGATGGCTTCTTCTCTCTCTTTGATCTTCAATACCATGTTCTCCTCGATGTTCTTGGAGTTCTATCCGATGTAATCTTCTTTTGCGGTGTGTTTGTTGGGATCCGATGAATTGTGAGTTTATGATCAGATTATTCATGAGAAATATTTGAGTCTTCTCTGAACTCTTTTATGCAAGATTACTATAGCTTTGTATTTCTCTCCGATCTATCGATTTGGTTTGGCCAACTAGATTGGTTTATCTTGCAATGGGAGAGGTGCTTTATGATGGGTTCAAAATTGCGGTGCTCAATCCCAGTGACAGAAAGGGACATGACACATATTTGTATTGTTGCCATTAAGGATAAAAAGATGGGGTTTAATCATGTCACCTTGCTTAAGGCGTTACTCCGTTCTTTATGAACTTAATACTCTAGATGCATGCTGGATAGCGGTCGATGGGTAGAGTAATAGTAGTAGATACAGGCAGGAGTCGGTCTACTTGTCTCAGACGTGATGCCTATATACATGATCATTTCCATGAATCCGTCATAATTATTTGCTTTTCTATCAATTGCCCAACAGTAATTTGTTTACCCACCGTATGCTATGTGTTCGGGAGAGAAGCCTCTAGTGAAAACTATGGCCCCCGGGTCTACTTTTATCATATATTTAAAACCAAAAATACCTTGCTGCAATTTATTTACTTTTATTTTATTTAGTATCTTAGTTTATCTATCTATCACTATCAGAATTAATCCTTGAAAATAACCGCTAAGAGGATTGACAACTTCTTATTTGCGTTGGGTGCAAGTGTTTGCTTTTGTGTGTGCAGGTGCTGCTAAAGGGATTTTGCGTGGTTGTCATACTGGATTGATAACCTTGGTTCTTAACTAAGGGAAATACTTATCTCTACTATACTGCATCATCCTCTCCTCTTCGGGGAAATACCAACGCAGTCTACAAGTAGCAGGAAGATTTTCTGGCGCCGTTGCCGAGGAGACATCACCAAAATTTATCAAGCACCTTCGCACAAACTATCATCCACTTGCATTTATTTTATTTGCCTTTTTATTTGCATTTGCCTCTTGTTTTCATCTCCCCCACTTCTAATTTTTTTTACAAAAATACTTTTATTTGCTTGTTTACTTGCTTGAAGTTGCCATCATGTCTGAGTTTGTTATTGAAAAGAGTGAGGATGGTAAAATCCCTAAGATGGAAATTCCCTCAAATTTAGAATCAAATTTTTTTGTAGTAGGGAGTGGAAATATTATAGGGAAAAACATTATTCAAGAATTCTTTAATTGTACGGGAACTTTGGTTTGCAACGATACTCCAATTCTTAAAAGAACCAGCAGTTATGGGGAGGCTATCTCCGCACTCGTTCTTAAACTTGAAAGAAGATTTATTCATACTCATCCCACATTGCAAAGATTGTTTTATGAGTTACCTGTTATAAACAACCCTAAGGCTAAAAAGATAGCTACTCTTATCCTTATGAATGAGTTTGATTACATAGTGCGAGAAGCTAGAGAGATGTCTGATTTCTATAATATGAGTCAAGAAAATCCTGTGATAGATGAAATTTTATATAATGAGGAATATATGTTGAGATATGTTTTTCATGATCACCGTGCTTTTGATGAAAATACTAAGAAGGAAGTTCCTCCCCTACATATCATCCAACAAGTTTTCAATGGTATTAATCAGAAGTATGCTTGGATGGTAAAAGGTAACCAACAAGGGTTTGAAGAAAGTAGCCTTAATGATCCTAAAATTTTGGTTGATGATGTGTTCCCCATTGTTTTTGGAAAACCTCCTGAAAATTACACACCTAAGGATGTCAAAACCAAGGATGACAACACTTAAAACTATGTATTATGTGTAGCTAGGGGCATAAAACAATAGCGCTTGTTGGGAGGCAACCCAATGAATAAAATATTTTTTTGTTTTACCTTCTGTTTTTGTGTATTTGCACTATTATAGCCTCTGTTATTATTATGTTTTTATATTTTAATTAGTTTTTGTGCCAAGTAATGCCTTTGGGATGATTTCGAAGATAGTATAATTGATGTTGTTTGAAAACAGAAACTTTTGCGTACTGTGCTGGAATTTTATGTTTTTGGTGGGGCATCAGAACCTTTTGTATTTTTTACACAATATTGATATATTAATTTCACACGTTTTAATAATTTTTCAGAATTTTTGGAGTTAAATAAGTATGACATTAATTCAGATCTTTACCGACTGTTCTGTTTTAGACAGGTTCTGTTTTTGTTGCATAGTTTGCTTATTTTGATGAATCTATGGATCATATCGGGGGGTATGATTCATGGAGAAGTTGTAGTACAGTATCATTATTCCAATATTAAATATGAATCAATTTACAACAGTACCTAAAGTTTAAGATTTATTTGTTATACTAACAGATCTCACGAGGTTTCTGTTGAGTTTTGTGTGCTGAAGTTTTCAAGTTTTGGGTGAGACTATGATGGATAAAGGAATAAGTAGCGGCAAGAGCCTAAGCTTGGGGATGCCCAAGGCACCCCAAGGTAATATTCAAGGAAGACTCAAGCGTCTAAGCTTGGGGATGCCCCGGAAGGCATCCCCTCTTTCGTCTACAATCTATCGGTAACTCACTTGGAGCTATATTTTTATTCATCACATGATATGTGTTTTACTTGGAGCGTCTTGTGATATAGTTTGTTTTCTTTTTAGTTTGTCACAATCATCTTTGTTGAAGACACCTTTTTGAGAGGGACACACATTATTCGTTATTTGTTAGGATACTCTTTGTGCTTCACTTATATCTTTTGAGCTAAGCAGTTGCTCGAGTGCTTCACTTATATCTTTTAGAGCACGGCAGTGGTTATATTTTAAAGAAATTGTTGCACTCTCATGCTTCACTTATATCTTTTTGAGAGTCTAATTGATAGCAATGGTAATATGCATGGGTTATGAATTTGGTCTTAATATGATAGGTATTCAAGAGGGATATAATAAAAACTTTCATGTAGATCACTGAATATGATAAGTTTGATTCCTTGCAATAGTTTTGTGATATTAAGATGGTAATATGTGGGAGGTGCTAGTAGATAATTGTGGTTTAGTAATTATATTGGTGTTAAGGTTTGTGATTCCCGAAGCATGCACGTATGATCTGTCGTTATGCTAAGAAGTTGGAGCATGATTTATTCTTGATTGTCTACCTTATGAGTGGCGGTCGAGGACGAGCGATGGTATTTTCCTATCAATCTATCCCCCTAGGGGCATGCGTAGTAGTACTTTGCTTCAAGGGCTAATAAACTTTCGCAATAAGTATGTGAGTTCTTTATGACTAATGTGAGTCCATGGATTATACGCACTCTCACCTTTCCGCAATTTGCTAGCCTCTTCGGTACCGTGCATTGCCCTTTCTCACATCAAGAGTTGGTGCAAACTTCGCCCGTGCATCCAAACAACGTGATATGATACGCTCTATCACACATAAGATTCCTTATATCTTCCTCAAAACAGCCACCATACCTACCTATCATGGCATTTCCATAGCCATTCTGAGATATATTGCCATGCAACTTCCACTGTTCCGTTTTTATGACACACATCGTCATTGTCATATTGCTTTGCATGATCATATAGCTAACATAGTATTTATGGCTCAGCCACCGTTCATCATTTTTTATACATGTTACGCTAGTATCATTGCACATCCTGGTACACCGCCAGAGGCATTCATATAGAGTCATATTTTTGTTCTAGTATTGAGTTGTAATTTTCTTTTGAGTTGTAAGTAAATAGAAGTATGGTGATCATCATTATTATAGCATTGTCCCAGTGAGGAAATAAAAAAAGAAAAAAAGAGGCCAAAAAGAGCCCACGAAAAAAAAGAGAAAGAGAAAAAAGAAAAAAATTAAATAAAATGGGAGAAAAAGAGAGAAGGGGCAGTGTTACTTTCCTTTTCCATACTTGTGCTTCAAAGTAGCACCATGTTTTTCATATAGAGAGTCTCCTATTTTGTCACTTTCATATACTAGTGGGAATTTTTCATTATAGAACTTGGCTTATATATTCCGATGATGGGCTTCCTCAAATGCTCGAGGTCTTCATGAGCAAGCAAGTTGGATGCACACCCACTTAGTTTTTATGTTGAGCTTTCATACACTTATAGCTTTTAGTGCATCCGTTGCATGGCAATCCCCACTCCTCTCATTGACATCAATTGATGGGCATCTCCATAGCCCGTCGATTAGCCTCGTCGATGTGAGACTATCTTCTTATTTTTGACTTCCCCTTATTAATCCCTACCACCATATTCTATTCCACCCATAGTGCTATATTCATGGCTTGCGCTCATGTATTATGTGGGGGTTGAAAAAGCTGAAGCGCGTTAAAAAGTATGAACCAATTGCTCGGCTTGTCATCGGGGTAGTGCATGATAAATATTTTGTGTTAAGAAGATGGAGCATGACAGGATTATATGATTTTGTAGGGATAACTTTCTTTAGCATTTTTATTTTGAAAGACATGATTGTTTATTAGTATGCCTGAATATTGATGTCTTTATGTCAAATTATAGACTATTGCTTTGAATCATTCAGATCTTATTATTCATACCGTAAGAGATATTACATGATGAAACATGTTAGGTAGGATTCCACATCAAAAATTCTGTTTTTATCATTTACCTACTCGAGGATGAGCAGGAATTAAGCTTGGGGATGCTTGATACGTCTCCAACGTATCTATAATTTTTGATTGTTCCATGCTATTATAGTATCAATCTTGGATGTTTTATATGCAATTATATGCCATTATATATCATTTTTTGGACTAACCTATTAACCTAGTGCCCAATGCCTGTTGCTGTTTTTTGCTTGTTTTTGTCTTTTCAGAAAATCATTATCAAAAAGAGTCCAAACGAGAAAAAAACTTTGGATTAATTTTTTCTGGACCAGAAGAGACCCACGAAGCTTCGGGAGAAGACCAGAGGAGCCACGAGGGAGCCACAAGCTCGGAGGGCGCGCCCTGGGGGTAGGGCGCGCCGCCCAGGCTTGTGGGCCCCTCGTAGCCCCTCCTAACCTAATTCTAGCGCTATAAATTCCCAAATATTCCCAATATACCAGAGGGACAGAAGAGAAAACCTTTCCACCACCGCAAGCCTCTGTTCTTCCGCGATCTCATCTGGAGGCCTTTTCCGGTGATCTGCCTAAGGGGGAATCGATCACGGAGGGCTTCTTCATCAACCTTGCTGCCCCTCTGATGATGTGTGAGTAGTTTACCATAGACCTACGGGTCCATAGCTAGTAGCTAGATGGCTTCTTCTCTCTCTTTGATCTTCAATACCATATTCTCCTCGATGTTCTTGGAGTTCTATCCGATGTAATCTTCTTTTGCGGTGTGTTTGTTGGGATCCGATGAATTTTGAGTTTATGATCAGATTATTCATGAGAAATATTTGAGTCTTCTCTGAACTCTTTTATGCATGATTATTATAGCTTTGTATTTCTCTCCGATCTATCGATTTGGTTTGGCCAACTAGATTGGTTTATCTTGCAATGGGAGAGGTGCTTTGTGATGGGTTCAATCTTACGGTGCTCAATCCCAGTGACAGAAAGGGACATGACACATATTTGTATTGTTGCCATTAAGGATAAAAAGATAGGGTTTAATCATATTGCTTGAGTTTACTTTGTCTACATCATGTCATCTTGCTTAAGGCGTTACTATGTTTCATACTTAATACCCTAGATGCATGCTGGATAGCGGTCGATGGGTGGAGTAATAGTAGTAGATGCAGGCAGGAGTCGGTCTACTTGTCTCGGACGTGATGCCTATATACATGATCATTGCCATGAATCCGTCATAATTATTTGCTTTTCTATCAATTGCCCAACAGTAATTTGTTTACCCACCGTATGCTATGTGTTCGAGAGAGAATCCTATAGTGAAAACTATGGCCCCCGGGTCTACTTTTATCATATATTTAAAACCAGAAATACCTTGCTGCAATTTATTTACTTTTATTTTATTTAGTATTTTAGTTTATCTATCTATCACTATCAGAATTAATCCTTGCAAATAACCGCTAAGAGGATTGACAACCCTCTTATTTGTGTTGGGTGCAAGTGTTTGCTTTTGTGTGTGCAGGTGCTGCTAAAGGGATTTTGCGTGGTTCTCCTACTGGATTGATAATCTTGGTTCTTAACTGAGGGAAATACTTATCTCTACTATACTGCATCATCCTCTCCTCTTCGAGGAAATACCAACGCAGTCTACAAGTAGCAACCGTCCCATAAAAAATTAGAGTCTTCTTGTGCAGATTGGCTCGTCATTAACTACCAACGACCTACGTGCTACAAAATAGAAACATGTCACACCTAAATCCTGTCCACTATGCCGATGTGAGGATTCGTGGTGGCATGCCTTATTGTCCTGCACCATGGCCAGGTGCGCTTGGGCACTGTCGAATTCAGAGCTGGTGGCGCAAATGGGGAATAATCATGAACCTTCAGCAAAACACTGGTTATTTGAGCTTTGCGACACTCTCGATTACAACAGCTTCACTAAGATGGCCGTCACCATGTGGTCAATCTAGTACACAAGGAGAAAGGCTATCCACGAGTCAATCTTCAAAGTCCTTTGCAAACATCATCCTTTGTCAACTCATACCTTAGTGAACTGCAACAATTGCCGAAGAAAGAAACTAATCAACAGGTTGCTACTAAGACAAGTCATGCCGATAATAGCCAACGTTGGCTCCCCCCCCCCCCCCCCCCCGCCAGCAGATATGAACAAAATAAATTTAGATAGTGCGGTGGCTAGCCACGGACATTCAGGTGCAGTAGCAGTGGTATGCAACGATCGCCAGGGTCTCTACCTGGGGTCTTTGGCGATAGTTTTTCAGGGGGTGACGGATCCTTTGAGCCTGGAGACCTATGCAAACAGGAAATCTTTGTCACAAGCAGAGGACGTTAGCATTCAGCGGGCAGTGGCGGCGTCGGACTGCCCAGGAGTGGTGAATGATATTAACCAAGGGACAGGAGGTCCTCATTCAGCTATTATACATGAAATCATAGATCGTAGAGCTAGTTTTCAGTTATTTTCTTTCGTCCATGGGCGTAGAAATTTTAACTTTGAGGCTCACAATCTCGCCAAATTTGCTTGTAATTTAGCTATAGGTAGACATGTCTGGTTAGGCAATCCTCATGACCCAAATGTTGTACCTATGAACATTACTTTGATTGAATAAAGTTGGCGAGATTTCTAAAAAAAGAACAAAAACGTTCGTTGGGGACGATTCTCCCAACGTAAGAAACATTCGCTACAGCTTTCCTCCCAGTTGACGGCAGCTAGATATTGTAGACGTTTTTTATGTAAGCAATGTACAACTGCATGATGCCCGCTTCTACTAAGGGCATCTCCAATGCTGACCATTAGACCGGACACCGTATCCGTCCGAGGACCAGTGAGGACTAGTCCACAGACACTGATGCGGGAGCCAGCCATTCAACCGTGCCCGCATACATTTCAAAGCAGATTTCAACAAACCAGATGAAATTCATGCAAATCGGATGATTTTCATATAAACCGGAGCACATTCATTACATTTTTGATATTTTTCATTTATAAAAGATGACCGGACCTAAACCTAGCCTACCGTGACGCTCGTCCTCCACGTCCTTGTTGTTCCCTTCGGGCGATCGCCGGGTCCATCTCGTCATCTCCATGAGCGGCGGGAATGAGACCATAAAGTGAAGATGCGATCGCCGACGAGGAAGAGTAAAACATGGGAGATGGATCGGCCCACTTGGGACTCGAGACCCCGCTGCCTCCCATGCACTACTCTTCCTCGTCAAAGTCTTTGACATGCCCGATGCTGGTGGACGTGGACGGGGCAACACGCTCATCGTCCCACCGCCCGTAACATCCCAAATTTTTAGTTGGAATGTTAATAGGATCATTCTTTTGCATAGTGATTTGTATGCATTTTTGAAACTTTTGGAGTTAAGTGAATCAAAATGAGAGGGAATAAAATGACTTTTCCCAAATATTCACTTAGGATTTTAAATTGGATCTTATTCAGATTTCATTGTTTGAAACAAATCCAACTTGAATTTTTTTTAAATGATAGAAGGAAATATGACTCCTTCAATATAAAAAGAGTTGACATGTTTCAAATATTGTTTGGTTATTTGTTGGAATTTTTTTTAAAGGAATTATTTAGAAACCTAATTTATTTTAGGGAGTAATTATAAAGCCCAAAATAAATTTTATAAAAAAAAGTTTTGTATATTTTCTTCATGTTTGGGCTGGAAAAAAATATGTTCACTATTCTACATGATTAGCAGTAATATTTTACTGTTATGTTTGGTGATTTTTAAAATTCATTTTTTTAGCCAATATATCTCCTGTGCAGTTTTTGTCTCAGCAGATGTTACTGTTCAAGTCGGGCCGGAGCTGAGCTGCCCACGGCTATTCTTCGCGCGCTAGCACAACAAACTCATCCAGAGCTTTCGGCACAAACGATGCAACACAGCCCACCCCGGAGTTCTTTTTTTACCTCTCCTCTCACCTCTCTGCCGCTGACACTGGCCCCGCGTTGTCATCCCCTTTCTTCCACATGTGTTCTTCCTGGAGACGACTCCCGATCATTGGTTTGGGCTATCCATCACCCTCATCCTCGACAATCATATTATGCAAAATAACACAACATGTCATCAGCTGCCACATAGTTTCTGATTCCCACATCATTGCAGCTCCACGAACAATTCCCCAACGACCTTGAAGCACTCTGAATGCCCTTTCCACATCCTTCCTAGTTGATTCCTGGATTATTGCAAAGTGTCTTTGTTTGTTGCCTCGTAGTCCGGATATAGTCTTCACAAACGCAGCCCACTGAGGATAGATGCCATTGGCAAGATAGTATCCCATGTTCTAGTCGCGGCCGTTGATAGTGTAGTTGCACGGCGGCGATTCCAAATTGCAAAGCCTCCTAAAGACGGGAGATCGTTGAAGCACATTGATGCCATTGTGAGAACCCGGCATTCCCAAGAAAGGATGCCAAATCCATAACTCATGTGATGCCACTACTTCCAGTATGATGGTGGCCTCTTTGGTGCGACCTTGGTATATTCCACACAAACCTTTGGGGCGGTTCTTCCATTGCCAATGCATGCAATCAATTGATCCAAGCATACCTGAAAAGCGTCTTGCCTCTCCAACAGCCAACAACTTCCCTGTGTCCTACACATTTGGTTCTCTCGGATACTCTACTTCAAACACCTGCACCACGGTGCGGAAAAACCTGAAGTAGTCTTCAGGCATGTGCTCTCCCCCATCCGGACCGTCTCACCAACGGCATCGGCGGTAGTACCAAGTGCAAGCATCCTCAGAGCAGCCGTGCATTTCTGCTTATCATAGAAGGAAAGTTGGCCACAGCAATCCCTAGTGAGTTTTTAAGTAGTCATCGTGTGCCTCCACTCCCTCCACAACGCGCAAAAACAATGGTTTTCACACATGAAAACGGCGATGAAACCATGGATCATACGGGAAAGTTGTACCCGAAGCAAAGTAGTCCTTGTACAACAGCCGGTCCATTTCCTCTTGCATGCTCATGAGCATGATCATATTCACTTCTTCGTCCGAATCCGACGAATCGAAGAACTCATTTTCAATTATTTTATCAAGCTCTTTTGGTCCATACGCCTCGTCCGACGAAGCATCGGAATCCATCATTTTTCGTACAAATAAATCACAAAAAACCTGGTCGAACAATGTGTCGAACACATAGACGGCAAGGTGCAACCCGACAGTTGCCGGGCGTACCGCGGTGGCGTCCGGGCTGGCGACGATGTCCGCCGCGGCGAGCGCGGATGGGGGGGGGGGGGACTGCAATGCCGATGCTGGCGGCCCTGAGGCTCGGAGCGGCAGTAGCGCAAGGGTGGCGGCGGAGCTACGAGACATCCGGTGCGGAGGAGGAAGAAAAGATGAGAGAGCAAATGAAATCGGTAGGTCGGGGGATGGATTTGGTGCAATTTGTGGTGGGGGAGGGCTGTCGGGTGCGACGTGGCGGACGCTCCAGGGCCGCCCCATATCCGCCCTACATTTGAGATGGATATAAGAGGTGGCGGTTAGCCTAGGCGTTTGAGGGCCGTTTGTGACGCCCGTCTGGGTCGCATTTTTTTGACCGGTCACTGGCCGGACCGTTCGTCCGGGCGTTTGATGGTGGGGGGGGGGGGGGGGGGGGTTGAGGCGGTACATTCTTCTCAGGAGCCATAGTGCGGTGCTAACATTGGCTACTGACCGAGGGAGTATCCGATGAAAACCAAGTTACAATGAAAATACATTCCTTTTTTCTACTTCGAGGGAGTATCCGATGAAAACCAAGTTACAATGAAAATCCATTCCTTTTTTCTACTCCCTAATCTAAAAGCTCTTATATTTCTTTACAAAAGGGAGTACTTCAAAACACAATTTTTACGTAGTATCTCTTGTTGTCACCATAATTTAGTCCTACCGACCTGCCGTGGCATGTCTCTTATTGCGTTGAACTATTTTCCGTGATTAGACGTGGAGGGATGGAGCATAGTGTCGTTTTATAATTATAATTACAGATACTGCTTTCCTCTGTTCTAATCAGAGAGTAGAACTTAGCTTAGAAACGTGGATGGACGGAGCATATTGACATCTTATAATTACAGATTCTGCTTTCCCCTGTTCTAATTAGAGTACAGTAGAACTTAGCTTACATTCCACACCGCACGTAGATGTAATGCCTGGAGCTACATACATATTCACACAACACAACACAACCATGAAACACACGCGGCTTCATCGGGGAAAAAAAGGAAAAGAAAAAGGAAACGCACACAGCCTGCCGAGTTGCACTATGTACAGTAATTACATGGAAATCGGAAAGTAACTGGCGCACACACCACCCATCGATTCTCAAACCGACACGCTAAACGCTCGGTCGTTCACTGGTCATTGCTGCTGCTACATGATGGAGCAGCTGTTGGGGTCATCCGAGTACCCGTGGTGCACCACCGTGTGCATGTTCGCCGCCGGCTGCTGCGGGTAGTAGTAACCCTGCTGCTGGTACTGCGCGGGGTAGCCGCCGCCGCCGCCGTAGCTGTAGTAGTCTCGCCCGCTGGTCGTCGGAGGGTACGAGCCGGCGTTGCGGTAGTGGTCCCGACCGCCCCCGGCGTGCTGCTGCGGCGGGTAGCTCCCCGTGTAGTACATGTCGCGCGCGGTGACGTGCTTGTACGGGCTCGGGCTCGGGTGGTAGCGGTACGGGTGGTACTCGCCGGCGAAGTCGTCGTCGTCGACGGTGCGCAGCTCCACCACCTCCGCGTGGCCCACCTTCCGGCGCAGCTTCTCGGTGAGGCGGTTGGAGTCGACCCCGGCGCCGATCACCAGCAGCAGGTTCTTGTCCTCGCCGGCGATTGTGACAGACTCAACCCCTGCTCGGTTCACGCAAAAATTAAGTCAACATGCATCGATGGACGGTGCAAACAACAGAAGATTTAAGAATTTGAACTAAAACCACGATAAAAATTATGGAACAGAGGGAGTAATAATTAACCATCAAACGTGCTAGTTCGTGACAAGTCTTGAGGATTGAGAGGCGAAGGTAAGGGAGGTGATGTGGATATGGAGCAAGGGATTTACCGGTGACCGCAGCAGCCACCTTGATAGCCTTGGAATGGCCCTTCTCAGAGCTGATCTGGATCCTGATGACCATCTCCGTCTGGAAAGGTTTCAACCCATGAAACTAGTTCTAATAACTGACGGCATGAAGAAACATAACTAGCACTTTTTTTCTTGTAGTATAGGACTAATTCATCCCAAATCATGAACAATAACAGATTGATTTTTGCTAAGAATAGATTTTTTTTCCCACGTAAAGCTAAGAATGAAATTTAACCAGGTGGTACTAAGATCTTACCCTCATCTTCCCCGTCGGTAGTCTTCGGATGAGCCAAGTAGAACTTAACGGTACTAAGCAAGAACCAGCTCGGACAACCCTTTGCAACTTCCTATAAGCTAGCTTATGCTGTTAGGCAGGAGGCTTGTACCCTCTGTGATAACATAGTAGTGACTTATATACACACACAAACCGACCCTGATTATTAATATTTTTGGCGGGAAACCGGCCTTGATTAAAAGACAATTAGCAAGATAATCACCCCGCATTGACCTCATCGGCCAAGTCGTCGGGGCCCCGAAGCATATCCCCACACTCTTTTTATCTTTTGAGAAAATATCCCTACGCTTTGTAGATCGAGAGCGACACCAACGGATTATTTAGGGAGACCTCGCGTCCCTGACTCGACATGTCGTTACGAGCCGGCAGGTGGCGACTTACTGACTCGGCCACCCTAGATGATTCGCCAACCCACGCAAACGAATGCCACTTGCTCGCATGATCGCATCACATCGACGCGTGAACGGAAAAGAAACGGAAAGAACGGAAAATTTTGGCCGGGTAGGACTTACGTGCCTCTGATACTGTTTTAATAGTCGGGCAGAGCTATCGGGGTGCGGTTATAGTAACTAGTGAGTGTAACGGGTGGCTGGGATTGGGCAGTGCTGCCATGTGTGACAGTGAGATGGGGATCGGTGGCGAGGGTGAGCTGGAGAGTGGAGTCCGGGTCGGGTGAGATCGACACTTGGTAGCTAGGTGAATGTGACATGATCAATCTTTAACTCCGGGGTGTGTAATATAGGCGACGTGGTGATGCTAGCTACCTTGCGTACACCGTAATTCGACGGTGTTAAAAATACAGTTTACTTAAGAAGGGACGTGGCAGGAGATGTTGCACAAGTTAGCTCAATTTTTCTAGATGATTAGGGAGGCTTTGCTCAAAATGAGATCATAGATACTCTCCCGTTCCGAATTATAAGATGTTCTAATTTTTCAAAACCTGATGTTCACTTATTTGAAGTCTTTATGTACTTCATATTAAAATATTCAAAACGTCTTATAATTCAGAATCGGAAATGATAAAAAACAAACGTCAGAATTTTAAGATTTGGGGCCGAACGCCTTTTCCGTCGTCGGATCTTCTAGCACGGATCTTGGCGCGAAGCTGGTGGTGATGTTTTTTAGTCGTTCGGTATGTGGTCAACTCGATGCGAACGTTTCCCCGTCGCCCGCACTCTCTCCTCACTCTCTATCCATTCCCCAACCACCGCCCATGTTGTCCATTCCCCTTCTTCCCCGTTGCACCGATGCATTCTCCGTCGTACGCCACCACCACCATCTCCGGCGACGCGGCTCGTGCCACCCCCGGCGACGCACCCCCCCCCCCCCCCCCTCTCAACCCAGCGCGCTCGCTGCGCGAGGTGAGCACAACTTTACATCAATTTATTGGACTAACCTATTAATCCAGTGCACAGTGTCAGTTTATGTTGTCTGCATATTTTTGTACTTTTCAGAAAAACACCATTTGAGGGACATGAAAAAAAATTACAAAACAATATTTCGTGAAGTTTTAGATCAAGACGGAGCGAGAGGCATTTGATGCCACTAGGGGATCCCTCTAGGCCCTAGCTCGCGGTCTGGGGCTAGGGTGCGAGGAGGGGGCGCATGGGCCCCATGGGACTCCTTTCCACCACCTCCCGGCTCATGCCTTTATAAACTCCTAAAACCCCTAAAGTATTTATCGAGGATTTTTTACGCCGCCGCAACCTCCTGTTCCGCGATGATCCAATATGGAGGACTTTTTTGGTACTCTAACAGATGGGGAAATCATCGTCGAAGCTATCTTCATCAACCTTGTTGCCATCATGTCCATGTGTGAGTAGTCCTCCTTGTACTAAAACCGGCAGACCTCGGGGTAGGGGTCCCGAGCTGTGGATTTCGGATCTATGGGTAACAGGAGACAAAGGGGACAACGTTTACCCAGGTTCGGGCCCTCTCGAAGAGGTAATACCCTACGTCCTGCTTTGATTGTATTGATGATGATGTATCGAGTACAAGCTTGATCTACCTCGAGATCGTAAGTTGTGTTCTAACCCTAAGGCTAGGTGGTTGTAAGTGTGACCGTAGTCTCTACGGACTAAACCCCTCAGCTTATATAGACGCTAGGGGTATCTAGGGTTACACATGGTCGGTTACCCGTCTAGGGATATACATGCCGGCGGCCGATGCTATTTTTGGAGTACACGTCAAGTCTTCGGCAGAGTCCATCTTGATCATGCCAAAGTGCGAGGCTTTCGGAGTCCTTCCTTGTAAGAATGGTGGGCCGTAGGTTCGGCCCATGGACTATGGCCCAGCTAGGTTGGTACCCCCTGATGGCTCGGGAATTTGTGATGTTTTTCATAGTGATTTCCATTTGGTTTCATTGGATTTTTGTTATTCTTCGGATATTTCTAATGCTAATCCAACAAAAGAGAAGAAAAACCACTTTGTCCTTTGGATGACAGGAAATATCATATTTGGAAGGAAACCAAAGGAGATTGCTGCAAATCAAGCCAACTGGAGCAACTTTCCTGAAGAGAGCATTGTTAACAAGCGCATCAGGGTGAAAGACGGCGTTCCAAACGACCGCACGCGCTCGTATGAGCGATCGTTTGGAGTGCCCACAGCCCCTCCTCATCTATACAAGCAACTTTCGTGAAGGGACCACGAGAAGAAGAGAACCCTAGCCGCCGCCACACCATATAGAACAGGAGAAGAGAGGATCTGAAGAACTCATGAGGATCATCGTAGTTTTTGGTCCTTTCATCCCCATCATCATCATCACCTCCTGCACTATTGTAAGAGGGATTGGAACTTATAATCTCTACTCCATCTCATCTAAGATCAAGACTATTTGGGCACCATTTCATCTCATTGTGGATCCCCTCAATATATCGATATGGTTTTCATGGTTTTTCTCTTTGATGTGATTGATTCCCCTCTTATGATGTGTGAGTAATTCCCCTAGGTGTGGGAGATGTACGTAAGTGGTGAGATTGATATGTGCCTATCCTATATGTCGTCATTTGAATTTGTAGTAGTATGATCTATTTAGTATGTTGTTATACTGTGGTGAACTCTATGCGTGTTGTCCAATTTAAGAGCCCAGGCAACATGATCTCAAGACCTACACAGGTAACACATATTGTTTAGGAACTCTATGACCTCTGACGTGACAGGTGGAGATATCTATGAGAACCGAAGACAATATGAGATAACAGTGATCCATTGAACTTAATGCTTGGTTCCGGTCTTATGATCTTAATTGTGGAAACGACCACTCTGTGGCAACGGAGAAGCAGGACCATAGAATGAAATGTAACCCCTAGTGGAGGAGTTTCATGACTCTAGGGAGAACCGCCTACAGGAAGTTTATATCAAATACTATGAGTACAATACAAGGTAACTGGTATTATCGTCGCACTGGCACAATTCATATATTTTTACCATGAACTGAAATCTCTCCGCACCTAATCTGTTCATTGCAGGCAGCACCATTTATATTTCAGTTCTTGTTATTTACTTTCATTAATTATTTAGTAGACACCTTTAAATCCTCTTTATATTAGCAAATTTGGTTTATCGTTTACCCAGGACAGTAATAGTATTTGCAGAAGCTCAAGCAGTACTTCACACAAGAACTGTGACACCTTGTGTGGACAGAAACGCCTCCATAAATACTCTCCTCCGCTCTTTGTTGGGACGATTACTCATTGGGATACTTCCGCGAAAGTGCTACACTACCTTGTTTGGTCTGCAGGTACCACCCCCTAGTCCAGGACACCGTCAGTAGCCCCTGAACTGGTCTTCGATGTCGAGGACGACGATATTCTCCGGACATATGACCTCGGCCTTGGAGTCTTCGGCTTGACAGACGAGTTCCCATTAATAACTTGAATTCAGCTTTGGAGTCTTCGGCTCTGCCATGCTCTGTTTTTATTAAAATAATTTTCCCACGATCGTCGCGCCATTGGGGAACGAGCCGCTTTATGGCCAGACGCCGAAGCGTCGCCCTTTTCCTTTATTTAAGAAGTGCTCTGTTAGAATCACAGCAAGGTGCATCTCGACTTGCCCCTTTCTGTCGCCCAGCACAAAATCCTTTCCCCCGAAGTCTAGCTTCGAGAGCTCCAGAAATGGCGAACGACGCAAGCTCCTCTAAGCGCCCCCACAGTCCCCTCAAAGGCGACTGGGGAAGCTGTTCCATCACCCGTCTTCAACTAGATCGGCTCGCTACCCAAGGGTATTTGCCAGATTCAGATCTAACTTCCACTCGCCCGGGCTTAATATCCGTGGATGGGCAAGTGCATGCCGACCATCACCCCATCCCACATGGGGACGAGCGGGTATGCTTTGTTCCCTTTCTCCTCCACGGCTTGGGATTTCCTATCCAACCCTTCCTTCGGGGCCTGCTCGAGTTTTACGGGATCCAACTCCACCACCTGACTCCCAATTCGATTCTACACATCGCGGGATTCGTAGCCCTCTGCGAGTTGTACCTCGAATGTGCGGCACACTTTGGGCTGTGGAGGAAATACTTCTGCGTGATGCCGTGCTCCCGAGGAGGGAAACTGCATGAAGTGGGTGCAGCCGAGATCTGCCGAATAGCCGGGACCGGTTACCCCACTAGCACCCCTCGAGAGGATGTCGACACCTGGGTGTCCGAGTGGTTCTATATGGACGATGTCCCGCTGCATGACCCAGTTCGGCCCGGGCTCCCGACGTTCTCCTCGGATCCTCTGAAGAAGTGTTTTAATTGGAGACCACGGAGCACCGCTCAAAAGGATGACTCCGACGTGGCTCGCCTGGCCGCCCAAGTGAGGTGTTTGACAAACAACGGTCTCACCATCATAGATGTGATGGCGATTGTCATCGACCGAAAAGTCCAGCCTCTCCGGCAACGCCAGCACGTGCTGTGTATGTACAACGGAACCGATGACGCCACCGATCAATCCGAAAAGGTTTCAAAGACCAAGCAGCCTTTGGTATAGCCCTGGCCGGCATATACAAGGGGGAACCAGCGGAGTTTGTGAAGCAGAAGTTCATAGATGGCTTATCCTACTACAAACCTGCCGAAATAGAAAGTTTTTCTGAACCACCTCGTCTATCCGAGCAGTTCACTTTATTTCCTTAAACGGTTGTCCGATATATCCGAACAGGGATGGAGGCACTGGGTTGAAACACTAAGATGCCCCGCGCCTGAGCCGGGGGTGTATCGTCGAGATGATGACCCCGGCTTCCATGAAGATGAAGAACTGTCCTCCCTATACGAGGAGGGGACTTTTTATCAAGAGAACCTCGATGGCTCCAGAGTGGCCATCACTCCCGATCTGCCAGGGATTCGGCCATCTTCATAGGTAAAACCCTCTCCCGCTTCTGCTCGAAAGAGAACTTCCGCCCGTGAGGCCCCGAGCACCCTGACGTCTCTTCCTAAGGGTCGACGCTCGAAACGCCCGCGCCCCGGTTCGAGCTCTCAAGAGGGCCCTCTGCCAGCCACACAGGGTGCCCCTCAACAGACGGTCGCCGTGAAAATGGAGCGTGATGCCCCATCCTCGGACAGGTGAGTTTACTGATGGTGATACGGGAATGATTTTGACACGAAGTGCTCAGTTATCTGATCTTCCATGCAGGCGGCCTGCCCGCGCGTCAGCAACCGAGGAGGCGATTACCAGGGGCACCTCGGCCCAGAGGCCCAGCGCCGAGGCCATGCCCACCTCGGGGGGTGATCCCGAAGTACCTCAAACGGAAACTTCGGGGACTTGTTCAGCCACTACCTACGAGGTCGAAAGCGCTATGAACCATCTGCGGAGGAGGGCTTCTTTGAGGAACCCCGCCTTCTCTAGTGAGGAATTCAACGCCCTCAGTTTGGTGCATGCCTACCTCGGCACGACCCGCTCTGTCTTTGAGAAGGCGGTGGATGTTTGCAGGTAAGCTGTTCTCGAGCTCGATTACTTTGAAAGTGGGTCGTGCTTTAGTTTTTAGTCGTCCTTTTGTATGGGTTGATGCCAGATCGTACTCCTCTTCAAGCTTTTATTAATACTTGATTACACCGAGGACTTCCAAAGATCGATAGAGTTGCCGTATATGGCAGTAGCCCCTAAGGCACTTGTCGGATGACACAACCGACGAGTGGATTCAGAATGACCAAGAAGCCTTTGAACAAGCACGGATCCCAGTAGCCCCCAAGCCTTGATTTGGGCATGTGTGGCCATATTAAGGGTTGATCTAATGTAATCATCCCTTGAATTTGTAGACCTCTCGGGAGAAGAACGATAGTCTTTCCGAGGTGCTGACCCAAACCAAGGCGAAGCTGGACGCCGCTCAGTCTGAGGTGGAGCACATTAAAAAATTACCAGAGAAGCGCACGGTAAGTGCATCTGGTCTGTAACCACTTGCCATAGAGAACCCAAGGTTTCTATTAACGGAGCTTATTTTCATAGCAACGGAAGTCATTGGTTAACTGGAAAAGGACCTAAAGCAGGCCCGAGAGGAATTGCTTTACGTCGAATCTCAACGACAGGCTGGCCACTGTGTGCTGACCCAAAGTAAGGAGGACACGAACGCGCTCAAGGCAAAGAACGACTAGCAAGCTCAGGAGATTGAGAGGATAAGGGCTCAACTGGCTGTTGCCGAGGAAAAGAACCAGAAAACAAGCGAAGCTGTGTCTGGTGAGTGCTTTTTAAGAAAGCTCTTGACATGTGACGTGTTACCGTTAAGGTCTAACCCTTTGCTTTCGCACAGTGCTGCTGATAGGTCGGCTACCAGAGAACATTGGTTCTCCATCCGAAGATGCCCTGGAGAAGTTGACCGAAGTGCACGAGAGGTCTCGGAAAGCGATGAAGGTCATTTTTAAAGCTCTATGGCCCGAGGAAGAGGGTGTGCCCGAAGACATGTCCGAGCTCACCGAGCGTCTCAAGGGTGCTCGGCGCCGAATACAGGCTTGGAAGATATCGGCCTGTCGGGAAGGAGCGAGGGATGCATCGGCCATGGTCAAGACCCGCTTCACTGGCATAGAGACGGAACACCTTGCCGAAGTAGGCCCTATAGGGGCCGATGGAAATGAGGTGCCGACTTGCCTGGTGTATGATAATGTAATGCCAGTTGCTCGCCTCTCACAGCAGGACTGTGCCCTTGATTCCTTAATAGACGGGCTTGATAGGGTGTAACAAATTATATGTAATAATGACTCTATGCATCAAAGTGCATTACGTCACTTTATTTCAGTCTGCGCATCCAAACTTTGTTAACCGGCCATTGGCTTCCACCTCCTCGTCCAGTGGCCGAGGAGTGTTTCCTATTATCGGCCTGACTATCTAGGCGAGCGACTTCAAGAAACAAGGCAATCCAGCCATGTGGTTCAAAAAACAAAAGTGAGGCAGAGAGTTATGTTATATTACTATTTAACGTTAGAAACATCTTCCAAGAAAAATAGTCCTTCTAACAGTTCCTTTTCTCAGGGCATCATGTTAACCATGAGTGTCCAAAGACGTACAACCTTGGGGGTGAAGCTCCTAGTCAGGGGTTTGAAGAACCCGGCCTTTCTTTGCTTCCCTCGTGGCCGACCGATTATGTTCGTTAAGAATGCTAGCTTTCGGCTTTATCCGTCTGAGGTGCTAACCCAGATGACCCGGGAGCAATGATCACAGCGGTGCTCCCTTTGCCCCTTAGCTGAAAAATCGGGAACGTAAGGGGCAAGCACAGGAGCCAGGCAACCCAGCTTGGCCAATTCTTACAACAAATCGATGCATATTGTGGCTTGAGTACGATGCGGTAGGAAGAAAGCATATATAACTAAGATAAATGCTCGAAAGAGTAGGCTTTATTAATTGAAGCCCCCAGGGCGGTTTAAGTCATACATTTGCAGATGTGTCTGAGGTGTCTAATCATACCTTGGATTGACTAAACGCTATTGCGGGGGATGAAGGTTTTGACAACCTTGAGAAGAAAGGTGTGCCGAAATAGGTAATAAGTTGCTTGATGCTGAAAAAGGAAAAGCAAAAACTATAACTAGATGTATAGTGAAGGGAAAGGCAATGTCCTGTTTAACCGTAAAAACGTCGAAGCAGGGCAGCGTTCCATGGGTTCGGCTCTAGCCGGTCGTCCGTCGGGTCTCGGATGCGATATGCTCCTCCGATGAGTACCTGGTCAATTACAAATGGTCCATCCCATTTAGGCGAAAGTTTATGCTTCTGCTTTTCCGGGTGGAGCCTCATGACCAGGTCTTTGACATTGAACTCTTTTGATCGGACTTCCCTACTTTGATATCGATGTGCCTGCTGCTGATAGAAAGTGGAGCGTGCCCGAGCTACGTCGCGCTCATCTTCCAGGGCGTCCAAGGCATCCTGCCGATCGAGCTCGGCCTCCCGTTCCTCGTACATGCGCACCCGAGGTGCGTCATGGATGAGGTCACAAGGGAGCATGGCCTTGGTGCCATAAACCATGAAGGCTGTGTAGCTAGGGGATCGATTTGGCGTAGTGCGCAAGCCCCATAGAACGGAATCGAGTTCCTCCACCCATTGACAGTCTACTTCTGTCAGGGAGCGCACCAACCTCGGCTTGATGCCACTGAGGATTAATCCATTGGCGCGTTCCACTTGCCCATTGGACTGGGGGTGGTATACGGATGCGAAATCGAGCTTGATGCCCATTTTTGCACACCATACCTTTACCTCTTTTGCCTTAAAATTTGTTCCATTATCCGTTATGATACTGTGGGGAACGCCATAACGGTGTACCACTCCGTATATGAACTCAATTACTGGTTCTGTTTTGGCTGAGGTTACCGGCTTTACCTCAATCCATTTTGGTGAATTTGTCTACCATGACGAGTAGATATTTGTTTTTCTTCGACCCTCCTCGAAGTGGGCCGACCATGTCAAGCCCCCAGACCGTTAAAGGCCGGGTTATCAGGATAGTCCGAAGAGCCGTGGGGGGCATGTAGCTTTGTTTAGCAAAGACTTGGCAGCCAAGGCAACGTTGGACGAGAGTCTTGGCGTCGGCTCCCACTGTTGGCCAATAGAAACCAGCTTGAAAGGCCTTGCTTACCAGGGCCCGAGTAGCGGCGTGGTGTCCGCTCATGCCGGAGTGTATTTCTGCAAGGAGTTGTCTTCCTTCCTCCTTGAATATGCATCGTTGGAGGGCTCTCGTGACGCTTTGCTTATAGAGCTCGCCTTCATGGACTTTATAAGCCTCGGATCATTGATTAATCCGACGTGCCTCAGTTTGGCCCTTGGGTAGCTCTTTGCGGAGTAGGTATGAGAGGAGGGGTTCGGTCCAGGGTGCAATGACTGCCATGACCTCGTGTGCTGAGGCTGTTTCTTGGATGGCCGAGCCCCTGACTATGTCCTCATCTTCTTCGGCTGTGGGAGGGGTAACCCGTCCCGTGTCGTTTGACTCCGACGTGATATTATTGTCTTGCCAGACCACGGATGGCTTATAAAGCCGTTCGAGAAAAGTGTTCTCGGGGACATTGTGCCATTTAGCGCCCATTCTGGCAAGGATATCGGTAACTTGATTTGTATCCCGGGGGATATGATGAAACTCTAGCCCCTCGAACCGGGCTGAGATTTTGAGGACGGCGTTCTGGTATGCTGTCATTTTGGGGTCTTTGGCGTCAAATTCGCCGTTGACTTGAGAGATGGCGAGGATAGAGTCACCTCGGACCTCGAGATGTTGGACACCCATTCAGACTGCTATCCGGAGGCCGTGCAGGGGGGTCTCGTACTCGGCTACATTATTTGAATCGGCGTACATAATTTGTAGTACATACCGAATGTTATCGCCCGTCGGCGATGTGAGCACTACTCCGGCCCCCAGTCCGGTGAGCATTTTTGAGCCATCGAAGTACATGGTCCAGTGCCAGTATGTGTTGTACTCTCTAGGGAGCTTGGCTTCTGTCCATTCGGCCACGAAGTTTGCCAGCACCTGAGATTTAATAGGTCGGCATGGCCGGTATGTTATTTCGAAAGGGAGGAGCTCGATAGCCCATTTGGCGATGTGTCCCGTGGCATCCCTATTATTGATTATATCGCTGAGGGGCACCTCGGACGTAGCCGTCACAGAGCACTCTAGAAAGTAGTGCCGAAGTTTCCTTGATGCCATAAAGACTGCGTAAGCTATCTTCTGGTAGTGCGGATATCGCGTTTTACATGGGATAAGGACCTCAGAGACGTAGTAGACAGGACGTTGGACTTGGAACTTGTGACCTTCCATGTCTCGCTCGACCACGAGAACTGCACTGACCACCTGGTTGGTGGCCGAGATGTATAATAACATCGGCTCGCAGGCCACAAGTGCTGCCAATATGGGGTTTGTGGCGAGGAGGGTTTTAATTTCCTCCAGAGCGGCCCCCACTTCACTGGTCCTTTTGAAGTTTTTGGTTTGTTTCAGCAGCCTGCAAAGGGGCAGTGCTTTCTCCCCGAGCCGTGAAATAAATCGGCTTAAAGCCGCCACACAACCTGCCAACTTCTAGACATGTTTAAGCTCGGTTGGTTCTTCAAGCCAAGCCAGAGCTCATATTTTGGCCGGGTTGGCCTCGATTCATCGGTTGGAGACAATGAAGCCGTGGAGTTTACCTGCGGGTACTCTGAAAACGCACTTCTCCAGGTTAAGCTTAATTTGATATGCCCAGAGATTAGTGAATGTTTCTCGGAGCTCATCGACCAGCTGGCCGACGTGTTTGGTTTTGACAACCACATCGTCGATGTAGGCTTCCACAGTTTTTCCAAATTGTTTTTCCCGACATGTTTGAATCATGCGTTTGTATGTTGCGCCGGCATTTTTTAGTCCGAAGGGCATTGTGTTAAAGCAGAATGGTCCGTAAGAAGTAATAAATGTTGTAGCTGCCTGATCGGATTCCTTCATTTTGATCTGGTGGTATCCTGAGTAAGCGTCCAGGAAGCACAAGGACTCGTGCCCTGCTGTGGCGTCCACAATCTGGTCAATGCATGGTAGGGGGAAAGGGTCCTTGGGGCATGCCTTGTTAAGGTCTTTAAAATCGACGCAAAGTCGCCAGGATTTATCCTTTTTGGGTACCATGACCAGGTTGGCTAGCCAATCGGGGTGTTTAATATCCCGAATGAATTCGGCTTCAAGTAGCTTAGCCAATTCTTCGCCCATAGCTTGCCGCTTGGGTTCTGAGAACCGCCGAAGCGCCTTGCTACTTGTAGCTTGCGTTGGTATTATCCCCGAAGAGGAAGGGATGATGCAGCACAACAGAGGTAAGTATTTCCCTCAGTTATGAAACCAAGGTTATCAATCCAGTAGGAGAATCACGCAACACCTCGTTAGCAGTACCTACACACAAATAACAAATCCTTGCACCCAACGCAAACGAGGGGTTGGCAATCCCTCGGTGGTTAATTGCAAGATTAAATTGTATGTGATAGATAGATAGATAGAAACAAAAATACAAAATAAAATAAATAAAAGAAAAGTGCAGCAATATTTTTAGGGTTTTAGTAATATGATTTAGATAGACCCAGGGGCCATAGTTTTCACTAGAGGCTTCTCTCAAGAAAAATAGCATACGGTGGGTAGACAAATTACTGTTGGGCAATTGATAGAAAAGCAAATAATCATGATGATATCCAAGGCAATGATCATGTATATAGGCATCACGTCCGAGACAAGTAGACCGACTCCTGCCTGCATCTACTACTATTACTCCACACATCGACCGCTATCCAGCATGCATCTAGTGTATTAAGTCCATAAAAGAACGGAGTAACGCCTTAAGAACGATGACATGATGTAGACAAGATAAACTCACGCATGAATAAACCCCATCTTTTTACCCTTAATAGCAACGATACATATGTGTCATGTCCCTTTCTGTCACTGGGATTGAGCACCGCAAGATCCAACCCATTACAAAGCACCTCTTCCCATGTCAAGATATATCAATCTAGTTGGCCAAACCAAATCAATAGATTGGAGAAGAAATACGAAGCTATAATAATCATGCATAAAAGAGATCAGAAAAGACTCAAATAATATTCATGGATAATCTGATCATAAACTCACAATTCATCAGATCCCAACAAACACACCGCAAAAAGTGATTACATCGGATAGAACTCCAAGAACATCGAGGAGAACATTGTATTGAAGATCAAAAAGAGAGAAGAAGCCATCTATCTACTAACAATGGACCCGAAGGTCTGTGGTAAACTACTCACGCATCATCGGAAGGGCAGCAAGGTTGATGTAGAGCCCCTCCGTGATCGATTCCCCCTCCGGCGGAGTACCGGAAAAGGCCTCCAGATGGGATCTCTCGAGAATAGAAACTTGTGGCAGCGGAAAAAGTATTTCATGGACTCCCCTGAGGGTTTCTGATTTTTTGGGAATTTATAGTGGTGGAATTAGGTCAAACGGAGCTCTGTGGGCCCCACGAGGTACTAGGGCGCGCCTGCCCCCCCCCCCCAGGCGTGCCCTGGTGCCTCGTGGGCACCCCCTGGGGCTTCTGGCCTCCTCCCGAAGCTTCTAGTGTTTATCTTGTCCAGAAAAAATCTCCAAAAAGTTTCGTGGCATTTGGACTTCGTTTGGTATTGCTTTTCTGTAAAACAAAAACAGGGCAGAAAACAGCAACTGGCACTGGGCACTAGGTTAATAGGTTAGTCCCAAAAAAAGATATATAATTGTTGTAAATGTATATAAAAACATCCAAGATTGATAATAAAACAGCATGGAACAATCAAAAATTATAGATACATTGGAGACGTATCAGCATCCCCAAGCTTAATTCCTGCTCGTCCTCGAGTAGGTAAATGATAAAAACAAATTTTTTGATGTGGAATGCTTCCTATCATATTCATCACATATTCTTTTCTTTTATAGCATGGACATTGGACTTTAATGATTCAAAGCAATAGTCTATAGTTTGACATGAAGATATAAATACTCAAGCATGCTAACAAGCAATCATGTCTTTCAAAATATCAACGCTAAAGAAAGTTATCCCTAGCCCATCATGCTCAATCATTGATCCATTCATGAAACACACTCAAATATTAGCTACACACAATGCACAAGTATGACAATAGTGCTCTCTAGTTGGTCCTTTATAAGAGAAGATGGAGACTCAAGAAAATAAAAATTGCATAAAAGTAAATAGATAGGCCCTTCGCAGAGGGAAGCAGAGATTTGTCAAATGTGCCAGAGCTCAAGGCTGAAATTAAAGAGATAAAATATTTTGAGAGGCATGCTTTTCCTGTCAACGAAAACGACCGACAATTCCCAATATTTTCCATGCTAGACACATCATAGGCGGTTCCCAAACAGAAAGTAAAGTTTATGTCCTTTCCACCATTCTTTCACAATCCATGGCTAGCCGTATCCACGGGTGCCCTCCATGCCAACACTTTCCAAGGAATTTTGTTTTTATTAATTTTTGATTCATTGTGGGACTGGGCATCCCTATTACCAGCCACTCTCTCGTGCAATGACAAGTGAATAAACACTCATCGTGAGAATAACACACCTAGCATGGAAAATAATGGCCTCCCCCTGCCGCTTCATGAGCGGTACGGGCACACAAAACGGAAAAATTATTTTGAAAATTAGAGTTGGCACACACAAATTTACTTGGAACGGCATTGAAATACCGCATATAGGTAGATATAGTGGACTCATTTGGCACAACTTGGGTTTAAGGATTTTGGATGCACAAGCAGTATTTCCGCTTAGTACAAATGAAGGCTAGCAAATAGATTGAGAAGCAACCAACCAAAAAGCGAAAACGCTCCTAAACATGCATTGAACATAACTAACACCGAATAATGCACCATAAGTAGGATATAATTTTGTTGCATAACTATTGACTTGATGTGCATGCATAGGGAATCACAAACCTTAACACTAATATTGTTACTAAATCACAATTACTCACTAACATGACTCACATATTATCATTTCCATATCGCAAAACTATTGCAAGGAATCACACTTATCATATCCAATGATCTATATGAAAGTTTTTATTATATCCCTCTTGAATATTCATCACTTTGAGACCAAATTCATATCTTGTGCAAATTACTGTTACTATTGTCAACTCTCAAAAAGATTTAAGTGAAGCATGAGAGTGCAAATAATTCTTCAAAATTTCAATCTTATCAATTCTCAAAATAATATAAGTGAAGCGTGAGAATTTATTTCTTCAAAATTTAAATCAACTCTCAAAATAATATAAGTGAAGCACAAGAGTTTATTTCTTTAAAATATAGCCACCACCGTGCTCAAAAAGATTTAAGTGAAGCACTAGAGCAACCGCCTAGCTCAAAAATTTTAAGTGAAGCACATAGAGTATTCTAACAAATTATGATGATCGTGTGGCTCTCTCAAAATAGGTGTGTTCAGCAAGGATGATTGTGATAAACTAAAAATCAAACAAAGCAAAGACTCATATAATACAAGACGCTCCAAGCAAAACACATATCATGTGACGAATAAAAATATGGCTCCAAGTAAAATTACCGATGGTTGGTAGAAGAAAGAGGGGATGCCTTCCGGGCGATCCCCAAGCTTAGACGCTTGAGTCTTCCTTGAATATTACCTTGGGGTGCCTCGGGAATCCCCAAGCTTAGGCTCTTACTACTCCTTATTCCTTCATCCATCGTGATCTCACCCAAAACTTGAAAACTTCAATCACACAAAACTCAACAAAACCTTCGTGAGATCCGTTAGTATAACAAAATAAATCACTACTTTAAGTACTGTTACAAACCCATTCATATTTTATTTTTGGATTATACCTACTGTACTCTAACTTCACCATGGCTTATACCCCCTGGTACAATCCATAGATCATCAAAACAAGCAAGTAGTGCATCAAAAACAGAATCTGTCAAAAACAGAACAGTCTGTAGCAATCTATTTAAAATCCATACTTCTGTAACTCCAAATATTCTGAAAAATTAGGACAACGTGGTAAATTCATATGCAAATACTGTGTAAAAATTTCAGATTTTTCTGACGCTCCAGTACAGAAATAAAATTCCAGCACTGGACGCAAAACTTTCTGTTTTCCAAACAGTATCAATTATACTATCTTCAAATCATCCTAAGGGCTTTACTTGGCACAAACACTAATTAAAACACAAAAACACAATCATAACAGTAGCATGAAAATGAAAACTCACAATAACAGAAAAAAATATTTTATTCATTGGGTTGCCTCCCAACAAGCGCTATTGTTTTATGCCCCTAGCTAGGCATAATGCATAATTTCAAGTATTGTCATCTTTCTTCTTCTTATCCAAAGATGTACTTTCATCAAAGGGTTTCTCAAAGGTAATATGAAACACATAATTCATAGAAATTTTAGCATTAGCAAGTTGTCCATCTGTAAATCCTTCTTGATTACCGGCTACAATCCAAAAGTATTGTCTATTAACACTATTGAAAACTTGTTGGATTATATTCAAGGGAGGAACTTCTTTTTTAATATTCTCATCAAAGATGTGGTCGTTGCGGAACAAATACCTCAACAAGTAATCATTATTATAAAGGATCTCATCTATTACCATTTTTTCACGGTTCAGACCATAAAAATCAAAGATTTCCCTAGCTTCTCGCACTATATGATCAAATTCATACATGAGAACAAGGGTAGCTATTTTCTTAGCTCTAGGATCTTTTATAACCGGTAACTCATAAAACAATCTTTGCAAAGTAGGATGGGTGCGAATAAATATTCTTTCAAGCTTAAGAACAAGTGCGGAAATGGCATCGGCATAATTCTTAGTTTCTTTAAGTATAGGAGCATCATCAAAAGCCAAAGTCCCAATGCAATTAAAGAATTCTTGGATGACACTTTTTCCTATAACATTACCATGTCCCAACACAAAAGTTTTAGCATCAAGATTGATAGAACTTCCCATTTTAGGAGTTTTACCATCATCAGTTTCCGCCATGCAAAAATCACTCATGATAACAATCTTCAAGCAACCGAACAAGCAAACAAGAAAAAGGCAAACGGAAAATATTTTTGTATTTTTTGTAAAAACGTTTTAGAAGTGGGGGAGATGAAAAAGAGAGGCAAATAAAGTAAATGCAAGGAGATGAGAGTTTATGCAAAGGTACTTGATAGATGTTTGAAAGCACATTTGCTCCCTTGGTGGTTTTGGTAATTCATAACAACATATATCTCATTGAACTAATGTCCATTCAAGTTAAAGATTTCAGGATGTTCAATGATTGGCATGGCATGGACTAGAGACGTGGACCCCTCAAAATGCTAAGGACAAGAATTGGCAAACGATCAAGACTCTACATTTTTGGTTTAGTGATCCAAAATCACATTGAGTCCATAGGAAAGCCAATACTATTAAAAGGGGATGAGGTGTTGCTTAATGGTCTTTTTGCTCAAGTGCTTAGTGACAGTACTCCTAAACCCTCAACCACTCTCTCAATCCCAAATATGTCCAAAACCCACATTCCAACTCGGCCCCACCGAAATTTCCTATCTGGCCCCACCGAGTTCATCCAAGACATAGCCACTGCCAAAACCCTAACAAATCGGATCCACTGAAATGGATCTCGGTCTCACCGAGATGGCCTTGCCAACTCTCTGTAATCGTTTGCACTTACTTCGGTCTCACCGAGTTTGCAAATCGGTCTCACCGAGATGGCTTGCCAACTCTCTGTTGCCTTATTGCTTCACTTCGGTCCTACCGAGTTGATGCAATCGGTGCCACCGAGATGAGGATTGCCCTAGCCATTGCACTTCGGTCCATCCGAGTTGTTCGTATCGGTCCCACCGAGATTCCTAAAGTTCATATCTTTTACACAGTTCGGTGCTACCGAGATGATCGTTTCGGTGCCACCGAGTTGAGTCAAAAGTGTGTAACGGTTGGATTTTGTGTGGAGGCTATATATACCCCTCCACCACCTGCTTCTCTGCAAGGAAAGCCATCAGAACATGCCTACACTTCCACCATATATTTTCTGAGAGAGAACCACCTACTCATGTGTTGAGATCAAGCTATTCCATTCCTACCATTTGAAACTTGATCTCTAGCCTTTCCCAAGTTGCTTTCCACTCAAATCCTTCTTCCACCATAGCCAAATCTGTGAGGAGTTGTTTGAGTGCTGGGAAGACTATCATTTGAAGCACAAGAGCAAGGAGTTCATCAACAACACACCGTCTATTACCTTTTGGAGAGTGGTGTCTCCTAGATTGGTTAGGTGTCACTTGGGAGCCTCCAACCTGATGTGGAGTTGAACCAAGGAGTTTGTAAGGGCAAGGAGATCGCCTACTTCATGAAGATCTACCCCGAGTGAGGCTAGTCCTTCGTGGACGTAAGCCATGGTGGAATAGACAAGGTTGCTTCTTCATGGACCCTTAGTGGGTGGAGCCCTCCGTGGACTCGCGCAGCCGTTACCCTTTGTGGGTTGAAGTCTCCATCAACATGGACGTACGATAGCACCACCTATCGGAACCACGCCAAAAACCACCGTGTCTTCATTGCGTTTGAACTCTCCTATCCCCTCCTTTACATACATATGCAATTATCTACTTTCCGCTGCTATACTCTTAGAATTGCATGTGTAGGGTGATGCTTGACATGTACTATCGTTAAAATCTGTCCACAATTAAAATCTGGGAAAAGGTTAGGTTTTATTTGGTCAAGTAGTCTAATCACCCCCCCTCTAGACATACTTTCGATCCTACAAGTGGTATTAGAGCTTTGGTCTCCTTAAGCCTTGATTTCCATTGCTTTGGTGATCATAGCCTTGGTTTCACAACCTAGGAGAGTATGGCGTCTAGTGAGGGTAACTATCACCATAGAGGTCCATATTTTGATGGTACAAACTTTGCTAGTTGGAAACATAAGATGAAAATGCATATTCTTGGTCATAACCCTGCCGTTTGGGCTGTTGTTCGTGTTGGCTTGCAAGGTGACTTCTATGAGGATGGCAAGGAACCGGATCGTGAAGCGACCCCGGAAGAATTGAAGATGTTGCAATACAATGCTCAAGCTTGTGATATTCTATTCAACGGTCTATGTCCCGAAGAATTCAACAAAATCAACCGCCTCGAGAATGCAAAGAAAATTTGGGATACTTTGGTTGATATGCATGAGTGTACCGAGTCTGTCAAGGAATCTAAGTTGGATGTGCTTCAAAATCAACTTGACAAGTTCAAGATGAAGGATGGTGAAGGAGTCGCTGAGATGTACTCTAGGCTTGCTCTCATCACAAATGAGATTGCCAGCTTAGGAAGTGAAGAGATGACCGACAAATTCATCATCAAGAAGATACTTAGAGCTTTGGATGGAAAATATGATACCGTCTGCACATTGATCCAAATGATGCCAAATTACAAAGATCTCAAGCCCACGGAAGTCATAGGAAGGATTGTTGCTCATGAAATGTCACTCAAGGACAAAGAGGAGCTGCACAACAAATCAAGTGGTGCTTTCAAGGCCTCAACCGATGCTCCAACAACGTCAAGTGACAAGCTAGTATCAAATGAAGAGATAAGCCTAATGGTGAAAAGGTTCAACAAGTTCTACAAGAACAAAGCCAAAGAAAGAAGCTCTAGCTCAATACACTATGAGAGAACATCATCAAGTCGTGACCGCAATTGCTACAATTGTGGGAAGCCCGGACACTACTCAAATGAGTGTACGGATCCCTACAAGAAAAGAGACGAATCACCAAGAGGAAGACATAGAAGAGATGAATCACCTCATAAGGAGAGAAGGAGTAGAGATGATCGTTATGAACGAAGACACTCTAGAAGAAGCAAGGATTCGGAGAGGAAGGACAAGTCATCCAAGAGCTATACAAGAAGAAGACATCAAGCTCATGTTGGTGAATGGGTTTCCGGCTCCGACTCCGACAACCACTCCGAGAGAAGTTATCACTACGACTCCGACTATAGTCAAGATGAAGGTGTTGCCGGACTTGCACTTGTGTCATCCAACTCCTATGATCTATTTGACTCACCAAATGAAGGAATTGGAAGATGCTTCATGGCAAAAGGCCCCAAGGTATCACACCCCGAGTGTCTTGATTTTAATAGTGATGAAGATGATTTGCTTGGTGATGATGATTTACTTGTTGATAGGGCTAGTGATATGAGCTATAATGAAAATGCTAGTAATCATGATAGTCAAGAGAAAAGGAGTGACAATGCTATGAAGGAGATTGAGCGTCTAACTAAAGAACTAAATGCTCTTAAGTTAGCTCATGAAACAACTCAAGAGGATCATAGAGAACTTCTAAGAACTCATGAGAAGCTACGCTTCGAGAAGCTAAATTTAGAGCAAGAGCATGAGTTTCTTAAAGCTATCAATGACGATCTTCGAAAGAAGAGCTCTTCATATCTTGCCAAGCGTTTAATCTTGTCTACCTTTATGCCACAAGTTAAATCTAAGCAAACTAGCAACAAGGGTAAAAATGGTTCTACCTCTAGTAAATAACAATGCTAAATCCAATGTTGTTGATTCTAGTAGTTCTATCGATTCCACTAATGATTCTCTTAGCCAAGTTACACTTGAGCAAGAAAATATGCTATTGAAAGGAATTATAGAGAAAGGTGTCTACAAGAGTCTTGCCGGGAGTAAGCAATTTGAGGAAATTGTACGCAAGCAAGGAAGGCACCGGAAGAACCAAGGTGTTGGTTTTGAACAAAAGTTCAATGCCGATGGAGTTGAGTGGGAAGAAGATCAATACCCCAAGACGAAGTTTGTTCCTCAACAAGAGAAGTATGATCCTACTTCCTTCAAGGGAACACAAGCTCAAGAAGATCTTCCACCACAAGACCACAAGCTAAAAGGCAAGGACAAGCTTCAAGAAGAGATTGATTCATTTGAAGAAGCTCCTCAAGCCATGGTCAAGTGGGTTCCCAAGACTTCATCAAGTTCTACTTCATCAAGTGCTACTACAACTCCAAGGATTCCCATCAAGTTGATGTGGGTCCAAAAGAAGAAGAACTAGAGAGTTCTTGAGGGTGACTCCGCCAACAAACTTCACTCATATTCTTTATGGCAAGAACTTGTGCAACCAACTTCCACATTTTGCACTAGTTCATGGAGTCACAAACCCTCTTGTTGGTAAGGCAAGGGACAAGGTATTAAATGCATTAATGGACATCATCATATGTGTATTTCACTCTATGTCTATGGATATCCTTATATGTTCCTTGTGTGGGACTAACCCATGTAGGTATTGAAAGCGAAAAACTCCAAAGGATTGCTCCCAACTCTTGATGGTCTACATCAACATTGAGCATCCACATCTTCAACATCTACATGAAGTCATCATCGACAAAACCCAAGGTTAGTTCATCCCTCTTAGGGGGGATATCACATCTAGGGGGAGCTTTGCTCTAAGAAACTGAGCAAAAGCAACTCAAATGGTGTGAACACATTAATGCTTTATGTAAAAGTGGTAACCCCACTTGTGCTTAAACGATGAGTATGACCTATGATCAAATGTTCTTATTTGGCTCCTAAGTCAATATACTCATATATAGATGACCTAGTCATCACCATTGCTTGATAGATGCTAGAATTGGTTGTGCATGTTTGACACATATTTCATTTGCTATCTTATTGTGTGAGCATGTTGGTTTGCATGTTTTCATCATTCGAGGACATCCATTTGTTGTTTTGATTGTCTTGGTTTTTCTGGCCAAGTGGATGTACAAGAATGCCTAAGTACCTTCTCTAGCTATCTATGCTTTCTTGTCTCAAATTCTATTCTTGCTGCATCACAAAAATTGAACAAGTCATTTTCGGACCCTCCGGGTGAGGAGCACTCGGAGCCACCGATCTGAAAGGGCTGAACCTCCAAAACCTTCTAAATGATTTCGGCCGAACCAATTCACTCCAACTCGGTCCAACCGAAATCACTTAGATTGATCTAGGTTTTCCATCTCGGTGCTACCGAATTGAACCATTTCGGCGCCACCAATGTGCTATACTGCGTGCAGTTACACATATCGGTGCCACCAAGTTGTTCAACTCGGCGCCACCGACAGCGTACAGGTATATATATCGCGCGGACCGAATGGTTGAAAATTCTCGACCCCACTCGTTCCCGCTCCCCGTCGCTGCCATCGCCCTCGTCTCCGGACTTCACCGTCGTCTCCAGCGAGCTCTCGCCGCTGGATTCCATCGCCGTCAACGGGAATCTCCTCCGCCGTTGCCGCCGTAGAGGATCTCCACCAAGTTAGGGTGAGATTCGATCCCTTTCATGCTTCCCTTTTCCGATTCAATGCACGATTGGACTGCCTGAATTCTTGCCACGGATTGAGAACTCCTGTTACACTGCAAATTCCATAGATTAGATGCGAGTAAAAATTTTAGGTTTAAGTTTCCGCCGAATGCATCTCGGACCGACCGACTCCAAATTTTCGGTACCACCGATTTGGTCTCTGACCATAGCACTAGTACGTCTCGGTGCCACCGAGTTGTACGAATCGGTGAGACCGAAAGTAAAGTCTCAGTGAAACCCTAGCATCTCGGAGCCACCGAAACCCATATCGGTCTGACCAAAGTGGCGTGTAAGGTCTCTATAGTGTGCTTCGGTATCACCGAGATGATCAACTCGGTCCATCCGATATGCATCCTGTGAAAACTTGAAACTAAGAGTTGAACTCAAATTTTATGAAAAATCTCTGCTTTTTGTGATGACTCATCTACTCTACCTATACCCATCTATTCACAGGGTCAGCTCAGCAAGATGTCAAGTGGCAGTGACAGTCAGAACAGGTCAGAGCAGCAGGCAGAAATGAGTGAAGGGTCAAGCCCAGCTGAAAGTTTCTATGAGGGAGAGAGGAGCTCTCCATATCTTCCCAAAGCTGCAACCAGAACAAGGAAGAAGAAAACCTCAGACAGTGAGGATGAGGACTTTGTTGCAAGTGAAGCTGCAACTAAGAAAAAGAGAGTTGTGCTTGCTAAGGAGTACAGCACCAAGCCTACTTCTACCAAAGAGAGGATTGTTGTGAGGAAAGTGCCTCAGCAGACTATGCAAAAGCCTAGTAACACAGAGGCAGCTGAAGGAGCTAAGAAGAAAAGAGTAAGGAAATCATTTGCCCGTGTGATTGGCAGACCCTCCATGATGATTGATGAGGAGGAAGAAGAAGAGGAAGAGCCAGCAGCCAGTGCACCTCCAGCCAAAACTCAAAAGCTTATGTCTGATGCAATCAAGACTGTTGCACCCCCAAAGTCCAAACCAAAGGCACCTGCACCCAAGAGGTCTACCAGGAACATCTCAGCTGCTGAGAAGAACAAGGCCCCAGTGCCTGAGTCAAATGTTAATAAAGAGCCACTAGTGCTCAGAAAATTGAAGCCTAAGATTCCAGAACATGACAATGCACACCCAGTCACAGAGAACATGATGCTGACGAAGGATAAAGGGCTGCGTCAGTGGAGATTGACAGATCCCTATGCTATCAGGAGGAAGATAGCATGTGACTATCACTTTCACACCCGTGAACAACAGGACTTTTATGAGACAGTGTTGCTTGATAAGAAGCCCATAGTCAGTGACATGAAATGGGTGGATTGGGAATACATCGATGAGAATGAGGATTATTTCCCCCACGTCCATGAAAGCTTCAGGATTGCACGAGTTGACGAGTTTGTTGGAAAGAAGTTGACCCAGTGGAATGATGAGATGGTCATGCAGTTTTGGTAATTCATAACAACATGTATCTCATTGAACTAATGTCCATTCAAGTTAAAGATTTCAGGATGTTCAATGATTGGCATGGCATGGACTAGAGACGTGGACCCCTCAAAATGCTAAGGAAAAGAATTGGCAAAATATCAAGACTCTACATTTTTGGTTTAGTGATCCAAAATCACATTGAGTCCATAGGAAAGCCAATACTATTAAAAGGGGATGAGGTGTTGCTTAATGGTCTTTTTGCTCAAGTGCTTAGTGACAGTACTCCTAAACCCTCAACCACTCTCTCAATCCCAAATATGTCCAAAACCCACATTCCAACTCGGCCCCACCGAAATTTCCTATCCGGCCCCACCGAGTTCATCCAAAACATAGCCACTGCCAAAACCCTAACAAATCGGATCCACTGAAATGGATCTCGGTCTCACCGAGATGGCCTTGCCAACTCTCTGTAATCGTTTGCACTTACTTCGGTCTCACCGAGTTTGCAAATCGGTCTCACCGAGATGGCTTGCCAACTCTCTGTTGCCTTATTTCTTCACTTCGGTCCTACCGAGTTGATGCAATCGGTGCCACCGAGATGAGGATTGCCCTAGCCATTGCACTTCGGTCCATCCGAGTTGTTCGTATCGGTCCCACCGAGATTCCTAAAGTTCATATCTTTTACACAGTTCGGTGCTACCGAGATGATCGTTTCGGTGCCACCGAGTTGAGTCAAAAGTGTGTAACGGTTGGATTTTGTGTGGAGGCTATATATACCCCTCCACCACCTCCTTCTCTACAAGGAAAGCCATCAGAACGTGCCTACACTTCCACCATACATTTTCTGAGAGAGAACCACCTACTCATGTGTTGAGATCAAGCTATTCCATTCCTACCATTTGAAACTTGATCTCTAGCCTTTTCCAAGTTGCTTTCCACTCAAATCCTTCTTCCACCATAGCCAAATCTGTGAGGAGTTGTTTGAGTGCTGGGAAGACTATCATTTGAAGCACAAGAGCAAGGAGTTCATCAACAACACACCGTCTATTACCTTTTGGAGAGTGGTGTCTCCTAGATTGGTTAGGTGTCACTTGGGAGCCTCCAACCTGATGTGGAGTTGAACCAAGGAGTTTGTAAGGGCAAGGAGATCGCCTACTTCGTGAAGATCTACCCCGAGTGAGGCTAGTCCTTCATGGACGTAAGCCATGGTGGAATAGACAAGGTTGCTTCTTCGTGGACCCTTCGTGGGTGGTGCCCTCCGTGGACTCGCGCAACCGTTACCCTTCGTGGGTTGAAGTCTCCATCAACGTGGACGTACGATAGCACCACCTATCAGAACCACGCCAAAAACCACCGTGTCTTCATTGCGTTTGAACTCTCCTATCCCCTCCTTTACATACATATGCAATTATCTACTTTCCACTTCTATACTCTTAGAATTGCATGTGTAGGGTGATGCTTGACATGTACTATCGTTAAAATCTGTCCACAATTAAAATCTGCGAAAAGGTTAGGTTTTATTTGGTCAAGTAGTCTAATCACCCCCCCTCTAGACCGACTTTTGATCCTACAATGTTGATGATGTCTCCCCGGCAACATCGCCAGAAATTCTTCCTGTTACTTGTAGCTTGCGTTGGTATTATCCCCGAAGAGGAAGGGATGATGCAACACAGCAGAGGTAAGTATTTCCCTCAGTTATGAAACCAAGGTTATCAATCCAGTAGGAGAATCACGCAACACCTCGTTAGCAGTACCTGCACACAAACAACATATCCTTGCACCCAACGCAAACGAGGGGTTGTCAATCCCTCGACAGTTAATTGCAAGATTAAATTGTATGTGATAGATAGATAGATTGAAACAAAAATACAAAATAAAATAAATAAAAGAAAAGTGTAGCAATATTTTTAGGGTTTTAGTAATATGATTTAGATAGACCCGGGGGCCATAGTTTTCACTAGAGGCTTCTCTCATGAAAAAAAGCATACGGTGGGTAGAAAAATTACTATTGGGCAATTGATAGAAAAGCAAATAATCATGACGATATCCAAGGCAATGATCATGTATATAGGCATCACGTCCGAGACAAGTAGACCGACTCCTGCCTGCATCTACTACTATTACTCCACACATCGACCGCTATCCAGCATGCATCTAGTGTATTAAGTCCATAAAAGAACGGAGTAACGCCTTAAGAACGATGACATGATGTAGACAAGATAAACTCATGCATGAATAAACCCCATCTTTTTACCCTTAATTGCAATGATACATACGTGTCATGTCCCTTTCTATCACTGGGATTGAGCACCGCAAGATCGAATCCATTACAAAGCACCTCTTCCCATGGCAAGATAAATCAATCTAGTTGGCCAAACCAAATCAATAGATCGGAGAAGAAATACGAAGCTATAATAATCATGCATAAAACAGATCAGAAAAGACTCAAATAATATTCATGGATAATCTGATCATAAACTCATAATTCATCGGATCCCAACAAACACACCGCAAAAAGTGATTACATCGGATAGAACTCCAAGAACATCGAGGAGAACATTGTATTGAAGATCAAAAAGAGAGAAGAAGCCATCTAACTACTAACTATGGACCCGAAGGTCTGTGGTAAACTACTCAAGCATCATCGGAAGGGCAGCAAGGTTGATGTAGAGCCCCTCCGTGATCGATTCCCCCTCCGGCGGAGTACCGGAAAAGGCCTGCGGATGGGATCTCTCGAGAACAGAAACTTGCGGCAACAGAAAAAGTATTTCGTGGACTCCCCTGAGGGTTTCTGATTTTTTGGGAATTTATAGTGGTGGAATTAGGTCAAACGGAGCTCTGTGAGCCCCACGAGGTACCAGGGCGCGCCTGCCTGCGGCTTCTGGCCTCCTCCCGAAGCTTCTAGTGTTTATCTTGTCCAGAAAAAAAATCTTCAAAAAGTTTCGTGGCATTTGGACTTCGTTTAGTATTGATTTTCTGTAAAACAAAAACAGGGCAGAAAACAGCAACTGGCACTGGGCACTAGGTTAATAGGTTAGTCCCAAAAAATGATATATAATTGCTATAAATGTATATAAAAACATCCAAGATTGATAATATAACAGCATGGAACAATTAAAAATTATAGATACGTTGGAGACGTATCACGCCTGTTTGACAGGTTTCGAGCCTTTGATGATATTTAGGCTGTGCTCAGCAAGGTTACGTGGGATCCCTCGCATGTTCGAGGGGTGTGATACATCTCCAACGTATCTATAATTTATGAAGTATTCATGCCATGTTTATTATAGTTTTGTATGATTTTGGTGCACTTTTATATGGATTTTATATGATTTTTATGGACTAACATATTGACCTAGTGCCTAGTGCCAGTTGCTATTTTCTGCTTGTTTTTGGTTTTCCATAAAATCCATATCAAATGAAGTTCAAATGCAGTGAAACTTTTTGACGATTTTTTCTGGAAGGAAACGGACCCAGGAAGCTTCGGAGAAGCTGCAGAAGAGCCACAGGGGCCCCACGAGCCACCTGGGCATGCCTGCCCCCCCCCCCCCCAGGCGCGGCCTGGTGCCTCATGGGCCCCCTGTGGCACCTCTTTGCGTGATTCCAACGTTGAAAAATCCTATATATATTCAGAAACCCCCGAAAGTTAACCTAGATGAGTTTTTACGCCGCCGCAAGCCTCTGTACCTCCATGATCTAATCTACAGCCCTTTTTCGGCACCCTGCCGGAGGGGGAATCATCACCGGAGGCCATCTTCATCATCTCGGCGGTCTCCATGACGAGGAGGGAGTAGTTCACCCTCGGGGCTGAGGGTTTGTACCAGTAGCTATGTGTTTGATCTCTCTCTCTCGTGTTCTTGATTTGGCACGATCTTGATGTATCGCGAGCTTTGTTAATATAGTTGGATCATATGGTGTTTCTTCCCTCTCTATCTTTGTTGTGATGAATCGAATCTTTTCCCTTTGAGGTTTCGTTATTGTCGGATTGAATATTTCAGATTTGAGAACACTTGATGTATGTCTTGCATATGAATACCCGTGGTGACAATGGGGTATTATGTTGATTCACTTGATATATGTTTTGGCACTCAACTCGTGGATTCCCGAGGTGACATTGGGGTAATCTATGCATAGGGGTTGATGCATGTTTTCATTATCTTTTCTCCGATAGAAACTTTGGGGTGCTCCTTGGAGTTCTTTGTGTGGATTGAATATTATGATTATGAAGTTGTTTGAAGCATATCGTATAATCAACTCACGGATACTTGTGGTGACATTGGAGTATCTAGGTGACATTAGAGTTGGTTGATGTGTATCATATTGTGTTATTTTAGTACGAACTCTAGGGCTGTTTGTGACACTTATAGGAATACCTCAATAGATCGATCGGAAAGGATAACTTTGAGGTGGTTTCGTACCCTACAAACAATTTCTATCTTATGTTCTCCGCTAATAGGAACTTGGGAGTGATTCTTTATCGCACGTTGAGGGATGGTTATATGATCCAATTATGTTAGCATTGTTGAGAGATTGCACTTGCGAAAGTATGAACCCTAGGCCTTGTTTCTAAGCATTGCAATACCGTTTATGCTCACTTTTGTTACTTGCTACCTTGATGTTTTTTATTGTTCGCACTACAAAAACCTATATCCACTATCCATACTACACTTGTATCACCATCTCTTCGCCTAACTAGTGCACCTATACAATTTACCATTGTATTGGGTCTGTTGGGGACACAAGAGACTCTTTGTTATTTAGTTGCAGGGTTGTTTGAGAGAGTCCATCTTCATCCTACACCTCCCACGGATTGATAAATGTTAGGTCATCCACTTGAGGGAAAATTGCTACTGTCCTACAAAACTCTGCGCTTGGAGGCCCAACACGAGTCTACAAGAATAAGTTGTGTAGTAGACATCAAGCTTTTTTCTGGTGCCGTTGCCGGGGAGGTGAGTGCTTGAAGGTATATCTTTAGATCTTGCAATTGAATCTTTTAGTTTCTTGTTTATCACTAGTTTGGTTTTATAAAAATAAAACTACAAAAAATGGAATTGAGGTTGCCTCATATTATTTGTCTTTATAATGGCTTTCTTGAAAATGATGGAGCGGAAAATTGTGCTCAATTGATAGAAGAAGAATTCAATAAAATGTTTGGCATAAAATCTTTGAATGATGAGCATGATTGAAATGTTGTTAGTATGAATTCTATGAATATCCAAAATACTAAAGATGATTGCACTAGTCATGACAAAAATGTTTCTTATAAGCATGTCAATTTTTGTGGAGTGCATAAAGTTTGTGAAGACATGCCTTATAGGGATGATAGATTTTGTAAGAAGCATAAACATGATAGAACCAATTTTTTGCTCAAAGTGATAGATGAATTTGCTACAAAATTATGTTCTCTTTATCCTATTACTTGTGAACTTTGAAATAAAGTTGGTCACCTTAATTTCCAATGCATACTCTTTCATGATCGAATCATGGCTAAATTTTGTAATGACTTGACCACCCTTGAATTATATAATGAGCTTTATCTATTTTTGGGGTGTGAAGAATTGAAACATAAAAATACTTGGTTTGAAGTATTCATTCTCACAGACAACATTGAAACTAATCTAAAGGAAATCTATATGTTTTGTATGGTAAATTGCAATGAGAATGCTTATATTGCCAACTGTAGAAAGACAGGAAAACCAATAGAATATAAAAGGAACACTAATGAAAGGGTAAAGATTTCCACTTTCCTTCCTATTGTCTCTCATGCTGAAATAGGTGATGAGGAGGAGCTTCCTATTCAACCAATCTCATCAATAAGAAGCTCGGAAAAATTGATTAAACCCACACATGATGTGGTGAAGAAGAAGAAAAGAAGAAAGAGTAGAGGTAAAAAGGTATCCCTCCCAAATAATGTTGCTCCTATTATTGTTGTGCCTCATGAGAGTGAATCAAAAATAATTGTGGAAGATGATATACTTGATGATGATATTGCTTCTTTGTCTTATGGTACAATGTCCGAAGGAACTATTGAGGATGACTTTATTATGCCTATTACTCATTATGATGATTATGATTGGGAAGATAATGATACTTCTTATGATCTTGAAAATCTTTATGGCCCCAACTTAGAGGAATATGATAATAATTGTTATACTATTGGTGCTATTCATACTATTGATGATAATAGTGATAATGCTAAAGATATCCAAACCAACAAGCTTGGGGATGCTATGTTTGATGATAATGACATGTTTGAGAACTTATTTGCTACAATTAATGTTTGTCCCAAGCTTGGGGATGCTATGCTTAATGAAGATGATCTTTTTAGCCCCCCTACTCTGAATGATCCAATTTGTTATGATGATTGCATGCCTCCTACTTATGATGATTATTGTGATGATAGTTATGTTATAAAAAGTAGTGATTATTATATTTACAAAAAAATTCATAATTATGATTACCCTTTTACTGAACATTACTCTTTTAATGTGGAAACAATTTATAGTATTCGAGTTTCATATGATACCCCCACTTTTATGAATGAGAAGAAATTTGCTTATGTGGAGAGTAATAAAAATTCTATGCTCATGGATCATGAAAGGAATGCTTTATGTGATAGTTATAATGTTGAATTCATTCATGATGCTACTGAAAATTATTATGAGAGAGGAACATTTGCTTTTACATATCTCAATAATATCAAGTTTCCTCTCTATGTGTTGAAAGTTTTGGAGTTATGCTTGTTTTGCCTTCCTATGCTAGTTGATTATTGTTCCCATAAATTGTTTGCTCACAAAATCCCTATGCATAGGAAGTGGGTTAGGCCTAAATGTGCTAGTCATATGCTTCATGATGCTCTCTTTGTGTTTCAATTCTATACTCTTATGTGAGCATCATTGAAATCATCATGCCTAGCTAAAAGGCATTAAAGAAAAGCGCTTGTTGGGAGACAACCCAATATTTAACCCTACTGTTTTTGTGTGTTCACATGATTAAGATACTGTAGTAATCATGTTTTATATGTTTTATTTCAATAATGTGCCAAGTAAAGCCTTTGGGATAGTGTGGATGCTTGTTGATTTGATTCTGTGCAAAAATAGAAACTTTTGCGTCCAGTGCTGGAATTTCTATTCTATACTGGAGCGTGAGAAACTTCTGAAATTTTTACACAGTATTGGGTTACAAATTTTTTACGTTTTCCTAATTTTTCAGAATTTTTGGAGGTACAGAAGTATGGTTTTTAAATCGCTCACTACATGCTGTTCTGTTTTTGACAGATTCTGTTTTCGGTGCATAGTTTGCTTGTTTTAGTGTTTCCATAGCTTATATTGAGTAATATAAATTGTGGAAATGATATAATACAGTAGTAATTATGTGAGAACAATTATGAATCTTGTCTTGACAGTACCTAAGTGGATGATTTATTTTTTATCATACTAACCTATCTCACAAGTTTCGTTAAGTTTTGTGTGATTGAAGTTTTCAAGTTTTGGGTGAGATATCAATATGAGGAGAATAAGGAGTGGCAAGAACCTAAGCTTGGTGATTCCCAAGGCACCCCAAGGTATTATTCAAGGAAGACCCAATCAACTAAGCTTGGGGATGCCCAGAAGGCATCCCCTCTTTCGTCTTCAACACTATCGGTAACCTCACTCGGAGCTATATTTTTATTCGTCACATAATATGAGTTTTGCTTGGGGCATCATTTTATTTTGTGGATATTTGCTTTTTGCTATCAATAATCATGTTTTGTATCTTTTAGTTCAATAAAATGCCAATTATAGCCTCTACCATGCTCAGTTTGCAAGTTTATGTGTTGCTGTTTGAAAACAGAAAGTTTTCTGTTATGTCCAGAATATTCCTGAATAGTCAGAACATGATAAAAACTAAAAAAATTACACGGTAAGAATGAATGAGTTCTCTGTCACGTGGTAATTTTTCAGAATTTTTGGAGTTAGGGAAGTATGGATTCTTATTCCCCTTTTACAGACTGTTCTGTTTTGGCAGATTGCTGTTATAGTTGCATTATTTGCATATGTTTGCATGTTTAATGTTTCTATTTGTGGATATGAGTATTAAATATGAAGAGGCATTTAGTATGAAATGATTAATTATAATTTTTGTGATTTTCTACAGTAGAGAATGTTAGGGTTTTGAGTTGATTTATACTAACTTATCTCATGAGTTCTTGTTGAGTTTTGTGTGGATGAAGTTTTTAAGATTTAGGAGAAGCCATGATATGAGAGGATTTAAGGAGACACAAGAACTCAAGCTTGGGGATGCCCAAGGCATCCCAATATAATATTTCAAGAAGTCTCAAGCATCTAAGCTTGGGGATGCCCCGGTAGGCATCCCACCTTTCTTCATCAACAATTATCGGTTAGTCTTGGTTGAGCCTAAGTTTTTGCTTCTTCACATGAGTTGTGCTATTCTTGGAATGTCATTTTATTTTGTTTTCTTTGCTGTTTGAATAAAATACTTAAGATCTGAAATTTTTAAATGAGAGAGAGTCCCCACATAGCTACCTATTTACTTAACTACTCATTTGGTCTTCACTTATATCTTTTTGGAGTAGTTTGTCATTTACTCTTGTTCTTCACTTATATCCTATGGGTAAATTTTTGAAATGATTTCAATATCATAAAGTTGAAATTTATATGCTTCATATGCTTGTCCCATGGGGAGTAGTGACTTCACATACAAGAAGTATAAGTGGTAAAATTTATTGAAAGTTAACAAACATAGCATTGGTCACTTGAACAATTCATGAAAGAATTTTGAAGGAAGAGAAATTTCACATATAAATATACTATCTTGGACATCTTCTATGATTGTGAGCCCCCATTAATTATTTTCAAGCTTGATCAAGTAGTTGACGTTGGACAAGGAAGACAACGTAATGAGTTATGTATGTTTATATTCACATAGAAGTTATATTGTCATGGATCCTCTAACATGTGGTGCTTGCTTACGATCTTTTGCTAGCCAAAAATTCATACTAAGTAGAGATACTACTTGTGCATACAAAAACCATAAACCCAGTTTCTTGCCATGAGTGTCCACCATATCTACCTATGGATTGAATAAGATCCTTCAAGTAAGTTGTCATCGGTGCAAAAAGCAATAAAAATTGCTCCTAAAATATGTATGATCTTTTATTGCAAGGGAAAATAAGCGTTGTACGAACTTGTGATGGTAAAGAAATAAAAGCGACAGACTGCATAATAAAGGTTGCTATCACAAGGGGCAATATAACGTGACGTTCCTTTGCATTAAGGGCTTGTGCATCCAATAACAAAAAGCGCATGACAACCTCTGCTTCCCTCTGCGAAGGGCCTATCTTTTACTTTTATGCATTTACTTTTATGTATTTACTTTTATGCAAGAGTCAATATTATTTCTTCTCGTTTTAACCTCAATTATTCTCTAGTTGGCAAGCATCATGTGGTAGGGAATGATCCAGGCACATATATTCAGTTGAATATAGGTGATCATGAGTTATTATTGTTGACATTATCCATGAGATAAATAAGTTGGGAGGCAAAACATTAAGCCCCTATCTTCCTATGTGTTTGACTGAAACGGTTTGTTCTAAAAATATGCTTTGAGTGTCAGCAATCATGGAAGACTAAATGATAGTTGAGTATGTGGAATTTGCTAGATCAAAGCTCTTACATAGACCCTTCCTGAAAATAAGATGAATTGCAATTGTTTGGTGACTGAGAACATAGTTTGTTAGTTTTCAAGAAAGTTTATGGCCTATACTTTAAACATGTGAATAGCTTGCTACTTGATCATGAGAAGTTTTATGAGATGAGCTACTGATTATGATATGTATTGATGCCAGAAAAGGTGATTGAAATTATCATTGATCAAACTTATGCACTATGCTAGCATTCACACTTCATAAATTATTTCTTTTATCATTTACCTACTCGAGGACGAGCAGGAATTAAGCTTGGGGATGCTAATACGTCTCCAACGTATCTATAATTTATGAAGTATTCATGCCATGTTTATTATAGTTTTGTATGATTTTGGTGCACTTTTATATGGATTTTATATGATTTTTATGGACTAACATATTGACCTAGTGCCCAGTGCCAGTTGCTGTTTTCTGCTTGTTTTTGGTTTTCCAGAAAATTCATATCAAATGAAGTCCAAATGCAGCAAAACTTTTTGACGATATTTTCTGGAACGAAACGGACCCAGGAAGCTTCGGGGAAGCAGCAGAAGAGCCACAGGGGCCCCACGAGCCACCTGGGCGTGCCTGCCCCCCCCAGGCTCGCCCTGGTGCCTCGTGGGCTCCCTGTGGCACCTCTTTGCGTGATTCCAACGCTGAGAAATCCTATATATTCAGAAACCCCCGAAAGTTAACCTATATGAGTTTTTACGCCGCCGCAAGCCTCTGTACCTCCACGATCTAATCTACAGCCCTTTTCCGGCACCCTGCCGGAGGGGGGAATCATCACCGGAGGACATCTTCATCATCTTGGCGGTCTCCATGACGAGGAGGGAGTAGTTCACCCTCGGGGCTGAGGGTTTGTACCAGTAGCTATGTGTTTGATCTCTCTCTCTCTCTCGTGTTCTTGATTTGGCACGATCTTGATGTATCGCGAGCTTTGTTAATATAGTTGGATCATAAGGTGTTTCTTCCCTCTCTATCTTTGTTGTGATGAATCGAATCTTTTCCCTTTGAGGTTTCATTATTGTTGGATTGAATATTTCAGATTTGAGAATACTTGATGTATGTCTTGCATATGAATACCCGTGGTGACAATGGGGTATTATATTGATTCACTTGATATATGTTTTGGCACTCAACTCGTGGATTCCCGAGGTGACATTGGGGTAATCTATGCATAGGGGTTGATGCATTTTTTCATTATCTTTTCTCCGATAGAAACTTTGGGGTGCTCCTTGGAGTTCTTTGTGTGGATTGAATATTATGATTATGAAGTTGTTTGATGCATATCATATAATCAACTCACGGATACTTGTGGTGACATTGGAGTATCTATGTGACATTAGAGTTGGTTGATGTGTATCATATGGAGTTATTTTAGTACGAACTCTAGGGCTGTTTGTGACACTTATAGGAATACCTCAATAGATCGCGGAAAGGATAACTTTGAGGTGGTTTCGTACCCTACAAACAATTTCTATCTTATGTTCTCCGCTAATAGGAACTTGGGAGTGATTGTTTATCGCACGTTGAGGGAAGGTTATATGATCCAATTATGTTAGCATTGTTGAGAGATTGCACTAGCGAAAGTATGAACCCTAGGCCTTGTTTCTAAGCATTGCAATACCGTTTATGCTCACTTTTGTTACTTGCTACCTTGCTGTTTTTTATTGTTCGCACTACAAAAACCTATATCTACTATCCATACTACACTTGTATCACCATCTCTTCGTCGAACTAGTGCACCTATACAATTTACCATTGTATTGGGTGTGTTGGGGACACAAGAGACTCTTTGTTATTTGGTTGCAGGGTTGTTTGAGAGAGACCATCTTCATCCTACACCTCCCACGGATTGATAAACCTTAGGTCATCCACTTGAGGGAAAATTGCTACTGTCCTACAAAACTCTGCGTTTGGAGGCCCAACACGAGTCTACAAGAATAAGTTGTGTAGTAGACATCAGGGTGCCAGGCGAATATATCGCAATTTTCTCTTAGGAAATTGCGTAGGGCTTCATCAATTGCTGGCTCTAGCTGTGCCCCTATGGATGCCATTTTATTTGGGTCTGTAGGGTGCACTTGAAATTTGATGATCTCTTTGGCTGGCTTGAACAAGGTTGACTTGGAGCGTTTGTCAAGGATGACATCGTCCCTGTCGACTGTGGCCCGAAGTGTTGTCAACTCCTCGGCCGCAAGAGCTTCGAAGAGAGACTCGAGGGCGAGCGATGCCATTTTGTTTTCGGCTCTAAGTGCTATATCGGGCTTGCTCGAGATGGTGATCACCCCGTTCGGGCCCGGCATCTTAAGCTTCATGTAGCCGTAATGCAAAATTGCGTGGAATTTTGAGAAAGCGTCACGCCCTATAAGGTGGTGATAACTGCTTTGAAAGGGGATGATATGAAAGGTCACCTCCTCGGACCGGTAGTTCTCGGGAGTTCCGAAGTCCACGTCCAAGGTAATTTTTCCACTGCACCGCGCCTCTCGGCCGGGTATTATTCCTGTAAAGGTGGTGTAGCTCTGTTTGATGCGTGATTTATCGATTTGCATCTTGTTTAGAGTATCTTCGTAGATGAGGTTTAGACTGCTGCCTATGCCCATTAGCACTTTCCGAAGTCAACAACCGCTAACGATCGGGTCAAGGACCAGGGCGGCAGGACATTGGCCCGGGTCGCCTCGCGGCTGGTCCTGCTGGCTGAAGGTGATTGGCGTGTCTATCCACATGCCTGGGGTTGCTATGTATTGGACGGAGCTAAGTTCTCGAAGAGCTCTTTTCCTCTGGTTTTTTGACGTGAAGGTTTCGTAAATCATCAGGACCTCGTCTTCATCCGAGGATGCTGCCGCATGCCTATGCTTGCTCCCGAGGAGGGCCTCGCCTCCCTTGGCTACCTGTCTCGCCACCCAACAATCTCGAAGACTGTGGGTTGGGCTGGCGTTGAGCAAAACGGAGTGTATAGGGCATGGTTTATCTAGCAGGCCGTCAAGGGCGGTCTTGGCTCCTATGACGGGCTTTCTCCTTTTCCGAGGTGGGTTGGCTGTTGCCAGCCGGCAAGAGCGATCTTGCCGGTGTGCTAGGTTATCACGCTTCGTCCTCCTGGCGCATATTGAATCTGTCTGCTCCTTTGGAGCCAACCAGGCGTCCTCAATGGTGCAGAATTTTGACACTAGATCCGATAGCTCAGGGAACGTTTGGATCAGCGCCGGGCGAGGGCATTTAGGACGCCTTCTGATGTCTACTATGCAACTTTATTCTTGTAGACGTTGTTGGGCTCCAAGTGCAGAGTTTTGTAGGACAGTAGCAAATTTCCCTCAAGTGGATGACCTAAGGTTTATCAATCCATGGGAGGTGTAGGATGAAGATGGTCTCTCTCAAACAATCCAGCAATCAAATACAAGAAATCTCTTGTATCCCCAACACAACAATACAATGGTAAATTGTATAGGTGCACTAGTTCGGCGAAGAGATGGTCATACAAGTGTAGTATGGATAGTAGATATAGGTTTTTGTAATCTGAAAATAAAAAAACAGCAAGGTAGCAAGTGATAAAACGGAGCACAAACGGTATTGCAATGCTTAGAAACAAGGCCTAGGGTTCATACTTTCACTAGTGCAATCTCTCAACAGTGCTAACATAATTGAATCATATAACAATCTCTCAACGTGCGACAAAGAATCACTCCAAAGTTCTTATCTAGCGGAGAACATAAGATGAAATTGTTGTAGGGTACGAAACCACCTCAAAGTTATCTTTTCCGATCAATCTATTGAGCCATCCCTATAAGTGTCACAAACAGGCCTAGAGTTCGTACTAAAATAACACCATATGATACGCATCAACCAACTCTAATGTCACCTAGATACTCCAATGTTACCACAAGTATCCGTGAGTTGATTATTCGATATGCATCAAACAACTTCAGATACATAATATTCAATCCAACACAAAGAACTTCAAAGAGTGCCCCAAGATTTCTACCGGAGAAAGTAGGACGAAAACGTGCATCAACCCCTATGCATAGATTACCCCAATGTCACCTCGGGAATCCGCGAGTTGAGTGCCAAAACATACATCAAGTGAGTCAATAGAACACCCCATTGTCACCATGGGTATTCATATGCAAGACATACATCAAGTGTTCTCAAATCCATAAAAGTATTCAATCCGATAATAGTGAAACCTCAAAGGTAAAAACTGAATTCATCACAACAAGATAGAGAGGGAGAAACACCATATGATCCAACTATATTAACAAAGCTCGCGGTACATCAAGATCGTGCCAAATCAAGAACACGAGAGAGAGATCAAACACATAGCTACTTGTACATAACCCTAGCCTCGAGGGTGAACTACTCCCTCCTCATCATGGAGACCGCCGGGATGATGAAGATGGCCTCCGGTGATGATTTCCCCCTTCGGCAGGGTGCCGGAAAAGGGCTGTAGATGAGATCGTGGAGGTATAGAGGCTTGCGGCGGCGGAGTCAAAGTTCTAGGGTTATTTCTGGGGTTTTTGGTATTTATAAGAATTTTTGGCATTGGAATCACGCGAATAGGAGCCACAGGGGGCCCACGAGGCACCAGGGCGCGCCCAGGTGGCTTGTGGGGCCCCTGTGGGTCTTCTGCTGCTACCCCTAAGCTTCCTGGGTCTGTTTCCTTCCAGAAAAAATCATCAAAAAGTTTCGCTGCATTTGGACTTCATTTGATATGGATTTTCTGGAAAACCAAAAACAAGCAGAAAACAGCAACTGGCACTGGGCACTAGGTCAATATGTTAGTCCATAAAAATCATATAAAAGCCATATAAAAGTGCACCAAAATCATACGAAACTATAATAAACATGGCATGAATACTTCATAAATTATAGATACGTTGGAGACGTATCAGCATCCCCAAGCTTAATTCCTGCTCGTCCTCGAGTAGGTAAATGATAAAAGAAATAATTTATGAAGTGGGAATGCTAGCATAGTGCATAAGTTTGATCAATGATAATTTCAATCACTTTTCCTTGCATCATAATAGCAACTCTTTCTCATAAAACTCATCATGATAAAGTAGCAATCAATTCACATGTTATGGTTCAAACAAGGCATTCTCTTGAAACTTAACAACCTATATTCTTAGTCACCAAACAATTGCAATTCAACTTATACTCAACAAAGTCTAAGTAAGAGCTCCACATACTCAATCATCATACAGTCTTCTATGATTGCTAGTACTCAAAGCATATTTTTAGAACAAATGGCATCCTTCGAACATAGAGAAAGATAGGGGCTTAATGTTTTGCCTCCCAACTTATTTATCATAGAGATAATTGTCAACAATAATAATTCATGATCAAATATATTTGGCTGGCCATATGTGCCCGGATCTTTCTCCACCACATGATGCTTGCCAACTAAAGAATAATTGAGGTTGAAATGAGAAGGGATACTATTGACTCTTGCATAAAAATAAATAAATAAAGTAAAAGATAGGCCCTTCGCAGAGGGAAGCAGAGGTTGTCATGCGCTTTTTATTTTTGGATGTGCAAGCACTTAATGCAAAGGAACATCACGTTATATTGCCCCTTGTGATAGCAACCTTTATTATGTAGTCCGTCGCTTTTATTTCTTTACCATCAAAAGTTTGTACAACGCTTATTTTCCCTTGCAATAAAAGATCATACATATTTTAGGAACAATTTTTATTGCTTTTTGCACCGATGACAACTTACTTGAAGGATCTTATTCAATCCATAGGTAGATATGGTGGACACTCATGGGAAGAAACTGGGTTTAAGGGTTTTTGGATGCACAAGTAGTATCTCTACTTAGTACGAATTTTTGGCTAGCAAAAGATCCTAAGCAAGCTCGACATGTTGGAGGATCCATAACAATATAACTTCTATGCAAATATACCCAAACATAACTCATTACGTTGTCTTCCTTGTCCAACTTCAACTAATTTTCTCAAGTTTGAAAATAATTAATGGGTATTCACAATCATAAAAGATGTCCAAGATAATATATTTATATGTGAAAGTTCTCTTCCTTATACTAATCATTCATGAATTGCTTGTATGACCAATATTGTGATTGTCAAGCTTCAATAGATTTCACTTTCTAACCCAAATGTGAAACTACTACTAGACATGATACAGGCATATGAAGCACATATAATTTCAAATTTATGATATTCAATTCATTCAATAATTTACTCATAGGATATAAGTGAAAAACAAGAGTAAATGACAAACTACTCCAAAAGATATAAGTGAAGACCAAATGAGTAGTTAAGTAAATAGGTAGCTATGTGAGGACTCTCTCTCATTTAAAATTTTCAGATCTTAAGTATTTTATTCAAACAGCAAAGAAAACAAAATAAAATGACATTCCAAGAATAGCACATCTCATGTCAAGAAGCAAAAACTTAGGCTCAACCAAGACTAACCGATAATTGTTGATGAAGAAAGGTGGGCTGCCTACCGGGGCATCCCCAAGCTTAGATGCTTGAGACTTCTTGAAATTATAACTTGGGATGCCTTGGGCATCCCCAAGGTTGAGCTCTTGTGTCTCCTTAATTCCTCTCACATCATGGCTTCCCTAAATCTTAAAAACTTCATCCACACAAAACTCAACAAAAACTCGTGAGATAAGTTAGTATAAATCAACTCAAAACATTAACATCCTCTACTGTAGCAAATCACTAAAATTATAATTAAACATTGCATACTAAATGCCTATGCATATTTAATACTCCTATCCTCAAATAGAATCATTAAAAAAGCAAACATATGCAAACAATGCAACCATAACCGAAATCTGCCAAAACAAAACAGTCTATAAAGGGGGATTTAAAATTCATACTTCCCTAACTCCAAAAATTCTGAAAAATTTCCAAGTGATAGAGAACTCATGCATTCTTACTGTGTAAAAATTTCAGATTTTTATCATGTTCTGACTATTCAGGAATATTCTGGACATAACAGAAAACTTTCTATTTTCAAACAGCAACACATGAACTTGCAAACTGAGCATGGTAAAGGCTATAATTGGCATTTTATTGAACTAAAAGATACAAAACATGATTATTTATGACACCAAGGAAATATCAACATAATAAAATGACGCTCCAAGCAAAACTCATATTGTGTGACGAATAAAAATATTGCTCCAAGTGAGGTTACCGATAGTGTTGAAGACGAAAGAGGGGATGCCTTCCGGGGCATCCCCAAGCTTAGACGCTTGAGTCTTCCTTGAGTATTACCTTGGGGTTCCTTGGGAATCCCCAAGATTAGGGTCTTACAGCTCCTTATTCTCCACATATCGATATCTCACCCAAAACTTGAAAACTTCAATCACACAAAACTGAACGGAACTTGTGAGATAGGTTAGTATGATAAAAATAAATCATCCACTTAGGTACTGTCAAGACTAGATTCATAATTGTTCTCACATAATTACTACTGTATTCCATCATTTCCACAATTTATACTACTCAATATAAGCTATGGAAACACTAAAACAAGCAAACTATGCACCGAAAACAGAATCTGTCAAAAACAGAACAGCATGTAGTGAGCGATTTAAAAACCATACTTCTGTACCTCCAAAAATTCTGAAAAATTAGGAAAACGTAAACAATTTGTAATCCAATACCGTGTCAAAATTTCAGAATTTTATCACGCTGCAGTACAGAATAGAAATTCTAGTACTGGACGCAAAAGTTTCTATTTTTGCACAGAATCGAATCAACAAGTATCCACACTATCCCAAAGGCTTTACTTGGCACATTATTGAAAGAAAACATATAAAACATGGTTACCACAGTAGCTTAATCATGTGAACACACAAAAACAGTAGGGGTAAATATTGGGCTGTCTCCCAACAACCGCTTTTCTTTAATGCCTTCTTAGCTAGGCATGATGATTTCAATGATGCTCGCATAAAAGTAAAGAATTGAAACACAAAGAGAGCATCGTGAATCATATGACTAGCAAATTTAAGCCTAACCCTCTTCCTATGCATAAGGACTTTGTGAGCAAACAATTTATGGGAGCAAGAATCAACTAGCATAAGAAGGCAAAACAAGTATAACTTTAAAACTTTCAACACATAGAGAGGAAACTTGATATTATTGCAACACCTTCAAGCATATGATCCTCTCTCATAATAATTTTCAGTAGCATCATGAATGAATTCAACAATATAGCTATCACATAAAGAATTCTTTTCATGATCTACAAGCATAGAAATTTTACTACTCTCCACATAAGCAAATTTCTTCTCATCAATAATAGTGGGAGTAAATTCAATGAAATAACTATCATGTGATACTTGATTGGCACAATCCAATTGAAAATTAAAATCATGATGACAAGTTTCATAGTTATCATTACTCTTTATAACATACATGTCATCACAATAATCATCATAGATAGCAACTTTGTTATCATAATCAATTGAAACCTCTTCCAAAATAGTGGAATCATCATTAAATAAAGTTGTGACCTCTCTAAATCCACTTTCATAATAATTGCCATAAGATTCAACACCCTCCAAAATAGTGGGATCATTAGTACCTAGAGTTGACACTCTTCCAAACCCACTTTCATTAATATAATCATCATACATAGGAGGCATGCTATCATCATAATAAATTTGCTCATCAAAAGTAGGGGGCTAAAAATGTCATCTTCATCAAACAGAGCATCCCCAAGCTTATGGCTTTGCATATCTTTAGCATCATGCATATTCATAGAATTCATACTAACAACATTGCAATCATGCTTATCATTCAAAGATATCACATTAAACATTTTATTAAATTCTTCCTCTAACAATTTAGCACAATTATCGGAATCCTTATTTTCAAGAAAGACATCATATAGATGAAGCAAGTGAGGCAACCTCAATTCCATTTTTTGTAGTTTTCTTTAATAAACCAAACTAGTGATAAAACAAGTAACTAAAAGATTCAATTGCAAGATCTAAAGATATACCTTCAAGCACTCACCTCCCCGGCAACGGCGCCAGAAAAGAGCTTGATGTCTACTACGCAACTTTATTCTTGTAGACGTTGTTGGGCCTCCAAGTGCAGAGTTTTATAGGACAGTAGCAAATTTCCCTCAAGTGGATGACCTAAGGTTTATCAATCTGTGGGAGGCGTAGGATGAAGATGGTCTCTCTCAAACAATCCTGCAATCAAATACAAGAAATCTCTTGTGTCCCCAACACACCCAATACAATGGTAAATTGTATATGTGCACTAGTTCGGCGAAGAGATGGTGATACAAGTGTAGTATGGATAGTAGATATAGGTTTTTGTAATCTGAAAATAAAAAACAACAAGGTAGCAAGTGATAAAACGGAGCACAAACGGTATTGCAATGCTTAGAAACAAGGCCTAGGGTTCATACTTTCACTAGTGCAATCTCTAAACAGTGCTAACATAATTGAATCGTATAACAATCCCTCAACGTGCGACAAAGAATCACTCCAAAGTTCTTATCTAGCGGAGAACATAAGATGAAATTGTTGTAGGGTACGAAACCACCTCAAAGTTATCTTTTCCGATCAATCTATTGAGCCATCCCTATAAGTGTCACAAACAGCCCTAGAGTTCGTACTAAAATAACACCATATGATACGCATCAACCAACTCTAATGTCACCTAGATACTCCAATGTCACCACAAGTATCCTTGAGTTGATTATTAGATATGCATCAAACAACTTCAGATTCATAATATTCAATCCAACACAAAGAACTTCAAAGAGTGCCCCAAGATTTCTACCGGAGAAAGTAGGACGAAAACATGCATCAACCCCTATGCATAGATTACCTCAATGTCACCTCGGGAATCCGCAAGTTGAGTGCCAAAACATACATCAAGTGAATCAATAGAACACCCCATTGTCACCACGGGTATTCATATGCAAGACGTACATCAAGTGTTCTCAAATCCATAAAAGTATTCAATCCGATAATAGTGAAACCTCAAAGGTAAAAACTCAATTCATCACAACAAGATAGAAAGGGAGAAACACCATATGATCCAACTATATTAACAAAGCTTGCGGTACATCAAGATCGTGCCAAATCAAGAATACGAGAGAGAGATCAAACACATAGCTACTTGTACATACCCCTAGCCTCGAGGGTGAACTACTCCCTCCTCGTCATGGAGACCGCCGGGATGATGAAGATAGCCTCCGGTGATGATTTCCCCCTCCGGCAGGGTGCTAGAAAAGGGCTGTAGATGAGATCATGGAGGTACAGAAGCTTGCGGCGGCGGAGTCAAAGTTCTAGGGTTATTTCTGGGGGTTTTGGTATTTATCAGAATTTTTGGCATTGGAATCACGTGAATAGGGGCCACAGGGGGCCCACGAGGCACCAGGGCGCGCCCAGGTGACTTGTGGAGCCCCTGTGGGTCTTCTGCTGCTACCCCGAAGCTTTCTGGGTCTGTTTCCTTCCAGAAAAAATCATCAAAAAGTTTCGCTGCATTTGGACTTCATTTGATATGGATTTTCTGGAAAACCAAAAACAAGCAGAAAACAACAACTGGCACTGGGCACTAGGTCAATATGTTAGTCCATAAAAATCATATAAAAGCCATATAAAAAGTGCACCAAAATCATACAAAACTATAATAAACATGGCATGAATACTTCATAAATTATAGATACGTTGGAGACGTATCACCTTCGTCCTTGCAGTTATGCTGAAAAGTTGCCAGTATATCTGAGTTGGGGCAATATGCCATCCTGTTCTGGACGAACAGGAATCTGTCCCAGAATTGCCTAACTATTTCGTTAGGCTGCTGTTGTACATAGACTAGGTCCCAGACATCGGGGGGCCCTGAGTTACTCGGGCAGTACTCGATCTGGGAGGTGGGTGGTGTCAAGAAGTTGATCCCTATGGCTCGCGGGCTCGAAGCTCTAGCGGCGTTATCCCGAAGGAGATGTGTTGATAGTGGATCGGCTGATTTGATCATGTGATCCGATCCCTCGGCTTCTTCCGTTTGGTTGTCTTCACCATCACTCGCCAGATAGTACCTTGGCCCTTGGTCCTCCATAAATGGATTCTTGACCGGGGCAAGAGGAATGGTGGAGAGCTCGGGTCCTGCTTTCTGCTCATCGCGACCTAACTCTCGAAGGAAGAGCAGCGATCCGACTGCAGGGGATCATGGTGTGGGTGCCACGCCATGAGAATTTTGGTCGTTAACCAACGATTCCATCGATCCTTTTTTTCTGATCACACAGCGGAACTCTCAATGAAAGCACCAATGTCGGTACTAAAACCGGCAGACCTCGGGGTAAGGGGTCCCGAGCTGTGGATCTTCGATCTATGGGTAATAGGAGACAAAGGGGACAGGGTTTACCCAGGTTCGGGCCCTCTCGAAGAGGTAATACCCTACATCTTGCTTTGATTGTATTGATGATGATGTATCGAGTACAAGCTTGATCTACCTCGACATCGTAAGTTGTGTTCTAACCCTAAGGCTAGGTGGTTGTAACTGTGACCGTGGTCTCTACGGACTAAACCCCTTAGCTTATATAGATGCTGGGTGTCGTGGGAAACGAACACCTATGGGATCAAGGAGATCCCTTACGGTTCGGCAAGGGGAGAGGGTTGCACAAAGAGCAGAACGAACGAACAGCACGCGGGGGATTTACCCAGGTTCGGGCCGCAAGGATGCGTAAAACACTACTCCTGCTTTGATTGTATTATTGTGGATGTTCTTGGCCAAGTTCTGGGAGCTACAGTAGCAGCTACGCATGCAGAATGGGCTTTCGAAGTGCCCCCCCTCCTCCCCTGTACGTCTCGGGCCTCCTTTTATATTAGTCAAAGGGGCTACCACAATGGCGTACAAGATAAGGCATGAGGTGGAAAGTAACTACAGTGTTACCACAGTATTATCATACCTAACCCTGACGGCTTAGGACAAAACTCATTAAATGCACCGTGAGGTGTCCGTCGAGGTGTCCCTTAGCGTCTCGGGCTTGGAAAAGCTTTACAGGGGATGGGCAAAAGTAGCCATCCCATCAACACCGCTTAAGCATCGCGTGGCCAGCATTACGCCACGTCACCATGAGGACAAGCCCTAAACGACAAGGCTGGCCGCTGCACTGGAGCGATAGCGCTGCACTGTGCAGAGCCTTGCCGGGGCTGAATCCTTGCTGGGCCCGGGGCTTGCCGGGACCGAATCCTTGCCGGGCCCGGGGCTTGCCGGGACCGAATCCTTGCCGGGCCCGGGGCTTGCCGGGACCGGGTCTTGTTTGGCGCGAGGCCTTGCCGGGCCTCCGCAACCCTTTGGTCTTCTGTTTTCTGGTCTGATCATTGACTTGAATGTCTCCTTGTCGTCTTAGTCTCGTGATTACTCCTAGCTATTCCCCGGCAAGGCTTGCCGCGGTACGGCTACAACTGCCCGTGCACAAGTAAGGGGTACTAAAAAGACCCATACTTTAGTACACCGACAGGAGCCCCCGGGCCTAGGCCATACACGGGTGCCAGGCCTGTTGGGCTAGGCCCAAAACAGTGCATGGGCACGCGTGGCAGGGAATAACTGCTCGTAATCATTATCTCTTTTACCACGCCCCCCCCCCCACTACGCGCATTAATCGCGCGACGTGAGAGACGTGGGCGGAAACTCCGCTGTAAAAGCGGGCGGTAAAGAGCCCGCCTCGCGCCTTCCCCATAAAAAGGGAATCGCAGAGGGCACTGCTCATTTACCCCCTCCGCCTTTCCAATCTCAATCTCAGAGCCGTCGCCATCGTCTTCTTCCTCGCGCCCAAAGCAGAGCCTTTCTCCCTCCACCCGCCTCCACCGCGCTCTCGACGTCTTCAGCGCCCACTTCCATAGCCACCATGCCGCCCAAGCTGAGCAAGGGCAAGGCGGCGGAAGCGGCTGCCGCGGCGGAGAGCAAGCTGGTGAAGATGCGGAAGGAACGCGCCGTCTTCCCCTCGACGCTTGATGCGGAGACCTTGAAGAAGAGGTACCAGTTCGCATGGGCGACTGAGACCACGGCGCATCCAGCCACCAAAGTGAGTGTAGCTTCTCGCAAGGCAAAGCCAGGAGACTATCCCTTCTTTGCCGATTACTTCTGGTGCGGCCTCTGTCCCCCGTACTCGGATTTCTTCGTAGATAACATGCTCACCTACGGCTTCCAGCTGTTAGATTTCACGCCGAATGCCGTGACTTGTATGTCCGTCTTCGCGCACCTTTGCGAGAATTTTGTTGGGGTCATCCCGAGCACTGCACTTTTCCGGCACTACTTCTACCCCCGCATCCAAAGGGGCAACGCCCTCTCCGGCAGCATCGCTTGGATCCCGAGGACGGCAACTAAGGAGACATACCCAGAGGGGCTCTACCGCGATAGATGGGATGAGTGGCGCGGCAAGTGGTGCTGGGTCCGGGAAAAGGAGCCCCAACCGTTCTGCGAGGTGCGGAAGCAGAAGGTGGCCCGCGGCAAGGATTGGGGCGCCGCGGACCCTGACGACAGCAAACTCACCATCGCCACCACCAGGATACTGCGCCTCAGGGCTACCGGGCTGAAGGTGGAGATGATTGCTTCAGATTTCCTTCGCCGGCGCATCGCCCCACTGCAGAACAAGGGGCGCCCTGCCTGGGAGTACATGAACGCTGCCGACGTCATGAGGGTGTGGCCTGGGCTGGATAATGATCTGACATCCATGGGGCACGCAGCCCTCTGCCAACAGCTCTTCAATTCTGGATCAGTGGGAGACTTGCCGGCGGGCGTCGTCCCACTATGCAACAACTCATCACTGACCTCCATCATCGCCATGATGCCGGCGTTTAATGCCCATAGCATCGACGAGAGGTGGATCGAGCCGTCCGCGGAGCAGGCGCTGGCGTTCTTCGACAACTTGGCGGAGAAGGCCATCCGCGCGGAGATCCTTGTCCGCGCCACCACGGAGGAGGAGCTCGCCTACATCGCCAACAGGGCGGAAGAGGCGAACCTTGCCGAAGAAGTCGGCAGCGCTGAGTCCAGCGAAGGCGAGGACTTGCTGCTGGAAGATCTTGCCGGGCGAGACGAGGCTGCCGGGGAGCCAAGCGGAGCCGCTGCCAGGAGCTCTTCTGCCGGAGGCACCGCCGAAGAGGAAGAAGAGGAGGAGGAAGAGCCCCCAGCTCTTCAACACAGAAAGAGGCGCGTCCTCCGGAAGAACGCCACTGGCGCTCCAGCCTGCCAACCTCCCTCAAGCAGCGAGGCTTCCGGGAAAGGGGCGGCTGGCGAGGCCGCGCCGCAACCTGCCGCTGCCAAGCGGCCCAGGGCCAATCCTCCTCCTCCTCCGCCATCAGCTCCGAGGAAGAAGAAGAAGAAGAGTAAGAGTCCCGCCACAGCCTTGATTCTCGTCCTTCTAGTTTTGCTTGATTAACTTGCTCTGTTTTTGCCTCCTCAGGGATGCGGAGACTTTGGCACAGAGGGTGGCGAAGAGGGACAAGACCTCAACAAGCGTCGAGCCGCCGGCAAGCACCTCGGGCGCGCCGGAAACGGTTCTCGTCAGCTCGGAGTCAAGCCCAGAACGCAACCCTCGATGCAGTCCTCGACGCAGCCCCTGGCGCAGCCCCCAGCGTGAGTCTTCTACTCACTACCCACTGGCGCGTGCCGGGGTGTGCATCTTCTCTGCTGACATCTCTGGGCGTGCAGGAGCGGAGCAACAGCGAGAAGCGACAGCAGGAGCTGCCTCTGCCATGCCACCTCCGTCGACCACACCGCCCAGGGGTGAGTCTTCGGGCAAGCTCTACCGCGACGATGAGGAGGGGCCAGCAAGCGCAAGCTTCGGCAACCCCTTCCTTGACGCAGGTAAAGTTACTTGCCCCAAAGAATTCTTGTCGCTTTGGTTTTTCTTCTTTTTGTCTTCTTGGACTTCCTTCCCAGCTTCATCTTAATCAAGTTCTTGGCTTTCAATCTTCTTCTGACAGAGCTCATGGATACTGACGCCGTCATTGAAGAGACCGCCAAGGATGCCGCCACTGAAGCCGGCAAGGTTGCTGCCGAAGAGGCCGCCAAGCATGCCGCCGCCGAGGCTGCCAAAGCTGCTGCCGCCGAGGCTGCTGCCGCTGAGGCCGCCAAGGCCGCTGCCGCCGAGGCCGCCGAGGGGGCCGGTGAGGAGACCCGCGGCAATACTGACGGCGCTTCCGCCGCAGGAGCGCCAGGCGCTTCTACTGCCACGGGGCCCTCGACTGCCGAAGACCAATCCTCGTCGTTCCAGGCCCCTCCCTCAAGCCAATATACCAGGGCCGGCAAGAACGTTGTCAGCATGCCGGGGTCGGCAATCATTGAAGAGCTGGTTGAAGGGGAACATCTTGACGGGGAAATCACCGTCGCTGCCGTCAGTGAGCCCAAGGAGGAACAACTACTTCAAGCCATGAATGACAATTATCAGAAGCTCCAGACGCTCTATCGCGCCCGGAAGGAGAAACTGGACTCCCGGGCAGCGCTCGTCGAGGCCGCGGAAGGAGACTTCCAACAACGCGTCACGGAGACACAGGCTTGGTATGGCGAGGCCCTCCAAGAGCTGAATATTTATCGGGAGCAGCTGGTAGAAGAGCGGAACGTCCTCCTGCTGAAGCAATCAGACATCAAGAAAACGCAGGAGGAGGCCGCCCAGCAAGCCGCCGCGGCAGAAGCCCTCTTGACGCAGCGCCGCATCAGCCTTGACGCCTAGGAAGAGGACCTTGCCGCCCGCGAGGCAGCGCTTGCCGCCAAGCTTCGCAACAAGGATGAAGAGCTCGAAAGTCTTGTCGCGCGGCGGGTCCAGGAACTTGAGCAGAAACACTTGAAGACGCTCAGAGCTCTAACTGAAGACCACGCCGGCAAGCTCAAAGAGGCCCTTGACGCTGCCGGAGCTGCGGAGACCGCCAAGAACTTGCTGGAGGAGAAGACGAAGCAGCTGGAGGTCGCTCTCGAGGACCACGGCAAGAAGGTCTCAACACTCGAGGCCGAGAGAGACAAGGTTCTCCACAGCCTGATGGAGACGCAGGCCGCCGCATCCGAGAAGATCCAGCAGCTCTCCTCCGCCAAGGACTCCATTGAAGATCTGAAGCTAAAGCTATCCACGCTGGAGGAGTCTCTTGAGGCCGCCCGAGTTCGCGAGAGGACTCTTATCAAAGACCTCCATGACGAACAGGAGCTGCTCCAGAACGCCGCCACCACCCACAACGAGTACACCTCAAGCGTGAAGCTCTGGACTGCCAGGCTGGCGGACGTCGCCGAGAAGCTTGGCGCGGAGCTGGAGACCATGGACTTGCCGGGCTTCGAATACTCAGTCGATGACAACATATCCTCAAGCGCTAGGCTAACCATGTTCTTCGACAAGCTCGTCGACGCCCTCAAGCTACTCCAGGCAAATCAGACAAGCAAGCTGGCCGACGAATCCCGGAAGCTCTGCCAGCTCGTCCTCCGCAAGGTGTTGATGAAGGTGGCGTATAGGAACCCTGGCGTCGACCTCTCCAAGGCCTTGAAGAGCTTGTCGAAGGACGCGGACGTCAAGGCTCTCGAGGAGCTTGTTGCGCCCATCGTCGATCGGGTGAGCCAGGTGAAGAGGGTCGAGGGCGATCGCCGGGATTAACTGTAGCCTCCTATCTCTTCCTCATCTTGCCGCCAGCATTCCATGTAAAAGACAATTCGTCTTATGTCAGAAACGCGGCAAGCACTAGATGTAATATAAATTGCTCTCTTTGAATTATGGCATGCTATTCCCTTTGTTCAATTTCTCTCTGTATGGTGTGTACCCTACGCTTTGCTGGGAACTTGCCGGAGCATAACCCCGTCGCGAGCGCTGGATTCGGGTCGTCAGCAGCTTGCGGGTAGTGCTGCTCACGGCAAGAAATCTTAACGCTTTCAGCGCGGCCACCTAGACTGTTGAGCGGACTCGAAACAGAGTAAGGGCGCAGCCGATCACGACAAGATTCCATCGCGTGCAGGTTTTCCATACAAAGCCGAAATCGTCCAAGGGAATACAGCCTTACAAAAATCAAAATCTGCTTAAGGGGTTTAGCAACTTAGCTCTGCTTTTTGTCGCTATTCCTTTTCTTCCGGCAAGGCGCCAACCTTGAATGTCGTCTGGCCTCCATACCACCATTCTCCTACCCCCCCCCCCGGCAAACTTGCGCGTGAGGGAATCTTCTATCTCTTGAAAAAAAAAAGAGAAAATAAAGGTATGGAACCCTGACGGTTCGTTAGCTCTTACCGGGATCAAGTGCAATACATATCTCAGATAATACATGCATATAGAATGACATGAAATCAACAAGAGATGTAAAGCACACAGATCTCATTAAAATATGCACAGGGATGTGCCTGCTCTGTACAAAGGATTACATGCCAGCGGCAACACTTGTACAGAATGGCGTTGCCGGGATCTTGCCGGAGCGTTACGCTGCCGCGAGCGCTGGATTCGGGTCGTCAGCAGCCTGCTGGCCGTATCGCTGTCACAGCAAGAAACCCGAACAACTGCGCCTTACGGGTAGAACTTGCGAAGGTGCTCGATGTTCCAGGAGTTGCTCACTAGCAAGCCCTCTTCGGTCTCCAGGCGGACAGCGCCAGGCCTGGTGACTCGCACTACCCGGTAAGGGCCTTCCCACTTCGGCGTCAACTTGTTGGAATTCTTGGCCGACTGAACGCGCCGAAGAACAAGGTCGCCTTCCTCAAGACTCCGGGCGTGAACCTTGCGGCTATGGTAGCGGCGCAAAGCTTGCTGGTAGCGAGCGGCTCGCACAGCAGCCCGAAGATGGTTCCCCTCAAGGAGCAGCGCGTCATCTTGCCGCAGCTGCTCTTGCTCAAGCTCATCATAAGCGAGCACTCGAGGTGACCCGTATATGAGTTCCGTGGGGAGAACTGCCTCCGCTCCGTAGACCAGAGCGAAGGGCGTCTGGCCGGTGGCTCGATTTGGCGTCGTCCTGATCGACCAAAGAACCGCCGACAACTCATCAATCCAGCGTCTTCCATGCTTGTGCAGCTTGTCGAAAGTCCTGGTCCGGAGACCACGCAGCACCTCAGCGTTTGCCCTCTCCGCTTGGCCATTGCTTCTCAGGTGAGCAACAGAGGCAAAACAAATCTTGCCGCCAAGGTCTTGGACGTACTGCATGAAGGTGCAGCTTGTGAACTGTGTACCGTTGTCAGTGATGATCCTGTTCGGCACACCAAAACGGCACACGATCCCCTTGAAGAACTTGACTGCTGACTGTGCTGTCACCCTCCTCACTGCTTCCACTTCTGGCCACTTCGTGAACTTGTCGATAGCAACGTACAAGTACTCGAAGCCCCCGGCAGCGCGGGGGAAGGGACCCAGTATGTCGAGCCCCCAGACCGAGAAGGGCCAGGAGAGAGGGATCGTTTGGAGAGCTTGAGCTGGCTGATGAAGTTGCTTCGAATGAAACTGGCACGCTTCACACTTGGTTACTAGTGCCGTTGCATCCTGGAGGGCAGTAGGCCAGAAGAATCCTTGCCGGAATGCCTTGCCGACAAGGGCTCTTGAGCCTATGTGGGATCCACATACGCCCCCATGAATCTCTGCCAACAGCTCTAGTCCGTCCTCCCGAGGAATGCACTTCAATTTCACACCGTTGGGTCTCTTTCTGTACAGGACGTCGTCGACGAACTGGTACATACTTGACTGACGGGCTACTTTCTCAGCTTCTTCCTGCTCCTCAGGGAGTTCTCATGTCTGAAGGAAATGGACTATTTGCTGTGCCCATGCCGGAGCCTGTGGCTCGACGACAAGGACTAAAGGTGACTCTTCAGCTGCGGGAGCATTTGCTTCTACGGCAAGAACCTGAGGCTCTTGGCGGAGCAGCTGCTCACCGGCAACTGGTATTTCTTCGGCAGCAAGGGCGCTTGCTTCGGCGGCAAGAACCAGAGGTTCTGCGCGAAGCCGCTGCTCACCGGCAACCGGTATTTCTTCGGCAGCAGGGGCGCTTGCTTCCGCGGCAAGAACCTGAGGTTCTGCGCGAAGCCGCTGCTCACCGGCAACCGGTATTTCTTCGGCAGCAGGGGCGCTTGCTTCCGCGGCAAGAACCTGAGGTTCTGCGCGAAGCCGCTGCTCACCGGCAACCGTGTCGTTCCCGGCTAGATCCTTGCCGGGGGCTTCGGGAAGCCCTGCCGGGAAGTACTCGCCGGTACTTAACTTTCTTCTCTTATCAGGCCTTGTCGATGGCGACACGGATGGTTGAGTCAAGCGGAGCACAAAAGTCCCTGGTTCCACAGGTAGCTTGAGTGCGGCACGCTTCGACAGGTCGTCGGCAATGCTGTTCTCTGATCGAGGAACATGCTCTGTCTGAAGACCGTCAAAGCGCTCCTCCAGCTTCCTCACTTCATCGACGTATGCTTCCATCAGCGGGCTCTGATAATCTTTGTTGACCTGCCTCACGACGAGCTGGGAGTCACCCCTGACGAAGAGCTTCCTGATCCCAAGGTCTGCCACGATCCTGAGACCGGCAAGCAGTCCTTCATACTCTGCCGTGTTGTTGGTCGATCTCTCCCGGGGAAAATGCATCTGGATGACGTACTTGAGGTGCTCTCCGGTGGGTGCGACAAGCAGCACGCCGGCACCGGCGCCTTGCAGCGAAAAGGCTCCATCAAAGTACATGATCCATTCGCGATCTGTTTCCTTGCCGGGAATCGCTGATTCTTGAACTTCGTCGTCTGGTGTTGGGGTCCATTCTGCAATGAATTCTGCCAAGGCCCTGCTCTGGATAGTTGAAGAACTTTCAAACTTGAGACCAAAGCATGACAGCTCCAACGCCCACTCCACGATCCTGCCAGTTGCTTCTGGGTTCCGGAGAATCCGTTGTAGCGGAAAGCGAGTGACGACGGTGATCTCATGTGCTTGGAAGTAATGGCGTAGCTTCCTCGAGGCCATGAGAAGGCCGAAGAGCAACTTCTGCACACCAGAATACCTCGACCTAGCCCCCTGCAACAGGGAGCTGACGAAATAGACTGGGCGCTGCACCATCTTCTTCTTCTGCACTGCCTGACTTGACTGCGCGGGTCTTTCCTTGTCAGCACCAGACTTTGCCGGGGCTGGCCCCGGCAAGTCGCTTGGCGGGCCTGCCGTTGCCGCTGCATCCTCCTCTGCTTTTCTCTCTGCCACCAGCGCAGCACTAACCACTTGATTCGTTGCCGCCAGATATAGCAGCAACGGCTCTTGTGGTCTAGGCGCGACTAGTACTGGTGAAGAGGAGAGGTACCTCTTCAAATCCTGCTGCGCCGCCTCCGCTTCTGGAGTCCATTTCATTGGACCTGCCTTCTTCAAAATTTTGAAAAACGGCAGGGCGCGCTCAGCAGACTTTGAGATGAACCTACTCAAAGCAGCGATGCAGCCGGCAAGGCGGCGCACATCCTTAACTCGTCTTGGCGCTTCGATCTGCTCAATTGCCTTGATCTTGTCGGGATTGGCTTCAATTCCACGCTGAGATACAAAGAACCCGAGAAGCTTGCCGGATGGGACGCCAAACACGCACTTCTCGGGATTGAGCTTCAGGTTGATCCTGCGCAGATTTGCAAATGTCTCCTCCAGATCTTGAATGAGCGTTGCCTTGTCCTTGGTTTTGACCACTATGTCATCCATGTAAGCTTCCATATTTCTATGCAGCTGGGCCCCGAAACCAATCTGGACAGCTCTAGCAAAGGTCGAACCAGCACTTTTCAACCCGAAAGGCATACGCAAGAAGCAATATGTGCCACACGGGGTGATAAATGCGGTCTTCTCTTCGTCTTCTTTCGCCATGAAGATCTGGTGATAGCCTGAGTATGCATCAAGAAATGACAGCAAATCGCAGCCGGCAGTGGAATCCACAATCTGGTCGATGCGCGGCAAGGGAAAGGGATCTTTTTGACAGGCTTTATTGATATCTGTAAAGTCAATACATAGCCTCCACTTACCATTCGCCTTGCGCACAACAACTGGGTTGGCCAACCATGTAGGATGGAGGACTCCTCTAACCAGGCCTGCCGCCTCAAGCTTCCTAATCTCTTCCGCAATAAACTCTTGCTGCTCCAAGGCTTGCTTCCGCACCTTCTGCTTGAAGGGCCGCGTGTGGGGACAGACAGCTAGGTGGTGCTCAATTACCTCCCTGGGAACACCGGGGATGTCAGATGGTTGCCATGCAAACACATCGACATTCGCCCGTAGGAATGCAACGAGCGTGCTTTCCTATTTTTCATCAAGGGTGGAGCTTATGGTGAAGGTTCCCCCCGTCCCGTCCTCCTTGGCGGGCACCTTCTTGGTCTCAGGCGGAGCAGCCTTGGATTTCTGGATCTGGCCGGCAGAGCTCTCTGGGGCACCCTCGACGGCAGCGCAGCACTCTGGAGAGGCGCGCTTGCCGGAGTTTGTACCAGAGGTCTTGCCGGGCTGCTTCTTCTTGCCTGGATCTTGAGCGGCAGGAGCATGCGCCTTGGCGGCGGACGCTGCAACTGCTTCCCGGTAGAGCTTGTCGGTGCAAATGAGCGCGTCTTTCTTGTCGGAGTGGACAGTGATGACGCTCATTGGACCGGGCATCTTCAAGACGTTGTGGGCGTAGTGCGAGGCCGCCATGAACTTAGCCAGCGCTGGGCGGCCAAGGATTCCATTGTATGGCAACGGAATCCTGGCGACGTCGAAAACGACCTTCTCCGTCCTGAAGTTCAGCTCGCTGCCGAAAGTTACCGGCAGCGTGATATTGCCTTTCGGCTGGTTCCTTCCCGGATTGACCCCTTGGAAAGAACCTGTCTCCTCGAGATCTTCGTCGGGAATTTGCAGCCTCTTGATCACATCGAGCGAGATCAGGTTCAGGCCGGCCCCACCGTCAACTAACATTTTCGTCACCTGGAGGTTGCGAATCGTTGGTGAAACCAACAACGGCAAGCACCCGACCGCAGTTGTGCGATCGGGGTGATCCTCGGCGTCAAAAATGATAGGCGTGAGGGACCACTTCAGTGGCTTCTGGGCATCGAGGGATGGCTCTGCTGCATTAATCTCACGCGCCCACTGCTTGAGCTGGCGGTGAGAGGAATGCAACGAAGCGCCCCCGTCGACGCACATGGCCTCTGTAGCCTTCTGGAACTCGTGTTCGCTGGACTCGTCGCCCTCTGCATCATCATCATCATTTCCTTGTTCTTTGGCGCGGCCCCGGGCAGGCTTCTCTTGCTGCTGCCTGGGCTTGCCGCGACGACCTCCTCGACCGCGCTTCCTGCCAGACCCTCCGGCACCATCTTGGGCTCTTTCCTTGTCGCGCCTTTCGTACTCGGCGCGCTGCTTCTCGGCAAGCTCCTCAACTTGCCGGCAGTCTTGGAGATCATGGCCCTTGGTACGGTGGATCTTGGAGTACTGCTTGCCGGATCCTTCTGGCTTGTCGGCAGCCGCCAAGGCCTGACACGCCGCACACCCGGCAACCTCCTTGCCGGGGTCGTCGGTCTTGGACTTCTTGGCGGTGCCGGTGTTGCCCGAACCTTCAACGGCAAGCACGGCCTTGCCCTTGCGCTTCTTGTTCTTCCGCCGCCCCTTTCTTGCCGGGGCAGGAGCGTCTTCGCTATCGGAGTCGACTCCAGCGCCAGCGTTCTTGCCGGGGAGTCTCCTTCCTTCTTCTGCCCGAGCACATTTGTCGGCCAAGGCGTAGAGCTCGGCGACATCTCTGACTTTGTTCATCGCCAACTCCTCCCGCATCTTACGATTGCGCACATTCTGATGAAAGGCGCTGATGACGGCGGCGGGATGAACGTCAGGAATGTTGTGCTGGATGCGGCTGAACCTCTGGATATACTTGCGCAAAGTTTCGCCCTCCTTCTGGGGAATGATGTGCAGATCACTCTCCTGGCCAGGAGCTTGATGGCCGCCGGTGAAGGCGCCAACAAACTGATGGCACAGGTCGACCCAAGAAGAGATGGAATTCTCGGGCAGGTGCATCAACCACGATCTCACGTTGGGCTTCAGTACCAACGGAAAGTAGTTGGCCAGCACCTTATCGTCACGAGCCCCGGCAACCTGCACCGCGATGGTGTAGATGCTCAAGAACTCGGACGGATGAGTCTTGCCGTCGTACTTCTCCGGTACTTCCGGCTTGAAGGAGCGGGAGCTAGGCCACTGGACTTGCCGCAGCTCACGAGTAAACGCTGGGCAACCCACCTCGTAAGGTAGGCAGCCAAGGTACCCTGGCGCGGGCTCGTCAACAGAGGTCCCAGCGCGCTTGTCGGACTGGCGACGCGCTTCCCTTCGGCGCTCGATGGTGGTTCGAGCGTCCTCCTTCTTCCGTTCCCGAAGAACGTGACGTTGATCACGGCGAACCCGCGGATCAGACGATGCCGTGGAATCATCCTCACGGGCGCCGGTCCGCCGAGTTAACGACCGCTCTTGATGCAGCGGAGGGGAACGCAACGTAGTCGTTCCAGCTCCGTTCTTCTCTCCATCGCCACGCACCAGCCTAGACGACTGCAGCCGCGAGGGTTCACCCTGCTGCGGTACGTCGTTGTTGGCTAGGCCGATGAGGCTCTGGATAGCGGCTCGCCACTCGTCTAGCTTCTCCGCGGCGGGAGGGAAGTCTAGGAGCAGCTGAGCTCGTGCCAACGCCTCTGCTGACGTAGGCGGCGGCGACAGGTGCGAAGAGCGTGAGGTGCTCAAACTCCTAACAGGGTTAGAAGGAGCACCATCACGACTCTGCACCCGCGCGCGGCTTCCACCAGCTCGCTGGCGCGGATCTTGGCCCTGCGCACCCTGGGAGTGACGCGCAGGGGTCTTCCCATGCGGACGCCCAGAACCACCAACGTCTTGAGGCCGCACGTCACGCGCGTCCTGAGAAGGTCGCGGTTCATGCGCCGGCGTATTCGTCCTGGAAGGCGCCGCTCCATCCTTGGAAGTCGCTGCACCACCCGCAGGTTGCGCAGCTCCATCCTTGGACCTGTTGCTCGTCCGGCTCGGATCGCCGGAACGCCGTGGAAGCTCGGAGCCTCCACCTCCTCCACCCGCGTCTACCCCGTCGCCTGCGCGCGCAGCATCAGGCACGATGGATGCGGATGGACCAACCGCCGTGAAACCCTTCTTCTTGGGAGCCATGGTGGTGAAGATGATCAAAGATCTGACGCGCTGATCACTAGATCAGGTTCGCACAACCTCGATCCCCCTACCTGGCGCGCCAAAGATGTCGTGGGAAACAAACACCTATGGGATCAAGGAGATCCCTTACGGTTCGGCAAGGGGAGAGGGTTGCACAAAGAGCAGAACGAACGAACAGCACGCGGGGGATTTACCCAGGTTTGGGCCGCAAGGATGCGTAAAACCCTACTCCTGCTTTGATTGTATTATTGTGGATGTTCTTGGCCAAGTTCTGGGAGCTACAGTAGCAGCTACGCATGCAGAATGGGCTTTCGAAGTGCCCCCCCTCCTCCCCTGTACGTCTCGGGCCTCCTTTTATATTAGTCAAAGGGGCTACCACAATGGCGTACAAGATAAGGCATGAGGTGGAAAGTAACTACAGTGTTACCACAGTATTATCATACCTAACCCTGACGGCTTAGGACAAAACTCATTAAATGCACCGTGAGGTGTCCGTCGAGGTGTCCCTTAGCGTCTCGGGCTTGGAAAAGCTTTACAGGGGATGGACAAAAGCAGCCATCCCATCAGCACCGCTTAAGCATCGCGTGGCCAGCATTACGCCACGTCACCATGAGGACAAGCCCTAAACGACAAGGCTGGCCGCTGCACTGGAGCGATAGCGCTGCACTGTGCAGAGCCTTGCCGGGGCGGAATCCTTGCCGGGCCCGGGGCTTGCCGGGACCGAATCCTTGCCGGGCCTGGGGCTTGCCGGGACCGAATCCTTGCCGGGCCCGGGGCTTGCCGGGACCGGGTCTTGTCTGGCGCGAGGCCTTGCCGGCAAGGGTCTTGCCGGGCCTCCGCAACCCTTTGGTCTTCTGTTTTCTGGTCTGATCGTTGACTTGAATGTCTCCTTGTCGTCTTAGTCTCGTGATTACTCCTAGCTATTCCCCGGCAAGGCTTGCCGCGGTACGGCTACAACTGCCCGTGCACAAGTAAGGGGTACTAAAAAGACCCATACTTTAGTACACCGACACTGGGGGTATCTAGGGTTACACATGGTCGGTTGCCCGTCTAGGGATATACATGTCGGCGGCCGATGCTATTCTTGGTGTACACGTCAAGTCTTCGGCAGAGTCCATCTTGATCACGCCAAAGTGCGAGGCTTCCAGAGTCCTTCCTTGTAAGAACGGTGGGTTGTAGGTTCGGCCCGTGGACTGTGGGCCAGCTAGGTTGGTACCCTCTAGTCCAGGACACCGTCAATCCTGTCCATGTGTGAGTAGTCCTCCTTGGACTATGATTCCATAGCAATACCTAGATGGCATCATTTCTCCTTTGTTCTCCAGCATAACGATCGCATGAGCTGTCTAACATGATTGTGATCCATATGATGTTTTTAATGGATTGTTTTTTGCGGTGTAATGAATTATCACTTTATGATCAAATCTATATTTGGTTTATTTTGGATTCATACGAGTTCTTTGTTTCATCATTTATAGACCTATATGCTCTCCAATCTTTTAGTCTTTGGATTAGCAATTTTTAGATGAATGATCTGTAAGAGGGAGTTGTGTATGCTAGTTGGGTTTAAACTTGCAAGTAGTCTATCTCGGTGACAGAAAGAGAAAAAGGCTTGCACTATTTTATTTTCACTAATGGTAAAAAGATAGTTGACTGGTTGTCTTGGTGATGAGCTGGAGATAAAGAGAATATGCTATCAACATTATATCAGTTTGCTTAATGTAGTATTCTATTTTTTTACTTAATACTTAGGAATACCATTGCACGTGACCGGGGTGCTGGTAGAGGAAGGAGAAATTGAAGAGATTGCTTATTTTCCAACTCCTATTGAGTAGGAAAGGTGGGTTTGGATGGTTCTCCTTAATTTTTTGAGGGATTATTGGTGAGGGAAGGGCTAGCTAAGGCTTAATTGTCAAAACGATTTTTCTGAGGGATTAAAGGATATTAGGGGAAGGTCTAGAGATTCTCAAGCTGGAGTGGGTTATAGAGTTGTGTGTTCTTTTTTTGAGTGTAACATCCAATAATTCTAAATTTTGTAATGTTATATAACTTAATATAAAATGATGTTGCTTTGTTTTGTTGTTATTTGAATTTGAGTGGAATTTGAAACTTTTGAGAGTTTAATTGAATATTCAAATGAGAGGGAATAAAAGGACTTTCCCAAAAGATTCACTTTTGATCTTATTTGAAATGTTATATTTAAAAGAATGCCAACTCAACAAAAAATCTAATGAGTGGAGGTAATATGACACCTTCAATATAGAAAGAGTTGGAAAAGTTCTAAATATCAATTTGGATCTTAATTTTGGATTTATTCGAATATTTTTTCCACTCAAGAAATAATTTATGAGAGAAGATAACATGATTCTTTGATATAAAAGAGAGTTGGAAAAGATTTGAATTTTATTTCGAATTTTTGAAGTTAATTGAGGATTATTTTAATACTCAAATTAACTCCATTGCTAAAATATTATTTTCAAAAATTGCATTTAGTCTAGAAGAAATAGTTCACATGAATCCAGGTGAGATAAGGGATTTTGGTGAATTTTTCTGGATTTTTATGTATTTTATTTGTATTTATTAGGACGCCTAAACCCCTCTTTGTTTATTTTTTTAAAAAGAAAATTCTATTTTTTCTGGACATAAACTGCTCCAAGCTCAGGTGCTAGCCGCCGGCCCGCCTTGCACTTTCGGCCTCGGCCTGTTTAACTCGCCGAAGCGGTACACGCTGCCACAATCGTCCGATCTAAAGCCGATCCAACGGCTCAGACGCGCCCTCTTCTCTCTCTGTCTCTCTCTCTCTCTCTCTCTCTCTCTCTCTCCCGCAGTCCCCGACAGGCGGGATCCGCCTGTCAGTTTTGTCTTCGACCCCGAGCCAGAGTCCGTCGCGTCCACGCCTTTGCCGCCCAAGTTCAAACGAACTCTAGAATCTATCTCCACGCGACCCCTTCGCCACGAAAGCCCTCCTATAAATATCCCACGACCCCGGCAGTCTTTTGCACCAAACCATAGCAACCAACGCCGCCTCCACCGCCCACGAGATCGATTCTGATCTCTGCCACCGAAGCTCTTCACCCCTCGATTTCGTCGCCGGTAAGCCGCCCCAGCCTCCCAACACTACTGCAGGTGACTGCTAACGCGACACATGAATCAGAGACCCCCCCCCCCCGACCAAACTGTGTGCGATGCATGAATCGCAAACAGTATCGTAAGAAAACCGCCACCAATAATACGAACTGTGTGCGATGGCGGAGACATCAAACACGATTCAGATTAGAGTTGTGTGTGAGTTACGTGGCATACAGTTGATCCATACGAACTGTTTGCGATGAGCATAACAACAGAAATGGTTAGCCAGATGAAGGTGTGTGCGATATACGGCATACAGTTCACTCGGATAAACTATTTGTGATTAGACAACACAACAGAAACGGTCAGCCAGATCAAGGTGTGTGTGATAGACGGCATACAGTTCCCTCGGATGAACTGTTTGCGATGATCCAAGACAATAGAAACGGTTTAACTTAACAAGATGTGTGTGATACGCGGCAAACAGGTCCGTAATCAGAAATGTGTGCGAGGACCGATAATAACACAGATGATTGCTGCTATTAAGCCGTGTGTGTTGTGGGCAAACGCTTGCTGGTATACAATTGTCAGTGATTGATGAAATCATCACCGACGGGTTCCCTAGTTTAGTCCATTTGCGATGCAATGAGCCAAGATTACATAAGTGACTAGTACACACATGACATTTGCAGACACCAAAGTAAACAATTACATGCATAATTAACTAGGATAAACGATCATATCTAATCATCATCTACTTCTTCTTGTGACGCTTGCCGCCGCTGCTTTGCTGGTGGTTTGATCCCTCGCCGATTACAGGAAGAAGGCACTCCCTCATGTCAACGACCCGCCTATGCATCTCGTAGCATGTGTACACGTTCTTGGCCGCAAACTTGAGGTGAGCGTCATCCAGTCTCCGCACCCAGGCACCGTGCCAGGCTCCAGGATTTTTCTTGGCACCATCCTTCAGTGAATCCTATGGTGCCCCATGCCACATACGCATCCGAGAACGCATGCCCACGTTACGCCATCCGGGAATCGTGTCGCACTTCGAAAACCAGAACCGTCAATAAATTTGAGCTTCTTCTCGTCACATTCCAAATTACCATGCTATATTTAATTGCAAACCTGTTCACACCGATCAAAACCTAAACGGTTTCCCACTTAGCAGCTTATTACTAGGTTATAAATACTACCTACTCGAAAATGACTGCACATTCCTCCTCAATTCCTCATCAACAAACAAACAAGTCTTCATCGTTCCTTGCGTCTGCCATGGCCCGTGGGAGGAGTTCTTGGTTGAGAAATGACCACGGAGCGGCGGGCATGGAAGCGGAAGTAGCGAAGATGTCCCGCCTCGCTGCGATAGCAGCCGAGAGGTCCCATCACGCCGCCGAAGCAGCACGGAGGTCCCGCCACGATGCCGAAGCAGCACTGAGGTCCCGCCATGCCACCGAAGCAGCAGAGTGGTCCGGCCGTACCGCGGAAGCGGCACAGATGTCCCGCCGTGCCGCGGAAGCAGCAAAGAGGTCCTGTCGTGCCGCTGCGGCCTGGAAAGATCTCTCGCGGGAAGGCGAGGGCTCTCACAGGTGCATGAGTGCTATGCTCAATAAGCTGATGGATGACATCTCCGGCTGAGCGAAGCTGCAGGAGTAGAGCAATGCCTCGTTAGATAAGGCGATCGGCGTCATCCGGGGACTAAGGGTTGACAAGGCGAGGCTCCGCACCGAGCGCGGCCTGCTAAGGAAGATCGCCGGCTGGGCGAAGCAGCACGAGGAGACAACTGCAGTGTTGAAGAAGACGTCTGTCATGGTCAGGAAACTTATGGACAAGAATGCTAAGCTCAGCATCGAGCGTGAAAGGCTGGTGGAGGAATCCGTGGATGCTCTCAAGCGACGTATTGAGGACGTGAAAGACATCATCGCCGCTCGCCGCGAGAACTCCTGCACCATGGATGAAATGACGAAGATGGCGGAGTAGATCGAGGTGAAGTAGAGAGCAGTGACCCAGATCATTGTCTGTGTCTTCCTTCTTCTTTTGCCCTTGTGTCTTTCGGGCGTTGCTACATGTGGCATCTTTAATTATCTTCGTGAATATGTAAGACAATTATTATTATCCATTGCCATCATTGGCATATATATCAGTCTTGCTAAGTCTCAGTTGTCGATGCTATGTCCGTGAGATTTTACAACAAGATCCATGCAAAATTTTCTTTTCAGATTTTCTTTTCTCTCTCTTAAATATCAGTTGACTGAGACCTAGCCACGCCATTAATATAGGGGCTCGGGCGCCATTAATGGAGAAGTTGGGAGAGAGGTGGGCGGCGGATGGAGGTCAAAGGGCTCGCCTCCCGGTGAGCCTACGCAGTGGTCTGCTCGCACGCCTCCCATCTACTCGAATACCTACCCCGCATGGTGCCTCCTAGCCAGTATAAATGGGGACGCGTGGCGGCACATAGATGGTTAGTAGAAGGCCCACGGTTTCAATAATACTTGTGTTTTCGATTGTAACGTGGCAGCTCTTTGTTGCAAAATGACTTTGTTGGTTGTTAATGTGTGCGCCTTCGCAAATCGGACAAAAAAATTACCACAGCATGTTGGTGCCATTTTAAGGCAACATGCCAAGTTTCATGATTTATAGGCGAGTTTTGGATTTACAGGAATTTAAAAACCAAGATTCTCAATGTTTTTGGCCGAGCCACGATGCCCATATGTTTCAAATTCATTCCCATTTCTTGCATGGGACCTAAACATTCACCCAAGGACACATTTATGTTTTTTCAACCCATTTTGGTGCACTGGAGCATGTGCATGTAGTTCAAATTTGAATTATGCACATTAAATGCCTAGAAAACTCAATTAATGTATAAAAAAGGCCAAATGAACCTGGAATAATTACAAATTTTAGCAAGACACTCCTATTGGTCTATGTTGCCTCTGTAAAAAAATCAAGGCATTAAGAGGCAGCGTATGTCGTTTCGCCCACAAAGGTGCACATTCCCTATCGGAACCATGAGGCTTCTTGAGAGAAGCTCCGGTTTGCAAGAAGTTTATACCAACACTTGTCCCAAAATCGGACAAAATTTTTACCACAGCATGCTGGTGACATGTCAAGACAACATGCCAAGTTTAATGATTTTCATGCGAGTTTTGGATTTACAGGAATTTAAAAACCAAGTTTCTCAATGTTTTCGGCCGCGCCACGACACCCAGATGTTTGAAATTCATTCACATTTCTTGCATGGGACCTAACATTCACCCAAGGACACATACATGATTCTAGGCATTTAATTAAAGAAATGGCAAGCCATTGGCCCTGTTTGAAAGAAAATATGAGTCACAGCCGGGTTGAAAAGGGCAACAACATCTAACTGCAGTTTACAAACAATACAAAAGGTCAAGGATTAATTTTTCATCAGTTTTATAAAAAACCCAGATTGAACAGGGCAATAACATCTAACTCAAACAAAGTTTTCGGCAGTCACAATCAAATGTATCGGTCTGATCCATAAAATCAAGATCCTGGGCCAGAAAATCTACTGGTACATGAAGACATGTTGTTGTAAATAGAAGCCAAGCACGTTCAGAAGCCCTTTTGTCCACCTGAAACTTCTTTTTATGTTGTTCAACGTGTCCTTCCGTGAGAATTTTTTTGTTAAAAAACTTAATCCTCACGGACAATAGTACCCTCGCATTCAACAGGAAGAATGTGACAAAGCTAGTATTTGCATGGTTGGATGCATATCCTTCCAGCGTTATTGTCCTCAAACGAATGTCATGAGAACTGAGAAAATCTCGGTGCTTCTTATGCCAACGATTGGTTATACCTTTTTGTCCATGTGATAGTGCCTAAATAGACATGAAGATTGAAAACAGTTAATGTCTAAAAAAAGAGTATGTCGAAAGAGCGACAGCTGAACGGTTAATTCTAGTACATTATATATGGTCTTTCAATGTGCGTGAAATCATCACCTCTATATACAAATTCTCCACACATGGAAAGCATCACAGCAAGCCAATAATCGTGTTTAGATCAAAACACCATATACTGATATGTAAGGTCTTGACAGAATCCAGCACCATTGATAGGTTATCCATGGAGAAACTCTTCATTGAGCATAGAACATAATATTAGTACCAAAAATGTACTCCAAGATGATATAAAACTTATGCGCACAAATGAAAAATGCAGCTTATGATTGCAAAAGTGTATATGATAATATCTAGTACCTGAATAAGTGTGGAGCCAAACACCATCTTGAAACCTTTAAACGGATCATGAATTATACCCAAGGTCTCCAGTTTCGGCGCAGAGACCACAATTATTTGCGAAGGTGCATAACAATAATCAAGGAGCAATCTTTGAAGTGAAGGGGCATCTTCAATGATGAGCTCCTGTCCTTTAAACAAATTCCAATGCTTACAAGGTGAGGAAGCTTTATTTGGAGACAACGGATACGGATTTCTTGTCCAAAAACAACCAGCAAGTGCTCCAGGGCAGGGCGGCTGGAGTGGATGATGCTGTGCAGTGAGGCCTCCGACAGATCAACCACCACAATCGCAAGTTTTTTAGCAGTGGGAGTCGAAGCATTTGTACCAGATTGTCTGCTAGATGGCACCGGGCCAAGGTGGCGGTGTGGATAGAGGAGGAAAACCACGAGATGGATATCGGTGGCGAGGGTACAGATACATCGGTTGGTGGTATGCTATTTTCGTAGTAATGGTAGAACTCAAGCTGCTGGAGTTTTTCGAATTCACGGGATGTCAGCCAGGCGTCCACCATGCAGGGTATGTATAGCAGGTAACATGCCGGGATGCAGAGGCGTTGAACGGAGCCCTGTTGGGAGGAGATGATGGCTCCAGGGAGTTCAGGATCATGGACGACAGATAGCTGATGACAGTCGAGATTAAGAGGCACGGCGCGCCAGAGTGCGCCACCAAGATGCGAGGACTTGTGTGCGGCAGCCATCCTTGGTGGGGAGAAGGGAGATGATCTTCCCAAGGATGGCGTCCGGGAGATCGCTGATGCGGTCCGCCCGAGATTCTTCGGGTTCCTCAGATCTAGGGGGACCATGGCCGCTTCTGCCCACGTCGCCGGGTGCAGGATCTACAACCAGCGGCGCCGCAGGCTGGAGCCTCATCTGTGTACATACCAATCTGGAAAGAAAAAAATGGCACAAACATTTATGTAGGACATTCAAAATCAATTCTCAAGATCTGGCTATGAATTATTAGCACGAACACTAACCCTAGTCGGATTATTAGCAAAAATCAATTTTACAGAACAAACAATTAATCACTAACCCATGACGGATACCATTCAAACAATCAATGCACTACACGGATCTAACGAATCTTACTCTGATTTCATGGACTGAGAGAACATAACCATAGGATTTCCATTCCAAAGGGGGGGGTAAGCAGAGAAAACCTAGGATATATTTGCCACAGAAATGGGTACAGATGACTGACCGGTTCTCCGTCGGAGTCAGAGTCGGAGTTGTTGCCGGAGTCGATGTTGACCTCCGGCTCCGGCTGGGGAACCACGACGGCGGCGACGACGTCAAGGTCGCGCTGTTGCCCGCGAGAGACCTGGTCGGCGGCGACGGCAACCTCTGTGCCCAGCTTCACGCGTTGTGCGAGTGCTTCACCAGCCCCGGCATCGCCACTCCCTCCGATGGCGCGCTTCGGCGGCATCCTCATACACTTCAGACGGCGGTGACCACTGAGGACGGCGTCGAGAATGCAAGCGGAGAGAGAGGATTGTGTGTGTAGCGAGAATGGGGGGTGTGGCTGCCTATTATAACCAGCGGCAAGGGCGCCATTAATATGGAGCAGCGGGAGCGAGGCGGGCAGTGGTCAAAGGGCTGGCTTGCCTCCCAGTGAGCCTGCGCGGCGGACTGCTCACATGCATCCCGTTAACTCACGCGTGCTCGCACGGCACGCGGGACGCGTGGCGAAACGTATATTGTTTTTCTTTTTTGAGGACTAATTCTGCCAATTTATTACTTAACCGAAGCATGGCACGTACATTGTTGGTTTAACGCACACGGTTTAAATAAACAAACCGTTTGTGATATTGTGTTACAACTATTAGTAATCTCGCGTTTGTAAGAAGCTTATATCAAAACTTGTCTTGAATCTGTTGTGTCAAAAAAAACTTGTCTCGAATCTGATAAAAAAAACAATAACACAGTCTGTTTCATATCATGACACCATGACAAGTTTCATGAATTTCAACTGAGTTTGGATTTACTGGAATTTAAAAATCAAGATTCTCAATGTTTGAAATTTCTTGCCATTTCTTGCATGAGGACTAAACATGCACCCAAGGACACACACATGATTTTCCAATCCATTTTGGTGCACTATCGCGTGTGCATGTAGTTCACATTCGATTTTTACACATTAAATCCCTAGGAAATCAATCAATGTATGAAAACGTCTGAATGATCTCTGAATTTTTTTCAAATTTTAACACGGCACTCCTTTGGTCACATGTTCACTGCGGAAATTTTTTGACATGCCTCAAAGTGGCGGTGGTGATGTGATGGGTGGAGGGGTCCGGCACAATATACGTGCTCGTGAACCTCCATGTGGGATTGACCGGTTTGTTTGGCAGGTGCCACATCAAAGTCGTGAATTGGGTATTTAAAACGTTACACTTTCAAACATATGATTGGGCCACATGCATGCAGTGGTGGTTCTCGAACACTCCCTCGTGCAGTTATCAGTGATACTCCCATTCGTTTTCCGGCGCAGGTTATCACTTTGACCGACAGCGAGAGGCATTAGACCGAAGGTGGATTCATTGTCATGTGTTACGGTGTATATATACTATATATGGTGAGATTCCAGACCAAAATTCTAGCATGTGCGTGCACGTGAATCCCTCCCACCGACTCGAGGTGAGGGGAACTACGCGTCGTGAACCTCCATGTGGGGCGTTTCTGGTTTGCGAAGCAGGAGGCACATCAAAGTTGTGCATTGAGTATATTCAAACATCACACAACACCTCTTTGGGCCACATGTAGGCGGTGGTTGTCCTAGGACATTCACTCGCGCGGTTATCGGCAACAATTCCATTTGTGGGCCCGCGAGGTCCATCACCTTGACCTACGGCGAGAGAGGTTAATTTGACCAAGGAGGATTCTTTTTGGCCGGTTTGTGTTATGGTACGTATGAGTATATATATTACGCGTCGAAGTGGGGGGCAGCATATACTACGCGTCGTGAACCTCGCGCTCCGTGTGGGGACTTTACGGTTTTCGAGGCAGGTGCCACATCAAAGTTGTGCATTGGGTACATATTCAAACATCGACACCTCCATACATATATTTGGCCCACATGCAAGCGGTGGTCGTCCCCTGGCACTCACTCAAGCGGTTATCGGTGATGCTTCCATCTGTGGGCCCGCTTGGTCCATCACTTTGACCGACAACAAGAGAGGTTAATTTGACCTAGGAGGGGATTAATTTTTGGTTTGTCTTACGGTAGGTCATGCTAAGAATATTACATATACTATATAGTTAAGTTTGAGCGCATGTGTACGCATGAATCCTTCCCACTAGATCGACGTAGTGGGGGTGGGGGGGCAGCACACGACGCGTCCTGGACCTCGCTCCGTGTGGGAACTTTACTGTTTCCGAGGCAGGTGCCACGTACACGTTGTGCATTGGGTATTCAAACATCAGACAACACCTCCATACATATGTTCAGGACACATGCAGGCGGTGGTTGTCTTCGGACACTCCCCCTCGCATGGTTATCGGCGTCAAGCCCATTCATGGGCCCGCATGGACATCCATCACTTCGACCAACAACAAGATAGGTTACCAAGGTGGATTCTTCTTGGTTCGTTTTACGGTAGGTCATGCTGAGATTCCAGACCAATGTTTAATTTGAGCGCACGTGTGTATACATGCTTGAATTAATAATCCCTCTCACAGGCTCGAAGTGGGGAGTGGGGCATATACTACGTACGCGTCGTGAACCCTCGCTCCGTGTGGGGACTTTCCGGTTCCAATTAAATTAGCATGTGCCACATCAAAGTTGTGCATTGGGTATGTTTGGGCCACATGCATGTGGTGGTTTGTCTTTGGACACTCCCTCGCATGGTCATCGGCGGAAGCCCATTCATGGGCATGCTTGGACGTCCATCATCATCACTTCGACCGACAACGGCAGAGGTTACCAATGTGGATTCTTGGTTCATGTTATGGTAGGTCATGGTGAGATTACCGAACAAAGTTTGAGCTCACGCGTACGCATGAATCCCTCTCACCGGCTCTAAGTGGGGGTGGGGGGTACGTGCGACATATTACGCGACATGAACCCTCGCTCCATGTGGGGACTATCCGGTTCCAAGGCACGGTGCCACATCAAAGTTGTGCATTGGGTATTCAAACACCACACAACACTTCTATACATATGTTTGAGCCACATGCAGGCGGTGGTTGTCTTCGGGCACTCCATCATGTGGTTATCGGCTGCAAGCCCATCGTCTGTGGGGCCGCGTGGACGTCCATCACTTCGAGCAACAACGAGAGAGGTTACCAAGGTGGATTGTTCTTGGTCCGTGTTACAGTGGTCTTGGTGAGATGCCCTCCCACCGACTCGAAGTGTGTGTGTGTGTGGGTGGGTGGGGGGGCACTACTTCGTATGTCATGAACCTCCGTGAGGTCGGGGATGTCTGGGTTGCGAGGACCCTTTCCCGAGCTTTTTTTGCCAAATTTATAAACGACGCAACATACACGGTTCCCTCAGACTACCCGTGTGCCACACCCGTGCCCCTGTCAGTCACATCAGCACAGTAGATTGGGCTCCACGAGGCTTCCCTCGCAATCTCAAAAATATCTACCCGCCTGGAGGGTTTTTCTGTTTGATAGCACATGATTATTATGTTTCGACCATGTGCGATGTTTGTTGCTTCCGCTATCGAAAATATCTACTGGCCTGGAGGGTTTTTCTATTTGATAGCACACGATTATTATGTTTGGACCGTGTGCGATGTTTGTTGCTCCCGCTCCCGCCTGCATCCCTCGCAATCTCAAAAATATCTACCCGCCTGGAGGGTTTTTCTGTTTGATAGCACACAATTATTATGTTTGGACCGTGTGCGATGTTTGTTGCTCAATCCCTTCATCCAAATTTTCAGTAGCCCCGGCATTTTACTCCCGCCTAGTAAAATTTTCAGTAGCCGCGACATTTCTTCAAGCAGCACCTTGTCCCCCATCCACACACACACCCCCAAAACCTCCGCTCACGCACTCACCACCCTCCCTCGCTCGAAACCCTAGCTAGGTCGCCGCCACCGCCGCCGCCGCCACCGCGCCGCTTCTATCGTCAACCTATGTCGGTCTACCCGTGCAGGTTACCCACTGATCTACATACCCTCGTCGCCCTGAGTTTCTTAGATGACGCCTGCGAAATGCCCCCTTTCCCACAGATCCCCATCCCCACCCCCTCCCCCACTCCAGAGCGTCGTAGCCTAAGCCCGGCTACGCTTCCCGGGGAGCTCAAGGAGCGAATGGCCCAAAAGAGGTTTATCGTGGCCTCTTCGCCCGACGTCGGCGAGGTGGCTGCCGAGGAAGCTGATGACGATGACTGGCCGCAGGCTCTCAATCAGCGGGCTAGAGTATTCTGGTATGTCGCGGACGCCGGCTACGACATCGAGGTCGTCGACAGCGACGGCTTGACGTGGGCTATGTCACAGGTTAAGTTGCCCACCCCCAACCCCTTGGGTTCAACCGCCGTCGATCTCATCGATGGCCCTACCACTGATCTCCTCTGGCTCGCTGTCAACTATTTGCCATCCTTCATCGCCATGGAGTCCCTTTTGTCATTTCTGAAGGACACGTTCTACGACGCTGGCTTGGGATCCTCAGCTGCCAAGTCAGACCTCATCGATGGCGACCACGAGGAGGGCACCCTCTCCGGCTCTTCCAAGGGGAAAGAGCCCATCTGAGACATCAGGGAGGGCACCCTACAGCCGTGCTCTTTCAAGGGGTAGGAGCCCATTTGCGACAACATGGAGCGCACCCAGAGTCCGTGCTCTTCCAATGGGAAGGAGCCCATCTGTGACAAGTGAGGAAACCCATGATTTGTTTTGCCATGCCTCTTCACAGGGGGGAATCCCATGATTTGTTTTGTCGAGCCCCTTTTGTAGTGAGAATATGTCCAGTTTTAATTGCTATATTTGGTTTTTTGCAGTATGCCTTGTTTATTTCAGTTATTCACAATGTGATGCTCTATATGTGCAACTATTTACTGTGCAGTACAATTTCATCAATACCAGTTCAACGACCATATTTGTTTCCTGTTAAGCCTGCTGTAGGTAATACGCCCCCTCTTTTTTCACATTGTGATGTTCAGTTATACAATTTGATATTTAAGCACAAGCTACGTTCTATGCAATTTCAACAATACCACTATGAATGACTATATTTGCTTGCTGTTAAGCCTGTTATAGCTAGCATATGCCTCTTTTAACGGTTTTTGGTTATTCGATTGTTTGTAGTTAGCATATGTCCAGTTTCAATTGCTATCTTTGGTTGTTCATAGTATGCCTTGTTTATTTCAGTTATTCAAAACGTGATGTTCTACATGTGCAAGTATGAACTGTGCAGTTCAATTTCATCAATACCAGTTTCAACAATAGCACTATGAATGACTATATTTGGTTGTTGTTAAGCATGTTGTAGCGAGCATATGCCTCTTTTAACTGTTTTTGGTTGTTTGGATCTTTGTAGTTAGCATATGTCCAGTTTCAATTTCTATCTTTCGTTGTTCGTAGTATGCCTTGTTTATTTCAGTTATTCAAAACATGATGTTCTATATGTGCAAGTATGAACTGTGCAGTTCAATTTCATCAATACCAGTTTCAATAATACCACTATTAATGACTATATTTGTTGTTGTTAAGCATGTTGTAGCAAGCATATGCCTCTTTTAACGGTTTTTGGTTGTTCAGTTGTTTGTAGTTAGCATATGTCCAGTTTCAATTGCTATCTTTGGTTGTTCATAGTATGCCTTGTTTATTTCAGTTATTCACAATGTGATGTTCTATATGTGCAAGTATGAACTATGCAGTTCAATTTCATCAATACCAGTTTCAACAATACCACTATGAATGACTATATTTGGTTGTTGTTAAGCATGTTGTAGTTAACATGCCTTTCCATTTTTATTTAACAATAACTAGTGTACTTAGACCTGCACAATACCAGTTTGAATGACTATATTTGCTTGTTGTTAAATGTTAGGCATGTTGCAGTTAACACACCTTTCCACTTCTTGTTTTTCTTAACTAGCGTGCTTAAACCTGCACATTGAAGCTATCATTTGGAGATTATGTTGTCTACCATGGATATATTTGGTTAATGTTTAGCCTGTTGTGCTTAACATGCCTTTAGATGTACTTACACAGGACAATATTGGGAACGATTGCTGTTTTCCATCGAGGTTAGTTTCATCCCATGGCTTATATATACTCACTGTTCAGGATATCGGTAGCTGGTACCATATAGGCTGGGGGCTGATAAGGGATTAATCGGTGAATCAGACATTTAACTGAATACACCTGTAACCCATTTATCGGTAGGTTAACTATGGTCATATCTAATATATCTGAGGCTACATAGCAGCATGCATTGTACTGAATGTCTAAATATGCAATCCTAGGTTACATAGCAACAAGGAAGAGTGTTACCTTAATGTTCTGATGATGTCTAGATATACATAGAAGAGCAGCAGCAACAACAACACAACAGAAGTTAACTGCAGTTAATCGGCCTATATTTGTAACAATGTAATAAACTCCCTCCGCCCCATAATATAAGACGTTAATTCATCCAATATGTGAGTATATTGGATGTAATAAGATCTTATATAATGGGATGGAGGGAGTGTTGTACTACATCATTGTGCAATTGTTGTTTAGCTTCTAATATTAACTTGGTGCTTTTAGGTACATATGTCATTGGTAAAGATCCGTGCTTCGACCCTTTTTGTGTATGGGGCAATGAGATATTCATGAACCAGCATCAAGAGGAAACTGATAAAGATTGTTAGTAAAATGGGTCAAAAGATGGCAATTAAACTATTTGTTTACACTTTATCCAAGACAACAGTGAACTGCAGAATGGTAAGTAAGAACTCTGTAAGCTTCTTTTTACTGTCCATAATGAGTTGTGTTAGATGACAATGTCTGAATCTTTTTTCCTTTGTAGTGGTTCCCAAAGCAGTTTACTCAAGATTTCCTCTCAAACTACATGATTGGTGGCATGCAAAGGTTAAAGTATTTCTACCAGAACACAATGACTATCTAGATGTCCTAATGAAGACAGTGAAGGATGGGTGGTCGGCCATCACAAGGGGTTGGACTAGAGTCGTGCGTGCCTTCTGCATGGAGGAGGGCACAATATGGGCATTCCGCTTCACCTTGTTCAGCAACCAGAATGTCTTTTGCCTCTTTCTTTACCATCTTTAATACAAGTATACAACCCTGGTTCATCATTCTTTATTCGATGCTTATGTAATTCTTTTTTTATGTAATTCTTGAACATATGTACCTGTGAATCGAATAATGCATTGGTTATTGAACCAGATGGATATGAATAAAGTTATAGCCCACTTTCAAATTCAAATTCGGTACAATTTTAAATAGCAGCGATTAAATTAGGGTGAAAATACGCTCTGCAGGTCATTACGCCACACACGGTCTGTAGAAGCACAACGTGTGTGATACACCTCATAATCCGACACATTTCATAGAGAGAAAACGTGTGTGACCTTGAACACAATTGCCGTTTGCAAAGCATGTGTGATGCCAGACAGTATCACAAACGGTGTGAGCAAACGAAATGTTTGTGATAGTCACCTTATCGTACATGCTTTACAATCATGAATTGTTTCTGATGTCGTAAGCATCGTAAATGTTGCACCACAGAATAGCGTGTGCGATAGTTATCCCGTCCAACACTCGTACGACAATCGGACATTTCGTAAACTCATCCGACAAGCGTACGATGATTAACTTATCTTCTTAATTATATAATCGCATATGGTTTGGGAAAAGTGAATGTGTGTGATCGTTTCCTTATCATACATGTTTTACAATCGTGAACTGTTTGTGATGGGGCGCTCATCGTAAATGTTGCACCACAGAATACCGAGTGCGATGGTGATGCGAGCACACACGAGTAGCAAGGACGGAGTGTTTGGGAAAGATGCGGGCATTGCATACGCTTAGTTCTGCGAAACGTATGCTTGCGTGCTCCCTATCGCCGATGGTTTCTGGGTCGTGTGGGAAGGACCCCCCCTATCGCACACACAGACAAGGCGACTGTTTAAAACTCTGTCGCGGAAAGGGGGTAAAAACCGTTTGTATAGCAGGTTGCTGCACCAGTGCAATTTCCGCCCATCATTTTATGTTCTCACCACACGTCTGTTTGACATAGTTTCTTGGCTCAGATCGTGTGGGAGCGACGAGCCAGAGCTCGCCCGCTCTCACCGGAGTTCGCCAGCTCACCCGGAGCGCCACTGCCTCACCCCGCTTCGTCTCGAAGCCACCGACGATTGCCGCCTGTCGGACCAGTGGGAACTAGGGTACCACGGCCCGTCTGCCTCTGGCCCGGAGGACAACGCTTGGGCCGGACCATAAGGGTGGCCCTGCCTCGGCCGCTCTAGAGGAAGCTGCCTCGCGAGGGGCGAGCCTCGCGAGGCCCCTCGCCGCCAGGTCAGGCCCTGCCGAGGCCGCCAAGCACCAGGTTACCTCGCGAGGCTCCCCTTGCGAGGCCTTCTCATGAAGCAGGTCGTACGGCGTCAGCCGCGGGGCTCCGCGCCCAGCACATGGGTGACATCCCGCTGTCAGGATAAGGACGGAGGGGCGTGACCGAGCCCAGTTTCCATTCTGGTGATAAGGGAGCAGCGGCATCTGCCTCCCCCAAAGCAAGTCCAAAGTGTTTCCTCTTTGGTAAAAGAAGATCAGGATGGATCGGCGCACCAGGATGGAGGTCATCGCCAAGCCCACCAGCACGTCAGGAAGACTACTTTATCAGGCGGAGACCGCCTTTAGTCAGGATAAGCCTGTGCGCCTATTCCAGTTTGAATTGCCGCCCTGTGGCCACCCTTTCCAGCTCATATTTTCGGGGAAGAGGACCAAGGCACTACAAAAGGGGCAAGACCGCTTCCATGTAAGGGATCGATTCATTCTCCCCCACACCTCGTGTACCTCGAGCCACAAGCTCTCCATTACAGAGCAATCCAACACAGGTAGGAGTAGGGTATTGCACTGCACGGTGGCCCGAACCTGGGTAGCTCGCGCGTCCCCTTCGTGTCCGGTGAGAGCCAGTGAGCCCGTCGCGATCCCGCCGTAGTTGTCGTCGTGTCGTAGGTCGGCAAGCAAAGCCCCCCAGAGTTCGAACCCTAAGTTCTTGGAGAAGTTTCTCAGACGTAGATCCTAGACTCTGACATTTGGCCCGCCAGGTAGGGGGACTTGCCGTCTTCGCGCCTTCGACCTCGACGTCAGCATCCACATGGACGACGCCGCCGCTTGCCGGGAACGCACTGCGCGCCGAGCCGCCGCCAGGGTCCACGCGGCACCCGCCGCCCGAGGTGCCCCTGGGCGGCGCCCTCGCGCCGCCACCGAGCCTGTTGGGGAGCGGGTGGCCTCCTCCGCCCACCCGTCGGTGAACGAGCAGGAGCACGGCCGCTCCGCCGGCACCTCCTCGCTTGCGCGTCGCGACCCTCCCGCTCCGCACGCCGCGTTGCTCATGGCGTAGGAGCTGCTGCGCTATCGTCCCACCGAGGACGGCTATGACACCTGGCTCGGGCGCATCACCGAGCTCATCGACGCCGCGCGCGATGGCCAGGCGCCTTCCCGCTCCCTGCCTGCTCCGCCGTCCCGCGCCGACCGGGCCAGGCACGACGCGCCTCCTCCTCCTCCGGACCGCGACGTGGCTGAGCGCCGCCCCGCAGCGCGCACCCCAGAGCCGTCCCGTGGCTCGCTCAAGCCGGACAGCGACGGCAACAGCTGCCAGATCGTCCGCCGCGCACGCCCGGACGCGCGCGTGGTCCCCGAGAAGGCGCGCAACCGCCAGGACCGCGTCCTCCATGACGTCGCCATGGCTGGGCGCCAGAACCGCGCGGCCCTCGATGGTGGCGCCGTCACCAACGGGGGCTACCTGACCCTCGCCCCCGAGCTACACCGCGTGGTGTGGCCCAACAAGTTCAAGCCAGAGCTCCCTCCGCGCTACGATGGCAGCGCTAACCCCACGGAGTTCCTCCTGCTCTACACCATCAGCATCCAGGCCGCAAAGGGGGACGACCGGGTCATGGCGAACTTGTTCCCCATGGCCCTCAAGGACGCTGCGCGCTCATGGCTCATGAACCTCCCTGAGGCATCCATCTCTTCGTGGGAGGACCTGTGCAAGCAGTTTGTCGCCAACTTCAAGGGCACGAGCGACCGTCCCCTCACGCTCAACGACTTGCGGGCCGTGCGCCAGCGCCCTGGTGAGCCCTTTCGCAAGTTCATCCAGCGCTTCAGCCAGGTGCGGCACAGGATCCCAAAGGCCTCCGACGCCGCGATCGTCTCCGCCTTCACCAATGGCGTCACGGACGTGAAGATGTGCGAGAAGCTCTCAGTCAGGGACGAGCTCGACTCCGCAGTAGAGTTGTTCATCCTCGCCGACCGTTGTGCCAAGGCCGAAGAGGGATGCCTCTTCCTCCACAATGACATTGACGCTGAGCCTGGCGTGGCAAAACCCAAGGGCAAGGACACCAAGCGCAAGGGCCATGTCGTGCTCGCGGTGAAGCCGGACTACAAGCGCGGCCGCGACCGCGGCGAGGCCAAGAAGGACGACCGTCCTCTCTACGCCTACCACAATGTGAACTCCCACAGCACAGAAGACTGCCACGAGCTCAAGCTGCTTCGCTAGGGCCGCGGTGGCGGCAGCGGAGGTGGCCGCTGGGGCGACAACCACAACAACGGCGCCGGCGATAACAACCGTCAGGGCTGGCAGAACCAGCCGCGACAGGCTGACCCTCAAGCCAACGCCGCCCCAATACGCGCCAACGACTCCCCTCTCGTTGAGAACGCTGGGGGCTACCAAGAACCCCGCAGGGTGGCCTGCATCCTCGGCGGGGCCCAGACCCCTCCATCCAACCGCTAATTCAAGCAGTTCTCTCGGGAGGTGAACGCGGCCCTCCCGGCGCTCGAGTCCGCCGGCCGCCTCAAGTGGTCTGAGTTCCCCATCGCCTTCGACACCAACGACCACCCAAGTCCACGAAGGCCGTGGGTGCCATCCCCCTGCTGTGTACGCCTACCATCAGCAATGTGGCCATCACCAAAATGCTCATCGACGGTGGAGCAGGCCTCAACGTACTCTCTGTGGAGACCTTCGAGACGCTCCAAGTGCCCTACGAGCGCCTGATGCCCACCAGGCCCTTCTCGGGCATCACCGACGGCTCCACTGTCCTCCTGGGGCAGGTGCGCCTTCCCGTCACCTTCGGCACCCGCAAGAACTACTGTACGGAGTTCATAGTCTTCGATGTGGCTCACATCAGCCTGCCTTACAACACCATCTTGGGCTACCCGGCGCTCTCCAAGTTCATGGCCGCGACCCACCACGTCTACGGCCTCGTCAAAATGCCCGGCTGCAGCGGTACCCTCACCGTCCGCTGCGATGAGAAGGATGCGTTGCACACCCTCGAGCACGCCTACAAGACTGCCTCCACCGCGTACCCGACCGATGAGGATGTGCCTGGGCCTGCCGAGGAGACGCCCGTGAAGAAGAAGCCCCTGCTCTCTCAGGAGCGGGCCGAGTTCAAGAAGGCGTCGCTGGATGGGGGCAAAGCAGGCCCCTCCCTCGCCGTCAGCGGCGGGCCCTTCCCCAAATAGGAAGGCGCGCTCATCACCTTCCTCCGGGCAAGCCCTGATGCGTTGGCTTGGACAGCATCAGGCGCGCCCGGCCTACCGAGGGAGGTGATCGAGCACCACTCAGCCGCGTGCCAGAGCGTGCAGCCCATCAAGCATAAGGAATGGCGTTAGGCGCCCGAGAAGCAGGAAGTTCACAAGCCCCAGGATGCTGGAATCGCCCGTGAAGCTCCCCACCCCAAGTGGATCGCCAGCCTCACCCCCGTCGCCAGGCCGTGTGGTAACGCGCGCATGTGCATCGACTTCATCGCCCTCAACCAGGATCGTCCCGCGGGCCCCTTCCCTCCTCCGCGATCGACCAGACCGCGGGCTCGCCCTGGCTCATGCGTATACCGTTCGGCCTGGAGGGTGTCGGAGCCACCTTCACGAGGCTGATGCGCATGAGCTTGGAGTCCCACATCGCAAGGAATATGGAGGTGGTTAACACCCGCCCCCGGCCCACCGCGGCCCTACTCGTGACGAAGGAGGGTGTTCTGGTACAAAACACATGGAACACCCGCCATCACCGTAAGTTCTATCCGTACCCCACGAATACGAGCGACATGGAGCTGTACACGCTCCGGGGCTCTCTCTACCCGTGCTGCCTCCGGCACGTGAGAGATCCTTCCCACTCTTGTGGAAGCCCCATGCTCAGCGCTGGCGGCCTACTTACCTGAGGGGCCCTCGGCAGTCACATCCTCAAGCTGACCCGTGTCGAACACGGCAGCATGTATCTTTCTGTTATGCAATGAACATCAGTAAAGCTTATTTCCTCCAAAACCCTGTGTGCTTGCAGCTAAGAGTGCCCCAGTAGGGGAGCGCGCTCGTGGTCTCACCCGTGCCTGTCACGCGAGCGGGGGCTGGGCACGGTGTCTGTGCTTGGGTCAGTCCCAGCAGCACTGGAAAACCCAAGCGACTGAGCTCTGGCTCGCGGGCCTGCTCCCGTGTACGTCACCTCACCAGGTCCTTGGTGCTCTTGTCTCCTCGCATAACACCCACAGGCGACCTCGCGAGCGCGCCCTGCTGCACTACTTGCGAAAACTTGGTAGTTTCCCTGGTGCAGGATACCGAAGGCCTCAGGAGCCCCCCTCGGGAGGCCTCGCGAGCGGCGTCCTATGGGCGGAAGGCCTCACGAGGGACTGCGCCTCACGAGCCGCACCCTGCGAAGGACTCACCCCAAACTGCACGCCTCGAAGGAGCTAAGTCTAAAGCACCCCTCGGGTCTTCTCCCTCTCGTTTCTCTCTCGTGGCATCCTGATTTCCTTGGCACGAGCCGCCTGCGCATCAAGGGGGGGACCCTGAGCATCGCGCCTCAGGGACTCCTACCAGCCCTAAGAGCCCTACACCCTCTGGCCTTGCCGAGCGCACGCTCTGGGCATACCAGTGCGGTTGTAGCCCGCCTCGGGGCCTGGGTCCCAGCGACATAAGGAATGAAGGCAATGTAAAAGGGAAATAAAGGCCTCGAGAGGAAAACAAAAATGCATAAATCATTAAGTGCTTAAAGCAAAAGTACCATGCAAAGGTTTTCACGCCCCCACGGGGCCGCGTCTACCCTATTACAGCAACAGGTCAAGGAGAATTTAGGCACGTGAGGCACCGCCGTTGCCGCTCTCACCATCGTCGCGAGGGGGCTCGCCACCACCGCCGCTGACCTCGGGCTCAAAGGCGTACATCCTGATGAAGCCAGCCACGTGCTCCCTCACAGCCTCCTCGAGGGCTTCGCAAAGCTCCGCCGGGACAGGGGTCACCACCTGCCCGAAGTCGAAGCGACCGTCGAGGCGGAGAAGGTTGCTGAAAAGTCGCGTTGTCGCCTGGGTCAGCAGGTCGCGGCACGCTTCCTCGACGGTGGCGTTCATATCCAGCAGCTGCTTCTTGAGGTCCTCAACCTCGGCCTAGAGCTCGTCCTGCTTGGCCGCGAGGCTCCTCTGCTCGTCGAGAGTGGCCTGGGCGGCCGCCAGCTCACGCTCCTTCGCCAGTAGGCGCTCCCGTTCTACCTCCTGCGCGGACGCGGATGTCGCGAGCTCGCGTTCCCGGGTCTTGGCGTTCGCCTCGCGGGTAGCGACCGCCTCCTGGCGCCTCAGGACCTCCTTCTCGTGCTTCGGAAGCTCAGCTTCGCGGGATGTGAGCCGGCCCTTGCGGGCCTCAGCGGCCTCCTCCCGCGTCTTGAGCCGGCGCTCATGTGAAGCAGCCTACTCCTGGAGTGTCTTCTCGTAAGCATCCGCCTCCTCCCGCTGCCGCTTGGCCTCCTGGGCATCTTCGAGGGCCTTTGTGAGGGACGCCTGGGCATCTTTGGCGAGCTGCTCGTGCTGCGCCTATGCCTCCTCGTCCCGCTGGCGGTCGAGCTTCGCCACCTCCCGAAGCTGGCTCCACCCCTCCGCCAGCCTCCGCCGCTCCTCCGCGCAGAGCTCCGCCTCCTTCCTGAGCTCACCTTCGAGGGCCTCGAGGGCCGCCCTGACGCTATTGATGGCCCCACCCTAGGGCGCGGTGCTGCTCTTCCCCAGCACCAAGGCGCGACTCGCCCGGACCTCCTCGTCGCCTGCCGCCGTCGTCGGACGGGAGGGCACGATCACGAGCCCCTTCGGCAGCCCCACGTTGTCGCCCCTAGCAGGGGTCGCGCTCGCCGTCTGGCGTGGGGGCCCAGGATGGCCTCCCCCGGTGCCAGCGGCGTCGCCTCGTGCTCTGGCGTCGCCTTGAACACCTCGAGCTTCGGGCGCCCGGGCCCGGAGACGGTTCCCGCGAAGGCTGCAGTGGCCTCCGCCGCAGAGGGCATGGTGCGCTGGGAAGAGGTCGGCGTCTCGCCCCCCTTTCCCGCCATCTCGACACCGGCGATGGGGGCCGCCTCAGGAGGCACCACCGCAGCAGGCCTGGGAGGCGTCGCCTCGCTCAGGGGGGTCGCCTCCGCGCGCCCCTGGGGGAGCGCCCCCCGGCCATCGGTGGCCACGCCCTCGCTCTCAAGCCGCAGCTCGGCCTCCTCACTGCCTCCCGCTGGTTTCGCCGCCAGGTGCGCCGGCATGGCAGGCGAGGCGGTCTTCAGAGGAGGGAGGGCCCCTCGACCTTGGCCTTCTTCCTCTTGGTCTTCTCCTTCTCCTCGGCGGCCAACTCGAGGCTCCTGCGCAGGCGAAAACTCATCAGGGCCGCAGCAGCCAGGAAGTAGGGATCGGTAGGAAGGGGCGGAGGAACTTACTCATCCTTGGGGTTCCAGTACCTCCTCTTCCGCTCCTTGATGGCGTCGCTGCCGCCGCTGCCTCCTTCACGCAGTGCGCCTGGGCGGCCACCCAAGGGCGCGGCGCGAGTCCTGTCGGAGTCGGCGTCCACGGTGGTCCCCTCCGCCCACTCCTCGAGGGGCTCGTCGACCTCCGTGGCACCGTCTCCTCCATCCCTCGTCGGCACGGGCCTGGCCGGCACAACGTGAAACGCATCCCCGCCGTCACCCTCATCCTCGCCCAGCCGAAGCCGGTGACGCGCCGGCAGGGACGGAGGGGGTGGCGGGGACGATTCCTCACTGCTCTCCTTCCTAGAGTCGGAGGCCTCGTGGTCGCCCGAGGCGGACCCCGCCTCCGAAGAATCCTCGAGAAGCTTCTCAGGCTCCTCGAGATCCGTCCGGACCAGCCTCCACTAGTCGAACTGGGGCATCGCCGCGACCAGCTCAACCTTGTTGGACCAGCGGTGCACCGGGCGGGCGTCATAAGGCATCTCCGCTACCTCCCCTAGAAATAAAACTTCCCAAGCTTCGACCACTGCTTCGGCCAAGAGGGACTCCTGTGCCAGCCGGATCCGGTCTTCGGCTCCGGTAATCTCCCACACAGGGTGCGAGCGCTTCTGCAGGGGCGCGATGCGGCAGCGGAGGAATTCCTTGGTGATCATGCCCGCCGTGAGCCCGGCCTCACGCAGCTCTGCCAGCCTCACTAGGATCGGCCCCAGGGCAACGCCGCTGAGCTTCTTGTGCTCCTAGCGGGGGATCTTCTTGGCCGGCTCGGTAGGGACCGCCAGGAGAGGACTGGCCCGCAGGGCACCAACATAAACCCAGCGCGACCTGAAGTTCTCCACCTTCTTCAAGATCTTCATGTCGATGAAGACCTTGCGCATCTCGTCGTCGATGTGGAAGGAGGCACTTCCAGAGCGGTGGTTTCCCGAGGAAAAAACCCGCAGGCTATAAAAGGTTCGGAAGAGCGCCACGGACGGCATCACTCCCAGAAAGGCCTCGCAGAGGTACGTGAAGAGAGCAAGGACGAGGATGGAGTTGGGGTGAAGGTGGAGAAGACAAATCTCGTAGTGCTCGAGGATGGAGAAGAGGAAGTCGGAGAAGGGCGGCGCCAGCCCGGCGAAGAGCGAGTGGAAGAAGATGGGGACCACCGTGGGTCCGAGGTCTCATCGTGGGTGCGAGCCTGGCCAGATCTTGGTGGCGCCTCCTTCGAAATGCGTGGAGGCCAACAGGGGGCGGGCCTTGGCTAGCCCATTCTCGATGGTGATGGTGACTGGCAGCAGGGCCGGACCGAGCTCCGCCGTCGGGGCGCTCTTGCTGGAGGAGGCCTCGGCGGTCGCGGGTTTCTTGCCTGGGGCCATGGCGGTGGAGAGATTGGAAGTTGCAGGAGGAGGAACAGAGGAGCTGCTCACGCGAGATGGAGGGCGACATGGAGACGGGGGGCAATGATGTGTCTGCGCCCTGCGCGGGCAGGCTTTATCGCCAGGACGGCGGTTACCGAGGCGTCGTGGGGAGTGGGGGTGACCCGCCCCGTAAAAGCCGCCACGTGTCACCTCTGGGCCCGGCAGCTCAATGGGCCCCGCGTCATTTCGTCCCTAACGGGTGGAACATGCGCGCCGCGGGCCCGGGGGCTACTGTCGGCCCAGTGGGAACCAGGGTACCACGGCCCGTCTGCCTCTGGCCTGAAGGACAACGCTTGGGCCGGCCCATAAGGGTGGCCCTGCCTTGGCCGCTCCGGGGGAAACCGCATCGCGAGGGGCGAGCCTCGCGAGGCCCCTCGCCGCCAGGTCAGGCCCTGCCGAGGCCGCCAAGCACCAGGTTGCCTCGCGAGGCCTTCTCATGAAGCAGGTCGTACGGCGTCAGCCGCGGGGCTCCGCGCCCAGCACATGGGTGACGTCCTGTTGTCAGGATAAGGACGGAGGGGCGTGACCGAGCCCAGTTTCCATTCTGGTGATAAGGGAGCAGCGGCATCTGCCTCCCCCAAAGCAAGTCCAAAGCGTTTCCTCTTTGGTAAAAGAAGATCAGGATGGATCGGCGCGCCGGGATGGAGGTCATCGCCAAGCCCACCAGCACGTCAGGAAGACTACTTTATCAGGCGGAGACCGCCTTTATTCAGGATAAGCCTGTGCGCCTGTTCCCCTTTGAATTGCCGCCCTATGACCACCCTTTCCCGCTCACATTTTCGGGGAAGAGGACCAAGGCACTACAAAAGGGGCAAGGCCGCTTCCATGTAAGGGATCGATTCATTCTCCCCCACACCTCATGTACCTCGAGCCACAAGCTCTCCATTACAGAGCAATCCAACACAGGCAGGAGTAGGGTATTACACCGCACGGTGGCCTGAACCTGGGTAGCTCATGCGTCCCCTTCGTGTCCGGTGAGAGCCAGTGAGCCCGTCGTGATCCCGTCGTAGTTGACGTCGTGTTGTAGGTCGCCAAGCAAAGCCCCCCAGAGTTCGAACACTAAGTTCTTGGAGAAGTTTCTTGGACACAGATCCTAGACTCCGACAGCGCCACCACCATCGTGACCCCCTCGACGAACTGCACCTCCCCGACCACACCGCAATCGCCGGAGACCCCTGCAGCCGCCACCCGCTTCAACCCGATGGCCACGCCATCGTCGTTGATGCCAACCTCCACCACGGTAAGCCTCGGCCATCCTTAACCGTCTGATCGTCGATATAGGGCATAGATTAGATTAGGTTTTGTTTTTTAGATCAAATTGTTTTTTATTAAGTTCCGGCTGTCGGTCGTTTAACCGTCGCAGCAGACAGTTTTCAGCCAGTAGTAGTGCGCCATGTGGCCAAGGGCCCAGATACAATTTTTTTCTTTACAGAATAGCCCTTGATTTTCAAATAGCTACATCTTTTTACCCGTTTGTCCAAATTCGATGAAACCAACACCCAAATTTTCATATGAACCAATCTATCCAGTGAACCTATCTAATCAACTTTCCCCAACTTTCAAATTTGAATTTGTTCAGATTCAAATATAATCTTCTTTTGATCATAACTTTAAAACCATTGATCTGTTTTAGTTGATTCCTTTTGCACTATAAAACCCTAATCATAATCTATCGTCCTGAGCCATGATCATGCTATTCCCTCACAATTAGGATCTGACATTGCAAAATAATTTGATGTGTTTTCTTTTGGAGTTTTTGCAATCTTTCTTTGCCATTTTTCATTTGGAGTTTTGGATGATTACTTATGTGCCTTTGTTTGTTTACGATAGATTGTCCGGAGTGCGAAGCTGAGTATTAACAATCTCTAGAGTTTGAAAATCATCATCAAGCCAAGTTACAGCTTGATCATACCCCCTTTTATACCTATGTTTTCTATGCATTTAGTCCTTTTCAATAGTATGCATGAGTAGGATTATAGGCTATGATATATACACCTAGTAGTTCATTGAGGTAGGTCTCGATCGTACATCATTGTCACCACCGTGCAGAATTATATTGCTTCGCTAAAGTAGACGGGGATTGGGAAGTGATTCATTATGAGGTATGAGTGACAATGTAGTAAACAGGACCAAGATACTTAATGAACTACCTAGGTGAAATTGGTTTGAATGGTGGCGAAGTACAGTGTTAGCATTCATGGGGGATACATGGGAGTTCACACTAGTGGTCCATTCGCTTAGGCTCAAAGGGATCAATCTTGTTTCATAACTAGAAGCTTATGTGTGCAGCCACAAGCTACTATGGGCGGTTGACTAGGTTGTAGTGACTCTTACTTGGTAGTGCTACGAGAAGTAGATATAAGTAGGTGGGATGGGCACTATGAGAGTTAAGGGAAACTCATCTGAAAGACCATGTCTCGATCTTCTAGTTCACATACAATCGAGTGTGATGAGCTACAAAGAAGGTGATCGAGTCTTGTGGGGAACATGCGCAAACCTTTACAGAGTGTAAAACTAATCGATTAGCCATGTCCCCGGTTACGGGACAATTTGAGCATCTAGAAGTGGGAATGTCGAGAGATCTCACCACCTTTAACAAATTGAATGGGTTTGATAGTTGGGGGTAGATTAACCATGTCCCCGGTTATGGACAGGAACTTTGGGAGTAGATTGAGTTGGGGGTACCATCTCAATCATATGCTAGTATTAGAGGTAGAAAAATCTTTTGATAGTAGGGAAAAATTGGCTTTATGCAAATTAAAACTTAGAAACTTCCACCAGCCAAATTGCATGTACAAGTAGGACTTTTATACTCTCATGTGGTGTTACTTGCGAGTACATTCCATGTACCGACCCACACGGCTGCAACGTTTTATGTTGCAGAGTTTATAGATGAAGAGTTAAGGTATGAAATAGGGTCATGATGTCTACACTCAACTTTGCCGTTGGCGTTGATGGGACTCCACATTCTTTATTGTTGTTTCTGCTGTGTATTCTAGCCCAAGGGCTATAAGGTAATAAATACTCTAGAATTACGTTACTTTTAAACATGTGATTTTGTGGTTTTTCATCGAGTACTGTGTGTGCTAGCTACTTATCCAGGGATAGCATAGAAGCACATGATATATGGATCCTTATTAGAACTGGGTCGTTACAAGATGGTATCAGAGCACATGCTGACTGTAGGTCGTGACCCTAGGGATTGGAAAGCCATTGGGAAGTCTTATTGCCCTAAAAGTATTATTTTGGAAAAAAAATCCATTACTACTCATCTTTTCTAAGCTTTATGAAATATTCCCATTTACCTTTGAAAAGTTAAACTATCCCCGTTCCACTTTGACCACATGAGAGGATCATCTTATGCCACATCGAGAATGACAAGATGTTGGACAACTCGTGGCCAGTTCAGAACCCGAAGAACTACACCATGAATTTTGAAGAATTCAAGCTACAAGCATTCAAGACTTGAAGACTCGAAGAATTTGAAGAGCTGAAGAATTCCAAGATTCATATGACCTTTAGAAGACACAACACCTATATTATACAATCGTTACAAATGGTGATTTATGGGTTGTCATTTTTATGGTTTTGCTGACAGAAACAAATAAAACCTATTTTCTAAAATATTTTGTTTGTATGGGTATCTTTCTCCCTCTCTCTCCAATCTTATCTCATCCAAACCCAAAACCCTTGGACCCAATCAATGTTGTAGGGAGATGAACTCATATTTTCTGGATCGATGACTCAGTTGGAGATGGAACAATGGATTCAGAACATGGAGGATCACATGAAGGACAACAGTGTTGAAAGAAATGATATGGTCCAATACTCTCTTCGGTACTTTGAAAAAGGTTCTACTACTTGGCGAAGGATGTACCAAGCTATTAATGGATGGAATGGAGCAATCACTTGGGAGGAATTCAAGATGACTCTGCAAAAATCTGGTCTTGTCACCCAGAAACTGAAGCCTTGTGGCGATGACATGAAGAAACCCTATGCATGCAAAATTTGTGGTGAAATAGGACACACCTATGAGGAAAATCAAGTTGAATTCCCTTGCTGCGAAGGAAGTCACCCAACCGAAGAATGTCCCGCTATGCAGGTTACTTGTTTCTTGTGTGAAGGAACTACCCACTACCCTGCTCGGTGTCACATTTACCCCATGGTACAACAAGCTATCCAGCAACAGAAGGATGGAATAAAAGAAGATCGGAAAGTACATATGGAAGTACATGTGATGAAGGAAGATGCTAAAGACCCACTTGAAGGAACCTCAACCAAAGTCTGCACCAAGTCATGCTATTCATGTAGAGAAGTAGGACATATTTCACAGAATTGCATGAAGAAGAGGAAGGAGTATCTGGGTGAATTTCCGACAACGGAAGTGAATTATGACAAACAAGAAATAGAAGATTTAGTCAATATGGAAAGGTCAAGGAAGAGAAACAAGGCATCTCGAAGCGTCATGTGATGGCATTGCAACAAGGAAGGACGCTACACTCCTGGTTGTTCCTGTAAGGACTATGGTCAGCCTGCAAGACGAGGAGCCCATACAAAGAGGACTAAGAGGAAGACTCAAGATTTGCAGAAGAAGCCCTACACCATGGAGAATACGATGTCCACCAAAGACGTCCAGAGTATAGAGAAGAAGAATGCAACCCAAAGACCCAAGAAGGGAAATGGTGAGAACAACGTCTATCCCGAGAACATCCCAATTTCTGCAAAGAAGGACCTGAGTCAACTCATATGTTATAGGTGCAAGGATCCATGGCACTACTCCAGCGAATGCCCAGAAAGGAATCCAAGTCCCCATGGAGCTTATGTAGTCACAATAAAACCCCGAGACTTGTGAGGAGTAATCTGTTTCCGCTGTAAGGAAGTAGGGCACTTTGCCAAAGAATGTCCCAACGAGAAGAAGGCTTGTGCAGAGTAGTTGAGTTTGTGATATTGGAATAAGTCATGCAATTAGTGTAATAGAAAAACATTTTTATAATATGGAGATGTTGAATGGAAATATGTAATGAAAAGCTATGAGATTGTAATGGACAATTAGAGAGCCAATAAAGTTAGTATGTGCCATTCAGCATGGAATAACCACATGTGTGAATTGGATGTTTATGATTTTTTGCTCTATAAGCAAAGGGTGTGATCATGTTAAGAGATACGAGAAATGTGGTTTATGGATGACCATAGTGCATTGAATTTTAAGGGTGGAAGTACCCTATACCACTACCCAAAGAATGAGCAAAGTGTTAACCATGTCAGACCTTAGAATGGAGTTTGGACAAGCTTCATTTGATGACATGATAATTTGCTCCAAGACTAGGAAAGGATGAAGTACAATTGGATTTAAGAATACTAAGAAAGCTTAATGTAGAATAGTGAAAAATTGCTCAGGGATGAGTTCAAGCTTGACAAGTGATGAGGTGGACCACAACCCACATGTACTAGGATCAGACAAGAAGCAAGCACAATCTTGCTGAAGGAAGAATCTTGAAGGAAGCTACAACTCATCAGCAGACGTTTAATAGGATTTATGTAAACCTCATAGTTGTGAAGTAATGATAGATATTTTGTTTGGCTTGCAAAATCAACAGATTTACCCGAACTTAGTTCGTGGTCAAGAAAAATCTGCAATGTTTGTAAGGACGCCAGAATGTTAGAATGTGAGATTCGCTAAACCATATACAAGGTAATGATTTGGGTGCGACATGGATTGGCCACCATGACAACTACTCTTATTATTCACTCTTGCCATATGGGATGGTAAATCTAGAGTGACTTACCTATAGTAGAGAGACGACGATGTTAAGCCTAATTAAACCTTAAAATGCTATGACAACTAACCCTTGTACAAGGCAACCGCTGCCAACAGTAGGTTATACTGTGATATTGAACCAAGACTCGTTTTCTGCAGGAACCCCAATAGGAGTATACTTGATGACCACCATGGGAATATCGAGAGTTGTTTAGTATTGGTGCAAGACCCATCAGCTAAGAAGGTTTAGTATTTCGAAGGGCACTCATTTGAAGGGACTCAAATAGAGGAAGCGTAGGGAATATACCTGAAGAATGTCATTTGAAGGAAATTATTCAAAAGATGTGAGAAGACCAATGGTGTCAACACTAAGCAAGAAGTACATGAGTTATGGATGGACCCGTGACTCTCATTCTAAGGGTCATAGCAACCTGACTCTCGGAAAACCAACGGATATTCAAGGAGACCCTGAACCTAACCATTTGCTTTAGCCTCTTCGAATATCGAGGGCGAGATTCATTTTAAGGGTGGTAGATTTGTAACATCCCAAAATTCAGAATTTTGGAATGATATATAACTAAATATAAAATGATGATTGCTTTCTTGTTGCTATTTGAATTTGAGTGGAATTTGAAACTTTTGAGAGTTTAATTGAATATTCAAATGAGAGGGAATAAAAGGACTTTCCCAAAAGATTCACTTTTGATCTTATTTGAAATGTTATATTTAAAACAATGCCAACTCAACAAAAAAAATCTAATGAGTGGAGGTAATATGACACCTTCAATATAGAAAGAGTTGGAAAAGTTCTAAATATCAAATTGGATCTTAATTTTGGATTTATTTGAATACTTTTTTCCACTCAAGAAAGAATTTATGAGAGAAGATAACATGACTTCTTCATTATAAAAGAGAGTTGGAAAAAATATTTGAATTTTATTTGGAATTTTTGAAGTTAATTGAGGATTATTTTAATACTCCAATTAACTCTGTTGCAAAAATATTATTTTCAAAAATAGCATTTAGGCTAGAGGAAATAGTTCACATGAATCCAGGTGAGATTAGGGATTTTTGTGAATTTTATTTGTATTTATTAGGACGCATAAACCCCTTGTCGTGGTAAAATCACGACAGATGCCATAGGATGGCTAAAAGTGGGGGGCAGCGTAAGGACGCCAGTGGGTTCCGGAGGCGAGATCGGCACGAGCAAGTGTGTGACACACGAGACGTACCCAGGTTCGGGGCCCTCCGAGGAAGGTAACACCCCTAGTCCTGCCGAATGCACTAGAGTGGATCACAAGGTTTACAATGGTGCTCCTGGAGCTGTTTGGGTGGAGGAGGAAGGAGCTAGCTCTCCTCCTTGCCTCTCGTGTGTGAGTGTGTGTGTGTGTGTGTATGCAGAAAGAGTCGACCCCAGCCCGAGGGGCTCCTGGGAGGTCTTATAGGTCGACCTCCTAGGGTACGAGTGATAGGATAAGAGGGACGAGGCCGAGCACCCAGGAGCATGCCGACGAGGGAGGCATACTGGGACACCTTATAATCTGGTGCCCAGGGGGCAAGGAAGGGCCCGCGGAGCCTAACAACACTGTAGATGACAACGCGTGACGTACGCATAGTGCCCCACTATTCGTCAACAATGCACTGCTGTAGGGTACTGTCGTCTCGTCCGGGCATGTCCGATGGGACGTCGTAGTTGACTCCGGGCAGCCGGCCGGCGGGAGCAGCCAGCCGCTGGAGCAGGCTGGAGCAGCCGGCCGGGGCAGGCGGGCAGCCGGCCCGGCTCGCCGCCTTGGGACTACCCGGGGGTCATCCCCCCCGACACCCCTCTCTGTTTATTTTTATTTTTTTAAAAAGAATTTTTTTTCTAGACCTAAACTGCTCCAAGCCCAGGCGCTAGCCGCCAGCCCACCTTGCACTTTCAACCTCAGTCTATTTAACTCGCCGAAGCGGTACGTGCTACCCACAACCGTCTGATCTAAAGCCGATCCAACGGCCCAAATGCATCCTCTTCTCTCTCTCTCGCAGCCGCCGACAGGCGAGACCCGCCTGTCAGCTTCGTCCTCGATCCCGAGTCGGAGTCTGTCGCGTCCATGCCTCGCCGTCCGAGATCAAATGAACTCGGCAATCTATCTCCACGTGACCCCTTCGCCGCGAAAGCCCTCGTATAAATACCCCACGACCCCGGCAGTCTATTGCACCAAACCATAGAAACCAACGCCGCCTCCACCGCCCACGAAATCGATTCCGATCTCTGACACCGAAGCTCTCTGCCCCTCCATTTTGTCGCCGGTAAGCCGCCCCAGCCTCCCAATTTCTGCTCATCGCTTTATCTTCTCACTGCAGGTTTGTTTGACATAGTTCCTTGGCCCAGATCGCACCGGAGTGACGAGCCAAACCTTGCCCGCTCTCGTTGGAGTTCGTCAGCTCACCCAGAGCACCACCTCCTCATCCCGCTTCATCCCGACGACGTCGACGATCGCCGCCACCACCACCATGACCCCCTCGACGAGCAGCACCTCCCCGACCACACCGCCGTCGCCGGAGACCCCTGCAGTCGCCACCCACTTCAACCAGACGTCCACAGCATCGTCGCCGATGCCAACCTCCGCTGCGGTAAGCCTCGGCCATCCTTGACCGTCTGATCGTCGATCTAGGGCATATATTAGATTAGGTTTTGTTTTTTTAGATCGAATCATTTTCCATTAAGTTCCGTCCGCCCGTCGTTTAAGCCTCGCAGCGGACAGTTTTCAGCCAGTAGCAGTGCGCCACATGGGCAAGGACCCAGATGCAATTATTATTTTTCTTTATAGAATAGCCCCTCATTTTCAAATAGCTATATCTTTTTACCCGTTTGTCCAAATTCGATGAAACCAACGCCCAATTTTTCATATTGAACCCATCTATCCGGTGAACCTATCAAATCAATGTTTTGCGACTTTCAAATTTGAATTTGTTCAGATTCAAATCTAACCTTTTTTTATCATAACTTTTAAACCGTAGATCTGTTTTAGTTTATTATCTTTGCACTTTAAAACCCTAATCATCATCTATCATCCCGAGCCATGATCACACTATTCCCACACAATTAGGACCTGATCTTGCAAAATAATTTGATGTGTATTCTTTTGGAATTTTTGCAATCTTTCTTTGCCTTTTTCTTTTGGAGTTTTGAATGATTGCTTATGTGCCTTTGCTTTCTTACGATAGATTGTCCGAAGTGCGAAGCCGAGTATGACCAATCTCTAGAGTTTGACAATCATCATCAAGGCAAGTTACATCTTGATCATACCCCCTTTTATACCTATGTTTTCTATGCATTTAGTCCTTTCAGTAGTATGCAAGAGTAGGATTATATATGATGGCTATGATATATACACCTAGTAGTTCATTGAGGTAGGTCTTAGCCGTACATCATTGTCGCCACCGTGCAGAATTATATTGCTTCGCTAAAGTAGACAGGGATTGGGAAGTGATTCATTATGAGGTATGAGTGACAATGTTGTAAACAGGACCAAGATAATTAAAGAACTACCTGGGCGAAATTGGTTTGAATGGTGGCGAAGTATAGTGTTAGCATTCATGGGGAATCCATGGGTGTGCACACTAGTGGTCCATTCGCTCAGGCTCAAAGGGATCAATCATGTTTTCATAACTAGAAGCGTATGTGTGCAGCCACAAGCTACTATGGGCTCTCGCTTGCTTGACTAGGTTGTAGTGACTCTTACTTGGTAGTGCTACAAGAAGTAGATATAAGTAGGTGGGATGGGCACTGTGAGAGTTAAGGGAAACTCATCTAAAAGACCAAGTCTCGATCTTTCATTTCACATACAATCGAGTGTGATGAGCTACAAAGAAGGTGACCGAGTCTTGTGGGGAACGTGCGCAAATCTCTACAGAGTGTAAAACTAATCGATTAGTCGTGTCCCCTGTTACGGACAATTTGAGCATCTAGAAGTGGGAATGTCGAGAGATCTCACCACCTTTAATTAATTGAATGGGTTTAATCAACTCTGGGAGTAGATTGAGTTGGGGGTACCATCTCAATCATATGCTAGTAGTAGAGGTAGAAAAATCTTTTGATAATAGGGAAAATTTTGACTTTATGCAAATTAAAACTTAAAAACTTCCACCAGCCAAATTGCATGTACAAGTAGGACTTCTATACTCTCGTGTGGTGTGGCGTGACTTGCCAGTACATTCCATGTACTAACCTACACGGCTGCAACATTTTATGTTGCAGAGTTTACAAAGAGTTAAGGTATGAAATAGAGTAGTGATTTCTACACTAAATTTTGTCGGTGGCTTTGATGGGACTCCACATTCTTTATTGATGTTTCTGATGTGTATTCTAGCCCAAGGGCTATAAGATAATAAATACTCTAGATTTATGTTACTTTTTAACATGTGACTTTGTGCTATTTCATCTAGTACTGTGTGTGCTAGCTACTGATTAAGGGATAGCACAGAAGCACAGGAGACTTGGATCCTTATTGGAACCAAGTCGTTACATTGGGATACTATTTTCCGTCGATTTTCACATGAGATTTCATTTTAGCGATCTAGTTGTCCAAGCGCTACCATAGTTTTGTGTCATGTTTTTGATGTTTTTATGTGGTTGTTTGTCCTTTTCTTTCTATTTTCTTTTTTATTTTCCTTTTACAATTTTTCTTTCCTTTTTGTAAAATAAGCATTTTTTTACAAATACACGAACATTTTGTAAAGTTTGAGATCAGTTTTAAAATAACATGATTATATTCAAAAATAGTTGAACACATTTTTTAATTCTATTGTCATTTTCTTCATTAGATCTATTACAAAAACTATGAATATTTTCAAGTTACATAAATATTTTTTAACAGGTGAACATATTTTTTACATCATGTACATGATTCTTAAAAATAGGAAACAATTTTCTAGTTAAGTTTTCTTTGTAATAGTGAACACTTTTTTTTTAGAAAAAATAACATTTTTCTTATCATTAAAAATTATATAAATAATTAGAATTGGGGTCTTATAAGAAAAAAAGAAAAAACAATCATACATGTTGATTGGCTGCCCCAAGGAGACCCATATATTAGGAGATATGAGCTTAATGCTCCCATTTGCCAATGAGCACATAACGCACACGGGAGCTATCATCTCGCTATAAGCAAGATATAGCTTTTCTAAAAGAAGAAAAAAACAATTAATATATATATATGTGTGTGTGTGTGTGTGTGTGTGTGTGTGTGTGTGTGTGTGTGTGTGTGTGTGTGTGTGTTTAGAACATTTGGAAGTATAAAAAATGAAAAATAAAGCAAAAAATGAAAATAAAAAACAAGAAAAAAGAAAGAGAAAAACGAGGCAGTGGCCTCCCACGCACTGAGCCGGCCCAATTAAGGTGGCGGCTGTCGCGAGAGCATGCTAGTTCTCGCTCTAAGCGAGTGATGGCCCACAAATATAGGGGATCAATTGTAGTCCTTTCGATAAGTAAGAGTGTCGAACCCAACGAGGAGCAGAAGGAAATGACAAGCGGTTTTCAGCAAGGTATTTTCTGCAAGCACTGAAATTATCGGTAACGAGTAGTTTGATAGCAAGATAATTTATAACAAGTGACAAGTAGCAATAGTAACAAAGAGTGCAGCAAGGTGGCCCAATCCTTTTTATAGCAAAGGACAAGCCGGAACGATCTCTTATAGTAAGTAAAGCGTTCTCGAGGACGCATGGGAATTTCATCTAGTCACTTTCATCATGTTTGTTTGATTCGCGTTCGCTACTTTGATAATTTGATATGTGGGTGGACCGGTGCTTGGGTGCTGTTCTTACTTGAACAAGCCTCCCACTTATGATTACCCCCTCTCACAAGCATCCGCAACTACGAAAGAAGAATTAAGATAACTCTAACCATAGCATTAAACGTATGGATCCAAATCAGCCCTTACGGAATAGCACATAAACTAGGGTTTAAGCTTCTGTCACTCTAGCAACCCATCATCTAATTACTACTCCACAATGCATTCCCTTAGACCCAAAGATGGTGAAGTGTCATGTAGTCGACATTCACACGACACCACTAAGGGAATCAACAACATACATATCATCAAAATATCGAACGAATACCAAATTCACATGATTACTTATGACAAGACTTCTCCCATGTCCTCAAGAACAAAAGTAACTACTCACAAATCATAATCATGTCCAAGATCAGAGAGGGATTGAATAGCATAATAGATCTGAACATATAATCTTCCACCAAATAAACCAACTAGCATCAACTACAAGATGTAATCAACACTACTAGTAACCCACAGGTATCAATCTGAGGTTTTGAGACAAAGATTGAATACAAGAGATGAACTAGGGTTTGATATGAGATGGTGCTGGTGAAGATGTTGATGAAGATTAGTCCTCCCACGATGAGAGGATCGCTGGTGATGTCGATGGCGACGATTTCCCCCTCTCGGGGGGAAGTATCCCCGGCAAAATATCTCCGCCGAAGAGCAAAATTGCTCCTGCCCAAGTTCCGCCTCCAGATGGCGGCGCACCGTCCTGAAAGTCTTCTCTATATTTTTTCTAGGGCAAATGGACTTATATACCAGAAAATGGGGGCCAGAGGCTGGCCAGGGGCCCCACGAGCCAACAGGGCGCGTCTGGGGGGGTGGCGCGCCCTGGTGCCTCGTGGGCACCTGGGTGGCCCCCTCTGGTACTTCTTGCTTCCAGTATTTTTTATTTATTCCAAAATAAATCTCCGTAAAATTTCAGCTCATTTGGAGATGTGCAGAATAGGTGTCTCTGACATAGCTTTTCAGGTCCAGAATTCCGCTGCCGGAAATCTCCCTCCTTGTGTGAATCTTGCATATTAAGAGAGAAAAGGCATTAGAATTGCTCCACAAAGTGTTATATTGATCAAAAACACTATAAATAACAGTAGCAAAATATGATGCAAAATGGACGTATCAACTCCCCCAAGCTTAGACCACGCTTGTCCTCAAGCGAAAGCCGATATCGATAATCATGTCCACATGTTTAGAGAGAGAGGTGTCGATAAAAACAAAATACGGACATAATAGCATCATGATCATTATTATAACAGCAATATTTATTATCATAAAACTTCTCATGAGCAAGTAACAATTCATCACAACAATGGAGTATAAGGCATAAACTTTCTTGAAAACTAACAAACTATGTTCTCAGTCAACAATGCAATTGCAATTCATCATATTTTCAGGAAGGGTCTCATGTAGGAGCTATTTAGCAAGTCCACATACTCAACCATCATTTAGTCTTCTATGATTGCTAACACTCACGACATATATATGGAGCAAAAAGTTTCAGCCAGACACATAGAAAGATAGGGGCTTGTGATTCTGTCTCCCAACTTATTCACCTCAAGGGTGATGTCAACAATAATAACTCATGATCACTCATATCCAACTGGATATATGTGCCTAGATCTTTCCCCACCACATGATGCTTACAAAAGAGAAAAATAAAAAGGAAGTAGAGGAGAACACTATTGACTCTTGCATAAAAAGTAAATACATAAAAGTAAAGGATAGGCCCTTCGCAGAGGGAAGCAGAGGTTGTCATGCGCTTTTTGTTGTTGGATGCAAGAGCTCTTAATGCAAAGGAACGTCACTTTATATTGCCCCTTGTGATAGCAACCTTTATTATGCAGTCTGTCGCTTTTATTTCTTTACCATCACAAGTTCGTACAAAGCTTATTTTCCTTACAATAAAAGTTCAAACATATTTAGAGGCAATTTTTATTGCTTTTTGCACCGATGACAACTTACTTGAAGGATCTTATTCAATCCATAGGTAGATATAATGGACTCTCATGACATGAAACTGGGTTTAAGGGTTTTGGATGCACAAGTAGTATCTCTACTTGGTGCGGATTTTTGGCTAGCAAAGATATTGGGCAAGCACCACATGTTGGAGGATCTATAACAATATAACTTCTATGTGAATATGAACAAACATAATTCATTACGTTGTCTTCCTTGTCCAACGTCAACAATTTGACATAAAATACTTAATGGGGGCTCACAATCATAAAAGATGTCCAAGATAGTATATTTGCATGTGAATCTTCTCTTCCCTTATTAACTTTTTCATGAATTGCATCATTGACTAATGCTATGTTTGTTAACCTCCAATAAATTTTACCACTTATACTTTTCTTTATGTAATGTCATTACTTTCCATAAGATTAGCATATGATCTTTTTCATTATTTTCATTGCTAAGATTGAAACATGAAAGTAAAGAAGCAAAAACTCAAACTACTCTTTATTATATAACTCTCGACTCAATTACATAGATAGATAGATCACGAAACTAGCACTCGAAAAATAGATCATACTAAACTTTTATTCAACTAAATCACGAAATAACTAAGGATCGAACTAAAAATAAGTAAAGATAGCAAAAGTGATGGTGATACGATACCGGGGCAACTCCCCCAAGCTTGGCACAAGCCAAGGGGAGTGCCCATACCCATGTACTCAAATTTCCTTCTTCGGTGATGGTGGTGGTGATGAAGTGGTGGGCTTGTCCTTCAGTTTCCATGGCATAGGTTCCCCATCATAAAAAGATGAACGAGTCTCCGGAGTCCTGAAACTTGCAGCTAAACTCATACCTTTGAATCTTGCCTCATACTCAAAATTTTGGTTTTGAAGATCATAGATTTGGCCTTGGAGATAGTCGATTCGTTCATTGAGCTTGAAGATAATGTCCCCCATCGATCGGTCATCCACCTTGCGATCATGGGTGAACTCCGTGATCATGGAGTGGTTGGCGCTGAGTCCACGTTCCACCATCCCTTGGCACTTGAAGATCTCCTACTCCACCGCTTCGAGCCTGGACTCCGCGCTCCCGGTCTTCTTGGGTCCTTGCACATCCCGGATGTGAAGCACCCCCTCACGCATCTCAATGGCTTGAGGGTGTTTCATCACCTCTAGTAGGTAGGGGTTGATGACCTTCTCGTAGAACTTGTCCTTGGAAGAGCTTGGTGGAGCCATAGCGATCTAGATCTGTCAGAAAAATAGCACGAAACAAGAATAGAGGAGATTTCTGTGATACGGTGGTCAAAACGTCCGGGAGTATATATAAAGAATTTTTATCTTGCAAAACAAGTAATCCAGAAGAAAAACGGAGTCGAGAAGGCTCACGAGGGGCCCACGAGCCACCAGGGCGCGCCTGGGGGATGGCGCGCCCTGGTGCCTCGTGGGCACCAGGTGGGTCCCCTCGATTGTTTCTTATTTTTGAATTTTTTTCTAATATTCCAAAAACTGACAGAAAGTATTTTTATGGAATTTTTGGAGTCGGTTTACTTACCGTATCACGTACCTCTTCCTTTTCAGGGTCCTGGAGCGTTTCGGAAGGTCTCTCTTGTGTATTCCTCCGGTGTAATTGTTTTAATAATATTAGTTTCCACATTAATGGGGGTACCTAAAATATAGTGCTTAATTCTTTGCCCATTCACCACTCTCGGATTGGTGCCTTCGGAGTTGTTTATTTTGATGACTCCGGAGCGATAAACTTCTTCGATGATATACGGTCCTTCCCATTTAGAGAGGAGTTTTCCTGCAAAGAATCTCAAACGAGAATTGTACAATAGAACTTGCTCACCCACTTTGAATTCCCGTTTTTGAATTCTTCTATCATGCCATCTTTTAACTTTTTCTTTAAACAATTTGGCATTTTCATAAGCTTGGGTTCTCCATTCATCTAATGAGCTAATATCAAATAACCTTTTTTCACCGGCAAGTTTAAAATCATAATTGAGTTCTTTAATTGCCCAATATGCTTTATGTTCTCACTCAAGAGGTAAATGACATGCTTTTCCATAAACCATTTTATAAGGAGACATACCCATAGGATTTTTATAAGCAGTTCTATAAGCCCATAATGCATCATCAAGTTTCTTAGACCAATTCTTTCTAGATCTATTGACGGTTTTTTGCAAAATTAATTTTATTTCTCTATTGCTTAATTCTACTTGACCACTAGTTTGAGGGTGATATGGAGATGCAATTCTATGGTTGACATCATATTTAGCAAGCAAATTTATGGAATGCACCATGAATAAAATGTGAACCACCATCAGTCATTAAATATCTAGGGACTCCGAACCTTGGGAAAATAACTTCTTTAAGCATTTTAATAGAAGTGTTATGATCAGCACTACTAGTTGGAATAGCTTCTACCCACTTAGTAACGTAATCAACAGCAACTAAAATATGTGTATACCCATTGGATTTAGGAAAAGGTCTCATATAATCAAATCCCCAAACATCAAATGGTTCAACAGCAAGTGAATAATTCATAGGCATTTCCTGGTGTCTACCAACATTACCAATTCTTTGACATTCATCACAAGATAGGACAAACTTACGAGCATCCTTGAAAAGAGTAGGCCAATAAAAACCAGAATGTAATACCTTGTGTGCAGTTCTGTCTCCCGCATGGTGTCCTCCGTAAGCCTCGGAATGACACTTCCGTAGGATTTGTTCCTGTTCATGCTCAGGTATACAACGTCTAATAATACCATCTACTCCTTCTTTATAAAGATGTGGGTCATCCCAGAAGTAATGTCTTAAATCAAAGAAGAACTTTTTCTTTTGTTGGTATGTAAAGCTAGGTGGTAAGTATTTAGCAACAATGTATTTAGCATAGTCTGCATACCATGGAGTATTACAAGAAGCATTTATGACAGCTAATTGTTCATCAGGAAAATCATCATTAATAGGAAGTGGGTCATCAAGAACATTTTCCATTCTAGACAAATTATCTGCTATGGGATTCTCAGCTCCTTTTCTATCAGTAATATGCAAGTCAAATTCTTGTAGCAATAAAACACACCTAATGAGTCTAGGTTTAGCATCTTTCTTTTCCATAAGATATTTAATAGCAGCATGATCGGTGTGAACAGTTAATTTAGAATCAACTATGTAAGATCTGAATTTATCACATGCAAACACAACCGCTAGAAATTCTTTTTCAGTAGTAGCATAATTTCTTTGGGCATTGTCTAGAGTTTTACTAGCATAATGGATAACATTTAATTTCTTATCAACTCTCTGTCCTAGAACAACACCAACAACATAATCACTAGCATCACACATAATTTCAAAAGGCAAGTTCCAATCAGGTGGTTGAACAATAGGTGCAGTGGTTAAGGCTTTCTTAAGTGTTTCAAAGGCTTCTAGACAATCATCATCAAAAACAAATGGAACATCTTTTCGCAAAAGATTGGTAAGAGGCCTAGAAATTTTAGAGAAGTCTTTAATAAATCTCCTATAGAAACCAACATGACCTAGGAAACTTCTTACACCTTTAATATCTTTAGGACATGGCATTTTCTCAATAGCATCAACCTTAGCTTTATCAACTTCAATACCTCTTTCAGAAATTTTATGCCCCAAGACAATGCCTTCATTCACCATAAAGTGGCACTTATCCCAATTCAAGACAAGATTAGTTTCTTCACATCTTTGCAAAACTCGATCAAGGTTGCTTAAGCAATCATCAAAAGAAGTTCCGTAAACGGAGAAATCGTCCATGAACACCTCAATAATCTTTTCACAAAAGTCAGAGAATATAGCAGTCATACATCTTTGAAAGGTAGCAGGTGCATTGCATAAACCAAAAGGCATACGTCTATAAGCATAAGTTCCAAAGGGACAAGTAATGGTGGTTTTCTCTTGATCGGGTTGTGATACGAGTATTTGAGAAAAACCAGAATAACCATCTTGGAAACAAAAGTGTGTATGCTTAGACAATCTTTCTAACATTTGATTAATAAAAGATAAATGGTAATGATCTTTTCTAGTAGCTTTGTTTAATTTTCTAAAATCAATTACCATCCTATAACCAGTTACAATTCTTTGTGGAATGAGTTCATTTTTATCATTAGGAACAACGGTAATATCTCCTTTCTTAGGGACACAATGAACGGGACTTACCCATCTACTATCAGCTATGGGGTAGATTATACCTGCTTCCAGAAGTTTTAATATTTCGGTTCTTACCACCTCTTTCATCTTAGGATTTAATCGTCGTTGGTGGTCGACAACTGGTTTAGCATCAGGCTCCATATTAATTTTGTGCTGACATAGAGTGGGACTAATGCCCTTAAGATCATCAAGAGTATATCCAATAGCAGCTCGGTGCTTCCTTAGAGTTTTTAGTAATCTCTTTTCTTCATGCGCTGAAAGGTTAGCACTAATAATAACATGATATATCTTCTTTTCATCAAGATAAGCATATTTCAATGTATCAGGCAATTGCTTCAATTCAAACACAGGATCACCCTTAGGTGGAGGAGGGCCTCCAAGAGTTTCAACAGGCAAATTGTGTTTAAGGATAGGTGGTTGATCAAAGAACATATTATCTATTTCATTTCTTTCATTCATATGCATATCGTTTTCATGGTCTAGCAAATATTGTTCTAACGGGTCAGTAGGAGGTATGGCAATAGAAGCAAGACCAATAATTTCATCTTTACTAGGCAATTCTATATCATGAGGTTGTCTATGAAACTTGGAGAAATTAAATTCATGAGATATATCACCAAACTTAACTCGAACCTTTTCTTTGACACAATCAATTTCAGCATTAACGGTATTCAAGAAAGGTCTACCAAATATAATGGGACAAAAAATTATCTTGATGTGAACCAAGTACTAAGAAATCAGTAGGGTATTTGATTTTACCACACAAGACTACAACATCTCTAACAATCCCAAGTGGTGTAATAGTATCTCTATTCGCTAGCTTAATAGTAACATCAATATCTTCAATCTCAACAGGTGCAATTTCATGCATTACTTCTTGATATAAAGAAAATGAAATAGCACTCACACTAGCACCCATATCACACAAACCATGATAGCAATGATCTCCAATCTTAACAGAAACAACAGGCATGCCAACTACGGGCTTGTTCTTGTCTAACATATCTCGTTCATTTCTAGCAGGTTTAGCAATTCTAGCAGCCTCATCACAAAAGTAAATAACATGCCCATCTATATTATCGACGAGGAGATCTTTAACCATAGCAACATCAGGTTCAACTTTAATTTGTTCAGAGGGTCTAGGTGCTCTAATATTACTTTTGTTAACCACAGTTGAAGCTTTAGCATGTTCCTTAATCCTAACAGGAAAAGGTGGTTTCTCAATATAAGCAGTAGGCACAACTGGTTCAACATGGTAAACAATTGTTTCTTCTTTAACAATAACAGGTTCCTCAATCTTTTCTTTAACAGGGGGATGATATTTAAACCACTTCTCCTTAGGGAGATCAACATGAGTAGCAAATGATTCACAAAAGGAAGCTACTATCTCAGAGTCAAGTCCATATTTAGTGCTAAACTTATGAAAAGCATCGGTGGCCATAAAAGATTTAACACAATCGAACTCAAGTATTATACCTGACTCATTACCTTTGTCGAGTTCCCAATCTTCAGAGTTGCGTTTAATTCTTTCCAGAAGATCCCATCTGAATTCAATAGTTTTCTTCATAAAGGAGCCAGTCGAAGAAGAATCGAGCATAGTTTGATTATCATGAGAAAGCCGAGCATAAAAATTCTGTAAGATAATTTCTTTTGAGAGCTCATGATTGGGGCATGTGTACATCATGTACTTAAGCCTCCACCAAGTTTGAGCGATGCTTTCTCCTTCACGAGGCCAAAAATTATATATATAATTCCGATCACGATGAGCCAAATGCATAGGATAAAATTTCTGATGGAATTCTAGTTTCAATCGGTTCCAGTCCCATGTATCAGTATCATCACATAGCCTATACCATATCAATGCATTTCCCTCCAAAGATAAAGGGAATACTTTCTTCTTAACTCCATCTTCGGATAAACCTGCAAGCTTAAACAATCCACAAATTTCATCCACATAGATCAAGTGCATATCAGCATGTACCGTTCCATCTCCTGCATAAGGATTAGCTAGCAGTTTCTCTATCATACCACGAGGAATCTCATAATAAATATTTTCAGTAGGTGCAGTAGGTTGAGGAGAAACTATTTGTGTTTCCGGTCGAGGTGAAGATACCCCGAACAAACCCCTCAAATTATTACTTTCCATAGTGACAAGTGACAGTAAATTTCAGCACGTAATATAAATGTTTCCTTACCAAATTCCACTCACCAAAGGCGCTTCACTCCCCGGCAACGGTGCCAGAAAAGAGTCTTAATCACCCACAAGTATAGGGGATCAATCGTAGTCCTTTCGATAAGTAAGAGTGTCGAACCCAACGAGGAGCAGAAGGAAATGACAAGCGGTTTTCAGCAAGGTATTTTCTGCAAGCACTGAAATTATTGGTAACTAGTAGTTTGATAACAAGATAATTTGTAACAAGTGACAAGTAGCAATAGTAACAAAGAGTGCAGCAAGGTGGCCCAATCCTTTTTATAGCAAAGGACAAGCCGGAACGATCTCTTATAGTAAGTAAAGTGTTCTCGAGGACACATGGGAATTTCATCTAGTCACTTTCATCATGTTTGTTTCATTCGTGTTCGCTACTTTGATAATTTGATATGTGGGTGTACCGGTGCTTGGGTGCTATTCTTACTTGAACAAGCCTCCCACTTATGATTACCCCCTCTCGCAAGCATCCGCAACTACGAAAGAAGAATTAAGATAACTCTAACCATAGCATTAAACGCATGGATCCAAATCAGCCCCTTACGGAATAGCGCATAAACTAGGGTTTAAGCTTCTGTCACTCTAGCAACCCATCATCTAATTACTACTCCACAATGCATTCCCTTAGGCCCAAAGATGGTGAAGTGTCATGTAGTCGACGTTCACACGACACCACTAAGGGAATCAACAACATACATATCATCAAAATATCGAACGAATACCAAATTCACATGATTACTTATGACAAGACTTCTCCCATGTCCTCAAGAACAAAAGTAACTACTCACAAATCATAATCATGTCCAAGATCAGAGAGGGATTGAATAGCATAATAGATCTGAACATATAATCTTCCACCAAATAAACCAACTAGCATCAACTACAAGATGTAATCAACACTACTAGTAACCCACAGGTATCAATCTGAGGTTTTGAGACAAAGATTGAATACAAGAGATGAACTAGGGTTTGAGATGAGATGGTGCTGGTGAAGATGTTGATGAAGATTAGTCCTCCCACAATGAGAGGATCGCTGGTGATGTCGATGACGACGATTTCCCCCTCCCGGAGGGAAGTATCCCCGACAGAATCTCTTCGCCAGAGAGCAAAAGTGCTCCTGCCCAAGTTCCGCCTCGAGACGGCGGCGCACCGTCCCGAAAGTCTTCTCTATATTTTTTCTAGGGCAAATGGACTTATATACCAGAAAATGGGGGCCAGGGGCTGGCCAGGGGCCCCACGAGCCACCAGGACGCGCCTGGGGGGGCGCCTTGGTGCCTCGTGGGCACCTGGGTGGCCTACTCTGGTACTTCTTACTTCCAGTATTTTTTTATTTATTCCAAAATAAATCTCCGTAAAATTTCAACTCATTTGGAGATGTGCAGAATAGGTATCTCTGACATAGCTTTTTCAGGTCCAGAATTCTAGCTGCCGGTAATCTCCCTCCTTGTGTGAATCTTACATACTAAGAGAGAAAAGGCATTAGAATTGCTCCACAAAGTGTTATATTGATAAAAAACACTATAAATAACAGTAGCAAAACATGATGCAAAATGGAGGTATCAGCGAGACATAGCGTTGCCCCATAACGCATACTCCCATCCACCAACGCTAATTCATAGCTGGGCCGCCCTCTCCTTCATCTATTTTCAAAACCTTTTAGAAGGTTCCTCCTTGGTTTCTTTGTTTTCTGCTTCTATTTTTGCTGTTTTTATTCGGTTTGGTTCAAAACAATTCGCTTTTCATTCATTTCAAAATCATTATTTTTTTGTAAAAAAAGTGATTTTTTTTGAGATTTTTGAATATTTTTCAAAATTCACGATTTTTTAATTCACTATTTTTTGTATTTGGGAATAGTTTTGTCAAATTCCTATGTTTGTCAAATGCATGAATATTTTTAAAATTCAAGAATATATTTTATATTAAAATTATATTATTTTTTCAAAATCGTAAACATTTTTCAAATTCGTGAAATTTTTGTCAAAATTGGGATTTTTAATTTTTTAAAAATCTTTGAAAATCAATGGTGTGTCGTTTAAGAGAACACGCTGACCTGTTCTCGCTGGGAGGAAGCAAACAACATTTTTTTCTACTGCACCAGCTGTTTTGTGAATGACAACCGAGCTATACAAGGGATAAATGGACATGCCTATATGTGAGTTATAGCGACTATTCGGCGCTAAATGCACCGAATAATAGTGTCTGTAATCTCTGTTTCACACGTAGCGCGTGGGGTAGCAACTAGGGCGCCCCTATGTCTCGCTTCAAGCGAGACCTAGGGAAACCCTCGCATCAGGGCAGCTCCAGATTGTCCAGATAGGCCAGCCCAGGTGCGCTGGACATCCTCGTTTTTTTTTTCTGTTTTTCTTTCACGTTTTTTGTTTTGTTTTTTATTTATTTATTTATTTTTGTTTAGACGTCTGAAAATTATAAATATATATATTACAAAAATATAGTTTATATAATGTTTTGAAAAATGTTAATCATTCTTTTTTTAAATGTGTATAGAAAAAATGTTGACCATGTATACGAAAAATGTATACAAAAACTATACAATGTGTGAAAAAAGTTGATCATGTATTTAAAAAATGTTAAACAAGCTTTTGAAAAAATGTTAAAAACTATTTGAAAAATGTTAATCAAACATAAAAAAAAATTAGATGTGTATAGAAAAAATGTTGACCATGTATTAAAAAAATGTGTAACCTGTATTTGAAAACTGTTAAATGTGTATTGGAAAAATGTTGACCATGTATTCAAAAAAATGTGTAACTTGTATTTGAAAAATGTTAAATGTGTATAGCAAAACTTTTTTCCATGTATTAAAAAAATGTTAAACTTGCATTGGAAATATGTTAATAAAGCACTTGAACAATAAAAATGTTAAATATGTATATAAAAATGTTTACCATGTAAAATGTTAATTTGGTATTTAAAAAATGTTAAACATTTAAAAATATTAAACGCATGTTAGAAAAATGTATTAGTATATAGAAAAAATGTATTTAGAAAAACAATGGAACCCGGCAGTAAACAAAGAAAACTGTTGCAAAACGAGAAAAAACAAACAAAAACAAAGAGAAAACGAATAAAAAGGAAAGAAAGAAATAAAAGTGCAGAAAACAATGAAAAAAGAAATAAAAGAGAAAAACCAGTAAAACCAGAGAAAAAGAAAGAAAGAAAACTCCGTGAAAAAACAAAAACAGAAAACAGAAGAAAAAAAAATGGAAAACCGCCTCCACTCGCCTCAAGTATGTCTCGCGCCGACAAGTTATCACGTACTGGACGAGACCGTAGTGGCGCGGGTGATATTCTAGGAGACGAGGGTTCTAACCCTGCAGCTCCCTTTTTCCCTTCTCTATTTGTTTTAACTGTGCGTTAATCGGCCGGCCCGATAACTGAAAGCACTTCAGCGACACATCCTATCCTCTCGCTGGATACGAGAAATAGTCGCCGTGTAGCAACCACCCCACCCTTGCAGCGTTCCTTGGGCTTCCCCAGTCCAAACCGCCTGTTTTCTTTTTTTCCAACATATTTTGTCGTTTTTTATCAATATATTCCTTTAATTTTTGCTGTTTGGAAATGTTCGGTTTTCTTGTTTCTTATTTTTATTTCTTTTACCCTCTTAGTTTTGTGTGAGAATTTTTTTCATGTGTTTCCCATTTTTCCTTTTTATCACAAATATGATGGACTGTGAGCATTTTAAGAATTTGTGAACAATTTGCAAAAAAGTAGCATCAACATTTTTATAAAATGTATTATTGTAAAATTCATGAATATTTCTGAAAATTCTTGAAGTTTTCTAATTTTTAAATTCATGATTTTTTTCACATTTGTTTAAATGTGTTAAATACAAGAATTTATCTGAAAAATGCAACACAAACTTGTTAATGGACCGACCCATTTTTAAATGGGCCACGACCAACTGGGCTGGGTGCGCGTTACCTCTCTATTCTACATGGTCCTCGCAATGAGTGATTCGATTCATAGGCGCACTCCAATAGTACCACAGTGTTGATGATATACATAAACTCTTGGATATGGACGCTGGCGGATCCTATTCCGCGTGTCGCTCGCTGGCTAGCGATTAAACGCCCCCCCCCCCCCCCCCCCCAACACACACACATGCAGTAAATGGGTCGGCCCAATCAGGGTTTTCTGTGCCTTTTCCTAGATTTTGGGAAGGTTCTAAAACTTTTCTGGACCAGTTTATTTATTTTCTCCGTATTTCTTTTAGCCAGTTTTTTTCTAGCTTTTTCATGTTTTTTCTATCTTGATTGTTCTTTTTTCCTTTTATTGTTTTATTTATTGTGAAACATTTTTTTGAATTCATAATTATTTTTAAAAATTTGTGACCGTTTAAAAAACATGAATATTTATTAATTTCATGGTCATTTTTTGAGTTTACCAATCATGTATTCAAATTCAGAATATATTATAAAATTTGTGAAAAAATTAAATTTATAAACTGTTACTGAATTCGTAGTCAATTTTGAATACAAGAACATTTTCTGAATTGATGAACATTTTTTCAAATTCATGACTACTTCTTGAATTTGCAAACATTTTTTGAATTCACGTAAACATTTTTTTGAATTTGCAAACATTTATTCAGGAATATTTTTTTATTCATGAACATTTTTCCAAAATCATGAACAGTTTTTGAATATGTGAACTTTTTTGGGTTTCATGAATAGTTTTTGAATTCACGAACATTTTTGAAAACCACAAACACCTTTTCAAATTCACAAACATTTATTCAATTTCATGTACATCTTTTGAATTCATGAACAAACAAAATCAAGAGAAGTTAAAAAAGAAAAAAAAAGAAAAAACAAAAGAAAGAAAAAGGAACAAAAGAAGAAAAACGGGCTAGGCCAAACCAGCCGGGGTGGGGTGGGTGGGAGTGGAGGGTTGCACATTTGGTCTCATCACGCCGCCCTACCTGCGCATTAGGAGCACCCATGGACATCACTGACCCTTTCATGGGATTCTCAGTTAAGTCTTTTTACGTGCAACCTTAGGGCCAGTTCTTTTGGTACCCAGCTTATTCTAGAAGCCCAACCACAAATATATTTTTAGAAGCCTACTAGTCAAGTCTCAATTAGTAGGCTTCTAAAAAAATTAATTTGGTTGGGCTTCTAGAATAAGCTGGAATAAAGAACTGGCCCTTAGTCTCATCTTCCCAAATCAAAGTATTCACGTGTTTGCCATCGAAACATAACCTTCTGAGATCTGATGCGCGATAACTTGATTCAAAGAGGGTGGTGTGGGGATAAAAATTATTTGTTGTGTGCTTGGGATTAATCGATTGATCATTTCTCTTGCTTATGTCCAGTTGCCAGATACATATAAGGGGTTGGTGCAAGTGCAATGCACTAAGCAGACCCCCTTCATTCCATCTAGCATTGCACAATGTGTTCAGTTGCTTAATGGATATTATGGTGCTCCGCGAAACCTAGTGGCAGTCAAGTTAGCTGCCATTGTTGACAATCTGGAAAGCTCGAAAAAATCCATGCTTCCAATGCCTCTATCCCAACGATCCTGCCTTACTGATTCATTTTGCCGGCAACGGGATCGACTCTTGGGCTCAATTGCAGAAGGAAAAGGGGAAAAAAAAAGGTTCTCTAGCAGGGATCCAAAGACTCTGGGAGGTGGCGGGAGAGGTATTTCGCATAGCTAATGGATGGACATCGACAGGAAGACACATTAGCTGAAGGAAACATGGGAAGCTTTTGCTTCTGTTTTTGTCTTCGCTGTTATCTGCTCCTGTTGATACTTGATAGTCTGTTGTACACCATGTTCTGTTAGACACTTAGACTTTGTATAAACATCAAAAGGATTTCTCAATGTATCTATCAAAAAAACCCGTTACATAGGTAATTTCTTTCCTGGAATCATTACTGCAGACATACAAGAGATTACATGCTGTACGGGTAGCAGTGGGAGTATGCCCCTGCCGGCCAGGAGTAATAGGCAGGATACAACGGAGCCTCGCCGGTCTCCGATGCCGGTGACGGCTTTGGCTCGGCAACGACCGCCTCCACCGTGAGGAGGTCCGCGTTCCCCACCTTCTTCCGCAGGCAGGCCGTCAGGTTGGCGGCGTCCACTCCGTCTCCGACCACCGCCAGCCGGTCCCTGTCGTCGCCTTGTATCTCCACACGCTCCACTCCTACACCATCAAGTTTCAATTAGTTGGAAGCCTGATCGTATATGAAGGATATGAGGCCGGCGACGTAAACTGCAACTCACCGTGTACCGAGGCAACCAGCCCCATTGCCTTGGATCGGCATTTGTCGCACGTCATGTGCACCCTGATCACCATCTTTTGCTGAAAGAAAAAAGGCAGAGCATACTTGTGTCAGTAACATTCAGGAGAGGAGAGCAGCGCGGGGGGGGGGGGGGGGGGTTCAGTAACTGAAATTCGGAAAAGTGTAGTCACCTTCATGTTGCTCCTCCGCTAGCTACAGATGAGAGCGAGAGACTGATGTAAGTGCAGAAGATTTCACGCGAGAAGTGCAGAACCGGAGGCTGTAGTCGTAGGTAGCCTGTGTAGGTAAGCCTGACAGGAAGAATGGTGGGTAATGAGTTGAGAGTCTCTCCTGATCCTCCGACTTATATAGTGCCCGCCCGGGGAATGTACTTCTACTTCACATACGCATTCTGCTTTGAGAGAGTCTAGCCCCAACCACACAAGCGCGTAGCTCAAGACTTGAAGCGGGGATGCCTTGGTTGCTGCGCCTTCGGAAACCGCGTTTCATCTCTCGCGGGAGACGTTGACACTTTGGCGTCTGTTATTTATTCCTTTGGCACCATGTTACCGCCTGATTGCTCCATCTCCGTGTTTCTCTTGACATGTTTGTCTGTTTCTCTTTTCTGAAGGTTTTTTGTTTTGTTTGACTGACTAGCATACTAGTAGTATCCCGACAGTCTTGCTCTGTTTGTACAAACACGACTGCAGATGTGTAACGAAAAGTACGTGAATTAGCAAGGCAGACTAGAGACTAGAAATGTTACAATGATTATGAAACTAGAGACAGATATGTAAAGTACATGGATTTGGACAGACATTTTTGACAGTCAATTTGTCCAGATGCGCTTTTAGTTCTGCGGTAGAAGTAGATGTGAAGTTCGAGCAACACTGATTCTGTATGAGTATGAGATTTCAATGAAACTGACGCAAAGTATATATGCAACTCATGGTTACCTTTTGAGACGCCATAAGACGCACTATTACCGTCCTGCCCGGTAATTCCCGGGAAATTGTGGGCAGCACTAAACTCTTGCTTAGTGCTCAAATCACTTTCTTTTTACCTTTGGTTTTTGCTTCAGAAGCTGCACGGTATGAACATAGCAACCTCGGTGTAAACCCGTTGCTTCACAAAGCTCTCTACACCTTTGAGCTCCATATATATGACGTAGTGAATCGTACGTCATTTAGTACCTCAACTAGTGCTATATACTATAAGCACTTTTTATTATTATTACAGTAAATAAGTTGACTCGGAGCCCTTGATTGCCTTATGATCTCTCGGTAGATATGATGGTGATTTGGCCGCCACTGGAGTCTGAAAAGGCACATGTCTCGGGACTAGAATATACTACATGCGTTGAAACCTTCAAGCCCAGAGTTGTTGTGTGTCTGGTTACTTGCTTCCGCCATATTACTCAAAAAAAAAAAAAAATCTACCTCCGCTACTGGGGCCAACACTGATTATGTGCGAGTATGGGATTTCAAAGAGTTATTATGTACTCTCTCTGTAAAGAAATATATGACCTTTTAAATTACTAAAGTTGTGATATAAAAAGTCTTATATTTCCGTACAGAGGGAGTATGTATTACAGTGTCCAGCCAAAACAGGAGTATTAAGAGATAACCTAATGCAAAGTATGCAACTACTCGTTGCTGTAAAAAAAAAAGGATGCAACTACTCCTTCCGTCCCATAATATAAGAGCGTTTTTGACACTACAATAGTTAGCTTTTGAGACGCCCATAGGATCGGACGCACTATTACCGTGCTGCAAGGTAATTCCCTGGAAACTGTGGACAGCACTAAACTCTTGCTTAGTGCTGTAAGCACTTCCTTTTGACCTTAGATTTTTTGCTTCAGAGGCGGCACGGTATGAACATAACAACCTCGGTGTAAACCCGCTCCTTCAGAAAGCTCTCTACGCCTTTGAGTTTCATATATGACACTATCAATGGACAATGGTGCGTCCATTAGTGCTCTACTAAGCACCTTTTCTATTAAATAACTTGCCTCGGAGCTGTTGATTGCCTTATGATCTCTCGGCAGAATATACTATATGTGTTGCCTGCGTTGAAGCCTTTCAAGTTTCAACATTGTTCAGTGACTAGACTACTCTGCTATCAAATAATAGAACAAGCACGAAATGGGGTAGGGTGCACTTTCTCTCTCGAAAGCTTCTAGGCGAAAACGAAATGGGGTCCTGGTAGCGTTTGGGATTCTCGGAGCCTGGGTCCGTCCTGACCTGCGGTGTGTATGTTGTATGACTTTCTTTCTACTATAATGCAAAGGCAGAGCTCCTGCTGTTCTCGTCAAAAAAAGAAAACGAAATGGGGTAGCGTTTGGGACTCTCGGAGCTGAAGGCTATAATAGAGCACAAGGATTCCTGGTAGTACTAACAACTGATGTTCAAAATACGTACCAGCTTATAAGTTACTAACGACTTTTTCTTCTTATGTAGTACTCCCTCCGTTCCTAAATATAAAGAAAGACAGTCCCTGAGTCAGAGACTTAGAGTCTTAGTGCCGTGCTCTCTAAGGTTATCCCCCAAGTAGGTAACCATCCCATTTTATATTTATAATTGGGAATTGTGGAGATCGGGACAATCTGACATCAACAATCTTGCACTTGTAATTCTTTTTATGTTTCTCGACTTTTTGGCCACTAGTTTGGGTACTTGTCAGCGACCCTTTCCTACCCGCTAATCTCTGGACGGGACATGGGCCGCTCTTGGGCTTGGCCTGCTCAGAAGCTATGGATCAGCCGCTACAAATACAGAGAGCTCGCATCAGATGGAGGGGGCTTGGACTAGAACGGCGGCTTCGGCCGATAGGCTTGGCGTGGCTAGGATAGACTCTGTTCTTCATCCCCTTTTTCCGTTCTTCATCTTCTTCTCAATTTCTCCTCCGTAATCTCCGAATCCATGTCAATTGAGTGATTGAGTACTGAGATCCTAACAATTGGCATCAGAGTTGTTCGATTCTGCACCAAAAATCCACCAAAAAAATTCCCAATCAATTACATGGACTCACGGTGGCGCGCGGAGCTCCTGGCGTCTCTCTCGCAGGAGGGTCGGGCGACATATGAGGTGCTCAAGGCCCAACTAGCCCGTGATCTGGACCTGTGCTTCGCTGAGTCCAAAGCGAGGCTAGAGAAGGGCGTGGAGGAGGTGTTCGGCGACCTCCGCCGAAAATGCAGTCGAGTCCCCGGCCGCGACGACGCTGAGCGCGCCAAGGAAATCATGGCCGCCACTGCGGCCGCACCTGCTCTGTCTACACCGGCTGCGAGCCATGTCTTCCCCGACCCCAAGCACGGCCCCGACCTGGTGTCTTCGAGTTCGTCAACGACGCGCTCGACAAGGCCTCTGCGGGTCTCAAGCAGCGGCATCTCCACCATCGGATCACATGAGTTGGAGGTTGCCACCTCGTCCTCCAACCACGCTCCAGCGGTAGCAGCCACGGGCATCTCAGCGTCGGCCACCACTCTCTCGGCGAGTCCAGGAGGAGACACTGGTGGAGTACCGGTCACCGCCCCGGTTGCATCTGCTCTGGCCGCGATGCGCGACGATGCCGACCTCATCGCAGCGACTCCCATCCCTGCCGATGTGGCGGCTCCGACGGTGACTGCACTCGTTACAAGCGCGGCCACCCCGTTCACAGGCCAGGGTGTTCTCCACATCGAGGCGTCGACGGGTGCCATCAATGCGCCTCCATCGACCGCGTTGGGCGAGATGAACCCTATGGTTGTGATGCCCGTCACCTGTTCGACCATGGCCCCCGACCACAATTCGGACGGCGAAGACCCTGCGGGCGAGTCTATGTCTTCGGGGAGTGTGCATACATTCCTCGGCTCATCTTCAGAGGACTCGTTAAGTCCGGCCCTCGAACCATGGTACGTCCTCGAGCAAGTCAGGATGCCGCCCATTACCTGTTCGGCTGAATGCTCTGCAAGCAACATCAGCGTGCCATCTCCTGGGTTCTCTACTACTCGTGCCACGCCGTCCATACTACTGCCAGCAGCAGCATCAGCGCCCAGTCCGGAACTCACAGTGCAAGTCCAAGTGTCTCCGTCGACCGTATCCATCGTCTCTTTGCGTAAGGACACGCCGACGCCTACCAAGTGCTTGACTATCGGTACCTACTCGCTCCTGCTCTTACTCCCTCCTGTTGCATTGGACACCATTTGTACAACAATGACTGAGCGACAGTACATCTATGAGGATAGTGAAAAATTTGTTCAGAAGGTGGACATCTCATTGGTTCAACATGTCATCACAGTCTGTGAGTTCCTTTCATCCCAGGCTCACCTGTTTCTTTCCTGTGAAGTCACCCAAATTGCTGCTCCATTCGTTTGCCTGCCTATATTGCAATGGGATGATAACCGTGTGTGGCCACTCCCCTTTTCTCCGAATGCATTGGTACTGCGTTTGCAAGTGTATGGGCAAAAGAACAAGTGCAGTTTACTAGAGCATGGTCAGTCAGGAGTGTTTCTTATTGCTTGTCAGTATGGTTCAGTTACAGGGATTGTTCAGTACAAATATAGAACTGAGCTTTACATTGGAATAATTGCGTCTTCTGACTTCCAATGGGTAATTGCATGGCTATTCTTGTTGGTGTGTTCGGCTGTAAGCAACAAGTCTCATGGCTTTACACCAACCAAGGCGAGGAAGCTGAATTCAGTGCTTTATGGTTCTGAACAATTTCAGTGGGAAATTGCGTGGTTACTCCCTTGGAAAAACTCTGTCCTGCTGCATATGGACTGTCCTGCTGCATATGTTTTTGCAAGTGATCTCCATGTGGTTCTGCTGGGCATGGTAGTGCAGCTTGAGCCAACGTCACCATTGCTTCAATTAAGTGGTAAGCTGGTGTACTCTGCTGAGCACCATACTAAATATTCCACTAGAAGAGTCATATCTAAAGATTTCCAGTGGGCACATGCTTGGTTATTTTACTCGTTGAGCTCAGTTGTGTTCAACTATGAAACAAGGGTGAACCCACGGCTCAAGTTTTTGCTGTCTGGAGACGTTGATTATTCCCATGAAGCCTTTTCTCCAACCGAGCCACATGAAGAGATTGATAAGTCGCAGCAGTTTATCATTTTCCTAGTTGATTTGCAGCCTTGGCTTTCTTGTGAGCCATCCTTGCTGTCTGTGATACTGGTCCAACACTTGCATCTTGGTCTGAATATATTATTTCCAGCACCGGGTCAAGGCATCTTGTCATGGAACCCCACTATCTATTGGCCTGATTGTTGTCATATGCAGAATCAACTTGTATGAAATCACTGCAGAATTTTGTGGCTATCATATGTTTCTTTTCCTTGCGTGTCCAACCTTCCGATGACCCTGGTAGAGTGGTAGTGGTTGCATAAGTTTCTGTTCTGCCCTTCCCCCCTCTTTATGTGGTGAATTACCAAAGCTCATGCATGTTTGTTTTTTCAGCAAACAACCCCTAGTTTTTTATGAGGTAAGAGCATCTACAGCTGGGCGCCTCAAACCCGCCTCATACGCCAGGGCGGGCCGCCCGGTCACTGACCGGTCACAAAATTTCGATCCAGATGGGCTCCTTAGACGGGCCTCAAACGCCCGGGCTGACCGGCAAATATGGGGCGCCCGGGCGCGACCACCACGTCGGACCCGACAGCCAGACCCCACCCCAAATTGCACCAAATCCACCCCCAGAACTGCTGGATCCATTTGCTCTCTCCTCTCTTCTTTCTCCTCCGCGCCGTCCGTCTCGCAGCTCCGCCGCCGCGCCCGCTCCGCAGACGTTCCTAGCCTCTGCGCCGCCAGCTCCGGCAGAGCAGTCCTCTCTCCCGTCCTCGCTGCCGGGGACATCGTCGCCGGCCCGGACGCCACCGCGGTACGTCCGGCAACTCTCTGGCTCCGCCTTGCAGTTGATGTGTTCGACACATTGTCTGACCAGATTTTTTGTGATTTTATTAGGGAAAACGATGGATTCCGATGCTTCGTCGGACGAGGAGTATGAACCGACGGAGCTTGATCAAATGATTCAAGATGAGTTCTTCGATTCCTCGGATTCGGACGAAGAAGTGGACATGATCATGGTCATGAGCATGCAAGAGGAAATGGACCGGCAAGTGGAGCATATTCTCAACTTCAAGGGCTCAATCAAAGCGAGAAGAGTGATCAATTGGGATAGGGTGTCCGGAGCTCGGTTACTGCAGAGGGACTACTTTGCTCCCAAGCCTACTTTCCCGGATGATCCATGGTTTCGTCGCCGTTTTCGCATGCGGAAGCCATTGTTTTTGCGCACTGTGGAGGGAGTGGAGGCACACGATGACTACTTCAAGCTCACGAGGGGTTGCTGCGGACAACTCTCTTTCTCTGCCAAGCAAAAGTGCACGGCTGCTCTGAGGATGCTTGCACTTGGTACTGCTGCAGATGTCGTTGGTGAGATGGTCAGGATGGGGGAGAGCACATGCCTGAAGACTACTGTCAAGTTTGCCCGCATCAATTGATTGCATGCATTGGCAATGGAAGAACCGCCCCAAAGGTTTGCGTGAAATGTATCAAGGTCACACCAAAGAGGCCACCATCATACTAGAAAGCGGTGGCATCACATGACTTATGGATTTGGCATGCTATCTTTAGAATGCCGAGTTCTCACAACGACATCAACGTGCTTCAATGATCTCCGGTGTTCAGGAGGCTTTGCAATGGGGAATCACCGCCGTGCAACTACACCGACAACGGCCGAGACTACAACATGGGATACTACCTTGTCGATGGCATCTATCCTCAGTGGGCGGCGTTTGTGAAGACCATATCCGAACCGCATGGCAATAAACAGAGCCACTTTGCAACAATGCAGGAAGCGGCTAGGAAGGATGTGAAGAGGGCATTTGGTGTGCTTCAAGCTCGTTGGGGAATTGTTCGTGGCGCTGCAATGATGTGGGAATCAGAAACTTTGTGTCAGCTCATGACATGTTGTGTTATTTTGCACAACATGATTGTCGAGGATTAGGGTGATGGTGTAGCCCAAACCAATGATTTCGAAGCACCTGGAGAACAAGTTGAAATCCCAGAAGATCAAGATGCAACTCAGCTCATGAACTTTCCGCAGATGCATCAAAATCTTCGAGATCATCACGTGCATGCGCAGCTCCTCAATGATCTTGTAGAGCATATGTGGACCCACAATGAAAACCAAAAAGCTGTTGCTTGAGTTGTGCAATTAAAATAAATTTTATGTAAACACTATTTATGTTCGGTACCAAACATTTGTTATTTACGTGCGACAATGGCCTGTATGATCGACGTGCATGGATTTGCATGGATTTGAGAGACCGGATTTGAGATATGTGGATGTGCAGGTCAACATATGAGGGGCCGGCGGGCACTGTCCGCGGACACGCCCGGACGTGCCCTCGGGCGTATAGGGGGCCGGATTTGCCGAAGTCCGGCTGTAGATGCTCTAATTCATGGGCGATGGACCTACATGACGAAAAAGGGTTTCCCCCGCTTTATAGATAAAGCACCATCACCACCACATTCGAGTAAGACGATACAAACGCACTCCACCACCGCACTGAACGCACACACCCAAGGCGAGATACAAAGGTGCCGAGCACCGAAAACACCACCCCAACGACGACTAAGCACCAATCAACCGAGGAGCGGTGAGACGGACACGACCGGAGCGGGGACTCCAAGACGATGCCTTCAAGAAGGATACGACCGTAGAAAGCCGTCATCGTCTGATCCCGAAGATCAAGTTTTCACCCGGAGTGACACGCAGGAAGTGGGAGCACCACGACGGAGCCTGCAGGGAGGGGAACGACGTCCACGGATGCCGCCTCCGTCGGCCAGTACCGGGACTGAGCAAGTGGTGAACCCCGGTGCTCCTACCCCTCCGTCGCAACCCCGCTCCGCCAACCACCTGCATCCATGCCGCCCAAGCGACCATGGCTGCCCGCTCGCACCCGAGCCGCGCGGTCAGCCCACGACCAACGCGCCTCCCATCGCCAGAGCCACCGCCCTGCCTCCAGACCGCCCCGATGACCACCAAAGGCCGAGACTTTGAACAAATCCGCACCCCAACCGCCTCTGAGACCGCCGGCCAACCACCCCGTCTCGAGCAACGCCGGAACCGAGAACACACGAGGATGGGGAAGGGGGAGGAGTGGCCCACGGCCACGCCGGTGACCACCTTGTGCCGGCGACGGGCAGCTCGGCAGCGGAGCCCCCGTCCCTCCAACCAGCTCCCCGCCCCGAAACCACCAGTTTCGTCCCACCTTGCCACTGGCCCGGCCCCGCGCGAGACCACGGCAGCAGCCCGTCTCCGGAGCAGAGGAAGCAGAGCCCTCGCCGCCGCGTCCATGGATGGCCACCAGAGGGGTCTCCTGCGCCGTGCGACGCCGACCGGGCAACGGTACACGCATCCACCCGCTGCCGCGCCGCCCCCCCCCCCCCCCCCCCCCCCCCCCCGCGCCCACGAGCCATGGCAGGGGAGGCCGACCGCGACCCGCGGCTCCAGAGGCGGATCTGGGCGCGCCGCCGCCACCACCGGCCTCCAGCCCGCACCACCTCCGCGCTGCCCGTTGCATCGTCGTCACGCACCGTCGCCGGCCCACTCCGGAGCGCCGCCGAGCTGCCGCGCCCAGCGCCGAACGCCGCATCCGCCCCGAGGTATCCGGCCCGCGCCGTATCCCCCGCGCGCGGAGACGAGAGAACCCCGCCGCCGCCAGCGACGAGCGCCCGCTCGCGCCCCCCGGCGGCGGCGAGGGAGGAGGGAGTGGAGGAGGGAGGGACCGGCGGCGGCGCTAGGGTTGGGCCCCCCGGACGCCCGCGGGAGCGTCGCGGGAGGAAGGACCGGTCCGGGCTATCGCTACTCTCACTCCCTCACGCACTGCAAAGCTCTTGGCTCGGTGTGGTTCTGACTTCTCACGATGGGAGCTTGCTTCTGCTTTTGTCCTCGCTGTTATCTTTATGTGCTCATGTTGATAGTCTGTTCTAAACTATGTTCATCGTAGCAGGCTGTAAAGCAGATGTAGTGTGTCCCTAGTTTAATTATTTGTTAAGACTTTATATGATTATAATTATCCAATGGTTTCGCTATTGAAAGGATCCCTTTTTTCCCAAAAATAAAAGAAGATCGTTAGCGCATGGATCAAGTCATTTTCCTGGGAATCATTACATGGATCAATTCTTTGTAGAGCTCTTCTTAATTACTCCAGTATGATGGGACAAAGCTTTTGCCACCGTTTCGAAAAGATTACATGGATCAATTCGATAATTCCGCAGACATACAAGAGATTACTACATGCTGTACGGGTAACAGTAGGAGTATGCCCCTGCCGGCCAGGAGTAATAGTCGGGATACCACGGAGCCTCGGTGGTCTGCGATGCCGGTGCCGGCTTCTTCTCGGGAACGACCGCCTCCACCGTGAGGAGGTCCGCGTTCCCCACCTTCTTCCGCAGGCAGGCCGTCAGGTTGGCGGCGTCCACCCCATCTCCGACCACCGCCAGCCGGTCCCTGTCATCGCCTTGTATCTCCACACGCTCCACTCCTACACAAACACGCCATTAATTAGTCCGAGACCTTAACTTGATAACAAAATGGCAACTGGTATACAATCCGGATTCCGGCGAAGTAAAGTGCAACTCACCGTATATGGAGGCAACCAGCCCCATCGCCTTGGACCGGCATTTGTCGCACGTCATGTGCACCCTGATCACCATCTTTTGCTGAAAGAAAAGAAGCAGAGCATACTCGTTTCAGTAACGTATTTAGTACAGCAACGGTTTCAGTTACTGACAGAAATTCAGAAAAGGGTAATCACCTTCATGTTGCTCCTCTGCTAGCTACAGATGAGAGCGAGAGATTGGTGGGCAGTGCGAGCTCGCGGACAGAAGATTTCAGGCGAGAAGTGCAGAACCGGAGGCTGAGGCGTAGTCTAAGGGTCTGAATGGAGGCCGGGAGAATGGTGGGTAATGATGAATGATTCAGAGTCTGTCTCTGATCCTCCTACTTATACAGTGCAAGCACGGCCCACGTGCCCGGCGGGGAGTGTACTTGACGTACTCTGCCTTGAGAAGACTCTGGAGCCTGGCCGGCTTAATTAATCCCCAACCACACAACCGCGGCTTCCGTCTATCAATGGTTGGTGCGGCATGGATCAAGACTTGACTCCGCGAGGCTGCCTTGGTTGATGCGCCTTCGGAAACCGCGTTTGATCTGACGTTGATTCTTTGGCGTCTGTTATTTAATCCTTTGGCACTATGCATGTTACCGCCTGAGTGCTGCATCTCCGTGTTTCTGTTGACAGGTTCGTCTGTTTCAAGTTTCTGGAGTTTTTATTTTCTTGCAGGGCTCTTTTCTGGGGTTAGTTGCCTGATTCGCTAGTGGTATACTACCCTGAGTACAGACAGTCTTGCCTTGTTTGTACAAACACGATGGTAAACTAGTGTGTATGCACGTGCAATGCACGTCTTAACAGTATGGTGTGATTCCGACAAAAGGAAAAAAAACTATACATTACTTTAAAAAATGAATTCCGAGCAAAAATTTATATTGTTGATGTACGCAAAATGAAGTTTAGAAATTTACCAATTGGTACAATACGACCACTGCTTGCGGTCACCCAGAAATTTTTGAAGAATCAAAAAAAGATGTACGTGGTGGAACGAAATTCATTCCTAAGCCCGAGCACATCTGGCCCCGATATATGCTCGCTTCGTTCAAGTCACGATCCGGCTTGTCATATGTATTCATTTCCTTTTTTGTTGATATGTATGTTAAAAGCTGAACTAAAGCTACAACATTTTTTTTTCAAAAAAAAAGCTACAACATTTTCTTTGGATCGGATGGAGTAAGCCCAGGGACCGGTCAATAACGTGTTCAGAACGTTCCGACCGAGTGGACCGTCAAATGGGCCATCTCTTCGAGAGTCCATATCCAGGTACTTATGGTAACGCCCCCGACCACCTCGTCGTTGTAGGTCATGTTCTCCCTGGCGGCGCGATCTTCCTTCTTCCTTCTCCCCGGTGAACCTCTCCCCGAGCTGGGTTTGGACGGATCTGAGCTATCCTCTGCTGCATCCACCTGATCAGGCCGGGGAATAGTGGAGGTCAGCGCCGAGTAAGGCGCTGGTGCGTCGCCGTGCCGTAGAGCATGGGATGGCTGATGCACGTCATGGAAGCCGCCGCCGCCGCCGAGCTCTTTATCATGTAAAGACCCGCCCACTACTGAGGTCTACAGATCCCTCCTCCTTTGGACTACACTATGTGAATATTTGTGCATCCCCATTCACATACGCATGTGGAGGAAGGCTAGATCTGGTCGATTTCTTTATTGGTTTTTTGAGTGCAAATGTGAAGGTGGTGTTCATATGTGCGTTTTTGTTCATCAAGTTCTGGTCTCCCCCAAGCTTTTGTTTCTTTCATTGTTCTTGTGGGAATTTGGGGGACGTTTTGAGAAATTAAGATGATGAAAGATGGATTTGTTCTTGATGAAACTTTTTCTAGATTTTCATCCATATTATATTTGTTGATTTCATGATAAATTAATTTAATCGGTCAACAGATTGGTACTGTGTTCAGCATCAGTTCAGGGGCGCCGGGCACAAAAACGCTGCTCCCGTGGTGGAACTTACAAATTGTTTACTTCAACTTTATCATCTCCTCCCACACCATCTCGCATGGGCTCACAGCCTACACTTTTTTTATTCGTAATGGCAAAGAGGCATAAGTCTTATTTTCTGGGAGGTAGGATGCGATGGTTTCAGAACCCAGTAGATTCAGCTGCGGGCTACTGTTCATTGCGAATCCCTCTAATCTCAGCCGTTAGATTTAGGAGACCGGTGGCTAGGATTGATGCTCCAGGTGCAATCCAAACTCGTACACTATATAGTAGTACTAGGGGTTGGGGCGCCACCTTGTGGCGCCTTCTGAGAGGAAGCTGGGCGGTGCCAGGTTGGCAGCCGCCCATTCCAATTTCTTTTTTCTATCTTTGATAACACATGGACATGACATTTAAGTAAGAAGTTGCACTACGAATTTCGAAAGAGCTAAATAAATGACACTCAAATACAAGGAGATTAGGGCATCTGAAACACAAAACACTGGAAGACATGATATAGAATCAGACAGAGGGAGAGAGGTCACACATACTCATGAAGTAATGAATTCAGTATTCAATTGTGACATGAAGTGCTACACCAAAACTATAAGAACACAACGACTGGAAATTTAAAGGGGCTTCAAACTGAATGCTCAAATTGTAAAATCACCAAGAAATGCCACTCAGTTCCATAGTGAAAATACTTGAGCAAACATGTACAAATCTCCTCTTAGGATATCAAGCTGTAGGTGAATACTCATAAGACATATTAACAGGTACCTGAAGCAATGAATACAATTCAAAATACTCTTCACAAGGCCCTCGAGAATAAGAGTAACCCCATTATTCTGTAAAAGTTATAATCAAAAGCATTGATGAACTAAAACATTCAAATGGAGTTTGAATTGATCTGGGAGCAGTTGCAATGTCCCACAGCAACACCACCTTACACCACTCGATCTGCTCTGCATTGCAGCTGCCGACACCCACTACATTTATCAGAAACCTGAGTGACAAATACTTGGAAACAAACAATAATACATAACTGAATCAAAAGGAGATTTATCAGAGGTGACAGTCATATGAGGAAGCAGTACAAAGTTTAGTAACGAACCCAAATCAATCAAAGGGACATGTTTTACAGAAAAGAATATTCATCTTCTTGGTACCGACGTACCTGCACATAGAATTACATCATGAGAGAAAGGAACAAATTCAAAACTAACATCTTATATTAATATTAACCCATCTAAAAGGACAAGCATGGGATTCTGACAAGGACATACTGTTTCAAGAAGCTGATCAATACTCAATACTCGTAATATCTACAGCAGGTACAGATGTTGCAGAAGTTGTACTTTCTGAAGCTTTCCCAAAGATATCATTGTCATTTCCCAGGTCAATCAGCATAGCCTATTGAACACATTCAAATGTCTCGTTCAGTATTGGTAAATTCAGAATTATTTATTTTTACAACTCATGCAAAGTACTTTTTCAGTTTTCCTCGTATTGAGAAGGAACAAGAATAACAGATCATGTAATTCCAACAAAAGCTAAGAGAGGAGCATATAGTGTTACGTAAATATTTCAGTTTTTCAAGGAGATCCTTTTCGGTCAGCTATCCAAACATGTTGTTGCATTTCACAGCCGCGGAAATGTGCTACTTTGAATTCGTCTTCCCATACACAGTAATTGTTTGTGAATGGAAGATCAGGGTCAATCGGACCAACAGCGAGTCCTTTCTTTGCTGATTCTGCAACCAGAGATAGCCAGGCTGGAGGACCACAACCATCAGCTATTGGCACCAGCTGCAAAGATTCAGATAACATAATCAACTACCTGAAGAATGCTACCAGACACCAATTTACTTACACAATGACAATTAACTTTAAAACCAAATTAATTTATCCTTTAAGAAAAATAACTAAACAAAATATCAGTAGAAGGATTGAAACATCTTAATACACAATGTATTTATTTATTGTTTGTGCAAAGAGTTGAGTTAAGTTTGTTAGAACCAGGCTGAGAGCTTCGTTTCCTAGTAACAGGCGCACACAACAAACTGAAACCACCATAAAGGAACGCTTCCAGAAATACATATTCGGATCACACTATATAGCTAGTAACTTCATTATTCTAGTAAAATAGTTTCAATTCTTGTGCATATACCTATTTTCAATATACCAACGGGGTATTTTCAAAATGCTTGTCCAGAAGAAAAGAACAGATCTACCAACGTGGTATTTTCAAAGTACATATAGACAATAAATACTACCAGCCAGCAAAGGCACACGTCCAGAAATACATATCTGGGTCACACTATAACTATATAGCCAGTGACTTCATTATTCTAGTAAAATATTGTCCATGCTTGTGTATAACTATTTTCAACTTGCCATACAGAATCTTAAAAGCATCAAACATATCCAAGCCCTGAGGTACACAGTAAGAGGAGGTCAAGGAACGAAACACTTCCAAAGGGGTAGATTGAAAATGGAGAAGCAAAGGCTAATTAAACGGGAGGAATTTGTTACCAGCCATTTGACTCATGCATTGGTGTGTGAAGTGGTCATCAGCATGTAAAAGAGTTAGGGAAAGCGCCTGAGGTGAAGCCTGCTCTAGCAGTCGCTGTGGTGTGAACCTTGAGCGATTCTCGTAGTACTCCGAAATCCTACAAAGTCATATACATTTTTTTGCTTCAGCATATATATGACCAGTCTAGTTTGATAAGTGTTCAAGATTGTTGTGCAAACTCATGCAAGCCTTCCTATACTCCACTGAACTATTAGGAAGTTTCGAGGATCACCACATAGAAAACTTCTCTGTTATTCTCTAGGCTCAACCAAGCATTAACTGAAATAGCAGTTGACACAGAGACAAAAACAAATTATAATGAGCTCATATTTCAAAAAAATATATCTGTCTCAAGTATCTTACCATGATCCAAAATGTTTGAAAAAAAAACATTTCTCAAACTGGGAGCAATAAAAGAAGTTTTGATCACGACAAAACATTCATCGCCATAGACACAAAGTGCTCCAACTGGGATTGGTATGGTACAATCAGTTTCAGCATGCACAAAAAAACACTCATAACATTAGCAACACAGCTATACGGTGATATTCACTTATAGGCATGCCATGCAAAAGGGTAACCCACAGCTTGATAATGTATTGAATAAACTACACGGTACTAACTACCATAGAAAGGGTAAAAGGAAATATATAAAATCCTAATCAACTAATTCACATTGTTGGCATGCTATGAATGGAGGTGCATGTACAATAACTTCCAGTACAAATGATCACGGTACTAACTACCATAGAAATGGTAAAAGGAAATATATAAATCCTAATCAGCTAATTCACATTGTTAGCATACTATGAATGGAGGTGCATGTACAATAACTTCCAGTACAAATGATCACACAGGAAAATATAAGGAAATTCAGAGACATATATGACTCAATCGAATAGAGAACCTTGAATTCCAGCCAATCAACACAAAATTCAGATCCACTAAAATGCATTATACTTGCGAAGGGAGACAGAGCACCGTTAGATACACATAAAGAGCCCACCTCAAAGACCATCAGTACCTTACACAGTGTCATGGCGCATCCTACACCATGCTGTCGTGGAAGGAGAAACCGGAGAGTAAGGCCCGTTTCGGAAGCTACTCAATTGGCCACCCCAATCCATTATATTTATCCAGTGAGTGGCCTCCCATAAGGCTCACAATTATGGTCAGAGTCTATAAAAATATAAGCCATCAATAGAAGTAGTTAACAGTAAACGATAAGCATTAATCATAGAACTATTCTTGGCCAGTACAACTAAACACATGTTTTATCAATGTAAAAACAGAAACACATTTGCGTATATATATACACCATAATCATGAGGTAGTACGTAGTAGTGATGGCTTGTTCCAACAGAGGAGACTCACTAAAACCACACGGCCATGGGCAGAGCATAAAGCATAGATAATCAATACCATAGATTTAATGTATAAATAGGAAGGCCTCAACCAATTCAGTGCATTTCGTTCTTTTGATGGACTACATGACATGTACACTTACCAAGAAAAATGTGGAACCATCGGATGTCTATTGCCTAAGCTGATCACAGAGATATGCAAGTGAAGAAACAATAGTTACAAATAAGGAATTACTAAGAGTGAAGTAAAGAACATGAGGTATCAAATCGAATTAATGCCGTGATGTCCGAAGATGGTGAAAAATACAGCGGTATTGATAGAGAGATAGCCGATGCATGGTTCCACAGTGCACCCTTTGGCAAAATGAAAACAAAAACCAAAGCAAGACCACTAAATAAATTTTAAAACATATAATGAGAAGGCGGACAATGTCCAACATACAGATCCCAAATGGCCCAAGCAAAAGCTCCAAGAGGACTTTCATTCATGATTAGACAAAATATAAGAACATTTTTAACCAAAAAAAAAAACCTTTCCAGCAGATAAATTTACTTGACACTCTCATTTTAAACAACCTGTGAGGGATCTGTACCGCACTAATGCATCATGTGATGCAAATAATAAATGTGGCAGTTAATATTGACAGCAGCAGCTTAAAAAGAGAATGATGACCAGTGAACTAAATAGCAAAGAGAATCATAACAAAGGGTCTGCTCTGACCAAAATAGATAGCACATTTTGGCAATCTGTTTTAGTGACAACTCTTTGCGATCCCATGGAGGATCGAAGTTCGCCTTTGAAGAAGCATCTGGCAAAAGCTAACATGTTAACAAGACAACCAGGATGACAATATCTTGTTAACCACGGGAATAAAACTCTCAATAGCTACAGGCATTGGAGAAAAAGGACAATCGTGTAATACATATAGTATATACAACTAGAAAGGCAAAACAAACCCAGCTATAAATCAATCGAAGTAGGCTTAGGGTGGTTGAGTTCATCACCAAAAGAAGACATAAATCTCAGGTCCAGGTGGATCTTCACTCACATCAACACAATAGAGGAATAGAACAAAAGGAAGAACACTGTATGGTAGATAAGGAAAATTTGTGTATTTGTAGCATAGCAAAAGAGGGCTCAGTTCTGTCTTTGATCTTCAAGCCCAACACTCACGTCTCTTGCTGCATAACATACCCATCGCAATGTAAACGAACTACCCTGGTTATCACTCATCAGAATGACCATCAGAGGTGCAGAACATCGAACATTACTGATGAATTGAACAGGCTGCAAGAGAGGTAAGGATGGGCTCTAATTTAGTACCCACAGGCCACGACAGTCTTGATTGCTCAAGACATGCTTATTTCAGCCAGAGTCATCATCATCGCCCCTCATTTTTTTACCGAAAAGGAGGTTGTACCCCCGGCCTTTGCCCACCAAGCAACATGACCCTGATATCCATACATACATACATACATACGTGCGTGCACACATCCATCCATCCATCCATCAGCCTCAAGAGTTACTCACCTGGCCTCGACGGACCAAACCTCCCGGTGCGTACGACGCATCAGACAACACCGTTCGGTTCCCAGCCCACGCTACGACCGAATCCAAGGCGCGTCATGGGGCTTGTCCAGCACGACCATGAGCTGGGACTGGAGACGCAGCGCGGCCTGGTACTCGTCATCGCGGGCGATGGCAGGGAGCCGGAAGAGGTCACGCCCACCACGCGGTCCCCAGAGTGTAGGAGATATGCCCTAGAGGCAATAATAAATGTTATTATTTATCCCCATATTCGTAATTAAGTTTGTATTCCGTGCTATAACTGCTATGGTTCTCGAGTCTGCAATAACACGAGGCTCGGAGGAAGACTCATATGCACGTGTGGAATAATAAACGGTAAAATGTATTCCTAGTCTGGCCTCTAAGACTAGCTCAAGTGTTGCATGATGGTTCTATTTTCCTGATCATGGGCATGACTATGCCGGCAACTTTGGGGACACAATGTTAGTAGAACACTTGTGGTTGAATCGACCCGATTGATGTTATGCTATGAGATACATTCGTCACAAGTTAATGGTTAATAACACAGAGAAAGTTTACGTTTGCATAATTCCTTAGACCATGAGAGTATCGAGTTTCTTCATGCTTGATTCATGAACTTTGGGGTTTGTTAAACGTCATCCGTAACTGGGTGGCTATTACGGCGGCTTACGGGTTCATGGGAAAGTATGTCAAGTAACTTGATAGCTCAAGATTGGGATTTGTTCCTCCGACGATGGAGAGATATCACTGGGCCCTCTCGGTGTTACGGTATCCACCATCGTCTGGCCGGACACAATGTGATTTGATCACAGGGATGCCGGAACACGGGAACGAGAAAAGAGAACAAAACCGGTAACGAGGTAACTGGCATAGTGGACAAGTTGTTGTTCCACGAGGATGCCGATAAATCTCACCTCGGGTATTTGTAACATATCGCGAAGCAATCGGAATAGCACACGGCAACAGGAGGTTCACTCGAATATTTATTCGTGTGAGTATAGGGGTCAATATGGGTGTCCACGGCTCCGATGTTGATCATTGATCGGAAAGTGTTCCGGTCATGTCTATACTTCACCGAACCTATAGGGTCACACGCTTAAGGGTCATCTATCTGCTGAATACTAGACAAGGAGTCTGAGAGAAAGTCACCGGAAAAGTTTCGGAGACAACGGAAGAGTTCCGGAGAGAGAACACCGGAATAGTTTCGGTAAAACCGAAAGGTTGTTTCGGAGTATACCATTAAGTCAAAATGGTTTTGGCACACGCCTGGAAATTCTTAGAGGGTGCCAGAATTGTTCTGGGAACTTCTGGGATTTTTCCGGAGAAAAAAACCCGGAAATGTTCCGGAGCTGTCGGAACCGCTTTGGTTGCTTTTCGCAGATGAAAATCACTAATCCGAAATTGTTTCGGAACGCATCCAAAATTATTTTAGTGGGTACTGGAATTATTCTAAGACCTACAGAAATATTTTCGGATTTAACGGTCGCGGAAAAATGTTTCCGTGAATAGTGAAAAGCACTTTTTGGTGGCTTCTTGAAGAAGCCACCTTGAGGGCCTTTTGGTGAGAAGCCACCCTTGGGCTTGGCCTATAAATAGGGGTGGAGGGGGCTGCCCAAACACACTCACTCTCTCATACACAATGCCATGCAATGATCTGGCTTCTTCTCTCCCTCCCACGAAAAGAGTTTCGTAGAGCCGAAAGGCTGTCTGGGTTCCGGTGGGAACTAGTTCTGAACGGCGAAGCCCTGCCGGATAGATGACACCGTATGTGTGCAACCCCGTAGAGAGGTCGTAGGTTCGATCTTTTGCCCGAGGGGCTGTTCGAGGGTCCTCCCGAAGGGCTGTCCGAGTTACTGTCCGAGTTCGAGAGTGCCTCCCGAAGGGCTGTCCGTGACACCGTCCGGGGGACTGTCCGACCGCCTCCCGGAGGGCTATTCGAGGGACTGTCCGAGGGGCAGATGAGGGAGTACATCCTCGCGGTTGAGAGGTTGTAAATCCTAGCTGCGGGGATCTGCACCGACGATCTACATCGACTATACTTCCGCTGCGCTACAAGTCGGTAACGATCGGATCGAAACCTTGTATGCAGTCTTCATAGTGGTGCTGGGCGTGCTCGCAGTACCGGAAATTTTTGTTTTCTACTGCGTTCCCCTACACAGAGACCTCGCCGCCGCATCCGACACCGCGGCGGCTGCCCGAGCACGGGCCTCCATGCCGGCGGCGGCGCTACTTGGACGGGAGCCCTGGCCCCGCGAGACGGAGGGATCCAAGGGCTGAGTCTCCTTATCGCCCCTGTCCCGGCAACGGGCACCTCGCCTCCCGTGCGCTCCTGAGATTCAAATCGAGAAGATCGTGGTAGATGACGCTGGATGATAGGTGGAGCTCAGGACGAGAGATGAAGCACGAGCGCCGGTGAGGGTGGCGGCGGCGGCGGAGGGAACCCTAGCTGGGAGGAGAGAACGAAAGAATGGCTGTGAGCGAGAGGTGCGAGGGGTGCGAGCGTTTTGTTTTTGTCCTCCCTCGACACAGTAAAACGCGACAGTAAAACCTGCGGACGTGGCACGCGTGAGCGACCGCCCTTGATGCGTAGCTTATTGTGTTTGATAGATGTAAGGGCAACAACATAACACCCATCTTGATATGGATTATATCAGAATTTTTGGAGTTACATAAGTATGAGTTTTATTCAGATCTTTACAGACTGTTCTGTTTTAGACAGATTTTATTATTTATTGCATAGTTTACTTGTTTTAATGATGTTATGGATTATATCAGATGTATCCATATCCAATCCGTTCGTTGCCACGAAACTTACTCTTAAAAATGTACACTCAAAATTTAATTGCCCCTTTATCTCTTGTTACGTATTGTTTATTTTCTTGCAGTTTGACCAACTCCAAAATAACAAAGAAATTGCTTCTCATCGTTATTATGACTATTCAATTTGAAAATGTTTTCTATTTCCAGCGCTAAATAAATTAAGTAAATGTATATTGTTCTCTTATATCATATACTCTTTAATTCAATTGTTCATACTGCATATCTCACAAGAGAAGTCATATTTTAATTCAAATCAATTATTGTTCCTAGGTCACATACTATATTAACTAGTATATACTATATTAACTAGTATGTACACACGTGCGATGCACACGAACATAAGTGTTTTTGGTGAAAGGAAAAAAGCATTAGGCTACACAGCAAAAAGGAAATGCGAAATAATAGCTATATGTATGAATGCAACAAGGAATATTATTGTTGTAAAAAAGAAATATTAAAAGAGTGTAATTCCTATTGATTGGTGACAGAGTTGTAAAAAACAAAGGAAAATAAGCAGCAGGGTCCAGATTCATTAATTGTTTAATTTAGATTTCTTCTCTCTCTCTTTCTAGACCCATCTCAAGCCATCCAGCACGTCCTCTGACCGTAGCATGGCCTGAGCGGCATGCACCTTTTTATAACGCGATGGTTCTAGAATACATTGGAGGCAGCTGACGGGTACTGTTCATGCGAATCCAATTGCTTTCAACCGTTAGATTGAGGATACCAACTATCAGGATTGACGCTCTGGACCCATTCAAAACTCACACACTATATAGTGGTATAGATATAGATATAGATAGTATAGATGAGAGTGGTTTATCTACCGTGTATGGATCCATCGTCCATGATTACTTTGAGATTCAATGCTATATTTTTTATTGTTGGCAAAATTTATCTCGTTTCGAAATGTTTCATTCATTGTCTTATTTCAACGTGTATCATCATGTTTCACCATATATATACCAATAAAAAAGAATGCACTTGTTTTGGATCAACCTTTTCTCAATTTCACATCATGTTTCACGTGCACGGTAGAATTGCTTTTCTCGATGGTAAATGTGTAAAGTACATGAATTTAGAAAAAAAAACAGGGACTTGAGACTAATAAAGGTTACACCCAGACAGTTAATTTGTGAAGATGCAATTTTTTTTCTTTGAGAACGTGAATATGCAATTTTAGTTCTGCGGTAAATGTGAAACTAGAGATAATCTAAGACTCACAAAAGAAGAAAAGCGATAACCTAACGCAAAGTATATATGGAATTGATGGTTACCTTTTGAGAAACCATATGACCCTCCCTCTAGCAGATTTACTATCTAAAAAATTGAAATGTATCCCATATTTCATTTCCTTATAATTTTTAGCGGCTTAAAGTTTTTCCTATCTAACAGATCCCCTGAAACTTAATTCCTAAAAAAAATTCAAACACAAAGTTTTGTACACAAACTCATTTCAAACACAAATTTAAAAAACTTTATTGTATAATCCTACCACATTAATATCAGACTCCCTCCGCCCCGAATTAGTTGACTCAGATTTGTCTAGATACGACATGTTTTAGTGTTAGATACATCCGTATCAAGACGAATCTAATTTAACTAATTTGGGATGGAGGTTGTACATAGTATAATTAAATAGTCCATTGCCACCCCTTCGTTGGCGACTCGAAGCAAACATGCGACATGGATCCATACCTCTCGTCGGCGGTGCCGCCGATCTGCCTTGTTTCGCGTGGCCTCAGGGTCATATCTAGGAAGGCGAGGTGACGGCGGCTCCTTGAAGATGGAAGAAGGTTTTCCCAGCCTAGCCTCCGTCATGGCAGTGCATGTCGTTGAAGGCCGTGTGAAGGTGTGTCTCCGATGAACCTCATGGGATTCGGTCGATGTTGGTCTTCGGTGGATCCACTTGGATATTGTCTTTATTCGTCTGCATTTGTGTGTCTACAGGTCAGATTCTTCCGATCTAAGCTTCTCTTTATCGACGATGGTTATTGTTTTGGCGTGGGGTCTTGACACGAAAACTTCATGGTTGTCTATTGCAACAAGGTTTGCCTAGCTTCGCTCAGGGAACGTTGATGACAGCAGCACGCCTTCGGCTCTCCAGCGCTTGTAGTCGTCGTTATGTGGTCCAAGGACATTGATATAATTTATGTTACTTCTGGTGTTCCTTGTACTGGCATGACAATTGATGCATGGATCGAAAGTTTTTCCCACAAAAAAGCTAAATAAATAGTCTATTGCCTACTGCATTAACACTACATCAACATCGAACTATATAAAACGTCAATATAAAACATATAAAAACTAGTTCTACTCGTCGTCGCCCTTAAGGTAGACCGAGAAGTTGGAGTCCAAGTCGGAGGAGGAGTCAGGGATGACCCCCCCCCCCCCCCCCCCGGCGCCAAAAGGGTCGGCCTCGTGGTCGTTGGCGATGGGCCGACTCCACTACACCTCGTCCTCGTCATCCTCCTTATCGGCGAGCTTGTCGTCCTATGAGTAGCTCTTCACATCGGCCTTGAGGCGCTCGTGGCCAATCGTGCGCTCTTCGTCCATGGACGGATAATGTGCCAGGTTCTTGGTAAGGAGGCCCGATTCCTCCTCGGTGAGCTTGGCTACCAAGTCGGTGTTGGCACGCTCGATCACCAGCAGGGCCTCAGCCTTCCGGTGCTCATTCTCCTAGGCCTGTGAGATGATCCGAATGGAGGGAGGGGCGAGATCGGCCGTGACCGTCGCATCGGCAGGAAAGTTAAGTTTCGCTCATGGCCTGAAGAAGCGAAGCAATGCGGCGGCGTAGGCGTGCGCCGCCTCCATTGCGGTGTCAAAAGTACCCAACCACCGGCGGCCCACGTAGGCATGGCGGATTTCCGCTTTAAATTTTCCCCATGGCTAGCGCCGGGCACCGCGGTACTCAAGGATGGCGGCGGTGGCTGCCACATCGGCTACAGAGCTCTGGGAGACGACGCGGGAAGCTAGAAGCTGCAGCAGGCAGCCGGCGAACGGAGCTCGGGGAGACTCTGGTGTCGGAGAGGACGACCGATGGCTGAGGGAAGGCGACGACAGAGCTCGGGGGGGGGGGGGGGGGGCGGTGCCGGAGTCAAGGAAGACGACATTGGAGCTGCGGAAGGTGACGTGGAGTAGTAGCGGCATAGGGGAGGCAGTGCGACATCTATGGGAGGCGGCGAAGCTCGACCAGCGGCCGCGACCTCGACCTCGAGGAAGGCAGTGGCGGCGGGCCGAATAGGCGGCAGAAGGGGGCCGAATAGGGTGCGGCGGGGGGGGGGGGGGGGGCTAGGGTTTCGGGGTGGTGGCGCCGGTTTTATAGCTGAAGCCAGGCCAATTCCTGAGAATGTCCCATCTAGACTAAAAATAGGCGAAAGAGAAAACCTTTAAGGGATAGAAAGATGAAAACACTAGGTGAACATGGTTCCACGCGCACCCACGTGAATAGTAAATTCAGAAAAATACTAGAAAAATCAAAAAGTTCTGAAATTTTGGGATATCAAACTTGGTCGAACATTCTTCTTGCATATGAAATTTCGTGAAGAAATGACGCGCAGTATTCCGTAGTGAACAAAATACAATCCAACCTTACTATTCCTTCAAACAGTGTATTCTAACATAGCTTCGATTTGTGATTTTTGCCTAGAATGCTATGGGCATCGTTTCTTTGTGAAACTTCGTACGCGAGTAGAAAATCAGTTTTTCTATTTTTCTAGTATTTATTTTAATTTACTATTCATAACCGGTGCATGTGGAACCATGTTTTAAAAATTCCTGTCGGGTAAATTTTTAAGGAAAATACGGTTTGGATTATTGGATAGGTGCTATCTAGGTCTTAATCCTCTAGACCAGAAAATATGACCTCAAATATAACTTTTAGGAGTTCTGTTAGAGATGCTATAAGGCGCACTTACCGTGCTGCAAGGTAATTCCCGGGAAGCCGTGGGCAGCACTAAACTCTTGCTTAGTGCTCTAACCACTTCTTGTTCTTTGCTTCAGAGGCCGCACGGTATGAACATAGCAACCTCCGTGTAAACCCGTTCCTTCAGAAAGCCCTCTACACCTTTGAGTTCCATATATGACGTTATGAATCATGCGTCATTTCTTCCTCTGCTGATTAAATAACTGGACCCAGAGCTCGTGATTGCCTCATGATATCTCGGTAGATATGATGGTGATTTGGCCGCCACTGAAGTCTGAAAAGGCACATGTCTCGTATGTGCTACCTGCGTTGAAGACCTCCAAAGTTTCAACATTGTTTGGTCACTAGACGACTCTGCTATTAGATAATAAATAGAGCGATCACGAAATGGGGCAGAAAACTAGGAGCTGTTGTGCACTTTCTGTCAAAAGTTTCTAGGCGAAAACGAGCTAGTTAAATCTCTTATGCGCATGGTTTCCCAGATACACTGTGTGAGTGCCGTGCTCCCTAAGGTATCCCCGAAGTGGGTAACCATCCTTTTTGCTTAATATAATTGGGAATTGTGGAGATCCGGACAATCTGACATCAACAATCTCGTGCACTCGTAATTAATTTTATTGTTCTGGACTTTTGGTCACCACTTTGGGTACTCGTTTACCCCACCAAAGACAACAACATCACCACTGTGAAGACTGAAGAACATTGTCCAGCACAGAATCAACTTATTTTCAGCACAGAATCAACTTTTACGAAATCACTCCAGAATTTTGTGGCTAAATCACTCCAGAATTTTGTGGCTATCACCACTGTTTCTTTTCCTTTGCGTGTCCAACCTTCCAATGAACTTGTAGAGTGGTGGTTGTTTTTAGTTTCTGTTCTCGAAAGTACCTTTCTACACCAGAGCTCAAATGCTCCTAGTGTGAACAGTAAAATCAAATAAATAGAAAAAAAATCAAAAAATTCTGAATTTTTTTATGGCATACTTTAAGAAATGTTTGTTGTGCATGCAAAATTTCATCACGAAATCACATTCGTGGAAGTCGTGGCAAAGAAAAAAAATCAGAGCTCCAAAATGCGTTTGAAAGTAACATTTTCAGAGCACGGTTTTGTTTTTTACCACGCCTTCCACCAATGCGATTTCGTGATAAAATTTTGCATGCACAACAAACATTTCTTAAAGTATGCCACAAAAATATTTCAGAATTGTTTGAATTTGTTTTCTATTTTTTTTGATTTTACTGTTCGCACCAGGAGCATTTGTGCCCAGGTGTAGAAACTCCACGTCCTTCTGTTCTGCTCCTCTCTCTCTCTCTCTCTCTCTCTCTCTCTATGTAGTAAATTACCAAAGCTCATCCGTGTTATTTTGGTCAGTAAAAATGCTTATTTTTTCATGCCACTGTCCATATTCAGATGTTTTTTAGAGAACCTTATTCAGATGTTTTGACTGAACATAACCACATTAGTCTTATTCAGTTACTTTTGACGATGCGGACCACCCCATTCCACGGTGATACTCTTCTTCACGTACTTTATTCCAAAAGGCGTGTTCTTTTAGAAAAGGAGGATTACACCAAGCGTGTGCTCTCGTTGTATCTTGAGCCATCTAGAACCAGTTCATTGACTTGTCGAAGCAAAAGCCATGCGTGCCAACCTGTAATTTTCTGTCCAAAGATCACTCCTGAACTACATAGACAGAAGGAAAACTTATAACAGTTATAATGCAGAGTCGTCCAGGATGAGGCGCTCTATGGGGCTGGGGCTTAATCAGCCGTCGGGGCTGAGCGCCTCCCCGCCGCCCGCTGCTACCTGCTGTGTGACGGCAGCCGCAATGGCAGAAATGGATGACGCGATCACAAGAGGGCTACAAAGCTATGGCATTCTCCTGCATCGAAGATGCATAGTTGTTCAATGACCATGTGACCGCAGAAGTGGAAGCAGCTGAAATATCCCTTGCCTGTGAGGTCACTTTCAAACGGAAGAATAGGCTGAACCAAAACCGTTGTTCAATTTTCATGTTTATGTTTTAGGTTATTTCAGTTTTGGTTATTATGTGATATTGAGAGCAAGTTTCGCTGGTGGAAATTGAAATGCCAATGTGAATAAACTACTGCACAATTTCTTTATGTGAAAAAGAACATAAATGTAGACAGGTCAGTCCGCAAAATATAAAGCTCGAATTATGATGACTTTGAGTTTGCACACGGCCGCTGTAGCTTTCAAACACTTATAAACACCTCCGAAATGATATAAGAGGATGTGAATATGATGCTGTTGCTCTAAGTTTATGGATCAACAATCTTGATAGCACCAACGGTATGTCCCTTGCGCATATTGAACAGTTCGCCGATCTTTGGGAAAAGTTAGCATCAGTTGTCCTACAAGAAGAAGTTGAAGACTCAATTACTTGGAAGTTCACTAAGGATGGGACTTATTCCGCATCTTCGGCATACAAGGCACAGTTTGAAGGCCTCACCTCCTCTGATCTTGTTCACTCCGTGTGGAGGGTGTGGGCTCCCCCGAGGTGCAAATTCTTTGCCTGGCTGGTTCTGTAAAATAGGTTATGGACGTCCGACCGATTGATACGCCGTGGCTGGCCTAACTGTGGCTTGTGCCCCCTTTGCAAGCAAGTCCAGGAGTCCGCTGCTCACATGCTTTTCCAATGCCGTTACACGCAGCGCATTTGGAACGACATCCTTCCATGGCTTGGTATGCATCACATTTCTACTACTTCATGGGTGGCGAGCGTCTCGGTCAGAGGATGGTGGCATGGTATCCTGCAGATTCGCATTGGCTCCCCTAAAGCTCTTGCCTCCTTGATAATGCTCATTTCTTGGGAGGTTTGGTCCGAGAGAAACGCTAGAGTCTTTCGCAACGTCGCGGTACCATCGGCGGTCATCATTAACAAGATCAAGCAGGAGATGTCGCTTTGGGTCCGAGCGGGTGCCACACACCTGGGTATTGTAATGCCGCGAGAGTAATCTTTTTTCCTTTGCCGCTAGCGGCCTATGTCTAAAACTATCTTCTTAATCAATGAAATGGCAAGTCTTTTGCCACGTTTCAAAAAAAAAAAAGGTGTCTCCAAAAAATGACTGGAAATGCTGGAGAGGGACACCACACAGAAGACGCAACGACGTGGGGCCGAGGGCATAGTGGTGTGACGTTTTACATTTTTCTTGCCGTTGACGCATTGACCGTTACATGCATGCGCGCTGTTTGACTCCACGTCGTCTTCAGAGGCAAACCATTCCAGACACCAGGTCATTACAGATTGGCACATTCGGAAGGCCAAATCGCAGAGGCGAGGAATTCAGATCTGGGGTATACGTGGTTGCTTTTTGTCGATATACTGGAGACCAAGTAACAGACGTATATACTAATATACTTCCTCCGTTTCTACATATAAACCATTTTAGAGATTTCAATACAGACTACATATGGATGTATATTGATATTTAAAAATGTAGATTCACTCATCTTGCTTCGTATGTAGTTCATATTAGAATCTCTAAAAGTCTTATATTTAGGAACGGAGGGAGTACATACATCTCTTTATTTCTTCCAATTTACCAATAGTCCGAAATGGTGGATAAACTTCCGGCCTCTCCATATGGCGAACTCGGCATCTGGCTATTTGGCAGTTACATGATGGCGCAGGGGGTGGGCTCGTCGCACACGACCATGTGCGGCGGGTATGGGCGGTAGTAGCCGTGGTACCAGTACGGCGGCGGGTCCTCCTTCTTCTCATCCTTCTTCTTGTCGTCCTTCACTTCCTCCACCTTGACGATGCGGGCTTGGGCGTACTTCTTGCGGAGGCAGCCGACGAGGCACACCGGGTCGACGCCGTTGCCGACCACCTCCAGCATGTCCTTGCTGTCGCCGGTTATCCCCACCGAGCTCACCCCTGCACCAGAACGATTGCAGCCATGTTAGCATCGCTGGCACACAAGTCTCAATTCTCAAGGGAGAACTTACGTGTACATAAAGAATTAACGCATGCATGCATACCCTTCGCTCTCGCGGCCATCGTCATGGCTTTGGACCGGCTCTTGTCGCACGACATGCTCACCTGGATCACAATCTTTTGCTGCAACAACAACAACAACAACAAGGTTCAGCTCACGAGCCAGTAAGTGCTCAAAATCAGGCTGGTATTAATTAGGTGCAAAGGAGGCAGGAACTGAAGAAGCTGTTTACCTTCATTGGGTGCCGCTGGTTTGTTGATTAGATGCCGAATCTTTGGAAAGGCTGGTGTTCGATCGAGGCGTCTTATGTTGTCTGTGGGGAGCACAGCAATGGCCACTGCTGTTTGTTATATATAGTAGTACAGGGCAGTTACGTGGGGTCGGGGTGAGGGAGATAGTAGACCTGGCACTAGTGAAGACCAGGTTAGGAACGATCCAAGCCACCAGCTTTGTTGTAAGAAGATTCCCAGCAGCGGCAGCGGCTAAGCTCCCGGTTGACAGTAAACAACAAGGGTCCAAATGTAGTCACCCAAGTAAACGCGTCCTGAGCACGAGTTCTCTCGGTTGATTTTTCCGGTCATGGACAGGATATATTAGAAAATGACTCCTCGAATGATATGTCTGAGCGAGCCATCAATTGTAATTGCCTGTTGGCCACGGTGCGCTTCCCTTCCGCGAAGCCGCGGCTCTGCGGATGCACGTACGTACGTAGAACGGGCCGAGATCGGCTGTTCCATCTATCGATCAGTGCTCAGTGCTAAATAACTGCCTAAGCAAAACCATATTAAGTGTGAGAAGAGAACTCGGCAAGGAACTCAGTGATAAAGTGGGATGGGCGCATCCCTGCAAGACAAAGGATTTCATGGTGCCCCTCCTTGCCGGACTCTGTCAAAACAAGAATAGTCGATGTGTGCCTGGCAGAACATTGAAATATAAGCTTGAAGATTTCAGTGGTCATATCGTTAGAACACAACTAGTCAACGTCGGGTCTTGCTACTGAAGACTTGTTGACAGAGGTCATTTTTCGGTTTATATACGGAAGACTTGTTGACAGCGGTCATATATTACTCGGAATGAATATGGTTAAATAAAGAGAAAAATACGTTTTTGGTCCCTCAAGTTCCCACAAAGTATAGACTTGGTCCCTCAAGATTTTTTGGTATACATTTGGTCCCTCAAGTCTCAAAACCGGATACGTTTGGTCCTAAACCAGATTTTGAGCCCGTTGACCGGGTTTGACCGCCAGAAAACCGCCCGGCGAACAGTAAATTCGAAAAAAACTTCAAAAAAATCTGAAATTTTTTGGGGTCCAATATGCTTACAAGCACAAGGTCCGACCAAAATTTCATGGTCTTTCGACACTCGAGGAGCTCGTGGCAAAAAAAAAAAAAATATTTACGTCTGATGAACAGTAAAATCGAAAAAAAATCAAATTAATTCAAAAAAATCTGAAATTTTGTGGGGCATAATATGCTTACATTCTCAAGGTGCGACCAAAATTTGGTGGTCTTTTGACACTCGAGGAGCTCGTGACAAAAAAAAACAACTTTTCACTCACAAAAAAATAACCAAAATTTGTTTTTTTTGCTAGAGCCCGTCCGATGTCATTTCGTGACAAAATTTTGGTCGCACCTTGTGCATGTAAGCCTCTTGGACCCCAAAAAATTTCAGAATTTTATGAATTTTTTTCGAATTTACTATTCATCAGACAGATATTTTTGTTTTTTTTGCCACGAGCTCCTCGAGTGTCGAAAGACCACGAAAATTTGGTCGCACCTTGCGCATGTAAGCATATTGGACCCCAAAAATTTCAGTTTTTTTTTTTTAAAGTCAAAGTTACTGTTCACCGGGCGGTTTTCTGGCGGTCAAACCCGGTCAATGGGCTCAAAATCTGGCTTAGGACCAAATTTATCCGGTTTTGAGACTTGAGGGATCAAATGTATACCAAAAAATCTTGAGGGACCAAGTCTATACTTTGTGGGAACTTGAGGGACCAAAAACATACTTTTCTCTTAAATAAATATGGTAGTCCGATTACAAAACTATTCCCACTAAATACATAAATATGCCAATATACTCTTAACACCCCCCCTCAGTCATAGTGTTAGCATCACAAACAACATGAGCGTCGTCGACGATCGTCAAAATAGGCTTTCGCCCCGTTTTATAAATAAAGTAACAACCGAAAAAGGTACACGGCCGAACGATACAAGATGGTGGGGTAGCCCTCTTACAAAGCCGATCCTGGGAAATCCGGCACACGCAGAACGCACGCGACTACGCTACCGGCAACGAGCACCGGAAGAACTAAACACCCCATACTACGACCTAGCACACCTAAGCTCCACGACAACGCCCCCAAGAGGGAAAACGGCGCAAAGCATCACCGTTGCCGAGTCCACACCAGTCAAAGGTCTTCACCCGGAGCCCTGACACGGAGAGAATAACCACAACGACGTCTCCAAGGAGAGTGCGGCACCCTCAGGTGTCACCGTCATCGGCGCCAAGGCACGGAGCTTTCGCTCGGCAACTCATCCGTGTCACCACGAGGCCGCCAGGCAGAGCACGACGATGTCAGATCCCCAGATCCGGACCAGGACGCCACCCCACAGAGAGGGCACATCTGAGCTACCCGTCGTCACACCTCCCGTTGCCCACACAACCCGAGAGGGAAGCCACCACCACCGCAATGGTGCCCGCCTAAGAGCCACCATGCGGACCGCCATCCGGGGCCGCCACCCACATCACAATGCACTGAACCACAGTAGGAAGAGCGACGGCACACCATTCACTCTTAGCCCGGCATCAGTCCCCGAGTCTAGGTAGACGCCCCCATAGTAGGAGGCACCCACACCTGCGTTCCCATCCAATACCCGATGGGCTGGGGGGGGGGAGACACGACTCCGAGACTGTCGACGGCCGCCGGCGAGCCAGCCGCCCTTGGCCAGGTGAGCTCACACGGCGCCATGTCCATGGTCACCGGTGTTGATCCGTGGGCCGATGCAACGCTAACACGACCACCACCACCGAGCACCACTCAGACCGCGCCTCCCCCACCTACCCGGAGAAAAATCTCCGACCCGTCTCGGACCCAAAGCTGGCCCGTCCGAGCACGACCCCCAGGTCGTCGCCATCCCCGACGCGCGAGCAACCCACGCGCCGCCGGTTCTGACCCAGGAGAAGGCAAGGTACAACCACCACCCGCACCCCGCCACCGAACACAAACCGTCGTCGCCAGGGCAACCACGATCTGGCCGACGACCCGAAACACCACTTACGGCCACCGCCGGACCACCACGCCACCACCAGAGCAAAGAGCCACACCCAACCAGCCACCAACCTCTCCTTGACAAGGGCAGAGGGGACAAGAAAGAACCGGCCCCACGCCGCGGTCGGCGCCGCCGGAGGGGCAGATGATACGTCTCCAACGTATCTATAATTTTTGATTGTTCCATGCTGTTATATTATCAATCTTGAATGTTTTTATATACATTTACAGCAATTATATATCATTTTTGGAGACTAACCTATTAACTTAGTGCCCAGTGCCAGTTGCTGTTTTCTGCCCTGTTTTTGTTTTACAGAAAATCAATACCAAACAAAGTCCGAATGGCACGAAACTTTTTGGAGATTTTTTTCTGGACAAGATAAACACTAGAAGCTTCGGGAGGAGGCCAGAAGCCCCAAGGGGGCCCCCGGCGCGCCCTGGTACCTCGTGGGGCCCACAGAGCTTCGTTTGACCTAATTCCACCACTATAAATTCAGAAAAAATCAGAAACCCCCAGGGGAGTCCACGAAATACTTTTTCTGCCGCCGCAAGTTTCTGTTCTCGAGAGATCCCATCTGGAGGCCTTCTCCGGTACTTCGCCGGAGGGGGAATCGATCACGGAGGGGCTCTACATCAACCTTGCTGCCCTTCCGATGATGCGTGAGTAGTTTACCACAGACCTTCGGGTCCATAGTTAGTAGCTAGATGGCTTCTTCTCTCTTTTTGATCTTCAATACAATGTTCTCCTCGATGTTCTTGGAGTTCTATCCGATGTAATCATTTTTTGCGGTGTGTTTGTTGGGATCCGATGAATTGTGAGTTTATGATCAGATTATCCATGAATATTATTTGAGTCTTCTCTGACCTCTTTTATGCATGATTATTATAGCTTCGTATTTCTTCTTCGATCTATTGATTTGGTTTGGCCAACTAGATTGATTTATCTTGCCATGGGAAGAGATGCTTTGTAATGGGTTCGATCTTGCGGTGCTCAATCCTAGTGACAGAAAGGGACATGACACGTATGTATCGTTGCTATTAAGGGTAAAAAGATGGGGTTTATTCATGCGTGAGTTTATCTTGTCTATATCATGTCATCGTTCTTAAGGCGTTACTCTGTTCTTTATGGACTTAATACACTAGATGCATGCTGGATAGCGGTCAATGTGTGGAGTAATAGTAGTAGATGCAGTCAGGAGTCGGTCTACTTGTCTCGGACGTGATGCCTATATACATGATCATTGCTTTGGATATCGTCATGATTATTTGCTTTTCTATCAATTGCCCAACAGTAATTTGTCTACCCACCGTATGCTATTTTCTCGAGAGAAGCCTCTAGTGAAAACTATGGCCCCCGGGTCTATCTAAATCATATTACTAAAACACTAAAAATATTGCTGCCATTTTCTTTTATTTATTTTATTTTGTATTTTTGTTTCAATCTATCTATCTATCACATACAATTTAATCTTGCAATTGACCACCGAGGGATTGACAACCCCTCGTTTGCGTTGGGTGCAAGGATTTGTTGTTTGTGTGCAGGTGCTGCTAACGAGGTGTTGCGTGATTCTCCTACTGGTTCGATAGCCTTGGTTTCATAACTGAGGGAAATACTTATCTCTACTGTTCTGCATCATCCCTTCCTCTTCGGAGAAATTACCAATGCAGGCTACAAGTAGCAGCAGCCGCCGCCACCTGCCAGATCTGGCAATTCCAGATCCGGGCAAGGCCTGCCCAGGGCAACCAGGCGCCTAGGCAGAGCATGGCAGCGGCCGCAGCATCGACTCACCCTCCAACCAGGCACCCGCCATTGCCCGCCCCTAAGACCGACGAAGAGGACCACCCGCGACCCAAACCCGACCCCAGACCTGCTGCGGACGAGGAAGCCCAGAAGATACAGGAGCTCAGACGAGCTCCCTCCACCTCCTCGCGCCGTCAGCAGGCCCTCCAACGCCAGATCCGGGCGGGTCTGGCCGGAAAACCTCCTGCGTGCCTCCACCATGAACCAGCCCTTCCAGCAGCCACTGCACCACGACAGGGCCAGACCGCCGTCACGCCGCCACCAGACGATCGCGCCGCCGACCCGCACCGCCGTCGGCGTGCTACTGGGCCCAGCCCAAGCCCAGCGCCGGCACCCGAGAACGCCGCCCCACGACGGACCCCTACGGGCAGAGGAGGAGAAGGCCCCGCTGCCGCCGCGTCGACCGGGGCTTTGCCCGTCAGCGCCTGTCGGCGACGGCGAGGGAGGGAGGGAATGAGGTGTGGACCGAAGGAGCGGCGGCTAGGGTTCCCTCCACGTCGCTCATGGGAGCGACGCGGGAGGGTCGGGGGTGGTTTCGTCGATGATCAGTCATGAGAGAAACTGAAGGTAGAAACTAACGGTTTGACATCCCCTTGCATTTATGGCGAGAGTGTAGTAGACGATGAAGTGACACAGGGCCCTCGATTGTAGAGGAAGCCGACATGGTGCTCAAGCTAGGTGGTAGTCCTTTGTGTCGATGTCGAGGTATCCGAAAGCGTGGGCCGCTGTAGCATGTAGCTAGTCGAGGTAGCCGTGCATAATGTTTAGTTCGGGGTTTTGGTGTCGTGTGATACGTCTCCGTCGTATCTATAATTTTTGATTGTTTCATGCCAATATTCTACAACTTTCATATACTTTTGCAACATTTTATATTATTTTTAGGACTAACATATTGATCCAGTGCCCAGTGCCAGTTCCTGCTTTTTCCATGTTTTTCGTTTCGCAGAAAATCCATATCAAACGAAGTCCAAACGCGATAAATTTTTACGAAGATTTATTTTGGAATATATGTGATTTTTGGAAAGAAGAATCAACGCAAGACGGTGCCCGAGGTGGCACAAGGCAACAGGGTGCGGCCAGGGGGGTGGCCGCGCCGTGTTCCCTTGTGACTCCCTCGTAAGTCGGTTGGAGCCCTTCTTTCGCCGCAAGAAAGATAATATCGGGAAAAAACCATGTTAAAATTTCAGCCCGATCGAAGTTACGGATCTCCGGATTTTTAAGAAACGGTTTTCGACCAAAAACAGGAACGCGAAACAGAAGAGAGAGAGAGAGAGAGAGAAAGAGAGAGAGAGAGATCCAATCTCGGAGGGGCTCTTGCCCTCCGGGAGCCATGGCGGCCAAGGACCAGAAGGGAAACCTTCCTCCCATCTAGGGAGGAGGCCAAGCAAGAAGAAAAAGGAGGGGGGTCTCTCCCCCTCTCTTCCGGTGGCGCCGGAGCGCCGCCGGGGGAACCATTGTGACGACGATCTACACCAACAACTTCGCCGCCGTCATCACCAACTCCCCTCCCCTCTATGCAGCGGTGTAACCTCTCTATTCCCGCTGTAATTCTCTACTTGAACATGGTGCTTAATGCTATATATTATTACCCAATGATGTATGGCCATCCTATGATGTTTGAGTAGATTTCTTTTGTCCTACGGGCTAATTGTGGTATTGTGTGATTGATATGAGTTGTATGTTAATATGGTGCTGTCCTATGGTGCCATCTGTGTCGCACAAGCATGTGGGATTCCCGTTGTAGGATTTTGCAATATGTTCATAATTCGCTTATAATGGATGGCTAGAGTGACAGAAGCTTACACCCGAGTAAGTGGGTTGTTGCATATGGGAGTAAAGGGGACTTTTTACTTAATGCTATGGTTGGGTTTTACCTTAATGATGTTTAGTAGTTGCGGATGCTTGCTAGAGTTCCAATCATAAGAACATGTGATCCAAATACATAAAGTATGTTAGCGTATGCCTCTTCCTCATTGCATATGATAAGTATCTATCATGTTATATTCAATTGTCTATGGACAATCTTTCTCCTTGTGTTACAAAAAGCTTTTTACTAAACAACTAACTTTTATTATCTCGCTAAGTACTCCTAGTTTTATTCTTGCAAAGTAGTTCTAGCATTACACCTACAAAGTACTTCTAGTCTCATACTTGTTCTAGGTAAAGCAAACGTTAAGTGTGCGTAGAGTTGTATCGGTGGTCGATAGAACTTGAAGAGAATATAAATTCTACCTTTAGCTCCTCGTTGGGTTCGACACTCTTATTTATCAAAAAAACTACAATTGACCCCCTACACTTGTGGGTTATAATCGTGGTAGCGGTACAAAGAGCCACGGGCCCAAGGAAGCGCCAATGAGTTGGGGACATAGTGATGCTCCAGGAAGAAGACAATGAGGTTGTCTATGCGATGTCGTCAAAACCATTGTAGACGAGACATTCTATAGGATTTGCCGGGCCCTGGGACACGTTGGACGAAGGCGCGCTTCGGTGTTGCTAGTATAGCACATGCGTAAATAGGCACCATCAGAAGTTGCGCGCCGTGTCGGAAAGACTAGCAGATGAGGTCTCTGGGATAGTGGCAACACAAAACAACGTGAATAGAAGGTGAAGATGTAATCTGGTGGCCGAAATAGTCGGTGAAGGAGATGCAAATGTTAGCGGTGAGGTTGTGTTGGACAAACATGAGGACGTGGAAGTGGCCTGAAGTTCCGATATAAAGGCGGATGATGTGGGTGTCGCAGCATCGATGCTCGACAAAGATCCCGAAGAACGAGGTTTGCTCCTATGTTCAATCATAGGTGCCTCCAACCAAATGTAACCCTTTTGTAAAAGAGTGAACTGGTCTACCAAATCATCTGTTGCCTTCGACCAACACTGGTTACTTTTCTATACTGCATTGAGTAATCCTCTTAGGCTTTATATCTGTGTTGTTCCTATGTATATTTGTGCGCATTATTTTCAGTATTGTGACATGTTTGTCTTTGTGTTTCATCTTGTTGTACAGAATGTGATTTGTCTCTATGTTCATCTATTCTTTATCTACTGCTACCTTGTCATTCTTCACAGCAATGTTTAGATTAGTATCTCGCAGTAGAGTAGCTTAGTTTTCTTTCCGTAGTAATTTTCCTTCGTAGAACTGCTTCCGTTTAGTTTATTTTTCGCCGTGCTGTGTTGAGAGGTTTCAAGTTTCGCAAGAACTCCAATTCACCCCCCCCCCCCCCCTCTCTGGTCGATAAACTCCGATCCTACACCTGTTTTGATAAAATATTTCTTGATGATCCTGCTTCATCGGTGTATAGACTTTGCTACTATCTTAATGCTTGGAGTATATTGCAGAAAAAACAAGATAGAGGAAGAATTGAGCAAGGAGTGCTGCTAACCAAGCAAGTTATTGAAGAATTTTATGCAAAAAGCCATGTCTGGAATCCCCAGAGAACAAGAATTGGTGTTGGATGAAGCTCTCAAGGGTTTGTTTAGTAGTAGTTGTTGATCTGGTGATATTTCCCTGTGGCTTTGCTTTGCTGTTTTTGGGCGTGTCCTTGCATGGATGTTTAAACTTTAAACTCTGTTTTGTTCCTATTCACATGTAATACTTTGTGATCATGTGGTTGCAGTTGTAGATAGCCTCTGTCTCGGCCTGATACGGCGTAGTAGGGCTAGCTTAGTTGTTTGCCCCTTTCTGTTTTTTCTTGCTCTCTGTTGCTTTGTAAACTGGATGACAGTTTCTTTAGTGGAAATCGACGAGGAGGCTCATTGTTTCAAAAAAGAAAGACAACATCACGTTCCTAGCAATCAATAGGAGACGTGACCGTCTCCTCCATTAAATTGGCCTTCCTACGGGTCAGTGAGTTCAGCCGTGTCATTTTCATGAACGCGTGATCGCTTCTCTTTTAGGCCCTGAAGTTAGTTGGATGATTGACAACTTTGACAGTCTTACGTCTTTGCACAGGTACTGTTGTAGATACTATATAATACGTATAAGACATGCAGACTAGGTCACTAAAGACTACGGGTTGCAACCTGACTCTTTTGATGGTTAATTTGTCAGAAACTCAGAATGTGACTCTTTTGATGGTTAAGACATACAGTCAGCACAGTATGAACATAGCAATCTGGTGCATGCATGTCCCTTCTCTACAAAGGTTACCATTCTTATCTCCATATGACGTTACCGCTTGTGTGTGAATTCCTTCTCTGCTAATTAAAAAACTGCGTAGAATTCTTCATGAATCTCTCGATAGATACGATGGAGATTTGGCCAGCACTGAAGTGCCAAAAGGCAAAAATCTTAGAGCTTAAATACATATGTATTACTTGCGTTGAAGCCTTGGCCTGTCTTTATGACTAGACAATGCTTGCTACAATAAGAAAATCTGACGTTCGCTGGTTAGCTTTTCCGTAAGAAAATAGAACGTGCACAAATGACGGGACGACAAACTGCGTGTCCAACATCTCTCACGCGTATAGTTTCAGACTCTGGACCCTGAAGGGAACAAACAGGGTTCTACTATTGATTTGAAAACTGGTGTTTAAAATCAGGAGCTTGAAGTTTACTCTGCAGAGCAAACATACGTATGCAAGACCAAAATACCGGTGCCACAGTGTCCAAGCGATTCTAACAGTCTATTCATTAGAACGGTCCCTGAATCCTGATAAACTAGTCTGGTTGCCGTGTTCGTTCTCTGCAGTAGGTGGCTTATCTTTTTCTTTACAAATGGGAATTGTGGAGGTAGGGACAATCTGGCGCCAACAGTCTGATATTCTTGTTATTGTTCTGAACCTCTGGTCAGCAGTTTGGTTACTCCGTTCATCTTTGTTGTAGACCCCACTAGTGTGAGACGAAGAAACAAGGCCATTGTAAGAACATTGGCAGGAAGAGGGCCACTCTCAATAAAAAAGCAGAAAAAAGACAGGAAGAGGGCCACTCTCAATAAAAAGGAGATCCTCAAAGACTAAACTCCTATGAAATCGCTGCGGAATTTTGAGGCTCCAGCACGTCTCTTTTCCTATGACATCCAAGCGAATGATGACATCGCTGCGGAGATCATTTGTGTTTTTCTTTTCCTTGGGAAAATTCAATGGTCCTGTCCTGCTCTTATCCGGATGTTTATTCGCATAACCAATTCCATGGTGCTATGTTTATTCAGATATTTGAGCATACATACTTCAAGCAATATTCAGATGTTTTGACCGTTGGCTTCCGTTTGCAGGTTTATGGGACCGTGAATATACGGATCCACCTATATATATTCGGCCAAAATTACTGTTTTGACCTTGTTAGGATTTTTTAGCACAAAATGACCTCTCCTGAAATTTTTAGCATCATCTGACCATTTTTTGCAACACCATGGCTTGCGGCGTTTCTAGACCATGTAGAAACGCCAAACCGCCAGCCGTTTCTGACCTGGTCGAGTAGCAGTTGAGTTCCTTTGTGGGAGGGCAAAAACGCCATTGCTTGTGGCGTTGCTGCCCCAAGAAGAAACGTCGTAGCTTGTGGCATTTTCAGCAACGTCTAGCTGTGACCACTTATATATTTAGGGTAGAAACGCCCGGTGATTTGGCGTGTCTAGGGGGGGCTAGAAATTACTAAAATGGTCAGATCATGCTAAAAAATCTCGACGAGGTTAAAATAGTGATTTTGGCCTATATATTCATATGATTAGATGACATGCGTCACAATGTGGGGCCAAGGGCATCATGGTGTGACGTCCGACCTTTTCTTGCAGGTGACGTACTACTAGTATCTACCTTGCTGTTCTGTTTGACTCCTTGGCCTGATCATACTAAATTGGCACATGCCCCGGGCCCAAAACCACATGTGTAGCATACGAACTTCACCAAGAAGCAAGCGACTGAGAACTCTGAGATTCATATAACCATGGCGTTTGTCTTGAATCTTGATGATTTCTAACTAGAAATTAGCCAAAGCCGTAAATATATTTCTTTCTCTTTTTTATTTCTTCCTCCAATCAATTTATAAATACGTGTATATGCAAGTATATATAGACTAGTTGCTCACAAAACTAAAGTATGTTAAAATCGTTCTCCGGCAGTTACATGGTCCGGCAGTTGCTGGGCTGTTCCTCGCAGACGACCATGTGCGGCGGGTACTGGTGGTGGTAGTAGCCGGCCGGCGGGTAGTAGTACGGAGGCGGCTGCGCGGGCACGGCCGGCTTCGGTTCCTCCTTCTTCTCCTCTGGCTTCTTCACTTCCTCCACCTTGATGATTTGGGCGTGGCCGAGTTTCTTGCGGAGGCAGCTGACGAGGCAGACCGGGTCGATGCCGTCGCCGACCACCTCCAGCGGCCATCGTGAGGGCTTTGGCCCGGCTCGCGTCGCCAGTTATCCCCATCGACGTCACCCCGGCTGCTCTGGCGGCCATCGTGAGGGCTTTGGCCCGGCTCTTGTCGCACGACATGTTCAACTGGACGACAATCTTTTGCTGCAACAAGAAGGAGAAAAGCCATGGATCAATCGTATACATCAGCTTCAGAGTAATGTATGGCTCGAAATTAAGCTAGGTATACTAAACAAAGCAACAGGAGAATGGGAGCAGAAAATGAATAGGTTCCTCACCTTCATTTCGCGTGCTGCTGGTTTGGTAGATGCCAATCAATGAGAAACAGAAAGCCGGAAAATGTTCCCGTTCAAGCGAGGCTAGAATCGAAATTGGTTTGGGTAGCTACTGATCGATCTTCCGCAGATGCAGCTAATCCAGATTTTGTGTCTCGTTGTCTAGTAGCTTGTGATGATTTTGTGAAGGGGATATGTAGCCCCTGACCTTTATATACACACGCAAGCAGCGGGCGTTGGTGTGGGAGCAGAGAACCAGGGTTGTCAGTATCAGGAGCGATCCAACGCAGATTCGTAGCAGAAGCAGCACTGCAGCAGTTGAGCCCCAAGTGAGTAAGCAACTGCCCACCAACTGAGCATGTAAACGCGTCCTCATCACAAGCTCTCGGTTGAATCCTCCGATCACAGAGGCATTAGACAATGATTGGCCACGCTGCACTCTTCTTCGAAGTCGCCGCTGCAGACATACTGGCATAGACCGAGTCGATCAGTTAGTTAACAGCATGAAAAGACAGACAAAATACAATATATAGCTCACGTTCAACTGATCGGCGGTCCTCGATCAGCTCAATCAATGATCAGTAATGCTATTCCTACGTAAAATTCCTACGCAAACAAACTGTATGTAGTTGATTTTTAGATTGCAACCACCCCATGATCTTTGCTAAACGTCCGCTGCTGAGTGTCGTGTGCGTAAAAAGTACGTAAAACTTTTATGTACGAACATCACTGTTCTTTTTTTTTGCGAAAAGAACATCACTGTTCATCAATGATATATAATTTTGTTTTAGACATATGCACTAGTGCATATATTATTAAACCCCCTCAATTTAACGAGAAACAATGAGTATTATTAATCCCCCTCGACCGAGCTTGATTCTGAGCGGGGCGAGGCCTACGGTGACAGAATAGGACGAGAGGTAGAGGGGAAAGGTGCGGCGCAGCTCACCGGGCTCGAACAGGTGGTCGTGGATGCCGAGAAAGCCCCAGCGGTGGTGAAATGCCGGCTGATGGAGCGTTGGAATCAACCGTTTGAGTCGTCCGATTAGAAATGGATCTGACGGATGTGGATACGGTCGACACACACAACTCCATCAGTCGGGTGAATGCTAGCGTGTCCGGTTAAAAGACTTGATGTACACGAGAATCGAGACCTGTTTACGGAGATGTGTACATGATTGGAGGCTACGGCGAGGGATACTTTTACCCAACATGGGTGGTAGCATGATCTTAGGATTGGGCCACCGACGGTTTAGGCGTTATACAGATATACATTTTCTTTGTATTTCGCCTTCTTCTTTTATTCTGGCTTGTCGTGAGGACCTTGTTGGCTGTGTACAACTTTGTTATGCAAAGGCCGGGTGTAATACTTAAACCTTTTAAGTAATAAAGCGCCCCTTTTCGAAAAGATGTATTGCTTGCGTTGAAGCCTTCCTATGTGATGACTAGACGATGCTTGCTATAAGAAAATAGAACGTGCACAAATGGGGGTAGCTAGGACAGAAGTTGTACACTTTCTTATATAAAAATAGACCCGTCTGGTTGCCGTGCTCGTTCTCCGCAGCAGGTGGCTAATCTTTTTTGTTTACAGTTGGGAATTGTTGAAATGTGGACAATCTGATGCCAACAGTCTTGCACTTCTGTTGTTGTTCTGAATTTCTGGTCAGCAGTTTGGTTACTCCGCTCCTCGCCCCCGCATACCCCACAAATGCACTAATTAATGTAAAACGAAGAAAACGAGGTGAAGACCGAAGAAAACCAGGTCACTCTAAGAACCTTGGCAGGAAGAAGATGGCCACTCTCAATCAGAGAAAAGGACAGCAGGAGGGCCACTCAACCCTGTGTATCTTTTTTCATCAGAAAATTCCATGATCCTGTCCAAATGTTGGCAAAGAGGGAGCAAGAGGGAGCACGTTAAAAGTACTCCCAAATGTTTATTCAGACAACCATTCCATGGTGATCTCATATGTTTATTCAGATATTTTGAGCATACATAGCTCAAACAATATTTGGGTCTTGCTCGGATAGAATGTTTGACTGTTCATTTCCATTTGCGGGTTTACTGGATATACAACCAGTATTATCACCAAATCGTCATATGATTAGGTTCATCTAAAAATCATCATATGGACTAGATGACATATGTCACTATGTGGGGCCGACGTACTATCAGTTGTGATGTTTGACTCCTCGTCCTCACCATACGAAACGGCACACGCACATGCACAGAACCCCCAATCCACATCTCATCTACGAACTTCACCCTTCGCCAAGAAGCAAGCGACTGAGATCCCTGATTTTGTTTCTCATCAGCTTGTAAATTATATGACGATTATGTGAGCAATAGAGTCTATTTATATCGTAAAAAAGAAGAAGCAGCAAGCGACTGAGAACTAAGATTCACATAACCTTGGCGTTTGCCTCGATTTCTAACTGGAAATTAGCCACGCGAATTCACAAATGACATCTCTCTCCTTTTTATTTCTTCCAATGAATCAATAAACACGTGTCCATGTAACTACTCCGGCAATTAAATTAAAGTACATCAAAATCGTTCTCTGGCAATTACATGGTCCGGCAGTTGCTGGGCTGTTCCTCGCAAACGACCATGTGCGGCGGCTGGTACTGGTGGTGGTAGTAGCTCGGCGGGCAGTAGTACGGCGGCGGGTACGCGGGCACCGCCGGCTTCGGTTCATCCTTCTTCTCCTCCTTTTTCTCATCCGGCTTCTTCACTTCCTCCACCTTGATGATTTGGGCGTGGCCGATCTTCTTGCGGAGGCAGCTGACGAGGCACACCGGGTCGACGCCATCGCCGACCACCTCCAGCCGGTTCCTCCCGTCGCCGGTTATCCCCATGGACGTCACCCCGGCTGCTCTGGCGGCTAGCGTCAGTGCTTTGGACCGTCTCTTGTCGCATGACATGCTCAACTGGATGACGATCTTTTGCTTCATTGCTTGCTTCTGGGTTGCTAGATGCCTATGAATGAGAAACAGGAACTAGATGAGGAAGTGTTGGTGTTGGAGGCGAGGCTAGAATGGTTTGGGTACCAACGGATCGATCTTTGGCAGATGCAATGCAGCCAAGTGTCTTAGCTTGTGATTGTGTGAAGGGGGTAGCTATGGACCCTGTCCTTGTATACGCGCATGCAGTGGGCGCGGCTGTAGAGAACACGACGTAGTCAGGAGCGATCCCAACGAAGCTAGTCGTAAGAAGATTCGTAGCAGCGGAAGTTGAGCTCGCATTGAGTAGACTAAATGGGCAAGTAGATGTATGTAAGCGCGTCCTGATCACAATCACATGCTCTCAGTTGAATTTTCCGATGGGCAGGCTACCCCATGGAGATCTGAATTCCAGGACAACGCGACCCAATTATTGTCGATTGGCCACGTACGTTGCAGGCTTCTCTGAAGACGCGGTTGCGGACATACCCACGTAGACCCAGTCGATCGGTTGCTTAACATATCAGCATGAAACGACAAAATACATGGATACAATAGCTCAAATTCAACTGATCAGCGGTCCTCGATCACCTACTAGTGCCAAAAAGAATTGTCCTAGGAAATACACGCGGAAGGAAAGCTCACGGTTCAATTTTAGACTACGGCACGTAGCCGGATCTTCACAGTTTTGTGCGCCAATTTGTTTCGAGTTAATTCCATCGTATCATTTATATTTTGTCTAGGCCGAGCGTCGGCCGGGTGAAGACTTGATCAGATAGGCCGCATATAGTGAAAGTGCTCTTTTGATCCCGAGCTCACATGCTCCCCGATGAAGAGTAAAATTCGGAAAAAAAATAGTAAATAAATTCAGAAATTTCTGAATTTTTTTGTGATAAACATTGATGAATGTTTTAACTGCCTGCAAATTGTCGTGATGAAATGACATTCGTGGAGGTCTGGGAAAAGAATCGACGCTCCAAAATGCTTTCCACAATAGTCTTTTCGAAGAATTGATTTTTTTTGCCCAGACCTACACGAATGTGATTTCATCAAAACAAAATTCAGGCAATTAAAACATTCATCAATGTTTATCACAAAAAAATTAAGATTTTTTTGAGTTTTATTTTACTATTTTTTCAGATTTTTATTGTTCATTGGAGAGCATGTGAACTCGGGTTCAAATACTCCGCGTCCGGTACTCTACCACAATGTTCCATCCTATATAAGGTTCCACCGGAATTGATCACGGTCTTGTGTCAGCTGGACCGCAGCTAGTCACACCCCAAGAAGGTATGCCATGGCGCAAGGCGGGGGGGGGGGGGGGGGGGGGGGACCAAATCCTGCCGAAAATGAACGTAAATCGGTGATGTGCTCAAAAATTGCGCAAGCATATCATTTTGTCGTGAGCAATACATTACAAGGATGAATGCTGTTTTTGGAGAGCGGCATTACCCAACCACGTATCCTCACTTACACAAATATATATTCCGACAAATCTGGTTAAACAAATATGCTATTCTCTCTGTTCACAAATACTCTCTCCGTACGAAATTACTTGTCGCGGAAATTGATCAAAATAAATGTATCTAGAACTAAAATATGTTTAGATACATCCATTTCTCCGACAAGTAATTCCGGACGGAGGGAGTATAAGATGTTCTAACTTTTTCTGAATCCGATGTACATAGACATGTTTTAGTGTGTTTGTTCATCATTTCAGTTCTTATGTAGTCCATATTAAAATATCCAAAACATCTTATATTTGTGAACGTCGTAGGGAGTAGCTCATTTCTTAAAAATAGCCATTTCTTTTCATAGATGGGAATATGGGATACATATATACCTGTACCTATTCATCAATTTATTGTTGTATGTTTGAATGTGTCATGTGTACTTATCTATCATTGTGCTCTTTCAATGATTTAAGCGTTGAAGCAACCGTGTCATCACCAGTGAGACAACCATGGACCTTTCTTGGACTCGTGGCGCCGATATTGTGAATCAATGTATGACGACTTAGCATTCATAATCTGCAAATAATCCATATATGATGACCTAGCGGTCATAATCTGCAAATTCTGATAGTCCAGAAACGCAATTCTATTTCAGACAGCGCTACGTCCTTAGCAAACAATAGGAAACCTTGCCATCTACACCATTAAATTGGGAGGGCCATTGTGTTCAGCGGTGTCATTTTCATGAACGCATGATCGAATTCTTCTTTGGGCCCTGAAGTTAGTTGGCTGATTCACAACTTTGACCATCTTACTTCTTTGCACAGACACGGTTGAAGATACTACTAGGAGTGTGCAATAAGAAATGCAGACCAGGTCACCAGAGACTACTTCAGTACTGGTTTACAGTCTGAGACTCTTCTGACGGTTAATTTGTCAGGTTGTACTTCTATTTCTGCTGTAAATGTGAACCTGGAGCAACTGTGTAGCACTCTAATCACTGTAAGAAAATTGAAAGGAAGAGGGCCACTCAACTACTGTGAAATCGCTGAAGAATTTTGAGGGTCAAGCACGTCTCTTTTCCTATGAAATCGCTGCGGACCTGAAAGTCTCAAACTATGAATTTTAACCCTCTCCTGATATTTGACTGTGCATATCTTATTCAGTTCTTACGGCCGGGACCGTGGTTATATTTATGGATCGACTCGAATTATTAGCCGATGATATGATTAGATGGCATTCGTCACAATGTGGGGCTGAGGACATCATGGTATGACGTCCTACCTTTTCTTGCAGATGACGTAGCATTATCTATCTATCGTGCTGTCCTGTTTGGCTCCTCGCCCTCACCACTCACCATACACATCGGCACATGGCCAAGCCCCAAACCACATGTAGTTATGAATGAACTTCACCTTCACCAAGAAGCAAGCGCCTGAGAACTGTGATTCACATAACCATGGCGTTTGCTTTGATTTCGAACTGGAAATTAGCCAAGCGAACTAATAAATAGATAGAGTATCTCTCGTCTTTTTCATTTCCTTCAATGAATTAATAAACACGCGTATAGGACGTCAAAATGGCTCTCTGGCAGTTACATGGTCCGGCAGTTCCCGGGCTGTTCGTCGCACACGACCATGTGCGGCGGCTGGTACTGGTGGTGGTAGTAGCCGGCCGGCGGGTAGTAGTACGGCGGCGGGTTCACGGGCACGGGCACGGCCGGCTTCGGGTCATCCTTCTTCTTCTCCTCCGGCTTCTTCACCTCCTCCACCTTGATGATTTGGGCGTGGCCGAGCTTCTTGCGGAGGCAGCTGACGAGGCACACCGGGTCGACGCCGTCGCCGACCACCTCCAGTTGGTCCCTCGCGTCGCCGGTTATCCCCATCGACGTCACCCCGGCTGCTCTGGCGGCCAACGTCAGTGCTTTGGACCGGCTCTTGTCGCACGACATGCTCAACTGGATAACAATCTTTTGCTGCAACAACAAGAAGGATCAATCGTATACTCCAGCTTCAGAGTAATGTATTTTTTTGACGAAAATGCTGTCAGCGCAGCTTTTCATTGAAAATGTGGGGGGTGTGGGGAAACAACATACAAAATTGAGCTGCTAAACAAAGCAACAAAAGAAGTAAATAAAAACTAGGGGAAGAAACTGAATAGGGTTCCTCACCTTCATTGCTTGCTGCTAGGTTGCTAGATGCCTAGCTGTCAAGGAGAGACAGAAACTCGGGAGATGGAGCGATGCTAGATTGGTTTGGGTAGCTATACTGATCGATCTTCGGCAGATGCAAGTGTCTAGCCTGTGATGATTTTGTGAAGGGGATAGCCGCCTTATATACACGCACGCAGTGGCAGTGGGCGCGGGTGAGGGAGCGGAGAAGTAGTGCTACGTCAGTATCAGGAGCGATCCCAGGCGCGCGTGCTGAATCCCTGGCACCGTTGGCTCCTGATACTGAAAAGGTCCCGGTTCCCCTCCTTGTGAAGAGATAAGGATGAATTGTGTGTGGTGGGAAGGGGGCCACATGATGACTAGAGTTGGCTGGGTCACGGCCGAAACGAACTGGCTGGCTCACGGCCAAATCGAGGGTCGTACGATCTGGCTTTAATCAACGACGCGTGTGCAGCCGGCGGAACGATTCGGCCGGCGCGCCGACAGGAAACGTTTCCCTTAGACAATGGCCTGTGACGACTGACGAGATCTGCCCAATTGTATCACCGGTTGGCCACGTTGGACGATGCTCCACCGAAGACGCGGCTGCGGACATAACTACGTAGACCGAGTCGATCGGTTAGTGAACATATCAGCATGAAATGGGAAAACATTGGCATGGATAAAATAGCAGCTCAAGTTCAACCGATCGGCGGTCCTCGATCAGCTCAATCAACAATAATTTTGTCTTAGGAACACGCACGCTGGAGGAGAGGGGGCTCACACGGCCTCACCCACCTTTTCCACAACTGCACGCAATTAATAAGCAATTCTTCTGATTTTTCAAGAAAAGAGAGTATTGCAATGCTGCTTGTAGTGGGGAGTATCTCGCAACTATCATGTATATGATACTAGTGTATGATAGCATAATATTATAAGTTGATATTTAGGATATTTCATTTATTATCTTGTATATTATCTTGTATGGTTTTTGTGACTTTTAGTCGTAGGGTGCACTGATTGAGATGGTATGCGCGTATATGATTCTCATCATGTTTTCTCAGTGCGGTAGTTCACTTCCAATTTTGATGACCCTTTTATGGTTTTGTATTTAGCCTTCTACTGTAAGTATGCCTGAAAAATTGCTGAGCTCTGCGACGAGTTGAATGACAACCAAATGAAATTTGTTCATGAGACGGAGACCGGGTGCTCGAATAGCACCACCATCTTCATCACTCATGTGTTGTTGCCACCACTTTCCACGATCCCAGCAGCTACATGTGATGTTAGACCGCCGCTGCACAACCATCCCTCTGCGTCAAATCGTCATCCATAATTTGCCACCAGATTTGGAGAGATGGACCCTCACAAAGACCATCCGATGGCCACAGCAATCTGCAACGAGTCTGCCGCCACCTACAAGAGTGGTCACCACAAGGGCCGACACCATTGGTGGAGCACAAAGCACGGACTACCACCTTGATGGAGAGCTCTACCCAGACGCGTCGGTCCTGGTGCCGATATGGCCGGAGCTGGAGCACGAAAGGTTGACCACGATCGCCAACATATGCCCGCGCGGAGCACATCCACCGCTAGATCAGGAGCGCACAGACCAGATCGGCGCCACATCTCCTGACCGAAGCACTGTGCCGCCCCGAGCATGCCCGCCTGAGCCAGCGCAAGAATCCGGCGAGGGGCCCGACCACCGAACGGGCCAAACAGATGCAGGCATGCAGGCGCTGCTACAGCCACCATGCCATGACAGGTGAAGAGCCAGCCGGCCAGCCCACAGGCATCCACGGCAGCCCCGAAGGAAGTGGCCTCGAACCAGCCCGTGCAGGCACACGCACGAAGAGGCCCGCCGTCATCCGCAGCCACCCCATATCCGACCGACGGCGCGTAACCACGCCCCGACCGTCACCAAGATGTAGTGGACTGCCCCGGACGAGTTTTCTTGATGTGGTTTTTCCGGGTGAGTCCTTGCAAAAACATCAAAGGAACAACAATTTAAAGCACGGTTAAACAATACATATTTGTGTCAAATATATAAATCTTATGGTAGAATAGACAGTTAGCAAATTTATAAGATTATGTGGCCGAGTATCCATTTTTAGCAAGACCTCAATGATTGTTGTGGTGCCCTATTTCTATGACCAGGTCGTATGAACGATATCAGCGACCTGGTCCGGTCTCACCTAGCGTAACCATGCCCCGGCCGTCACCAAGATGTAGAGGACCGCCCTGATGTCACACCCCACAGCACGCGCCCGCGCCACGCCACACCCGCAAGGAACTAGAGCCCCGCCGCCACCTTTCTCGGGACCGGCCAGAGCTTCGCTAGTGGGCGCCCTCCGGCGGCGGCGAGATGAGGGACAAGGAGGATGAACTGGCGGTGCAAGGGTTGCTACCCCCGAGTCGCCAGAGGAAGGCGACGCGGGGGCGAGTTTTCCGATCCGGTTTTTCCGGGTGAGTCCTTACAAAAACATCAAAAGGAACAACAATTTAAAGCACTGTTAAACAATACATATTTGTATCAAATATATAAATATTATGGTACAATTGACGGCTATCAAATTTATAAGATTATGTGGCCGAGTATCAATTTTTAGCAAAGCCTCAATGATTCATGTGGCGCCCTATTTCTATGGCCAGGTGGTTTTTTTTTCTATGGCGAGGTGGTGTGAACGATATGAGCGACCCGGTCCGGTCTCGTCATGTAAAGCTCGTTCACAGGTCATACACTGACGTCTGACCTAATGAATCATGTTAAACTAATTCTCGCAAAAAAGTAAAAGTGGAATCAAATCAAATTAAATAAGGACCCCGATATTGCGGGAACGTTCGGTCTGGGGGTGAGGTCGAACGAACGAAACGTTCGCACTCGATGGGGAAGGAGATCGACGATTTCGTTCGGTGGAAAAGAACCTCCAGCCCGAACGCCTCACCTCCAGTAACGATCAAACTTGTCGTTACACAAAACACAAGTAGAGAAAGTGGGCCTACAAGCCTTTTTTCCTGTGAAAAGGAAAACGAAAAAAAGCCCATATTACCTTCAAAAAAAAAGCCCATATTAAGTTATGACTAGTCAAAAGCCTAGTTTTTCTCTGACTAATAAACAGACTAATAAACACTGGTCTTTTGCACGATAAAATTGCCATGGACTTTTGCCATTCTATGAAAACAATTGCCATGTTCAAGTTTATGTTTTCAAAATAGCGCAAAAAAAGGAAGAAGTTCATGGCAATCTGCATCTCTACAGTACGAAAAGTTGCCATCACTATGAAGTTTGCAAAAAAACGAAAAAGTTGCCATGAAGTGATATGGTGAAAAAAGTTCTCTCTAGACACATAGAAAATTTTCGGAAAAAAAAAGAAAAAAACATCTTAAGTTGTAATGATATCGTACATGTAATCCCCATGACAAAACAAATTTCAAAGGATCAAAACTTTTTGCCATGGCAAAAACATATTTGAAAGAACAAACTTGCCGTGTTCTCAAACTAATTTCTAGTGGCCATAAAAAACATTCTTCAAATGGACATGGCAAAAAGACAGAATGAACCATGGCAAAAAATGCATTTAGTTGCCATGGAAAAAAACACATATATAAACAATACTGATTTTAGTTGCCATGGCAAGTTTGCCATATTTTTGAACATCTTAGCTTGCCATGTTTTTTAACATCTTTAGTTGCCATAGCAAAATTGCCATATTTTTTGAACGTCTTAATTAAAGAAGTTTGCATGTTTGCCATGTTTTTGTACAAACTTAATTAAAAGGGATAATTAGTTTTATGCCTCTTGTTGTGTCCCACTCGTGTGTTTTACCCCTAATTTCGGAAACTCACCTGTTCAGTCCAAGCAACTTTGCAATTCATATGCTTTTGCCCTTTGACCCTTTGACCGTCACTTTGAAAAATTCATAACAAATTCATACTAACTCAGAAAAATTCAAATAAGATATCAAAATGTTCAGAAAAACATCACCTATATGTCACCCCGGGCATAAAAACCGAAGACCGAAGACCGAACCCGAAAAGACCGAAATAGAAAAGACCGAATAAAAAACAGTCTGCAAAAATAGAAGACCGAACTAGTTATGGTCTGTTCGGTCATGCTGTTTTCAGGACCGAATAGCCCGTATAGACCGAATTACTAAAAGCCCATCCTAAGGCCCATCTAGGCATCCAGCCAGCTCAATGGTCACACACAACTACACGACCTCACGTCCTCACTTCACGATTCACAGGAACCAGCCGGCAGCTGATTCACTCCCGTTCCTCTTTTTCTCTCCCACTACAAACCCTAGCCGCCGCCCGCCGCTGTGGCCCGATGCCCCGTGAGACGTGAGCCCGTGACGACTGACGACCGCGGCACCAAGGCGCGTCGCGCGCCCTGACTGATGAAGACCGGCGCCCCGAGCGGCGGCCCTGACCAGTGAAGACCGGTGCCCTGCGCCGACAACCCCGAGCCCCGTCGGTCGCTCCACTGCCCACGACGCGGCCGTCCGCCGCCGGTGCTCCACCTCCCGACGACCGGTTCAACTGCTGCAGTCCATCACCACCACCCGTCCTCTTCCACACTGTTCGCCGGCTTGCCACCTGCTGCCATCTTTCGGTTCTCTACATCGCAGCTGAAGGTGAGTTAGTTCATCTCTCTATGTACATATATGATTCCCATGAAAATCAGCACTCCTGCAGGTATTTTGTAGGCAATACATGCCTTGTTTTGTGTCAAATGTTAGCACTTGGAGACAACAAATAGAACTCTGTTCTACGCTTAACTAGAGGAGTGTCAAATGCTAGCACAAGATTATCTCTGTAGTCATTTGGGTTGTTCTGCAGACATAGTAATTTGTTTTCTATTTATTTCTGCACTTCTGCTTCTGTCCATGCAGCCTTGTAAAACCAACACTTTAAAATGGAACATTCAGAGTGCGGGCTTGGGCAAAATAACTGAGAAGAATCACACACTTTAGCAGCTTCAATACTTTAGTACTACTAGTAGGAGTAGAGAACTTATATCTATAATCCTCTTTGTTATTGCAAGTTAAATCCTGAGTACATAATTCCTATGTACACAGTAAAGCATTTGTGCCTGTTTCCTGAAACTAGATATATACATGGTGTATAATTTTGGTAGCTGATAAGAGATACACAAAGATATATAATAGATATTATATGCACTTTATGTTGTGATTTGCTCATGCCAATGTTGTTTGACAGACCAATGCCCTCTTTTTTTAGATGTTTCCTATACCGGAATCTGAACATGATGAGGAGTTGAATGAAAAAAATGCCGAACCAAAAGTTGCCAAAGGTGCCAATCTAGAAGCTGCTCAAGATGACAAGCCAAAAGAGTGGAAGCAAATGGCGTCATGAATCTTGTTGCTGGACCGTGAATCATGAATCTTCTTACTTTCTGTCAAATAGCATGCATGAATCTTGTTGCTGGACCATGAATCATGAATCTTCTTATTTTGTGTCATATGAATCTTGTTACTTGCGGTCAAGTATAAACATGTACTGGTATTTTGTTACTTGGTGTCAAATATAAACATGTCTTGGTGCTGGAAGTAACATGAATCTGAGTTGTGGCAACTAATTTGGTCTGTTTGGTCGGGACCAAAGACCGAATAGTAAAGACCGAAGACCGAATAGTGAAGAACCGAAAAGACCGAAATTATTTCGGTCTTCAATTCTGGAAGACCGAAAAGACCGAACCGAACAAACCGAAAAGACCGAACGCCCGGGCTGACCTATATGTGCAAGTCATTTTCATTCTTCACAAAACTGTTGGAAAGTCCCCATCTCAGTTTTAGCTCATATGATCTTATCATGAACAGTAAAATCAAAAAAATTCAAAAAAATCTAATTTTTTTTGGCGGCAAACATTGACCAATGTTTTGAGTGCTTGCCAAGTTTCATAATGGAATGACATTCATGGAAGTCGTGGCAAAAAAAGGAAATTTTGGAGCATTGATTTTACTTTTTTTGCCACGACTTCCACGAATGTCATTCCCTTATGAAACTTGGCAAGCACTCAAAACATTGGTCAATGTTTGCCACCCAAAAAATTTAGAATTTTTTTAGATTTTACTGTTCATACTAAGATCATATGAGCTAAAACTGAGATGGGGACTTTCCAACACTTTTGTCAAGAATGAAAATGACATGCACATATAGGTGATGTTTTTCTAAACATTTTGATATCTTATTTGAATTTTTCTAAGTTAATATGAACTTGTTATGAATTTTTCAAGGTGACGGTGAAAGGGTCAAAGGGCAAAAGCATAAGAATTGCAAAGTGGCTTGGACTGAACATGTGAGTTTCTAAAATTAGGGGTAAAACACACGAGTGGGACACAACTAGGGGCATAAAATTAATTATCCCTAATTTAAAAAGAAGTTGGCCATGTTTTTGCACATCTTAAGCATGTTTTTGCACATCTTAAGCATGGCAAGTTTGCAAATGTTTTTGACATCTTAAATTTGCATGGCAATTTGCCATGTTTTTGAACATCTACAACGTTGCCATGTTTTTCAACATCTTTATTTGCCATGGCAAGTTTGCATGTTTGTGAACATGTTAACTTAAAAGAAGTTTGTCATGTTTTTGAACAAACTTAATTAAAAGAAGTTACCAAGTTTTTGCACATATTAAAGTTTGCCATGGCAAGTTTGCCATGTTTTTGAACATTTTAAAATGCCATGGCAAATTTGCCATATTTTTAAACATCTAGAAAGTTTGCCATGTTTTTGAACATCTTAAGTTGCCATGGCAAAGTTTGCCATGTTTTTGAACATCTATAACTTTGCCATGGCAAGTTTGCATGTTTTTGAACATGTTAATTAAAAAAGTTTGTCAGGGCATAAAATGGAGTTAAATATGCCATGGCAAAAATGTAGTAAAATTTGCCATGGCAAAAATGGTTTAATTTTTGCCATGGCAAAAATGTAGTACTTTTGCCATGGAAATAAATTAAAAAATGCCATGGCTACACAAGTATACATAGTAAAATTTGCCATGTTCTATAAATGTAAATTTGCCATAATATTTAAATTAAAATTGCCATGCTCTTTACAATAAATTTGAAATGGCAACTTAAAAGAATATTTGCCATGGCAACTTAATCTAAAATTTGCCATGTGAAATAAAAGTATTTTTTCCATGGCAAAAATGGAGTAAAAATGGCAACTTAAAATAAAATTTTCCATGGCAACTTAATCTAAAATTTGCCATGTGAAATACAAGTATTTTTGCCATGGCAAAAAATGGAGTTAAATTTGCCATAGCAAAAATGGAGTAAAACTTTGCCATGGCAAAAATGGAGTACTTTTGCCATGGAAATAAATTAGAAAACTCCATGGCTATACAAGTATATTTACCGTGCTACATAGTTAAATTTTCCATGTTCTGGAAATATAAATTTCCCATCATATTTAAAACAAAATTGCCATGTTCTTTACAAATAAATTTGCCATGGTAACTTAAACTAAAATTTGCCGTGTGAATAAAAGTTTTTTGCCATGGCAAAAATGGAGTAAATTTTGCCAAACAAGGGCATGACAGAAAGCTGTGGATATTCTTAACATTCAGAAAAAATAAATCTGTAACCAATGCCACCGCTTGAATTAATCGGCAAAATACATAATGTCTAGGAATTGCCACAACTATAAACCATTTTACCAACAATTTTGTCAATGAAGTATATATCAGCTACAGGATGTTTTGCTGCCCACCTATACATACAAACAAATCTAAATGATGGCACATTTTTTATTTTTATTGTTGTAATATAGCATAATGTACAAAATCCCAGAATGGTTAACTTGCCATTTCACTGCCCAACTATGCAATTTGCATGGATTTTGATCAAAAAACTGGTTATGTTTCAAAATGCAAGGGAAAAAATTATTTTGCCATGGGAAACTTGCAAAAATTGTTGAAGGAACAATTTCTAAATCTTGCCATCTGATCAAAATAGGAAAGATACACATATTTGCCATTGAGGTATAGAATCACCCCGGGCATAAAAACCGAAGACCGAAGACCGAACCCAAAAAGACCGAGACCGAACCCGAAAAGACCGAAATAGAAAAGACCGAATAAAAAACGGTCTGCAAAAATAGAAGACCGAACTAGTTATGGTCTGTTCGGTCATGCTGTTTTCAGAACCGAATAGCCCGTATAGACCGAATTACTAAAAGCCCATCCTAAGGCCCATCTAGGCATCCAGCTAGCCCAATGGTCACACACAACTACACGACCTCACGTCCTCACTTCACGATTCACAGGAACCAGCCGGCAGCTGATTCACTCCCGTTCCTCTTTTTCTCTCCCACTACAAACCCTAGCCGCCGCCCGCCGCTGTGGCCCGATGCCCCGTGAGACGTGAGCCCGTGACGACTGACGACCGCGGCACCAAGGCGCGTCGCGCGCCCTGACTGATGAAGACTGGCGCCCCGAGCGGCGGCCCTGACCTGTGAAGACCGGTGCCCTGCGCCGACAACCCCGAGCCCCGTCGGTCGCTCCACTGCCCGCGACGCGGCCGTCTGCCGCCGGTGCTCCACCTCCTGACGACCGGTTCAACTGCTGCAGTCCATCACCACCACCCGTCCTCTTCCACACTGTTCGCCGGCTCGCCACCTGCTACCATCTTTCGGTTCTCCACATCGCAGCTGAAGGTGAGTTAGTTCATCTCTCTATGTACATATATGATTCCCATGAAAATCATCACTCCTGCAGGTATTTTGTAGGCAATACATGCCTTGTTTTGTGTCAAATGTTAGCACTTGGAGACAACAAATAGAACTCTGTTCTACGCTTAACTAGAGGAGTGTCAAATGCTAGCACAAGATTATCTCTGTAGTCATTTGGGTTGTTCTGCAGACATAGTAATTTGTTTTCTATTTATTTCTGCACTTCTGCTTCTGTCCATGCAGCCTTGTAAAACCAACACTTTAAAATGGAACATTCAGAGTGCGGGCTTGGGCAAAATAACTGAGAAGAATCACACACTTTAGCAGCTTCAATACTTTAGTACTACTAGTAGGAGTAGAGAACTTATATCTATAATCCTCTTTGTTATTGCAAGTTAAATCCTGAGTACATAATTCCTATGTACAAAGTAAAGCATTTGTGCCTGTTTCCTGAAACTAGATATATACATGGTGTATAATTTTGGTAGCTGATAAGAGATACACAAAGATATATAATAGATATTATATGCACTTTATGTTGTGATTTGCTCATGCCAATGTTGTTTGACAGACCAATGCCCTCTTTTTTTTTAGATGTTTCCTATACCGGAATCTGAACATGATGAGGAGTTGAATGAAAAAAATGCCGAACCAAAAGTTGCCAAAGGTGCCAATCTAGAAGCTGCTCAAGATGACAAGCCAAAAGAGTGGAAGCAAATGGCGTCATGAATCTTGTTGCTGGACCGTGAATCATGAATTTTCTTACTTTCTGTCAAATAGCATGCATGAATCTTGTTGCTGGACCATGAATCATGAATCTTCTTATTTTGTGTCATATGCAACGGCGGAGCTACGTAGAAGGCTGAGGGGGCCGTGGCCCCCCCCCCCCCAACCAAAGTGCAATTTTTTTACTACTAGGTAGTAATCGCCCTGCCTTGCAGCTTTTAGATGGGCCATGCACATAGACGTAGAAGGCCACAAGCCTCTGGCATTATCACGCCTACGCACGAACCTGCCTTCGACTCTTTTTTCCCCGACCACACTCGTCGCTCGGGCACGGCTACTCGCCTCCGTCGCCTGCTGACTTGATCCATCCATGAACCAAGCTGCCGCACTGCCTCGACGCGGGCGCCGAGGAGAAGATCGCCTCTGATCTACGTGCACTAAGGTCGTGAGGGAGGAACAAGGGCGCGCCTGAGACGGTCATCTTTGGCTCTTTGCCACCGGAAAGTGGTCATCGATGTCGGCCGGCCACCCCCCATACTAATTTGTGTACTTGATTTTGTAAGTGACATCCACCCAGCTCAAATACAACCCTAAACTAATGGATTCCTTTTTGCACCAACGAACAAGCCCTCTTCACGCACCAGCTCGACTGCTTCTCAGTGGTGTGCTTCACTCAACCAGCCAACGGCGCCGCGACGGACAGCCTCGAGCCCTCGACTTCGTCCGGCCGTTGCTAAGGAGAAGGCGAGGAGGTTAGGAGGAGCTCCGCGTTTGGGCCGGTGGCGACGACTGCGGCGCCTGGGGGGATCAAGGGCGCGCCCAGTATCAGCCACTGGCCGGTGGTCGCGGGTCTCCGATGCTGTCGACTATTTGAACTCTGGCCGGCCGGCCGCTTTGTTGTCGCCGGCTGCCACAGTCTGCAGAATTTGTCTGAATTCTCTAACACCGAAAGCGTTGCCTGTACATCAACACTGTTGTACAGTAAGTAAAAGTGGTTTTTCTTTTCTTGTTCCGTTGTGTGATTTGATATAGTTAGGATTTTTTTTTGTGATAGCACTACAATTTTCTCTCTCAGTTAGTTAGTGGTTGATTGAATTGGACTATACACATTATAAATTTGTTCTCTCAGTAGCAGTTGCTCACTACAGATATTTTTTGTAATTTGGCCCCCCCAAACATTTTTGTCTGGCTCCGCCACTGGTCATATGAATCTTGTTACTTGCGGTCAAGTATAAACATGTACTGGTATTTTGTTACTTGGTGTCAAATATAAACATGTCTTGGTGCTGGAAGTAACATGAATCTGAGTTGTGGCAACTAATTTGGTCTGTTTGGTCGGGACCGAAGATCGAATAGTAAAGACCGAAGACCGAATAGTGAAGAACCGAAAAGACCGAAATTATTTCGGTCTTCAATTCTGGAAGACCGAATTCTTGAAAGACCGAAAAGACCGAACCGAACAAACCGAAAAGACCGAACGCCCGGGCTGAGTATAGAACATGTTGCCAATATTTGGCCATGAATTTGATCTAAAGCCCTTAACTCCACACTGTACCAGAACCAGATCATCATCTCACACGGGGTACGGTGAGTGTAGACGACTCTCACTCACTAGACGCGCGAAGTTGTAATCCGTGGTCAAGCGCTATGCAGTATTCGTACAAAATCAAGCGCTATGCAGTATCCTGGGTCAACATGGCAATGGGTACCCACTACCCGCGAACCCGGCGGGTAAAAACCCTATTAGGGTAAGGGTTTGGGAAAAATAAATACCCATGGGTTTATAAATGGGAAAAAATTGTACCCATCGGGTAAGCCGGGTATGGGTACGGAAAGGCAATACCCATACCCGCGTACCCACGTACCCGCATACCCATATACTATTTTCTTCTAACAATAGGCTCCATGTTAATTTCATTCACTAAAGGAACCTAGGCATTCTACCCTAAGCTAACGCAACCGCTAGCCTCGACCCAAAATCCTCTCCCCTTGCGCATGTGCATGATCTTGTTTAAATGCGTTGATCTTGTTTTGTGAACTCACGATTTTGTTAATCTCATTATATAGTCTCCTTCATTTAATTATTTCAAAGTAGGGGCGACAGAAGTACCTTCAATAAAAGAAAATTAGAGAAAATTGTGTCCCTCTTGTTTGTCTTGTAATTGAAAAAAAAGATGTGAATGTTTCTCTAAAAGTTCACTTACAAGCTACTCATCCATTTATATAACTGGACATTGTTTAGTGCCATCTATTTCGTGCTTATTGATATCCATTTCCAAAAATTAATACCATTCTTTTTATTCCAACGCATATCAAATCATCATCTTTATGTGCTCAAATGCTAAAATGTGGTATATATGTATTAAAATGTTGAAGTATACATGCTGAAATGTTGTGTATATATGCGTAAATGTTGAAAAATGCATGGTGAAGTGTGAATTGAGTAAGGTGGCCGAGATGGGTATTTTTACCCGCCGGTATTATCCGCGCCCGACCGGGTATGGGTATGGGAACAGTTTGAAACCCGAGGTGCGGGTACGGGTACGGGTATGGGGCGAAAAATAATGAGACGGGTACGGGTTTGGGCGACCATTACCCGCACCCGAACCCGGCGGGTGCCATGTTGAATCCTGGGGACACCGTCTCATCGTGGACGGCCGGCTCGGCCGATGGTCCGCTCACGTGCCATTGGTAGAGATGTCGTGGCCAGTCCAGCGAGCCGCCCCGTCCTTGCGCAGGTCAAACTCGTGCACGGCAAGGTGGAGCTCCGTGGTGGCCGCCAGGAAGTGCACGGCCGGCGCCGGCGGAAGCAGCGCCACCACGTAGCGCACGTCTCCGGCTGCATCTCGACACCCGCCGCACCTAAGCGCGGCCATCTCCAGCGCAGCTACTTCGCCGCGCCTCCTCTCCAACGCCCCCGCCGCACCTAAGCCTGGCCATCTCCAGCTCACCTTCTTCGCCGCGCCTCCTCTCCGTCGCCACCGCCGGTTCCTCCCCACGCTCGCGCTTGAGCCCCGCGAACTCGAACTCCTTCTTGCCGCTGACGAGCAGAGCGGAGGCAGTCGTCGATCCGACGGTCGTTCTTGCCGTCGATGTAGCCCTCGGAGGAGAAGCCCCGGATATGGCCGGCGAAGCGCGCGGAAACTTGGTTGCGGCCACTGGAGCAGAGGCGGGAGCGGCGTCCCTCAGAGCAGAGGCAGCGGCGGCTCACCTAGTAGGACGCGGCGGGGTCAGAATCCACCTCCGCCGGCATTAGCAGCGTCTCGATGGGGGGCATAGGCCGCTCCACGTCACCCGCCACCGCTCGGCCACCACGGTCGTGGCCGCCGTGCACGGCGGACGCCATATGGCACTCTGCCTGGACGCCGAGCTGGCCGCCGTTATCGCAGGGGGTGGTGCGGCAGTGTCGCCGGGTGGAGCGGGCCGCATCATAGGGGGAAGGGGGTGAGGGGCGTGCGACGCCGGGGATCGCCGGTGGATGTGCGGCAGCGCGTCGCCGGGAGGGTGGTGCGGGGCCGCCGCGCACGAGGGGGAGGATGAGGAGAGAGTGAGGGGCGGTGCAGAAGATAAGAGAGGAAAGGGGATGAGGAGCGTGGAAGAAGGTTCGGGATGGCGCGTTGCTTCTCCGAACGAAAAGACAAAGCTGACGAGGCTGACCTTTCTTGCTGTAAGATTCGTTTCTGGGATCAACGGTACATAGGACGTTCGGACCCAAATCTGAAAAATCTGACGTTCGGCACTTATCTATTCCGTTAAATAATCATTTTGAGCAGGTAACCTGGATCTGGATGCATGCATCTACAAATATAGTTGCGCTTTCGTACATATCGTCGTAATTTATTGTTAGATCCTTTGTGTACACGTTCGCTATTTTCAACAACTGAGCCTTCGAAAGTAATCGACGCGTTGTCAAAGCGGACCTTTCTTAGACTCCTGGGCGGGTATTTAGTTGGTAGTCAAACCTACGAAATAATCAAATAATCTATATGACGACCATACAGAACTCGGCCGTAGCTAGCTAGTCCGGAAAGCTGATGGGTCCAGAGACGTTGTAGTAGCTAGTACTACCATGCGACATGAGTCGTACGTACGTACACGGTCAGTTTAGCGATCAACAGGACCATGTTCTCGCTATTGTATATGCAGGTCTGGTACGTGATACATATATTAAGCGTCCTGTTCTTGTTAGGATTGTTAGGATGCGCCTCTCCTCCCTTGTTAGGTTCTTCCATCGGTTTAGACGAAAAAGGGTTTCCCCCGCTTTATATTATAAAGCAACCAACACAACATCAAAGCATCCGATACAAACGCACGCCACACACACCCAAGGCAAGATACACGAATGCCGGGAACCGACACACAACCTCAACGACTACCAAGCACCTATAAGATGTGCAAAACGGATCCGCTTAGAGCCGACGGAGACCACCACCACGAGGAGCGATCATCCGGGAGGATGTGCGACGGACACGCCGGACCGAGGACTCCAAGACGATGCCTCCAGAAAGGACACGACCACGAACGTCGCCACCGTCCGATCCGAAGATCAAGTTTTCACCCGGAGTAAGACGGAAGGAGTGGGAGCACCGAGACGGAGCCTACAAGGAGGAACACGACATCCGCGGACGCCGTCACCGTCGACCAGTGCACGGACTGGGTAGGTGATGTACCCCGGTGCTCCAACCCCTCCGCCGCAACCCCGGTCCGCCAACCACCCGCAGCCATGCCGCTCGAGCGGCCATGGGTGCCTGCCTGCATCCGAGCCGCGCAATCCGCCCACGACCGACGCGACTCCCACCGCCAGGGCCGCTGCCCCGCCATGAGACCACCCCGAGAGCCACCAAAGGCCACGACTTTGCCCAGATCCGCGACCCCAACCATCTCCAGAGTCGCCGGCGGCCAACCTGCCTCGAGGGGGGCCGCGACCATACATCGACCGGGGGAAAGGGGAGGCGGAGAAGTGGACCATGGCCACGACCGACGCCCGTGCCGGCTCCAGCCCCCCCCCCCCCCCCTGGCGGCGGCGAGGGGGGGTGGGAGAGGAGGAGAAGGGAGGCGGCGGCGCTAGGGTTGGCTCCCGGACGCTCGCGGGAGCGGAGGGCCGAAAAGAAAGCCCTTTGCCGACACGCTAGTTGTATGAAGGTGTGGTTGACACGTCTCCCATCGGTTTGACTCAAGTGGTCATCAGATCCGCACATGCGCAAGCAAGCGCAAGGTCACATGGTACGTATGAACTTGCCAAAGAAGCAGACGCGTGAGCGTGACAAAACTGAGATATGCGTTTGGTTTTTGCCTCGATTTTCAACTCGAACCTTTCATATTTTCTCCAACGAAATAATAAGCTCACGAATGGTTGTGGGGTCAGCGCAAACAGAGCCAATTCGCTCTGCTGTTCTAAGTCGCGAATGAACTATCATCGCGCCAAAGCTTCCCGTCTACTCGCCGATGAGGAACGTCGTCGCCACAATTTCCACAAAGGAAGATGATTGGCGCTGGCTTCCTTGTAGAGGGTTGGCCCTCGCTATCGCGCACGGGCTGTCATCTAGAGGAGGATTCGAAGTACTTCCTCGCGGTAGCTATGTCTCGCTTAGAGTATCTACAGCCATGGACAGCAAATTCGGGCCCAAATACTCGCAGACGCGCCCAGGCGCGTCCGAGGGTACTGACCGGTCACATCTTATATGTTAGGTTTCACAGCCGCGTCCCTCATATCCGAAATCTCAAACCCATGCAATCCATACAACGCTACGTATAAACACGATCAACACGCAGTTCATCGGATCACCATTTCATCACCGGACAAAAGGACCATACTTCATTGGAGTTCATCGGCGGACACTGCAAATCCATACTACAAAATACTTAAAACATAGGTACAACATAAATAAAACGCGGAAGGGCGGAGGAAATCACCATTTCCTCGCCGGCCCCTTCCCCGGCCGTCGGCGCGGTTGTGCCCCTCCTTCATGTAGGCGTCGGTGTGCGGCGGTGCGGCATCGTCAGAGCTGGAGGTGGAGCCGTCCGTCAGGCCGGAGTCCTCGGAGCATGCTTGCCCCGAGAGCCTCCTGATCAGGTGGTCCTGCTCCTTCGCATGGCAGGTCGCCTTCGCCTTGGCCGCCGCCTCCTTGTTTGCCTCGCGCTCCGACAACTCGCTGGCAAGTCGAAGCGTCTTGGCATTATTGTGGTGGAGGCGCCGCGCATCCGCCACCGCTGTCATGAGAGAGCGGCGGAGGACCAACGCGAGGAGCGCGGCCTCAGGATCGACTGGCACTCTCGCGCGTGACCGGCGTGCGGCCAGCGCCTCCCCCGCCGTCGTCCTCTCCCTCGCCCGCTGCCGCTCGTGCCTCGGACTCGGGTCTCCTCGTGCGCACCGGCGCCGCCGTGGGCACGAGGACCCAGCGGTGCCCGGGTACCACTTCCAGAGTAGATGGAACCCACATTGGTGGTGGTGGGTGGCGTACCTGAAGGACATCAGGAGCGGAGCGGCCGGAGCTGCGCGACAGGCGGGACAGGCCGGCGGCGCAGCCACTGCGTCGACGGGCTACGGGCGCTGAGGAAGTGGAACCGCCGCTACCGGTGCCGGCTTGGTCGAGCCGCGACCTCTTCCACATCGTCGGGCTCCGCGTCACGCAGCAGGCTCGGCCAGTCGTCGGAGCCACCGGATTCTCCACCGGAGCTAACGATGTTTCCGTCTCGGGCCATCGATTCGGATCGGAGGGGATTGGAAGTGGAGTGGATGGAGAAGGGAGTGAAGTGGAGTTCAGATTGACTGTTGTCTAGGGTTTTCCGGATGGGGATATTTGTGGGGCATGGGTGGGCCAGGCTAGGCCAAGTCGACATGGCGGACGCGCCCGGGCCGCCCCATATCCTCCTACATTTGGGCTGGATATGAGGGGCGCTGGACAACCCGGGCGTTTGAGGCCGGTTTAAGGTACCCAGTGGGATCGGTTTTTTTTCCGACCGGTCAGTGACCGGGGCGTCCGCCCGGGTGTTTGGGGACGGTTTGTGTGCCCGGCTGTAGATGCTCTTATTGCCGGAAGTTGCTTCGCCTTGCATGCGTAGTTGGCTATGTCTAGGGCATATCTAGATGTGACCTAGTTATTGCGCATCTAAATGACTCAATTAAACATAAAAATAAAAAGAAAAAAAGAAAATACCCACACAAATCTCGGCGTAAAATCAATGACATAGAAATTGAACGTGCAATACTTAAGGCACATCTAGATGTTTTTTATATACAGGTTTAAACATTTTTTCTAATACATGTTAACTATTTTTCAAACAAGTGTTGAATATTTTTTTTGGAGAGTACAAAACATTTTACTAAAATTACCCATTTTTTTAAAACATTGTATGAACATTTGTAAAAAATGACCCAAACATAGTTTTGAAAGGTGTGAACATTTTCTTAAATTCTACATACATTTCTTTGAACGGTACGAAACAATTTTTAAAAATTAAACGATTTTTTGTTGTATAAATATTTTTTAAGAAAATTCACAAACATATTTTTGATTCATGTGAACATTGTCTTAAATGTCACGTACATTTTTTTGAATTGTAATTTCTTTTAGAAAAAACTATGTGAGCATTTTTTTTACATTGTATAAATATTTTTATGTGTCACGAAGATTTTTTCAAAATGTATGAACATTTTTTTAGTTGTATCGATATTTTTTGAAATTACATTAGAAAAAGTTTACACTAACAGTTTGCAATTTTTTGTTGAATATATTTTAAAACTTGAGTAAATTAAGTTTTGAAACACATGTATTTAGAATATTTCAAAAATATAGCACAAATAGAAAAAGTCTACTACTTAAAAAGAACGTAAAGTTCCCATTTCACCTCTCTTTCGTCCTACTTTCTTTATATACATCCCACTCTTTCCTTCTCCTCTTTGATTTTTTTCTCTCATCTCTGATTTTTCTTCCATCCATTCTCCCTAAAATAAAATCAATTGTCTCATGTTTTATTAACTTACCAAAATAAAAACATATTTTGTTTGGTAAGTCATTAAATTCTTACCAAATAAGTGCTTATAACAATAAAATGGCAAGTAAATCATGGCGATTGCATACAAAAACTTGCTAAGATTTTAGCGCATCAACAAAATAATAGACGTGCAGTCACGGGCTAATCTACTAGAATGTTTATACTCCCGTTGCAACGCATGGGCAATTATCTAGTATAAACAAAAGTAATTAGCCAAGTATGTCTGGATTCGGTCGGTGGTTGTCTTTGGTGGATCCGCTCAGATCCGGTCTTTGTTCGTCTACGTAAGTATGTCTTCAGGTTGGATCCTTCTGATCTACGCTTCTTTTCATCGGCGACGGTTGCTGTTTTGGTGTGCTAGTCCTATGGAGTCTTAGCACGACGACTTCCCGACTGTCTATTACAACAAGTTTTGCCCGGCTCCGGCGAGGGAGGGGTGATGACGGCGGCGCGCCTTCGGCTCGCTTAAGTGATTGTAGTCGTCGTTGGGTGCTCTACGAATTTGGATGTAATTTTTGTAATTTCTGGTGTTCGTTATATTGCCATGATTGATGATGAATCGATCGGAAGTTTTAGCGGAAAAAAAGACATGCGTCACAATGTGGGGCCGAGGGCATCATACCTTTTCTTGCAGGTGACGTATACTATCTATCTATCGTGCTGTTTTTGTTGGCTCCTCGCGCTCATCGGCACATGCCCCAGCCCCAAACCACATGTAGTTTACGAACTTCACCTTCACCAAGAAGCATGCGCCGGCCTGAGAACCGAGATTCATATAACCATAGCGTTTGCTTTGATTTCAAACTGGAAAGTAGCCAAGCGAACTCGTAAATAGGTAGAGTTTCTCTCGTTTTTTTCATTTCCTTCAATGAATTAATAAACACGTGTATGTAGCTATTTGTAGTTGCTGACAAAATTAAAGTACGTCAAAATCGCTCTCTGGCTGTTACATGGTCAGAAGTACAGCGGGTACTGGTGGGGGTAGTAGGAGCTGGGCGGGTAGAAGTAGTACGGTGGTGGGTGCACGGGCTCAGGCACGGCCGGCTTCGGGTCATCCTTCTTCTTCTTCTCCGGCTTCTTCACCTCCTCCACCTTGATGATTTGGGCGTGGCCGAGCTTCTTGCGGAGGCAGCTGACGAGGCACACCGGGTCGACGCCGTCGCCGACCACTTCCAGCTGGTCCCTGGCGTCACCGGTTATCCCCATGGACGTCACCCCGGCTGCTCTGGCGGCCAGCGTCAGTGCTTTGGACCGTCTCTTGTCGCACGACATGCTCAATTGGATGACAATCTTTTGCTGCAACAAGGAGAAAAACCATGGATCAATCGTATGCTCCAGCTTCAGAGTAATGCATCGATTTCTCGAAATTGAGCTAGGTGATAAACAAAGAAACACTAGATGTAAACAAAAACTAGGAGCAGAAGCTCACCTTCATTGCTTGCTGCTGGGTTGCTAGATGCCTGTGAATGAGAAACAGGAACTAGATGAGGCTAGAATGGTTTGGGTAGCAACTGATCGATCTTTGGCAGATGCAATGCAGCCAAGTGTCTTAGCTTGTGATTGTGTGAAGGGGATAGCCATGAGCCTGTCCTTATATACGCGCATGCAGTGGGCGCGGCTGTAGAGAACACGACGTAGTCAGGAGCGATCCCAACGAAGCTAGTCGTAAGAAGATTCGTAGCAGCGGCAGTTGAGCTTGCACTGGGTAGACTAAGGACAAGCGCCCAATGATAGCATGTAGGTGTAAGCGCGTCCTGATCACAATCACATGCTCTCCTTGAATTTTCCGATGGGCAGGCTACCCATGGAGATGGAGAGACGAGACATTAAACAATGACTTGTGACGAGATCTGAATTCCAGGACGACGCGACCCAATTATTGTCGACTGGCCACGTTGCTGGCTTCTCCGAAGACGTACGCGGTTGCGGACATACCCACGTAGACCCAGTCGATCGTTTGGTTAACATATCAGCATGAGACGACAAAATACATGGATACAATTTTTCGAAATGGCAGTTATCCTGCATTCATTAAGAAGAAAAGAGTTGCTCACTTAATTAGGGAAAACCAAGCGAAAACCAGATTGCCCAGTTAATTATGGAAAACCGAGCGAAAACCGTTACAACCGTTGAGCGGCACACATAAAAAAGCCCACGCACACCACTCCAAAGAGGGTCTCGACGAGACAGCACGCAGGCGTCATCGTCATCACTCCTCCCCTAGAGGCGACATCGCCATCCCTACACTCTGAGCAAACGACTCCGACTCCGCCGTAGGCGATCGTCGACTCAACCCACTCCGTAGAGGACACGTGAAGCTGCATGAAGATCTATGCCAAAATCTCAACCACCTGCGGCCAGACGACGCAACTCTGACTCTGACGATAGCTCACATTCAACTGATCAGCGTCCTAGATCACCTACTAGCTAGTACTGTTCAAAAAAAAAAAGATCACCTACTACTGCCAAAGAAAAATTGTCCTAGGAAATACATGCGGAAGCAAAACTCACGGTTCAATTTTAGACTACGGCACGTAACCGGATCTTCGCAATTTTGTGCACCAATTTGTTTAGAGTTAATTCCATCATATCATTTAGATTTTGTTTAGGCCAACGCTACACGTTCGGCCGGGTGAAGACTTGAGCAGATAGGCCGCATATAGTGAAAGTGCTCTTTTGATCCCGAGCCCACATGCTCTTGATGAAAAATAAAGTCTGAAAAAATAGTAAATAAATTCAAAAAATTCTGATTTTTTTATAAACATTCATGAATGTTTTAACTGCCTGCAAATTTCCGTGATGAAATGATATTCGTGGGTCTGGGAAAAAAATCGACGCTCTAAAATGCTTCCAACACTACTCTTTTCGGGGCATTGATTGTTTTTTTTTGCCCAGATTACACGAATGTGATTTCATCATAACAAAATTCAGGCAGTTAAAACATTCATCAATGTTTATCACAAAAAAAATTAGAATTTTTTGAATTTTTTACTTTTTTGGATTTTACTGTTCATTGGGAAGCATGTGAGCTCGGGTTCAAATACTCCGCGTCCGGTACTCTACCACAATGTTCCATCCTATATAAGGTTCCACCGGAATCGATCACGGTCTTGTGTCAGCTGGACCGCACCTAGTCACACCCCAAGAGGGTATGCCATGGCGCAAGACGGAGGGCGACCAAATCCTGCCGAAAATGAATGTTAAAAGCAACTCTAGCCGATCCCCTATTAAATAGAGGAGTATTCGGCCGAGTAAACCTTAATGGTCAGTTCTAGCCGATCCCCTAAATTTAGCGGCGTAAAAACTCAAATTTGGATAAGATGAACATAGATTTGATTTAAACAAACTTGTAAACCGAAATTCGACACATAATTTGCATTACCATCCGCCGAAACATAGTCTAGTAGTTTAATCGATGCTAAAACTTGAACTTAAACATAAACTAACTCTAACCTAAAACTTAGTCGCTATCGGACTTTGCGAGCTCCAACCAATCCGCCCTAGAGATGCCCACGCCCATGGGGTCAGGCCCTATGTCGTTGTCACTGCCGGGGAAGGTTCTTCGCCACTTCTCGATGTTGAAACCATCGTCATTGCCGCATCCTCTGCCACCATCGTTGCCGCCACCGTCATCCTCCTCACCGCTTGAGAGGACGATGATGTTTGCCTCGCCGGCCGCTCACTCTTCGTAGAGCTTGTGCTCCGCCTCCACTAGCTTAGGGTACTGGCGGCGGAGGTCAGCCATGTACGCCTCGTTGGCGGCCTCGGCCGCGAGCCGTTCCCTCGCCTCCCGGTCCTCCCGAGCCACCATCGCATTCACCACCCCCGGCGGCGGCAGATCAAGCAGCGGCCTCTCGCCCCACGCAAAGTTCAGGCGGGCATCGGCGTCGTGCAGTCGGACCGACCAAAGGTCGTACTCACAGGCGGCGAGCTCGGCGGTGTGAAACGGCCCAAGCCAAAGCTTCTGGTGGGTGTCCCGATCGGTGATTTCGGCCACCCACGTCCCCCACGCCTGATGCCGAACGCCGCAGTACTTCCTCTGTGGCGGTGGCGGCGCGGAGTGGTCGGGGAAGCCGGCGAGCCTGCCGTAGGGGGCCGCAATGTCGCGGCGGTGGCGCGAGGAGGACGCGCTCGTGCTGGCGCGGATCCGCGCCGCGGATGGGCGGCGGGAACCGGCGGCCACGGGATCCACCCATGGCTGGAAGTGGCGGGGTGCGGGGGAGCCGCCGGCGAGCTTGATTTGGGAGGAGAAGAGGCAGATGAGCGGCACGGAGCGGTGGTGGATTTTTACTCGGAGGACAAGCGGTGGAGTGTTTACTCCACCGAAGCGGCGAGAAGTAAATTTTATACTCCCCTATCCGATTTTGGGGATCGGCTAGGTGCGGTTAGAGGAGTAACCGGTTTTAGGGGATTGGCCAGAGTCGGTGATGTGCTCAAAAATTGCACAAGCATATCATTTTTGTCGTGAGCAATACATTACAAGGCTGAAAGTTGTTTCTTGAGAGCGGCATTACCCAACCACGTATTCATCAATTTACTGTTGTATGTTTGATTGTGTCATGTGTACTTATGTATCATTGTGTTCTTTCAATGATTAAGCGTTGAAGCAACCGTGTCATCACCAGTGAGACAACCATGGACCTTTCTTGGACTCGTGACGCCGATATTGTGAATCAATATATGACGACTTAGCAGTCATAATCTGCAAATAATCAATATATGATGACCTAGCGGTCATAATCTGCAAATTCCGATAGTCCAGAAACGCAATTCTATTTCAGACAGCAGTATGTCCTTAGGAAACAATAGGAAACGTTGCCATCTACACCATTAAATTGGGAGGGCCATTGTGTTCAGCGGTGTCATTTTCATGAACGCATGATCGAATTCTTCTTTGGGCCCTGAAGTTAGTTGGCCGATTCACAACTTTGACCATCTTACTTCTTTGTACAGATACGGTTGAAGATACTACTAGGAGTACAATAAGAAATGCAGGCTAGGTCACCGGAGACTACTTCAGTACTGGTTCAGAGTCTGACTCTTCTGACGGTTAATTTGTCAGGTTGTAGTTCTATTTGTGCTGTAAATGTAAACCCAGAGCAACTGCGTCGCACTCTAATTATTGTGCGGTCTGTCATTTTCCGGCTCCTACTTGTGTTGTGGAATTGGTTGCTCTGGTTGTATTTGGATTTCCATCTATTCAGTAAAGCTAGTATTAAGAGCTCGGAGTTTACTCTGTAGAGCAAAAATTCATATGCAAAACTTTTGAAGAGATTTTTTACAGTACATCATATGTAAAAGGACTCAAACTTAAGTATCGGTGCAAATGTCCAAGAGAATTCTAACAATCTACTACTAATTAGGACAATTCCTAAATCCCGATAGACCAGTCTGGTTGCCGTGCTCGATCTCTGCAGTTGGCCCACTACCGGAATCTATGCCGACGCCGACGGCCTCGTCTATGCCGACGGCCACCGTCGGCATAGACGGCAGTATGCCGACGGCCTAGAGCCAACCGTCAGCGTATCCAGGCCGTCGGCATATCTCCCTCTATGCCGACGGTGGCCGTCGGCGTAGCTAGGCCGTCGGCATACCTCCGTCTATGCCGACGGTGGCCGTCGGCGTAGCATAACCGTCGGCATATGTGCGGGCCCGGCCGCCCCGGTTTTAACAGCCGGTTGACGCCGTCAAACGTATGCCGATGGCCCTAACGTCGGCCGTCGGCATACCTCTCTGCGCCACGTCATCGATCCGCGGCACCGTGGGCCCGGGGTTATGCCGTCGGCATAGCTCCGGGCCCACTGTGCCGCGGATCGATGACGTGGCAGGGAGCTATGCCGACGGCATAACCGTCGGCATATCTACGTTCATTTTTTTTAACTTTTTTTTTTCCGTTTTTTTATTAAAAAAATTTAGAAAAAAAATTAATTAATTAAATTGAGATATGCCGACGACTACGTTCAAAAAAAAAATTAACCTTTTTTTTATATATAATTTTTTTTCAAAAAAAATTTCATTAATTAAATTGTGCCTTATCTATACATAAACACACATAGATACACCACGCGTGTCTCTTGGGCCCAGTTTACCGCCCCATCAACTCTCGCAGGGTTAGGCGGGACGGGTGTTGTTTGGGGGTAGCTATGCCGCCAGGTCTTTCTCTGGGCCCACCTACACGTCCGGAAGTGCGGTGGCGGGTGCAAGCACGGGCTCCGTGGTGTGAGCCCCCTCACCGACGTCGCCGCCGCCGTCGAATGGAGGGGGGGAACGGCCACATCGGGCAGTGACAGAGGGAATCTTGCGGTGGGTTGTGCCCGGACCTTGATCCGAAGTGTACCTATGTGCTTGGCTATCACACCGAGGTGAAAATGTCCATCGGTCAAACCCCGTCCGGCGAAAGTCAAAGGCGTAGACCACTCGGTCAACGGTTCCAGGGTTAGACGGGACGGGTGTAGTTTGGGGGGGGGGGTAGCTATGCCGCCAGGTCTTTAGCTGGGCCCTCCTACACGTCCGGAAGTGCGGTGGCGGGTGCAAGCACCCGGCACGGTGCTCAGTGGTGTGACCCCGCTCACCGCCGTCGCACGGAGGGGGGAAACGGCCACGTCGGGCAGTAACGGAGGGAATCTTGCGGTGGGTTGTGCCCGGACATTGATCCGAAGTGTACCTATGTGCTTGGCTATCACACCCAGGTGAAAATGTCCATCGGTCAAACCCCGTCCGGTGAAAGTCAAAGGCGTAGCTATGCCCGGTCAACTCTCGCAGGGTTAGACGGGACGGGTGTAGTTTGGGGGGTAGCTATGCCGCCAGGTCTTTCGCTGGGCCCTCCTACACGTCCGGAAGTGCGGTGGCGGGTGCAAGCACCCGACACGGGACTCCGTGGTGTGAACCCCCTCACCGACGTCGCCGCCGCCGTCGCACGGAGGGGGGACGACCACGTCGGGCAGTAACGGAAAGAATCTTGCGGTGGGTTGTGCCCAGACCTTGATCCGAAGTGTACCTATGTGCTTGGCTATCACACCTAGATGAAAATGTCCTTCGGTCAAACCCCGTCCGGCAAAAGTCAAAGGCGTAGCTATGCCCGGTCAATTCTCACAGGGTTAGACGGGACGGGTGTAGTTTGGGGGGTAGCTATGCCGCCAGGTCTTTCGCTGGGCCCTCCTACACGTCCGGAAGTGCGGTGGCGGGTGCAAGCACCCGGCACGGGGCTCCGTGGTGTGACCCCCCTCACCGACGTCGCCGCCGCCGTCGCATGGAGGGGGTGAACGGCCACATCGGGCAGTGACGGAGGGAATCTTGCGGTGGGTTGTGCCCGGACCTTGATCCGAAGTGTACCTATGTGCTTGGCTATCACACCCAGGTGAAAATGTCCATCGGTCAAACCCCGTCCGGCGAAAGTCAAAGGCGTAGACCGCCCGGTCAACGGTTCCAGGGTTAGACGGGACGGGTGTAGTTTGGGGGGGTAGCTATGCCGCTAGGTCTTTAGCTGGGCCCTCCTACACGTCCGGAAGTGCGGTGGCGGGTGCAAGCACCCGACACGGTGCTCAGTGGTGTGACCCCCCTCACGGACGTTGCCGCCGCCTTCGCACGGAGGGGGGGAACGGCCACGTCGGGCAGTATCGGAGGGAATCATGCGGTGGGTTGTGCCCGGACCTTGATCCGAAGTGTACCTATGTGCTTGGCTATCACACCCAGGTGAAAATGTCCATCGGTCAAACCCCGTCCGGCGAAAGTCAAAGGCGTAGCTATGCCCGGTCAACTCTCGCAGGGTTAGACGGGACGGGTGTAGTTTGGGGGGTAGCTATGCCGCCAGGTCTTTCGCTGGGCCCTCCTACATGTCCGGAAGTGCGGTGGCGGGTGCAAGCACCCGGCACGGTGCTCAGTGGTGTGACCCCCCTCACCGATGTCGCCGCCGCCGTCGCACGGAGGGGGGGAACGGCCACGTCGGGCAGTAACGGAGGGAATCTTGCGGTGGGTTGTGCCCGGACCTTGATCCGAAGTGTACCTATGTGCTTGGCTATCACACCCAGGTGAAAATGTCCATCGGTCAAACCCCGTCCGGCGAAAGTCAAAGGCGTAGCTATGCCCGGTCAACTCTCGCAGGGTTAGACGGGACGGGTGTAGTTTGGGGGTAGCTATGATGCCAGGTCTTTCGCTGGGCCCTCCTACATGTCCGGAAGTGCGGTGGCGGGTGCAAGCACCCGGCACGGGGCTCCGTGGTGTGACCCCCTCACCGACGTCGCCGCCGCCGTCGCACGGAGGGGGGGAACGCCCATGTCGGGATATAAAGAAACTGGCAGACGAGCACAACAAGCGGCCGCTGGTTTCCGAGAACACCGAGAGCAGCAACAAGAAGGCACAATTTACTTAACTAAATTTAATTTTTTTAATTCTTTTTTTAAAAAAAATTATAAAATAAATAAATAAAAATTAACGTAGCTATGATCGGCATAGCTCCACCCTGCCACGTCACGGATCCGCGGCCCGTGGGCCCGGGGCTATGCCGACGGCGCCTTGGGTGATGATGTGGTCAGAAACGATGACGCTGACGCCTTGGGTGATGATGAAGTGGATCCAAACGATGACGATGCACAGAATGATGGTGAGACCATTGTTAATGAAAAGGACATACTTATGCTAGAAAAGTTAAACGAAGACGCCGACGACGAGGAAGAGCCTCCACCTCCGTCAGACAACGAAGATGATATGCGTGATAGTGATGATGAGACCGATCGAGGAAGAGGTTACAACAGTGATGATTCGTATGGGTTCTAGCAGATGTACGTTTCATGTCTTTTTTTTTCTATGGTTTGTTAATATGCCTTTTTATGTGATGATTATTTATTAATGTGTTTTTTGTTCCTTATTATTATGCTTTTTTCTTCATTATTAATGTACTAACTGTTTATTCTCTTTTCAATGCAGGTTCGCTAAACATGGGCAAGGGGAAGGACGATGGCAAGGGATTACTATCCAGAATCACCACGATGGCTACTCGGAGTGGTCGAGCCCGTAATTTCCCCCCCCCCCCCCCGACTAGCTGAGGATGACTCCTCACAGGGAGGTCGAGGGAGAGGTGCCCCTAGAGGTGGAGGGGGTGGGGGGAGAGCCCCTAGAGGAGGACGGGGTCGGGGCCAGAAACATAAACAACGCTCCCTCACCGACTTAGGGGTGTCCTCTTCGAGGCCCTCCTCTACTGAGGTACCCTCCTCTAGTGAGGTACCCTCTGCCGAGGAGGAGGAGGAGGAGGAGCTTGGGGAGGGGGACGAGGAGGAGGAGGAGGAGGCAGGTGAGGAGGATTGTGGTGGCGGGGAGGTTGGTGGTGGCAGCAGCGAGAAGGGGTGGCCGCGTGGTAATGCCAATCTCCCTCCCCTTCCTGCTACCGAGGCGCAGAAGTGGCTCATTGAGCCCAAGGGGAAAGAGTAAGTGCCACTCATGCTAATATTTTCATTTTTTTGCTTCTACGCATGCTAATATTTTCATTCTTTTGATTGTACGCATGCTTATATTTTCATTCATTCTATCTTTTGCAGCAACTGGATAATTCCAAAAGATGCCCGTCTTCCAAACGGCGTCATCACCGTTTTGTTGAAGAAGCACTGGCCGGGGCTGTTCCCTCCGGATTCAGTCAGGCACCCTGAGTGCCGGGTTTTGGCCACGAGCTGGGAGCACTGGGAAGCGGCCCCCCACCCGGACCATGGCACGTATGCTAAGGCCGTGATCACAATTTTTTGGGTAAGTTCTCTTCAGAAGCACGAGTCTTGAGTTTCGTTCGTAGTTTATCATCGAATGGTTTAACTCATGGCTTCTTCCATTCTGGTTTTCTGAATGATTGTAGGTATACTATCGAGTTCTTGAGGAGCACAAGTCCGCTGCCGACAAGATCGTGTACCGCCAAGCGAGGAGCAAGGCCTGTCAGCTGCAGTACGAGGCCAAATTTGTGGCCATCTCGACGTATCATCACGTCGTTCTTCAGATGAAGATGACCAAGAAAGATGCAAAGAGGCTGGGCGTTACCATGGATAGGGACGAGTACTTGGCCGTAAGTATAACAGACTTTTCATTCCATAGTTTGTGGTAAATTTCATCGTTTCGTGTTGACATGTCATTATGCTTTCATTTTGTAGGTGCCTCCTGCTTGGTGTTTTGGAAAGGACGAGTCATGGGCTGCATTGGTGGATCTGTGGGTCGGTCAGGATGAAGAGTGGGTTGCTAAGAGCCAGAGAAACCGGGCTAACCGAGGGACCGACGGAACACATGGTCAGGGAAACCGGAACCACTTCAGCCACAAGGCAGTTCAGGTATATCTATGTACATGAAACATTCTTCTTCTTCTTCTATTCACCGTCACTTTCTTATGTATCACTAACCTCTGTTTGGTGGTGCAGGAGGAGAAACTGAAGCGGACGCTCTCTGACATAGAGTCGTGGGGTCTCAGCAAACTGCGGCCAGAGCCCAAGGACGGCAAGTCCTACTACGGCAATAGCGATGATGACCTGAACGCCTACAAGGAGGGGCATCTGAGGGCACATCCTGACACACCTGACCCCATGAAGGCGCCTACGGACGAGAGGGTGGTGGTGGGCCTAGGCCCGAAGCATCATGGTCGGCAGAAGGTTCTGAATCAAGTGGTCACTCCTTCTATCTCCTACACACGGCTCCGAGCTACCGACCCCAGCGTGAGCCAGCGCACGAGCACGCCTGCACGGTCACAGTCACAGTCCCTCCTAACCCAGCAGACCAGCGTAAGTATTTTCCCTCTTATCTTCCTATTTGCTCACTTGATTTTCCGCATTGAGATGTTATATGAGTTCATCATGTCATATTGTAGGCCTACATGGACTACACACGCCAGGAGAGCATGGCGTGGCAGACGAGAGCTGCCTTGCTGCAGTCAGAGCACTCCAATCGCATGATGGCGGTTAGTTTAGCCCCTTTCATTTCACTTCCGTACTTGCACTTTCATTTCTTCTGACCTTCGTGGTTGCTTGGTCAATTCACATGCAGCGCATTGTTGAGTGCATGACGAACGGCACGATTCCTACGATGGAACCAGCACCACCACCACCACCACCACCAGTGCTCCTTACCTTTGAGGAGTTTCTGACACAGAACAATCCTACTCCGGTTAGTACATCCCCAAACTCATCAACCACGGCTTACCGTTTATTCAGCACACACTACTAGAAAAAACCCTGTTAGTGGCGCACCTATTTTGGCTATTAATGGCGCACTATAGGTGCGCCACTATTAACACGCCACTAGTAATAAATAGTAATGGCGCACCTCTGGTGCGCCATTACTATTCCAAATACTAGTGGCGCACCATGTGGTGCGCCACTACTATTGCTACAGGTGCGCCACTACTAATCCTTAGGTGCTCCACTGGTATTCCGTCCAGGTGCGCCACTAATAGCCTTATAGGTGCGCCACTAGTAATAAAGGAAGGTGCGCCACTAATAAGGGCTAAAATGCGCCACTAGTAATGTATTTGGAAAACAAAAAAAAATACAAATTTACAGAAAACAACCTATAAACATAATTTGTTCGAATCAACAAGTCACACAATCAAAAAAAAAAAATATATATATATATATTTCATCCATACATACAAATTCATACATTTAATAAACATAATTTGTTCGAATCAACAAGTCACACAATCAAAATACATACACCGCTACTAGTAGTCAATGGCATCAAGTAATGACATGTTACATCAGTATTCTCATGATTTACAAAGAGAGAGAGAAGCAGGTTCGAGGGGAGAAGAGAGCAACATCAGTTGTTTGAAGAAATCTGCAAAAGAAACAAATGACCAGATGATGATTAAATTAAATGAATGTTTAAAAACACTCCTGGTAGCTGGTACTGCACAAGATGATTGCATTTGCATAGATGATGGAAACTGAGAAATTGGCAAGCTACACTAAATGAACAAGCTACACTAAAATTAGTTGCTAGATGTACAATCTACACTAAATGAAAAAATTACTAATGAAGTAGATGTGCTACTGTATATAAAGAGCAAGATACTTGTGCGTGTATATTTCTAGACATTGGCAAGATACTTGAAACTACCAAGCAACCAGGACATGCCAAGCTAATTTTGCAAAACTGAAAAACTAGAGTACTTAAAACTATGGAAAATCATGCTCAACTTGAAACTTGAAGTTCAGAAGTTTTTAACTAGAGAAAACTGAGGAAACTAAAACAACTCAAATCCGTTGAGATGTCTATCTGTGTGACTCGGTGGATTAATATGTTAAACTAAATGGGTTGTCGTGTGACAGATTTTGTGCACATAGTAGAAGGGGTCTGGTGATGAGAAGCTTGTGAAACCATTTAGAAGTGGGATCATTAACAGATCAAGAACTCACCAAGGAGTAGTTGTCCTCCCCTGGCGACCGATCGATATAAGCACTCCACTGGCGATCTTCCAACACTGGATACTTGTAGCATATTTCAGTGCATTTACCTATGCCTGGGGATTTTACAGTGTGAGTTAGCTTGCACATTGACAGGGTGTACAAATTAAAAGATGAAAATATGCTATTTAATAGTCACCCAAGAACACAACAATCTGCTATCTTACAGTTACCCACAATAAAAAATTTGCATATGCAAGTAATGAAGATGACCTTACTGCAAGAAAAATCCGAGGAATTCCATTTTATGCATACAATTCCTTGAACGAAAATTATTCATGTTAGCCCATGCCCCTCTTTATTTTTGCAAACCATGTGCGTGCAGTGAGCTGAACTTATTAGCAGGCTGATTCATCCAAGAAAACAGCCGATTAATTTCCTCACCAAAACAGAGGAACATAAAGTACTACTTCGTATTACTTTGATTACTTTTAGTGGAAATTGATTCCGGTGACCAATTTGTACCGCAATCGCTCCTAAGCAGCTAAATTTCTACTGCAAAAGCGACAAAGCCGGTAGATCACATCATCATATGGCAAATTCCAAGCGATCACTTGCTTTTATTCAGCTAAAATTCTGGTGCACCTCTGAAGCTGCAAAGACAGTGGATCACACCAACATATGGCAATTTCATTTCCCTATTGGTAAAATCTAATGCTATAGTTACTGCCAGAGAGCCCCAGGCAGTAAAAATTGAGATTTGATCATGTGATTTCGACTGCGCTTTGTTGATCTGACACCACCAAGTAATAAATTGCGGATTCAAATTACCTACTTAGTGTGCCTCAAGCTCAGCTAACCGTGACAAGTTAGAGAAGCTTAACCCTTTTTTATCTCATTCATAACAAGTCATGGTGCAAATTGTTGCTTCGGTCACTTCCAAGAAACTACGCACGAGTACGGTGACCAATTTGTACTTCAATTGTTCTAATTCAGTTGAAATCCTAGTGTACTGAAGCTGGAGGCACTGGATCACACCATCATATCGGCACCTACACCGAATTACCAGCAGGTGCTCGGCGAATCTACACCACAACTGAACAAAGCTAGTACTGTAGGTTTTTTGCTTGAACCAAAAAAATCGAACAGCGTCTAAACATGTTGCCAGTTTACAAATCTTTTGTGCGTCTAAACATGTTGCCAGTTTACATTCTGAAGCCAAAATCATACTTCTCAAAATGGGTGTTGTTTGTCGCATTGACCAGATTCAAAGCTACCAGACATTACGAAGAGTTAAGAGTTCATTCTGATGTAAAGGAAAATGATTTATACATTATAACATCAAATTCAAAAAATTATCATATAAAATAAAATTAGTTGTGCTAGTTCGTAACCCTCTTTTCAGAATATCAGACTCATAATCCATGGTGATGGCAAAGTATTATAGTCACAACACAAATCCTTGCATGCCATCATAAGAACACAGACCACACAATGCTAAATTTTAAAAAAAAACGATTATTAGGGGCAAAATCAAAGCGTTTTGCCATGGCTCAGCGCCTATGCGTCGCTTAAAAACGCTTTCTGGCACACTGTCCAAAAAACAGCAAAGTTTGCTACATTATTGACAAGTTTCCTACACACACACATTTCTGTTAGCTTGGCTTAAGCTTAAATTGACATGTTACAACTAAACGGTGTTATGTTAGCATCTCTTAATTAACTTGGTGAGTATGCTGCTCATATTATCTTTGGCAGTTTACGGTGACAGGCAAATATCTTGTTAATTTGGTTGGCGCAACAGATTTGCTTGTGGATTTACCTATTTATTTATTTATATGATGGTAGTAAAACAGAGATTTGGTGGCTTAAGCTTACATTGATAGACAGGTTACAAGCATCTGATAATTAATTTGCTACGTACGTAGGTGTTTATTCAAGTAAGTAGGTAGTAAATAATGAATGAATTAATTATTCCTAGAGGTAGTAGGGCGGAGAGAAAGCAAAGCAAAGTAGATGGGGCTTGCCTTCGGAGGGGTGCTCGAATCCGCAGTCCTGGATGGCCCGGAGCAGCTCGGGCTTGAGGAGGAAGTCGCGGAATCCGGAGCTGTGGATGCCGACGTAGCCCTTCTTGGCAGCTGCGGCGTCGGCGACGGGCTTGGCGGCGGAGGCGTCGAGCGCCTTGTCGTCGTCCTCCTCGTAGTCGAGCAGCTCCTCCTCGTACGAGTCGTTCTCCTTGGCCTCTCCCATCCTGCAAGAAAACCAAAGCTAGCCCGTGTCAGTTCGATTCGATTCGATTCAACAAACAAACAAACCCTAGAAACCAACCAACCAACCAACCAGATCTCGCCCAACTCACATGGATGGATGGATCCGGTAGGGGGAGAGGGGCGAGCTGCAGGGGAGGGGACGGGAGGATAGATACCGGCTGCCGGAGGAGGAAGCCGTCGCATCTGCCGATGAGGACGGGAGCGTGGGGGCGCAGTCGCAGGCGAGGAGCTCGACGCCGGAGGCCACGGCGAAGCAGAGGACGCATCCATGGGCGTGCTAGCGCCGCCATAGATACATGGATCTCGCGGGATCCTGAGGCCTCGTGCGCGCAGACAATGACGGCGACGTTGGTGAGGCGCCGGATCCAGTCGTGGGGAGCAGCAGAGGAGACGACGGAGAGGCGGCGATGGTGTCGAGGTCGGCGGTCAGCGCGCAGGACTGGATGGCGGCGGCTGTGGCGAGCGCGAGGAGGCGGAGCGAGTGGCGGCGGAGCGGCGTCTTGTCGGTGGGCCGCGCGTCGGAGACGACAGAGAGGCAGCGATGGCTTCGAGCTCGGCCGCCACCATGGCCTCTGTGTCGCGGTCGGAGAGCCGGAGGAGGCAGCGGTGGGAGAGGACTAGGGCGCGCGGCGGGGGAGAGGACCAGTGGGCGGGGGGAGATCTCGGGCGGGGGAGAGGACCAGGGCGGGGGAGATCTCGCGCGGTGGGAGAGGAACTAGGGAGCGGTGGAGGGGAAAAGAAAAGAAAAAGGCGGGCCGGTCGGTGCAGCACGTAGCAATGGCGCACCCAGGGGTGGTGCGCCATTGCTATGTGCTGCCAAAAATGCCCACCTCCCCTGGCTTACCAATGGCGCACCTTTGCCAGGTGCGCCATTGGTAAGCCTGGGGAAGGGGGTGGACCCGGGGAAAAAATAGCAATGGCGCATTGGACTAAAGGTGCGCCACTACTAAAAAAATAACAACAGCGCACCTGCTTCTGGTGCGCCACTGCTATATAGCAGTGGCGCACCACCACCATGGTGCGCCACTAATAGGGATATTGTCTATAGCCATTTTTCTAGTAGTGACAATCATATATGGCCCCTTAACATGTCTTTTCGAACATCCAGGGAACCGGTGGATCATCCGTTAATGGTGGTGGTGGTGCCAATGATGGCATCACTCCCGAGTCGAGCCCGGTGATCACTCCGATCCACCGAGGAGGTGGCGGTGGCGGTAGCGGTGCCGGTAGCAGTGACGACCTCGGCTTTGGTGGTCTTGGCAGTGACGTGCTTGGCGGTCCTGGTGGACGTCGTACGGCTTAAGCCTCTTGGTGATGGTGACTTCTATCTCGTATGCTTGTCTATTATGTTGGCGTAGATGCTTATGTTGTGATGATTCGACTTGTGTTGTGATGATTTGGCTTATGTTGTGAAGATGTTCTCTATTATGTTGTGGTGATGATGATGATACTTATGTGATGATGGTGATACTTATGTGATGATGTTGATACTTATGTGATGTTGATGTTATATGTATTTGTGCTGTGAATTTGAATATATGTATCTGTGTTGTGAAATTGGAACGAAATAAAACAGAAAAAAAGAAAAAAAAATTGACAGCACCTATGCCGACGGCTTAACCGTCGGCATAGGGACTGCCAGAGCTCCCAGCCGCCGCCACGTGGCAGATATGCCGACGGCTAAGCCGTCGGCATAGGTGTGGGCCTATGCCGACGCATATCTGCCACGTGGCGGCGGCTGGGAGCTCTGGCGCAGAGCTATAGCCGTCGGCATAGCTACGTTTCATTTTTTTAATTTTTTTTAAAAAAAATTAAATAACTAAATTGAGCTATGCCGACGGCTTAACCGTCGGCATAGTAATGCCACGTGGCACTCGCTGGTTGGCCGCAGTTTGACGACGGCGCCGTCTGCCGCCGTCAAACGGAAAACTTTGCCGATGGGGAAACTATGCCGACGGTCGTACGGACACCGTCGGCATAGAGACCTATGCCGACGGCTTTTCTATGCCGACGGTCAGGCCTGGTATGCCGACGTATACTACGCCGACGGGGCTATGCCGACGGGGGCCGTCGGCCTGGGCCAATACTTTTGTTTAGAATTGGGAATTGTGGGGATGTGAACAATCTGATGCCAACAGTCCTGTACACTTTTGTTATTGTCACGAACCGGGCCACCTAAGAAGACCAAGAAAACCAGGCCACTGTCAGAACATTGAAAGGAAGGAAGGCCACCTATGAAATCGCTCCAGACCTGAAACTATGAATTTTGACCCTCTGCTGATATTTGACAGTGCAGATCTTATTCAGTTCTTACGGTCGGGACCGTGGTTATATATAAGGATCGACTCGAATTATTAGCCGATCATATGATTAGATGGCATTCGTCACAATGTGGGGCTGAGGACATCATGGTATGACGTCCTACCTTTTCTTGCAGATGACGTACTCCTTTCGTTCCACAATGTAGTGCGTATAGATTTTTTGAGAAGTCAAACTTTATAGACTTTGACCAAGTTTGTAGAGAAAAATATATACATCTAGAATACCAAATACATATCCTTAGATACATCACAAGGCGTACTTTCATATTGTATATATTTGGTATTGTAGATATAAATAGTTTTCTCTATGAACTTGGTCAAAGTTTGTAAAGATTGACTTTGCTGAAAATCTATATGCACTACATTACGGAACGGAGGGAGTACTATTTACCTATCTATCTATCGTGCTGTCCTGTTTGGCTGCTCGATCGCCCTCATCAGTCACCATACACATCGGCACATGGCCCAGCCCCACACCACATGTAGGAGTAGTTTTTATGTACTTCACCTTCACCAAGAAGCAAGCGCCTGAGAACTGAGATTCATATAACCATGGCGTTTGCTTCCATTTCAAACTGGAAATTAGCCAAGCCAACTCGTAAATAGATCGATAGAGTATCTCTCGTCTTTTTCATTTCCTTCAAGAAGTGAATTAATAAACACGCGTATGTAGCTATTTGTAGTTGCTGACAAAATTAAAGTTACATGGTCCTGCAGTTGCCGGGTTGCTCGTCGCAGAAGTGCGACGGGTACTGGTGGGGGTAGTAGGAGCTGGGCGAGTAGAAGTAGTACGGCGGCGGGTGCACGGGCTCGGGCACGACCGGCTTCGGGTCATCCTCCTTCTTCTCGTCCGGCTTCTTCACCTCCTCCACCTTGATGATGTGGGCGTGGCCGAGCTTCTTGCGGAGGCAGCTGACGAGGCACACCGGGTCGACGCCGTCGCCGACGACCTCCAGCTGGTCCCTGGCGTCGCCGGTTATCCCCATGGACGTCACCCCGGCTGCTCTGGCGGCCATCGTGAGTGCTTTAGACCGGCTCTTGTCGCACGACATGCTCAATTGGATGACAATCTTTTGCTGCAACAACGAGGAGAAAAGCGATGGATCAATTGTATGCTCCAGCTTCAGAGTAATGTATCAATTGCTTGAAATTGAGCTGCTAAAGAAAGCAACACGAGAAGTCAAGAATAACTAGGAGAAGAAACTGAATAGCTTTCCTCACCTTCATTGCTTGCTGCTGTGCGAGAGACAGAAACTCGGGAAATGCCCGTGTTCGAGCGAGGCTAGCTAGATTGGTTTGGGCAGCTATACTGATCGATCTTCGGCAGATGAAAGTGTCTAGCCTGTGATGATTTGGTGAAGGGGATAGCCGCCTGCCCGCCTTATATACACGCACGCAGTGACAGTGGGCGCGGGTGTGGGAGCGGAGAAGTAGAGCTACGTCAGTATCAGGAGCGATCCCAACGCACTAGCTAGCGAGCTGTAAGAAGATTCGTAGCAGCACCCGTTGAGCTCTCAGTGACTAAACTACTGCCCAACTGGGCCACAAGTAGCTAGCCACTCGAGCCGAAAAAACTCCCCCTCCCCCTCCTGACCCCCTCCCCCTCCCGACCCCCTCCGCGCCGCCACCCCAGGGCAGCACCAGGGGGATCAGATCCCGGCGCTCCCAGCCCCCTACCCCACAGCGAAGATCCTGCCGCCGGCGTTAGCTGCGGTGGCGGCGGCGCCCGGTGCCAAGGCGCTGAGGCAGGAGGAGGCGGCGGCAACCACTCGAGGCGACTGGGGCACCTCGGGCTAGGGGCTTCGCGCCGCGGCTAGGGCGGCTCCCTGGCCGTGCGGCGGCAACCGACGACCCCATGGCTGGTGGTGCTGGCGATGGTGGGCATGGCGGCGGCCGCGGATCTGGATCCCACCCAGATCCGTCGTCGATTTTTCTCGTGGATGATCGGCGGCGCGATGAGGGCTCCGGTGAGGGGATGGAGGATCTTCACCGGAGTACCGGTGGCGGCATACGTCTTCATGGCGATGCTCGCGTGGTTCCAGCCAGCCGCGAGATCGGGACGACGCGGCTTCCGGTGAAAACCGCGCCTGACTGCGGTCTTGGCGGACGATGGCGGCGTCTCTGACGTCGTTTCCTTCTCGAGGCATCGTTGTTGCAGGTCACGTCAACTCGATCGGGATGTTCCGGGGGAAACCCTAGATCTGGGTCTACCGGATCGAACGATGACGGCGCCTTCGGTGTCGGTTTCCCTCCTGGGGGCATCGTTTTGGAGCAAGTGCTGGCTGGAGGGGACAAGAGGAGGAGCGGTGTTACATCTACCGCAAGGCCGACGGCGGATCCCGGCGGCATGGCGCTGCGGAGTTCCGGCGATGGGCGCATGTGGATGGATACGTGCAGGATGGTGGCGCTGTCTGGCGCCGTGGTGGCGTCGACGGCAGGCCTGGCAAGGTCGGTGCGTCAGTACCTGCTCTGGAGATGGATTGGTGGAAGACGGCGGCGGCGGCCTCTGAGAGTGCGCCGGACCGGTGTGTGACACAGTCCCGGTATGTGGCTGGGCTGGGGCATCCGGCTTTAGATGTTAGGATTTGGTGCGATGTCTATTTGGTATTCGGCTCGGACATTCGGCACCCCTTCATCAAGAGGATATGAGTAGCGACAGGTGTTGCCAAGATGGTGGCTTCAGGCTTACTGATGTATTACTTGGAAAGGTGTTTGTGAATAATTAATAAAATGACTGCATGCATCGCCCAGATGCAGAGGCCGGGTATATCCTCCATTTCTAAAAAAAAAATGTAAACGCGTCTTCATCACAAGGACTCGATCGGTTGAATTTTCCCGTTCGGCAAGCTACCCATGGAGAGACAGTGGACAATTACTTATGACGAGATCTGCCCAATTGTATCACCGATTGGCCACGTTGGATGCTCCACCGAAGACGCGGCTGCGGACATAACTACGTAGACCGAGTGGATCGGTTAGTGAACATATCAGCATGAAACGAGACAAAAATAGCATGGATACAATAGCAGCTCAAGTCCAACCGATTCGGCGGTCCTCAATCCGCTCGATCAACAATAATTTTGTCTTAAGAACACGCACGCGGGAGGAGAGGGGGCTCACACGGCCTCACCCAACTTTTCCACAACTGCACGCAATTAATAAGGAATTCTTCTGATTTTTTTTCGAGAAAATAGTGTTGGACTGCTGCTTGTAGTGGGGAGTATTTCGCATGTATAATTTTTTGAAACGGAGGCAAAAACTTTGCCTCATCTCATTAATAAAAAAGAAGAGAATTGCCCGGTTAATTAGCAGAAAACCGGGCGAAAACCGGCACAAACACCCTCGCCAACCGTCATAGAACACGACAGCCTCGCGGGAACACTCAGCCAACCTGGCTACCAACACAAGCCGCACACACACCACCAAAGAGAGAGCCGTCGTCACAGGGCCGGTCCTGAGATTTTAGGGGCCCGGGGCGAAACTAAAATTTGAGGCCCTTAATATAACCATCATAATAATAACAATATTCAATACATGTACATATACATAAATGTTATTGATGAACACTTGGTATATGCATGTGTTATTGTAATCTCAGTGTGACACAGACATTTATGATGTCCTATGTGAAAAATAAACAAATGTGCGCCATCACAGATACTACAAAAATTGGATTATGGTTGTATGTTTGAGATTCCAAGACATGTGACTCAATGAATAGAAAATGCAGAGTAGTTCATGCACTGATTAATGGTAAGATTATTATTCTAAATCGCAGTATCCAGTAAACTAAGATAGAGGATGCAAAGGATCCTTTCATATATTCAAAAAATCAAATCAAACAGTACCGCAACAGTGCAAAATTGCTCTTAGTAGTTGTGCAAATGAATAAATTAGAAGGTATGTCTATCATAGCGCAGATCATCTGAAAACTACTCGCCAAGATTAGCATCCAGAATATTACCCTGCTCTCAATCAATATGTTTGAGATCTACTCCATAAAAACATTGTTACCGAACTGTAGAAACATAACATTTGGTGATAGAATACGTACAGCGGAAGACATTGACCGGCCGGCAACGCTAAGATCCGCAAACAACATGCAGCGCCGATGTGCCGCCGGCGCCGACGCGCAGCCGTGTCCTTTGGCTTCCTCCTCGAGCAAGCCTTCCTAGTATATCCATGCCGATCTCGACGTGAGAAAATGAGGCGGCGCGTGCTAGGTGAGACGTGCGTGTGATGCCTGGCTCCCAGCCCCGAGATCCTGGCCGATGCGTGCGTTATGCCGCATCAGACGCTCCAGCTTTTTTTAAGAGATCAGACGCTAGTAGATCGGGCTAGGTAGAGGCCCAGCTACCCTGGGCTACTCAGCGCCTCAGCGCCTCAGCGGTTGGAGGCAGGAAAGCACTACGACGTATTCGTGCGAACTCTAAAAAAAAACTCCCCTGCCTGCTACCTGTACGTACCTGGGCGGGGGGCCCTGGATTTCGGGGGGCCGGGGCGGCCGCCCCCCCTCAGGGCCGGCCCTGCGTCGTCAAGGTTGCCCACTAGGGTCATCGTCATCACTCCTCCTCGAGCCAGCGACTCCGACTTCACCGAAGAACAACCACCGAAGACAACCTCGCCGCAGTGGCCTCGCGAAGCCCACGCCGGCCCATGCCAAACAGTCGACTCATCGCGTAGAGGACTGGCGGCTCCGATTCTGATGATGAGATCTGAAGAGGAGATAAGCATAACTCGTGCCGATGAAGATCATCACGATAGGACCGCTCAGAGCAGGTCATCGTTGCCACACAATACACGACAGCTCTGAATTCCAGCAGGGGAAGATCAACACGAAGACCCGTCGGACACGCCGGAACAAGCGCCGACTACCAAGATCTTGCCACGACCAAACCATGACTCTTCATCGCCATCGTTGCCGCCCAAGCCGTCACGCGGGACCCTTGCATCACCGGTTGGCCACCTGCCAACTGCGACGCCGTGTGTGTCCAGCCCACGAAGAACGCCCGCGGCGCGTCAGCCCCATCGTCGGCAGCGACCACACCTTAGCGGCACCTCACCGCAGCCCACTTGCCGCAGCTCGCCGCAGCCCACCGCAGACTCCAGACGTCGCCAACCCCCATCATCCTTGACCGACATTGGACGCAGCTTGCCACTGCCCAGTCGCCGTAGCCGCCGATCCGGGCTATTTTTTTTAAATAATACACTTTTTTTATTAAATTTCAGAAATATTACGCTGGTTTTTTTTTTAAATAATACAGCGTCGGCTTACTGCAGGCCGACAGGAGCCAGTCGGCTGACTGCAGGCCGATTAGAGACCTTTCGGCCTACTGCAGGCCGATTAGAGCCCATCGGCCTATCGCTGGCCGACAAGTCGCCTATCGGCTACGTGCCAGCCGAGTAGTGGCCAGCCCACGTCACCCCGCTCCCCGTCGGTGGCTGGGGCCCAGCCGACAGCCCTGTCGGCCACCCGCAGGCCGATCGGCTTACTGCAGGCCGACAGGGTGGCCTGCCCCGCCCGATCCCTTTTCTTCCTTCCTTCCCTTCTCTTCTTCCTCTGGCTCGTTTTTGGTTGCTGTTCATCTCTCCTCCAGTCGAAAACTCTCTCATTTATACAACAAAATCAGCCATTGTTTTGCCGATTTGCCACCGTGGATGCATTGTAGATAGTTGGGGGAGACAAGGGAAACCTCGATCTACTGATGGGATAGCTCGTGGTGGTCGTGGTGAGCATTTTTTTGGAGCTTTTTTTGAGCACATTGGAGGAGGTTGTGGTGGCGGTGAAGGTGGAGGTGGCGGTGGTGAAGCTCGGGCAGTGTGGTGGAGGTGAAGCTCCGACGGTGTGGTGGAGTTTCCGGCTCCGGTTCCGGTGATTGAGGTCCGCCATTCGTCGTTGCTTCGCACGCTTCAAGGGTATAATTCAACATACATTTTACCTGTCGTAGTTGCTCCGGTGGTAGTATTCGGTAGTATGTTTGGATGTAAAATATATTAGGTGTGCGGATATTTTTATTTGCTCCGGTAGTATTCGTAATATATGTAGTTGTCAAATATTTAGTTGTGTGAATATTTTGAGTTGCTCCGGTAATATCCGTCATATATTTAGATGTCAAATATTTAGTTCTGTGAATATTTGTAGTTGGTTGGGTAATATTTAGATGTCAGTATTTGTAGTTGCTCCGGTAATATTTAGTTGTGTCAAATATTTGTAGTTGGTCGGGTAATATCCTTAATATATTTAGAGTTCAAATTTTTATGTGTGTGAATATTTGTAGTTGGTTCGGTAATACTCCGTAATATATGTACATGTCAATTATTTAGGAGTGCTAATATATTTAGTTTGTCATGCTGCTTAATAGTTGTCTTTCATTGTTGAAAAAAATTTAGGTGAGCCGAGATGTCTGATGTAGTGAAGTTCGTATTTTACTACGGTTCTGGTACTGTCCAAACAACTGAGACGGGAGCTGATCTGAGTGAATTTGATTACATAGAGGTGCCACTGACCGCCCCTCGAACATGGTCAGTCAGCCAGTTGAAAAAATGGGTGACAACAAGTTTAGGGCTTAATACTAAAAGACACACCGTCGGTGTTCATGCATTGTGGACACAGTCAAGTTCAATCATTTACTTTTATTTGAGGCCAATAGAGCGAGACTCCCAGTGGGTGCACTGATTACAAGGTTGTGAACGCAGGGGATGCAATCCTGTTGCCTTAGTGCTTCCCGTCGTGAAGGAGGTCACTGCACATGAAGGCGAGGGTGGCTACGATCTTGGCCAGAGCAGTGAAGGGATGCAGTCAAATGCTGGAGATGATGGTTATGAACCAGGGCAGAGTAGTCAGGCAAAAGGAGGAAATGCCGATGGTTATTACAGTGGCGAGGCTTATAGTGGCGAGGCGGACGTTGACGAGGTAGATGAGCACATGCAGAACCTGATGGAAGAAGAAGACACCGATATTGACCGTGGTCATGCCGATGATTCTGACGAGTCGGATGAAGAAAAAAATGCAGAGGAGGTCCCGAATCCTGCATCATGGAATCATGACTTCTCATCTGCAATGACCGTGAACGATGGGCATGATTCTGCCTGGCAATATCACCAGAACAACATTGCGACGGGTGCTCTGTATCCCACCAAAGAAGCTCTGAAGGACGCAATAATAAATTGGGCAATGTCCACGCATTCCAGGGTGCACGGCTATCTCCCTAAGTATGACACAAGTTGGGTGATCAGTGACTTAGTTCATCACACTTGTCTTATTCCCTGCATCCCTCAAGATCATCCCAACCTTTCATCCACGCTTATTGCGATGTTGTTTTACAGCGAGATAGTGGAGAGCAAAGCGATGGAAGTGAAGGCAATCCAGACAAAAGTCTTCGTCAGGTTCAACTACAGAATTTCTTATGGCAAGGCTTGGAGGGCTAAGCATACGGCCCTTCAGAGGAGATTTGGTTCTTATTTCGATGCATATGACTCTGTTGTCCGGCTCCTCCACACACTGCAACAGCGGAATCCTGGCACCTATGTCGATATCCAAGACCTCTTCATGCCAGAGTTCCCAACTATGAGGGTGCTGCATCGACTGTTCTTCTCTTTCGGTGTATGCATCGAAGCTTTTAGGCATTGCCGACCGGTGATATGTGTAGATGTCACTTTTCTCACTGGCAAGTACAAGGGTCAGATCCTGACAACCATTGGTCAAGACGGCCAAAATCAAGTAGTCCCACTCGCATTTGCTTTTGTTGAGAGTGAGAACATTGGAAGTTGGACATGGTTCTTCAGGCAACTGAAAATATCAGTTGTGAAGGATAAGCCCAATGTGTGCATCCTTCATGACAGGCATGCAGGTATACTCAGTGCGATAAAGACACTGACAAACCCTGGCCCTGAGGAACAAACTCCATGCCAGGACTTGCAGAGCCGTTGGTGCATGCGCCATCTGGGGGCTAATTTCTTCTCGCAGTTCAGAAATAAGAGCCTGATGAATCTATTCAAAAAACTCTGCAAGCAGAACCAGCTATGGAAGTACAATTTGATACGTGACAGACTTAATGTGTGCACGCAAAGACACGTTAGGGACAGGAAAGCTGTAAGAGATGCAGTGGTGAGGGCACATGTTGAAGCAGTAGCTGCATAGTTAGCAACAGGAACAACGGCCGTGGAGGAGGAGCCTGTTGGGCTATGTGACTTGCCAGGATTTGACCCACCTGGTACTAGGAGAAGGCTCGGGAGGTCGATTAAAATCTTCGAGCAGTGGATAGAGCATGAGCCTCTCGAGAGGTGGTCTTTGCTGCATGACTCACATGGAGCAAGGTACGGTGTCATGACTACCAACCTCGCAGAAACATACAACTTTGTCCTCAGAGGAAACCGGGCATTACCACTTACAGCCATCGTTGAGGGTATTTTCTATGGCACCATGAAATATTTCGGAGATAGACGTCAAAAAGCAGAGCAGCATATCTTGAACAACCCGAACACACGTTACTGTGAAAGAGTCATGAAGTACATGCACCAAAAGATGGAAAAAGCTAGGTCACACACCGTAGTCGCCATCGGTAATCAAGAAAGAAAGTTTGAGGTCCGCTTAGCTAACAACAAATTCGGATGTGCAAATGAGTTGAGGACGCATGAGGTGAAAATTGGAAATGAAGCCTGGCCAACGTGTGAGTGCACGTGCAACAAACCGAAGTTGCTTCACCTACCTTGCTCACATGTACTTGCTACTTGCGGGCAGCTAGGAATGGACGCAGTATCGTTCGTGTCTCCATTTTATCTGAAAGAGTCTGTCCTCAATACCTGGACAGGTGAGTTGCTGGGATTTCGATCAATGGGTAATTTCAACACCGTCAACCCTGCTGAAAGGCGTTACATTCCAGACCCAGAGAATATGCGTACAAGTAGAGGTAGACGACAGTGTAGGCGCATTCGGAATGATATGGATGAATCTGAAGCGGGAGGCCCCACTATGCAATGCATTTTATGCAATGAATTTGGCCATAGGGACACTAATTGTCCCACTTTCGTCACTGGGCGTGGACGAGGCAACCGGGGACGAAGAGGAGGGAGAGGAGGAAGAGGAGTAAGAGGGAGAGGAAGAAGCTAGGCTGCGTTGAAATTTGTATTAAGTGTGGCACTATGTTCTAAATTTGTATTAAGTGTGGCACTATGTTCTAAATTTGTATTAAGTGTGGCACTATGTTCTAAATTTGTATTAAGTGTGGCACTATATTCTAAATTTGTATTAAGTGTGGCACTATGTTCTAAATTTGTATTAAGTGTGGCACTATGTTCTAAATTTGTATTAAGTGTGGCACTATGTTCTAAATTTGTATGTGCAGGAATGGCTGGAATGTGGTTGCTTACTCGGGACATTGATAGTAAGCATCATTCTGCGATATGTTCTTATAAGAAGCTCGAGCCCTTGGTCACTCGCACTTCTAAGGAATATTGGAAGATACACCCGCAATGGGTTGACCGGTGCGTGCTTTATTTATTTCCTTCAAGCATGTATATTAATAGGAGACACTAACTGAATTGTTCTGACATGCAGACTCAAATGGGCCGGCCTTTTACCTTTCGCGCGTCTGGTTGAGAAGACGGAAGGATGCAAACGCCTCGCCATCGACTCCTCTTTGCTCACCTGCTTAGTGGACCGTTGGAGGCCTGAGACCCACACGTTTCACTTCCGCTGGGGAGAGATGGCTCCTACTCTGGAGGACGTGTCACTTTTGCTGGGACTACCGTTGGCAGGTCATGCCATAGGACCGTTGGAGGCACCGGCTGGTTGGCAGCTAGATATGGCACAACGTTTCGGTGCTGTTTTTCCCGGTGCTCCGGCTCTGGCATCGGAGCGTCACGGACCTAAGTATGATTGGTTGCTCCATTTCCAGGTTAGTTCCCCTACCTCATATCTTTCAGTTGTCGTGCATATGGTTTTACAGAAGATACCTTCACTGTTTACTAATACTTACTTTCTCTTTGCTCAATACAGATACAGAAGTTCCAGCAGCCGTTGAATGATGCACAGATCACTCGCAGCCTGGAGGCATACCTACTGTGGCTTCTCGGCAAGGTGATGTTCACAGAGAACCATGTCACCACTATTAGTGCGTGCTACATCCCTATTGCACTGGAGATCGCGAACGCTGAGATTCCGGATCAGATCACACAGAGGAGTTGGGGTTCGGCGGTCTTAGCGGCTACATACCGAGGTATGTGCAACGCTTGCCAGCTTATATCGGACACGGCAGCCCTTCTTGGATGCCCTCTATTTCTCCAGTTGTGGTCCTGGGAGAGGTTCTCTATAGGACGACCGGACATACGTGTTGATCAGCCTATGGAAGCCATGTTCGATGCTGATGGCATCGACATGCCTACTTTCGCTCTGTGTTGGACACGTCGCACGGTATGTCTCGTGTTATAATTTAATGCATCTTATTTGTGCACACTATGGCTGAAACTAACTTTTGTTTTCCGCAGAGACGCTTTGCTGCTGATCAGACTAGGCGAGCATACACGGCATTGAACGAGCAGTTTGATGCATACACTGGGGTCATCTGGCAGCCCTACAATCAAGCAGCCATAGAGGCGAGATACCCCGGCGGTATGTCTGAGCTATGCACAAGAGATCGTGATTACTGGATGACGAAATCTAAGATCATCTTCGATGTCTTCGTCGAGGAGATGTCCCAGCACAGGGTTATGAGGCAATTTGGTCTTCAACAGTTAGAGGCCCCTCACCCTACAGAGAACCCGGTGCCAGGACACATCCACAGGTAATGTCTACTTATTCAATGTTGCATTGTCTTTCACAATTGTCCATTTGAAGCATTAGTTAATTTTTTAACACACACCACAATTTTAGGACCACGAGGAAGGGGATTCGTAGGACAGCTGCTGAGTGGCTAGTTAGGCTTCAGCCGTACGTTACAGAATGGGAGACTGCGAACACAAATCTGTGGCACGAGAATATCGACTTTGATCTCGATGAATTCCATCACTACTTGCAGCGGTACATGACCGGAACATGGTTACGCATCGTTCATCACTCTCACCCAGATGAGATACCTGACCCTAGTTCGTCGGATATGTACCCGAGCTATGATACTTCGGGCTCTAGGCAGTACGCGGTAAGATATATACTCTTTATGTAATGCATCTAGTTATCACGTACTTTGCCGTGCATACTTGATAATCGTCCTGACAATTTTCAGGCTGACTTGACACTCGGAATCTACGAGGATGTGTCCACCTTTGGACGTTCACTCTCGTCTGGACCTCTTCTTCAGCACCGGCCTGTGCTCCAGCCCTTTGTGACACGCCTGCAGAACAAGATACGAGCTGTCTATGAGGCTATCACGTGCACCCGGAGAAGCGACGTTGTTCAGTAGCAGCAGCCGCCGCGTCCCTCCACGCACCGACATCAGCCACATCCATGTCTAGCACATACGCCGACGACCAGGCCACCCCCTCCTGACCAACCTGGCAGTTCGACGTGGCAGCACCCACAACACCGGGGTCCCACGTCGAGCTTCGTGTTTCAGCCACAGCCACAGCAGCAGGGTCCCACGTCGAGCTTCGTGTTTCAGCCACAGCCACAGCAGCAGGGTCCCACGTCGAGCTTCGTGTTTCAGCCAGAGCCAGCTGGTATGTCTCTTCATATTTATTGTTTTCAATATGAATTGAGGCGACCTATTTCTTCATGACTTAACGTTCCCTCCTGCAGGAGCCTACGGATATCAGGCGTCCATATCCGGATCCACGTGGGGGAGTGATCAAGATCCTGAGGAGAACATACAGGATCATATGTCGCAGCACACCCACTGGATGAACATGTATTCCACTCCTCCACCAGGCCCCACACAGGAAACACAGTATGACCAGGGCGAGTCTGAGCTTCCTCCTCGTAACATTAGGGCACCCCACAGGTTAGGATGGTCGACACCTGATGCACAGCCTGAGCGCCATGGCAGACGTCGTCAGTGACGCTTCTATCTATCAGTAGAGACATGACTATCTACCTATGTATGAGACTTATGCTTATTCTATGTATGAGACAAATGACTATGTACTTATGTATGAGACATATGCCCACTCTGTTTTAGTACTCTGTTATCCAACGTCGTGCGCCAACTACAACATCATATTTAGATAGAACATACTTCTCCTACAATAAGACATTACAAACAACTGGATACAACTACATCTGAATTAAACGGTAGGTAGGACGGAACTTACAACATACAACGTAAAAACTACATGAAGTCATCATCGTCATCCTCCGTCGATGCAGAACTCTTGCCCTTCGACGATGAAGAACTCTTGCCCTTCGACGATGCAGAACTCTTGCCCTTCGACGATGCGGTACTCTTGGCCTTGGTGCTCGGCATGAAGATATTGTCTTCGTCCTCGCTGTCTTGGGTACATAAATAAGTATCTTCTGCTGCAGCCTTTAGGAATGCTTCGCCCTTATGCAGTTGCTTCTTCCATCTTCCATGCAACCTGAGAAGTTCTTTCCGTATCTCCTCAAATGTCCTGGAAGGCCACCCGGACCTACTTAATGCGTGAGCCAGCTCATTCAGTAGCATGTCACTACTGATGAGTTCGTCCCACGGGACTAATATGTTGTCAACCCTGAAATTGGCGGCTAAACGCAGAAGACATCGAGACATACCAGGGTGAAAACTACGATCAAAAGGATATCCGGACATCTTCGCGAGACTACGACACTACACTACATTGCTTACCCACCTTACTGCCGAGGGTGTTTTATAGGTTGAGAAGACAAAAATATGGCGGGAACTCGGAAGCGAGGAAATATAGCGGGAGATATAGGCGGGAACTAGAAAGCGGGAAAATATGGCGGGAACTAGAAAGCGGGAAATATATGGCGGGAACTAGAAAGCGGAAAATATATGGCGGGAACTAGAAAGCGCGAAAATATGGCGGGAACTAGAAAGCGGGAAAAAGTTCATATATTTTCAAAACAAATCCGAAATTTGCAAAAAGTTCATCATTTTTAAAAAAAATCTTAGATTTGCAAAAATATTTTACAAAATGGAAAAATTAATGATAATTATCAAAATATTCATTGATAATTCAAAAAGAAGTTCATGAATTTGAAAAATTCATGTGAATTGGGAAAAAGTTTTAGTTTCATCCATTTCATAAAGAAGTAAAAAAGTAAAAAAAAAGAAGTAGATAAAGAATGAAAAAACTGGAAAAAACGTGGCATTCCAGTCGGCCACCAGTGGGCCCATAGGTTCCAGTCGGCCTCCAGCGAGCCGACAGGTTGCACTCGGCCACCAATGGGCCGACAGGTCCCAGTCGGCTACCAGTGGGCCGACAGGAACCCCCACCAACGGCCGAGAGGCCTGTCGACTTCCCCTAAGCCGATAGGATTTCAATCGGCCTGCAGTAGGCCGAAAGGTCTCTAATCGGCCTCCAGTAAGCCGACTGGCTCCTGTCGGCCTGCAGTAAGCCGACGCTGTATTATTTTTAAAAAATAAAAAAACGGTGTAATATTTCTGAAATTTAATAAAAAAAGTGTATTATTTAAAAAAAATTAGCGCCGATCCGCGCGTCCCCGTCCAGCACGAGCCAGATCCGGCCGGATTCGGCACCCGCGCCGCCGCCCAGCAGCCCGCCTCCCTCGCTGCAACACCTGGCACAACTACGACATGCCTACTGCCCTCCGCGCTAACGACCTCAACACATGGGCCGAAGCCCCGCTCCGAGCCCCCCCCCCGATTCGGCGCCTCCGCCCCTCCGCCGGCAGCAGCCGCCAACGCCAACCCACGCCCGCCTCGGGGAAGACAACGCCAGCCCCACCACGACTAGGCCGGAGCCCCGCCGTCGAAGTCACAGCCGAGCCCTCCACACCCGCCGCCACCGCGCCACAGGAACAGCCCCACCACCGCCGCCGCCGCCGCCGCCCGAGCTTTACCCGGCGACGACCTCCGGCGGCGGCGAGGGGAGGTGGGCAGGCAGGGGAGGTCCCCCGGCGGCTGGATCTGGGCGCCCCGGTGCGGCCGCAGGAGCCGAACGGGAGCGAGTTTTTGAATTGGATGATGCTAGTGTATACTAGCATAATATTATAAGTTGATATTTTAGGATATTTCATATCTTCCATAACACATTGTAACACATTTTTTGTTTCCAATTGGGATTGCTACCTGTGCAGACCAGATCGGCGCCGCGTCTCCTGACGGAAGCACCCGTGCATTCCCGCCTGAGACAGTGCAAGAATTCGGCGAGGGGCCCGTCCACCGAACGGGCCAAGCAGATGCAGCCGCTGCTACAGCCACCGTGCCGTCACAGGTGGAGAGCCAGCTGGCCAGCCGGCAGGCATCCACGGCAGCCCGAAGGAAGTGGTCTCGAACCACCCCGTGTAGGCACACGCACGAAGTGGCGCGCCGCCATCCGTAGCAACCCCAGATCCGACCGACGGCACAACCCCTACACTGGCTACACCTAGCGTAATCATGCCCCGACCGCCACCAAGATGCACCAAGATGCAGAGGACCGCCCCGATGCCGCGCCCCACAGCCCATGCCCGCGCCACGCCACAGCTGCACGGAACTAGAGCTCCGCCGCCACCTTTCTCGGGGCCAGCCAGAGCTTCGCTGGTGGGCGCTCTCCGGCAGCGGCTAGACGAGGGACAAGGAGGATGAACTGGCGGCGCAAGGGTTGCTACCCCCGAGTCGCAGGAAGGCGACGCGGGGGCGAGTTTTCCCGATCTGGTTTTTCCGTACAAAAACATCAAAGGAACAACAATTTAAAGCACGGTTAAACAATATATATTTGTATCTAATATATAAATCTTATGGTAGAAAATAGACCGTTATCAAATTAATAAGATTATGTGTTCGAGTATCAACTTTTAGCAAGACCTCAATGATTCATGTGGTGCCCTAGTTCTATGGCCAGGTGGTGTGAACGATATGAGCGACCCGGTCCGGTCTCGCCATGTAAAGCTCGTTCACAGGTCATACATTGACGTCTGACCTAATGAATCAGGATAAACTAATTCCCGCGAAGATAAAAGAGGAATCAAATCAAATTAAATAATCATTTAGAGCACGTAACCTGGATCTGGATGCATGCATCTACAAATATACTGGCCGTGTGTATTTTCAACAACTGAACCTTCGAAAGTAATCGTGGCGTTGTCAAAGCGAACCTGTCTTGGACTCCTGGGCGGGTATTTAGTTGGTAGTCAAACCTACGAAATAATCAAATATATGCCGACCATACAGAACTCGGCCGTAGCTAGCTAGTACTACCATGCAACATGAGTCGTACGTACGTACACGGTCAGTTTAGCGATCAACAGGACCATGTAGGTCTGGTACGTGGTGATACAGGAGTAACATATTATCACTTCCGCTTCGGTACAACCCCCTAAACACATAAATGGCCCAGATCGTCCGATACCCCTTCATAAAAAAAGGCAAGATGGGAAAATCAGGGCAGGAGGGCGTTGCGCGCCGCAGCGCGCCATACGCGGGCGGGCGGGGCCTCTGTAGAGTAAGCCTGTACACGTACGCGCCTGCTCGCGCCTGGTTTCCCCGTGAAAACCGCCGGTCCGCGGACCCCTAATACCCGCCGGTCTGCGTCCCCCTACCCGGCGGTCGCCCGCGTGCGCCGAGCCCCCTAATACCCGGCGGTCGCCAGCGTGCGCCAAGCCCCTCATTACTCCGCCTCATTACTCCGGCGCAGAAACAACAGCGCCGCCTTGACCGGGGCGTGGATCCTCGCGCGGCGTGGATTCACAAGGCGACCGCTCGCCTGCGCACGGCACGCGGGCGCCATCAATCGCCGTTCCCCAGGCCCCCTCCCCGCCCGCTCGCCGCTATAAAAGCCGCCGCACGCTGGAGCGCCGCAGCAGTCGCAAAACCCTCGCCCTCCCTCGCCCTCCGGCGTGCTTCCCCTTGTCGACGGCGATGGCGCGCGCGAACCTCACGATCGAGGAGGCGGACGAGCTCGCCCACTTCCGCATCCCCGCCGCGCCGGACGTGCGGCTGCCGTCCAGGTGGCGCCTCAGCGTCGACGGCGTGCCGTTGCCGCCGGTGGGGACCCACCTCTTCGCGCGCGCCGTCGGGCTGTACCGGGTGCGGCTGCCGGTGGATATGCTGCAGGACCCCCGGTACGCCGTCAACAGCCCCCACTGGCCGGACCTGCTCGCTGAGGAGCACGAGATGCGCCTCAACGCCTTCGAAGGGGCGCGGCCGCCGCTAAAGCACAACCGACGGCACCGCCACGAGATTTGGGACGACCGCACCTTCGAGGAGGTGGTCGCCGCATACCACGCGAAGGCGGCCGCCGACGCCCTGCCACCCCGCCCGGCGCTGGCTCCCAGCTCTTCCGCCACGGCGACGCGCGCTCTTCCTGCGTGGGCTTCGGCGCTGCACATGGCGGTGCACGCCCTGGAGGTGGTGACCGCGCCGACGGGCGTGGCGACCGCGGCGCTGTCCGCCTGGGCAACGGTGACAGCCGCACCCTGGCTCCGCGCGGCGCGCGCGACGGTGCTGGGTCGAGCGTGAGCCTCCTGCCGTGCCCGAGGAGAAGCCGGAGCCGCCCCTGTTAGCCGAGTACCGGCGGCTGGCGGCGGAGGCCGGCGACCCGGAGGACATGCCGGGCTTGCTGACGGCAATCCGAGAGTCCGAGGCGGTGCCGGTGCCGCCCCCGCTCGTGCTGGAGTACATGCAGCTCGCCCCTGCCGCCGGCCACCCGGAGGACCCGCCGGACTTCCCCGGGTACCACGCCGCGGTGGCAGACTCCATCGCGCCCATCTACGACGTGAGCAGCAGCAACAGCAGCGACGACGGCGAGCTCGGCTTCGACGACGACGACCTCGGCGGCGTGGACGACGAGTAGATTAGGATTTTTATTTTGTTTTAGTAATTTAGTTAAGTTTTTAGTAATGTCGTATGAATTTCATTCAACAAGTTTGTAATATTTCCTATGAGTTGAGTGAAATGAAGAAGTTTAATGTTAAACTATGTTTATTTGAATTTTAATTTTTTAAAAGAAAGAAAAAAATATTAATTTAAAAATTGTGAAAGTAAACAAAGAAACCGAAAGAGAATGAAATAAAAAAACAAAAAATTAAAGTAAAAGAAATTTGCTGAAAAAGAAAAATAAAATTGTAAGCAAATAAAAGAAATAGGATAAAATCAAAAAATCAAAAAATTAAAGAAAAATTCAAATTAAAAAAACAAGCCCGGCCGTCGAGCAGTATGGGGCGTACTTGGCCCATCCCGATCAAGCCCAACGGCGATAGGGGTGGCGCCTTTCCGCCACACACGGCCGACAGGCCCAACAGGGCGGCTAGAATAGTTAGTACAGAGGAGTAGAGGAGTTCAGTGGATGGGGCGGAGCGGGGTATTTAAGCTGGTGCGGGCGACCCTCGCTAGGCGAGGTGGGACTAAACCCAGCGCCGCTAGCGCCGTCGACGCCGTGCGGACGAGCAAGCGCACATGGGCCAAACTGGGCAAGCCCAACAGGCGCTGGACGTCGCCGTCATAGTCGGCCAGATGGGCCGCCGCAATTATTTTTGTTTTTGATTTTTTTTGCCATTCAAATAGATAAAATGTAACATATATTTTTCGAATAGATAAAATGTAACATTTAATTTTAAAAAGGTATTTGTTTTTAAAATAAAAAATGGAAGTGCAACAAAATATTATTATGTTGTATATATTATACAACGCCATTTCTTTGTGTAGGTTAGTAGTATTTGCTTTTGCCTTTCGAATTGAAAAAATGTAACAACAATTTTGTAAAATCTTTTTATCTCAACAAAGTTATCCAATTAATTTAAAATAATGTTTTTGATATTAAAGTTCACAATGTATTTATAGTTTGTTTTAAAAAAATGAATTATTTTTATATGTGTATTATATGAAAATGATAATAAAAAAAGGAAATAAAGTGAAAAAGTAATGTCCCGAAACTTGGCTTGTGTGCTTCTCATGTTCATAGTAGGCAGTAGAAAAAATTTGGGTCCGTTTTAAGGATGTCGAAAAAAAACTTCGTTCAAGACGGGCCCTTCGCTCTACCCGAACGGCGTCCGCAGAACAAGATCATTTTTGGGTCATGTTCAGAATGACCCCAAATTTTGCAAGTTAGTGGGCATGCCCACCCTAGGACCCTAGGACCGATTTGAAGAATTGTCTTCTTTTAAATTAAAATGATGGAAAATAGAAATGGAAAATAAAATTGAAAAGAAACAAAAAGAAATGAAAGAAAGCAAAAAATATGAATTTGGAAATTGCGAAAGTAAAGAAAAAACCGGAAGAAAAGAAAAATGTTGCGTCACATCCGGACCCCACGCAAAATTTCACCGAATTCCGACAACATACCGACGTTGCGTCACATCCGGACAGTGTTTTAGGGTTTTGTCTTCGGGAAAACCATATAAAATTCATTGACAGTCGAAAAGCTACGAAACTTGGCATGCATGCTTGTCATGATGGTACAAGTCTATGTAAAAAATTTGGGTCCATTTGAAGGATGTCGAAAAAAACCGTCCATCGAGACGGGCCCTTCGCTCCCTACCCGAACGACCTCCGCATAGTAAGGTCATTTTTTGGTCATCTTCAGAATGACCCCAAATTTTGCAAGTGAGTGGGCATGCCCACCTTAGGACCCCACGCAAAATTTCACCGAATTCCGACAACATACCGACGTTGCGTCACGTCTGGCCAGTGTTTTAGGGTTTTATCTTCGGGAAAACCATATATAATTCATTGACAGTCGAAAAGCTACGAAACTTGGCATGCATGCTTGTCATGATGGTACAAGGCTATGTAAAAATTTTGGGTCCATTTGAACGATGTCAAAAAAAACGTCCTTCGAGACGGGCCCTTCGCTCCTACCCGAACGACCTCCACAGAGCAAGGTCATTTTTTGGTCATCTTCAGAATGACCCCAAATTTTGCAAGTGAGTGGGCATGCCCATCCTAGGACCCCACGCAAAATTTCACCAAATTCCGACAACATACCGACATTGCGTCACGTCCGGACAGTGTTTTACGGTTTTATCTTCGAGACGGGCCGTTCACTCCTACCCGAACGGCCTCCGGAGAGGAAGGTCATTTTTTGGTCATCTTCGCGATGGGCCATTCACTATTTTTGAATATTAAGGGGAGGGGCGGAGGCCTCCTCACACGACACGGGCATTAAATTTCATGTCCGGGAAGAGCGGCGGTCCTCTGCCGCCGCTGCCCGGACAATGTAAAGTCAAATCATATAGATTAGACATGACACTTTGAGACATGTGGAATGATGACATAAGTTTGGGGTAATTTGGGAGAGTTCAAAAAAACGTCATGTTTAAAAGTTAATTAACCGTGGTCAGATCTACCGTACTATACTGATGTAGGTGATGCTTTGTCACTGCATGATTATGGAGTGCCAGAGCATCGCCTGCATCAGCATGGTGAGGTAGGGCTGCCACGATGAAGAACTTAACATCGTACATAGATGAGGCTATTTGAAGCGGTGATTAAGCGCCTCCGCAAGCAATGTGGTACTAATAATAAAACAATCTGTAGGCGGCTGCTGCCGCACGCGGCGCGCACAGGCCGGCCCACGCAGGGTGGGCGCCGCAAGGGGCCTCGGGTCGCCTGTGGTCGCCAGTTTAAATTCGGCGGCGTAAGTGGGCGGGCCCGTTGGCGCCGATTATGGTCGCTTGTGCCCGTGGTTCGCCTGTGGTCGCCTAACTCCGCCAGTTTTAGTACCACATTGTTTAAAAACGCGGTCGTGTAGTTGTTTAAATAGTCACATAAGACAACAAAGGTCAGTTATTATTGCATTATATTACACATGTATTTACCCAAATTGTTGATGGATAACGAAGCATGAAAATCAAAAATTCCTACGAACACACAAGATCTATCTAGGAGAAGCATAGCAACGAGAGAGGAGAGTGTGTCTACGTACCCTCGTAGACCGAAAGCGGAAGCGTATATAACGCGGTTGATGTAGTCGTACTCTTCTCGATCCGATCACGATCCAACCGATCTAGTGCCGAACGGACGGCAGCTCCAAGTTTAGCACACGTGCGGCTCGATGACGTCTCCTCCTCCTTGATCCAGCAAGTGGGAGAGGAGAAGTAGATGGGATCACAACCAACACGATGGCGTGGTGGTGATGGAGCACCGACAGCGCTTCACTAAGCGTCGTCGGGACGAGGCGGTGGTGTAACGGGAGAGAGAGAGGCGCCCAGGGGCTGGTGTGTCCTCTTGGGGCGCCCCCTCCTCTATATATATAGGTGGAGGGGCGTGGGGAACAGCCCCTCCAAGCCCTAGGGCGCAGCCAAGGGGGGGAGGACTTGGACTCCAAGTCCAATCCTATTCCTACTAGGACTCCCCTTTTTTTCCATTCCCTAGACACATGGGCTTTTGAGGACTTGGTGCGCCTGGCCCAATAAGGCCAGGGCTCCTCCCCTCAGCCCATGCTAGCCCTTGGGACGTGGTGGACCCACTTGTGGACTTCTGGACCCCTCCAGAATCCTTCGGAACCTTCTGGAAGCTTCCCGGTACAATACCGAAAAAACTGCACCTTTTTCCGGAACCCAAAATATGACTTCCCATATATAAATCTTTACCTCTCGACCATTCCGAGACTCCTCGTGACGTCCGAGATCTCATCCGGGACTCCGAACAACATTCGGTTACCAATCATCAAATATCCCAATACTACTCTAGCGTCAACGAACGTTAAGCGTGCGACCCTGCGGGTTCGGGAATCATGTAGTCATGACCGAGACACCTCTCCGGTCAATAACCAATAGCGGGACCTGGATGCCCATATTAATTCCTACATATTCCACGAAGATTTTTTTATCGGTTGAACCACGATGTCAAGGATTCGGTTAATCCCGTATGCAATTCCCTTTGTCCGGCGATATGTTACTTGCCCGAGATTCGATCGTCGGTATCTCCATACCTAGTTCAGTCTCGTTACCAGCAAGTCTCTTTACTCGTTCTGTAATACAAGATCCTGTGACTAACCCTTTAGCCAGATTGCTTGCAAGCTCATTACGATGTTGTATTACCGAGAGGGCCCAGAGATATCTCTCTGTCATACGGAGTGACAAATCCCAGTCTCGATTCATGCCAACCCAACATACACCTTTGGAGATACCTGTAGAGCATGTTTATGATCACCCAGTTACGAAGTGACGTTTGATAGCACACAAAGTATTCCTCCGGTATCCGGGAGTTGCATGATCTCATGGTCTTAGGAATAGATACTTGACATGAAGAAAGCTGTAGCAAATAACTAAATGATCTGATGCTAAGCTTACGGTTGGGTCTTGTCTATCACATCATTCTCCTAATGATGTGATCCCGTTATCAAATGACAACTCATGTCTATGGTCAGGAAACCATAACCATCTTTGATCAACGAGCTAGTCTAGTAGAGGCTTACTAGGGACACGGTGTAGTTTATGTATTCACACATGTATTTAAGTTTCCGATCAATACAATTCTAGCATGAATAATAAACATTTATCATGAACAAGGAAATATGATAATAACCAATTTATTATTGCCTCTAGGGCATATTTGTAACAGTCTCCCACTTGCACTAGAGTCAATAATCTAATTCACATCGCTATGTGATTAACACCCAATGAGTTCTGGGGTTTGATCATGTTTTGCTTGTGAGAGAGGTTTTAGTCAACGGGTCTGCCACATTCAGATCCGTATGTACTTTGTAAATCTCTATGTCATTCTGTAGATGCTGCTACCACGCTCCACTTGGAGCTATTCCAAATGACTGCTCCACCATGAAATATAAATATGTATCCGGTTTGAGACTTAAAGTCATCCGGATCGGTGCCAAAGCTTGCATCGACGTAACGCTTTACGACGAATTCTTTATCACCTACATAACCGAGAAACATTTCCTTAGTCCTCTTTAGGTACCTAAGGATAATTTTGACCGCTATTCAGTGATCCACTCCTGGATCACTCTTGTATCCCCATGCTAGACTCATGGAAAGGCACACATCAGGTATGGTACACAACATGGCATACATTATAGAGCCTATGACTAAGGCATAGGGGACGACCTTCATCCTTTCTCTTTCTTCTGCTGTGGTCGAGCTTTGAGTCTTACTCACACCTTACAATACAGGAAAGAACTCCTTCTTCGACTGATCCATTTTGAACTCCTTCAAATTCTTGTCAAGGAATGTGCTCTGTGAAAGTCTTATCAGGCGTCTTGATCCATCTCTATAGATCTTGATCTCCAATATGTAAGCAGCTTTACCCAGGTCTTCCATTGAAAAACTCTTGTTCAAATAACCTTTTATGCTTTCCAGAAATTCTATATCATTTCCAATCAACAATATGTCATCCACATATAATATTAGAAATGCTATAGAGCTCCCACTCACTTTCTTGTAAATACAAGCTTCTCCATAAGTTTGTATAAAACCAAAAGCTTTGATCACCTCACCAAGCGTATATTCCAACTCCAAGATGCTTGCACCAGTCCATAGATGGATCGCTGGAGCTTGCATACTTTGTTAGCATCCTTAGGATCGACAAAACCTTCCGGTTGCATCATATGCAACTCTTCCTTAAGAAACCCGTTAAGGAATGTTGTTTTGACGTCCTTTAGCCAGATCTCATAATTATAAAATGCGGCAATAGCTAACATAATTCTAACAGACTTAAGCATCGCTACGGGTGAGAAAGTCTCATCGTAGTCAACCCCTTGAACTTGTCGAAAACCCTTTGTGACAAGTCGAGCTTTATAGACGGTGACATTACCATCAGCGTCTGTCTTCTTCTTAAAGATCCATTTATTCTCAATGGCTTGCCGATCATCGGGCAAGTCCACCAAAGTCCATACTTTGTTCTCATACATGGATCCTATCTCGAATTTCATGACCTGAAGCCATTTGTCAGAATCTGGGCTCATCATAGCTTCTTCATAGTTCGTAGGTTCGCCGTTGTCTAACAGCATGACTTCCAGGACAGGATTACAATACCATTCTGGTGTGGAACGTACCCTGGTCGACCTATGAAGTTCAGTAGTAACTTGATCCGAAGTTTCATGATCATCATTATTAGCTTCCTCTTCGGTTGGTGTAGACATCACGGGAACTGTTTTCTGTGATGTGCTACCTTCCAATTCGAGAGAAGGTATGATTACCTCATCAAGTTCTACTTTCCTCCCACTCACTTCTTTCGAGAGAAACTCCTTCTCTAGAAAGGACCCATTCTTGGCAACAAAGATCTTGCCCTCGGATCTGTGGTAGAAGGTATACCCAATGGTCTCTTTAGGGTATCCTATGAAGACGCACTTCTCCGCTTTGGGTTCGAGCTTTTCAGGCTGAAGCCTCTTGACATAAGCGTCGTATCCCCAAACTTTAAGAAACGACATCTTAGGTTTCTTGCCAAACCATAACTCATACGGTGCTGTCTCAACGGATTTTGATGGTGCCCTATTTAAAGTGAATGCGGCTGTCTCTAATGCATAACCCCAAAACGATAGTGGCAAATCGGTAAGAGACATCATAGAACGCACCATATCCAATAGAGTATGATTACGATGTTCGGACACACCATTATGGTGTGGTGTTCCAGGTGGCGTGAGTTGTGAAACAATTCCACATTGTCTTAAATGCATACCAAACTCGTAACTCAAATATTCACCTCCATGATCAGATCGTAGAAATTTAATTTTCTTATTACGATGATTCTCCACTTCACTTTGAAACTCCTTGAACCTTTTAAATGTTTCAGACTTGTGTTTCATTAAGTAAATATACCCATATCTACTCAAATCATCTGTGAAGGTAAGAAAATAACGATATCCACCGTGTGCTTCAACACACATCAGACCGCATACATCAGTATGTATTATTTCCAATAAGTCACTAGCTCGCTCCATTGTTCCGGAGAACGGAGTTTTAGTCATCTTGCCCATGAGGCATGGTTCACATGTCTCAAATGATTCATAATCAAGAGATTCCAAAAGTCCATCGGCATGGAGTTTCTTCATGCGTTTTACACCAATATGACCTAAGCGACAGTGCCACAAATATGTGGTACCATCATTATTAACTTTGCATCTTTTGGCATCAATATTATGAATATGTGTATCACTACGATCGAGATTCAACAAGAATAAACCATTCACAAGGGGTGCATGACCATAAAAGATATTACTCATATAAATAGAACAACCATTATTCTCTGACTTAAATGAATAACCGTCTCGCAATAAACAAGATCCATATATAATGTTCATGCTCAACGCAGGCACCAAATAACAATTATTTAGGTTTAAAACTAATCCTGAAGGTAGATGTAGAGTAGCATGCCGACGACGATCACATCAACCTTGGAACCATTTCCGACACCCATCGTCACCTCGCCCTCAGCTAGTTTCCGTTACTCCGCAGCTCCTGCTTCGAGTTACTAATATTAGCAACTGAATCGGTATCAAAATACCCAGACGCTACTACGAGCACTAGTGAGGTACACATCAATAACATGTATATCAAATATACCTTTGTTGACGTTGCCAGCCTTCTTATCTGCCAAGTACTTGGGGCAGTTCCGCTTCCAGTGACCATTCCCCTTGCAGTAGAAGCACTCAGTCACAGGTTTGGGTCCATCCTTGGGTTTCTTCACGGGAGCGGCAACTGCTTTACCGTTCTTCTTGAAGTTCCCTTTCTTTCCCTTGCCTTTCTTGAAACTAGTGGTCTTTTTAACCATCAACACTTGATGCTCCTTCTTGATTTCCACCTCCGCGGCCTTAAGCATCGCGAAGAGCTCGGGAAGTGTTTTCTCCATCCCTTGCATATTATAGTTCATCACAAAGCCCTTATAGCTTGGTGGCAGTGATTGGAGAATTCTGTCAATAACCGAGTCATCTAGAAGATTAACTCCCAACTGAGTCAAGCGGTTGTGCAATCCAGACATTCTGAGTATATGCTCACTAACATAACTGTTCTCCTCCATTTTACAGCTAAAGAACTTGTCAGAGATGTCATACCTCTCGACCCGGGCATGAGCTTGAAATACCAATTTCAGCTCCTGGAACATCTCATATGCTCCGTGGTGCTCAAAACGTCTTTGGAGCCCCGGTTCTAAGCCGTAAAGCATGGCGCACTGAACTATCGAGTAGTCATCAGAACGTGCTTGCCAGATGTTCACAACATCCACAGACGACGCTGGAGGGGGTGCGTCACCTAGCGGTGCATCAAGGACATAAGCCTTCTGTGCAGCAATGAGGATAATCCTCAAGTTAAGGACCTAGTCCGCATAGTTGCTTCCATCATCTTTCAACTTAGCTTTCTCTAGGAACGCATTAAAATTCAGGGGAACTACAACGCGGGCCATTGATCTACAACACAAATTTTGCAAAGACAATTAAGACTATGTTCATGATAATTAGTTCAGTTAATAAAATTACTAATAAACTCCCACTTAAATCAACACCCCTCAAGTTGTCTAAGTGATACATGATCCAAATCAACTAACCCATGTCCGATCATCATGTGAGATGGAGTAGTCATCAATGGTGAACATCTCCATGTTGATCATATCTACTATATGACTCATGTTTGACCTTTTGGTCTCCTGTGTTCCAAGGCCATGTCTGTACATGCTAGGCTCGTCAAGTTTAACCCAAGTATTCTGCATGTGTAAAACTGGCTTACACCCGTTGTATGCGAACGTAGAGTCTATCACACCCGATCATCACGAGGTGCTTCGAAACGACGAACTTTTGCAACGGTGCATACTTAGGGAGAACACAATTTCTTGAAATTAAGTGAAGGGATCATCTTATAATGCTACCGTCGTTCTAAGCAAAATAAGATGCATAAAAAGGATAAACATCACATGCAATCAATATGTGACATGATATGGCCATTATCATCTTGTGCTTTTGATCTCCATCTCCAAAGCACCGGCATGATCTCCATCGTCACCGGCATGACACCATGATCTCCATCATCGTGTCGTCACGTGGTTGTCTCGCGAACTATTGCTTCTATAACTATTGCTAACGCATAGCGATAAACTAAAGCAATTACATGGCGTTTAATGATTGACACGCAGGTCATACAATAAATTAAAAACAACCCTATGGCTCCTGCCGGTTGCCGTACTCATCGACATGCAAGTCATGAACCTATTACAAAACATGATCATCTCATACATCAACATATATCACATCACGTTTTGGCCATACCACATCACAACATGCCCTGCAAAAACAAGTTAGACGTCCTCTACTTTGTTATTGCAATTTTTACGTGGCTGCTATGGGTAACTAGCAAGAACCGTTCTTACCTACGCAAAGCCACAATGGTGATAATCAAGTTGCCTTTTAACCTTCTATAAGGACCGCCTTCGTCAAATTAGATTCAACTAAAGTAGGAGAGACAGACACCCGCTAGCCACCTTATGCAAAACAAGTTGCATGTTAGTCGGTGCAACCGGTCTCATGTGCGAGGACATGTAAGGTTGGTCCGTGCCGCTTCATCCCACAATACCGCCAAATCCAAATAAGACAAGAGAGGTAAGAAATTTGAGCATCAACGCCCACAACTTTTGTGTTCTACTCGTGCATATACATCTACGCATAGACCTAGCTCATAATGCCACTGATGGATAACGAAGCATGAAAATCAAAAAAATTCCTACGAACACCCAAGATCTATCTAGGAGAAGCATAGCAACGAGAGAGGAGAGTGTGTCTATGTACCCTCGTAGACCGAAAGCGGAAGCGTATATAACGCGGTTGATGTAGTCGTACTCTTCGCGATCCAATCACGATCCAACCGCTCTAGTGCCGAACGGACGGCACCTCCGAGTTTAGCACACGTGCAGCTCGATGACGTCTCCTCCTCCTTGATCCAGCAAGCAGGAGAGGAGAAGTAGATGGGATCACAACCAACATGACGGCGTGGTGGTGATGGTGGTGGTGGAGCACCGACAGCGCTTCGCTAAGCGTCGTCGGGACGAGGCGGTGGTGTAACGGTAGAGAGAGGCGCCCAGGGGCTGGTGTGTCCTCTTGGGGCGCCCCCTCCTCTATATATATAGGTGGAGGGGCGTGGGGAACAGCCCCTCCAAGCCCTAGGGCGCAGCCAAGGGGGGGAGGACTTGGACTCCAAGTCCAATCCTATTCCTACTAGGACTCCCCTTTTTTTCCCTTCCCTAGACACATGGGCTTTTGAGGACTTGGTGCGCCTGGCCCAATAAGGCCAGGGCGCCTCCCCTCAGCCCATGCCAACCCTTGGGATGTGGTGGACCCACTTGTGGACTTCCAGACCCCTCCGGAATCCTCCGGAACCTTCTGGAAGCTTCCCGGTACAATACCAAAAAAACTGCACCTTTTTCCAGAACCCAAAATATGACTTCCCATATATAAATCTTTACCTCTCAACCATTCCGAGACTCCTCGTGACGTCCGGGATCTCATCTGGGACTCCGAACAACATTCGGTTACCAATCATCAAATATCCCAATACTACTCTAGCGTCAACGAACGTTAAGCATGCAACCCTACGGGTTCGGGAATCATGTAGTCATGACCGACACACCTCTCCGGTCAATAACCAATAGCGGGACCTGGATGCCCATATTGATTCCTACATATTCCATGAAGATCTTTTATCAGTTGAACCACCATGTCAAGGATTCGGTAAATCCCGTATGCAATTCCCTTTGTCCGGCGATATGTTACTTGCCCGAGATTTGATCGTCCGTATCTCCATACCTAGTTCAATCTCGTTACCGGCAAGTCTCTTTACTCGTTCTGTAATACAAGATCCTGTGACTAACCCATTAGCCACATTGCTTGCAAGCTCATTACGATGTTGTATTACCGAGAGGGCCCAGAGATATCTCTCCGTCATACGGAGTGACAAATCCCAGTCTCGATCCATGCCAACCCAACAGACACCTTCGGAGATACCTGTAGAGCATCTTTATGATCACCCAGTTACGAAGTGACGTTTGATAGCACACAAAATATTCCTCCGTATCCGGGAGTTGCATGATCTCATGGTCTTAGGAATAGATACTTGACATGAAGAAAGCTATAGCAAATAACTAAACGATCTGATGCTAAGCTTACGGTTGGGTCTTGTCCATCACATCATTCTCCTAATGATGTGATCCCGTTATCAAATGACAACTCATGTCTATGGTCAGGAAACCATAACCATCTTTGATCAACGAGCTAGTCTAGTAGAGGCTTACTAGGGACACGGTGTAGTTTATGTATTCACACATGTATTTAAGTTTCCGATCAATACAATTCTAGCATGAATAATAAACATTCATCATGAACAAGGAAATATGATAATAACCAATTTATTATTGCCTCTAGGGCATATTTCCAACAATTGTGTAGGCGATGCTCTGCTTGTTGATCTTACAGATTGGACAACAGACCATCTTCTCAAGGTGACGTGTTTCTTTTGACTGTGAATGTCCGTACTGTTTGTAGTCCATATAACATAGTTGTACAGTTGAACGTGACAATTTTTTTTTGCATGCAGCATGGAAATCGACGGTGCGATTCCATGTTCCGTAGAGAAGTGGATTAGCCTCGTTGAAAGATTTACAAGTGCTCAACGATTTAGGTTTTACGAAACAACGTTGCAAGAAATGTTACTGATTCCATCGATCCAAATGAGAGATTTTTTGCTGCATTTTATGATAAAAGGTTTTAATCCGAACAGTAAGAAATTCATGATACAAGAAGCAGCAGGCAGTAAAGGTATTATTTCACTTCGTCCCGACGACGTGTTCTCTATATTTGGGTTTAAGAATGAAGGTATCGATGTTTTTGGTGTTCTTGCTACTGACGGACAAAAATCAATAAAAAAATACCAATTCAGTTCGTAAAAAAAAAACGGTAACATAATAATAGTTGACTTGATCAACAAAATTGTGAGGGATAAAGCCGCCGACGATGAGTTCCTTCGGATGGTGGTTCTAGTTTTGCTCGGGACGGTTATTGCACCGAAGTCCGATGTTTATGTCCCGAAGGAGTACTACGCGTTGGTGCATGATGTCAAGCTGATCAGCAAGTTAAACTGGAACGCGTTCACGTTGCAAATGTGTTTGACGGAGATCGGTCAGGTTTTGCAGACTGGCCGGAAAAGGCATTGACCAGGTGGAAACCTAGCCCTACTTCAGGTACGTTTTTATTTATTAACTGTGGATGTGTAATTTTATGTACTACTAGTTCAACTCATGCTACTTACATAATTTGTCTCATTTGTGTGTAGTACTTATATTGGGAGAAGGTGCAGCCAACCACCGGTCCCAAATATGACCCCTTGGCGCTGTTGAGCCCCCTCATGAAAAACTGGACAGAATCCCGGGGACAGAGAAGAGACAAGTACGACATGGACAATGGTCGTGGTCATGGGACGGTATACTTTCTTTTTTCATTAACTTTACTTGCATTGTGCATTCAAACAATAATTTACTTTCTGTTGCATCAAATATTCACCGTGCAGATCGACGACTGCATTACTCATGAATATAGAATGAAAAAAGTTGCAGAAGAACATACAGAAAGTAAGAAACCTAGTAGCAGAAAGTCTTCCGTTACGGGAAGGAGGAAAGTCGATAGTTCCTCGGAGATTCCCGTGAACCTCAAGCCTTTTATTGACCGGATTATGATTGACCTCAAGAACATTCGCAAGGAAATGCTTAGTTTGCCTGAGTTATGCGCACAGGTAACATTTCGATAGTACTTTCAATAAGCAGTGTACTATGATCTTCAACTTACTGCCAAACTAATTAGATGTCCACTTTGTTCTCTTGCAGAGATTGATAGCGAAAATGAATCAAACGGGTGTGCCGTACAAACCCGGCAACATGGAAGGGGAGGAAGATAATTTGTTTGGAGAGCACAGTGAATCTAGGTTTGAAAACAAATTTCCTCAAAAAGAATTCCCGTACGATGACATGCACACACCTGATGGCCCAAAGGGCGGTGAGAACGACGATTTTAATTCTCAAGGAGAGACGTCGTACAAATGCACTCCTGGTCACTTGAGTAGCTTTAAGGGTGACAAGGATGATCCTATACATTTACCAGAAGAGTCGGAAAAAAATGAGCCATCATCTTTAAGGACAGATGAAATTGCATCATCGAAGCGATGGCCAGCACAAGCAAATGAGCAAGAAGTGTCACAGGGCATGTCAGATGATTGTAGCACGATAGAAGAGAAGAAGGAGGAGATTCTTGGGAAGCGAAGGCGTACTATGTCAAAATACCAGAAATCTCCTTTCGTTGAGAACAAACCGAAAAAACGTGCGAAACGTTGCGCCAAAGCAAGTACGTTAACTATGTTATTAATATGTAATGTATAATAGCATCTTTTGAGAATGTGTCGCTAACATATTGGAGTTGTCTTGCAGAACTTTTTGCTAAAAAACTCCCTGAAAATAGACATTCAGTGGACGATATTGTGAGTGCGGCCGTGCAGTACGTCCGAGCGCATGAGCAGTCACGAAAACATAAGAACCACAAAATTTTCAATGGTGGTATAGGTATGGTCGACGGACTATCTGCGGCACGAGCTTGCCAGATAATAAACCATGCATGGTTATCCAGTGATGTATGTAATTTACTTATCTGCATTAGTAGTACATAACAAAAAAATACAAGAATCGCCATTATAGTTGTTCATTTTTTTCAGGTAATTGACGCTTATGCGTCGTACTTTTCGGACACAGTTCAGGCCGATCGTTATCTAGTGCCAACATGGAGGACTCATTGGCTTGTGAAGACTCAACCGACTATAGTCAGACCTGAGAAGTCGGTCCACAATAACGACTACGAAGCACATATGAATGAACCTCTGAATAGATGCATGACCGAATATTTAATAAAACCAAAGGTAAGTTTTTCAAGCCAGAAACAAAACATATATACAATGCGAGGTTGGTGTGGGATCGAGGAGATAGGTCTAGAGGGGGGGTGAATAGACACTTAACAAACCAAAGGTGCAGTTTTTAGTTTCTCTTGGAATTTAGGCTGATTTTGGCACAAGTTAAGATAACACCAAGACTTTCTATACAAGCAAATCTAGAGATTGAGCAGCGGAAATAGTAAAGCATGCAAGTGTACGGAAAGTAAAGGGGTAGAGTATGGAAGATCAAATGCAATGAAGACACAGTGGTTTTTGGCGTGGTTCCGATAGGTGGTGTTATCATACGTCCACGTTGATGGAGGCTTCAACCCACGGAGGGTAACGGTTGCACGAGTCCACGAAGGGTCCATGAAGAAGAAACCTTGCCTATTCCACCATGGCTTACGTCCACGAAGGACTAGCCTCACTCGGTGTAGATCTTCACGAAGTAGTCGATCTCCTTGCCCTTACAAACTCCTTGGTTCAACTCCACATGATCTTGGAGGCTCCCAAGTGACACCTAACCAATCTAGGAGACACCACTCTCCAAAAGGTAATAGATGATGTGTTGATGATGAACTCCTTGCTCTTGTGCTTCAAATGATAGTCTCCCCAAACACTCAAGAACTTCCTCACAGATTTGGCTATGGTGGAAGAAAGATTTGAGTGGAAAGCAACTTGGGAAAGGCTAGAAATCAAGGTTCAAATGATTGGATTGGAATGTCTTGATCTCAACACATGAGTAGGTGGTTCTCTCTCAGAAAATGTATGGTGGAAGTGTAGGCACGTTCTGATGGCTCTCTTACTAGGTAAGAGGGTGGTGGAGGGGTATAAATAGCCTTCACACGAAATCCAACCGTTACACACATTTGACCAAAATCGGTGGCACCATAACAAGAATCTCGGTGAGACAGACCTGTGCAAAGATATGAACGTTTGAAGTTTCGGTGGGACCGGATCGAACATCTCGGAGCAACCGAAGTGCAATGGTAAGGGTTAGACCCAGTCTCGGTGGCACCGATTGCATAATCTCGGGGAGACCAAAATGATGCAACTTGGCAACATAAACTTGGTCACTCCATCTCGGTGTTACCGAGTGCAATTTTGGTGGGACTGAAAGAATTGCAACTAGGCAACAGAAAGATGGTCACCCATCTCGGTGAGACCGAGATGCATATCGGTGGATCCGATTTGTTAGGGTTTGGCAAGTGGCACTGTCCTGATGAACTCGGTGGGTCCGGATGAATGAGTTTCGGTGGAACCGAGTTGACTTGTGAAATGGGATAAGTTTGGATAGGGAAAGTGGTTGAGGGTTTTGGAGCAATATCATTGAGCACTTGAGCAAATAGATCATTATCAAAACCTCATCCCCTTTTAATAGTATTGGCTTTCCTATGGACTCAAAGTGATCTTGGATCACTAAACCAAAAATGAAGAGTCTTGAGCTTTTGCCAATATAAGTCCTTAGCATTTTGAAGGGTCCACATCCCTAGTCCTTGCCACGCCAATGCTGAACATAGCTGAAATTTACTAGATAGAAACATTAGTCCAACAACATGTATGTTGGCATAGATTACCAAAACCACCAAGGGAGCAAATGTGCTTTCAGTTGGTCAACATATTTAAATGGTCATGCAGGCTTATTTCCCTCTTAACAAGGATGAGAACCATTGGATTACGGTAGTCATGCATACATTGAAGAAAGAGTTTCAGGTTCTCGATTCGTTGTTGGGACGAGAACTTTCTGAATCTACTAGGAAACTCGTAGAGGATTTGGTAAGTTTCATAATCATATGTCTATTGCTCAGACTGTCATTTGTTTACCATACGTAAAGAATGTTTTTTCATCGTTTAAACTTTTTTTCCAGAGAGAACAACTTGCAGGAGATATCCAAGATGCAAATGATAGTTTAGTTATATTGTTCCCGGATGTGTCCGCATGGCCTATTGTTCCATACAACATGCCCCAGCAAGAAGATGGGTGAGTACCTACTTGCATGTTCTCTCAAAACATGGTCTATTTGCATGTTGTACGGAAAACATGTTCCTAATAATGCACTTTGATTTATCGAAAACAGGAATTCATGTGGGTTGTTCCTCCTTTGATGCTTTCAATACTGGCACGGTGAAAAGTTCAAAAGCGTTTTTTCGCAGGTCGGTAAATTGTACAATGCAAAAAACATCTTTGTTAAAATTTCGTACTGTTCATATTACAAAGTTTTGTATTTTTTTCAAGAATCAATTGATGCTTCGAGAGAACAAATGATAGCTTCAATTATTTTCTCGTCCAAGAACAAGCTTACGGATGTGAAAAATAAAGTTATTCGTCTTTCTAGGAAGAAGAATAAATAAATATCATACGTAGGGGTACTAGACGTGCTTGGGTTTTAGTTACATTTTTTGCAAACATGATTGAGTAAATACTTTGTATGCACTTTTCATACATGATTTACATACAGGTTAATTTTGTTTTGCCCGTGATCATACATTTATTTATGATTATAACAAGTGTGCTACTTATTTGCAATTTGATTATAAGAGTGCAATATTGTTAACATTTTTGTTAACAGTACAATATTATATTTGTCATATCACTTACATTATACGACATTAAAAAAAATTACGCGCGTATATAATATTAAAAAAATTCCCAACCGTAGCTGCTGGGCCGCCACAGACGGGCCAGCAGCGGGGTCCAACGGGGATGAGGCGATGAGGTGTGTTATGAGAAAAGCTTGAGGGCACACGCCGACGCGGCTATTTAAGCCGGTCGAAGCGCCCTTCGGTTGGTGAGGTGGGACTAAAAATCGACGCCCGCGGCGGTCTGCGGGCGCTGCGGCGTGTACGGGACCGGCGGGCCCAGTTAGGCATCACATCGCCCCTACACCTCCGCCCGACCACTTATTGGGCTGGCCCAGCGCGCGTCGCCCAAACGTACTCACCGGCCCAGCTGCGCTCGAGCGGCATCCTGCGGCGCGCGTCGACCGACACTAAAGTTTAGTACCACCTCGCCGAGCGAGGGCGCCGTCGACCGGCTTATATACTCGGCGCCCCGAAGGCATTTGAACTCCTCTGAACTTTCCCGCCTCTGCACCGATCTGACCGCCCTGTTGGGCCCGTTTGCCGCCGTTGCAGAAACCGAAACCCCATCACAGTCGCCTGTTTGGGCTTGATAGTGACCGGCGTAGTAGGCCTAGCCGGCGGCCGGGCGGGCAATTTTTTTTAAGTTTCTTTATAAGACATGTCGCCGCCGTAACACGCCGCTGATTGCCGCAGGTAGTGCTACTGTACAACAGTCATATGTTCACATGTAACAATATATATCACATAAAAAACACTAAGTACAGTCATATCTTCACATGTAACAATATGTATCACATAAAAAACACAAAACACTAAGTACCGTCATATGTTCACATGTAACAATATGTATCACATAATAAACACGAAGTATAGTGCCATCAATATAACACACAAGAATAGAAACAATTTTGTTGCCAAGATTCTTTATTACAAGGAAACAATTCATGCACGAAAAATATAGAATAACTTGTCGTATTTATTTCAACGGTCCGTGCTTTCGTCATCACGCAATGTTCCTGCATACAAAGACATTAAAATATGTGAAACTCCATAAATAATAAAGTCAACTACATAACTAACATAACAAAACGAAAACACATACTTAGGATTTTGCGGACAATTGTTCTTAAAATGACCTTTTGTTCTGCATAAGCCGCATAGGCATTCGGTTCTCTCATTGAAAGCTTTTGGTCTACCATTTTTAGTGACGTCAGGGCCATCCCTACCTCGCCCTTTACTGTTCTGCTTAGGTGCCCCTTTCGTAGAAACTTTGACTGGATCACGAACCAAAACATGATCTTGATTTGGCACAAATGCATCATTCATAACCCTATGCTGACTGACGTACTCATTCTCCTCAACGTCCTTGTTGGCTATTATATCCTCCAAACAAGCCTTCAACTTGTCGAATAAGAATGGTTTATGACATGCGGCATGAGATGCTTCTGCGGGTAGGATAGTCAACTCACTGTACTTAGCTCTCTCCTCAGTACCTGCCCATCCCCAGGCAAACAGATCGCTAGTGCGCTTCACGGGCAGTCCACCTCTAGCATTTTTGGTGAATCGTTGCAGTACTAAGCACTTAGGTATGTCACATAAGTCCAGCCTAGTCAAAACATAAAGAATATGTTTGCAAGGGATACCTTTCCGATCCATACTTTGGTAACTTCACTTTACTGTTTCTTCAGCATTACCCGGTGTATAGTCCACCTTGAATCTAAGATCTCTGTTATTTTTCCAAGCCACTATAAATTTCTGACTGGCTGCTCCTCTCAGTCTGTCAAGGATCTCAAGCTCCTCTACCTTCTTCATATCTTGCTGCAAGATGTAAAAGTTTGCCGCGGTGAACTCACGGGCAGCGGCTTTCTCAATGTGTGTAAACTCATAGAGTACTAGTTTTGGGAGTGTCTATGTGGCCGTGCAGTCGTCATACGCCTCATTTTCACGGAGCCGAACGATACAGTTCTCGTAGTGCACAACTGTTGGAAATATGCCCTAGAGGCAATAATAAATTGGTTATTATTATATTTCCTTGTTCATGATAATCGTTTATTATCCATGCTATAATTGTATTGATTGGAAACTCAAATACATGTGTGGGTACATAGACAACAGTGTGTCCCTAGTAAGCCTCTAGTTGACTAGCTCGTTAATCAAAAGATGGTGAAGGTTTCCTAGCCATGGACATGAGATGTCATTTGATAACAGGATCACATCATTAGGAGAATGATGTGATGGACAAGACCCAAACTGTAAACGTAGCATATGATCATGTCAGTTTATTGCTATTGTTTTCTGCATGTCAAGTATCTGTTCCTTTGACCATAAGATCATGCAACTCACTGACACCGGAGGAATACCTTGTGTGTATCAAACGTCGCAACGTAACTGGGTGACTATAAAGATGCTCTACAGGTATCTCCGAGGGTGTCTGTTGAATTGGCATGGATCAAGACTGGGATTTGTTACTCCGTGTGACGGAGAGGTATCTCAGGGCCCACTCGGTAATACAACATCACTATAAGCCTTGCAAGCAATGTGACTAAAGTGTTAGCCACGGGATCTTGTATTACGGAACGAGTAAAGAGACTTGCCGGTAACGAGATTGAACTAGGTATAGAGATACCGACAATCGAATCTCGGGCAAGTAACATACCGATAAACAAAGGGAACATCATACGGGATTAACTGAATCCTTGACATAGAGGTTCAACCGATAAAGATCTTCGTAGAATATGTAGGAGCCAATATGGGCATCCAGGTCCCGCTATTGGTTATTGACCGTAGAGGTGTCTCGGTCATGTCTACATAGTTCTCGAACCCGCAGGGTCTACACACTTAACGTTTGGTGACGATATAAGTATAGTTGAGTTGTTATGTTGGTGACCGAAAGTTGTTCGGAGTCCCGGATGAGATCCCGGACATGACGAGGAGCTCTGGAATAGTCCGGAGGTAAATATTGATATATGGGATAATAGTGTTTGGTCTCCGGAAGGGTTCCGGAATTCACCGGAAGGAGTTTCGGATGTTTCCCGAAATGTTCGGGTACGAGAACACTTTATTTGGGCCAAGGGGTAAAGCCCACGAGGCTTTAGGAAGGTGCAAAAGGAAGTTTTGCGGAGGCCAGGGGCCAGACGCCAGGGACCCTGGCGTCTGGGGCCAGACGCCGAGGACCCTGGCGTCTGGTCCTGGAGTCCGAGCAGGACTCTTGCCTTGGAGGCCAAACCGACTTTGAGGAGGCTCTTTCTCCAAGTTTCGACCCCAGGGCTCAACATATAAATAGAGGGGCAGGGCTAGCACCCGGAACACATCAAGATTTCCCCAAGCCGTGTGCGGCAACCCTAACCCTCTAGTTCCTCCGTCATAATCTCCGTAGCGCTTGGCGAAGCCCTGCAGAGATTGTTCCTCACCACCATCACCACGCCGTCGTGCTGCCGGAACTCATCTACTACTTCACCATCGCTCGCTGGATCGAGGAGGTGAAGGCGTCATCAAGCCGTACGTGTGTTGAACGCGGAGGTGCCGTCCGTTCGGCACTAGTTCGTGATCGGTTCGAGGGACGACTTGCGATTTGGATCGCGGAGACGTTCGACTACATCAACCGCGTTTCTTAGCGCTTCCGCTTAGCGATCTACAAGGGTATGTAGATTCACTCTCCCTCTCGTAGATGCTCATCACCATGGATAGATCTTGTGTGTGCGTAGGAATTTTTTTGTTTCCCATGCAACGTTCCCCAACAGTGGCATCTGAGCTAGGTCTATGCGTAGATGAGATCTCGAGTAGAACACAAACGAGTTGTGGGCGTGGGTGTATACATATTGCTTGCCGTTACTAGTTGATACTTGATTCGGCGGTATTGTGAGATGAAGCGGCCCGGACCGACATTACGCGTACGCTTACGCGAGACAGGTTCCTTCAACTGACATGTAACTTCGTTGCATAAAGATGGCTAGCGGGTGTCTGTCTCTCTCACTTTAGTTGAATCAATTTCAATGAAGAGGGTTCTTTTAGAAGATCAAAAAGCAATCACTACACCACGTTGTGGTTTTGCTTAGGTAAGAACGGTTCTTGCAAACCCGTAGCAGCCACGTAAAATTTGCAACAACAATTAGAGGACGTCTAACTTGTTTTTGCAGGGTATGTTGTGATGTGATATGGCCAATTACATGATGAGATATATGTGATGTATGAGATGATCATGTGTTGTATAGAATATCACGACTTGCATGTCGATGAGTACGGCAACTGGCAGGAGCCATAGAGTTGTCTTTAATTATTGTATGACCTGCGTGTCAATCATTAAGCGCTATGTAATGCTTTACTTTATCGCTAAACGTTAGCAATAGTCATGGAAGCAACAGTCGGCGCGACAACCTCATGGCGACACGTTGATGGAGATCAAGATGATGGAGATCATGGTGTCATGCCGGTGACGATGGAGATCATGCCGGTGCTTTGGAGATGGAGATCAAAAGCACGAGTTCATGGCCATATCATGTCACTTATGATTTGCATGTGATGTTAATCCTTTTATGCATCTTATTTTGCTTAGGACGACGGTAGCATTATAAGGTGATCCCTCACTTAAATTTCAAGATAAATTGTGTTCTCCCCGAGTGTGCACCGTTGCGAAAGTTCGTCGTTTCGAGACACGCCGTGATGATCAGGTGTGATAGACTCTACGTTCACATACAACGGGCGTATGCCATGTTGCACGTGCGGAACACTCGGGTTAAACTTGACGAGCCTAGCATGTACAGACATGGCCTCAGAACACAAGAGACCGAAAGGTCGAACATGAGTCATATAGTAGATATGATCAACATGAAGATGTTCACCATTGAAACCACCTCAACTCACGTGATGATCGGACTTGAGTTGGTGGATTTGGATCATGTTACGCTCAAATGACCGGAGGGATGTCAATTTGATTGGGAGTTTTTTAAGTAATATGATTAACTAAACTCATTATCTAGAACAATAGTCTAAGTTGTCTTTGCTATATTTATGTTGTAGATCATGGCTCGCGCAGTAGTACCCCTGAATTTTAATGCGTTCCTAGAGAAAGCTAAGTTGAAAGATGATGGAAGTAACTTTGTGGACTGGGCCCGTAATCTAAGGATTATCCTTACGGCTTCCCAGAAGGCTTATGTCCTTGATGCACCGCTTGGTGATCCACCCGCTCCAGTTGAGTCTCTAGATGTTGTGAACGCCTGGCAGGCTCGTTCTGAAGATTACTCAATGGTTCAATGTGCAATATTGTATGGCTTAGAACCGGGACTTCAAAGACGTTTTGAACGTCATGGAGCATATGAGATGTTCCAGGAGTTGAAGTTTATCTTTCAGAAGAATGCCCGGATCGAGAGATATGAGATCTCCGATAAGTTCTATGCTTGCAAGATGGAGGAGAACGAGTCTATCAGTGATCACGTACTCAGAATGTCTGGGTACTCCACCCGTCTGGCTGAATTGGGGATGCCCCTTCCGCCAGAGGCTATCACTGACAGAGTTCTTCAATCATTGCCACCTAGCTACAAGAGCTTCGTGTTGAACTATAACATGCACGGGATGAACAAGTCAGTCGCCGAGCTGTTTGCGATGCTGAAAGTCGCTGAGTCTGAAATTCAGAAGGAGCATCAAGTGTTGATGGTCAATAAAACCACTAGTTTCAAGAAAAATGGCAAGGGTAAGAAGGGTAACTCCAAGAAGAGTGGCAAAGCAGTTGCTCCTCTCGTGAAGAAACCCAAGGCTGGGCCCAAACCAGAAACTGTGTGTTTTCATTGCAAGGGAACTGGACACTGGAAGCGGAACTGCCCCAAGTATTTGGCTGACAAGAAGGCAGCCAACAACAAACAAGGTATATATGATATACATGTTATTGATGTGTACCTTACCAACTCTCGTTGTAGTGCCTGGGTATTTGATACCGGTGCGGTTGCTCATATTTGCAACTCAAAACAGGAACTGCGGAATAGACGGAGGCTGGCAAAGGACGAAGTGACGATGCGCGTGGGAAATGGTTCCAAGGTTGATGTGATCGCCGTCGGCACGCTCGCTCTTCGATTACCATCGGGATTAGTGATGAACCTGAATAATTGTTATTTAGTGCCTGCGTTAAGCATGAACATTATATCTGGATCTTGTTTATTGTGAGACGGTTACTCATTTAAATCAGAGAATAATGGTTGTTCTATTTATATGAGTAATATCTTTTATGGTCATGCACCCAATGTAAGGGGTTTATTCTTATTGAATCTCGATAGTAATGATACACATGTTCATAACATTGATGCCAAAAGATGTAGGATTGATAATGATAATACCACTTTCTTGTGGCACTGCCGTTTAGGTCATATTGGCGCAAAACGCATGAGGAAGCTCCATGCTGATGGACTTTTGGAGTCACTTGATTTTGAATCACTTGACACATGTGAGCCATGCCTCATGGGCAAGATGACTAAACGCCGTTCTCTGGAACAATGGAACGGGCAAGTGACTTATTGGAAATCATACATACTGATGTGTGCGGTCCGATGAGCATTGAGGCGCGCGGTGGTTATCGTTACTTTCTCACCTTCACTGATGACTTAAGTAGATATGGGTATATTTACTTAATGAAACACAAGTCTGAAACGTTTGAAAAGTTCAAACAATTTCAGAGTGAAGTTGAGAATCATCGTAGCAAGAAGATTAAATTCCTACGATCTGATCGAGGAGGAGAATATCTGAGTTATGAGTTTGGCAGTCACTTAAGACAATGTGGAATTGTTTCACAACTAACACCGCCTGGAACACCACAGCGTAATGGTGTGTCCGAACGTCGTAATCGAACCTTATTGGATATGGTGCGATCTATGATGTCCCTTGCCGATTTGCCACTATCGTTTTGGGGTTATGCATTAGAGACAGCTGCATTCACTTTAAATAGGGCACCATCGAAATCCGTTGAGACGACGCCATATGAACTTTGGTTTGGCAAGAAGCCAAAGCTGTCGTTTCTTAAAGTTTGGGGATGTGATGCTTATGTCAAAAAGCTTCAGCCTGAAAAGCTGGAACCCAAAGCGGACAAATGCGTCTTCATAGGATACCCAAAAGAGACGGTTGGGTATACCTTCTATCTCAGATCCGAAGGCAAAGGGTTTGTCGCTAAGAACGGGTCCTTTCTCGAGAAAGAGTTTCTCTCGAAAGAATTGAGTGGGAGGAAGATAGAACTTGATGAGGTTGTTGAACCTTTACTTCAACCTGAGAGTAGCGCAACACAGAAAGATGTTTCTGTAGAGCCTACATCAGCTGAAGAGGAAGTTAATGATGATGATCATGAAGCTTTGGATCAAGTTGCTATCGAACCTCGTAGGTCGACAAGGACGCGTACTGCTCCTGAGTGGTACGGCAACCCTGTCTTAGAAGTCATGTTGTTGGACAACGATGAACCTACGAGCTATGGAGAAGCGATGATGGGCCCGGATTCCGAGAAGTGGTTAGAGGCCATGAAATCCGAGATGGGATCGATGTATGAAAACAAAGTGTGGACTTTGGAAGTATTACCTGAAGGGCGTAAGGCCATTCAGAACAAATGGATCTTTAAGAGGAAGACGGACGCGGACGGTAATGTCACCGTCTATAAAGCTCGACTTGTGGCAAAGGGTTTTTCACAAGTTCAAGCAGTTGACTACGATGAGACCTTCTCACCCGTAGCGATGCATAAGTCCGTCAGAATCATGTTAGCAATAGCTGCCTTTTTCGATTATGAAATTTGGCAGATGGATGTCAAAACAGCGTTCCTTAACGGTTTTCTTAAGGAAGAGTTGTATATGATGCAACCAGAAGGTTTTGTCGATCCAGAGAATGCTGACAAAGTTTGCAAACTCTAGCGATCCATTTATGGACTGGTGCAAGCATCTCGGAGTTGGAATCTTCGCTTTGATGAGGTGATCAAAGCATTCGAGTTTATACAAGTTTACGGAGAAGCTTGTATTTACAAGAAAGTGAGTGGGAGCTCTATAGCGTTTCTAATATTATATGTGGATGACATATTACTGATTGGAAACAATATAGAAATGTTGGAAAGCTTGAAGGAATATTTGAACAAGAGTTTTTCAATGAAGTACCTAGGAGAAGCTGCTTTCATATTAGGCATCAAGATCTATAGAGATAGATCACGACGCTTGATAGGACTTTCACAAAGCACATACCTTGACAAAGTTTTGAAGAAGTTCAAAATGGATCAGTCCAAGAAGGGGTTCTTGCCTGTATTGCAAGGTGTGAAGTTGAGTAAGACTCAATGCCCAGTGACTGCAGAAGATAGAGAAAAGATGAGTGTCATCCCCTATGCTTCAGCCATAGGCTCTATCATGTATGCAATGCTGTGCACAAGACCCGATGTCAGCCTTGCCATAAGTATGGTCGGTAGGTTTCAAAGTGATCCAGGAATGGAACACTGGACGGCGGTCAAGAATATCCTGAAGTACCTGAAAAGGACTAAGGACATGTTTCTCGTTTATGGAGGTGATCAAGAGCTCGTCGTAAAGGGTTACGTCGATGCAAGATTTGACACTGATCTGGATGACTCTAAGTCACAAACCGGATACGTATTTATTCTTAATGGGGGTGCGGTTAGCTGGTGCAGTTCCAAGCAGAGCGTGGTAGCTGATTCTACATGCGAAGCGGAGTACATCGCTGCCTCGGAGGCGGCGAAGGAAGGTGTCTGGATGAAGGAGTTCATGACAGATCTTGGAGTAGTGCCTAGTGCGCTTAACCCAATGACTCTGTTTTGTGATAACACTGGTGCCATTGCTCTAGCCAAGGAACCAAGATTTCACAAGAGGACCAGACACATAAAGCGACGCTTCAATTCCATCCGCGATTACATCAAGGAGGACGACATAAATATTTGCAAAGTACACACGGATCTGAATGTTGCAGATCCGATGACTAAACCTCTTCCAAGGGCTAAACATGAACAACACCAGAACTGTATGGGTGTTCGATTCATTACAATGTAAATCACATAGTGATGTGAACTAGATTATTGACTCTAGTGCAAGTGGGAGACTGTTGGAAATATGCCCTAGAGGCAATAATAAATTGGTTATTATTATATTTCCTTGTTCATGATAATCGTTTATTATCCATGCAATAATTGTATTGATTGGAAACTCAAATACATGTGTGGGTACATAGACAACACTGTGTCCCTAGTAAGCCTCTAGTTGACTAGCTCGTTAATCAAAAGAAGGTGAAGGTTTCCTAGCCATGGACATGAGATGTCATTTGATAACGGGATCACATCATTAGGAGAATGATGTGATGGACAAGACCCAAACTGTAAACGTAGCATATGATCGTGTCAGTTTATTGCTATTGTTTTCTGCATGTCAAGTATCTGTTCCTTTGACCATAAGATCATGCAACTCACTGACACCGGAGGAATACCTTGTGTGTATCAAACGTCGCAACGTAACTGGGTGACTATAAAGATGCTCTACAGGTATCTCCGAGGGTGTCTGTTGAATTGGCATGGATCAAGACTGGGATTTGTTACTCCGTGTGACGGAGAGGTATCTCAGGGCCCACTCGGTAATACAACATCACTATAAGCCTTGCAAGCAATGTGACTAAAGTGTTAGCCACGGGATCTTGTATTACGGAACGAGTAAAGAGACTTGCCGGTAACGAGATTGAACTAGGTATAGAGATACCGACGATCGAATCTCGGGCAAGTAACATACCGATAAACAAAGGGAACATCATACGGGATTAACTGAATCCTTGACATAGAGGTTCAACCGATAAAGATCTTCGTAGAATATGTAGGAGCCAATATGGGCATCCAGGTCCCGCTATTGGTTATTGACCGTAGAGGTGTCTCGGTCATGTCTACATAGTTCTCGAACCCGCAGGGTCTACACACTTAACGTTTGGTGACGATATAAGTATAGTTGAGTTGTTATGTTGGTGACCGAAAGTTGTTCGGAGTCCCGGATGAGATCCCGGACATGACGAGGAGCTCTAGAATAGTCCGGAGGTAAAGATTGATATATGGGATAATAGTGTTTGGTCTCCGGAAGGGTTCCGGAATTCACCGGAAGGAGTTTCGGATGTTTCCCGAAATGTTCGGGTACGAGAACACTTTATTTGGGCCAAGGGGTAAAGCCCACGAGGCTTTAGGAAGGTGCAAAAGGAAGTTTTGCGGAGGCCAGGGGCCAGACGCCGAGGACCCTAGCGTCTGGGCCTGGAGTCCGAGCAGGACTCTTGCCTTGCGGGCCAAACTGACTTTGAGGAGGCTCTTTCTCCAAGTTTCGACCCCAGGGCTCAACATATAAATAGAGGGGCAGGGCTAGCACCCGGAACACATCAAGATTTCCCCAAGCCATGTGTGGCAACCCTAACCCTCTAGTTCCTCCGTCATAATCTCCGTAGCGCTTGGCGAAGCCCTGCAGAGATTGTTCCTGACCACCATCACCACGCCGTCGTGCTGCCGGAACTCATCTACTACTTCACCATCGCTCGCTGGATCGAGGAGGTGAAGGCGTCATCAAGCCGTACGTGTGTTGAACGCGGAGGTGCCGTCCGTTCGGCACTAGTTCGTGATCGGTTCGAGGGACGACTTGCGATTTGGATCGCGGAGACGTTCGACTACATCAACCGCGTTTCTTAATGCTTCCGCTTAGCGATCTACAAGGGTATGTAGATTCACTCTCCCTCTCGTAGATGCTCATCACCATGGATAGATCTTGTGTGTGCGTAGGAAAATTTTTGTTTCCCATGCAACGTTCCCCAACAACAACCATGTCAACAATTGTCATACCGGAGTCCAGGTGCATATGAAGGCATGAGTTCAGACTCTCGCTCCTCTGGTTACTCCGCATGCCAAGGAAGAACCCACCAGAAAGATATGACGCAACCCAAAGCCTCTTCTTTCTGTACATCCTACGCAACCATGTTCCGGTTTTCTCCGACTGCCATTTAGCTGTAAATGCTGCCCATCTCTCCTCAAAGACTTTGTGTGAAGTAGCATAGTAAACAAGAGACCTAAACTCCTTCAGGGACTTGTGGTGAAGGTGTTTCTGCATGTTCTTCTCTATATGCCACGAACAAAGTCGATGCCACGCGTCCGCAAGGACCTTCCTGATGGCCCTTATCATAGTTGCGTCTCCATCAGTAATAACAGACCTGGACCTCTTCTGACAGTGAGCTCTCAAGAACGTCTCAAGCAGCCAAACATACGTATCTTCTGTCTCGTCGAACACAATAGCACATCCGAACACCGTCGTGCAACGGTGATTGTTGAGACCGACAAAAGGTATGAATGGCATTCCATACCTATTCATCTTGTACGTGTTGTCGAATACGGTCACATCACCGAAGTCAAGATAATCCCTACATGACTGGGAATCGCACCAGAAGAGGTTTTTGAGCCTGCCTTCAGCGTCAACAGTGTGATCAAAGAAAAAAATCTCGATCCCTCCCTTTTCTCGTCATCATGATCCCAATGGCAGTGTCAGCATCACCCTTTGCAAGCAATTTCATCTTCTCTCTGTAGCACATATTGTAAAGCTTTCTTCTCCTAAAACCAGCCTTAGCATACGCCCCGTACCTGCTGACGAAGTTGTTAAAAATAATATGTTTTCTGATCCCAGCTCTAGCCATAGCTAAGATCTCAAGCCTTTGAAATTCCTTGATCTGATTATGAGATCGAAGGTACATAACTTCATCCGGTCTAGCAAGAACGTGACTATGATCATCGCTGAAACTGCTGACATACCAAATACCACGCTCTTTATCAACCTTGACTGTTAAATGAGCTTCACACAAGCATCGGCTCTCTGGTCTGAGCCTACGGGTCCTCCCTTCCATGCTACAAAACATGGCCAGTCGTTTTCCGGCCCTCGAACACAAATACCTCCTCAACCGCATACTTCCCTCAAGACCCTTCCCCCATTTCAGCTAGTCCCTCCTAATGCTGAACCCACGTTCCTTTGCGTACTGGTTATAGAAATTGTACGCCTCCTCTTCTGACCTGAAAGTCGTGGCCATCACTTTCCAATGCATGTCCAGTGAGTCTTGCTGATATTCATCATAGCCAATGTCAAAATTACACTCATCACCATCGGCGTGCTCATCATTCCCGCTAGGGCCACCAACGTGTACCTGCAAAAAAAGGCATATAACCATGTATGTCAGTCATTTGTTATATGGCGAATATCATATATAACCTCTTTTCAAAACTTACTTTGCACGAGCTATCATCATAACATGCATCGAAATCGCTTTGGTCTATGTCATCATCCACCGTATTCCACTCATAGTCCCCAACCGCATCCATCTGCGCACATTTAAATTAAGACATGTAAGTGTTCATGCGGTAGTTTTTTCATTCCCTGCGCTGCTTAATTTTAAACTTACCTGGCTAATGCTTTCAGCATATGAATCATCTATATCCATATCCTCTATGCCATCATCGTTATCTACCTGTACAAAGTCAAAGAAATACATGTAAGTGTCAGTGCGGTTGTTTCTATTTCATGTTTTTGTCCACGTTCATGACACTTACATTGCCACTGTAAGATTCATCCAAACTCATATAGTTCTCCTCAGCATGTTGGTCTACATTCAATGACGAGGATCCATCCTCGCTACCGCCATCGTCACCATCATAACCGGTGTCTTGCTCCATCTATACACGATTAAATATAGTCTTACATCATTCCCAACACCACAAAACATCATCAAAAATATAATTAGTTTCTCAATCAATTGATTAACAGTACGCCGCATGATTTGATGCACTAAACTAGTACCTAAATTTTTTTCATCTCATTTCAATGAGGATATAATGTCAAGTAAAAAACACGATGACCAGGGCTTGCCTACCTCGTCACTGCCGACAGAGAGGACAGAAGTGTGGATGTTGGCCGATGTCGAAGGCGGCGTGAGGGCGACCGGTACGTGCGGGCGACGACGGCGGCGTGTGGGCGATGACAGCGTGTTCTTGTTGGCCGGAGGGAGGGCGTTTAGATTCGGGGTTGGCGGCGGCCAGTGCGTGAGGGCGACGACACCGGCGACAAAAATTCCCCGTCGATCACAGAATGCCGGAGATGAAGGTGGCGGCGGCTATGCCCGCACGTACCAATAGGGTTTCGCCTGGGGCTGACGGCTGGGCAAGCGTGAATTTTTTTTTCGGAGTCGTATCGGGCGGGCCTACAACGTGCGGGCGGGCGTACACGGGCGGCCGTACAGCGGGCGGGCAGGCGTACGTGGGCGACCGTACGCGAGCGGCCGTACAGTGGGGTATCTGTACGCCGGGTGAAATTACCCCCTGCCCTCTATACGTTTGGGGGGGGGGGGGGTTGTACCCAAGCGCGTCTCTTATTGTTAATCCTTATAGTACATTGGTTTGACTCTCAAGTGGTCAACAGATCGGCACATGCGCAAGCAAGCGCAAGGTCACATGGTACGTACGAACTTGCCGAAGAAGCAGACGCGTGAGCGTGACAAAACTGAGATATGCGTTTGGTTTTTGCCTCGATTTTCAACTCGAACCTTTCATATTTTCTCCAACGAAATAATAAGCTCACGAATGGTTGTGGGGTCAGCGCAAACAGAGCCAATTCGCTCTGCTGTTCCAAGTCACGAATGAACTAGAGAGATCAATGGTATAGCTCATAATGTTGCTCATCAGGTCCTTCGGTCCTCCATAGAACCTGATATTAGCTGCTTTGCTTCAGCTCATAGGAATTTGCCTTGCCCTATAGTTTCTCTTCTCTCTAGTTCTAATTTTCAGGGCTATGTTCTTCATGCTGTAAGATGCTACTTAGCTAAAAATTCCAGGAAGATCATACTTGCAAGATACAGATCTGAAAGTCTTTGTTCATCCGGTGGATGGTGCATTGAAAGGACGTTCAAGTGCAGATTCAAGCCTCTGCTCCGATCACTCAATCTCCTCTACAAGCTGAAGCTCTTGCCCTTCTGCTTGCAGCCAAAGTGACTCATATTTTGCAGGTGGATCAACCAACCTTTCTCACTGACTGCATATCTCTGGCGAAGGCGGCTGCGACCAGAAGTACAACAGATGACTCTGTTCCGTGGACTATCAAAACTTCTCTTGCTGATTTCTTCAGAACAACAAAGGATCTTCATGCGCAGGTGTATCACATATCTAGGGAGATCAATGGGATTGCTCATAATGTTGCTCATCAGGTTCTCACTCAAGCATCGGAACCTGTCTTTAGTTGCTTCGGTTCGGCTCATAGGAATTTGTCATGCCCTGTAATGTCTTTTCTTTCTAGCCTCAACCTCCAAGGATTTGTACTCCACGCTGTATACTGTTATTGAGCTGAATGAATTTTGGCGCCATGGGTGCCTTTCCCTGTTCAAAAAAAAACTATCATCGCGCCAAAGCTTCCTGTCTGCTCGCCGATGAGGAACGCCGTCGCCACAATTTCCACAAAGGAAGATGATTGGTGCTGGCTTCCTTGTAGAGGGTTGGCCCTCGCTATCACGCACGGGCTGTCATCTAGAGGAGGATTCGAAGTACTTCCTCACGGTAGCTACGTCTCGCTTAGAGCATCTACAGCCATGGACAGCAAATTCGGGCCCCAAATACTCGCAGACGCGCCCAGGCGCGTCCGAGGGTGCTGACCGGTCACGTCTTATATGTTAGGTTCCACAGCCGCGTCCCTCATATCCGAAATCTCAAACCCATGCAATCCATACAACGCTACGTATAAACACGATCAACACGCAGTTCATCGGATCACCATTTCATCACCGGACAAAAGGACCATAGTTCATCGGAGTTCATCGGCGGACACTGCAAATCCATACTACAAACTACTTAAAACATAGGTACAACATAAATAAAACACGAAAGGGCGGAGGAAATCACCATTTCCTCGCCGGCCCCTTCCCCGGCCGTCGGCGTGGTTGTGCCCCTCCTTCATGTAGGCATCGGTGTGCGGCGGTGCGTCATCGTCCGAGCTGGAGGTGGAGCCGTCCGTCAGGCTGGAGTCCTCGGAGCATGCTTGCCCCGAGAGCCTCCTAATCAGGTGGTCCTGCTCCTTCGCATGGCAGGTCGCCTTCACCTTGGCCGCCGCCTCCTTGTTTGCCTCGCGCTCCGACAACTCGATGGCGAGTCGGAGCGTTTTGGCATTCTTGTGGTGGAGGCGCCGCGCATCCGCCACCACCGTCATGAGAGAGCGGCTGTGGGGTCGAGGAGATAGGTCTAGAGGGGGGTGAATAGACCCTTAACCAACCAAAGGTGCAGGTTTTTGGTTGACTTGAAATTTAGGCAGATTTTGGCACAACTTAAGATGACACCAAGACTTCCTACACATGCATATCTAGAGATTGAGCAGCGGAAATAGTAAAGCATGCAAGTGTACGGAAAGTAAAGGGGTAGAGTATGGAAGATCAAATGCAATGAAGACACGGTGGTTTTTGGCGTGTATCCGATAGGTGGTGCTATCGTACGTCCACGTTGATGGAGACTTCAACCCACGAAGGGTAACGGCTGTGCGAGTCCACGGAGGGCTCCACCCACGAAGGGTCCACAAAGAAGCAACCTTCTCTATTCCACCATGGTTTATGTCCACGAAGGACTAGCCTCACTCGGGGTAGATCTTCATGAAGTAGGCGATCTCCTTGCCCTTACAAACTCCTTGGTTCAACTCCACATGATCTTTGAGGCTCCCAAGTGACACCTAACCAATCTAGGAGACACCACTCTCCAAAAGGTAATAGATGGTGTGTTGATAATGAACTCCTTGCTCTTGTGCTTCAAATGATAGTCTGCCCAACACTCAAAATACTCTCTCACAGAATTGGCTATGGTGGAAGAAAGATTTGAGTGGAAAGCAACTTGGGAAAGCTAGAAATCAAGGTTCAAATGGTAGGATTGGAATATCTTGATCTCAACACATGAGTAGGTGGTTCTCTCTTAGAAAATGTATGGTGGAAATATAGGCATGTTCTGATGGGTCTCTTACTTGGTAAGAGGGTGGTGGAGGGGTATATATAGCCTCCACGTGAAATCCAACCGTTACACACTCTTGACCAAACTCGGTGGCACCGATTTGAAATCTCGGTGAGACCGACCTGTGCAAAAGGTATGAACGTTTGAAGTTTCGGTGGGACCGATTGGGAACAACTCGGAGCGACCGATGTGCAATGGTAGGGCAAACCTCGTTTCGGTGGCACCGATTGCAACATCTCGGTGAGACCGAAATAATTGCAATAGGCAACAGAAAGTTGGTCAAGCCATCTCGGTGGCACCGATTGCATTCTCGGTTAGACCGAAATAATTGCAATAGGCAACAGAGAGTTGGCCAGGCCATCTCGGTGGGACCGAGATCCATATCGGTGGATCCGATTTGTTAGGGTTTGGCTTGTGGCACTGTCTTGATGAACTCGGTGGGTCTGGATGAATAGGATTCGGTGGAACCGGGTTAGACTTTGGAACTTTGGACAAGTTTGGATAGAGAAAGTGGCCGAGGGTTTTGGAGCAATATCACTAAGCACTTGAGCAAATAGATCATTATCAAAACCTCATCCCCTTTTAATAGTATTGGCTTTCCTGTGGACTCAATGTGATCTTGGATCACTAAACCAAAAATGAAGAGTCTTGAGCTTTTGCCAATGTATGTCTTTAGCATTTTGAAGGGTTCCACATCTTCTTGTCCTTGCCACGCCATTGTTGAACTTGTCTGAAAATCACTAGATAGAGGCATTAGTCCAACAACATGTATGTTGGCATGAATTACCAAAACCACCAAGGGAGCAAATGTGCTTTCAATCTCCCCCTTTTTGGTAATTGATGACAACATACATCAAAGCTTCAATTAAAGAAGTAATAGAAGTTTGTATGAAAGCTTTGAAGATAAACATGTATGAGCTCCCCCTAAAGATGTGCATATAGAATGATGATATTTCATGGAGAGCGGAGGCGCAAATGTAAGGAAATGCACATGCAACATGTATCTTGGCTACATGCATCAGAGCAATAAACATGACATTGAGATATCCACATGTTCATGATTATCTTCTTGTAAACAATATATATACTAGCAAGAGGTCATCATGTACATGGGTGTGATGCATATACTTACCTTGAAGTTCTTGATCAAGTACGTGAAGAAATACACTTGAGAAAACAAGGTTAGATAACACAAGATAATTTCTCCAAGAAAGGACATAAGATCAACAAGAAACCAAGATTAGGATGACATGTAAAAGAGAGTATCACTAGGTGAATACTTCTTTGAAGCAGACATGTCCCCAAAAGAAACTGGTTGTCTCCCCTTAAAGGAACTTCCTCTCCCCCTGAATCTGATATTGGATTTTGGGAGCAGGTAGGGCGAGAAAACTAATGCAACCAAGAGCATTAAAAACACTGAGATCATGTTTCTCCCCTCTTACAAACATGTAACATTCTCTCCTCTTATAAAGTGCATCTCTAAGCGAATAAGCTTTGATGTAGATCTCTCTCTCCCCCTTTGACATCAATTTCCAAGAAGGGCTACTTCAAGGTTATTGGTCAAGTAGGTGTGGTGCTTGAGAAATACTTCTAACAATTGAGTAGTTCCAGATGCAAGTAGAGGGTAAGAATCATTGAGTGGAGCTGGAGCAGAAAAACTCAGATTTTTTTTGACAAAAACTCCTTTAGAGCAGCAAAATTGGTGACTCCGAGTTGAGGCAATTCAGTGTAACCGAGTCTGGTGCAAAAAAGAAAAGATTATGTCAACTCAGCTCACTAGGTAAAGAAATCCTCACAAAGATTTGCAATGAATTAACTACTAGACCAGCAAAAAGAAAAAGTGCAAAGAAACAAAGAAACTAAGAAACATCTAGATGAAGTTTTTTTTTAAATAGAAACACTCTAGCAAGAAGAGAAACATAAAAGAAACACTAGAGAACTTCATCTAGAGGGGTCGACGACTAGGTCACCTATGTTAGAGTATATTGACTTAGGAGTCAAGTGAGAACACTTGATCATAGGTCATACTCTTCGTTAAGCTCAAAATGGGGTTACCATTTTTTCTTTAAGCATTTCAATGTATTCACATCTTGTTGAGTTGCTTTAGCTCATGTCTTTGAGTAAAGCTTCTCTAAGATGTGAGAACTTACATTGGGATTTGGTGGTGATGTCCTTCATGTAGTTGAGCTTGAGGTGGATGCTCATGAGATGAAGTTTGGAGCAATCCTATCATTTGTAGTTCACCTTCCTACATGGGTTAGATTTGCAAGGAACAGCATGTATATCCAAAATGACAAGAATGAAGCATAACTCAAAAGTTGTCAAAGGATATGTTTAGGTTGTCTTGTTCCTTGTTCCACCAAGGATTGTTGATACTTGATTTATACAAGATTGCTCAAGATAATAGTGAGATGCAATCTTGTGACATGAAGCTTGTCCAAGTACCTACAAACGTTTGGATACAATACAAGGGAGCAAAATGTCCAAGATATAATATGATCATAGAAGTATCATGGATTAGTCAAGAATGCTCATGCCCTTGTATGCATCCACATGAACCTCTAGTTCACGTTTGAAGCATCAATGATGTTCAACTTACTTCTCAAGTGACAAAATACCTTTTCATCAAGAGTTTTGGTAAAGATATCCGGCAATTGCTTGTCGGTACAAACATGTTTAAGGTCAATGTCACCTTTCTCAACATGATCTCGAATGAAATGGTGATGAACCTCAATATGCTTAGTTCGAGAATGTTGTACGGGATTGTGTGCAATCTTAATAGCACTCTCATTGTCACATAGTAATGGCACATGTCTCTTATGCACACTGATACATCTCCAACGTATCTATAATTTTTGATTGTTCCATGCTATTATAATATCAATCTTGGATGTTTTTATATACATTTACAGCAATTATATATCATTTTTTGGGACTAACCTATTAACTTAGTGCCCAGTGCCAGTTGCTGTTTTTTTGCCTGTTTTTGGTTTTCCAGAATATCAGTACCAAACGAAGTCCAAATGCCACGAAACTTTTTGGACATTTTTTCTGGACATAACAAACACTAGAAGCTTCGGGAGGAGACGAGAAGATGAAGTAGTGGCCCACGAGGCACCACGGCGCGCCCTGGTGGCTCGTGGGGCCCACACAGCTCCGTTTGACCTAATTCCACCACTATAAATTCTCTAAAATTGGGAAACCAACAGAGGAGTCCACGAAATACTTTTTCCGCCACCGCAAGCTTTTGTTCTCGAGAGATCCCATCTGTAGGCCTTTTCCGGTACTCCGCCGGAGGGGGAATCGATCACGGAGGGGCTCTCCATCAACCTTGCTGCCCTTCCGATGATGCGTGAGTAGTTTACCACAGACCTTCGGGTCCATAGTTAGTAGCTAGATGGCTTCTTCTCTATTTTTGATCTTCAATACAATGTGGTCCTCGATGTTCTTGGAGTTCTATCCGATGTAATCACTTTTTGCGGTGTGTTTGTTGGGATCCGATGAATTGTGAGTTTATGATCAGATTATCCATGAATATTATTTGAGTCTTCTCTGAACTCTTTTATGCATGATTATTATAGCTTCGTATTTCTCTCCAATCTATTAATTTGGTTTGGCCAACTAGATTGATTTATCTTGCAATGGGAGAGATGCTTTGTAATGGGTTCGATCTTGCGGTGCTCAATCCCAGTGACAGAAAGGGACATGACACATATGTATCATTGCTATTAAGGGTAAAAAGATGGGGTTTATTCATGCGTGAGTTTACTTTGTCTACATCATGACATCTTGCTTAAGGCGTTACTCCATTCTTTATGGACTTAATACACTAGATGCATGCTGGATAGCGGTCGATGTGTGGAGTAATAGAAGTAGATGCAGGCAGGAGTCGGTCTACTTGTCTCGGATGTGATGCCTATATACATGATCATTGCCTTGGATATCGTCATGATTATTTGCGTTTCTATCAATTGCCCAACAGTAATTTGTTCATCCACCGTATGCTATTTTCATGAGAGAAGCCTCTAGTGAAAACTATGGCCCCCGGGTCTACTTCTATCATATATTAAAAATCCTAAAAATACCTTGCTGCACTTTTACTTTATTTATTTTATTTTATATTTTAGTTCAATCTATCTATCTATCACCATACAATTTAATCTTGCAATTAACCGCCAAGGGATTGACAACCCCTTGTAAGCGTTGGGTGCAAGGATTTGTTGTTTGTGTGCAGGTACTGTTAACGGGGTGTTGCGTGATTCTCCTACTGGATTGATAACCTTGGTTTCAAAACAGAGGGAAATACTTATCTATACTGTACTGCATCATCCCTTCCTCTTCGGGGAAAAACCAACGCAGATCACAAATAGCAGGAAGAATTTCTGGCGCCGTTGCCGAGGAGACATCATCAACATCTATCAAGTACCTACGCACAAACTATCATCTCCTCGCATTTATTTTATTTGCCTTTGCCTCTCGTTTTCATCTCCCCCACTTCTAAAAAGTTTTTACAAAAATACAAAAATATTTTCTGTTTGCCTTTTTCTTATTTGCTTGCTTGCTTTACCATTATGGCTAGTTCTTCACTCATTACCATTACCCCTGAAAATGAAGTACTTAATTTTAAACAAAGGGGAGGAGAGAATTTAAAAGATGCTTGGTATAGGATTTGTGATGCTCATAATAGATCAACTCCTAAGCAATCCACCACAATCCTTCTTCGCAATTTTTATGTGGGTATTACTACTTGGTATAGATTTGTACTTGATACTTTTACCGGAGGGAATTTCTTGATGTGTCCCTCTATGGATGCTTTCAATGCTATGGGAAATTTAGTGGGATCACCACCTATCACTATCAATGAAACGATCTTAACCTTGGAACATGTCATGCAAAGGTTAGATGCTATTGAAAATAAAATACCTACCGCAGAGCATATTGAAAATTTAGATAAAAAGATTCATAACCATGTTACTCAGTTCGGATCAAAGGTAGGGATTACTCTTAAGATGCTAAAAGAGAAAGAACCAATAATTAACGAAAGAATGGAACAAAGTCCCGCCAGGATTGATAAGTTGGAACAAATTATTAATAATTTGGGTTCCACTTTTTCTTCCGCTAAAACTATTGAAATGATTACTCCTAGCAAGAACTGCAAGTTTATGTATGTCCCTAAGACCAATGGTGCTACTTCTAGTAAGGGAAATGAGGATCTTAAAATGATTAGCGTGCACCCCAATTTCATTGATATAATTAAGGAACCTATTCACAAAAGTAAAATCCTTGATTTTGTGCCTAGAAGTGTGATGATGAGAAACACCTATGTTAAATCTATTAGAAAAAATGGATGTGTGATTGAGGAGTTGGAAACCAAGGATGATAATACTTGAAACTATGCATTATGCCTAGCTAGGGGCATAAAACAATAGCGCTTGTTGGGAGGCAACCCAATTAATAAAATAAAATTTTACTTTTTGTTTCTGTTCTTGTGTGTTCACACAATTATGCTACTGTTATGATTGTGTTTTTTATGTTTTAAGTAGTGTTTGTGCCAAGTAAAGCCTTTGGGATGATTTGGAAGGTAGTATAATTGATGCTGTTTGGAAAACAGAAAGTTTTGCGTCCAGTGCTGGAATTTTAGTTCTGTACTGGAGCGTCCAAAAAATCTGAAATTTTTACACAGTTTTGATATATGAATTTCCCACGTTGTACTAATTTTTCAGAATTTTTGGAGTTACAGAAGTATGGCTTTTAAAAAGATTTCTGCAGACTGTTCTGTTTTTGACAGATTCTGTTTTTGATGCACTGCTTGCTTGTTTTGATGAAACTATGGATTATATCGGGGGTATAAGCCATGGAGAAGTTAGAATACAGTAGGTATATTGCAAAAACAAAATATGAATGGGTTTGCAACAGTACTTAAAGTAGTGATTTATTTTTGCTATACTAACGGATCTCACGAAGGTTTTGTTGAGTTTTGTGTGATTGAAGTTTTCATGTTTTGGGTGAGATCACGATGGATGAAGGAATAAGGAGTGGCAAGAGCCTAAGATTGGGGATGCCCAAGGCACCCCAAGGTAATATTCAAGGAAGACTCAAGCGTCTAAGCTTGGGGATGCCCGGAAGGCATCCCCTCTTTCTTCTACCAACCATCGGTAATTTTACTTGGAGCTATATTTTTATTCGTCACATGATATGTGTTTTGCTTGGAGCGTCGTGTATTATATGATTCTTTGCTTTGTTTGCTTTTTAGTTTGTCACAATCATCTTTGTTGGACACACCTATTTGAGAGCGCCACACGTTTATCATGATTTGTGAGAATACTCTATGTGCTTCACTTAATTTTTTTGAGTTAGACAGTTGCTCTAGTGCTTCACTTAAATCTTTTTGAGCACGGCGGTGGCTATATTTTGAAGAAATATTTAAACTCTCATGCTTCACTTATATTATTTTGAGAGTTGATAAGACTAAAATTTTGAAGAAATATTTAAACTCTCATGCTTCACTTATATTATTTTGAGAGTTGATAAGATAAAAAATTTAAGAAATATTTGCACTCTCATGCTTCACTTATATCTTTTTGAGAGTTGATAATAGTAATGGTAATTTGCACAAGATATGGATTTGGTCCCAAAGTGATGAATATTCAAGAGGGATATAATAAAAACTTTCATATAGATCATTGGATATGGTAAGTGTGATTCCTTGCAATAGTTTTGCGATATGGAGATGATGATATGTGAGTCATGTTAGTGAGTAACTATGATTTAGTAAGAATATTAGTGTTAAGGTTTGTGATTCCCTATGCATGCACATAAAGTCAATAGTTATGCAACGAAACTATATCCTACTTATGGTGCATTATTCGGTGTTAGTTATGTTCAATGCATGTTTATGACCGTTTTCGCTTTTTGGTTGGTCGCTTCTCAATCTATTTGGTAGCCTTCATTTGTACTAAGTGGGAATACTGCTTGTGCATCCAAACTCCTTAAAACCCAAGTTGTGCCAAATGAGTCCACCATATCTACCTATATGCGGTATTTCCATGCCGTTCCAAGTAAATTTGCATGTGCCAACTCTAATTTGCAAAATAATTTTCCATTTTGTGTGCCCGTACCGCTCATGAAGCGGTAGGGGGTGGCCAATATTTTCCATGCTAGGTGTGTTATTCTCACAATGAGTGTTTATTCACTTGTCATTGCACGAGAGAGTGGCAGGTAATAGGGATGTCCAGTCCCACAATGAATCAAAAATTAATAACAACAAAATTCCTTGGAAAGTGTTGGTATGGAGGGCACCCATGGATACGGCTAGCCATGGATTGCGAAAGAATGGTGGAAAGGAAATAAACTTTATTTTCTGTTTGGGAACCGCCTATGATGTGTCTAGCATGGACGGTCAAGCCTCTGTGTATCTGTGCCATCCCTGGATCGGTATGCTGGCACACACAGTACATAAATGTATATATCAAAGTGCAATCACATGTATAAATAACGTAAAACGGATATATACCTCATAAGTCTCAGCGGAAACAGACAATCGGGTGTGGAGTCCCATCAACGCAATCGGCAAGTTGAGTGTAGACCGTAACCCTATATCATAACTCTTACTCGTCGTAGAAATCCTGCAACATGATACGTTGCAGCCGTGTAGGTCAGTACATTGAATGTACAGGCAAGACCACCATAAGAAAAGCAGATGATAAACTATTCTATATGCAATATGGCATTGTGGCTCTGTGTCTGAGTTTTTTGTGTAAAAGCTGGTTTTATTTTTCCTACATCAACGGAATATCAGGAGTCTTCACTACAGAGTTATCTACTACGACATGGTTCCGCCAACCGATGTCTCATAGCCCAAATCAATATAAGTTGCCCACAATTAAGTTATCAATCCGGTGTTGAGAGTTCCGAGATAGATCCAAGTCCAGAGGCTCAAATTGTCCGTAACCGGGGACACGGCTAATCGATTAGGTTTTAACTCTGCAGAGTGTTGTGCACTTTACCCACAAGATTCGATCCCTCTCTTTACGTTCTCGCACTTCAGGGTGTTTGAGAACAAGACGACCGAAACATGGTCTTCCGAAGAGTTTGTCTGACCACTGTCCGGTGCTCATCCAATCCTACCGTAGTTCTACATCTGCTAGCACCGTCCCAGCTAGAGTCACAACTAAGGTCAACCAAGCCAGAGCCCATAATGACTTGCGGTTGCACAGGTAAGCTTCCGGGCATGAAGTATTCTTCCGTCTCTTTGAGTCTGGGTGAAGCTTTCCGCAAGATGTCATGGCGCTTCTCCATGCATCCCGGCCATCCACTGGTTACTCCAGGGTGCCCATCAAATCCATCCTTCACCCAGTAGTGTGTATTAAAATCTTGTCTCGAGTCTCGAAATCTTGAGGCCTTGAAGATGTAGTCCTTGCAGATGCCATCACGGAGTTGTCGTCATTGACGTAGAGTCCACCTTCTCACACCACTCCCGGGCATGAAGTATTCTTCCGTCTCTTTGAGTCTGGGTGAAGCTTTCCGCAAGATGTCATGGCGCTTCTCCATGCATCCCGGCCATCCACTGGTTACTATAGGGTGCCCATCAAATCCATCCTTCACCCAGTAGTGTGTATTAAAATCTTGTCTCGAGTCTCTAAATCTTGAGGCCTTGAAGATGTAGTCCTTGCAGATGCCATCACGGAGTTGTCGTCATTGACGTAGAGTCCACTTTCTCACACCACTCCCGGGCACTCATACCAAACCCCGTCTACTTTAGCGTAGCATTAAAACTAAACAACGTCCCGGGCTTGGTAACAGGGAGATGGGTTCCTACCTCATGCATTCTACTCAACTACAAGATTTAATATCACTACTGGAGAAAAGATGAAAAGGTGACACTAAATGCAATAAAACATAGGTATGAATAACATGGTCAAAGTGAACTTGCCTGGTATTACTTGATGAAGATTATATCGCTCTCAGAAAAAATCCTGATAGTACTATTCATCACTCTCCGAAGAAAATCTATATAGTCAAACATTGCATTCACATAAGCAACCATTCTAGCAAGCAATTTCTAGCAATCAATATTATAAATAAAAAATTAAAACGACAGAGAAATCAAATAAGAAAACCCAAATAAAATCCAAAGAAACTTCAAGGAAAACTACGAGAAAAACTACTAGGGAAAAGTCTAAGACTTTACTACAAACAATAAAAATAATTTTTGTCCTACAGAAAACTTAACAGAAAAATAAAACTCTAAACAAATAAATTAACTGAAAATAAAATATAAAATAACTAAGTTAACAGAAAGTATTTTTCGTAAAATTTTACTAGCAAAAAGAAACAAATAAAAAGCTTTCATAAAACCCTATTTATGACCTAACAAAGTTTTACAACAAAACTAAAGAAAATAAAATTTTAAAATAAAAATAAAATTGTCTACTGTTAACTAACAGAAACTAAACTAAATTTGTCAACAAAAGACAAAAGGTTTTAGTTAAAAACAATTAAATAATAAGGGAAAAGAAAATAACACTAAACTATGCAAAACAGTACTGTTTCGCCTAAAACCCTAATTTTAAATAATCATAAAATTCACCAATTAAATCCTACTGATGAACAAAGTCACAAAGAACCATTAGAAAAAAGAATCACTGAAAAATAATATTCCTAGCTCAAGTTATACCCAATCTAGTGATTTGAACAAATTTCATGCCAATACAAATTCAATCTTCTAAACATAGTCAAACATGAGATCTACAGAAACTTCATAAAATTTCTAATCTAATGCAAAATGAATCAAATCAAAACACTAAAAATCTTAATAGATATTAATTTTTCTAAAACTGAAACTATTCTGTTTTTAAAACAGAAACGAAAATAAAATAAAAACGCTACCGATCGGCTATGTGCTACGTGGCACGCTACGAGTGGCTAGGAGGGCGTTTGACAGAAGCTAGCGGGCGGTCAACCCAAATTAAACAGAAAACGATTCGCGGCTGATAAATAAAAAAATAGATCTATCCTAGGGCGTCGGATCTAGATCGAACGGCGGAGAAGGGTTGCCGATGCGAAATAAAAAGCGGGTGCCCGGTCGTTACCGAAAACGGCGTCGGCGACAGCGGCGGAGCTCGGGCTTCAACGGGGACGGCGTTCCGGCGAGTCTCCGGCGACGGCGAGGTGTCCAGGCGATGCGGCGCAGCGAGACGGGGTCGGGGGTGTAGTCGATGGAGATCGAGGACAACGGACGGCGACGAAACGAAGCGGCGGAGCTCCGGGTGCTCCGGTGAGGGCGTCGAGCTCGTGTAGCTCGCTGTAGGCGTCAAAGGTGGGCAAAAATGTGTCAAAATAGCGCGTGGTGTTGGGCTAGGCCGATGGCCAGAGATTGAGAAGCTCGGGGTGCTCACCGATGACGAAAGGCGGCGGTGAACGGCGGCAGTGAACGGCGAGATCGGAACAACGAGGGTGGCGGACGTGGGGGGTTTTGGCGAGGGTTTTCGAAGGGGATCGAGAGAGGAGGGTTGGGGGTATTTATAGGGCAAGTTTCTTGGGGAGGAGATCGACGCGGGACGCGGTTCCGGGAAGATCGGACGCGGCGGCGGCGGCGGGACGATGCAGGATTCGGGCGCGGCCATTTCGGAGGAGGAAGACGAGGTGGGGTGCAGCGATCAGCGGCAGCGGCAGGCGAGCGAAGGGGTGCGTGCGGGCGGGTGGCCGACGCGAAGCAGACTCGGCGCGGGGCAGCGGCCGTGGGCCGGTTTTGGCTAGCTGGGCCGGCAGTGCGCTGGCCTGGCCGGCTTCGTTTTTTTTAAACAAAAGACAGACAAGAAAAACTAAAATTAATAAAATAAATGAAAATTTTACATTGGCATATAATATATCAAAATGTTCAGAAAAATAAATCCTAAATCATGAACATATTTTCAAATACAAATAAAATCCACAAAATTTCAGATAATGCAAATAGTGCTACTGTTGCATTTAAAATGCAAATAAAATTATTTTAAAATACCAAAATGATTTCAAATTCATTCTTCTCCACTTTTCTATTGTAGGGAATCATTTTACCCTATTTTCCATATATTTTATTTTTGGAGAAAAATAATTTGATTAAAAACCCAAATACTCCTAAATGGTTTTGAATTTGAATTCCAAACCAATTTCAAATCTTTCTTTTAAACTTCCAACTCATATTTCATATAATTTGAAGAAGTCATTTTATCTTCCCTCATGAAAATCATTGAGTTGAATAAAGTTTTCTGAATTTTGAAAATATTTTCAAATGGGAATTCAAATCCTTTCCAAATCCCTTTTCATTTCTTTGAATGGAAGAAGTCATATCATCTTCACTCTAGGATTTTATGATGAAATGAATTTGAAGTCATTGAAGATCAAAGTGCAAAGTGAAAGTTTGGGAAAGTCATTTCATTCCCTCTCATTAAACTTTCAAAAAAAGTTTCAAATTTCACTCACTTTCAGTCAATCAATCAAACAAACAGTGAACAATCAATCCTATTTATTTAATTAATATAACATTCCAAAATTTAGAATTTTGGGATGTTACAGGAATTCTCGGTCGTTTTCGTTGACAGGAAAAGCATGCCTCTCAAAATAATTTTATCTCTCTAATTTAAGCTTTGAGCTCTGGCACATTTGCAAATCTCTGCTTCCCTCTGCAAAGGGCCTATCTGTTTATTTTTATGCAATTTTTATTTTTATTTTGAGTCTCCATCTTCTCTTACAAAACACCAACTAGAGAGTGTTGGAAATATGCCCTAGAGGCAATAATAAAATGGTTATTATTATATTTCCTTGTTCATGATAATCGTTTATTATCCATGCTATAATTGTATTGGTTGGAAACACAAATACATGTGTGGATACGTAGACAACAACATGTCCCTAGTGAGCCTCTATCGGACTAGCTCATTGATCAAAGATGGCCATGGTTTCCTGATCATAGACATGAGTTGTCATTTGATAACGGGATCACATCATTAGGAGAATGATGTGATGGACAAGACCCAAACTATGAACGTAGCATATGATCGTGTCAAGTTTATTGCTATCGTTTTTGCATGTCAAGTATCTGTTCCTATAACCATGAGATCATGCAACTCACTGACACCGGAGGAGTACCTTGTGTGTATCAAACGTCGCAACGTAACTGGGTGACTATAAAGATGCTCTACAGGTATCTCCGAGGGTGTCTGTTGAGTTGGCATGGATCAAGACTGGGATTTTTCACTCCGTATGACGAAGAGGTATCTCAGGGCCCACTCGGTAATACAGCATCACGATAAGCTTGCAAGCAATGTGACTAAAGAGTTAGCCACGGGATCTTGTATTACGGAACGAGTAAAGAGACTTGCCGATAACGAGATTGAACTAGGTATGGAGATACCGACGATCGAATCTCGGGCAAGTAACATACCGATGGACAAAGGGAACTGCATACGGGATTGACTGAATCCTGACATCGAGGTTCGACCGATAAAGATCTTCGTAGAATATGTAGGAACCAATATGGACATCCAGGTCCCGCTATTGGTTATTGACCGTGGAGGTGTCTCGGTCATGTCTGCATAGTTCTCGAACCCGCAGGGTCTACACATTTAACGTTTGGTGACGATATAAGTATAGTCGAGTTGTTATGGTGGTAACCGAAGGTTGTTCGGAGTCCCGGATGAGATCCCGGACGTGACGAGGAACTCTGGAATGGTCTGGAGGTGAAGATTGATATATAGGACGAAGGGTATCGAAGTCCGGAAGTGTTCCGGGGTTACCGGGGTTTTCGCAGGAGAACCGAAAGGGGTTTCGGGGGCCCCGGCAAGTGTTGGGGGGCCTCATGGGCCAAGGGGAGGGAGCACACCAGCCCACTAAGGGGCTGTGCGCCCCCCTCACCCCATCTCACGATCACCAGAGGGGTGGGGCGCCCCCCTAGGGCTGCCTCCACCTGGCTTGGGGGGCAAGTCACCCGAGGGTTTCCCTAGGGGCGCCCCCATTTGTGGTAGCCGCCGCCCCCCCTAGGGGAAACCCTAGGGCGCCCCCTCCTCCCTTCCCCCTATATATAGAGGGGTAGAGGGAAGGCAGCCGCACCCCATCTATGCCATGGCGCTGCCCTCCCTCTCCCTCGTAGGTCCTCTCCTTCTCCGCTTGGCTTGGTGAAGCCCTGTTGAGATTGCTCCACCACCACCGCCGCCACGCCTTCGTGCTGCCGGAGGACTCGACCTACTACTTCACCATCTCTCGCTGGATCGAGGAGGTGAAGGCGTCATCAAGCCATACGTGTGTTGAACGCGGAGGTGCCGTCCGTTCGGCACTTGATCGGGAATTCGTGGACGGATCGTGATTGGATCGTGAAGACGTTCGACTAGATCAACCGCGTTTCTTAACGCTTCCACTTAGCGATCTACAAGCGTATGTAGATGCAATCTCCCCTCTCGTAGATGTTCATCTCCTAGATTGATCTTGGTGAGCGTAGGAAATTTTTTGTTTCCCATGCAACGTTCCACAACAGTGGCATCATGAGCTAGGTCTTTACGTAGATGACATCACGAGTAGAACACAAAGGAGTTTGTGGGCGTTGATATTCAGATTGCTTCCTTCCTTGGTCTTTTCTTGATTCAACGGTATTGTGGGATGAAGCGGCCCGGACCAACTTTACATGTCCACGTACATGAGACCGGTTCCATCGACTAACATGCGACTTTGTTGCATAAGATGGCTGGCGGGTGTCTGTCTCTCCCACCTTAGTTGAATCGGATTCGACAAAGCGGTCCTTGTAGAAGGTTAAATAGCAACTTGCATATCACCGTTGTGGTTTTGCGTAGGTAAGAATTGTTCTTGCTAGATACCCATAGCAGCCACGTAAAACATGCAACAACAAATTAGAGGACGTCTAACTTGTTTTTGCAGGGTATGTTGTGATATGATATGGCCAAAGACATGATGAAATATATTTGATGTATGAGATGATCATGTTTTGTAATAGTTTATCACGACTTGCATGTCGATGAATACGGCAACCGGCAGGAGCCATAGGGTTGTCTTTAATTATTGTATGACCTGCGTGTCAATCATTAAGCGCTATGTAATGCTTTACTTTATCGCTAAACGGTAGCAATAGTAGTAGAAGCATGGTTGGCGTGACAACCCCGATGGCGACGCAATGATGGAGATCATGGTGTCATGCCGGTGATGATGGAGATCATGCCGATGCTTTGGAGATGGAGATCAAAAGCACAAGTTCATGGCCATATCATGTCACTTATGATTTGCATGTGATGTTAATCCTTTTATGCATCTTATTTTGCTTAGGACGACGGTAGCATTATAAGGTGATCCCTCTCCAAAATTTGAAGATAAAATTGTGTTCTCCCCAAGTGTGCACCGTTGTGAAAGTTCATCGTTTCGAAGCACCACATGATGATCGGGTGTGATAGACTCTACGTTCACATACAACGGGTGCAAGCCAGTTTTGCACATGCGGAACACTTGGGTTGAACTTGATGAGTCTAGCATGTACAGACATGGCCTCGGAACACAAGAGACCGAAAGGTCAAACATGAGTCATATAGTAGATATGATCAACATGGAGATGTTCACCATTGAAACCACCTCATCTCACGTGATGATCGGACTTGGGTTGGTGAATTTGGATCATGTTACACTCGGACCACTGGAGGGATGTCGATTTGAGTGGGAGTTCTTAAGTAATATGATTAATTGAACTCTTTATCATGAACAATAGTCTAAACTATTTTGCAAATTATGTTATAGATCATTGGCTCGCGCAGTAGCTCCCCTGAATTTCAATGCGTTCCTAGAGAAAGCTAAGCTGAAAGATGATGGAAGTAACTTTGTAGACTGGGCCCGTAATCTGAGGATTATCCTCACGGCTGCCCAAAAGGCTTATGTCCTTGATGCACCGCTTGGTGAGCAACCCCCTCCGGCGTCTGTGGACGTTATGAACGGCTGGCAGGCGCGTGTTGATGACTACTCAATAGTTCAGTGCGCCATGTTGTATGGCTTAGAACCGGGACTTCAAAGGCGTTTTGAACGTCATGGAGCATATGAGATGTTCCAGGAGTTGAAGTTTATTTTTGAGAAGAATGCCCGGATCAAGAGGTATGAGACCTCCGATAAGTTCTATGCTTGCAAGATGGGGGAGAACGGGTCTGTCAGTGAACACATACTCAAAATGTCTGGGTATTACAACCGTCTGGCTGAGTTGGGAGTTGTGCTCCCGCCAGAGGCAATCACTGACAGAGTTCTTCCATCGCTACCACCTAGCTACAAGAGCTTTGTGTTGAACTATAACATGGAAGGGATGAACAAGTCAGTCGCCGAGATGTTTGCGATGCTAAAAGTCGCTGAGTCAGACATCCAGAAGGAGCATCAAGTGTTGATGGTCAATAAAACCACTAGTTTCAAGAAGAATGGCAAGGGCAAGAAGGGAAACTCGAAGAAGAGTGGCAAACTAGTTGCCCCTCCCGTGAAGAAACCCAAGGCTGGGCCCAAGCCAGAAACTGAGTGCTTCTATTGCAAGGGAACTGGCCACTGGAAGCGGAATTGCCCCAAGTATCTGGCCGACAAGAAGGAGGCCAACGCCAAACAAGGTATATATGATATACATGTTATTGATGTGTACCTTACCAACTCTCGTTGTAGTGCCTGGGTATTTGATACTGGTGCGGTTGCTCACATTTGCAACTCAAAGCAGGAACTACGGAATAGACGGAGGCTGGCGAAGGACGAAGTGACGATGCGCGTGGGAAATGGTTCCAAGGTTGATGTGATCGCCGTCGGCATGCTCGCTCTTTGATTACCATCGGGATTAGTGATGAACCTGAATAATTGTTATTTAGTGCCTGCGTTGAGCATGAACATTATATCTCGATCTTGTTTAATGCGAGACGGTTACTCATTTAAATCAGAGAATAATGGTTGTTCTATTTATATGGGTAATATCTTTTATGGTCATGCACCCATTGTGAGGGGTTTATTCTTGTTGAATCTCGATAGTGATGATACACATGTTCATAACATTGATGCCAAAAGATGTAGAGTTGATAATGATAGTACCACTTTCTTGTGGCACTGCCGCTTAGGTCATATTGGTGTAAAACGCATGAAGAAACTCCATGCTGATGGACTTTTGGAGTCACTTGATTTTGAATCACTTGACACATGCGAACCATGCCTCATGGGCAAGATGACTAAGACCCCGTTCTCCGGAACAATGGAACGGGCAAGTGACTTGTTGGAAATCATACATACTGATGTGTGCGGTCCGATGAGCATTGAGGCGCGCGGTGGATATCGTTACTTTCTCACCTTCACCGACGATTTGAGTATATATGGGTATGTTTACTTAATGAAACACAAGTCTGAAACGTTTGAAAAGTTCAACAATTTCAGAGTGAAGTTGAGAATCATCGTAACAAGAAGATCAAATTCCTACGATCTGATCGAGGGGGAGAATATCTGAGTTATGAGTTTGGCAATCACTTAAGACAATGTGGAATTGTTTCACAGTTGACGCCACCTGGAACACCACAGCATAATGGTGTGTCCGAACGTCGTAATCGAACCTTATTAGATATGGTGCATTCTATGATGTCTCTTGCCGATCTGCCACTATCATTTTGGGGTTATGCGTTAGAGACAGCTGCATTCACTTTAAATAGGGCACCATCTAAGTCCGTTGAGACGACGCCGTATGAACTGTGGTTTGGCAAGAAACCAAAGTTGTCGTTTCTTAAAGTTTGGGGATGCGATGCTTATGTCAAAAAGCTTCAGCCAGAAAAGCTGGAACCCAAAGCGGACAAATGCGTCTTCATAGGATACCCAAAAGAGACGGTTGGGTATACCTTCTATCTCAGATCCGAAGGCAAAGGGTTTGTCGCTAAGAACGGGTCCTTTCTCGAGAAAGAGTTTCTCTCGAAAGAATTGAGTGGGAGGAAGATAGAACTTGATGAGGTTGTTGAACCTTTACTTCAACCAGAGAGTAGCACTGCGCAAAAAGATGTTTCTGTGGAACCTACGTCAGTTGAAGAGGAAGCTGCTGATGGTGATCATGAAGCCTCGGATCAAGTTACTATCGAACCTCGTAGGTCAACAAGGACACGTACTGCTCCTGAGTGGTACGGTAACCCTGTCTTAAAGGTCATGTTGTTGGACAACGATGAACCTACGAGCTATGGAGAAGCGATGGTGGGCCTGGATTCCGACAAATGGTTAGAGGCCATGAAATCCGAGATGGGATCCATGTATGAAAACAAAGTATGGACTTTGGAAGTATTACCTGAAGGGCGGAAGGCCATTCAGAATAAATGGATCTTCAAGAAGAAGACGGACGCGGACGGTAATGTCACCGTCTATAAAGCTCGACTTGTGGCAAAGGGTTTTTCACAAGTTCAAGGAGTTGACTACGACGAGACTTTCTCACCCGTAGCGATGCTTAAGTCTGTCAGAATCATGTTAGCAATAGCTGCATTTTTCGATTATGAAATTTGGCAAATGGATGTCAAAACAACGTTCCTTAACGGTTTCTTAAGGAAGAGTTATATATGATGCAACCAGAAGGTTTTGTCGATCCAGAGAATGCTGAGAAAGTTTGCAAACTCCAGCGATCCATTTATGGACTGGTGCAAGCGTCTCGGAGTTAGAATCTTCGCTTTGATGAGGTGATCAAAGCGTTTGGGTTTATACAAGTTTACGGAGAAGCTTGTATTTACAAGAAAGTGAGTGGGAGCTCTATAGCGTTTCTGATATTATATGTGGATGACATATTGCTGATTGGAAACAATATAGAACTTTTGGAAAGCATGAAGGAATATTTGAACAAGAGTTTTTCAATGAAGGACCTAGGAGAAGCTGCTTTCATATTAGGCATCAAAATCTATAGAGATAGATCAAGACGCTTAATAGGACTTTCACAGAGCACATACCTTGATAAAGTTTTGAAGAAGTTCAAAATGGATCAGTCCAAGAAGGGGTTCTTGCCTATCTTGCAAGGTGTGAAGTTGAGTAAGACTCAATGCCCAGCGACTACAGAGGATAGAGAAAAGATGAGTGTCATCCACTATGCTTCTGCCATAGGCTCTATCATGTATGCGATGCTGTGCACAAGACCAGATGTCAGCCTTGCCATAAGTATGGCCGGAAGGTTTCAAAGTGATCCAGGAGTGGAACACTGGACAACGGTCAAGAATATCCTTAAGTACCTAAAAAGGACTAAGGAAATGTTTCTCGTTTATGGAGGCGATCAAGAGCTCGTCGTAAAGGGTTATGTCGATGCAAGCTTTGACACTGATCCGGATGACTCTAAGTCTCAAACCGGATACGTATATGTTCTAAATGGGGGAGCGGTAACCTGGTGCAGTTCCAAGCAAAGTGTGGTAGCTGATTCTACATGCGAAGTGGAGTACATAGCTGCCTCGGAGGCGGCGAAGGAAGGTGTCTGGATGAAGCAGTTCATGACAGATCTTGGAGTTGTGCCCAGTGCACTAGACCCGATGACTCTGTTCTGTGACAACACTGGTGCCATTGCTCTAGCCAAGGAACCAAGGTTTCACAAGAGGACCAGACACATAAAGCGACGCTTCAATTCCATCCGCGATGCGATCAAGGAGGAGGACATAAACATTTGCAAAGTGCACACGGATCTGAATGTTGCAGATCCGTTAACTAAACCTCTTCCACGGGCAAAACATGATCAACACCAGAACTCTATGGGTGTTAGATTCATAACCATGTAATGCTAGATTATTGACTCTAGTGCAAGTGGGAGACTGTTGGAAATATGCCCTAGAGGCAATAATAAAATGGTTATTATTATATTTCTTATTCATGATAATCGTTTATTATCCATGCTATAATTGTATTGGTTGGAAACACAAATACATGTGTGGATACGTAGACAACAACATGTCCCTAGTGAGCCTCTATCGGACTAGCTCGTTGATCAAAGATGGCCATGGTTTCCTGGTCATAGACATGAGTTGTCATTTGATAACGGGATCACATCATTAGGAGAATGATGTGATGGACAAGACCCAAACTATGAACGTAGCATATGATCGTGTCAAGTTTATTGCTATCGTTTTTGCATGTCAAGTATCTGTTCCTATAACCATGAGATCATGCAACTCACTGACACCGGAGGAGTACCTTGTGTGTATCAAACGTCGCAACGTAACTGGGTGACTATAAAGATGCTCTACAGGTATCTCCGAGGGTGTCTGTTGAGTTGGCATGGATCAAGACTGGGATTTGTCACTCCATATGACGGTGAGGTATCTCAGGGCCCACTCGGTAATACAGCATCACAATAAGCTTGCAAGCAATGTGACTAAAGAGTTAGCCACGTGATCTTGTATTACGGAACGAGTAAAGAGACTTGCCGGTAACGAGATTGAACTAGGTATGGAGATACCGACGATCGAATCTCGGGCAAGTAACATACCGATGGACAAAGGGAACTGCATACGGGATTGACTGAATCCTAACATCGAGGTTCGACCGATAAAGATCTTCGTAGAATATGTAGGAACCAATATGGACATCCAGGTCCCGCTATTGGTTATTGACCGTGGAGGTGTCTCGGTCATGTCTGCATAGTTCTCGAACCCGCAGGGTCTACACACTTAACATTTGGTGACGATATAAGTATAGTCGAGTTGTTATGGTGGTAACCGAAGTTTGTTCGGAGTCCCGGATCAGATCCCGGACGTGACGAGGAACTCTGGAATGGTCTGGAGGTGAAGATTGATATATAGGACGAAGGGTATCGGAGTCCGGAAGTGTTCCGGGGTTACCGGGGTTTTCGCAGGAGAACCGAAAGGGGTTTCGGGGGCCCCGGCAAGTGTTGGGGGGCCTCATGGGCCAAGGGGAGGGAGCACACCAGCCCACTAAGGGGCTGTGCGCCCCCCTCACCCCATCTCACGATCACCAGAGGGGTGGGGCGCCCCCCTAGGGCTGCCTCCACCTGGCTTGGGGGGCAAGTCACCCTAGGGTTTCCCTAGGGGCGCCCCCATCTGTGGTAGCCGCCGGCCCCCCTAGGGGAAACCCTAGGGCGCCCCCTCCTCCTCCCTTCCCCCTATATATAGAGGGGTAGAGGGAAGGCAGCCGCACCCCATCTATGCCACGACGCTGCCCTCCCTCTCCCTCGTAGTTCCTCTCCTTCTCCGCTTGGCTTGGTGAAGCCCTGCTGAGATTGCTCCACCACCACCGCCGCCACGCCGTCGTGCTGCCGGAGGACTCGAACTACTACTTCACCATCTCTCGCTGGATCGAGGAGGTGAAGGCGTCATCAAGCCGTACGTGTGTTGAACGCGGAGGTGCCGTCCGTTCGGCACTTGATCGGGAATTCGTGGACGGATCGTGATTGGATCGCGAAGACGTTCGACTACATCAACCGCGTTTCTTAACGCTTCCGCTTAGCGATCTACAAGGGTATGTAGATGCAATCTCTCCTCTCGTAGATGTTCATCTCCTAGATTGATCTTGGTGAGCGTAGGAAATTTTTTGTTTCCCATGCAACGTTCCCCAACAGAGAGCACTATTGTCATACTTGTGCATTGGATGTAGCTAATATTGAGTGTGTTTCATGAATGGATCAACGATTGAGCATAATGGGCTAGGGATAAGTTTCTATAGCGTTGATATTTTGAAAGACATGGTTGCTTGTTAGTATACTTGAGTATTTATATCTTCATGTCAAACTATAGACTATTTGAGGATAGGAATATTAAATATGCAGAGACATTTAGTATGCAATGTTAAATTATAATTTTAGTGATTTGCTACAGTAGAGAATGTTAAGGTTTTGAGTTGATTTATACTAACTTATCTCACGAGTTCTTGTTGAGTTTTGTGTGGATGAAGTATTTAAGATTTAGGGAAACCGTGATATGAGAGGAATTAAGGAGACACAAAAACTCAAGCTTGGGGATGCCCAAGGCATCCCAATATAATATTTCAAGAAGTCTCAAGCATCTAAGTTTGGGGATGCCCCGGTAGGCATCCCACCTTTCTTCTTCAACAATTATCGGTTAGTATCGGTTGAGCATAAGTTTTTGCTTCTTCGCATGAGATGTGCTATTCTTGGAATGTCATTTTATTTTGTTTTGTTTGCTGTTTGAATAAAATACTTAAGATCTGAAATATTTTTAATGAGAGAGAGTCCTCACATAGCTACCTATTTGCTTAACTACTCATTTGATCTTCACTTATATCTTTTTGGAGTAGTTTGTCATTTACTCTTGTGCTTCACTTATATCCTATGAGTAAATTGTTGAATGAATTGAACATCATAAAGTTGAAATTATATGTGCTTCATATGCTTGTATCGTGCCTAGTAGTAGTTTCACATTGGGTTTAGAAAGTGAAATATATTGAAGCTTGACAATCACAATATTGGTCATACAAGCAATTCATGAATGATTAGTATAAGGAAGAGAACTTTCACATATAAATATATTATCTTGGACATCTTTTATGATTGTGAATACCCATTAATTATTTTCAAACTTGAGCAAATTAGTTGAAGTTGGACAAGGAAGACAACGTAATGAGTTATGTTTGGGTATATTTGCATAGAAGTTATATTGTTATGGATCCTCCAACATGTGGTGCTTGCTTAGGATCTTTTGCTAGCCAAAAATTCGTACTAAGTAGAGATACTACTTGTGCATCCAAAAACCCCTAAACCCAATTTCTTGCCATGAGTGTCTACCATATCTACCTATGGATTGAATAAGATCCTTCAAGTAAGTTGTCATCAGTGCAAAAAGCAATAAAAATTGCTCCTAAAATATGTATGATCTTTTATTGCAAGGGAAAATAAGCGTTGTACGAACTTGTGATGGTAAAGAAATAAAAGCGACGGACTGCATAATAAAGGTTGCTATCACAAGGGGCAATATAACGTGACGTTCCTTTGCATTAAGGGCTTGTGCATCCAAAAATAAAAAGCGCATGACAACCTCTACTTTCCTCTGCGAAGGGCCTATCTTTTACTTTATGTATTTACTTTTATGCAAGAGTCAATAGTATTACTTCTCATTTCAACCTTAATTATTCTCTAGTTGGCAAGCATCATGTGGTGGGGAAAGATCCCGGCACATATGGCCAGTCAAATATATTTGATCATGAATTATTATTGTTGACAATTATCTCTATGATAAATAAGTTGGGAGGCGAAACACTAAGCCCCTATCTTTCTCTGTGTTCGATGGATGCCATTTGTTCTAAAAATATGCTTTGAATACTAGCAATCATAGAAGACTATATGATAATTGAGTATGTGGAGCTCTTACTTAGACTTTGTTGAAGATAAGTTGAATTGCAATTGTTTGGTGACTAAGAACATAGGTTGTTAAGTTTCAAGAGATTGCATTGTTTGAACCATAACATGTGAATTGATTGCTACTTTATCATGATGAGTTTTATGAGAAAAAGTTGTTGTTATGATGCTAGAAAAAGTGATTGAAATTATCATTGATCAAACTTATGCACTATGCTAGCATTCACACTTCATAAATTATTTCTTTTATCATTTACCTACTCTAGGACGAGCAGGAATTAAGCTTGGGGATGCTGATACGTCTCCAACGTATCTATAATTTATGAAGTATTCATGCCATGTTTATTATAGTTTTGTATGATTTTGGTGCACTTTTATATGGCTTTTATATGATTTTATGGACTAACATATTGACCTAGTGCCCAGTGCCAGTTGCTATTTTCTGCTTGTTTTTGGTTTTCCAGAAAATCCATATCAAATGAAGTCCAAATGCAGCGAAACTTTTTGACGATTTTTTCTGGAAGGAAACAGACCCAGGAAGCTTTGGGGGAAGCAGAAGAAGAGCCACAGGGGCCCCATGAGCCACCTGGGCGCGCCTGCCCCCCAGGCGCGCCGTGGTGCCTCGTGGGCCCCCTGTGGCACCTCTTCGCGTGATTCCAACGCTGAAAAATCATATATATTCAGAAACCCCCGAAAGTTAACCTAGATGAGTTTTTACGCCGCCGCAAGCCTCTGTACCTCCACGATCTCATCTACATCCCTTTTTCGGCACCCTGCCGGAGGGGGGAAAGCATCATTGGAGGCCATCTTCATCATCCAGGTGGTCTCCATGACGAGGAGGGAGTAGTTCACCCTCGGGGCTGAGGATTTGTACCAGTAGCTATGTGTTTGATCTCTCTCTCGTGTTCTTGATTTGGCATGATCTTGATGTATCACGAGCTTTGTTAATATAGTTGGATCATATGGTGTTTCTTCCCTCTCTATCCTTGTTGTGATGAATCGAATCTTTTTCCTTTGAGGTTTCGTTATTGTCGGATTGAATATTTCAGATTTGAGAACACTTGATGTATGTCTTGCATATGAATACCCATGGTGACAATGGGGTATTATATTGATTCACTTGATATATGTTTTGGCACTCAACTCGCGGATTCCCGAGGTGACATTGGGGTAATCTATGCATAGGGGTTGATGCACGTTTTCATTATCTTTTCTCGGATAGAAACTTTGGGGTCCTCCTTGAAGTTCTTTGTGTGGATTGAATACTATGATTATGAAGTTGTTTGATGCATATCGTATAATCAACTCACGAATACTTGTGGTGACATTGGAGTATCTAGGTGACATTAGAGTTGGTTGATGTGTATCATATGGTGTTATTTTAGTACGAACTCTAGGGCTATTTGTGACAATTATAGGAATGGCTCAATAGATCGATCGGAAAGGATAACTTTGAGGTGGTTTCGTACCCTACAAACAATTTCTATCTTATGTTCTCCGCTAATAGGAACTTTGGAGTGATTCTTTATCGCACGTTGAGGGATTGTTATATGATCCAATTATATTAGCATTGTTGAGAGATTGCACTAGCGAAAGTATGAACCCTAGGCCTTGTTTTTCAGCATTGCAATACCGTTTATGCTCACTTTTGTTACTTGCTACCTTGCTGTTTTTTTATTGTTCACACTACAAAACCTATATCTACTATCCATACTACACTTGTATCACCATCTCTTCGCCGAATTAGTGCACCTATACAATTTACCATTGTATTGAGTGTGTTGGGGGCACAAGAGACTCTTTGTTATTTGGTTGCAGGGATGTTTGAGAGAGACCATCTTCAACCTACGCCTCCCACGGATTGATAAACCTTAGGTCATCTACTTGAGGGAAAATTGCTACTGTCCTACAAAACTCTGCGTTGGAGGCCCAATACGAGTCTACAAGAATAAGTTGTGTAGTAGACATCAAGCTCTTTTCTGGCGTCGTTGCCGGGGAGGTGAGTGCTTGAAGGTATATCTTTAGATCTTGCAATTAAATCTTTTAGTTTCTTGTTTTATCACTAGTTTGGCTTATAAAAGAAAACTACAAAAAAATGGAATTGAGGTTGGCTCATATTATTCATCTTTATAATGTCTTTCGTGAAAATGATGGAAAGGAAAATTGGGCTCAATTGATAGAAGAAGAATTCAATAAAAATTTTGGCATAAAATCTTTGAATGATGAGCATGATTGCAATGTTGCTAGTATGAATTCTATAAATATCCATGATGCTAATGATATGCAAAGCCATAAGCTTGGGGATGCTATGTTTGATGAAGATGATATTTTTAGTCCCCCAAGTTTTGATGAGAAAATTTATTATGATGAAAGTATGCCTCCTATTTATGATGATTATATTGATAAAAGTGGATTTAGAGAGGTCATGACTTGATTTAATGATGATTCCACTATTTTGGAAGAGGTTTCAATTGATTATGAAAACAAAGTTGCTATCTATGATGATTATTGTGATGACATGTATGCTATAAAGAATAATGATAAACATGAAATTTGTCATCATGATTTTAATTTTCAATTGAATTATGCCAATCAAGTATCACATTATAGTTATTTCATTGAATTTTCAATTGAATTCCACCACTATAAATTCTGTAAAATCGGGAAACCAGCAGAGGAGTCCACGAAATACTTTTTCCGCCGCTGCAAACTTCTGTTCTCGAGAGATCCCATCTGGAGGCCTTTTCCGGTACTCCGCCGGAGGGGGAATCGAACACGGAGGGGCTCTCCATCAACCTTGCTGCCCTTCCGATGTTGCGTGAGTAGTTTACCATAGACCTTCGGGTCCATAGTAGCTAGATGGCTTCTTCTCTCTTTTTGATCTTCAATACAATGTTCTCCTCGATGTTCTTGGAGTTCTATCCGATGTAATCACTTTTTGCGGTGTGTTTGTTGGGATCCGATGAATTGTGAGTTTATGATCAGATTATCCATGAATATTATTTGAGTCTTCTCTGAACTCTTTTATGCATGATTATTATAGCTTCGTATTTCTCTTCGATCTATTGATTTGGTTTGGCCAACTAGATTGATTTATCTTGCAATGGGAGAGGTGCTTTGTAATGGGTTCGATCTTGCGGTGCTCAATCCCAATGACAGAAAGGGACATGACACATATGTATCGTTGCTATTAAGGGTAAAAAGATGGGGTTTATTCATTTGTGAGTTTACTTTGTCTACATCATGTCATCTTGCTTAAGGCGTTACTCCGTTCTTTATGGACTTAATACACTAGATGCATGCTGGATAGCGGTCGATGTGTGGAGTAATAGTAGTAGATGCAGGCAGGAGTCGGTCTACTTGTCTCGGACGTGATGCCTATATACATGATCATTGCCTTGGATATCGTCATGATTATTTACTTTTCTATCAATTGCCCAACAGTAATTTGTTCACCCACCGTATGCTATTTTCATGAGAGAAGCCTCTAGTGAAAACTATGGCCCCCGGGTCTACTTCTATCATATATTAAAAATCCTAAAAATACCTTGCTGCACTTTTACTTTATTTATTTTATTTTATATTTTAGTTCAATCTATCTATCTATCACCATACAATTTAATCTTGCAATTAACCGCTAAGGGATTGACAACCCCTTGTAAGCGTTGGGTGCAAGGATTTGTTGTTTGTGTGCAGGTACTGTTAATAAGGTGTTGAGTGATTCTCCTACTGGATTGATAACCTTGGTTTCATAACTGAGGGAAATACTTATCTCTACTGTACTGCATCATCCCTTCCTCTTCGGGGAAAAACCAACGCAGATCACAAGTAGCACACACCATAGTCTTTGAGAGTTTGTGTCATCCATAGTAATTGAGCACAACATGATCCCGCGGCAATGTATTCCGCTTCGGCAGTAGATAACGATACCGAGTTTTGTTTCTTGGACGACCAAGACACAAGAGATCTACCAAGAAATTGACATGTACCCGAAGTGGATTTTCTATCAACCTTGTCTCCGGCATAGTCCGAATCGGAATAGCCAACAAGATCAAAAGATGATCCTTTGGGATACCAAATGCCAAAGTTTGGTTTATGTAACAAGTATTTCACAATTCTCTTCACTGCCTTAAGATGACACTCTTTTGGTGCCGCTTGGTATCATGCACACATGCACACACTTAGCATAATGTCGGGACGGGAGGCACATAGATATAGCAATGAACCAATCATAGATCGGTAAACCTTTTGATCAACCGGTTTGCCATCCTTGGTCAAGTCAAGATGTCCACTTGTGGGCATTGGAGTTTTCATACCTTTACTTTCTTGCATGTTGAACTTCTTGAATAAGTCCTTGGTATACTTTGTTTGACAAACAAAGGTGCCCTCCTTAGTTTGCTTGATTTGCAAACCAAGAAAGAATTTGAGTTCACACATCATAGACATCTCATACTTTTCCGACATCAACCTTCCAAACTTTTCACTAAAAGAGGGGTTAGTAGATCCAAATATAATGTCATCCACATAAATTTGACATACAAATAATTCTCCATTAACCCTCTTTGTAAACAAAGTTGAATCAATTTTCCCAATTTCAAAACCTTTTTCAAGAAGAAACTTTGTCAAGCATTTGTACCAAGCTCTAGGGGCTTGTTTAAAACCATAAAGAGCTTTACGAAGTTTGTAAACATGATTAGGTTTCTTGGGATTAACAAAGCCGGGAGGTTGTTTAAAATACACTTCCTCCTCAATTTCACCATTTAAGAAAGCACTTTTAATATCCATTTGGTAAAGAGTGATATCATGGTGATTGGCATAAGCAAGTAAAATGCGAATGGACTCAAGTCTAGCAACGGGGGCATAGGTCTCACCATAGTCCATACCTTCGACTTGTGTGTAACCCTGTGCTACGAGACGAGCCTTGTTGCGTATAACTTGTCCATCTTCATCTTGCTTATTCTGAAACACCCATTTGGTTCCAATAATGTTTTGCTCATCTTTAGGCTTTTCAACCAACGTGCATACTTGATTCCTCTCGAAGTTGTATAGTTCCTCATGCATTGCATTCACCCAATCGTGGTCCTTGAGAGCTTCTTCTACCTTCAAAGGTGCAACACTAGAGATGAATGAGTAATGCTCACAAAAGTTAGCTAAACGAGATTTAGAGCGAGTGATTCTCCGGGATTGGATATCTCTAAGTTTTTGTTCGACGGGATGATTCTTGTCAATTCTTGCTCTAACTCGAGGTAGCTTTTGCTTGGGTTGTGGTGAGGCTTACTCATCATCATCATCTTCTTCTTCGTTGTTGTTGTCGTTGTTCACTTGTGGAGGTGGAGAAGGAGGTTGAGATGCATCATCTTGCTGTACTTCCTTATTCCCTTCGTCTTGTCATGTTCCAGTTGTGGATGCCTCCATGTCAACTTGTTGTTCACCTTGACGTGAAGTTGGAGCTTCAAGTTGAATTGACGAAGTACTCTCCTTCACTTCCATGGGTCGAATCATGCCAATAGACAAGTCTTGGATTGCATCTAATGGTTCTTGATCTCCTACATCAATTGGCAGTTGCTCGACTTGCGAGCCGTTAGTCTCATCAAACTTCACATCTACCGTCTCTTCAACTTTTCGAGTGAAGTTGTTGTAGACACGGTAAGTGTGAGAGTTTGATCCGTAACCAAGTAGAAAACCTTCATGAGATTTAGGAGCAAACTTTGAATGGTGATGCTTATCAAGAATGTAACATTTTGAGCCAAATACTCGAAGGTATCCAACTTGTGGTTTGTTACCGGTGAGTAGTTCATACGCCGTTTTACCAAGAAGCTTGTGAAGATAGAGTCGATTTGTAGCATGACAAGCTGTTTCAACCGCTTTCGCCCAAAAGTGTTTTGGCGTCTTGTATGCATCAATCATTGTTCTTGCCATCTCAATAAGAGTCTGGTTCTTCCTCTCAACAACTCCATTTTGTTGAGGTGTGTACGTAGCCGAGAACTCATGTGAGATGCCTTCCTCATCAAGAAAGGTATCCACATTGGCGTTCTTGAACTCCGTTCCGTTGTCACTCTGAACCTTCTTGATCCTCACTTCAAATTGATTTTGGGCCTTTCTTGTGAAGTTCTTGAAGATCTTTTGTACCTGCGATTTGTCATCGAGAAAGAACACCCACGTAAATCTGGAAAAATCATCAACGATGACCAAACCGAAAGAGTTACCACCAAGACTCTTATAAGAGTTGGGACCAAAAAGATCCATATGAAGTAGCTCGAGTGGTCTCCTTGTGGTCATAATGTTCTTCACGGGATGACTTCCTCCAACTTGTTTTCCTGCTTGACAAGCACTACAAAGTCAATCCTTATCAAATATAACATCTTTCACACCAAGAATGTGATCTCCTTTAACAAGTTTATCAAGATTACGCATACCAACATGTCCAAGTATCCTATGCCATAACCAACCTTTAGAAGATTTAGCAATTAAACATGTACAAGGTTGGACTCTCTTAGTGAAATCAACAATGTATATATCAACTCTACGAATGCCGGTAAAGACCATATTATGATTATCTCGACGAAACACTTGGCAATCTACTTCGGTAAATAGAACATTGAAACCAAAATCGGCTAGTCTAGATACGGAAAGAAGATTGTAGCCAAGAGATTCAACAAGCATAACATTTTGTATGGAGCTATCATTGGATATGGCCACCTTACCAAGGCCAAGTACCTTACCCTTGGAGTTGTCTCCAAAAGTCACATACTTGCGTGGACCATCATTTTTTGCAAGCTCACGAAACATGTCTCTATCTCCGGTCATGTGATCGGTACATCCACTATCAAGAATCCACTCTTTTCCTCCGGCCATGTAATCTCGAAGATTTGCCATAAGACTAAGATTCCTCATGGTCTTCTCAAATTCTTCGTCCTCATCATAATAGCCATGCTCAACATCATCATCATCATCAACATGTATATGATCATCACCTAGGGCAATGAATTCATTAGTTTCATGATCATGACAATGTTCAAGTTTATGAATTCTAATAGCTTCTGTGATAATGTTACTAATAGTTCTAACATCTCCTTTAGCACGCATAAGATCACGAAGCTCAAACAAGCAATCATCAAAGTTAGGATCACTAGGACTCATCTTGTGAAAATCAATAGTTTTATGAAGAATCTCATCAAGATTCTTTAAAGAGTAATTGGGATATCGCTTTTCCAAGTCTCTCCAAAGAGTATAGGCACACTCAAAGTTTTGCATACAACCAAGCACAATTTTAGGTAATCCTCTAATGATAAGATTGATGGTTCTAAGATTACGAAGCATGTCAATTTCCTCTTCATGAGTGGGATGCAAGGGATCAATAGGGGGCACATAAGGATTATGAATATACTTGCTCAAGTTAAATTCATCAAAGATATCAAGCATCTCATCCTTCCAAAAGTTGTAATACTCCCCATTGAGAATAGACACTCTACGTCTAATACTCCCCAAAGTAGACACATCCATCTCCCTCCAATGGTGATTAAACCAAAGCTATGGAGACCAAAGCTCTGATACCAATTGTTGGGTCGAGGAGATAGGTCTAGAGGGGGGTGAATAGACCCTTAACCAACCAAAGGTGCAGATTTTTGGTTCACTTGAAATTTAGGCAGATTTTGGCACAATTTAAGATGACACCAAGACTTCCTACACATGCATATCTAGAGATTGAGTAGCGGAAATAGTAAAGCATGCAAGTGTACGGAAAGTAAAGGGGTAGAGTATGGAAGATCAAACGCAATGAAGACACAGTGGTTTTTGGCGTGGTTCCGATAGGTGGTGCTATCGTACGTCCACGTTGATGGAAACTTCAACCCATGAAGGGTAACGGCTGCGCGAGTCCATGGAGGGCTCCACCCACGAAGGGTCCATGAAGAAGCAACCTTGTCTATTCCACCATGGCTTACGTCCACGAAGGACTGGCCTCACTCGGGATAGATATTCACGAAGTAGGCGATCTCCTTGCCCTTACAAACTCCTTGGTTCAACTCCACATGATCTTGGAGGGAGGCTCCCAAGTGACACCTAACCAATCTAGGAGGCACCACTCTCCAAAAGATAATAGATGGTGTGTTGATGATGAACTCCTTGCTCTTGTGCTTCAAATGATAGTCTCCCCAACACTCAAACACTCTCTCACAGATTTGGCTATGGTGGAAGAAAGATTTGAGTGGAAAGCAACTTGGGAAAGCTAGAAATCAAGGTTCAAATGGTAGGATTGGAATATCTTGATCTCAACACATGAGTAGGTGGTTCTCTCTCAGAAAATGTATGGTGGAAATGTAGGCACGTTCTGATGGCTCTCTTACTTGGTAAGAGGGTGGTGGAGGGGTATATATAGCCTCCACACGAAATCCAACCGTTACACACTCTTGACCAAACTCGGTGGCACCGATTTGAAATCTCGGTGAGACCGACCTGTGCAAATGATATGAACGTTTGAAGTTTCGGTGGGACCGACTGGGAACAACTCGGAGCGACCGATGTGCAATGGTAGGGCAAACCTCGTTTCGGTGGCACCGATTGCAACATCTCGGTGAGACCAAAATAATTGCAACAGGCAATAGAAAGTTGGTCTAGCCATCTCGGTGACACCGATTGCATACTCGGTTAGACCGAAATAATTGCAATAGGCAACAGAGAGTTGGCCAGACCATCTCGGTGAGACCGAGATCCATATCGGTGGATCCGATTTGTTAGGGTTTGGCTTGTGGCACTGTCTTGCTGAACTCGGTGGGTCCGGATGGATAGGATTCGGTGGAACCGAGTTAGACTTTGGAACTTTGGACATGTTTGGATAGAGAAAGTGGCTGAGGGTTTTGGAGCAATATCACTAAGCACTTGAGCAAATAGATCATTATCAAAACCTCATCCCCTTTTAATAGTATTGGATTTTCTATGGACTCAATGTGATCTTGGATCACTAAACCAAAATGAAGAGTCTTGAGCTTTTGCCAATGTATGTCTTTAGCATTTTGAAGGGTTCCACATCTTCTTGTCCTTGCCACGCCATTGTTGAACTTATCTGAAAATCACTAGATAGAGGCATTAGTCCAACAACATGTATCTTGGCGTGAATTACCAAAAGCACCGAGGGAGCAAATGTGCTTTCAGCGGTGAAGGATCAACGCGAGGAGCGCGGCCTCGTGTTCGACTGGCACTCTCGCGCGTGACCGGCGTGCGGCCAGCGCCTCCCCCGCCGTCGTCCTCTCCCTCGCCCGCTGCCGCTCGTGCCTCGGACTCAGGTCTCCTCGTGCGCACCGGCGCCGCCGTGGGCATGAGGACCCAGCGGTGCCTGGGTACCACTTCCGGAGTAGATGGAACCTGCATTTGTGGTGGTGGGTGGCGTACCTGAAGGATATCAGGAGCGGAGCGGCCGGAGCTGCGTGACAGGCGGGACAGGCCATCGGCGCAGCCACTGCGTCGACGGGCTACGGGCGCTGAGGAAGTGGAGCTGCCGCTACCGGTGCCGGCTTGGTCGAGCCGCGACCTCTTCCACATCCTCGGGCTCCGCGTCACGCAGCAGGCTCGGCCAGTCGTCGGAGCCACCAGATTCTCGACCGGAGCTAACGCTGTTTCCGTCTCGGGCCATCGATTCGGATCGGAGGGGATTGGAAGTGCAGTGGATGGAGAAGGGAGTGAAGTGGAGTTCAGATTGACTGCTGTCTAGAGTTTTCCGGATGGGGATATTTGTGGGGCATGGGTGGGCCAGGCTAGGCCAAGTCGACGTGACGGACGCGCCCGGGCCGCCCCATATCCTCCTACATTTGGGCTGGATATGAGGGGCGCTGGACAGCCCGGGCGTTTGAGGCCGGTTTAAGGTACCCAGTGGGATCGGGGTTTTTTCGACCGGTCATTGACTGGGGCGTCCGCCCGGGCGTTTGGGGACGGTTTGTGTGCCCGGCTGTAGATGCTCTTATTGCCGGAAGTTATTGCGCATCTAGATGTGACCTAGTTATTGCGCATCTAAATGACTCAATCAAACATAAAATAAAAAGAAAAAAACAAAATACCCACACAAATCACCGCGTAAAATCAATGACATAGAAATTGAACGTGCAATACTTAAGGCACATCTAGATGTTTTTTATATACATGTTTAAACATTTTTTTCTAATACATGTTAACTATTTTTCAAACACGTGTTGAATATTTTTTTTGGAGGGTACAAAACATTTTACTAAAATTACCCATTTTTTTAAAACATTGTATGAACATTTTAAAAAAAATGACCCAAACATAGTTTTGAAAGGTGTGAACATTTTCTTAAATTCTACATACATTTCTTTGAACGGTACGAAACAATTTTTAAAAATTAAACAATTTTTTGTTGTATAAATATTTTTTAAGAAAATTCACAAACATATTTTTGATTCATGTGAACATTGTCTTAAATGTCACGTACTACATTTTTTTGAATTGTAATTTCTTTTAGAGAAAACTATGTGAGCATTTTTTTTTTACATTGTATAAATATTTTTTATGTGTCATGAAGATTTTTTTCAAAATGCATGAACATTTTTTTAGTTGTATCAATATTTTTTGAAATTACATTAGAAAAAATTTACACTAACAGTTTGCAATTTTTTGTTGAATATATTTTATAACTTGAGTAAATTAAGTTTTGAAACACATGTATTTAGAATATTTCAAATATATAGCAGAAATAGAAAATATAAACAAAAGTAATTAGTCAAGTATGTCTGGATTCGGTCGGTGGTTGTCTTTGGTGGATCCGCTCGGATCCGGTCTTTGTTCGTCTACGTAAGTATGTCTTCAGGTTGGATCCTTCTGATCTACGCTTCTTTTCATCGGCGACGGTACTGTTCTGGTGCGCTAGTTCTATGGAGTCTTAGCACGACGACTTTCCGACTGTCTATTACAACAGGTTTTGCCCGGCTCCGGCGAGGGAGGGGATGACGGCGGCGCGCCTTCGGCTCACTTCAGTGATTGTAGTCGTCGCTGGGTGCTCTACGAATCTGGATGTAATTTTTGTAATTTCTGGTGTTCGTTGTACTGCCATGATTGATGATGAATAGATCGGAAGTTTTAGCCGAAAAAAAGACATGCGTCACAATGGGGGGCCGAGGGCATCATACCTTTTCTTGCAGGTGACGTATACTATCTATCTATCGTGCTGTTTTCGTTGGCTCCTCGCGCTCATCGGCACATGCCCCAGCCCCAAACCACATGTAGTTTACGAACTTCACCTTCACCAAGAAGCATGCGCCGGCCTGAGAACTGAGATTCATATAACCATAGCGTTTGCTTTGATTTCAAACTGGAAAGTAGCCAAGCGAACTCATGCGCCGGCCTGAGAACTGAGATTCATATAACCATAGCGTTTGCTTTGATTTCAAACTGGAAAGTAGCCAAGAGAACTCGTAAATAGGTAGAGTTTCTCTCGTTTTTTTCATTTCCTTCAATGAATTAATAAACACGTGTATGTAGCTATTTGTAGTTGCTGACAAAATTAAAGTTGGGGGACTGTTGGGGGACTGTTGAGACCGCTTCGTCCCAACCGCTCCCGCCAGCGGCTGGGCGAAGCCCTGCGCGCCGCCGGCCCTAGTCCTCATCTCGCCTCCACTCCCCCTCGCCGCCGCCGGAGGGCACGGCCGGGCAAAGCCCGGTCCGCGTCGGCGGCGGCGGGGCTCTCCTTCCTCCTCGCTTGGCGGCGTGCGGTGTGGGACGCGGTGGTCAGCGGGGGCGCAGCGGCGGCGAGACGCGCGGGTGCGCTGGCGGCGTGGGCGCGCGTCTTTGCTGCGGTGGCTGCGCGGGGGGCTGGTGGTGCGTGCCTGCGTGAGGCGGCGGTGGGCGGCTTCTCGATCCAGATCTAGATCGAGGACGACTCCGGCCGGCTGCACGTGGGCGGCGCGGGCCGTGGCGGCGGGGGATGCGGCGGCGGGTGGTTCGGTGGTTGCGGCTACAGCCTGGCGGGAGCGCGTAGGGGGCGAGGGGCGACGGCAGCGGGGCCGCATGTGGGCTGCTCGCCGGTGCTGGTTTATGGCTGGCTTGGCTGGCAGCTCGCGGCCATGGTGGCCATGGCGGCCTGATCTGGATCGGCCAGATCCGGCGCCTGGCACTGCGGTTGGCCCGGGGCTGTCACCGGCTGCGGTGGCTACCCCTGGTGTGGGCTTTGCTCTGCTCCAGGTCTGCCGGAGCTATGGTGGGTGCTAGGTGGGGGCACCGGTCGGCGGCATGGTGACGGCAGCTTTGGCGGCGGCATGCGGCGGCGGGGTGCGAGTGGTGGTGGCTCCTCCCTTCTCCTGGGTCCGGGCCAAAGGCGCGGGCTTTCGCGCGGAGAGGGCCAGGACCTGGGGCTCGTGCTCGGGCGGACCAGTTTGAGGCCCGAGACGAGTCGGAGCTTCCGCTCCGAGTAGGCGATGGTGGGCGCGGTCCGGGGAGTGCTCGTTGGTGGTGGTCGGATTTGCGGTGCGTCGGTGCGCGGATCGATGCCGGTGGCCATGGACATGGCATCGAGTAAACTCGCCTGGCTAGGGGCTGGTTCATCGGCGGCCGTCGGGAGTCTTAGAGTCGTGTCCCCCCCAGTCCACCTGGCACTGGCTGGGGACGCAGGTGCGGGTACCTCCTACGGTGGAGGCGCCTACCCAGACTCAGAGACTGATGCCGGGCTAGGAGTCGATGGACTGTCGTCGCTCCTCCTACCGTGGTTGTGTGCGTGGTAACGTGGGCGGCGCATGGTATCTCGCGACAGGGACGCCGGGGCGGCGGCCCCGGATGGCGGGCCGCATTGTCGCTCTTCGGCGGGCATCATTGTGGTGGTGGTGGCTCCTCTCCCGGGTTGTGTGGGCAACGGGAGGGGTGGCGATGGGTAGCTCGGACGTGCCCTGTCTTCGGTGGGGTGGCGTTCTGATCCAAATTTGGGGTGCTGACTTCGCCGCGCTCTTCTTGGCGGCCTCAAGGGGGCACGGGTGAGTTGCCGGGCGAAAGCTCTGTGCCATGGCACCGACGACGGCGACACCCGTGGGTGCCGTGCTCTTTCTGAAGACGTCGTTGTGGTTCTTCTCCTCGTGCCCGGGTTCCGGGTGAAGACCTCTGTCCGTATGGACTCAGCAGCGGTGACGCTCTGCGCCGTTTTCCCTCTTGGGGGCATTGTCGTGGAGCTTAGGCGTGCTAGGTCGTAGCATGGGGTGTTTAGTGCTTCTGGTGCTTGTAGCTGGTAGCGTAGTCGCGTGCATCTGCGTTTGCCGGATATCTTAGGATCGGCTTTGTAAAAGGGCTACCTCACCATCTTGTATCGTTCGACCGTGTACTTCTTTGGTTGTTGCTTTATATATAAAGCGGGACGAAAGCCTGTTTCGAGATAAAATTAAAGTACGTCAAAATCGCTCTCTGGCAGTTACATGGTCAAAAGTACAGCGGGTACTGGTGGGGGTAGTAGGAGCTGGGCAGGTAGAAGTAGTACGGCGGCGGGTGCACAGGCTCGGGCACGGCCGGCTTCGGGTCATCCTTCTTCTCCTCCGGCTTCTTCACCTCCTACACCTTGATGATTTGGGCGTGGCCGAGCTTCTTGCGGAGGCAGCTGACGAGGTACACCGGGTCGAAGCCGTCGCCGACCACCTCCAGCTGGTCCCTCGCGTCGCCGGTTATCCCCATGGACGTCACCCCGGCTGCTCTGGCGGCCAGCGTCAGTGCTTTGGACCGTCTCTTGTCGCACGACATGCTCAACTGGATGACAATCTTTTGCTGCAACAAGGAGAAAAACCATGGATCAATCGTATGCTCCAGCTTCAGAGTAATGTATCGATTGCTCAAAATTAAGCAAAGCAACCCGAGAAGTGAACAAAAAGTAGGAGAAGAAACTGAATAGGCTTCCTCACCTTATTGCTTGCTGCTGGGTTGTTAGATGCCTAGCTGCCAAGGAGAGACAGAAACTCGGGAAATGGAGCGAGGCTAGATTGGTTTGGCAGTTATACTGATCGATCTTCGGCAGATGCAAGTGTCTAGCCTGTGATGATTTGGCGAAGGGGATAGCCGCCTTATATACACGCACGCAGTGGCAGTGGGCAGCGGAGAAGTAGAGCTATGTCAGTATCAGGAGCGATCCCAACGCACTATCTCGCGACTTGTAAGAAGATTCGTAGCAGCAGCGGTGGCAGCAGTTGAGCTCTCAGACTGGACAAGTAGCTAGCCATGCATGTAAACGCGTCCTCATCACAAGGACTGAGTTGAATTTTCCCGATCGGCAGGCTACCCATGGAGAGACAGTAGACAATGACTTGTGACGAGATCTGCCCAACTGTGTCACCAGTTGGCCATGTTGGATGCTCCAACGAAGACGCGGCTGCGGACAAAACTACGTAGACCGAGTCGATCGGTTAGTGAACATATCAGCGTGAAACGGGACAAAATTGGCGTGGATACAATAGCAGCTCAAGTTCAACCGATCGGCGGTCCTCGATCAGCTCAATCAACAATAATTTTGTCTCAGGAACACGCGGGAGGAGAGGGGGCTCACACGGTCACACCCAACTTTTCCACAACTGCACGCAATTAATAAGCAATTCTTCTGATTTTTCGAGAAAAGAGAGTGTTGCAATGCTACTTGTAGGGAGGGGGGAGTATCTCGCATGTATTGTATGATAGCATAATATTATAAGTTGGTGTTTAGGATATTTCATTTATTACCTTGTATAACACATAGTAACACATTTTTTGTTTCCAATTGGGGTTGCTACCTGTGCAGATCCACATGCACGAGCGGTTTTAACATGGGCCATCTTATCTCTTCTTACCTCATGGAAGGTAAGAATATATAACAAATCTGAGCCATTTATTTAATTAAGTAGTGGGCATGAGTAAATCGCCCGTGGTAATTAATTGGTTCTAGCCCGTCACCATCTCCCATCTAAATCTCTCCTGAGTGCTCATCTAAATCTCTTTCTCCACTTCTCCTTCTCCATGGCTCCGGGCACAAATATCAGACTTTATGCCTTGGAAATGAGCACAGATGGTTATCTGCCATCAAAATCTTGGTCGTTATGGAGGATCTGGCATTTTTATTCGCGACTGTGCCACCCATTTGTCATGGATGTGGGGGACTCATGTTGTTTCCCTTGTGTCGTGTAGTGGTCTGAGGGCTAGCTATGGTTTTTGTGACGTCGGGCAACTTTTAGTCGACGTTCTTGGCCAGCCGGTAGGGTGCACCGATTGAGATGGTATGCATATATGATTCTCATCATGTTTTCTCAGTGGTAGTTCACTTCCAATTTTGATGACCCTTTTACGGTTTTGTATTTAGCCTTCTACTGTAAGTATGCCTGAAAAAATTGCTGAGCTCTGTGACGAGTTGAATGACAACCAAATGAAATTTGTTCATGAGACGGAGACCGGGTGCTCGAGTAGCACCACCATCGTCATCACTCATGTGTTGTCACCAGCATTTTCCACGATCCCAACAGCTACATGTGATGTTAGACCGCCGCTACATAACCATCCCTCTGCGTCAAGTTGTCATCCGTAATTTGCCACCAGATCTGAAGAGACGGGCCCTCACAAAGACCATTCGATGGCCATGACATTCCGCAACGAGTCTGCCGCCGCCTGCCGGAGTGGTCACCACAAGGACCGACACCGCTCGCGGAGCACACACCACGGACTACCACCTCGCTGGAGAGAGCTCTACCCAGACGCATCGGTCCTGGTGCCGATATGTGGCCGAAGTTGGAGCACGAAAGGTTGATCACGACCGCCAACGTACGCCCGCGCGGAGCACAGCCGCCGCTAGATCAGGAGCGCACAGACCAAATCGGCGCCGCGTCTCCTGACCGAAGCACTGTGTCGCCCCGAGCATGCCCGCCTGAGCCGGCGCGAGAATCCGGCGAGGGGCCCAACCATCGAACGGGCCAAGCAGATGCAGCCGCTGCTACAGCCACTGTGCCATGACAGGTGGAGAGCCAGCTGGCCAGCCCGCAGGCATCCACGGCAGCCCGAAGGAAGTGGCCTCGAACTAGCCCGTGCAGTCACACGCACGAAGAGGCTCGCCGTCATCCGTAGCCACCCCAAATCCGACCGACGGCGCAACCCCTGCACCGGCTATGCCTAGCGTAACCACGCCCCGGCCGTCACCAAGATGCAGAAGACCGCCCCGATGCTGTGCCCCACACCACACCCGAAGGGAACTAGAGCCCCGCCGCCACCTTCCTCGGGGCCGACCAAAGCTTCACTGGTGGGCGCCCTCCGACGGTGGCGAGATGAGGTACGAGAGGACAAACTGGCGGCGCAAGGGTTGTTTCCCCCGAGTCGCCGGAGGAAGGTGACGCGGAGGCGAGTTTTCTCGATCCGGTTTTTCCGGGTGAGTCCTTGCAAAAATATCAAAGGAACAACAATTTAAAGCACGGTTAAACAATACATATTTGTATCAAATATATCAATCCTATGGTAGAATAGACGGTTATCAAATTTATAAGATATCGTGGCTGAGTATCAACTTTTAGGAAGACCTCAATGATTCATAAGGTGACCTATTTCTATGGCCAGGTGGTGTGAACGATATGAGCGACCCGGTCCGGTCTCGCCATGTAAGGGCCAGTTCTTTTGTAGCTTATTTTGGGCTTCTAGAATAAGCTGCCCCTCACTTAAATTTTATTTTAGAAGCCTACTAGTTGACCTTTAATTAGTAGGCTTCTAAAATAAAATTTTAGTTTGGGCTTCTAATATAAGATGGGTAGAGGGTAGCTTATTTCCACAGCTCCAAATAAGCTAAAAAAAACTGGCCCTAAAGCTCGTTCACAGGTCATACATTGACGTCTGACCTAATGAATCATGTTAAACAAATTCCCGCAAAAAAGTAAAAGTGGAATCAAATCAAATTAAATAATCATTTAGAGCACGTAACCTGGATCTGGATGCATGCATCTACAAATATACTGGCCGTGTGTATTTTCAACAACTGAACCTACGAAAGTAATCGTGGCGTTGTCAAAGCGGACCTTTCTTGGACTCCTGGGCGGGTATTTAGTTGGTAGTCAAACCTACGAAATAATCAAAAATATGCCGACCATACAGAACTCGGCCGTAGCTAGCTAGTCCGGAAAGCTGATGGGTCCAGAGACGTTGTACCATGCAACATGAGTCGTACGTACGTGCACGGTCAGTTTAGCGATCAACAGGACCATGTTCTCGCTATTGTATATGCAGGTCTGGTACGTGATAAATACTTATATATTAAGCGTCCTGTTCTTGTTAGGATGCGCCTCTCCTCCCCTGTTAGGTTCTTGCCATCGGTTTGACTCAAGTGGTAATCAGATCGGCACGTGCGCAAGCAAGCGCAAGGTCACATGGTACGTACGAACTTGCCGAAGAGGCAGACGCGTGAGAAAACTAAGATATGCGTTTGGTTTTTGCCTATTTTCAACTCGAACCTTTCATATTTTCTCCAACGAAGTAATAAGCTCACGAATGGTGTGGGGTCAGCGCAAACAGAGCCAATTCGCTCTGCAGTTCCAAGTCCCGAATGAAGCTATCATCGCGCCAAAGCTTCCCGTCTGCTCGCCAATGAGGAACGCCGTCGCCACAATTTCCACAACGGAAGATGCTATCGCGCACGGGCTGTCATCTAAAGGAGGAGGACTCGAAGTACTTCCCCGCGGTAGCTATGTCTGGCTTAGAGCATCTACAGCCATGAACAACAAATTCGGGCCCTCAAATGTTAGCTTCCACAGCCGCGTCCCTCGTATCCGAAATCCCAAAAATGCAATCCATGCAACGCTACATATAAACACGATCAACATACACTTTATCATATGACCATTTCAACGCCGGACAAAAGGACCATAGTTCATCGACGGACACTGCAAATCCATACTACAAACTACTTAAAACATAGATAAAGCATAAATAAAACGGGGAAGGGTGGAGGAAATCACCATTTCCTCGCCAGCCCCTTCCCCTTTCGGTCATCGGCGCGGTTGTGCCCCTCTTTCATGTAGGTGTCGGCGTGCGGCGGTGCGTCGTCGTCAGAGCTGGAGGTGGAGCCGTCCGTCAGGTCGGAGTCCTCGGAGCACGCTTGCCCCGAGAGCCTCTGGATCAGTCGGTCCTACTCCTTCGCATGGCAGGTTGCCTTCACCTTGGCCGCCGCCTCCTTGTTTGCCTCGCGCTCCGACAACTCGATGGAGTCGGAGCGCCTTGGCATTCATGCGGTGGAGGTGTCGCGCATCCGACACCGCCGTCATGAGAGAGCGGTGGAGGACCAACGCGAGGAGCGCGGCCTCGGGATCGACCGACACTCTCGCGCGTGGCTGGCGTGCGGTCAGCGCGTACCCTGCTCTCGTCGTCTCCCTCGCCCACTGCAGCTCGCGGCGGGCTGCTCGTGCCTCGGACTCGGGCGTCTTCCTGTGCGCCGGCGCCACCATGGGCACGAGGACCCAACGGTGCCTGGGTACCACTTCCGGAGTAGATGGAACCCGCATTGGTGGTGGTGGGCGGCATACCTGAAGGACATCCGGAGCGGAGCGGCCGGAGCTGCGCGACAGGGGGCATGGCCGACGACGTCACTGGCGCCGCGTCGACGGGCTACAGGCGCTGAGAAAGAGGAGCCGCCTTGGTCGAGCCGCGACCACCTCAACGCTATGCGGAGGGCGACCTCCTCCACATCGTCGGGCTCCGCATCGCGGAGCAGGCTCGACCAGTCGGAGGAGCTGCCAGATTCTTCACCGGAGCCAGCGTTGTTTCCATCGCCGGCCATCGATTCGGATCGGAGGGGATTGGAAGTGGAGTGGATGGAGAGGGGGGTGAAGTGGAGTGCAGATTGACTGATGTCTAGGGTTTTCCGGATGGGGATATTTGTGGGGCACGGGTGGGCCAGTGCGTTTAAGGCCGGTTTAAGGCGGCCAGTGGGGTTGGATTTTTTTCGACCGGTCAGTGACCGGGTCGTCCGCTCGGGCGTTTGGAGACGGTTTGGGTGCCCGGTTGTAGATGCTCTTATTGCCGGAAGTTGCTTCGCCTTGCATGTGTAGTTGGCTACGTCTATGGCACATCTAGATGTGCCCTAGTTATTGCACGTTAAAGTGGCTCAATCAAATATAAAAACAAAATACTCACACGAATCTCCACGTAAAATCAATGACATAGAAATTAGGTGTGCAATACTTGGGGCATATATAGATGTTCTTTAGATACAGGTTTAAACATTTTTTTCTAATACATGTTAAATATTTTTCAAACACGTGTTGAATATTTTCTTAGGGTACAAAACATTTTACTAAAATTACCCAATCTTTTTAAACATTGTATGAACATTTTTTAAAAATGATCCACACATAGTTTTGAAAGGTGTGAACATTTTTTAACATTCTACATACATTTCCTTGAACGGTACAAAACAATTTTTAAAAATTGAATGATTTTTTGTTGTATAAATATTTTTAAAAAATCACAAACATATTTTTGATTCATGTGAACATTTTCTTAAATGTCACATACATTTTTTTGAATTGTAATTTTTTTTAGAAAATACTGCATGACCTTTTTTTTCTTTAGATTTTTTTTCAAAATGCATGAACATTTTTTTAGTTGTATCAATATTTTTTTGAAATTACAATAAAAAAATGTTTACACTAACAGTTTGCAATTGTGTGTTATGTATTTTAAAACATGAGTAAATTATGTTTTGAAACACATGTATTTAGAATATTTCAGAAATATAGCACAAATAGAAACTATAAACAAAAGTAAAAAAAAAGTCGCTACCGGGTCAGCCCATAGCAACCCTAGGCGCCCCCTAAGGCGAGGCCTACTTCGGTCTTGCTGTAAGAGAGACAAAGCGTTGCCCTGTGATCCTTCCTCTCTTGAAGGAAGATGACAGAGGGCTTCTTAATTACCCACGTGACTTACAAACCACAGGGCTACATCCCACGAGCACAACCCACAAGCCCATAGTTGCTAGTGCAAACGTCTAGCCAGGTAGGAGATGTCTCTTAGTGGCTCACTTTCTCGATGTTATTTATTACTAGTAATCATGTACATGCAATGCACGTTAATATTGAGTTAATGTATTAATTGCATTAAAAAATATTATTCGATAAGGTAATGGCATCTTGATGGATAAGATATTAGTGGCATGTGGATAGACGAAGAAAACCAGGCCATTCTGAGAACATTGAATGGAAAAGGGCCACTCAATTGTTGTGATATCATTGAATTTTTTTTTCTTAAACAGAGACAAAAGGTTTGCCTCATCCAATAATTAAGAGAGAATAGTGTGTATTACAAGGTTCTAGCCTCCTTATTACAAATATCATTACTCTCGCGTCATGATGGTTCTCAGTTTTTTCGCCCCCGCGGACACCCATGGCTTCGTGTCGTTCTTGATGTTTGCAAGTAAGATCGTCGGTGGAGCACTCATGTGATGGAAAACTCTAACATTTCTCTCATCCCATATAGTCCATGAGGTAAGCATGGTGAGCAATGTCATAGCCTTTCTATCTAGGACAGAAGTGTCCGACAAATCACCCACCAATCTTTGATTGAACGCTTCAAGTGCCAAGTGGAGGCGCTAAAGCTTTCAATTTGCAACCAATTCTTGATCATGTTCCTATGAAATCGCTCCAGGCCTTCTCACGATGTAGTGGAGACAACCATTGCACGCGGTGCTATGTTTATTCATATATTTTGAGAATAGATGCAGATATGAAACTATACTTGACAGTGCACATCTTATTCAGTTCTTACGGGGCCGTGGTTATATATATGGATCGACTCGAATTATCACCCATTCATATGATTAGAGGACATGCGTCAAAGGAGCGCTTGAAAATTAGCGTCTAGCGTTGTAACAAACAGAAGAGATGGCAAGGGTTTCTGCCTCCCGTCGGCGCCGTCGCCGATCTGCCTCGTCTCCTGTGGCTTTAAGGCCATAGAGGCGCGGTGGATCCCGGCCCTTGCCGGCGGGAGGGCACCGTTTTTTTTTTTTTTTTTTAGTTTTGCTAGGGTTTGTGTCCTGCTCAGAAAGACGAGACGACGCCAGCTCCCTAAAGATGAAATAAGGTTCTCCCCGCCTAGCCCCTGTTCCGGTGGTGTGTCTAGCATCGTCGGAGAGCGTGTGTAGGTGTGTCTCTGGCGAATCTCGCGGGATTCTGTCGGTGGTTGTCTTTGGTGGATCCGCTCGGATCCGGTCTTTGTTCGTCTACATAAGTATGTCTTCGGGTTGGATCCTTCTGATCTACGCTTCTTTTCATCGGCAGCGGTTGCTGTTCTGGTGCGCTGGTCCTATGAAGTCTTAACACGACAACTTCCCGATTGTCTACTACAACAAGTTTTGCACGGCTTCAGCGAGGGAGGGGTGATGACGGCGGCACGCCTTCGGCTCGCTTCAGTGCTTGTAATCGTCGCTAGGTGCTCTACGGATCTGGATATAATTTTTGTAATTTCTGATGTTCGTTGTATTGCCATGATTGATGATGAATAAATCAAAAGTTATCCTGAAAAAAAGAAATGCGTCACGATGTGGGGCTGAGGGCATCATGGTGTGACGTTCACCTTTTCTCGCAGGTGACGTACACTATTTATCTATCGTGTTGTTTTGTTTGGCTCCTCGCCCTCATCGGCACATGCCCCAGCCCCAAACCACATGTAGTTTACGAACTTCACCTTCACCAAGAAGCAAGCGTGTCGGCCTGAGAACTCAGATTTATATAAGCATAGCGTTTGCTTTGATTTCAAACTGGAAATTAGCCAAGCGAACTCGTAAATAGATAAGAGTTTCTCCCGGGTTTTTACATTTCCTTCAATGAATTAATAAACACGCGCGCATGTAGCTATTTGTGGTTGCTGACAGAATTAAAGTACGTCAAAATGGCTCTCTGGCAGTTACATGGTCAGAAGTACAGCGGGTACTGGTGGGGGTAGTAGGAGCTGGGCGGGTAGAAGTAGTACGGCGGCGGGTGCACGGGCTCGGGCACGGCCGGCTTCGGGTCATCCTTCTTCTTCTCCTCCGGCTTCTTCACCTCCTCCACCTTGATAATTTGGGCATGGCCGAGCTTCTTGCGGAGGCAGCTAACGAGGCACACCGGGTCGACGCCGTCGCCGACCACCTCCAGCTGGTCCCTGGCGTCGCCGGTTATCCCCATGGACTGTCACCCCGGCTGCTCTGGCGGCCAGCGTCAGTGCTTTGGACCGGCGTTTGTCGCACGACACGCTCAACTGGATGACAATCTTTTGCTGCAACAAGAAGGAGAAAAGCCATGGATCAATCGTATGCTCCAGCTTCAGAGTAACCTATCGATTTCTCGAAATTGAGCTAGGTGCTAAACAAAGCAACACGAGAAGTAAACAAAAAGTAGGAGAAGAAACTGAATAGGGTCCCTCACCTTCATTGCTTGCTGCTGGGCTGTCAGATGCCTAGCTATTAAGGAGAGACAGAAACTCGGGAAATGCTCGTGTTGGAGCGAGGCTAGATTGGTTTGGGTAGCTATACTGATCTAGCCTGTGATGATTTGGCGAAGGGGATAGCCGCCTTATATACACGCACGCCGTGGCAGTGGGCGCGGGTGTGGGAGCGGAGAAGTAGAGCTATGTCAGTATCAGGAGCGATCCCAACGCACTATCTAGCGAGCTTGTCGTAAGAAGATTCGTAGCAGCACCCGTCGAGCTCGGCAAAAATCACTGTTCTGACATGTGGACGAAACAATATCATAAAATAAACCGTTGGCAAAAAAATTTCACCCGGCTGACTCTTTTGTGTAGCGCCCGACAACTAGGCGCCACACTACACTGTGCAGCGCCTGGCTCTCAGGCGCTACACGCCTAGCCAGCGTCGCACCCCAGACTACCTGAAAAATGCTAAGTCAATGTGTAACGCCTGAGAGCTAGGCGCTACACTGCTACACTATACAGTGTAGCGCCTAGAGTCTAGGCGTTGCACTAGTGGCTTCGCCACTCCGCCCCTATCTCCACTGCCTCCTCCTCCTACTCATTCCCGCCTGTGTCCCTCGCCGCTCGTCAGATTTGATCGACAGCGCCTTGCCTTGGTGCTACTAGTATTAGTAAACTCCTCTTATCCAGTGAGGTGCGACTACAAGGCACCCTGCTCTTGGAGTTCCCAATCGATCCCGTCGCGTCTCGTCTGCGCTTGGCGTGGATTTAATAAATGGCGACGGAGGCGACCAGCCAGTGCAGCAGCAACTGAAGCCGTCGGGGTTCCGAGTTGAGATTCGCCATTCGCATGGTGAGTTCGCTTGCTTGGGGCCACTAGTGCAACGTCTAGACGCTAGGCGCTACACTATATAGTGTAGCGCCTAGCTCTCAGGCGTTACATACTGACTTAGTATTTTTCAGGCAGCCCGGGGTGCGACGCTGGCCAGGCGTGTAGCGTCTGAGAGCCAGGCGCTGCACAGTGTAGTGTGGCGCCTAGCTGTCGGGCACTACACAAAAGGGTCAGCCGGGTGAAATTTTTTCGCCAACGGTTCATTTTGTGATATTGTTTCATTCACAGGTCAAATTTGTCGTTTTTGCCGTTGAGCTCTCAGTGAGTAAACTACTGCGCAACTGGGCAAGTAGCTAGCCATGCATGTAAACGCGTCCTCATCACATGGAGAGACATTAGACAATGACTTGTGACGAGATCTGCCCAATTCAATTGTATCACCGGTTGGCCACGTTGGATGCTCCACCGAAGACGCGGCCATAACAATGTAGACCGAGTCGATCGGTTAGAGCATCTAAAGTCGAACGCCTCAAACCCGTCTCAAACGCCCGGACGGACAGACCAATCAGTGACCGATCACAAAAAACCGATCCACCCAGGCACCTTAAACCGGCCTCAATCGTCCGGATTGTTCGGCGCCCCTCATATCCAGCCCAAATGTTGGACAGATATGAGGCGGCCCGGTCACGCCCGGCCGTGTCCGCCACGTGAACCCGGCCCACCACTGACCCCATCATCCCCATAAAAAACCCAATTCGCCTCCTCTCCAAACCCTAGCCCACTCATTGTCCTCTCTCGCTCCGTCCCCTCCTCTCCCCTCTCCGATTCCGCTCGAACCCGGCGACATGTCGAGCTCCGACAACCACTCGGGCTTTGACCTCGACGTCGACGAGGAGTTGGCCCTCCGCATTGCGTTGGAGCGGTCGAAGGTGGACACCGAGGAAAGCTCCACCTTCGACCGCTCCGGATCTGCACCGTCGCCGCTGCCGCACCGGTGCAGCGCGGACGCCGGAGCTGGCCCATCCCGGCCCGCGCGCAGCTCTGCAAGGGCAGCGCAGTCCGCTCCGCCCCCGCGCCGTCCCCTTCCCCCGCCTTCCGGTGCTCCGCGCGGGCAGCGGTGGATGCTAGTGCCCGCTCCGCCGACCCGCACATTCACTCCGCAATCGGAGGCACGCGCCGCCCCCCGCGAGAGGCAGTGGGTGTGACGCCCCCGGCCCGACCGTGCACTAATCATACACGCAAATGCGCACGATCAAGCCCAGGGACTCACGGTAAGATATCACAACACAACTCTAGACACAAAATAAAATAATACAAGCTTTATATTACAAGCCAGGGGCCTCGAGGGCTCGAATACATAAGCTCGAGTTACACAAGAGTCAGCGGAAGCATTAGTATCTGAGTACAGACATAGTTAGACAAGTATGCCTTAAGAAGGCTGAGCAAAACAACGACATCTAGATCGAAAAGACGCAGGCCTCCTGCCTGGGAGCCACCTATCAACTCCTGGTCGTCGGTCCCCACGTAGTAGTAGTCACCATCGGGGTGGTAGTAGTCGCCGACGGGATCAGCTAGCTCCGGGGCTCCGTCATCTGGTCGCAGCAATCGGGTATGGGGAAAAGAGGTAGCAAAGCAACCGTGAGTACTCATCCAAAGTAATCACAAGACTTACATCAGATCTATGCTAAGTATGCATCGGTATCAAAGTGAAGGGACTGTATCTGTGGACTATACTGCAGAAATGCCAGAATAGAGGGAAAGCCTAGCCTATCGAAGACTAGCACCTTGCAGCGTCTTGCAGCATTAGAAGAGTGCAGTTTAGTAGTATAAAGTAAAGCAACAAGCATGTAGTAGCAAAGCCTAGAGATTCTTCCTCGACTCCCTGCGAGAAAGCGATCCCGGAGCTTACAATTAAAGGAACATGTATCCAGTTCAAGTTGTAGTAGATCGGGATACAACACTGAGCGTCCTGTTACCGTGGACACGGCTATTCGAATAGATAATCTTCCTTGCAGGGGTGCACTACGGTTACCCAACATGCTCGATTAACTATGGCCGGACACACTTTTCTGGGTCATACCCGGCCTTGGCTGATCGACACGACGTAGTCCTACCTAGGCTCAGCAGAGAGGTCCCCGCCAGTCTACATCCTAAGTGCTCAGGGGTCTTGGGCCCGTCGCCCTTTGCACTCCGGGTCGTTGTGCGCAGGGGGATACCAGCACCACCTCTGCCTGGATGGCGCGATCCGGCCCGGCCACAATGCTGAACTGGACGTCTGACAAAGCTTTCGGCTGATACATACGGCGCCGAGGGCCCCATTAAACCATTATCCCGCGTGGTGGTAGTGCGTATAGGCCAGTGGCCAACTCAGATCAAATACCCAAATCCGTTAAGCGTGTTATTAGTAGCTCGCAGACACGAACAGGGCTCAAGGATTCACCTCCGACTCCCTGTCGCACCGACTTGGTAATCCGCGGTCCAACGACCAGGGACCAGGCCCACCTCTCTCCTAGGTGGTCTCCGCCTGCCATGTCGTTCCACCACAATAATCTCTCGCGGATGCCCTCCTGGCCAACCCGACTTCCCAAAGAACTGAGGTGAGGTCAAAGTACCCGTGTGTGCATAACATCATGGGGAATCCGAGAAATCACCCTCGATGGATTCCCACTCGATGTAACCGTCAAGATGAACTTGAAGGAATCACCCTCGATAAGTTCACACTTGAGGGGCTGCACGACAGAGGCATCATCGGAGGTGGTGAAAGAGGAATCACCCTCGATAACCCACAACTGACTAGCTATGCTACAGAGGTATCATCAGGAGTGAGGTAGGAGGTGTCACCCTCGGCACTCGATAGTAGCGTTGTAGAGTCGTACAACTAAGGGGTGTGCGGTGCGGTGTTCGGTCTCTGCACATCGATCCCGTTGATCGAAGCGTCCGGTAGTAAAGCCTGGCAACACGGACAAGAGTGTGGGGCCACTGGTGGATCGCTAACCAAACTATACTAAGCATTTAGGATAGCAGGTAAGGTATCAATAGCAGTTACATAATCAGGCTATACATCAGAATAGGAGCAATCGATTACAATAGCAAAATCTAATGCAAGTATGGGGGAGAAGGAATAGGCGATATAGGAATGGTCAAGGGGGTTTGCTTGCCTGGAAGCTCTGCTGAAAAAGAGGGGTCGTCGGTGACGTAGTCGATCACAGGGGCATCGTCGATCTCGGAGTCTACCGAAGAGAAGAGGGGGAACAAACAAATAAATACAAGCATACAAATGCATTCACTATGCCTGACATGCCTAAACGATATGCAGGGGTGATATATCGTATCTCTAAATATTCTAGATGTTTTAGGAATTTATTTGGAATTATTTTACCACGGTCATGCACTATTCATATATCGAAAACAGGCAAAAAGTTCCATGTTCATCTACTTAGAGGGTTCTAACATGAGTGCAGATGACATATTCAGATTCGTTAGATTTTTCTGATCATTTTTCATATATAAATTATTTTCATCCGAGTTACGGTTTATTTTATATGATTTTTCAAAGTTTTAATCATTTTCTGGAATTTCTGAAATTAATTTAATTCGAAAATCATTTAAATATTAATTGATATGGGTACACGGAAGTGTACCCAGAAATATGCAACAGAGACTGACATGTGGGCCCAGTCAACTACCCAGTCAGCAGTTAACTGGTCCACGTTGACTGGTCAACAGGACCAGTGGGTCCCACCTGTCATAGACTGGAGGTGCCCAATCAGCAGTTTGACTGGGTCAACTGGGTCCAGTGGGACCCAGCTGTCAGTGACTGTTAGAGTTAACTGAGTTTAATTAAACTAATTAAGTTAATTAGCAGGTAAGGCCCAGTGGTCAGTGACAGTAGCTTAATCTATTTGCTACAGTGAGGGGCCCACGTGTCAGTGAGTGTTAGGGGTGGATTAGTGGCTAATCTATTAGCTAATCTCGTGGGGCCCACTGGCAGGTCCATGTGGCGGTGGCGCGCCGGCGTTTAGCCGCCGGTGACCCCAAAACACGGCGGCGTCACGCGGGATTCGTCCATAGGGCGCGGCTGGATGCGAGACTTGCAGCGTTCGATCGCCCGCGACGAGGCGCGTTGATGGGTGGCAGCAGCTCATCCGGGGACGGCCGGAATCGGCGCCGGCGACAAGAGCGCGGCGGACCCGTACGGCGGCGCCCGAGGGAAAAGGGGCACGGGACGCGAGAGGCAGCAGGAGGAGAGGGGATGGAGCGGCTGCTCACAGCGGTGACGGGGAGACGCTCGGGGAGGCCGGAGAGGTGCCGGAGCAGCGGGTTGAGGCAGCGGAATGGCGGCGGCCGGAGCGGAGGAAGACGGGTCGATGCCGGCGCGGTGGCGCTCCCCAGCTCGAACGAGAGGCACTGGGGGGCCAGTTCTTTTGGCCGATTCTCCCATAATCTTCACCTTTCCCAGCTTCTCCCAGAATCGCCACTCCATATTTTTTTTACAATCCTAGCTAATTAGACCTTAACTAGATAGGATTGTAAAAAAAATATGGAGCAGCGATTCTGGGAGAAGCTGGGGAGGGGGGCGATTCTGGGAGAATCGGCCAAAAGAACTGGCCCTGGAGGTCGTAGCACTCGACGTAGAAGCGGAGGAACACGAAGGCGAGGTGGGAGGAGCTCGGTGGCTATGGGAACGGCGACGGCATGGCGACGGTGGCGCTCGGCCGTTCGGTGGAGGAGGGGAACGAGTGACAGAGAGGGAGAGAGGAATGGTCAGGGGGGTCCAGGGGAACGCAGGGGCGAGCCCTTTTCCACCCACGGCGAGCGGCAGGGCCGCTGTCGAGCAAAGCGAGGGGGGGGGCGTGCACGCGCGCACTGACACGGGAGGAGAGAGGTAGGAGGAGAGGTGCGGGTGGGCTGGACCTCGCACTGTTGACCTAAGGCCCAGTCCACCAGTAGCTAGGTCCCTCTTTTTCTTTTCTTTTATTTCTGTTATTTACTTCTTCTGTGTTTTGCAAAATGTTTGGCCACAATATTACTTTTGTAAAATATGAGACTTGGCTCAATAAATACCATGCAATATTTGGCACTGCTATAAAATGGTTGGGGTAATATTTGAAATCATTAGATTTTTTATTAAATGCAAATGGATTAAAGTGGCTATTTTAGTCACTGTTTCTAGATGCTAGGTTCAATTTGGAGATTCAAATAATGTTGATTTTATTTTTATAATTACTTTGGGATTATTTGCAACATTATGAACTATTTTGTTTGCATGTTTGGAAAATGACCATATTTGACTTGTAATTCAAATTTGGGTTTTGATTTTGAATTCTAAGGCAAGTGGCAGTTGTGCTTTACAAAAGATGCTGACTTGGCATTGATCATGATGGATTACTGTGGCACATTACAAGGGGGTGTTACAGCGGGCAAGGGAGAGGGAGGCGGCGGAGCAATCCGTGCGCCGCCACCACGGGCTCCTCGCTTGGGTCTACCGCCGGTCGCTGACGACAGCGAAGACGGGCGCCCGCCGCCTACGGCGAAAGAACGTGAAGGCGCTCCGGCTTGCTGTTGAGGGTCCGAACGGGGGCAAACATATTCTAGTGATCCTCCCGTCCAACGCTTATTGATACTTTTCATATTAAACATGATCCTTTCATCCAAAGAATGATACTCTTCATAAAATGTGATCCTCTCATCCAAAAAATGATACTCTCTATAATTAATGTGATCATCTCGTCCAACGCTCGCTGATACTTTCCATAATTAGGAATGATCATCATGTCCGAAGAATGACAATCTCCATAATTAATATGATTCTTCCATTCAAAAGCCCACACACTCCATAATTAACGTGAAGCCAACAAACGTACGAAACCAAACCAAACCACTATGTACGATCACGATCGCAGACTCCCTTTTTTCAAGAAAACTTCCAATCTATTCATCTTCAATCATGGCAGTACAACGAACATCAGAAATAATGAAAATTACATTCATATCCATAGACCACCTAGTGACGACTACAAGCACTGAAGCGAGCCGAAGGCGCGCCGCCGTAATCGCCCCTCCCTCGCCGGAGCCGGGCAAAACTTGTTGTAGTAGACGGTCAGGAAGTCATCATGCTAAGACCCCATAGGACTAGTACACCAGAAAAGCAACTGCCGCTGTTGAAGAGTAGCGTAGATCGGAAGGATCCAATCTGAAGACACACGTACGTAGACGAACTACGACCAGATCCGAGCAGATCCACCAAGGACAGATCCGCCAGTGACACACCTCCACACGCCCACCGACGATGCTAGACGCACCATCGGGACGGGGGCTAGGCGGGGAGAACCTTATTCCATCTTCAGGGAGTCACCGCCGTCTCGTCTTCCCGAGCAGGATACAAACCCTAAAAAAACTCAAATGAACATCTAAAAACGGAGCCCTCCCACCGGCAAGGGCCGGGATCCACCGCACCGCCATGGACCTAAGGCCACCGGAGACGAGGCGGACCGGCGGCGGCGCCGGCGGGAGGCAGGGAAACCATAGTCTTTTCCTGGGGAGGAGCAAAGTTGAACTCTTTGGGCTACGGCACCGCGTCCCGGTGGTTAGACGATGGGAGGCGGTCTAGCACAGAGATGCAGACTCCCCCCCTTGTTTTTGAAATAAACCGAAGCTTTATTCATTAGAAAAAACCAGTACATCGTTTGTGAGGAACATTACAATTTCATTTAAAGGATCCTCAAGCCAATCCGAAGTCGAAGAAAATCTAGCTAATCTAGCGAGCTCATGAGCTACTTTATTTGCCTCTCTATTACAATGTTCGAATCTAATCGTAACAAAATCGCAGGCATAGTGAAAACAATCATCGAAAATTGCCGCCGCCGCACCCGCCGACTGTCCTCCGTCCTGCATGGTATCAATCACCTCCAGGTTGTCTGAGTTAACGATAAGACGATTACACCCCGCCCTTTGCGCCAATGTTAGCCCAAATTTGAGAGCTAAGGCTTCTGCCATCAGGACATCCACACAATAGTCAATCTTCCCATTTCCTCCAGTAATAAACCTACCTTTGTCGTCTCTCAGAACCGCCCCCATCGTACCCTTCAGCATATCATGATCAAAAGAAGCATCAACATTAAGTTTCACAAAACCCCTAGGAGGACAAGACCAACCCCCCTCTTTCATGGAAGCCTTGGGAGATGATGCATTTACGAAGTTTGACGTGAGGGCTATAATCCCCATTGAAATCTGAGATGCATTCTGAGTTGATTCCTTGTGCACTAATTTCCGTATTTCCCACCATAGATACCAAGCTGAAATAGCTATCATTTCACGCACATTTTGATACCCCATAATACATAAATCTTGTTCTGGAAGAAGTAGAAGATACTCCAGCACCGCCTCTCCAGCACGATCAACCTCACAAGCTTTATCAATAATCTCGTCCATCCCTAGCCTCCTCCAAACCTCCTTTGCTTTACTGCAGAGGAAAATCATGTTTTTCGTATCTTCTAAACCCTGAGAGCAAGTAGGGAAAATGGGCAAGACCTTCATGTGTCTATTAGCGAGCGTGACCTGACATGGAAGTGTGCCATGTAACGTACGCCATATAAAAAATTTGACTTTTGCCGGGCAAGATAACTTCCATATCTGACTCCAAATAGGGTTAGCTGTGGTTCGCCCCATACCATTAGAGTGTTTTAGTTTACTCCCATACTGATAACTCCACTCCACAGAGTAAGCAGACCGCACCGAGAACATACCATTTTTCATATAACTCCAAGCAATGAAATCTGGCATATCATGTTGCAAAAGTGGAATTGAAAGAATCCATTGTGCATCAATGGGCCACATAGTTTGTCTAATCAGGTCTTCATCCCAATTATTCAAAACAAGATCAATCAGGTCAGCCACCTTCAATAACAGTTGTCCCCCCTTAGGCGTCACAATCTTCCTAGTGGCACAATTTGAGATCCAGGCATCTTCCCAAATATTGATGATATTTCCATTCCCCACTCGCCAAATATAGCCACGTTTTAGAGAATTTATGCCTGCCATAATGCTTTGCCAGGTGAAAGATGCAGACTCCCCTTTAATAGTAGAGATTAGAGCAGTTTAACATGGTCGCTCTTACCTCTTACTTGATGGGAGTTAAGAGGATATAATATATCTGAGCCATTGTTTTAATTAAGTAGTGGTGGAGTTATGCAAGGTATGGTCTCAACCTGCGTGTTGAGCGTGGCCTTGCGAGATTATAAGAGCAGTTCTTCTGTCTTTAATTAATATATACAACTCTCTATTTCAAAAAAAAAGTAGTGGGCCTGAGAATTAGCCCGAGGTAATTAATGGGTTCTATCCCATCACCATCTCCCTGTTGCTCACTTAGAAATAAGGAAAGTCTCCATCTTCCATGAAAAAAAGGTAATGGGGCCATCTAAAAATAAGGAAACTAAATTGCGTTATCCTCCAAATCTCTCGCGAAATCAACCAAGAGTGAGAATCACGGAAAGATGTCCTCTACCGAATCGCTCTCACCCCTGAGAAGTCCTCTCCTAAATTACCGCCCATCCGAATCTTTTTTTCCAGCTCTCATTCTCCATGGCTCTGGGCACAAATCAGATTTTATGCCTTGGAAATGAGCAAAGAGAGTTATCTGCCATCAACATCTTTGTCATTGCGGAAGATCGGACATTATTATTCAAGAGCGCGCCATCCATTAATTAGCCGTCAATGTGGCAGACGGTTGTGTGTGTCTTCTGTTTGGATCCTTCCAATCTATGTGTCTCTTCATCAGCGGCGGTTGATGTTCTGGTGCACTGGTCCTATGAAGCCTTAGCACGACGATTTCCCGACTGTTTACTATAAGAAGTTTTGCCCGGCTTCGGCGAGGGAGGGGCGATGACAGCGGCGTGCCTTCGGCTTGCTTCAGTGCTTGTAGTCGTCGTTAGGTGGTCTACGGATCTGGATGTAATTTTTATTATTTCTGGTGTTCGTTATACTGTCATGATTGAAGATGAATAAATCAAAAAAATTCTCGCAAAAGAATAATAATAATAAAAATAATAACAGGAAGTGACACTGGGTCAAAGTTTAGCAAGACCTCAATGATTCATGTGGTGTTTATGGCCAGGTGGTGTGAACGATATCAACAACCGATCCGGTCTCGCCATGTAAGGCTCGTTCCCAGGTCATACCTTGACGTCTGACCGAATGAATCGAGTTAAACTATTTCCCGCAAAAATAATAGTAGAATCTGATCGAATTAAATAATCATTTTGAGCAGGTAACCTGGATCTGGATGCATGCATCTAAAAATATAGTTGCGCTTTCGTACATATCGTTGTAATTTATTGTTAGATTTTTTGTGCGCCCGTTCGATTGTGTCGTGTGTATTTGTATAGTACTCCCTCCGTTCCAGAATATAAGGTGTACTGATTTCCATGCAAATCAACCATCTGAATGTTTGACCAAGATTATAGAATAAAATAACAACATCTGCAATACATAATAGATAAAATATGAAACTACTTTTCATGACGAATCAAATGATATAAATTTCGTATTGTGGATATTGATATATGTTAGCGTCTCAGGCCCAGCTCCCAACCTCCGACATATGTTCGGACGTTTCCGGTGCGCATCGGACACACCACTACAAGCAAAGAGCCCACCACATCCCAAAATACTAGCTTGAAGGGAGTGTGGCACTCTTCCTTATAAGGTGGTCCTAGCCCCCTCCCATATCCGAGGTGGGACCAAAGTCACTGGCAACGCCCAATGGCCATCGTCTCTGACACCCCATCCCCCTAAACAGGGCGGACTGGGGCCCAGCTCTGATACCAATTTGTAAGGACCCGAACTATTGATTCAACTATCAACCAGTATTCTCGATTCGATTACAGATTTGAATTCGAATTGGAGAGGAAGAAGAAGAACAAGGCTCACACACTCCCAGCCACACCTATCCTATCTCTTCGGCCGAAGCCGATCCTCCTTCACACGCAACTGCCAGTTGGTGGCCAGCTATATGACGGGCAGCCAACTGAACCCATTCTGGGCCTGTGACGCGAGCAGGGGCCTTCTTGCTACACCTGGGCCCCGGCCCAACCTCCCGTGCCTGGCCGACCGGCCTGTTTGAAGCCGTTGCCGTTTGCTCCTGTAGCGGTTCACCATTTGTCACCATTTGTCTCCCTTGGTCCATATGTTCCCCCTCCAGCGAGAGGTATGCGCTCAGACCACAGCTCTGTTGCGACCTTGCGACTTACTGATTACTCTCGGGAGGTTACTGATCCGTTTGGTCATGGCCCGCGCATCGACCTTCCTCGTTTCGACGGCACCAATCCACGGCTCTGGCAATCGCGCTGTGAGGATTACTTCAAGCTATGCGGCACTCAGAGATCACTATGGATTCAGTTTGCGACCACCATGTTCGAGGGACCAGCGGCTAGATGGTTGGAAGCAGTGCATCGGCGAGCCCTGAATGCATCATGGGACGAGTTCTGTCGACTGTTACATGGTCGTTTCGGCAGGAATCAACACCAGGCATTGGTACGCAAATTGCACTCAATTTCTCAGATCGGCACGGTTGAGGAGTATGTTGAGCAGTTTGCGGAATTGTACGATCGGCTCACCGCATACGAAGCCACCCCAGTGACAGTACATTATGTGACCCGGTTCATAGATGGATTGCAGCCACACGTCCGGATGCAAGTAGCACTGCAACAGCCTCCAGATTTAGATGTTGCTTATGAACTAGCTCTACTCCATGAGTCCATCTTAAATAGTACACCAGCACCAGTACAGTCTCAACGTCGCTCTGCATTTGCTCCTTCAGTGTCGTCAGTCAAGACTGTTTCTCCACGCCAGTCTGAAGAACGCAGAACTGCTTCTGAAACTTCCAAACAGGGTAATTCTGAAGACAAGTGGAGTGCTCTGCGTGCTTACCGAAGAGCCAAGGGTCTGTGTTTTGTTTGTGGGGAAAAGTGGAGCAAGGATCATCAATGTAAACAATCAGTTTCGCTGCATGTGGTGCAGGAGATGGTTGAGTTCTATCAGTGCACAGCTAAGGAAATTACAGATACAGACAGTGAAGAAGAGGTTAACCTCATGGCACTCTCAGATGCAGCTCAGGGCAGATCAGCCAATAGCAAGGCCTTCCAATTTACAGTCATATTGCAGGGTCAACAGAAGAATTTCCTTATCGACTCGGGCAGTACCCATTCATTCCTGGACACCAATACTGCTATCACTATCCCCGGAGCTCAACCTTGCACTCCTCTTAAGGTCAAGGTGGCCAATGGAGCTATACTGAGTTGTACTAGCCACATTCCTGATTGCCAATGGTCTGTTGATGGAACTCATTTTACTCACAATATCAGAATTTTACCTCTTAGCTGCTATGATGGAATTTTGGGCATGGACTGGTTGATGTTACATAGTCCAATGACAGTGGATTGGGATCAGAGATGGATGTCTTTTAGCTATGGGGGACAAGTGGTTACTCTCCAGGGGGATATTCCTACAGAGTTTGCTTATACCATCATTGAATTATCCTTGATCACTGATGAAAATGCTTCCACTGTATTACCAGAAGTTCAGTCACTACTTGATCAGTTCCAGGATGTTTTTTCTGTTCCTATGGGAGTGCCTCTAGAACGGGCTTGTGATCATAAAATTCCATTGATTCCTGGTGCCAGACCTTTCTCCCTCAGACCATACAGGCTTGCTCCTGAACTCAAGGATGAGGTGGAAAAACAAATTCAGGAGATGTTGGATGCTGGGATCATTAGAAGAAGTAACAGTTCCTTTTCTTCTCCCATACTACTGGTTAAAAAGAAAGATCATACCTGGCGTCTGGTGGTTGATTACAGGCACTTGAATGCACTTACTATCAAAGGAAAATTTCCTGTGTCTGTTATTGATGAATTGCTGGATGAGTTGCATGGAGCTCAATGGTTTACAAAACTTGATCTTAGGGCTGGATACCATCAAATTAGATTAGCTCCTGGTGAAGAATATAAGACTGCTTTCCAAACACATCATGGGCTCTTTGAGTTTCTGGTTATGGGCTTTGTTCTGACAGGTGCACCTAATACATTTCAAGGGGCAATGAACTGTTCTCTCTCTCAGCAACCTAAGATGCTCAGACATTTTGTCTTGGTGTTCTTTGATGACATCGTTGTGTTCAGTGAGACACTAGAACTGCATCTGCAACATGTGAGGGAAGTACTCCAGGTATTGCAGAGAGACAAATGGTATGTGAAACTCTCCAAATGTGAATTTGCTTCTCAGCAGCTCCTTTATTTGGGTCATGTCATCAGCAAGGATGGGGTGGCAACTGATCCTGCCAAGATTAGTACCATTGAGCAATGGCCCTCTCCTGTTTCTGCTAAGGAAGTCAGAAGTTTCCTCGGTTTGGCTGGCTATTACAGAAAAATCATTAAGCATTTTGGTGTGATTGCTAAACCCTTGACCAATCTGCTCCGCAAGGGTGTTCACTTCCTCTGGACTGCTGTGGAAGAAACAACTTTTCATACTCTGAAACAGTCCCTGGTCACTGCACCAGTTCTGGCTTTGCCTAATTTTCAGGAACAATTTGTGATTGAAACTGACGCCAGTAATTCTGGTATTGGTGCTGTCCTAATGCAGAAAGGGCATCCTCTGGCATTTGTCAGTAAAGCTTTGGGGCATCGCAACCAGACCTTGTCCGTGTATGAGAAGGAATTCTTAGCAATTCTTCTTGCTGTAGAGCAGTGGCGTTCATATTTGTAGTTAAAGGAATTTATCATTCAGACGGATCAGCGAGCTCTAGTGAGTTTAACTGAATAGCGTTTGCATACTGCTTGGCAACAGAAGGCCCTGACAAAACTTATGGGGTTGGATTACAAGATTGTCTATAAGAAGGGCTCTGATAATCGGGCTGCGGATGCTTTGTCTCGTCGTCCAAACGACAATTCTTCTGTGTATACACTTACCACTGTGCAGCCTACATGGTTGGAAGAGATTGCCCAGAGTTATTCTACTGATCCTTTCTGCACAGCATTGCTTCAGAAACTATCTGTCCGTTCTTCTGCTGATTCAAAGTTTACATTGCATGGCGGCTTGCTTCACTACAAGAATTGTATTTGGGTCGGTGCTGATGCACAATTGCAGAGGAAGATTGTATGGAATTTACATGCTAGTTCTGTTGGTGGGCATTCAGGTTTCCAAGTGACATATAGACGGATCTGTCAGTTGTTTCGTTGGAAACAAATGAAACAAATGATCAAAAGGCTTGTTCAACAATGCGAAGTTTGTCAACTTGCAAAACCTGAACGAGTGCCATATCCTGGACTATTACAGCCTCTGCCAGTTCCTACCACTCCTTGGGAGATGATGACAATGGACTTTATTGAAGGCCTTCCAGTTTCTAAGCAATCCAGTTGCATTTTGGTGGTAGTTGATAAACTGACGAAATATGGCCATTTCATACCACTTCAGCATCCCTACACAGCAAGTAAAGTTTCTGAGGTTTTCCTTGATCGTGTTTATCGTTTACATGGTTTGCCCCTTTCCCTGGTGTTTGATCGAGACACTGTCTTCACAAGCATCTTTTGGCGGGCGCTTTGTCGTCAGACTGGTATCAAGTTGCGCATGAGTTCAGGGTAGCATCCCCAAACTGACGGGCAGACGGAAAGGGTCAACCAATAGATTGAGGGGTATCTGCGTTGCTTTATCAGTGCTCACCCACATCGCTGGGCTCAATGGTTACCTTTCTGCGAGCTGTGGTACAATACCAACTGGCACTCGTCGACCGGGTGATCGCCGTTCAAAATTGTGTATGGTCACACGCCTCGCTACTTTGGCATTTCTGCTGCTGATGCGATTGCTAACCCGGATGTTCAACAGTGGCTGCAAGATCGCCATGTCATTATGGAATCTGTCCGTCAACACTCCATGCGTGCTCAACAGGGGATGAAGTCTCAGGCTGATAAGCACCACACTGAACGTGTCTTCGAGGTTGGGGATTCAGTTTTTCTCAAGATGCAGCCGTACATCCAGGCATCCATCGCTCCCCGTGCGAATCATAAGCTGGCTTTCCGTTATTTTGGACCTTTCAAGATCTTGGCTCGGGTTGGCGCAGTGGCTTACAAGCTCGATTTGCCAGAACGATGCCGAGTCCACCCAGTCTTCCATGTTTCATTACTCAAGAAACATGTCAAGAGTGACCAGCAGGTACTCCCAGAATTGCCATTACCTGACACTCGTTTGCAGGTGCCTGCTCGTGTGCTGGACCAGCGTATCAGTTCGCGGGGCGACAAGAGTGTGGTGCAAGTGCTCGTCAAGTGGAGTCTCTCACCTGAAACATTGGCCACTTGGGTGGACTTGGAGATGCTCAAACAGGAGTTCCCACGAGCACCGGCTTGGGGGCAAGCCGTTTTTCGACAGGGGGAGATTGTCAGCAGTACAAGGGAGACAAATGGTGAACCGCTACAGGAGCAAACGGCAACGGCTTCAAACAGGCCGGTCGGCCAGGCACGGGAGGTTGGGTCGAGGCCCAGGCACAGCAAGAAGGCCCCTGCTCGCGTGGCAGGCCCGGAATGGGTTCAGTAGGCTGCCCGTCATATAGCTGGCCACCAACTGGCAGTTGCGTGTGAAGGAGGATCGGCTTCGGCCGAAGAGATAGGATAGGTGTGGCTGGGAGTGTGTGAGCCTTGTTCTTCTTCTTCCTCTCCAATTCGAATTCAAATCTGTAATCGAATCGAGAATTCTGGTTGATAGTTGAATCAATAGTTCGGGTCCTCACAATATATTTTTCTAAAAACTTGGTCAAACATGCACTTGTTTGACTTTTGAAAAAAACAAACACACCTTATATAAAGAACGGAGGGAGTATTGTGCTATTTTGAACAACTGAACCTTTGAAAGTAATCGTGTCGTTGTCAAAGCGGACCTTTCTTGGACTCCTGGGCGGGCATTTAGTTGGTAGTCAAACCTACGAAAAAATCAAATATATGATGACCATACAGAATTCGGCCGCAGCTAGTCCGGCAAGCTGATGGGTCCAGAGACGTAGTACCATGCAACATGAGTCGTACGTACGTACAGGGTCAGTTTAGCGATCAACAGGATAGAGAGCGTTGCCATTGATCTGCACAAATAGCCCCAGTAAACCCCATGTTCTCGCTATTGTATATGCAGGTCTGGTACGTGATAAATACAGTATATATTAAGCGTCCTGTTCTTGTTAGGATGCGCCTCTCCTCCCCTGTTAGGTTCTTGCTATTTGTTATTGTTAATCTTTATAGTACATTGGTTTGACTCAAGTGGTCAACAGATCGGCACATGCGCAAGCAAGCGCAAGGTCACATGGTACGTACGAACTTGCCGAAGAAGCAGACGAGTGAGAAAACTAAGATATGCGTTAGGTTTTTGCCTCGATTTCCAGCTCGAACCTTTCATATTTTCTCCGACGAGATAATAAGCTCACGAATGGTTGTGGGGTCAGCGCAAACGCAGCCAATTCGCTCTGCTGTTCCAAGTCGCAAATGAAGCTATCCTTCGGCTGGATTGCGGCAAAGATTCTCGTCTGCTCGCTGAAGAGGAACGCCATCGCCAGAGTTTCCACAAAGGAAGATGATTGGCACTGTCTTCCCTGCAGAGGATTGTCCTTCGCTAGCGCGCACGGGTCCGTCATCTGGTACTTCCGCAGCTCCACAGACCGACAGACGCAAGGGTCTCGTACGGTCGTACCCGTGGGAGCCATGTCTGGGAGCCCGTATTTGACGCTCTTTGCGTCAAATTGGCGGCGCCACGCATAGGAGACAGCCCGACTGGACCAGCCCATCGAGTTGTACCGCAACACCAAAAAAAGAGCAAAAACTAGAGGTGCGGCAGCGATTCGCGGATTCGAACTGGGGACCTGCTGGACTAGTACTGTTGATAGTATAGCGGCCAATATATTAAAGAACTAAACTGGATTGGGCTACTGTAGCAAAACTAGAACCCAGCCCCGAAGTAGTTACTGTAGAGAACGTAAGTGTACTTTTTTCTATAGTGTATATTTTGAACAAGTGCGAACAGTTTTTGAATTACAGAAGAAGTTTTTGGAGACGGGAACACAATTTGGAATACGTGAACAAAATTTTTGAAAAAGCGGAAATTGTTTTTGAAAAACATGAACCATTTTTTGATTTTTTTGAACAAATTACGAAATTTCATACAAATTTTGAAACACTGAACATTTTTTGAATTTGTGAACAAATATTTGAAAAATGGAACATTTCAAATATTCCAAACAAAAAATTGAAACTGCGAACATTTTTTCAATTTCTAAACAATTTTTTTAAATGGAACATTTCACGAGATTCTGAACAAAAACTCGAAACCACGAACATTTTTTTGAAATGTGAATATTTTTGGAATTTCTGACCAAATTTTGAAACCGCGAAGATTTTTTGAAATTGCTGAACATTTTTTCAACAATGAACATTTTTCTAATTTGTGAATTCGTTTGAAAAAAGGAAAAAAAATTGAGAAGCAGGAACATTTTTTGAAATCCCGATGATTGAAAAGTTTTGATAAATTTGAGCAAAAACATTATGAACAAGTTTTGAAAAACGAGAACATTTTTTGAAATTCCTGAACAATTTTTTAAAAATGCAAACATTTTTAAATTATGAACAATTTTTTTAAAGGCCACCATTTTTAAAAAAACTGAAATTTTGTAAAAGCACGAACATTTTTTGAAGTTTCCGAATTATTTTTAAAAAATGAACTTTTAAGAAAAAGAAATAAAAAAGAAAAAAGAAACAGCAAAGGAAAAGAAAAGAAAGAAGAAAAATAAACAGACAAATAAAAAATAAAAAAGGAAAAAACAAAAAGAAAAGGAAACCCGGTTCAGGGAACCTTCAAGAAGCTTCCCAAAACCAGAAAAATCGGCTGGGAAACTCTAGAACGTTCCCAAAACCGGTAACGCTGAACACGTTAATGGGCCGGCCCAGGCCATCGCTCGATCGCCTCTGTGCGAAACGTCAACACTTCGACGCAGCGTGCGTCCAATAGGAAATTCCGCCATGTCTTGCTTGCAATTGCAAGAGCTCTTGCCTCTGGCGCTGGTTGCGCGGTTGCTTTAGTGGGCCATCTCATTAAAAAGGTTTTGAGGAGGTTCTTTAGACTGGTCTTAGAACCTTCCATGTTTTGCGATTTCTTTATTGTTTTTTTTTTGATTTTTTCCCTTCTTATTTTGTGAAATACATGTTTACTTTTTCATACCAGTTGTACATTTTTTTATGTACACGTGGAACAGTTTTTATAAAGTTTGAGCATTTTTTTAAAATACATTTTTAAATATTTTTTAAACACATGTTGAATTACTTTTCAAAAAATAATGTGAAGATTTGTTTTAGATTTTAGTTTTATTAAAATTCCATGAACATATTTTCGAGACGTGTGAATATTTTATTTAAAACTTGCGTACATTTATTTGCACGGTACGAAACAATTTTTAAAATAATGTGATTTTTTGCATTGCATAAACATTTTTAAATTATTTTTTCATTGTGTGAGAATTTTTTTAAATGTCAGGTATATTTTATTTCAATTGTACAAAACATTTTTTAAATTACATGCACATTTTTGACATTGTATAAACATGTTATTAACAATCACGACATTTTTTGCAAAACATGTGAACATTTTTTTAATTTCACATTGATTTTTTTTTAATTGTACGAATAAATTTTAAACCACGCTAACAAAAAATTGCGTTGTGTTAACATTTTATAAATATTTGGTGAATGTTTTATTTTTTAAAAGTAAATTAAGTTTTGAAATAGATGTAGTTACAATTTTTCTAAACTATAACAAATGTAAATAAAATAAAAAGAAGTAATAAAAATAAAAAGATAAGTATATGAGCGCTACTCGGCCGGCCCAATAGTAGCAACCCAAGGTGAGAGCTACTTCGGTATCTTATAGGAGAGACAAAGTGCTAGCATTTCCAATTTGGCAGCTATAGCGCCCGTTAAAGCCTTAATGGTACAGAGCACAACCCCCGAAATCACTAGTTGAGGAATACTCCTTTCAAAGATCACTTTCATCTCCCTAGGTTGCGATAAGTGGCGCGCTGCATGTGCGCCACTTGTCGCAACCTGGGACTTTTTCTTTTTTTTAGATTCGTTTATTCAAAACGTTTTATCTCTTAAACCGTGCTTCCAAAGCTCAAATCGTTTTCACCATTGTATTCCTCGTGTCGAGATCCTCAAAACTAGATCCCATGTTGATAGGTTTTGACGAACTTTTTCTTTCACGAAAAAAAACGGACGAAAACACCGAACCGGGAGCACTTTTTTTTCCTTTTCCGAAAAAGACATGGCCGTGCCTCTCGCGTAAGCAAATCCGTGCATCTCGCGGAAGCAAAACCATACCTCTCGCCGAAGGAAAAAAAACGCGTTTTTTTCCCGTTTCCGAGAGGCACAGCTGTGCCTCTCGTGAAAGAAAAAAAACGTGGTTTTATTCCGTTTCCGAGAGGCACGGACGTGCCTCTCGCGTAAGCAAATCCGTGCCTCTTGCGGAAGCAAAACTGTGCCTCTCGCTGAAGGAAAAAAAAAGAAAACATGTTTTTTCCGTTTCAGAGAGGCACGGTCGTGCCTATCGCGAAAGCAAAACCGTGCCTCTTGCGGAAGCAAAAACGTGCCTTTCGCAGAAGAAAAAAAGAAAATGCGTTTTTTTTCATTTCCGGGAGGCACGGTCGTGCCTCTCGCGAAAGCAAAACCATGCCTCTCAGGGAAGCAAAACCATGCCTCTCGCGGAAGCAAAAAAACGCGTTTTTCCCCGCAAAAACTTTTTTTCAAAATTTATTTTCGTCCAAAAGCTAAGAAAAGTCCGGTGGAAAACCAAAAGGCAAAAAAAAAGTCTAAAAAGCCGAAAATGTGTGCGGAAAAATAAAATAAAATAAAATCCGGAGGGAACGCCCAGAGCCCACCCCAAGTGTTGGGAGGCTCCCGAAGGAGCGCTCGTTAATTTGTTGCTCTCCACAACCCCCCACCACCACCCACCACACTCGATAGATTATATATGGGCCGGCCCATAAAAGGCTCGCTCCTGGTTTCAGTTTTTTCTTGGTTTGACAAGCTTATAGTAGCTCTTCAAAATCTAAAAAAAATAGCTTTCCGTCGTTTATTTTTTGATGGTTTTTCTGAGTTTTTTGGTGTTTCTTTGAATTTTTTTTGTTTTTTCAAATCATGGACTTTTTTTGAATTCATGAGCTTTCTCAAATTCACGATTTTTTTTCAAAATTGTGAACTTTTTCAGATTAGTGAACTTTTTCAGCGAACTTTTTCAAATTTAGAATTGCAATTTTTTTTCAAATTCACAAACTTTATTCAAATTCGTAATTTTTTTCCAAATCTAGAATCCAGAACTTTTCCCAAATTCCCAATCTTTTTTAAATTCATGGAGTTTTTTAAAATTTATAATAGCAAAAAATTTCCAAATACGTGAAATTTTTCGAATACGTGTACTTATCCCAAATGCACAACCCTTTTTCATTTCCATGAACTCTTCCGAAAAGTCAACCATCAAACTAGTCAACGCGTCAAAGGTTAAACATGCAGCTGGTTAACTAGTCAATGGTCAAATGAAAAAACAGGCGAGGCACGCACTACTGGGCATGATGAGATATATTTTTGCGCTCACTCCACCATTGTTTAAACCAGATAATCCCGAAATTTTCGCAAAAACCACTTTGATATTGCCACTAATGTCTAATGAATGCAAGAATTGTAAAATCCTATGTTTAATGTGTTTTCACGGAAATGGGCTCAAACATGAAAAAATATCGTCATATCGAAGAAAATACAGAGTGTGGTGAGCAACGCTACGAGGTGCTTGTATCAATCTAGAGCACATGAGCGGTCGTACCGCACGCCATCGACACCAAGGTGTCCACCTGAACAACTTGTATAAAGAGGGCCACGTCAGAATCTCAATAGGAGAGCCACCATTTGTGAAAACAGAGAACCATAAGCCATCTTCCAACCCTAGCTGTCGTCATTTTCCATCTCATCTCCATAGTTGCTGCCACCTTCATCAGTGCAACCATTCTCTCCAAGTTAGTCATCGTAACGGTTGTCTTTCGGGCTATGTTTATTATCAAGATGAGCTCCCAAACACAAGTATAAGGTTGTGAGAGTAAGACATCATACCATGCCTATATCAGTATTATTGTTTGTTTTCAAAAAGGTCGTTAAAGGTCCGGTTAAAAAATTGAAACTAAATTCGATAATAATAACTTGTTTAACTTTGTCGTAGTGCAGATCCTCTGGTGGGTTTGATACACAGGGTCACTAATTAGGGAAAAGGTATGGGAACCTTCTGCAATCCAAACTGAATCTTAAAGGGCATCAGAGCGCTGGGCCGCGACCCTTGAAGGGGAGAGGTGGACGTTGTAGACCTTACCGGGCGCTGAAGGCGCTAAATATGAGGTCTTGATCGTTGTACCAGCCAGCCAGCAGATCGTTGTTGTTATGTAACACGCTCAACTCTGCAATGCACTGGAATATCCTATTCTTTGCTCACTGCGACGAATAGTGAGCATTTGGTATTTAATGCACGTTCTTATGGGGTATTTTCTTTTTGCAGGAAAACTTTTGATCTATTCATTATTAATTATGGCAGTATACGAACACCAAAAATAAAAAAAGTTACATCCAGGAGTATAGACCACCTGGCGACGACTACAAGCATTGAAGCGCCACCGTCATCACCCCTCCCGCATCGGAGTTGGGCAAAATTTGTTGTAATAGACAATCAGAAAGTCATTGTGCTAAGGCCTCAGAGGACCTGCGCACCAGAAGTTATGTGCTAAAAGAACCTTATGCGTTATTGATCTGTCCATTTACCAGGCCCAAAGACCCTTTTCTTTCGGTTTTCTGTACCTAGTTTTTCATTTTCTTTAGGTTCATATTTTTCGTCAGGCTTTTTTTTCTTCCATTTTTAATTTTGCTTTCAACATCCATAGTTTTTGGATTTTAGTGGTCCTGTCAGTTTTTTCACAGTCCCCTATTTTCCTTCACAATTTTTTTTGGATTTTAAATTTATGAATAATTTGGATAATCCATGAACTTTTTTAAGTTTGTGAATATTTTTTAGTTCACGAATATTTAAGATTATGTGAATATTTTTAAAAATCATGAACAAATTTAAATTCATGTACATATTTTGAAATTTCTGAATATTTTTAAAATTTGCAAACACTTTTTATAAATTAGTGAATTCATTGAATCAAGGATAAGCATTCTTTAAATATATGAGTCTTATTTCACAAAAAAATAATTAAATACCAATATTAAATATAATATAGTTTTAGAAATAAAAAACCATAACCATTTTTTATATAGATGTACGGTACCAACCCTCTTTCCTTACTCTTATACATAGAAGAAGCCCAACATTACAATTTTTTAACCAGTTTGCCAAAGAACGTACGGGCGGATCCTATTTCTCGCGTAGATTGGTAGATAGCCACCAAACGCGTACCTCCTCGTGCTTTCTTTTCTGGGCCGACCCACTTATTCGCTTTGTGTTGTGCGAAAAAGAACTATGGTAAATATTTTTGGGAGACTCCCCTTCCGATTTTGGGAGCTAACCTTTCCAAACCGGTTTTCTTTTTTCACTAGGTTTTTTCTTGTCGGTTTTTCCTGGGTTTTTGCAATTTCGCTATTTCTTTCATTTTTTTCATTTGTTTTTCCATATAGTGGGAATAATTGCCAAATAAGTGAACAATTTCTGAAATTTGATATATTTTTTTGGATTTGTGAACAATTTTGAAATCCAGGAACATTTTTTAAAATTCAATCTTATTTGAAATCCAGGAACATTTCTTAAAATCATGAACATTATTTTAATTCAGAATAATATTTCCAACTACGTGATCACTTTTTGAATTTGGGAACAAGTTTTCAAACTCATGAACAATTTTTGAAATCCTGGAAACATTTTTCAAATTCAAGATCATTTATTTAAAATATGGAACATTTCACTAATTCGCATTTTTTAAAAAAATTCTGAACATTTTGTCAATCCGAAAACATTTCTTGATTTTTTTTTTGGAATTCGGAATATATTTCCAAGTTCATGAACAATTTTTGAAATCCCAGAACATTTTTCAAATTCACGGGAATTTTTTGGAATATGGAATATTTTTCCAAATTTGTTTAATTCAGAATATGTTTTTCAAATTTATAATTTTTTTAAGATTCATGATTTTTTTAAAGAAATCCAAGAACATTTTTCAAATTTGTGAACATTTTTTGAAATTCAAAACTTTTTTTGAACTACCAATCTTTTTTTAAAGAAGCAAAAAATAAAGAAGGAATACACCAAAAAACCCCAAAGAAAGAAACGTAAAAAAATAGGGGAGCCCCGCCAGCATATGGGTGGGCCCAAAGTTAGTGCGTGGGAATGGGGCATGTGCGTTTCCTCTCTATTCCCCGCGTAGATTGGGGAATAGGAGGTCGGGACCACCCTCTCCCTCTTTAAGCACGAGGGAGTGCTGTTGGCCGGTCCTACCGATGATATAACGACAATTTATCACTTAAAACCACAAATAGGACTCTATAAATCATTTTGAGAGGGGGAAAGGGGAATACGTGTAGCCATGAGATCTATTAGTTAATTCGTTTTCTAGCGATAGTCAATTGCTTCACCAGGACACCAACACCATACATCAATTTTGAGATACATTCTACATTACAGGTACTGATTTATTACTTTGAACAAATATTACATTTGTCTTATCATGTATTAGAGATTATAATTCTTGGCGAATTAGTAATATTTTGTTTTAAGACAATGGTTTAATTTATGTGGTAAGATTGCAAACTAGAAATGATGATGGTGATGACGATTAGGAGCAGATCATTGTTCAACACTTCACCTTGGCCATGAGCAAAGGCGCTAGGAGAGTCACTGACTTCAATTGGCGAGCCTTGCATTCCAACACTTATGACCTTGATAGTTGATAGCCTGCAAGACACACAGGGTTATGTGGCACCTTCGTGTAAGTATCCCAATTAGTTTTTGTCCCAACAAAGAGCGAGGAGAGTGTTAATAGTTCATGTTTCGTAGGAATTAGCGTAGCTTCGATAGGCAAGTAAAAGATGGTTGAAACAAAGTAACGATCGTGAAAAGTAAAGAACTAAAAATAATTTGTTCTTGTAATTACTTACCAAATAACATCAGTTAGGATGGAGCTTCATTTTGGTGGGCTTTGAGGTTTGTACGTTGGTTTTAGTCTTCTAGATTGTCACTCTACAATTGGGGTTGATGCCCCCCACCCCACCCCAAGTCCGGCTGTGCGTGTAAGAGTCATGCTGAGTTTGATTAGTTTTTCTCGGTTTGATGTTGTTTTTGAGTTTGTAAACTACTTGTGACAGTTTCTTCAATGGAAACGAGGTGACTCGTTGTCTAAAAATATTATGTAAATGTAACTCTCCATGCTATCAAAACATCTACTCCCTCGGTCCCTCCATCCGTAATATAAGAGCGTATTACGGGACAGAGGGAGTAACTGTTAGGAAATTAAAAATTCTGTGTTAGAAAAAACTGTTAGGAAATGGAAAAAGGCATACATATAACATGTGGATTCTCAAAAATCCTAACATCTGAATGCATAAGGATGCTCTGCTCTGCCTGAATCTCCTCAAATTGTACACCTAGTACTGTTTACGTGGCCATTAGTTAGTCTTCTCTTGATTGCCATTTGGCCATTTGCTAGTCACTACCGATGAGGTGCCCCTTGACACGGCGCTCTTTTCTACTTCGAGAAGCTCTAAGCAGACCGCCACGCGTCCCTCAAACCCCTCCCTTTCAGCTTTCATCTGCTGCGAGCGAACCACTCCGGCACTCCGCGGTTCGCTGTTCCACTTTCCCACCGCCCCCGCCCTGACCGACAGCAAGTGCAGATGGATCCCACCGTCCCCAACTCCGGCGACCACGCCGCCTCCACCCCTACCAACACCACCGTGACCCTCCCGCCGCTCACCCTCCGCGACGCGCCGCGGCTCCCCGCCTCGCCATCCGGCGCCACCACGACCCCCAATCCAATCTCCAGCCACCCCTACTTCCACCCGCCCCCCACCTTCTACATCTCCCCGGGGGACGTCTCCCTCCGCCACGCCTTCTTCGACCTCGCCTCCGGGAACCCCAACCCGCTCGTCGCATACCGCCGCGCGGGCCCGCGCGAGAGCCTCGCCGTCGACCCGGCCCGCGCCCGCGCCGCCCTCGTCACCTGCGGGGGCCTATGCCCGGGCCTCAACACCGTGCTGAGGGAGCTCGTCGTGGGGCTCCATGAGCTCTACGGCGTCCTCGACGTCTTCGGCGTCGCCGCGGGGTACCGCGGGTTCTACGGCGCTGACGATGACCACGTGCGGCTGGACCCGGCCTCCGTGGACGACTGGCACAAGAAGGGCGGCACCTCGCTCAAGACGACACGTGGTGGCTTTGATCTTAACAAGATCGTCGATGGCATCGTCGCGCGCGGGTATACGCAGGTAAAAGCAACTCAGACGCAGCTTTCAGATTTTTACTAGAGACGATGATTACTTGCAAAACCACCAGGTGATGTACAGAATGCGTAAGCACTTAGGATTGGGATCAGCTGGGCCTTACTCTAATGTACTAAAATTGTTCAAAGTTGCGATTTAAAGGATCATGGTGTATTACAGAAAAGTCTGAAAATACTCATGACTGTCCTTGTTTAGTTAGGATCAAGATTTTGGAGCATGTAACCTATTTTTATTGTCGGAAAAAAATTAAGCACAATGTTAAATGTGCTGGTTCACATGCCAATCGTTCCTGTTCTTCAGGCCTTGATCTTACTATACTATCTGAATATTCCTTTTATGACAATTCACAGATCTATGCGATTGGCGGGGATGGAACCATGAGAGGAGCAGTGGCGATATTCGAAGAGTTTAAACGGCGCGGTTTGAGGATCTCCATTACAGGGATCCCCAAAACCGTGGACAACGACATCGGCATCATAGACCGGTCCTTTGGGTTTCAAACTGCAGTGGAGATTGCTCAGCAGGCGATCGACGCGGCACATGTGGAGGCTGTGAGCGCTGTGAATGGCATCGGTCTTGTCAAACTTATGGGCAGGAGCACGGGCCACATTGTTCTTCATGCCACCCTGAGCAGCCGAGATGTTGACTGCTGTCTGATTCCTGAGATTGATTTCCACGTTGAAGGGAAGGGAGGCCTGTTTGAGTTCCTGTATGAAAGGATAAAGAAGAAGGGACATGCTGTCGTCGTTGTTGCTGAAGGCGCTGGTCAGGAGTTGATCCCCCGGACTGATGACCAGAAGCGAGAGCAGGATGAGTCTGGCAACACGCTGTTCCTTGACGTTGGCCCCTGGCTGAAATCTGAGCTGGGCAGATGGTGGAAGAGAGAGCACCCCACTGAGTTGTTCACTGTGAAGTATATCGATCCTACTTACATGATTAGAGCAGTCCCAGCAAATGCTACTGATAATTTATACTGCACCCTGTTGGCGCATTCAGCGATCCATGGGATCATGGCTGGGTTCACCGGCTTCGTACCTGGCCCGATAAATGGGAATTACAGCTACATACCATTGGAAGATATTGCCGTGGCCAAGAACCCCGTCGATGTGAATGATCACAAATGGGCATGGGTTAGATCAGTCACAGACCAGCCCGATTTCCTAAAGCCCTAAGGTTAAGGCCTCAAGTTCTGTGGTGCCAGGAAATCGTAAGCTGATCTATCCCTCTCTGGACGGCACTGTCAAAATTAATTTCTTTTGATCTACTCCCTCCGTCCCATAATATAAGAGCGTTTTTTACACTAGTCTAGTGTCAAAAACGCTCTTATATTATGGGACAGAGGGAGTAGTTGTTTATCTTATTATTTCTGTTCTTCAATAAGGCATCAGCGATTGTGTTCTCTGGTTTGTGAGTTGTGTGTGTGTGTCTGCAAAGTTGCTGTAGTTCTGTTGTAAGTATGAATTATCATGAATATTTCTAGTGGGCATGAAATGGTGTTTGGAGACCCGAGGGCAAACGGTGATCTTACTTCCGACCAAACCTTGTGTTCCAATTTGAACTAGCAACTGACATCATGTCACTAAATCATTGTCTATCTTTGCTAGTAAGATACTTTGCGTTGCAAGTCATTAGAGATGAACGTATTGTTGCTTGCCAATACGTCGCTTTGACCGAGTTGGAACTGAAAAAGAACATATGACGCCGATATAATTAGTTTACTCGATCAGTAACCACCCAAGGCCTATTAGCTCAGCTGGTTAGAGCGTCGTGCTAATAACGCGAAGGTCACAGGTTCGAGACCTGTATGGGCCACATTTTTGCATATCATTCTCTATACTCCTGTATGGGTTTGTGATCTTTTTTTTCATATGTGACATCTCCGAGGTGAAATCCAAAGAGAAAGCACACTAGGATATACAGGAAGCACCCACAATAAAAGAAGAATGTGCCACCAGCAAGCCAAGATCCAATAGAAAGCCATAGCAGCAACGCTGCCGAGGGGATCCAGAAACATCAACCATCTTCCACCACAAAAACCACCAGGTGTACCGTCACTCGGATGCGACTAGCGGAGTAGCGTCGGCCATCTCCGACACAACCACTTCCGACTCCACACTGGCGTTGGAGAAATCGTCGGCGTGATGATGATGAAGCCGAAGAAACAAGACCTGCATCACGGTCTTGAAGACCTCGCCAGGACACAAATCTGTGGCTCCTCGAGGCCGTCGTTGAATGCTGTCGAAGCGGTGACCCGGAAAACCTTATTCGTGGCATTGACGTCGGCACCGACCGAGCGCCGTTACCCGAAACACAAATCCTAAACCCAACCCTTCCGCCGCCACCGCGGGGCGGGGGGGGGGGGGGGGGGGGGGAGCCGGCGTTGGAAGAGGAACTTCTCCGCCTAAGAGGGGAAGTTACGCCATCTGTTTTGGAGAGATTTTTTTTTTTTGAAAAGAAGGAATGCCCCCGGCCTCTGCAACAGAATGATGCATGCAGCCATTTTGTTAAACGAAAGTACGTAAACAAAGTCTGAGATCCAACGAAGGCTCACAAAGGGAGCCAAAATGAAGCAAAAAGTAAAAGTCTAATATGCCACATCCGGCGAAAAACAGGCTACGATGACTAAACACCTAGCCTATTATTAGCTCGCCATTCAAATCGGTTGAAGATAGTTTGTGCTACCATCTCCCACCGGCTGCACCCAGTAGCCAAAAGCTCCCTGGACTCCACATGAGTGAGTGACGACCACATACGGATCCAAGCAGTGGCCCTGAAAATAACCTGCAAAAAGTTGGTAAAGTTTTTCCGGTTAAAAATCATATCATTTATGCAGTTCCATATAGCCCAAAACAGTGCACATATCCCTATCCGAATATGTCTCGCAATATTTAATTCCACACCATTTAGCCACGTCCCAAATAACGTGTTGATGCTAGTGGGAGGAGTAACGTTAAAGGCTATATGAATCGTCCGCCAAAGCAATTTGGCTAACGGACAGTCGAGAAAGAGGTGTTGTATATTTTCATCATGTTCACAAACCACATGAAAATTTTAATCCTCAACGGAACTTTAATTTTCCAGATATGAAGTGATTTCGAGATTGGCCCAGAGTCAATTAAGTGCAGCCACCGAGAAACTACCGTTCGTAGATAATTTCCAATGAAAAGCATCCGGTTGGTTCGAAAGTTGAACGTCCATCAACCTGCGTACAAGTGCAGCCACGAGTTCCGACGTTCCCCCACCAGAGACCTCCTGAATTGGATATTAAGAGGGACCGTTTGTAATACTGTAGTAACATATGCATCCTTACGTTGTACAATATTATATAACGTGGGATATTGCATGGCTAAAGGCGTCTCCCTTGACCATGTATCTTCCCAGAACCTAGTCGTGGCACCGTTACCAATAATAAATTTCACCCTATGAAAAAAGGAGTCTTTTATCTTCAATAACCCCTTCCTGAAAGGCGAGAGAGATAGCGATAAGAATGCGAGATGTTTTTCATTGATCACCTCTCATTCTCCATTTGAGCATGGGCATTTTAATTGAATTCTAAAGAACTTGATTCGTTCTCTCCCAAGTCATTCGTAGAATCCTACACAAACGAGATTCCATGTTTTTATCACTAACGGTTAATGCCAGTTTTAAACAAGAACTTCACTCTGCTGACTGGTGTGCTTACATGGTCTTTTTTTTAGACTTACATGCTCTATTTGGCAAGGATAGGAACATTGTTTCGAAGTTTCAGTGAGGTCCGGCTCATACGTATCTCCCCCTACTGAATTTCAGAACAAGTAAATGTAAACCCCAGGAGCCCATTTTTTTTCTATAGGATAGTAGTCCAAACAGCGGAGGATGTAACAGGGTGAACCAACCACCTCAAGTAATCACAATGGACAAAATATATGTACACCATGTACAGAGGAGATCACAACCTCCTCAGCTACCCCATTCCAGCAACCAGCTAAGCTAGCTACTCATCGGTGCTTCTTCACTGCTTGCAATCTCTTTTTTCACTCACCATCACGTCTGCAGCTGCAAGAACCCAGTCAAGATTCAGAGCAAATCGGCTCGATTTCGATCGGCAGGCCTCTCGGGAACTCCACGTACGGGTATGCCATTGGAATGTCATCGCCATCGATTTTCCATCTGCAGGGCGCCAAATTATACTATGATCAGTAACTATGGAGATTCAGTAAGCACTTATCTCCCTACTCTGAAAAAAAATAGAGAAAGAAATGCATTTTCTTCTGTCACAATCTGATAACTGCAGATATCTGTGGACCAGATTTGGTACCACTCAACTTGCAAGCCATACTTATTGGAGACTCCATGCTGCCATATTGCATCAATCTGCAGTCATGCTATTCATATGTCCTCTGATTAATTTCATTCTTAAGTTGATTTATCTTTAAAAAATATTTACGTTCTTCGTTTCTCCGATTTGTTGCTCTTGCTGTGTCTGTAGTTACCTGTGTAGTATCTCTTAATCAGGTAGGACAAATGTTATACCTGAAATTGAGCACAAGGTGGTGAAGGAAGAAAGCAGCCTCTACTTTGGCAAGCTCTGATCCAGGGCAGAGCCTGGTGCCACCGCCGAACGGCGTAAACTTCTTGCTTGTACCTTGGCTTGGGCCCTGTTGCATCAATCAATTATACAAGTCATGCATATGAACTAGCTTCATCAAGGGAGTTTAGAAAATGAAGAAGCAAAGCCAAGGATGCTGGCTTTGAGGGAGGAATCATGGTTAGGACCATGTACAGAAGGCACTAGGCCCTCAGCCAAAGCCTGCTTGGCATCTGAAGATACCAGGATAGTTGCAAGTAATTATTATGGCATGGGTTAGTTGGACACTCACTAATTAAAGGTAGCAATTAGTTAAGAGAGCAACCTTAAAGAAGATTCTCTCAAAGCTACAGATAAGCTCTTCTGATTTGTTCTCACCTTTTCATTGTATAAAATAGTTCTATAAAAAAGCATATTATGTCAAAGTTAAGCTTCTCTAAACAAGTATATTATGTTAAAGCTAATCTGCATAAACTAAGCTGTATTCATTACTTCACTACAAATATAGATGCCCATGCACATGCTGTGGAAATCAGACATACCTCCCATCTGCAAGGCTGAAACTGTTGGGCATTTCCATGAAGTGAGGGGTTCAAATGAACAGCACTGAAAACTGGTAGGACCTTCCAGCCAGATGGAATCAGATACTCTGCAACAGAGCAAAAGAAGAGGTCCACTTGCTTTTGAGCATCTTCTATCAAAAGCTAGGTGTTTAGGAATAACAATGCTCACAAATCAGCAATAAAGGCCCAACCGCCCCCTTTGCCTGATCCATTATCATGTGATGAGCACAATGGGATCTGCTGGGAAAGCCTCAAGTACTAGCAGGGTTAATTACCTTTGTATCTGACATCTTTGAGGGCCTTCCTGTGGACAAACTTGACAATGTTTCCACATCTCAGCGCCTCATTGATAACCTGAAAGGACATCCACGCATGTATATATCATTGCACCATTCCAATTATTACAGAACAAATTAAGACCCTTCCTTCCCCATTTGCACTGTTGTTGCAAAGTGTTGTTTGCTCTAGTCAAAATTCCAGATATAGGCAGGCATATGGACAGGAAAAAAAAACATCAGTTTTGGAGGGTCACATATTTGTGTGGATGGCTGATAATAGAAAGAAAAAGGCTCCCTGCTTACCAACCGGCTACACATCCTAAAGCATGTACTGAATGATCATCATCTTACTTACATGTTGGGTATATTCCATCTTCTTGTAGTCCTCAGAGCTCAAGCACTCCTCCTTTGCTTTGGTAGATCTTATGCCTTGATGCTCCCTCTGCATGCACAGCATGTTCATATATAATAAGTGACATGCACCCAACCACCAATCACCTGTGGCTTAAGCTTGGTCAGGTATCAGGTATGTATGTACCTTCACTAGGTCCAGATCTTGAGCTGACTGCCCAAGGAAGTAGACGACCATGGAGATCATGAGTGAGGTGGTCTCATATCCTCCTAGCAGGGAGTCCAGCACAAAACTCGCTTTCTCCTCATCAGAGAGTTCATCGGTTGACAGGAGCACGTTGAGGAAATCATCCTTCTTGCAGCAGTCAGCCTTCCTCCTCTCCTCAATAATGCCCTTGACAGTGCTTGATATCCTCTCTCTGGCCTGTGAGGAATGATCAACATATCTTCAATGTAAACTTGGTAGAAATGGGTATACCAGAGTTTCATGAGCTTGATGCATGGTGAAGTACATAAAAAGTTCAGGAAACTTTGACAGTTTAAGAAGGTGGTGGTATACCAGAGTTGTTTACTGAATTACCTGGACAGCTTTGGCATAGGGGGTCCCTGGGATGCGGAGAGGGAAAGAGATGAGGCCCTTCATGAAGGTGAGGAAGTCCTCCAGTATCATGGCAGTGACTGGCTCCTCTGGTGACAGCCCCAGCACCTGCTTCACTATCACACTGAATGCAAACTGTGCCCAAAGGAGAAAAAAAAAAGAAGTCAAAAAAAGAAGAAGATGAAAGACCCTGGTAAGTCAAAGCCAGCGTTTGAAAAATATCTGATGATGCATCAGCAAGTAGCAGCATGATGATGTAGCCATAGGTAACATGTGCAGAGTTTTTCCTCCATGTTTGACGGGATCATGTCCCTACTGATGCATGTCTAGCTAGCTTTGGTTGTAGTTAGTGCATGCACCGGGTGACCAACCTTTCTTGCCTCCTCGCAGAAGGTGATGTTGCCGCCCTTGCCATGCCATGATCCGACTATGTGCAGCGCAATCCTCTCAATGTCGCCGAGGTAGCTTGGCTTGAGCTTCGTGGAGGTGACCAGGGCGAGAGCAAGGTTCCTGAGCCTCTTGTGGTCCTCCCCCAGGACCACCAGCATGGAGGACTTGCCCAGTATGCCATGAATTGGCCTGGGGTAGCTGCACTGGAACAGCCTCTCCTCATTCTGCAGGATGAAGTGGTTCAGCTCCTGGTCACAGGACACCACGGTGGGGGTGCAGAACAGATGGGACTTGAACACCCTCCCATACCTGCATCATCACATCAACTACAATGTTAATCTTTTCTTATGTTAGTTGCCATCATTTGTTAGAGAGCCTTGTGAGACCTCTCCATTTTTTTCCCCACAAAAACAATAAGTAGAACTTTTCAGAAATACTGTAAGTTTGTACACAAAACCTGTACAAATTCAAATATATCACAGCCTGGGAGCAAAGAAACAAAGATAAAGCTGCTGAGTCAGGACAACATGCACGACATGCATCATCTTTTGCTGCCACATGAGTAAATGATAAACAATACTACGTGCTTGATTGCATCGTTGAGAAATCTTGAGGTGTGGTGTGGCTGTGATGAATGATAGCAAAAAAGAAAAGAAAAAATACCTGGAGCAATGATCCTCCAGGAAGCCACCCAGCGTGTTGGACGCATGAGGGGTGAGGAACCTGAGGGTCTCACCAACAAGGGGCCATCCAAAGCTGCCCCTCGGAGCCTTGGGGTTGAGGAGCGAAGGCAGGAAGTGGCTCAGCACCAGAGCCAGGAGCAAGGCGAGCAGGATCGCCGGAGCAGCCAGCACAAGATCACCCACCATCATGCTCATACTACCACACACCACCACCCCACCCTACTAGTTACATCTCACAAGCGGAAGCTGCATGGAGCCTGCCATGCCTTGCCTCTCTGTCTGTCTGTCTAGCTAGCATTCACTTGCTCGCCCTCTGCTTCTCTCTCTCTCTGGAATGGAAGGTGAGGGGGAGGCTATATAGTAGTGGGAGCAAGGGCACGAAGGATCTTTGCAAAGCGGGAGGGAAAGGAAAAATAAGGTTGCCTTTTGTTTTCTTGCTTTGGCCTTTTTTAATTAGCAGTACTCAAAAACACCAGTGGTACTAGCAGCAGTATATATTTTACTTGCTTGATCTCTGTTTTTACTGCAGACTTGGCTGCATGTACTACTTATATGTGTATGTATACTCCTACTATTTGAACTGTATGAATAACTTTTATCAGCAAGGGGCTGAGTCTAGCTAGGAGTATGGTCCCTTTGCAGTACTACTAGCATCTAGGCTGCTGCTGCTGCTCAAGGTGCAGTCAAAACACGCAGGTAGAGAGAGAAATGTATCGGGTTACATGCACGCATAGGAGTCTGGTGCTGAGCTGTGAAGTTCTGCACCTTGTTTTGGTAATCGAGTGCCAGTTTTGGTAACAGCAGGCCGTATAGTACTGTACTTGATTAGTTTGATTGTGTGAAATTATATATTTTTTCTGGCTAACTCGTTTTAGCAGTGTTCTTATTATCATGTCCTTGCCCTGTTTTCCCATGCAGAGCAGCCTTCACTAAACTGTGCTCAAAACTCAAGCTACTCCCAATGCATGCACAATCTAATTGTCCTATCTGAACATGCACCTCTTCTTTCTCGGTCACACTCCGCTTGGAACTAGAGTAAATTTATGCTCCATCCTTCGATTGACTATCGTTGACTATACATATCTGCTACTAGTACCAATAGACTTGTCAACAGGCTCATCCCAAAAACACAAGAAGAATTGAAGTGGCAACCGCCCAGCTTGAGGCCCAGTTCTTTTGGTGGCTTCTTCCGTAAACCGCCCCCTTCTTAGGTTCTCTCATAGCACTAGTCATCTCAAGATAGACATTTCATATCACAAATAAGTTGGTTCTGTTGAGCTCGATGATGTGTTGTCTTTGTTGCAGGATTTTGTCTGCAAGGACGACGATAATGCTCGGTTCCTCATCCATGGCTTGCCATTCTCATCCAAGAATGCCTATTGTCTACTCTCTTCTCTCAGAGGACGAGCAGGTTGACCCCAACTACCATCTCATTTGGTCCTCCAGGGTTCCAATCAAGCTACAGATAATCATCTAAACTCAGAGGCCAATCTCTTCCACAAGTCCATTGCCATTGACAGTCGCTGCCCGAAATGTGACGCTCTTCACATCTTACTCTGCCCCAAGGCAGCTCAGGTCTGCCTTCGCCTTGGGTTGACGCCCCCTCCCCCCCCCCCACTCCATCGACCTCATCTGGGAGGTTCCGTCTCTGCCTGGGCTCTCCAACGACATCTGACCCTCTATTGCTCTATCCATTCTTTGGAAGATATGGGATTCGCGTAATGCTTGTCCATTCCAAAATAAGTTCGGCCTCGGTAACGGTTAGGAAATTAGTCCCGGAATTCACATTTTAGACTCATAGATTCAGGTTTCCCACCCAAAAGGCGACCGCTATCTCTTGGCAATAGGACCTTGCCTCCCACACTTATAAGGCCTCTTCCAATGCATTGTTGCTTAGGTGAGGTGCTAAGTGCATTAAAAACCTTAGCAACTAATCTCCACAGTGCATAGGTGCTTAGCTTTTGTAGCTAAGCTTCTCTTATTTAATTGTTTAATACTTAAACTCCTTCATACATTGGTTGGTAGCCATTTTGCATAGGTTCACGCGCTTAGCATCGTTTCCTCCTAGGGTCACCATAATGCTCTCTCTCCTATTTAATTGTTGTGCCACATCATTTTTTTTGTCTATGTGCACTCTTAGCACCAATACACCTTGGAGCATTGGGAAGGGCCTAACTTTGTGTAAACTTGGCCTTATGGCCCCTTGAATAACGCATTCACGTGGGGACCCCCCCCCCCCCTCCCTGGTGACTACTGTTCTAAAATACTGTCACAAATAAGTTATTTTTTAGACATTTAAAAGGTCTTCAAAATGTAACATTGAACACAAATTTATTGAAATGTATGTATATCAGTTAAGAAAATTATAAGATTCTAGAATAAAGATCGAGACAAATCTATAAGTAGGATTTTTTTAGGGAACCCTAGCCACAAGAAACCACCACCACCCTATCATCTCGTCAACTCACCATTGCTAGAAGACATCGCTTGGCAAGCCCGTGCGACATCGCCGCCGGCGGGTTGTCTTTCTTACGACGCTTAGGTCCTAGGCATGGCTTGACTGAGGCTAAAAGTGACGTCGGAGCGCATTGCTAAGGTGTTGTGTTGCGGTGCGGTGTCAGCGAAGACGCGCTGAGGGGCGGAGCCTGCTCAAAGGTACTGTGACACGGAGGGGTACAAGTGCGGTGGATGGCTGGGTCGACGTTGTTCAAAACATGTGCTGATGGAGGGACACAAGGAAGAAGCATTGGGGCTTCCAGTCCCGACAAGGTCGCGGCGTCCTCTTCTTCTCGGCTCCCCTCCCCTTGCCACCGCTAATGCATGTCGTCAGGCTAAGTACAGACAGCGTTAGCAGTGGTAGGGCCTCTGGTTCTTCGTTACTCTACACAACGTGTTTCTCTCCCGTTGACATGGCAACAAAGCACAAGGCAACACGAAATCGATGACATGATGGTGGAAGTGCACCCATTGCATCACAGGTTCTGATGATCTATGGCAACTTGATTAAGTGGAAAAACATTTTCTCAACGCGTTTAGCTTAGGTCCCAAAAGATGCAAGTTAGGAAGATCGATTTTGACCCCTCAATTCTCGAGGATCAAGTTTGGCAAGATTAAAGACTATTAATAGTTTTGGGTGATCAAATATCACATTGAGTCCATAGATATGGTAATACTATAAAAAATGGATCATGGTTTGTGAGGTGAAGTTTTTTTGTGAAAAATGCTTAAAGATCAAACTCCGAAACCCCTAATAACTCAATAGTTCCTAGACTATTTTTCACTTGTTTGGACCCTCCAAATAAATTCATTTAGAGCCTCTAGCTCCGTTCAAGAAATATAATTGTTGTCATGTGTGCCATTCGGCGCATCCAACTGCACTCCACTCGGATATTTCGTAGCGGCTACCATAGTGTTCGGAGTATCCGTTCAGAATTACCGACCCCTTCCAAGCTGGACCCTCTGAAAGGCCATTTTGTCCCTAATGGTATTCTTGTGTTGATGATAATAAGGTTAGTGGGACCAATGTCGATTGTAAAGTTTATCTCAAGACATTGGTCTCTTCGGTGGTTTGATTTGGAGATTGTTGACCACCCTATTTATAAAAGGGAAAAGGCGTCGTCTGAAGTCTCGGAGTTTTTATTTTGTTTTATTTGAGTCATAGGAACATTGCACTATTAAGAGATTTCAATGTGTTTGAGGAAGTTTGGGGGAAATTCTAATCATATACACATAGCCATGCCATCCACCAATTCGAAAAGGGCAAAATCATAGCCATTGATGTGTTGTTCCCAGAGTGCAAGTTTTCTCTCAAGATACTCTAGGTCCCTAGTCCATAAGACCCCCAAGCCCTTGGAGTCCCCCTCTAGTCATAGGGCTATCTCTCGGGTGAGCCCGGGTCTCCAGAGTAGAGGTTTTGGATCGGGTGACCCCGGGTCACCGGAGTCCCCTCCACGGCAACATTCATCTTTCCTAGGGTGGGGGTATAAATATCACCCCTTTTTCTTCCTCCAACCCTAATACTTTACTTGAGCTTCTCCACCATTGCCAAACCATAAATTAAAAGCTCGAATGCTCTTCATCCCTCCACTCAAACTCTACCAAACTTTGAGGATTAAAAGAGAGTCACCTGATCTACACTTTCACCAAACTAATTTGTGATCCCCACCCTTGTTCATCACCAAACTTGTTACTCTTGCAGTTTTGGGACTCCTAGGTGGTACGAGTCAAGGCCGGAAGGTTCCTTACATGTGGTGTGCTTTGAGGTTCCAACGCGGAACCTCAGATTGGCCCCATATGCCTGGACCGAACAGTTCAGACACTTTCAACCCTTCAAAGCAGATCACCAAATTGGGTCAGATCGATCGGTACATCAGAATTCCCCTATCCCGAACCCAAATCGGGGGGAGGGCAGCTTTGTGTAGTCCGGACGTCCGCCACGTCGGACTGCAACACCGCGGACCCACCTAAAACCCCGCCCGGAGCGCATGCAATTTGATAATCCCCCACCGTTTACATGCCAAACCATGTCCTCTACACCCTAAACACCACTAGCACCGACCGTTCTGGCCCGTTTTGCCGTCAGCAGCCGCGACAATGGATCCACCCGACCTCGTCACGAGGTTCGTTGTCCCGCCAGACCCGGAGCCCATCCGCCACACGTTGTGCTGGTGTATCTAATGACTATCAAATGGCAAGAGTGGCGCGTGAAGCAGCGATCGAAGAAGATGGAGCAGGCGACCGCTTAGGCCGGAGCTCCCACTCCACAGCGGACTATCGTGCCGGTGCCACCCGGACAATCACCGCCTTGGCCCATCAAGTACAAGCCACCATACTACTATGCCACCCATCCGTACGATTCGCCCGACATGCAACAATCACCGCAGCACTCCACCGCCTCTTTCATCTCTGGCATCATCCATCGTACACTGTCAACCTCCATAATGATTATGTGTTCACCGAGTTGTTGACCCCTACGCCTGGACAATCGCCGCGACAAAGTGTGCATAATTGATTTCATGAGCAAAAGCACTATGACCCCTCCAACAAGGAAGTGATCCATGATCACAATCCAAAGTTGATGAGCAATTCATGGTACCCAATTCAAGAGGCCATTAACAAGTATTACGGTGCGTATGCACAAACAAGCAACTGATGGCCAAGTGGTGTGTCACTCCTCGAGCTCGTAATTTTTGCTTTGTGTTGCTCTATGTGTTGGTCATTCAGATGATTTGCTCTATGTTGCAACTTATTGACCATATCATTGTCTTTCTTTGCTAGGTCGGCCGCGCCGCCGCCTTGTACCACATGAACGAGGGCAATCCATTTATGATGATGCATTATTTGTACAAGGTGAATGCGCAAAGGAAGTGGAGCAACATTGCCCATACCGCTGAGACCGCGAACGACAAGGCAAATGATGAAGGTAGTGATCCAACCAGTGGAGGGCTTGCACCGGCCACCCGTGTGCTAGGTCGAGGGGGAGAAAATAGGAGAACGAGAAGGAGAAGCGAGAAGGGGCGGCGATCAAGATGACAGAGAAGTTCTGAGACATCATGACGTAGAAGGAGGAGGTAAGTGTCAAGCGCAATGAACTGAAGGAGGAAGAGGTATAGATGTTTAACGCGTTGCTGATAAGACAAAAGAAGACTACGCTCGAGGAGAGGAAGCTTGCTATCAAGCATGCATTCGAGGCGCAAAAAGATCTTGTGTGTGAAGGCCGATGACTTGGATCCCGATGCAGCCAAAAAATCCAGGACTCGCGTGATAGCATGTGCGCACGTTTCGCGCTAATGGAGGGGAAAGAAGCTAAAAATTGAGGAATTTGGCTCGAACAGCTGGTTCTTTTGCTTTTAGGTTCGATGGATGTAAAAAAATGTTGAACATTGGTGCCCTTGCTAGTAGTTGCATTTGTTTGCAACTATTTAAATGTATGGTTGGATTGCTATCGATCTCAATAGACTTGACAAAGAGAGGAGGTGAGACAAGTAAATCTTTTTGTGAATACAGTAGATGACTTCCGCTTAACTTGATATCCGCGAACACGTTCGAATGTGTATGTAAACATTTAATTGGGTCCGTTTAATAGCCGCCGCCTGAGTTCACGCCGGCGAAGCCCGGGCTGTGGGCTGTGACGGCGGCGGCGGGGTCTTCTCCCTCGCGCGCGGTGGCGTCTTATTCTGGCGGCGGCGACATGACCACTACGGTGATTCGGCGGCGCGGTGCGGCGGGATCCCGGCGGAGGATGTGGCGGCGGCGACAGTGGCGGCGCGGCCTACCCGCGGCGGAGGCGCCCCTGTGGCGGTGGCCGGAATCTCGGATCTCGCCGGGCCCAGATGGGCTTAGGCGGGCCGGCGGATCTGGTGCGCGGCGGGCCTGACGAAGCCAGCTGCTCTGGCACCGTGGTGGTGCCGCGGCCGTTCAGGCGGCGGCCGCTGGATCCTTTTGGTCCGGTCCCCGGCATAGAAGGCGGCGATTCGTGCACAAGAAGCTGGATGGAGTTCATCGAACAGATCTGGGTGAAAACCTGCTCTCATCTAGATGCTAAGGTCGGCGATGGCGGCGCTCTTCAGTGTCGTTCTCTTCTTGGAGGCATCGTCGTGGAGAAGTTCTAGACCACTATCTGATACCTCCGGGGAAAACCCTAGATCAGTAGATCAGAAGACGGCGGCGTTCTTATGTCGTTTCCCCCTTGGGGGCGTCGTTCTTGGAGGTGTGCACGGGCTCGAGGGACCAGTGGACAGCATCTTTGGTGGAGCGGTGCTTCATCCTACACATTGATGGCGACGGATCTCGACAGCGTGGTGCGGTGCAGATTCGGCGTCCGATTTGCGAGGATGGACTCGCGCAGGAGGACGACGTTGTCTGGCGTCGTGGTGGCGTCGATGGCAGAGAGACCTGGCACGGTCGATGCCTCAGTTTCTGCTCTGAAGATGGATCGATGGAAGACGGTGGTGTCGGGCCTTGCAGGATGCGCAGTGGTGCCCACTGTGAGTGCGTCGGACCGGTGTGTGACCCAGTCCCGGTATGTGGCTAGGCTGGGGCATCCGGCTTGGGATGTCAGGCTTTGGTGTGATGTCTGTTTGGTATTAGGCTCGGACATTCGGCACCCCTTCATCAAGGGGATAGGAGTAGCAACAGGTGTGGCCAGAATGGTGGCTTCAGGCGTACTGATGTATTACTCTGTAAGGTCTTTGTGAATAATTAATAAAATGGCTGCATGCATCGTCCAGATGCAGAGGCCGGGGGTACATCCTCCTTTTCTAAAAAAAAGATACGAGTGCCGTGCAATACCAATAACCAAAGTAAAATGATATGTTGTGAGCTTCAAGTAGAAAAAAGAGGTCCTGAACGAGTAGCTTGGAGTGGCAGACGGTCAAACCTATTTTTTCTCTAACTGTGGCATAGTACCTAGGTAAATGTCTACTCCTAAACGAAGTAAGTACACTACATTACCAATAAATAACCAAAGTCAAATGCGAGCTTATGAGTTTCAAGAAGAAGAAAAGAGGTCCTTCTGAGTCCGAGACTTTTACTGGGGTGTACACTTGTATGAGCACACCTAGATGTACTTGTAGCGCTGGCTTGCTTGACCAAATGACACGAAGACATGACGATAAAGGGTTTTTCTCTGCTTTATATTATAAAGCAACCATCCGATACATTCAGCTCACTGGGGCCACATCACAAACAAGGCCACAAAAAAATGAAAGAAAGAACGAGAAATAAATGCCGACACCGGAAGATCAACGAAGCGAAGATGGCTGGCAACCGCTGCACCCTCGAAAGAAGTTCCACCGCGCTCCTAGCACTCCGAAGCGTTGCGTACCGAGCAACACCTTCAAGAAGGAATGCGACGACGACGCCGCTGCTGCCCGGACTAGTCCTAGGGTTTCCCCCGGTACGCGGAGGGCAGTGGGGGAGGGGTATACCCGACGCCCTTCAGGAAGGCCCGGCGGCGCCCGCAGGCGTCGCCGCGTTGGAGCCGAACGAGCCGCCAGGGATTTCTCCCGACCCAAACACCCACCACCACCCCGGACGATCCGAAGTGCCCCGCCCAACTTGCCGCCCACCAGCCTGTGCCACCACGGTCACCACACCAACCTCGCCGTCTCACTGAGGCCACCGACACGAGACCTGGAGGACGGAAGAAGAGACAATGGGCTCGGGGGCATCCGCAACACAGCCGACGGGAGGGAACCACCTCCACCACTGCCGCGGAGCCGACCGGACGCAAAGACAGGGGCTTGCCGGGCCCCGATTGGCCCGGCCGGACCCAAATGGGTCCGGACAGCCCATGCCGCCACACTGCAGCTCGCCAGCCGACGAAGCCGCCACCGCCCGCAGACCACCGCCACCTCGACACCACCACCAGGGAGCAGCGCCGCTGCGCGCCGAGCCGCCGGCCCGCCCCAGCCCAGATGGAGCTCGAAAGGGCCCAGATCTGGGCCGCGCGGGCGCCGCCGGCCACCAGCACCACCACGCCGCCCCGCAACCAACGGCCGCGCCGCCACATCAAGGGCACCCGAGGCCCGCGGAAACCCCGCCGCCGGCCGAGCCACACCGCCGCCATTAGGAGGCCCCCGCGCCCCCCAACGCGCGTGCGGGGAAAGAACGGCCCGCCGCCGCCCGCGCCGCGCGGGCAGGGCCTGGCGGACCACGCCGGCGGCGACGGGAGGGGAGAGCGACGGGGAGGGGCCGGAGAAGAGGGGGGGTCGGGGAGTTTCCTGTCGCCCGCGGAGGGGGGGGCGAGCGAGCGAACCTCTGTTGGTTTTCTTTTCGCAGGGCGCTCCGTATGACACGAAGACATGAGCAACTGTTGGGGGGAATTAAGTTAACCCTTGAGGAGGACGTGATCGTGGGTAGAGTAACATATTTAAGGAGCCGCACGAGTGGCAACGGTTACTGTACATATAGGTCCACATTAGCCTCAGCGATGCGGTGCCCATAAAACAACAGCAGATTTGAGTAGCTAAAGTAGAGTCGATAATCCACTTCTGAGCCCAGACTCCACTAGTAGAAAAAGGGCCTTTAGTCCCGGTTCCAGAGGGCCTTTAGTCCCGGTTCTGGAACCGGGACAAAACGATCGGGACTAATGCCTAAAACCTTTAGTCCCGGTTGGCCTACGAACCGGGACCAAAGGTACTCCACGTGGCCGCTGTGGGGCGCCCAGGCAGGAGGACCTTTAGTCCCGGTTGGTAACACCAACCGGGACTAAAGGGTCTCCACGTGGCCGCTGCGCAGCACTCAGGCAGGAGGACCTTTAGTCCCGGTTGGTAACACCAACCGGGACCAAAAGGCAGCCACGCGTCAGCAGCTCGCAGGCGCTGGGTTTTTTTTTTGAAAGGGGGGGGTTAGGGGTTTTGGAAGGTTTAGGGGTTTCATATGGTGTTAGCTAGCTAATAGAGAGAAGTGACCTCTCTTTCTCCGTGCTTGGTCGACGCTAGCTACTACATATAGAGAGAACTCGACGCTAGCTAGTAAGCAAATGAAGGAAACCATTAATTACACAAGATCGTCATGAACATATACAGAGAGAAGTGACCTCTCTTTCTCCGTGCTTGGTCGAACAACAAGTTTTCGTAAATCTATCCGACGCTACTACATATATACAATATAACATCCCTGACATCATCAAGCGCCAAACTCCCATTGAATTTCCGTATGGTATTCTCCCTTTTCATGTATGACGTGGTCAAGAAAGAATCCCGCCAATTCCTCTTGAATTGCTCGTATGCGATCATGTGGTAGGAGTTCATCTCGCATCTGCCAGATCTAATTTAAAGAAGGGGGTCAATACATATATATGAATGAAACTCAACACAATTGATGGTAATAAAATAAAATTGTGAATATTGTTTACATACTTCAAATTGTTCTTCAGATCTGCCCCGCTCAGAGGTCCTGTGGCGAATGTACTCGCAAACGTAGTATCCACATAAATTATTCCCGGGTTCCTGCCACAAGAACTTTACGAGAATAGAGTTCAATCAAACTGATAATCAAGCACGATAATGGTATTGATGAAACTAGAATCAATGAGAGATGCGCGGAACTAGCTAGTACTACTTACTTTGGGGTGTGTAAATCGCAGCTCGTTATTCAGACCCGGAACCTGTCCGGTGAACTGTTTCCAAACCCTGCCAGGCAAAGAAAATGATTACTTGATATCAGGAAATGAACGAAAGTTGCCGATATGGTCCCGGTATTGATTGAACTTACTTCTGGAGCATTGCAGTCATGTCCGCATAATCCTTGGGATCTTTACGTCTCGAGTCTAAGACAGTTACTACTCCCCCGTCAAGCTTAATGGATAGCAGAATATAGTGGAACCTGCGCACGCATAACTCATCAATTACAGTACTTAACCTCGAGTAAGCGAAACCGAATATGCAGAAGACAGTAACACTCACTTGAAGTTGTAAGGAAAGAGTATTTCCCTTTTGTTTTGATGTCGAAGGAACGCTTTTAGCAAGTTTTCCTCGGTTTCTTTAACATTGTTTTGTACCGTCCATTCATTTACGGTATTTGGGCTAATGAACCCAATGTCATAGATTTGTCTTTTTGGGCATTCGACGATCTTCAATCTGCATAATATAGTGAGGATAATTATATATACATGCAATGAACGAGCTGAGCTAGAGACTTAATTACAGAAGTAATACTTACAGACAGAAGCAAGTCATGATTTGTTTGTCGAGGGCCTCTTGATTGAATAACTGAAATAACTCCACAAATTCAACAGGCATCAGGTCGACTCCAATGAGGTCGTGCTCATCTTTAATTCTCACCATCAAACTATCGGACCCATTCTTCCTGCAGCTTTCCAAGTACCAATCATGCAATCTTCGCATCATCGTTGTTAGAGGAGGATGATCAGGTTTGACGAGAGGCTTCCCGTGCTCGTATCTAAAGATCTTTACTACCTCAGCCGTTTCAAACTGTACATCATCTCCCACGTAATCACCAAGAGTGGTACCGGGCAGTAGCCCGGATGATTAGCGATATCGCTAGACACCTTGAGCGGGGGGCACGATTTCTTCTCCTGTTCGCCGAGCTGGGGAATTGTTTTCCCACTTCTTCGTCTTGAAGCACTGGCAGTACTTCCCGACCGCCGCGCTTCATCATATGTCTTTTCAATACAGCGGTCATAGTTGGATTGTGGCGGAGGCGGTGGTGGTCGCTTAAGGGCATCCAGAGTGCGCTTCGCTTTCACCGGATCTATTGTTTCCTTCGGAGGTGGACGTTTCCGTTCAAAATGGGCCTGCACTTCGGCAGCACTGATGTCCTTGTTTTCCTCGTCAGTCCTCTCATATGGTAACTTTGGAGGAACCCTGAGGCTTGGACCATATTTGAATTTCTTCCCGCCTTTTGTACTGCTAGCCGCCGAAGCGGCGGCGGCTCTCTTCCGCTGTTGCTGACGCGCCGGAGCCCGCTGAGGCGGCGGAGACCGCTGACGCGCCGGAGACAGCTGCGGCGGCGGAGACGGCTGACGCGCCGGAGATAGCTGAGGCGGAGGAGGATTCTGCTGAGGGGCCTCCCCCGTTAGAGTCCGCTGAGGCGGCGGAGACGGATGACGTGCCGGAGACGACTCAGGCAGCGGAGATAGCACAACTGGACTGTGAGGAGGAGTCTGCTGAGGATCCGGCTGCGTCTGCTGAGGCGGCGTCCAGTTTGGAAGCTTGATGTACTCCTTTCTCCATAGGCAGGTACTCCATAAGGCATTTTCTAGAAGATCCTCCTCTTCACCTGTAGGGTAGTCAAGCTCCAGCCCCTCAAATCCCGCCATTATCTCATCCACCGTGACAATAGCATAGCCATGTGGAATCGGACGGCAATGGAAAGTTCCCTCAGTTCGAGGAGGTAAAACAGAGCCGACCGCCGCCTTCAAGGTCAGGTTCTGACATTTCTCCATTAGCACACAATGTTCAGCCTGCGTGATACTATCCATGGGGTAGCGAGGAGCCGTGATATCAGGCTGAAGGAGCTCCGTGGAAGCCACGCTGCTTCTCCGCTGAGATGGTGGGGTAGCTTCTGGGGCAGTGTCGAAGGAAGGATCTTCGTACCGCTGAGATGGTTGGCCGGTAGCTCGCTGGCTCTCAAGTTCCTCTAGTTTCGCTAATCTTGCATTGATCTTCTGCATTTCGCTTGCTTTCGCTTTCTTCTTTCTCTCTCGGCTTCTATAACCAGCGCTGTCGGGAAACCCATACACCCATGGAACGGAGCCCGATGTGCCTCGTGTTCGTCCAGGGTGTTCAGGATTCCCAAGGGCCTGTGTCAGCTCGTCATTCTCTCTGTCGGGATGTAACCTCCCTTCCTGCGCTGCCTGGATTGCTTCCTCAAGCTTCTTGACGGGTATTGCAAGTTGAGCTTTCGTCCAAACACACTCCCCTGTGTCTGGGTCCAAAGTTCCCCCAACCCCGAAGAACCAAGTCCTTGACCGATCTGGCCAGTGCAATGTCGCTGGTTGGACCCCTTTAGCAAGCAGGTCTTGCTCAGCTTTGTCCCACGTAGGCCGGGCTTTGCTGTAGCCACCTGACCCCGTAACATGGTGATACTTCTTCTTTGCAGCATTTAGCTTATTTGTCGCTGACCTTTGCTTGCCCTTGTCCGATTTCTTGTAGGCCACAAATGCGGGCCAGTGATCTTTTATCTTCTCATATGCACCGGTGAATTCTGGAGTCTTGTCTTTCTCGACAAACTTTTTGTTCAAATCTTTCTTCCAGTTCTTGAATAGTTCTGCCATCTTCTTAAGAGCAAACGCCTTGACCTTATTCGGATCCGCCTCTGGTGGTAGGCTGAAATTTGTCATCAGCAAGGTCCAAAGATCATCTTTCTGTCTATCCTGGACATAAGAAACTTCAGGGTCCTTCTTCTTATTCCATTCTTGGATGCTGATCGGGACGATGTCCCTAACAACCACTCTGCACTGATGTATAAATGTGTCCCTGCTCCGCTTGGGAGCAATCGGTTGGCCATCTCGACCGACTTCTTCGATTGTGAACCTTTCATCCTGGCACAACCTTTTCTTCGGGCCTCGTCTCCTTACGGAAGTTTGGCTCGATCCGGAGGGCTAATTAAAAGAAGAAAGAAGCGTTAATATATGTACATACAAAAAAATTAATGCATCAAGTCAGCAGAGGCTTAATTAATATATGTATATATACCTCGCCGGACTTTGCAACAGTTAAGGCTCCCTCCTCCGTTCGGTCACCGGAGCCGTCATGATCTCCTTCCTCCTCCATTCGGTCACCGGAGCCGTCATGATCTCCTTCCTCCTCCATTGGATCACCGGAGCCGTCATCCTCTCTTTCCTGACCATCGGTGTCGTTGAGAAACGACAAGGTGATATCACCTCCGTCGCGGATTATATCCCCAACAACTCTTCTTTTTCTAAGTCTCTGTCCATAGTTTCTGCAAATACAGCACTTGACATGGCAAAAAAAGACTTGCTTCACATTCGAGAGAAAATCAAAGTTATCGGGGTTATGTTTTAACGACCCCCTCTCTCATGTTTTAACGACAAGATGAATACAAGCTTTATACACAAGATGAATACAAGATTTATACACAAGATGAATACACAACTCAACAAATGAACCAACCATCATCCTATGAACAAAACTCAACATATATACAACAAATGGACACCTTTTGTTGAACAGCGGAGGGACGATAAGTGACCAACTCCACGGAGATGCAACACCACAACCTGTAATTCCACCGAGAGTGAAAATTAGCATGGCAACAAATGGCATGACATGAATGTAACACCACAACCTGATAAAAAAAAGTGTAGCTAGCTAGATACCAATTTGAAAGTAAGTTTCAAACTTAGAGAAAAATAGCATGGCATGGCATCCACAATACAAAATATTGACCAAGTTTTCATACATCAAAATGAACTCTAAATAAACTCTAAAGACAAAATATTGACCAAGTTTTCATACATCACAATGAACATCAAAATGAACTCTAAATCAACTCTAAAGACAAAATATTGACCAAGTATATTTGTCACCAATCCTTTTAATGTGGGTTTTAAAATTTTCTCCCAATCCTTTTAATTATATTATAAACATCAGTAGTGATTATTTTCATAATGATTTGGCCTCAAAAAAAATTCTTTTATTAGTATTTTCAAACTCTAGAATGACCCTGTTGCACTAGAACTATTTCAAATAATTCTTTTCAAATGCCACAAATTTTTTGAGAAGTCCACTGATGCCTATAGATCATTTTTATGCAAAAAGCCACTTTGGTCATTTGAAAATTTTGAGCACAACTTCCATTTTTCAATTTTGGTCCAATCTTGGCATTGAACTACAACCCTATTTTTCCTTGCTCAAATAATTCTGAATTTTTTGCATCTTATAGTCCTTCCAACTAAACCCTTAAGTCCAGAAGGGCAGCCCCAATTTCATCTTGCAAGTCCACCAAAAAATTCCCTGTAGTTTCTGTCCAGAACTAAATTCTAATAAAACTTGCACTAACAAGTTTTTCCTTTTAGCAAACCAACTTGACCATCATCTATAACATCCAAGGAGACATCATCCTGCCAAGTTTCACATACAACAAAGTTCCCTAGCTAGCCCTAGCATTTCAACAAACACCTTGTGGACATGGCAAACACATTTCAACAAACTCTATGAAATCTTGCAACTCTCTGAACAGGGGCAACTTTATACATACAAGGAGGAAGGAGGGAGGAGAGGGGTGGGAGGGAGGAGGGAGTACCTGGCCGGCCGGCTAGCTGTGGAGCGGCGGCGTCGGGGGCAGGGCAGGGGCGCGGCGGCGTCGGAAAAGGGCAAGGGCGCGGCGGCGTCAGGGGCATGGCAGGGGCGCGGCGGCGTTGGGGCAGGGCAGGGGCGTCGGGGCAGGGCAGGGCGTCGATGGCGAGGTCCGGCAGCCTGGCGGCGTCGAGGTGGTCGTCGGCGCCGTCGGGGGAGAGGAGGATCGAAGTGAGTTGTGTTTGAAAATTTTCTAAGTGCGCGGTTATATACAAAGACCTTTAGTCCCGGTTGGTGGCTCCAACCGGGACTAAAGGCCCCCCTTTAGTCCCGGTTGCAGCCACCAACCGGGACTAAAGGTCATTTTCAGCAGCGCAAAGGGCGGGAAGCAGAGCCCTTTAGTCCCGGTTGGTGGCTCGGACCGGGACTAAAGGGGGGCCTTTAGTCCCGGTTGGTGCCACCAACCGGGACTAAAGGGCTGCGGCTGGCACGGCGTCGGGCGGGTGGATGTTTAGTCCCACCTCGCTAGCTGAGAGGCGTCGAGAGTGGTTTATAAGCGCGGCTGCGCCAACCCTCTCGAGCTCCTCTCTTATTCAGGCCTACGGGCCTAAACGCACTCTCTGCCTGTGGGCCTTCTGGGCCTGCTGCGGGCCTGCATCCTGGCCTAACTAGCGGATTGGGTTTCTAGTCGTATGCAGGCCGTGGTGGCCCAGTAGGCGGCATTTTTTTATTTTTTTTTTACTTTTTAGTCCCGGTTTGTGGTAGCAACCGGGACTAAAAGTCTTTTCCAGTATTTTTGTTTTGTTTTTTGCTTTATTTATTTTCTTTTGTTTCTACTTACAGCTAAATACTTAGAGTTTTTGAGTGATTCTTTTTGCTTTAGGTCACAAAAATTATAAACTTTCTGTTAGTGCCAGTAGTTTTCAAATTTGAATTCTTTGAAATTTGTGTGAATCACTAGTTTGTGAATAACTTTACTTTAAAAATAGATTTTTGAGTGATTCTTTTTCCTGCTGTTTAATATTAGTGTGTTTTATCATTATATTCAATTTCGTAATTTTGAGGTTATTTTAAATGGGTGTTTTAATCAAAAATAGATTTTGTTATTTTAGTTTGCTATTAAAGTTTCTAACAAAAAATACTTTATGAAAATTCTTTTTGCTATTAAAGTTTTGAACAAAAAATACTTGGCATAGTATCATCATTTCACCCACATAGCATGTGCTAAAAAGTTGAGAGGGTTACGGGAAAAACTGGATGCACTTCGTGTACAAACTGGACAATCTCTTTCGAAGTATCAGGGTTTCGGACGAAAACTCATGTGTTACGAAGGCATTTCATATTTTTTAAACTTATTTGAACTCCAGACTTTTTGTGCGTTCAATATGCACCATTCAAAGCCACATCATCAATTTCAACCCTTTCTGACTTCATTTGCTATTTTTCATGCATTTAATCTTTTTTTGAGCTAAATGACCCTGAAATTGAAAAGCACTACAAATGAACTCTGAAAAGGTTGAAAGTTGGCATTGTATCATCATTTCACCCACATAGCATGTGCTAAAAAGTTGAGAGGGTTACGGCAAAAACTGGATGCACTTCGTGTACAAAATGGACAATCTCTTTCGAAGTATCACGGTTTCGGACGAAAACTCATATGTTACAAAAGGCATTTCATTTCTTGACATGTAACTGCAGTGATATTCTAGATCAAAGTCATCATCAGAATAGTTGTGGAGAGAAAGTCTTCACTTTTTCTTCGCATGTGTCCCTTGCTTATTGCGACGTAACCATGGATAATCTTCATCGTTTAACAAGGTGCTTGGGTCAGCCTTCACTTTGAAGGGAGGAATTTCATGAAACTTTTCATAATCTTCAGACATGTCTGTCTTGCCCTCCACTCCCACGATGTCTCTTTTCTTTGAAAGAACTATGTGGCGCTTTGGCTCATCGTATGATGTATTCGCTTCCTTATCTTTTCTTTTTCTCGGTTTGGTAGAGATGTCCTTCACATAGAAAACCTGCGCCACATCATTGGCTAGGATGAATGGTTCGTCTGTGTACCCAAGATTGTTGAGATCCACTGTTGTCATTCCGTACTGCGGGTCTACCTGTACCCCGCCTCCTGACAGATTGACCCATTTGCACCGAAACAAAGGGACCTTAAAATCATGTCCATAGTCAAGTTCCCATATGTCCACTATGTAACCATAATATGTGTCCTTTCCCCTGTTGGTTGCTGCATCAAAGCGGACACCACTGTTTTGGTTGGTGCTCTTTTGATCTTGGGCGATTGTGTAAAATGTATTCCCATTTATCTCATACCCTTGGTAAGTCAATACACTCGAAGATGGTCCCCTGGCCAACGAGTACAGCTCATCTCCAACAATGTTGTTACCCATGAGATGTGTTTGCAACCAACTGCCGAAAGTCCTGATGTGTTCACATGTAATCCAGTCGTCAGACTGCTCCGGGTGTTTGGAGCGCAGAAAATTCTTGTGTTCATTGACATACGGGGTCACCAAGGTAGAATTCTGTAGAACTGTGTAGTGTGCTTGAGCCCAAGAATGCCCGTCCCTACATATTATTGCATCCGCTCCTATCGTGCCTTTTCCAGTCAGTCTCCCCTCATACCGCGATTGAGGGAGACCAATCGTCTTAAGGTCAGGAATAAAGTCAACACAAAACCCAATGACCTCCTCTGTTTGATGGCCCATGGAGATGCTTCCTTCTGGCCTAGCACGGTTACGAACATATTTCTTTAAGACTCCCATGAACCTCTCAAAGGGGAACATATTGTGTAGAAATACAGGACCCAGAATGGCAATCTCGTCGACTAGATGAACTAGGACGTGCGTCATGATATTGAAGAAGGATGGTGGGAACACCAGCTCGAAACTGACAAGACATTGCACCAAATCATTCTTTAACCTTGGTAGGATATCTGGATCGATTACCTTCTGAGAGATTGCATTGAGGAATGCACATAGCTTCACAATGGCTAATCGAACGTTTTCCGGTAGAAGCCCCCTCAATGCAACCGGAAGCAGTTGCGTCATAATCACGTGGCAGTCATGAGACTTTAGGTTCTGAAACTTTTTCTCTGTCATATTTATTATTCCCTTTATATTCGACGAGAAGCCAGACGGGACCTTCATACTAAGCAGGCATTCAAAGAAGATTTCCTTCTCTTCTTTGGTAAGAGCGTAGCTGGCAGGACCTTCATACTGCTTTGGATGCATGCCGTCTTTTTCGTGCACACGTTGCTGGTCCTCCCGTGCCTCCGGTGTATCTTTTGTCTTCCCATACACGCCCAAGAAGCCTAGCAGGTTCACGCAAAGATTCTTCGTCACGTGCATCACGTCGATTGCAGACCGGACCTCTAAGTCTTTCCAATAGGGTAGGTCCCAAAATATAGATTTCTTCTTCCACATGGGTGCGCGTCCCTCAGCGTCATTCGGAACAGATTGTCCGCCAGGACCCTTTCCATAGATTACATGTAAATCCCTGACCATATAAAGTATGGCATCACCAGTACGGAGGGCGGGCTTCTTCCGGTGATCTGCCTCACCTTTGAAATGCTTGCCTTTCTTTCTTAAGAGATGGTTGGTCGAAAGAAATCGACGATGTCCCAGGTACACATTCTTCCTGCATTTGTCCAAATATATACTTTCGGTATCATCTAAACAGTGCGTGCATGCGTGGTATCCCTTGTTTGTCTGTCCTGAAAGGTTACTAAGAGCAGGACAATCATTGATGGTTACAAACAGCAACGCATGTAGGTCAAATTCCTCCTGTTTGTGCTCATCCCACACACGTACACCTTCTCCATTCCACAGCTGTAAAAGTTCTTCAACTAATGGCCTTAGGTACACATCAATGTCGTTGCCGGGTTGCTTAGGGCCTTGGATGAGCACTGGCATCATAATGAACTTCCGCTTCATGCACAACCAAGGAGGAAGGTTATAGATACATAGAGTCACGGGCCAGGTGCTATGATTGCTGCTCTGCTCCCCAAAAGGATTAATGCCGTCTGCACTTAAACCAAACCATACGTTCCTTGCGTCACCTGCAAAGTCCCCCCACCTTCTCTCGATTTTTCTCCACTGCGACCCGTCAGCGGGTGCTCTCAACTTCCCGTCTTTCTTACGGTCTTCTTTGTGCCATCGCATCAACTTGGCATGCTCTTTGTTTTTGAACAGACGTTTCAGCCGTGGTATTATAGGAGCATACCACATCACCTTGGCAGGAACCCTCTTCCTGGGGCGCTCGCCCTCAACATCACCAGGGTCATCTCGTCTCATCTTATACCGCAATGCATCGCATACCGGGCATGCATTCAAATTCTCGTACTCCTCACCGCGGTAGAGGATGCAGTCATTAGGGCATGCATGTATCTTCTGCACCTCTAATCCTAGAGGGCAGAGAACCTTCTTTGCTCCGTACGTACTGTCAGGCAATTCGTTATCCTTTGGAAGCTTCTTCTTCATTATTTTCAGTAACTTCTCAAATCCCTTGTCAGATACACCATTCTCTGCCTTCCATTCCAGCAATTCCAGTGTGGTACCGAGCTTTGTGTTGCCATCTTCGCAATTTGGGTACAACCGTTTTTTGTGATCCTCTAACATGCGATCGAACTTCAACTTCTCCTTTTCACTCTCGCATTCTCTCTGTGCATCAACAATGACCCAGCGAAGATCATCATCGGGCACATCGTCTGGTTCATCTTGATCTTCAGCTTCCCCCGTTGCAGTATCACCGTATTCAGGGGGATAGTTGTCATCATCCTCTTCTTCTTCGTTGTCTTCCATCATAACCCCTATATCTCCGTGCTTGGTCCAAACATTATAGTGTGGCATGAAACCCTTCTCAAGCAGGTGCAAGTGAAGGGTTTTCGAGTCAGAGTAATCCTTCGTATTCCCACAGACAGTACATGGACAATACATAAAACCATTCTGCTTGTTTGCCTCAGCCACTTCGAGAAAATTATGCATGCCATCAATGTACTCGGAGGTGCGTCGGTCACCGTACATCCATTGCCGGTTCATCTGCGTGCATTATATAATTAAGTGTATCAAAAACCCTTCTCAAGCAGGTGGACGTGAAGGGTTTTCAAGTTAGAGTAATCCTTCGTATTCTCACAGACAAGGCATGGACAATACATAAAACCATTCTGCTTGTTTGCCTCAGCCACTTCGAGAAATTTATGCAGGCCCTCAAGATACTCGGAGGTGCGTCGGTCACCGTACATCCATTGCCGGTTCATCTGCGTGCATTATATAATTAAGTGTATCAAAAACCATTACAGAACATCATGAATAGAGAAGTGACCAAATTAATACAAGTTCATCATCACATTAAAACCAAAGTACTGTAGTGATCAAATGTTATTACTGAAAAAATAAATACATAAAGTTCATACATAGTTCTCATTATCAACTATGTAAAACATTTAAATGCAACAACAAATGCGATCATAATCGCAACGAAGGTAACAATTGATCCAACGGCATAATGATACAAAGCCTCATTATCAATGGCATATTTTCTAATCTTTCTAATCTTCAAGCGCATTGCATCCATCTGCATCTTGTGATCATCGACGACATCGGCAACATGCAACTCCAATTTCATCTTCTCCTCTTCAATTCTTTTCAATTTTTCTTTCAAATAATTGTTTTCTTTTTCAACTAAATTTAACCTCTCGACAAGAGGGTCGGTTGGAATTTCCGGTTCACATACCTCCTAGATAAAAACATCTATGTCACGTTGGTCGGCATAATTCTCATAAACACTAAATGAAACAAATAGTTATAAAAGATAATATACCACATCCGAATCATAGACCGGACGAGAGCCGACGGGGGCGGATACCAAAACCATGGCACTATATAATAACAAACAATAATAAAAGTAAGAAAATTATACAAGTAGCTATATAACTCATACAACAAGTAAGAATTTTTTTCTTTTAAAAAGAAGATAAGAACAAGAGGCCCACCACGGTGGTGCCGGCGACGAGATCGGCACGGGCGATCGACGGCGGTGAGGACGGGGACGGGGACAATGGTGCACCGTCAAATCTAGACAAATCTTGGGGAAAATGGAGCTTGGAGGTCGAGCTTGGAGAGGAGAAAGCTTAAGTGTGACTCGGGCATTTCATCGAACACCTCATGTGCATAGGAGGTGAGAGCAGAGCAGCACACACCTCCCACACCGGCCGGCCAAAAAACAGAGGAGTGAGCGGACAGGGGAGAGCATATATATAGGCATCTCTTTAGTCCCGGTTCGTGGCTAGAACCGGGACAGAAGACACACATTTAGTCCCGGTTCCAGCCACCAACCGGGACTAAAGGGGCTGCGCCAGGAGCGAGGCCCTTTAGTCCCGGTTCGTGTCTCGAACCGGGACCAAAGGAGTCAGACGAATCGGGACTGGTGCCTGCCGTGGCCCGGCCGGCGCCCTGGCCTCACGAACCGGGATTGATGCTCTTATCTGGCCTGGACCAAAGCCCTGTTTTCTACTAGTGACGTCGTGTTCTCTACAGCCGCTCCCACTGCATGCGCGTATATAAGGACAGGGTCCATAGCTATCGCCTTCACACAATCACAAGATAAGACACTTGGCTGCATTGCATCTGCCAAACCATTCTAGCCTCGCCTCCAACACCAACACTTCCTCATCTAGTTCCTGTTTCTCATTCAAAGGCATCTAGCAACCCAGCAGCAAGCAATGAAGGTGAGCTTCAGCTCCCAATTTTTGTTTACATCTAGTGTTGCTTTGTTTAGCACCTAGCTCAATTTCAAGAAATCGATACATTACTCTGAAGCTGGAGCATACGATTGATCCATGGTTTTTCTCCTTGTTGCAGCAAAAGATGTCATCCAGTTGAGCATGTCGTGCGACAAGAGCCGGTCCAAAGCCCTGACGATGGCCGCCAGAGCAGCCGGGGTGACGTCGATGGGGATTACCGGCGACGCCAGGGACCAGCTGGAGGTGGTCGGCGACGGCGTCGACCCGGTGTGCCTCGTCAGCTGCCTCCGCAAGAAGCTCGGCCACGCCCAAATCATCAAGGTGGAGGAGGTGAAGAAGCCGGATGAGAAAAAGGTGGAGAAGAAGGAGGAACCGAAGCCGGCGGTGCCCGTGTACCCGCCGCCGTACTACTACCAGCCCAGCTACTACCACCACCAGTACCAGCCGCCGCACATGGTCCTCTGCGAGGAACAGCCCAGCAACTGCCGGACTATGTAATTGCCAGGGAACGATTTTAACGTACTTTAATTTTGTCAGCATGCAAGTTTACACAGTTAGATGTACACGTGTTTATTGATTCATTGGAAGAAATAAAAAGGAGAGAGATGTCATTCGAAATCTTGGTTCTCAGTCGCTTGAGAAACAGAATCAGGGATCTCACTCTCGCTTGCTTCTTGGCGAAGGGTGAAGTTCGTAGATCAGATGTGGATTGGGGGTTCGGGCCTGTGCATGTGAATGTGCATGTGCCGTTTCGTATGGTGAGGACGAGGAGTCAAACATCACAACTGCTAGTACGTCGGCCCCACATAGTGACGTATGTCATCTAGTCCATATGATGATTTTTAGATGAACCTAATCATATGATGATTCGGTGGTAATATTGGTTGTATATCTATATCCAGTAATCCCGCAAATGGAAATGAACAGTCAAACATTCTATCCGAGTAAGACCCAAATATTGTTTGAGCTATGTATGCTCAAAATATCTGAATAAACATATGAGATCACCATGGAATGGTTGCCTGAATAAACACTTGGACAGGACCATGGAATTTTCTGATGAAAAAAGATACACAGGGTTGAGTGGCCCTCTTGCTGTCCTTTTCTCTGATTGAGAGTGGCCATCTTCTCCCTGTCAAGGTTCTTAGAGTGACCTGGTTTTCTTCGGTCTTCACCTGTTTTTCTTCGTTTTACATTAATTAGTGCATTTGTGGGGTATGCGAGGGCGACGAGCGGAGTAACCAAACCGCTGACCAGAAATTCAGAACAACAACAGAAGTGCAAGACTGTTGGCATCAGATTGTTTTTTTTTTGAAACGGAGGCAAAAGCTTTGCCTCATCTCATTAATAAAGAAGGGGGAACCGAACAAAGTTTTATGAGGTCCATTAAGCCTCCACAAATGGAAAAATAGGAAGTCTACTCTCGCGGCATCAGAGAGCCCAAATGTTTCGCCCCCGCAAGTACCCAATTTCTAGCCTCCAAGCGGATGTTGTCGATTAGCAAAGAAGGCAAGGAGGACTTGCTTCTAAAAACCCTAGCGTTTCTTTCATTCCAAATCTCCCAAATGACGAGCATGAGGAGCGAAGAGATGGCCCTTCTCCGATGTCCTCGCCGAAGGACAGTGGACGTCCACCAATGTTGAACCGTGCGGAAACCTCCCCAGATCGCAAGGTTTAATTCTGGCACATCAAACCCCGTCTTCACGGCTGCCCAGATTCTGAGCGAGTACCGGCATTTGAAAAGGATGTGCGCCGCGGATTCTGGCTCCCTCTTGCATAGCTGGCACAACCCGCAATTTGGCCATCCCCGCTTCTGAAGGCGGTCGGCCGTCCGTTACCCTATTCTTCGTGACGAGCCATGCGAAAAACTTGCACTTGGGTGGCGCCCAGTTGCTCCACACCGCCGGCACCATGGTGGTGGGGATCGTCCCTTCGAATTGCACCTTGTAAGCAGAAATCGCCGAGTAGACACAGTTGTTGGTGAGGTTCCAAGAGATGTCGTCCTGGACGTGCTCTAGCAACTGGACAGGCTCACCATCTCCACAATTCCCAACTGTAAACAAAAAAGATTAGCCACCTGCTGCGGAGATCGAGCACGGCGACCAACGGCTCTATTTTCTATAAGAAAGTGTACAACTTCTGTCCTAGCTACCCCCATTTGTGCACGTTCTATTTTCTTATAGCAAGCATCGTCTAGTCATCACATAGGAAGGCTTCAACACAAGCAATACATATATATTTAAGCTCTATAAGGTCTTTGCCTTTTCACGTCAGCGCTGGCCAAATCACCATCATACACATAGTTTCTATCGAGAGATTCATCATGTACCAGTCAAGAGTTTTACATCAAGTTTTTTAATCGGACACGCTAGCATTCACCCGGCTGATGGAGCTGTGTGTGTCGACCGCATCCACATCCGTCAGATCCGTTTCTGATCGGACGGCTCAAACGGTTGATTCCAGCACTCCATCAGCCGGTGTTTCACCGCCGCCGCGGCTTTCTCGGCGTCCACGACCACCTGTTCGAGCCCGGTGAGCTGCGCCGTACCTTTCCCCTCTACCTCTTGTCCTATTCCGTCGCCGTAAGCCTCGCCCCGCTTGGAATCAAGCTCGGTTGAGCGCCATGGCCGCCGTAAAATGGATCTGACGGCCAGCACCGGCGAGTCCCCGGCTGCGCCGCGCGCTTTGAGCGCGCCCGCATGGCCTGATGCATATCAACACGCTGGCCCGGTGCCCTCATGTGTGCTCCTCCGACGAGTCGTTGTGCGCTCCATTGCAATGACGGTGTTGCAAACGACGGCGGTGAACAACGACAATTGCAACAAGGGCAGTGGAAGCTCAAATGATTTTTTGCTTTGAACAAGGGCTCTGTTGCAATTGCAACAAGGCTCTTTTTGCGGGCCACAAAGCTTTTTTGCAACAAGGCTCATGTTGCATGATGTTTCTACAACAAGGATCATGTTGCAATCAGCGCATGTGCAGATTGGATCGGCGGCTCGCGACACCGACCGATCTTTTAAAAATATCAGCCAGCTGACGCGTAGCATGCCCTTTTTTTAATTAGGGAATCCACGTATGAGGCGATATTATCATGTGGAGATATTTGAGCACGTAGGGGGGTGATGCAACGACCGAAGAGGCCCCTGTGTCATTCCTGGTGGGTGATCCGGGCGCAACACAAAACCTATACTAGTCCCGCTGCCGCGGCAGGGCCTTGTATTCGGTGGTGGATGGTGGCATCGTTGCGTCGGGATGGCTCCTGGGTGTCGACCTATCGAGCGGTGCGGTAGTAAATCCATTCGACAGATCATGGCGGCACGACAAGTTCCAGGGCGCAGGACAGAGCGGTCGGCAGCTCCCCCGGTAGGGTTCCCTTGCGGGGACGCGCCACTAGCCTTGATATGAGGCAATGCTTCTGTGGTCTGGCCTTATATCTGCTTCATGGTGGCTTCCTGATTTTTTTCGTTTGGGCTTAGCCCTGAGTAGGAAGAGTCTCTTGTCCTTTTCCTCTGCGAAAAACGAGGCATATTTGCGTCGACCGTCTTCGACAATCCCGGGTCCGAGGGACACGAGCATTTCCTGGATGTTCGCAAGGACGCTAAGCCCGTCAAGCAACACCTATGCCGCTTAGGAAATATCTAGAAACTAGATATTGGCCATGCACATTCTAGTATTAACATTGGACATGGTTCAGGGAAAATGATAGAGAAATATAGAAATAAGATACTTATATGGAGTTCTCTGATTAAAGTAATTGCTTAAGCAATCCCAGGGAAATCCTCTACCACTGGAAGAGCAGATAGCTGATACCGGAACAAGAGGTGGTTATTTAGCAACTGGCTACCGGATTTCCTCCTGTCCGTAGCGCTTCGGAAGTAACTCTGGTGTAGCGATGTTGGATACTTTTTCAATGCCTGACAATCAAACCAACTGATCCACTGAGCTTTGGAAAGCACAGCTTCAGAGCACTCCTCCTGAAGATCTCCATGCAAAAAAATCATATGACCAACTTTCTGGTTAACATAGAATCTATTAGTTTTTTCTTCTAATTACTAGTACTAACATTATTCAATCCATGCATGGGAGCTAGTTCAATAGGCCTCTCGGTGAAATCGCCTACTTTACTTCTTATACAAAATTCATTGCACGTAGATCTTCCATTTATTAGGAATTCGTTTGATGACCGTCTGATTCTAATTCACTTCCATCCTTCAGCCGTGTCTCTTGAACGATACCATCCACATGTCTCTACAATTGTGTTGTAGTGTTTGGATGGTTGCCATTTGGCAAAAGTTAAATGGTGTTGTAATCCTATATATTATGGTGTCACTCCCATGTAAGTAAGCTAAGAAGAGAAGCAAGTTAGAGACAAACAAGAGAAGTGGTAGGAGCTACCATGAGTATGAGATCTTGGAGATCGCAATGAGAGTGCCACATAGTAGTGATAGGTTGCCACTGTTGAATTTTCCCACGTGTGAGCATGATATCCTATATCCCTAGTTTGTAAAGGTCTTCAAGAGTGGGGGTACTAGAGCCACCACGTGACGGGATCCCACGGTTGATCTCTGAGTTGATGGAGCCCTCTGATTTTCAACATGCGATTTAGCTCCTCACTGGACTGGGTTGATTTATGTGAACCGCGTGGACGGCATCACTCACGGTTGACCTTAATTAGGTATGGGCGATGAGTTTTCTATCGCACATGGTTGGATTTAGGCATACGTTTTTTTTCAACTCTGTATGATGTTGTCATCACACATTGTTTCTCGTTAAATTGAGGGGGTTTAATAATACTGATATGCACTAGCGCATATTTGTAAAACAAAATTATATATCATTGATGAGCAGTGCCATTCGTACGTAAAAGTTTTACGTACGTTTTACGCACACAACACTCAGCAGCGGATGGTTAGCAAAGATCACGGGGTGGTTGCAGTCTAAAAATCTACTAGTCCGTACAGTTTGCGTAGGAATAGCATTACCGATCATTGATTGAGCTGATCGAGGACCGCTGATCAGTTGAACGTGAGCTATATATTGTATTTTGTGTTTTCATGCTGTTAACTAACCGATCGACTTGGTCTACGCCGGTATGTCCGCTGCGGCGACTTCGAAGAAGAGTGCAACGTGGCCAATCATTGTCTAATGCCTCTCTGATCGGAGGATTCAACCGAGACCTGTGATGAGGACGCGTTTACATGCATGGCTACTTGCTGAGTTGGTGGGCAGTTGTTTACTCACTCGGAGCTCAACTGCTGCAGTGCTGCTGCTGCTGCTACGAATCTGCGTTGGATCGGTCCTCAGTGGCGGATCCAGCCCAGCCCAGCGCCCCGGGCCCCTTTGTCTACTGTAGCGATTGCTACAGTGTTTTGCTACAGTATACGAACGAAATGGGCCTCACGCCCCGGGCCTGGCCCCCCCGGCCTGGGGCCTGTCTCCGCCCCTGTCGGTCCTGATACTGATAACTCTGCTTCTCTGCTCCCACACCCACGCCCACTGCTTGCGTGTGTATATAAGGACAGGGGCTGAATCTATCTCCTTCACAAAATCATCACAAGCCACTGCCTCTAGACACCCACGCCAACTGCGGAAGATCGATCAGTAGCTACCCAAACCAATTTCGATTCTAGCCTCGCTTGAACGCGAACATTTTCCGAGTTTCGTTTTCTCATTGATAGGGAACATCTGCCGAACCAGCAGCACCCAAAATGAAGGTGAGGAACCTATTCAGTATCTGCTCCCATTCTCGTGTTGCTTTGTTTAGGACCTAGCTTAATTTTGAGCAAGCAATACATTACTCTGAAGCTGAAGCATACGACTGATCCATCGTTTTTCTCCTTGTTGCAGCAAAAGATTGTCATCCAGTTGAGCATGTCGTGCGACAAGAGCCGGTCCAAAGCCCTGACAATGACCGCCAAAGCAGCCGGGGTGACGTCGATGGGATAACCGGCGACGCCAAGGACCAGCTGGAGGTGGTCGGCGACGGCGTCGACCCGGTATGCCTCGTCAGCTGCCTCCGCAAGAAGCTCGGCCACGCCCAAATCATCAAGGTGGAGGAGGTGAAGAAGCCGGAGGAGAAGAAGAAGGATAAACCGAAGCCGGCCGTGCCCGAGCCCGTGCACCCGCCGCCGTACTACTTCTACCCGCCCAGCTCCTACTACCCCCACCAGTACCCGCTGTACTTCTGACCATGTAACTGCCAGAGAGCCATTTTGACGTACTTTAATTTTGTCAGCAACTACAAATAGCTACATACACGTGTTTATTAATTCATTGAAGGAAATGAAAAATACGAGAGAACTCTTTCTATTTACGAGTTCGCTAGGCTAACTTCCAGTTTGAAATCAAGAAAACAGCACGATAGATAGATAGTACGTCACCTGCAAGAAAAGATAGTACGTCACACCATGATACCCTCAGCCCCACATTGTGACGAATGTCATCCAATCATATGATCGGGTGATAATTTGAGTTGATTCATATATAGTATAACCACGGTCCTGTAAGAACCGAATAAGATCTGCACTGCTAAATATAGTTTCAGGTCTGTATCTATTCTCAAAATATCTGAATAAACATAGCACCGTGTGCAATGGTTGTCTCCACTGTCAAAACATCCTGAGTGATCCCAAGCATTTTCATAGGAACATGATCAAGGATTGGATGCAAATTGGAAGCTTCGACGCCTCCACTTGGCACTTGAAGCGTTCAATCAAAGATTGGTGGGTGATATGTCGGACACTTTCTGTCCCAAATAGAAAGACTATGGCATCACTCACCATGCTCACCATGCTCATGAAATATAAAAAGTATTTATACAATTTAAGAAAATTGCTCATGTATGTTTTTTTAAAAAAAATTACCATTCAAAAAAATGCATGTGATATTTAATAAAATGCTCATTAGGGCATGCATGTATCTTCTGCACCTCCAATCCTAGAGGGCATAGAACCTTCTTTGCTTCGTACGTACTGTCGGGCAATTCGTTATCCTTTGGAAGCTTCTTCTTCATTATTTTCAGTAGCTTCCCAAATCCGTTGTCAGATACACCATTGTCTGCCTTCCATTGCAGCAATTCCAGTGTGGTACCGAGCTTTGTGTTGTCATCTTCGCAATTTGGGTACAACCCTTTTTTGTGATCCTTTAACATGCGATCGAACTTCAACTTCTCCCTTTCACTTTGGCATTGTCTCTTTGCATCAACAATGACCCAGCGAAGATCATCATCGGGCACATCGTCTGGTTCCTCTTGATCTTCAGCTTCCCCGTTGCAGTATCACCGTATTCAGGGGGATAGTTGTCATCATCCTCTTCTTCTTCGTTGTCTTCCATCATAACCCTTCTTTCTCCGTGCTTGGTCCAAACATTATAGTGTGGCATGAAACCCTTCTCAAGCAGGTGGACGTGAAGGGTTTTCAAGTTAGAGTAATCCTTCGTATTCTCACAGACAAGGCATGGACAATACATAAAACCATTCTGCTTGTTTGCCTCAGCCACTTCGAGAAATTTATGCAGGCCCTCAAGATACTCGGAGGTGCGTCGGTCACCGTACATCCATTGCCGGTTCATCTGCGTGCATTATATAATTAAGTGTATCAAAAACCATTACAGAACATCATGAATAGAGAAGTGACTAAATTAATACAAGTTCATCATCACATTAAAACCAAAGTACAGTAGTGATCAAATGTTATTACTGAAAAAATAAATACATAAAGTTCATACATATATAGTTCTCATAGAACAACATATAGCTCTCTAGAGCATCTAATTAAAACATACATTGAAACTATAAAAAACAACAACAAATGCGATAATAATCGCAACTAAGGTAACAATTGATCCAACGGCATAATGATACCAAGCCTCATTATGAATGACATATTTTCTAATCTTTCTAATCTTCAAGCGCAATGCGATCATAAAGATAATATACCACATCCGAATCATAGACAGGACGAGGGCCGACGGGGGCGGATACCAAAGTCATGGCACTATATAATAACAAACAATAATAAAAGTAAGAAAATTATACAAGTATCTATCTAAATCATACAAGTAAGAATTTTTTTCTTTTAAAAAGAAGATAAGAACAAGAGGCTCACCACGGTGGTGCCGGCGACGAGATCAGCGCGGGCGATCGACGGCGGTGAGGACGGGGACGGGGACGGCACCCTACACATGTGTAGACTCTAAGAAGTTTATTTCAGCTCAAATTGTGCATCTAAATCAAAAGAACTCCCACATACACTCCTCCACTAAAACCCACAAACCACTCTGCTTCTACAGCATTTGAAATGAGCTAAACTAGCAGTGAGAGATGAAACGATGAAGTTGCTAACCTTTTAGAACACTTGTGTAGTTGGTGCACCGCCAAACCTAGACAAATCTCGGGAAAAATGGAGCTGGGAGGTCGAGCTTGGAGAGGAGAAAGCTTAAGTGTGACTCGGGCATTTCATCGAACACCTCATGTGCATAGGAGGTGAGAGCAGAGCAGCACACACCTCCCACACCGGCCGGCCAAAAAACAGAGGAGTGAGCGGGCAGGGGAGAGCATATATATAGGCATCTCTTTAGTCCCGGTTCGTGGCTAGAACCGGGACTGAAGACTGACCTTTAGTCCCGGTTCCAGACACCAACCGGGACTAAAGGGGTTGCGCCAGGAGCGAGGCCCTTTAGTCCCGGTTGGTGGCTGGAACCGGGACTAAAGGTCCCAGCCGAACCGGGACTGGTGCCTGCCGAGGCCCGGCCGGCGTCCTGGCCGCTCGAACCGGAACTGATGCACGCATTAGTCCCGGGTCGTAACAGAACCGGGACTGTTGCTCTGATCTGGCCTGGACCAATGCCCTGTTTTGTACTAGTGCTCATATGCACCCGTGCTGAAGAAAAAAATCAAAACAAATACTAGAAAAATTCAAAAAATTCCAACTTTTTTTGCATGGTATATAATTTGATGCGTGAGGTCCGCTCCAATTTTCAAATTATTTGGACATCTGAGCAGCTCTAGGCAAAAAAGACAAATTTGGGGTCTGTAAAAAAGTTTACTATTCATGCACTGTTCTAACCCGATTTGTCTTTTTTGCCGAGAGCTGCTCAGATGTCCAAATGATTTGAAAATTGGAGCGGACCTCATGCATCAAATTTTCTACCATGCAAAAACAATTTGGAATTTTTTGAATTGTTTTAAATTTTTTATGATTTTTTTTCTGGCCGGGTGCAGATGAGCCTGAGCACCTTTCTCGTCAAATTTGTCAGATCTGGCGTTGATTCTTTTCGCCTCATGTGTTAACCTTTCGTTTCTCTGGTTCGATCATGATCTGGTCAAAATTCTTTAGTAGACAAATGTAGCATTTATCCAAAAAGTGAATGAATGCGACTTTGACTTTGTGTATACAGAAAAAAATCATTTGTCTACTAAATAATTTAAAAGTGGGACTTGGCTATGTCGCCAATTTATACCTTGGTGTTGGCAATGTTGAAATACATTGCCAATCCACTTCTCTCGAATCAGGTTATATTTTTGGAGTAACTGGCCAGAGTATGAATTCAATATAGTATCAAATCCAACTATCCAAGAGGTCTCAAGTTCAAAAATCGACCAAGGCATTACTAATAAAAGATAGTGGTTGCCCAAAACGACTGCAGTAAGGGCTGGAAAATACTAGATGTGAGAGGGGACATTGGAATATATTGCCTTCTCTATCATTTTGGGCTTTTGAAACAACTAGCTAGAGCATGAATTCAATAGGAGAACCTACTGTTTCCGCTAGAAAAATTGTAGTGGCACAATGTGACGCCCCCGACTCGATCGTGTACTAATCATACACGCAAATGCACACGATCAAGATCAAAGACTCAAGGGAAGATATCACAACACAACTCTAAACACAAATAAAAGTCATACAAGCCTTACATTACAAGCCAGGGGCCTCGAGGGCTCGAATACAAAAGCTCGCGTAAAGCGTTATCGGAAACAATAACAATATCTGAGTACAGACATATAGTTAAACAAGTCTGCCTTAAGAAGGCTGAGCAAAACAACGACACTAGATCGAAAAGGCGCAGGCCTCCTGCCTGGGAGCCTCCTATCTACTCCTGGTCGTCGGTCTCCACGTAGTAGTAGGCTCCACCGTGGTAGTAGTAGTCGGCGGCGGGGTCAGCTGGCTCCGGGGCTCCATCATCTGATCGTAGCAACCGGGTATGGGGAAAAAGAGGCAGCAAAGCAACCGTGAGTACTCATCCAAAGTACTCGCAAGACTTGCATCAAATCTATTCTAGTTATGCATTGGTATCAAAAGGAAGGGGCTGTATCTGTGGACTAGACTGCAGAAATGCCAGAATAGAGGGGAAGGCCTAGCCTATCGAAGACTAGGATCTTGCGGCGTCTTGCAGCATTAGAAGAGTGCAGATTAGCATCATAACATAAAGTAATAAGTATATTGTAGCAATGCCCAGAGATCCTTCCTCGACTCCCAGCGAGGAAGCAATCCTGGAGCTAACATATTAATTAAGTTCCACAAGTATCCAGTTCTAGTTGTAGTAGATCGGGATACTCTCTGAGCATCCGTTACCGTGGACACGACTATTTGAATAGATATACTTCCCTGCAGGGGTGCACCAACTTACCCAACACGCTCGATTAACTCTGGTCGAACACACTTTTCTGGGTCATGCCCGGCCTCGGCTGATCGACACGCCGTAGCCCTACCTAGGCTCAACAGAGAGGCCGGCACGCCGGTCTACACCCTAAGCGCTTAGGGGTCTTGGGCCCATCGCCCTTTGCACTCCTGCGCATTGCGTACGGGGTCGGGACCAGACCTAGGCCATGTATACACACGCAGGCTTTCACGGTCCACCCGGGCGCGCACCGCTCAACTGCTGACGTCTGAAGAACTTCGGCTGAAACATACGACGCCGAGTGCCCATACTATTCCCGCGTGGTGGTTAGTGCGAAAAGGCCAGAGGCCTACTCAGATCACATATCCTAACCCATTAGTGTTTTGGGAGCGCGCGATGACGATCAGCGCTCCACGATCTATGGTCCCGTCACCCCGTCTCGTGGACTTACGGCGAGGGCCAGGATTGCCCGGCCGTGCCACGTAATTATCTCGCGGGTACCCTCACGGTCAACCCGACTTCAACCTCTCTCGCGGGGTACCCCTCGGGGTCGACCCGACTTCCACAAGTTTATGAGATAAAGTCAAAGTATCCGTGTGTCCATAACATCTAGAAGGAATCCGAGGAATCACCCTCGTTGGATTCCCACTCGATGTATCCGTCAAGGTGAAGTCGGAGGAATCACCTTCAATGGGTTCACACTTGAGGGGCTGTACGACAGAGGCATCATCGGAGGTGGTGAAAGAGGAATCACCCTCAGTAACCCACAACCGACTAGCTATACTACAGAGGCAACATCAGGAGTGAGGTAAGATGTATCACCCTCGGCACTCGATGGTAGCCCTGTAGAGTCGTACAACTAAAGGGGTGTGCGGTGATGTGTCGGTCTCAGTCCATCGATCACATTGATCGGGGCACCGGTAACAAAGCGGGGCAACAAGGACAAGGGTGAGGGGTCACTGATGGATTACTAACCAACCTATACTAAGCATTTAGGATAGCAGGTAAGGTATCAACAACAGTTACAAAAACAGGCTATGCATCAGAGTAGGAGCAATCAAATACAGTAGTAAACTCTAATGTAAGCATGAAAGAGAAGGAATAGGCGATATAGGAATGATCAAGGGGGTTTTGCTTGCCTGGAAGCTCTGCTGAAAAGGTTTGGCCGTTAGGGGTGTAGTCGTACTCGGCAGCAGCGTCTGCCTCGGGGTCTACCGGAGAGAAGATGGGGGAAGAAACAATAAATAAAAGCAGACAAAAGCTACACAGATGCATGGCATGGCAACATGCTGTGCTGGTGGCGACCTAACGCAGTGCTACACGTTACAGACGGAGCGGGAAAATATCGAGGAATATTTTCCCGGCTTTAGGCATTTGTCAGACAGATGAACCGAAGGGGAAGGTTCCATATTTGCAGTGTTATGGGCATGTGACAGCTACATGGAGGGCATATTCGGATTCGTCTCGTTTTTCTGATCAACTTTCATATAGAAAACTTTTTCATCTAAGCTACGGATTAATTTATATGATTTTTCAAAGTTTTAACCATTTTCTGAAATTCCTCGCATTAATTTTAATTCGAAAATAACTTTATTGCGCCAGTAGTACGTCAGGGTGACGTCAGCAGTCAACCCAGCCGGTCCAGGTCAAACCTGACCACTGGGACCCACATGTTAGTGGCTGAGTTGATTAACAGAGGTTAATTTTAACTAATTAGGTTAATTAGCTAGTGGGACCCATCTGTCAGTGACTAATTAGATTAACATATTAGTTTAATTTATAAAAACGGTTAATTAGAGAGTGGGGCCCGCCTGTCAGTGACTGGGGGTGCTCAGTCAGCACAGTTGACCAAGTTAACTTGGTCAACTGGGCCCCTGGGACCCACTGGCAGCGACCCAGGGGTGGGCCCCAGGCCAGCCAGGTCAGCGGCGGCCGGCGTTTAAACGCCGGCGACCGGAAAACACGGCGGCGCAGCTCGGGACTCGCCGAAAAACCCGTACAGGAGGCCGTTTCGAGCGCGACCGGTCGCGTTCGAACATGCGCTCGACGGCGCATCGAATGGTGGCGGTGGCGTGGGCTGGGGTGGACCGTAGCGACGACGGCGACCACCGTGGCAGACGCCGGCGTTCGGGCGAGGGCGGATCCGGGGCTAGCGGGCACGGCAAGACGAGCGGGCGGAGGCGTTGGGCTCCTACGCGTGCGCTCAGCACGTCTACGTGCTTAGTTGAGCTCGACGGCGACGGCATCGATGGCGACGAGCACGGCGGCGGAGACGAGCTACGGCCACGGTGGCAGCTACAGCTGCGGGGCAATCCAGAGCAGCTCAAGGGCAGGGGAGGTGTTCGGCTCACCTAGCAGGCACACGGAGGCCCTTTTGGTGAACGGGAGTGCCGTGGCGATGGCGAATCGACGGCGGCGAGCTTCGGGATCCGAGAAAGAAGACGAAGACGGGGGCGGCGATGCAGCGGCTCCCGGCTCGTTCTCGCGGGCATAGCCGACTTAGCGGGCGTCGGCGAGGTGCGTGGACACGGCGGCGAGGCTAGGCGTCGACGGTGGCTACGCGGGCGCGGCGGCGCAGCCACGGCAGCGCTCGGGTGAGCTCGAGCATGGGCGAGAGAGGGCGAGAGAGGAGGGGGGGAAGTGGGTGAGGACTGATGTCTACTACACAACTTATTCTTGTAGACTCGTGTTGGGCCTCCAAGCGCAGAGTTTTGTAGGACAGTAGCAATTTTCACTCAAGTGGATGACCTAAGGTTTATCAATCCGTGGGAGGTGTAGAATGAAGATGGTCTCTCTCAAACAACCCTACAACCAAATAACAAAGAGTCTCTTGTGTCCCCAACACACCCAAATAACAAAGAGCCTCTTGTGTCCCCAAAGCCATATAAAAGTGCACCAAAATCATACAAAACTATAATAAACATGGCATGAATACTTCATAAATTATAGATACGTTGCAGACGTATCAAGGACGACGAGGAGGCCGAGGGGGCGCGTCCTTATCCCCTCGGCGGCCCTGTAGCGGCATCGTGTCACCGTCTCGTCGGCGCGTGCGCGCGCGGCCACGGGCGCGCCGACATGGCAGAGGAGAGAGGCGGGAGGTGGGAGAGAGAGAGAGAGGTGGGCTGGGCCACGGGCACTGTGCACTTAGGCCCATATGCGCAGTAGTGTTAAGGCCTTTTCCCTTTTCTTTTCTGTTTTTCTTTTCCAGCAGCTGTTTGCATTTATTTTTAGCCATCAAATGACTTTACAAAAATATGGAGCTGGTTAAAACAAATACTAGGGAATATTGTGTGCTTCCACAAAAAGTTTGGAGGCAAGATGAATTCATTTGAATTTTCCATAAATGGAATAGCATTTAAATATGCTATTTTAGCACTGTTTTAATTGCTATAGTTCATTTTAGCGAATAGGTGATGTTGTTTTCCTGAACAAATATTTGTTTTAGAATATTTGCTAAATGATGAACTATTTTGCAGCAACTTTTGTGCAACTTCAAATTTCACTTGCAATTTGAATTGAATTTAGTGGTGGAATTTGAAATGAGATATAAATCTAATGTGATCAAGCATTGCAAATCAAAATGACTTAGCATAATCATGAGGATCACTGTAGCTCATTACACAGGGGTGTTACACAATGAGCTTAAAATTATTCTACAGTGAAAGTGAACTCATGAATGGGAATGCACTTGTGGAGTTAATCCATCTTGACTAGATAATATACTCCCTTGTAGATTTTGTCGCGCCGTTTACAGAAAAAGAGGTGTTTGAGGCAGTAACACAAATGAAGCAGAATAAGGCACCTGGACCAGATGGGTTCCCAGCAGAATTTTACAAGAAATGCTAGCATATCATAAAGGGTGACCTCATGCCGATGTTCCATGACTTTTTCAATGGCCACCTGCAACTTTTCCACCTTAACTTTGGAACAATAACGTTGTTGCCAAAGAAGGAGGAGACAGTGCGTATTGAGCAGTTCAGGCCCATTTGTCTTTTAAATGTGAGTCTCAAAATCTTCACGAAAGTCGGCACGGATAGATTGACACGGATAGCCCATTCAGTGGTACAACCGAGTTAGATTACTTTCATGCCAGGGAGACATATCCTTGAGGGGGTTGTTGTCTTACACGAAACTCTACATGAAATCCATTCGAAGAAACTAGATGGGGTGATCTTCAAGGTGGATTTTGAGAAAGCGTACGATAAGGTCAAATGGCCCTTCCTCTAGTAGGCCATGCGCATGAAAGGGGTTCAATGAAACCTGGAGGAAACAGGTGGACTCCTTCATTCGAAAGGTAGCGTGGGGATTAAGGTGAATGATGACACAGGTCATTATTTTCAGATCCATAAGGGCTTAAGACAAGGGGACCCGATGTCTCCTATCATGTACAACATAGTGGCAGATATGTTGGCAGTTCTTATCGATAGGGCCAAGGAGAATGGCCAAGTGGGAGGACTAGTTCCTCATCTTGTTGATGGGGGGGGGGGGGTTTCCATACTACAGTACGCTGATGAAACTATAATATTCTTGGAACATGATCTCGCAAAAGCTAGAAATATGAAACTAGTACTTTGCCTTTTTGAACAATTGTTGGGGTTAAAGATTAATTTTAACAAGAGCGAATTGTTTTGCTTTGGAAGAGCCAAAGAGGAACAAGATGCATATAGACAATTGTTCGGTTGTGAAATGGGATCCTTGCCTTTCAGTTACCTCGGAATCCCAATTCATCATCGCAGACTGTCAAATAAAGAATGGAAATGTATTGAGGATCTATTTGAAAAAAAGCTAAGCTGCTGGAAGGGCAAGCTTATGTCATATGGAGGTCGGCTTGTTTATAATAAATTCAGTATTAACTAGTATGTCGATGTTCCTGTTATCTTTCTTTGAAGTACCTATAGGGGTGCAGAAAAGGTTAGATTTTTATCGATCTCGTTTTTTTTGGCAATGTGATGAAGTAAAGGCGAAATACAGATTGACCAGGTGGGATATTATTTGCAGACCCAAAGACCAAGGGGGCTTGGGATTGAGAACTTGGAGATCAAAAACAAATGCTTGTTAAGCAAATGGCTATTTAGGTTATCGGTTGAGACCGACAGTATGTGGGCACAGATCCTACGTAACAAATACCTACAGTCAAAGTTTTTGTCCCAGGTTACTGTAAGACCTAATGACTCGCCGTTTTGGAAGGGGCTAATGCGGACGAAGGATACTTTTTTCGAAGAGCGAAATTTGTTGTTGGAAATGGTACAACAACCAGATTTTGGGAAGATACATGGTTAGGGGAGATGCCTTTAGCCTTGCAATATCCCACTCTGTATAATATTATACAACGTAAGGAGGATTACATTGCTACAGTATTACAATCGTCCCCCCTTGAACATTCAGTTCGGGAGGTCTCTAGTGGGGGAGCGGTGGAGCTCATGGTTGCATCTTGTGCGAAGGTTGATGGATGTTCAACTTTCCGATCAGCCTGACTCGTTTCACTGGAAGTTAACTAGGAACGGTGTTTTCACGGTAAAATCTATGTACCTGGATCTAATTGATTCTGGCCCAATCCCGAGATCAATTCATATTTGGAAAACTAAAGTTCCGTTGAGAATCAAGATCTTCATGTGTATCGTTCACAAGCAAGTGATACTTACCAAAGATAATCTGCTTAAGCGTAGTTGGGTAGGCAGTTCACGTTGTTGTTTTTGTGACAATGATGAAACAATACAACACCTCTTCATCCATTGCCCTCTCGCTAAGCTTCTTTGGCGCACGATTCATATAGCCTTTAACATTAGCCCTCCAGTCAGCATCGACATGTTATTTAGGATGTGGCTTACTGGAGTGGAACCAGTTAATGCGGGACGTATTCGGATAGGAATATGCGCACTACTTTGGGCTATATGGAACTGCAGAAATGATATGATCTTAAACAGACAAAATCTTATAAATTTCTTGCAGGTTATCTACAGAGCTTCAGTTTGGATCCGTACGTGGTCGTCACTCACTCATACGGACTCCAGGTAGGTTTTGGCTACTGGGTGCAACCGATGGGAGACGGTAGCACGGGCTATCTACAACCGGTTTGGATGGCGATCCAATAATAGGATAGATGTTTAGTCATCTTGTCATGTTTATCGCCGGTTGCGGCTTTGTTTATTTTCTTTTCTTTTTGTGCTCCTTTTGTGAGCTGTACTGAACTGCGGACCTTGGTTTGATTGGCTTTTTAATAAGATGGCCACATGCATCGCTCTGATGCAGAGGCCGGGGGTCTTCCTCCTTTTCCAAAAAAAAAACTAAACCAGCGATAATTAATATGGATCGGAGGGAGTACTTTTTCTGAGGGAAGGCGTTCATCGCGTGCTTTATTGAGGGCCTATTTGATTCACTGGATTCCAAAAACACAGGATTTGGAAAAACATAGGATTACAATGCCATGCCCATTTGAATCAAACATGAATCTGGTTTGTTTGATTGCATTATATGGAAAACATAGGATTATTTTCAAGGTTTGAGTGGATGCTGAAATTCCTATGGAATGTAGTACAAAGAATTCTTAGGAAAAAAATCTATAGGATTCAATCCTGTAGAGCAATGACCAATGTAGAAAAAATTCCAAAGGATTACAGTTCTTCGAAATTCCTATGAGAAACGTTGAATCAAAGAAGCCCTGAATGACAATAATAGTTACATCGTTCATGAGATAACTCAAAAGAAAATCAAGGGGGGTCATCATCCCAAATACAACAAGGTTTATATGAAAAGCAAACCGTAGCCAACTCATGAGCATGCAGTGTCATCAGTGTCTCTACAACAATGATTAAAAACGACCTTCCTAATCTCCTCTGCAAGCTCTGCAGAATCTGCGTAGATCGTAATATTTCATTAGCTAGTTATATTTGGACTTGTTTTCTCAACAACAACAGAAACAACAAAAATACATGGCAAACAAAAAAGTAATAAAAAAAATGACAACCGATCTGTGCATGATTGCAAGTCAGTGGCAGCTTGATTTTCTGCCCCCGCTACTAATTGCTTCAGAATTACGCTTGAGCTAGGAATAAACACTAGATTAGATCACCAGACAGTAGGCACGGGACCTCTTGGTGTTTTGTCGTCTAAGTAGCCTGATTCGATGTCTTTTTCTGGTTGATATATTCAAAAAACATATCTGCATTATGAATAGATTTGAAGTTTCTCGCAAAAAAAAAAAACATATCTGCATTGCGGCTTGCGCTGTTATTCCCAACTTTTCCGGCGGCTGGCCTAATTTCCCAGTAATTAAGCATACCTATCTGGCCTTCACGATCGCACATATATATGGGTGCTCCGTTGTATATTCCTGCAAACTTCCAGGGACACAACCAAGCGCTAATTAATCCGTTGACATGTGCAAAGATATTGCTCTGTGTTATCCATTTTTTTTCTCTCGAGAGAATCTGCTGTCATGGCAACCTCTTTTTGGCGGTCCTGGTCGTCGCCCCCACCATGCATATGATGGCCATCTCCTGCCTCCTCATCCTCGTCTGTCCGTGGGAGATTTTTTTACGTCCTCGTGCATGTGGGGGCTACGGCAGCTTTGACCAAAGCTGCCAGGGGGGCGGTACGTAGGCGCGTGTCGTTTATTCTCCGGCCCGAGCCGAGGCGATCGAGATGCCGATGCCGATGCCCCAGCCCGTGCGCGCCCGCTTGTCCCTTTGCCCAGCCCGTATCTTCCTGTGGATTTGTGGCGGTGGGGCACATCCAGCAGCAGCAGCGCCAGATTTGGAGCCGTGCGGCTCAGCCTGCTTATTAATCGTCCTTCCTTGTCTTCTCACCATTAGCTGGTCAGCAGCAGCAGGGGTTAGTGATGATTAACCCGATCGTGTTTCACGTTTGGTCGTCGTCTTCATCCTGACGCGTCACCCAAACAAGGGTGACAAGGGCGAGATTTGTGCATTGCTAGTACAGGTAATAGCTTGTCTGCGAGCACTTTTTTCCGGAAAACAGGAAAAGCGGTTTCTGTGCATTCGGCTTGGCGATCGACCGGACCGCGGCGGGAGGGAGGCAAATCCAATCAGCCCATGCCGAGGCGCAGGCGCGAGTAGACATCCGACGAGCCCCAGATTCAATTTTCTATCACCTCACGGGCAACCAGGCACTGTGCTCCTCGGGGGTCCGTGCCGGCCGCGCGTCTCGAGACGGCACGGGGGGCGTCCTCTGTCCTCTGACCATCTTTCACCTCACCCTGCCCTGCGCGCGCCGCGCAGTCTGATGAAGAGAGAGAGAGAGAGAGGGCGCTGGTGTGCGTGAGTGGATGCGTACGTGTGTGACTGTGGAGGCTGATTGGTTGGGATTCGCACCTGAAGCCTACGACTCCCCGTGCGGTGGCAGTCCTAGGCCTACTCGTAGTACTCGGTCCAGCCAGCCGCACGGGTGGACAGGGGAGGGGCCTTTGACTGACCGCCATCATCATGGCTCGCCGCACCCGCACGAGGGCCGCATTCATGTCGCCCTCATTCACTCATCGATCGGCCCCTCTCCACCATTTCATTTCATTTATCTGCTCGGTTCCTCGGTCTCTCGCTCTCGCTCGAAGCGACGGTGGTCTTCCACGGTTCCCCTCCTGACTTCCTGTGCTCCGTGACCGTGAGAACGGCCGGCCACGACCACGCCTTCCGGTCCATTGAAACGTGGGATCAAGGTGTGCCCAGCGCATCAATACGTGCACACCTTGGGTGTGCCGCAACCGTGCGAGGAGTCATTAATTATTGGTTCGTAGATCCATGCTCCTTTGCCACAAAGGCGTGCATCTCTAGCTCGCTAGTAGTACGACTCATCTCTAAAGGTTGATAAAGTTTAAACTGCCTCAACTCTTATATTTAGGAATGAAGGTAGTAGAAATAAATACAAGTATTTAAAAAATATAAATTTTGATTTGAAGCTAACTAAAATCATGGTTTGCTAATGCTAACCAAAAAAAGTTTATAGAAAACAATATAAACGTTTAAGATAACATATCTATATGATGTGAAAATATGTTTAATGATGAATCTAATGATATTGATTTGGCGATGTACATATTAATATATTTTTATACAAATTTGATCAAAGTTCATAAAGTTTGACTATAGACAAACCTAATATGTGGAGTAAATAACGACAGAGGGAATACAAAGCATCCTCACCAGTCATTGTCGCGTGGTACGAAAATTGGACGATATTTCGTACTAAGTGAAGTAATTTTGGTTTAAAACATAAATTTTTGATTTGAAGCTGGATACTACGAAGATCCATTTTATGTACAGTGAAGAATTACAAATGTGGCGGCGCACGAACTAGCTAGCTAGACTTGGTTGTTCCAACTAATCTTCTTATTATTTTGTCAATGGGCCCCTTACTTTTTTTAACTTAATTGAACATGATCTGTTCTATAGGCTCGTATCGATGCATCCTTTACCATTAAGGAGGCAAGCATTTCTCTTCTCAAAAAAGAGAGTAGGCAAGCATTTCAATCTGATTGATGTATTCCTGACCTCTGGCCAGAGCGTGATTAACGGCCTGGATTCACCTCATGGGTGCCATCCCTAGGCTGTAGAGGACCGTTCCCGGAGGTTGTCTGACAGGTTACAAAGAAAGGCCCTTAACTTGATTTTAATTTCTCTTGTAAACAATGTACTAATTCCAAATAGTTTGATTTTAAGTGCCATGCCCCTCAAAAAAAAAAAAAAAAAAACTGCATGCCGTCGCGAGAAGCTAGCACGTCCTAGCCCGGAATCTGCATGATACAATCATCCATCCCACCCATGCCAGCAATATGTATACGTTTTCGTTTTTGCAACAGTGTACGTATGTTTATCCCATGACGTGATGCGTCGTCCTCGATGTACACAGTGTTCGATTCGCCCGTATGGAGCAGCATGCATGGTCAATGCGGCGCAATCCTGTACACAGATCAATAATAAGAAATCTATACGCGTATATACTATAGCATCCCATTGCTCTAGCTAGCCATGCTAGCGACGTCTCGGCACGTACGGTACGTGTACCGGACCACACTAGCTAGCCCGTAGCAGTACCAAACCTAAAGCTAGCCGAGCAGCATGGTCATGCATGGCACAGTGCACGTGGTCGTAACTGCATGCCCCGGCGCGCGGCGCGGGCATGCGCGGGAAACCAACCGTGCATGCATGCATGGGGACGTGGCTAGAGCTCAGTAGAGGATGCATGGTGGTACAGTGCCTACACAATTACGGACATGTGCATGCATGATGCATGCACGCACGGACGTGAACAGCGAACAACTTTTGATCGTCGATGACCACCCTCGTGTACTTGCCTACTACTCCCTCCGTTCCTAAATATAAGACATTTTAGAGATTTTATTATGAACACATATGGAGCAAAATGGGTGAATCTATACTCTAAAATAGGACTATATATATCCGTATATAGTTCATAGTGAAATCTCTAAAATGTCTTATATTTAGGAACGGATGGAGTACTTGTTGTTGCTGTGCTCTTGCTTTCCAAGGTTCCATGCCTAGTTTGGCTTTTGGAGCCTAGCCGATGCCGATGCATGCCTATCCGTGAGCCACACCGTACTTGTACTGTACTGCCTTTTCGAGTTCGAGACTGCTAACCACGCGTGTCTGTCCGTACTAATGTACTCTGGTGTGTACTACGAGTACTGCGGAATGCCGTTTTGCAGGAAAACAATCCATTTTTCGTTCCTCAACCACCGAGCCGTTCGATATTTCGTCCATGGACTCAATAACGAGTTGGACCCTAAACTATAGTAAGATCCAACAAATTTTGCTGCTGAACACACTCAAACTGGGGTGACCAGTACAATTCCGGCAAAAAACAAAGAAAAATTTGGCATGTAAAATTGCGGTGGTTTCCCACCCGTGGTAATGTAATTAGGAAAATCATTTAATATATCAAAATGATGAGAAATAAAAAAACTAGTGAAATCTGAAAACATGAATGAAGTATATATAAATATAGTAAATGATGCCGACTCAGTCTCTCATAGGTGCTCATAGATGTAGTGTATAGGATGAGTGTATCTGAATGTTTATATATGCCCCGTGTTTCTAAAAGGCCATGAACATCTTGGATTTTTTTTAAAGTGTTATGAAAAATCAGAGATTCAAGAAAACTCTCACAAATAATTGACGGGCATGCATGGAAAATTATCCTATTATTTTGTTGTTCGCAAGTTGTTTATGATTTTGTAGGTATTCATGGTTTGCACTTTGGAATACTTATGAGTTTCCATTATTCAGATCTTTCGGTATTGGTTCTGAAACACTTCAGATATTATATTTTCCATGAATTATAAAAAAAATGACATTTTTTTATTATTTGATTAACCAATATGTGTTTCTTTAGTTCTTTTATTTCCAAGAATCATTGTAATTCCACAGTTTTAGTGTCCAGGATGTCTTCCATTGGAGCTCATTGAACATGTATGGAGTTGACCAATAATTTAGATAGCTTCCCATTAATGTGGTTTTTCCTTTGGCAACTAACCAATAAATAACTAATTTTTTTGCTTAAATGGATTACAACCTCACTACCTTAGTTCACGTCCTCATAGTCACAAGGTCCGGTTACTATTTATTTTGGTGGGGAGTTCGTTAGGTTTTTCTTCGCAGGTAAATATTTTTAATGTTGCGGAAATGCAAATGGTAAAAAAATGTTTAATCATACTATTCAGTGTTTCGCTTATGTAACAATTAAAATTGTTGTCAAATATTTTGCATTGACAAGAATATCTATTTTTTAGTGCTCAAATTTACACATGTAGGTGCATTCACTAGGATTATAGTGAGATTAGCAGATTTGTGCTCGATCAATATTAGTTCTAGCGTGCGAGACAAGACGCACTCGCGAGAGCGTGTGAGTGATGTGGTCAGCATATGCATTCTTCTTGTAAGCACAACAACACAAGCTAGAGATGATGCCCTGCACGTCGCTACCGGAATTGGATGCATTTATTCCTACGAGATTTGGTAGTACGAAAGTTTAGTATTTGGATTAGCAATAAGCGAATTGAAACTAAACTACATATAATTTATTATATTTTATTACTATATTTGATTATTATATAGTAGTATAATATTTACTTTATATGAATAAAATGCATGGTGCATGCGAAGGTGTGTCTTTTTCTCATGTGTAATGGCATGGTTAGTTGGCATAGTTACATGTTAAAAGAATTAAAGTTAGTGGGGCATGTATGGTAGCATGCTGAGTTAGCATAGTTGCTTGTTTAGAGAATTGAGTTAGTTGAGATCAACTATTTACGTATATAGGATTAATGTTGTACATATTCTCTTTTATATCAGTAATGTACTGTTCGATCTGCGTCTGCCAGCCTTACGTACTCAGTGCTAAAAGTAGGCGCGCAAGGGGCAATGTTTCCCGGGATCCCTCCAGAGGTTCGATGCTGATGTAGTACTTGGATCCGAGTAGTGTTTCCCGGGATTCGAAATCCTGCTTATGTTAGCACTGACGACACCCGTTCAAGCTTTCAAACAGGAGGAAAACAATGTGCAAGCAATCAACATCTGGAATCAGGACAAATAACTCATCCACATATACGTACCCCCAACATATTAATGGATATATATGATCCACTGATCCGATATGATCGACAAGCTCTAGAAGCGCTGCTAGAAATATTAGCTACTGTATACAAGCCTACCACTACTAACGTCGTGCTCGTGTGCCCATATATACTACCAATATTAGCTACTGTACAAGCCTACAAGACGACCGATGGCTCCCTAATATCTGCACTCGAGACAATCCAGTGAGGCATTGGGAAATAAATCAACTGAAAACATGACAAAGATGGATCCAAAACTCGGTGAAATGCTTTGTTGACCATATCTCTGGTGGGGGTAATCCGTACTGTTCGTTTGCGACAGCATATCAGGTCAATATATAATTATACATGTCAAAGTGAATGACAAAAAAAAGGTACTGTACTAGCTAGTACTGCCTTCGAAGTATAAGTAGGATTAAATTTCCATACAGATAAACGATCTAAGATGGCACAAGAAGGCACACATGCATGATATGGTGGTACATGTTAGCAGCCGCGAGCTACAACCTGGAATCTGGGCGGGCCAAACTAAACATGTGCTAAATCTGGGATAAGAATATTGACCCGTGTTGTAGTAATGTGTGCCATCGGGCTAGGTCTAGGTGTAGATTTGTAATTTTTTCAGAAAAGCTGGGCGGGCCACAGCCTGGTTTTGCCCTAACATAGCTCCGCCGGTGCATGTTAGGTAAAACTTGTTGGTGCTGCATGCCACGTACGGACGGACAGCTTCAATTCCATTTTGGGACGCCGTACGTCGGTACGTGTACGTGCGATGTTGAAGCCTTGCCATTCCGTGCTCAATCAGAGATGGATCATGGTATGATGCATCATTGGCGCGCGCGTGTGTATCATTCGACGAGAGGAGTGGAGTGGAGAGGGGCAGCCAGGCCATGTGCAGCAAGGAGAGCATGCATGCACGCACCACCGACCCAATTAATATGCGAATGCGATCGAGATCGAGTTGGTCCGCATCCATTTGGTAGCCCACATGGCCATCCAGCTACCGTGCATGTCGGCATTGTCGCCCCCTCTAACAGCAACCAATACACACACGACTGGAGTATGTAATAAACTGCAACACCGTATCTCAAAAAGAAGAGATGCGGTTCTGGTAATTCAGCAACTGAAGAAACTAAAATGTCTCTCGATATGAATGCTTTTTTTTTTTTTTTTTCGAATGTTGGCAGGAGAGCTGCCAAATTCATTGATCAGAAGAAGGCATTACAAGAACACCCCCAAAGGAGGAATGCACCGCATAAAGGCGAGTGCCAAAAAAGAAGAAAGAAAAAACGGACTGCTCGGTTTATCGAGGAAAACCGGGCAAAAACCATAGCAGCGCCTAGCTAGACTAGACCTAAAGCACCACATACCATACAAGGCGCCGGAAAGCGAAAACCCCACAACACACCCGGCCGGGCACTCGAGCGCCTTTGCTGCTACGAGAGTGCACACCAACAACCGTAGTATTTACCAGGCTGCCACGAGCATATCCGCGAACCTCAAGGACACCGGAGAGGAGCGATAGGTCCGAAGGAGCGAAGAACTATGCCGCACCAATCCCATGAGCCTGGCTGACATAGCTCGCCCGACGCTACTTGCATGTGAAGAGTGCTCCTGCTGCTCTCATCGTCGACCAAACAACCGGCTACAAACGGAAGCACCACCAAAGACTCCACGCTCACCAAAACGCTGCCCGCTCCAGAACCACCGCACCACCACCAACCAAGTGCTCCATCACCAGATTTGGCTCCAAAGCAATGCTTCCAACGAAGTAATGACACCACAGGTGCCACCATTGCATACAGTTTTCACCGGGAGGCAAGTACATGGAGCAAGGAGAGGTGTCGGATCCCTCCGATGGCGCCTCCAACAAGGAAAATCACACCCGCGAGCATCATTCGCCATCCGCCCAGACCGAAGTTGAGCATGACTTTCGTCAGGGAACCGAGCACCTATGCCGGGAACGACGTCTCCAACACACCACCACCAGACCGGAGCAGCAGACGCCGCTTGCTGCACCACACCGAACTGGCCGGAGCACCACCTGTGGTGCAGTCCCATAGGAACCTGATGGCCCTGCCAGGACCACGCCACCGCAGACCACAATCCCTACCTGGAGCCACCTTGCAACCGCTAGTAGCCGGTCGTCGGCCGAGCCGCCTCCCCTCCAGGCCCCCAGCCGCCAGGGCGCCAGATCCGGCCGCACCAAGCCAGGGGCCGCCCGCCGGAGGGAGACCCCCGCTGCTGCCTCCACCGGCCAGATGCCGCCGCGACTAGCCGCCAAGAAGCAGCCAAAACGGCCCAGATCGGGGCCCCTCCCCACCGAGCGCCGCACAGATCCATTGCGAGAGCACACAGCAGCGCATCAGCAGCCGTTGCGCACACCACAGGAGAAGAACGTCGCTGCCTACACGGCCAGGGAGCGCCGTCCCTGGTCGCCGCGCGCGGACGAGCCGGACCGTCGCCGCCCCAGCCGCTCCAGTCGGCCGCCGCCGCCCCCAACAAGCCCCAACCATCTTCGACGGCTGGGCCCGCCGCCACCGCGGCCGAGGCCGGCGGCAGCGGCGGCAAGAGAGCTGCGGCGAGGTACTTTTTTTGTGGATCTAGGTTCGCTCCGGAGCCGCCCTGGGGAGCGACCCGGGAGCGCTTTCTTTTGGATTGGAGCTTGGATCTCTCTCAACTGTTGGGAGGCCTCTGCAACTGCACCCATATGAATGCTTTCTCAAATGTGCAATCAATCATAAGCTTTACTGTAGCTATCTTTCCTCCAAAGCGGTCTTTTCTCAGGCTAGCGCGCGCATGCATGCAATGCAATGCAGGACCACCAGAAACAAATGTATAGATCGATCGATGCATGATGCCATCTTATAATTCCCAGGCAAGCATAGCTACTCGTAGTACGACCTAGCAACGACTTGTCAATGGGCTGTATTATGCAACTCACTCAGGAGCGTACGTGCAACCACCGGTCCGTATATTGTACGCATGATTGATTTGCACTTTTGCTGCGAGTACGTACGCGCATCGCAGAGCCGCCAATGATATGGAACGATCGAGCGCGAGTGCCTCTCGCTTTCGCTGTACGTGCTACGTTCTTCTCATCTGATGCACATCCATCGGTCCACGCAGATCACGCAACCATTCTTTTGTTGCTGGCTGGCGGAGGCGCCAATAATAAGCTCGTTGCACGTGCGACACGGTGGCCCTGATGGCCTGACCTTCCCGCTAGAAAAGAAAAGCAGCTCCAGGGGCGGTGGCGTGGCGCCTTCCGATTCGCTCGCGGTGCCTCTTCCACTCGATTTTGTGTTTTAGGCCATAAGTTAGTGGCTTTTCATGTGGATTTGTTTTTTTGTTTTTTTTGAGGAAGCATGTGGATTTGTTTACGCTGCTACATTCTGGCCTTCTTTGTGTTTTGTTTTGTTTTGTGCGTGCGTGCGTGCATGTGGGAAACATATTCCTTTACATCTTGGTTGTGCAACTTGCACTAATAATTGAGGGGTTTTCTCATAAGTTATTATGTCATGGGGTTGAGCTAATTTTAGCTGGATTTGTAGCACGCCCTCAATTATTACGAATATATACATTTATCGCTAACAGAACTTTCTGATAAAACTAACCCATTAAACCAAACATGCATAAACCCTAGAAAAACATGTGTGAAGTCTAGAGTCAGTTTCGCTTCTACTTTTAATTCATTTTTTCTTTCGCGAATGTACTTTTAATTCATTTAGAGAAACTTTTCACAAGTTACCGGATTTAAGAAGTTCGTTCCAAAATTTGAACAACCCCTCCCCAGAGAAAGATACTGGCAGACCCATGTGTCGGCTGGACCCGAGGTTAGGTGGACACTTTCTCGGTAAAGGGGATATTTTACAATTAAGAAGATACAAGTTACATCAGACGTATGCACGAGAATATGATATCAAAGAGCTAGTCAAAACACCACACGGCCAAATTATTTGGAACAAAGAGCAATCAAGGGGCATCTCAAGAATTGTAGTAACTCTCCTAAAAATGTGGTCAAATCATATGCATGTCATGCATTTTTCCTTTTGCGAACATAATAATATAAAAACACAATCTTAAATTATACTGAAAATACATTATTTAAATAGCTGAACTTCAATTTTCTAGGTTTTATATAACTTTACATTTTAACCGAGCGGAAGTATTTTTAAATCATCATATTATAGGAGTACTTAGTGTTTTTTTAGGGGAAAAACTTCTGATCTATTCATCAAGCATCATGCTAGTACAAAGAACACGAGAAGTAACAACCTCTAGACATATTGTAGGAGTACTTAGTTTGTGATACCTCCCTTGGACCTCTTCGCTCAGCGGCATCATGTCAAAGTCAAACACTTGGAATCCCGGGCGTGGCAACAATGACCGTGCACGCAGTGCGTAAATTGGAGTTCTAGCTAGGTGGCCCATAGGGTGGTGGCTTGTGCGCACACAACATCTTCGTTATGTATAGCATGAGAGAAAAAAGGTATATTGTCCGTGGTGTTGAGTCATGCATGCATTTGGTCCTACTTTCCCCCTGATGTGATCGTTTCCTAAGCGCACATGAACACCAATAGTTTTGCCCATCTCGCTCGGCCAGTGACGGGCCGCCAGCTGCGGTACCATTCATAGATGGATCTTTTTTTTTAAACACAGTACAGACGCAAGCGCTCATATACACGCACATACACTCACCCCTATGAACGCACACACGCACACCCTACCCCTATGAGCACCTCCGAGAGACTGAGCCGGCATATCATCTTGAAATTTACGAAGTCACCGTAGGCACCTCGTCGTCGACGGGAACGTCTCCTCCCACTGAATGCGCATCGCCGGAACTCCTGAAATAATTCTAGGAATAAATGCGAGCACCAGGATTTGAACCCTGGTGGGCTGGGGATACCACAGTCCCTCTAACCATCCAACCACAGGTTGGTTCGCCGTTCATAGATGGATCGATCGCCTGTTGTTTAGCTGATTCTGGTCGGTCCAAACCTCCAAAACCTTGGTCGCCGCGGCCAAAAGTCAAGTTAAACTATGAGCCGGACACATGCACAGATGCACCACCGGCGTTGTTGTTGGACGTACGAACTGAACACGCAAAAGTAACCAGGCGCGCGTGCACGTACGCACAGTGAGTAAATCCAGACCCCGGCTAGCGCACGGGAATCTTTACATGATCAGGCCGGTGATCACTCGACGGCGCCGCAAAATGGCATGATCTCTAGCTCGATCGATCTCCACCCGCGCGCGCACTTTCGGTCATGTGAGCATTGACTAATGGATTCCTAATGGCTATTGTATGTGTAGCAAGTACGTGGTCACGGGGAACCTTTGGTCGCAGCCGATGGATGGATCGAGTGGGAGTGATCACCATAGCCTTTATCTGCAATGATGATCAACCTTGTTTGTTTAGACCAGGTAGCTCGATCGTGCAAATGCATTTCTCATGGACTGCGTCTCCTTTGTGCTGCACTTTTGACCAAGGCTAGCCGCGAGACCGATGATGCATCGCGCATATTTGCATCGTGGTCGAACCCACCGCGCCGGCCGGCCGGCCGCGCCGCGCGCGCGCACCATGCACCAACCTCGAGCCGCACGTACGCGTCCTGGCCGCGTCGCCGACGGCGACGGCTTTACTCGCTGCTGGTGGAGGGTAGCTGGCTAGCTTCTAGCTAGCTGGGGACGTCGTCGGTGGACGTAGCTAGCTATGCCTAGGCTGGGTAAGCCAGAGCCCAGAGGCCCGCTTATATGCAGCGAGCGAGCGGCATTGATGCATGCATTCGGCTGGTCCACTGTAGCTGTAGGTGAGCCGCGCATGCACACGTAGTAGTACGTGAGCGTTCTGGTCACGCTGTCGTCCTGCAGCGAGCCCTGCACAGTGACCGGATTGATTCCTCGCTCGCTCTTGGCGACGACACGAGTTATCGTAGGCGCCAGTGGACACGTACGGGTCGACCGACGCACAGTGCGAACTGAAACAACTGTGCGGGCGCAACAAGTTCACGTGTGCTTGCATGCATGGTGTGGCTGCCTCGTGCGGTGCAGTAAAACCTACTGTGTAGTAAGGTCACCTGATGATACGATATCTATCTCGGACTGGATCCATCCATCCCCACGTGGACGTGGGCATCCATGCCTGCAGGCTGCAGCAGGAGCTGGCGGTTTACTCCTGTGTAGTAGTATAAGCTTGCTGGAAAATATCGCATCCAGGATTTGGTCTTCCATCGACTCGCTGCACGCGGACCACTTCAGTATGGCCAGGGGCCAGTTCTGTAGTGATCACGAGGGAGGGAGGGATGGCCGTCCAGTACAACACGTACTACGTTGTGACGGTCTGTTCCGTTCCGTAGCATGAGCAGCACCAAGACCGAATCTGGTCGGACGCGGACTGGGCTTGGCCGACCCCGCCGTAGGAAGGAAGGTCTGCCTCTCTGTAGGCAGCGAGCTGCGGCCTAGTACCGCGGAAGGGCATGGGATTGTGCAGCGCGTTAGGAACAGATCGGGGCGACGCTCACCAGCACCGGGACGCCAGTTCTGTAATAACGAGGGAGGACTGGCCGTCCAGTACAGCACGTTGTGACGGTTTTTTCCGTGGCATGAACCGTCGACCGGATCTGGTCGAACGCGGACGTATGCCTTTTTTTTTTTTTGAGTAGATCGCGGACATATGCCTGGTTCACAAAAGGTGCGAAATCATTAAGGAGTACTCCTTCCAAAGATCACTCCCACCTTTTTTTCGTAGATCCGTTTATTCAAAACGTTTTATCTCTTAAACCGTGCTCCAAATCTCAAACCGTTTACGTCATTGGATTCCTCGCGTTAAGATCTTCAAAACTAGATCCCATATTGATAGGTTTTGACGAACTTTTTTTTTCACGAAAAAACCGAACCGGAAGTACGGTTTTTTTTTCCTTTCCGAAAGAGGCATGGCCGTGCCTCTCGCGGAAAGAAAAAAAACAGAAAGCGCGTTTTTTTTTACGTTTCTGAGAGGCACGACCGTGCTCTCGCGAAAGCAAAACCATGCCTCTCGTGGAAGCAAAACCGTGCCTCTCGCGGAAGCAAAACCGTGCCTCTCGCGGAAGAAAAAAAAAACAGAAAACACGTTTTTTTTCCCGTTTCCGAGAGGCACGGCCGTGCCTCTCGCGAAAGTAAAAACCGTGCCTCTCGCGGAAGGAAAAAAAAAAACAGAAAACGTGTTTTGTTTCCGCTCACGAAAGCAAAACTGTGGCTCTCACGCGTTTTTTCGCGCCAAATTTTTTTTTCGTTTCCAAAAGCTAATGAAGACCAATGGAAAATCAAAAAGCCGGAAAAACCGGAAAAAACCGTTTAAAAAGCCGAAAACGCGTGCGAAAAAACAAAGAAATAAAATAAAATCCGAAGGGAGCGCCCATAGCGGGACACGTGGCGGCGGCTGAGAGCGCGCCAAGTGACACGCTCCCAGTCCACCTCCAAGTGATCGTTGGGAGGCTCTCCAAGGAGCGCTCGTCAACTAGTTGCTCCCAATGACAGTGCGTGGGCTTGGCCGACCGCCGTAGAAGGCCGGCCTAACGTGGAAGCGAAGTGGGCCGAGGAAATAGGATTGGGATGATTGGTTAAGCCCATATCGAAGATAGTAGGTCGGGAAATCCTATTCGATGCATGACGCATCTCTCAATAGGAATGCTTTGGTGGGGCCAGTGGCCGCTGTGTGCAGGGATTTTGATGGAAAATACATTGGAGCCTCTGCGATCACTTTTGTTGAAATTTCCGATTCAACCACACTTGAAGCCCTCGCAGTTCGGGAAGCGCGGGCTTTGGCGGATGATCTCCATGAGAGGAGTATCTATATTGCTTCAGATTGCAAAGTTGTCATCGACGACATCAAGCAGAGAAGTTCGGCAAGTTATGGCGCGGTTATTCGAGAAATTGTAAATCGTTCTAGTCTTTTTATTAGTTGTTTATTTAGTCATGAGTATAGGAGCTCGAATATCGAGGCTCGCAATTTAGCGAAGCATGCTCTTACACTCGGGGTTGGCCGCCATGTTTGGTTAGGCAACCCGGGTGATCTTTCTTTCGTCCCTGTAAACATTGTGACAATTTAAATAAAAGCTTCGCGAGATTGTTTTTTTTTTAAACTTAACGCTATAGCTAATGGAGCGTCGCTCGTAATTCCGCTCCCGTGCAAGCGAGCGCTCGCGTACACGGGCCTAGCCCAGCGACCGATAAGTGAGCAAGCGTCCCCCAGAGACCTACATGAAGGAGTGGTTTCTTTTTGTTTTCTTTTCACTACGTTTTTTTTATTTTTTTGATCAGGCTTTATTTTAATTTAATTTTTAATGATTTTTTTAATTTTTTTCCTATGAATAAAAAATGCTTCAATGTGTGTTTGAAAAATATTTTAACGCATATTTGAAAAAATTGTTCAAACACATGTATTTGAAGATGTTAAATGTGCATAAAAATAATGCTTCAGATGTATACAAAAATGTAAAATGTGTTTGAAAAAAGTACACATCAAAATCAATTATTTGAAAAAAAATACCATGTATTTAATTTTTTTTTAAATGTGTATAAAAATGTTTCACATGTGTATGAAAAATGTACAAATGTCTATTGAAAAAAAGTGGACATCAAAAAATGTATTTGAAAAAAAAATGTTAATTATGTATTTGAAAATTGTTAAGCATGTATGAAAAAATGTTTTAGATGTATACAAAAAATATACAATGCGTATGAAAAGAAGTAGACATCAAAACATGTATTTGAAAAAATGTTAATAATATAGTTGAAACATGTCTAATGTGCATAAAAATAATGTTTCAGATGTATACAAAAATGTACAATGTGTATGAAAACTGTACACACCCAAGTAATTATTCAGAAAAAATCATGTACTTGAAAAAATGTGTATAAAGATAATGTTTTAGATTTATATGAAAAATATACAATGTTGACATGAAAAATATATTTAAAAAAATGTTAATCATGTACTCCCTCCGTTTCTAAATATAAGCCATTTTAAAGATTTCAATACGGATGTATATAGACATATTTTAGATTGTAGATTCACTCATTTTGCTTCGTATGTGGTCAATATTGAAATCTCTAAAAGGTCTTATATTTAGGAACAAAGGGAGTATATGAAAAATGTTAAACATGTAAAATATATATCGGGATTATAAGGAAATTGTATGATGTATACGAAAAAAGTAGACATCAAACATATATTTGAAAAAATGTTATATGACAAATGTCAAACCTGTGTTAAAAAATGTTTTAGATATATACCAAAAATGTACAATATGCATGAAAACAATAGACATGAAAACATATATTTGAAAAAAAATCATGTACTTGAAAAAGATTAAATGTGTATTAAAAAATTGTTCTTAACATATATAAAAAATATACAATGTGTAACAAAAATATAAGAGCATTTAGATCACTAAAGTAGTGATCTAAACGCTCTTATATTTGTTTACAAGAGAGTAAAAAGGAATAAACCAAACAAAACCAAATATAATAGTAAAGAAAACGGAAGAGAAAAAGAAAAGAAAAGAAACCAAATAAAAACTAGTGCAGAAAAGAAAAAGAAACAAAGAAAACTGAGAAAGAAACAAAAAACATAAAAAAAGGAAGAAAAAAATCAGCGAAGAAAACGAGTAAGAGAGAAATAGAAGTGTAGTAAAACGAACAAAAAAAGTTGAAAACAGTGAAAAACAGCCAAAAGACAAAAACAAAGAAAAATTGATTACAAATACAGAAAAACTAAAGAAAACTGGTAAAGAAAAAAAAACTTAAGACAAAAGAAAAAACGAAACAAAGCATCAACGACCGAACGAAACGCACGACCGATAAAACAACAGTGACCAAACGAACGTACTGAAACAACCCATACGAGTAGGCGCTGCGGGGCGGGCAGGCGAGGTGAGCTATCATCTCACTAGAAGCGAGATAAATAGCTCCGCGTTCAAATTTCCCTGATTCGCACATCGCACAGGAGCAAGCAAACCAGGCCGCCCCATTAAGTTGTTCCACATTTTTCTTCGCACGTAGGTGAACCTGTAGCACCGAATACTAGAGCGACCAAGAACAAACCAGAAAAACACCGAAATCACTAATTAAAGGGTTACCCATTCCAAAGTTCACTCCCATCTTCTCTGGCGGTGAGAAGTGGTGTACTGCATGCGCGTCACATATCGCAACCTGTGAGTTTTATTTTTTTTCGTAGACGCATTTTTGTTATGGGAAACAAGGTTTAGGGCTGGTTTGTAGGAATTATATATGATAGGATTTTTATTGCAAAAAATTATTTAGAGCTCTTTGGTTTGTATGAATGTATTTCTATTTCTATAGGATTGGTTCCTATCTTTCATATTTTAAAGGTAAAAACATTAGTTCAGACCTAATAAGTTTTCCTGTCGTATAAATCAAATGCCATCTCTTTTCTTTAGGGACTGAGATACATGCCATTTTATTTTCTATAACTTTTCTATTCTTATTATGATATTTCTATCCTGTGATCAAAGGAGATCTTAACCTCGAGAGAAACTCTAGACGGCCTACGAAATGGAACGCAAAGTGGTACTCCCTCTGTAAACTAATATAAGATCATTAAGATCACGAGAAGACATGTTTTATAAGTAGCAAAAGTCTCGAGGGTTGATCCTCAGAAAAAAAAAGTCTCGAGGGTTGATCGCATATATCAAATGTGACTCTTGTCAAAAGAAACATCATGGAGGTTAAAAAACAAGTTGATTTATATCTCATCGTTTACATATTACTAGTACATTTTACTACGATTTCACCCTTTTAGTGCAAAAGCATCTAAAAGTTGTAGCACCCGCACTTTTATCCGCTCTCTTTTGAAGATTTAATCGAAATTGTAATCCACACCACTGTTTCGTGATGACACTGACATGAGCGTTCGGCTCCAAAGAGCCTCCAAGCCCACCGCTGCCATGGCCACCACCGTGCTCTCCCTCCCACCAAATCCAATCCCCTACAAAAAGTTTTCACCCACTCTACCCGCCATCTCGTCTCCCGACCACACCTCCTTGAAGCAGCTATGCAAGGAAGGCAACCTGCGACAAGCCCTCCGACTGCTCACCGCCCGGGCGCCGGGCCGCGCCCCTTCACAGGACCACTACGGCTTGGTCCTTGACCTCGTCGCGGCCAAGAAGGCGGTCGCGCAGGGCGTCCAGGTCCATGCGCATGCCGTGGCCACCGGTTCTTTGGATGGCGACGACGGGTTCCTCGCGACCAAGCTGCTCTTCATGTATGGCAAGTGCGGGCGTGTCGAGGACGCCCGCCGCCTGTTCGATGGAATGTCTGCCCGGACAGTCTTCTCCTGGAACGCCCTTATCGGGGCGTACCTGTCGTCCGGGAGCGCTAGTGAAGCCTTGGGCGTGTACAGGGCGATGCGGTGGTCTGCGGCAACGGGGGTGGCGCCTGATGGGTGCACGCTCGCGTCGGTGCTCAAGGCGTGTGGGATGGAGGTGCATGGGCGCTGCGGACGCGAGGTGCACGGGCTTGCGGTTAAGCGCAAGCTTGATAGCAGCACCCTTGTGGCCAATGCGCTCATTGCGATGTATGCCAAGTGCAGCATTCTAGATTCTGCGGTGCAGGTGTTTGAGCGGCTGCAAGACGGGAGGGATACCACATCATGGAATTCAGTGATATCAGGTTGTCTGCAGAACGGGATGTTCTTGAAAGCTCTGGACTTGTTTCGAGGGATGCAGAGGGCTGGCTTAAGTACGAATTCTTACACGACCGTTGGGGTGCTACAGATCTGTACAGAGTTAGCCCAGCTGAATCTTGGCAGGGAGGTACATGCTGCAATTTTGAAGTGTGGCGGTGAGGTTAATATCCAGCGCAATGCTTTGCTTGTTATGTACACAAAATGTGGCCATGTGTACAGCGCTCTTAGAGTATTCCGTGAGATTAATGAGAAAGACTACATTTCATGGAACTCGATGCTGTCCTGTTACGTCCAAAACGGTTTATATGCCGAGGCCATCGAATTTATTGGTGAAATGCTTCAAGGTGGTTTTCAGCCTGACCATGCTTGTATTGTGAGCTTGTGTTCTGCAGTGGGCCACTTGGGCTGGTTAATCAAAGGCAGAGAGGTTCATGCATATGCTATAAAGCAGAGGCTAGATACAGACACACAGGTTGGAAATACATTGATGGACATGTACATGAAGTGTCAGTACATAGAGTATGCTGCCCATGTATTTGAAAGGATGAGGATTAAAGACCACATATCATGGACTACAATTATTACTTGTTATGCTCGGAGTTCTTGGCATTTTGAGGCACTGGAAAAGTTTGGAGAAGCGCAGAAAGAGGGCATGAAGGTAGATCCCATGATGATCGGAAGTGTTTTAGAATCATGCCGTGGTTTGGAAACCATTTTGCTGGCAAAGCAACTGCATTCGTATGCTATTAGAAATGGTTTGCTTGATTTGATACTGAAAAACAGAATCTTAGATATATATGGGGAGTATGGAGAAGTTTACCATGCACTTAGAATGTTTGAAACAGTGGAGGAGAAGGACATCGTCACATGGACTAGCATGATAAACTGTTATGCAAACAGCGGGCTGTTAAATGAAGCTGTTTCCTTGTTTGCAGAGATGCAAAATGCAGATGTTCAACCTGATTCTGTAGCTCTGGTAAGTATTCTTGGGGCTATAGCTGATTTGTCATCCTTGGCGAAAGGAAAGGAAGTTCATGGCTTTCTCATCAGAAGGAATTTTTTTATGGAAGGTGCCATGGTTAGTTCCCTGGTAGACATGTATTCTGGGTGTGGAAGCATTAGCAATGCTCTCAAAGTATTTAATGGGGCGAAATCTAAAGACGTTGTTCTCTGGACAGCGATGATTAATGCAGCTGGGATGCATGGTCATGGCAAACAAGCTATAGATCTTTTCAAGAGGATGGTAGAAACTGGTGTTGCTCCTGATCATGTTTCATTTCTCGCTCTGTTATATGCTTGTAGTCATTCAAAGCTTGTCGATGAGGGCAAATATTATCTAGATATGATGGAGACCATGTACAGGTTAGAACCATGGCAGGAACACTATGCTTGTGTGGTTGATCTTCTTGGCCGCTCAGGCCAGACCGAGGATGCATACGAGTTCATCAAGTCTATGCCTTTGGAACCAAAATCGGTGGTGTGGTGCGCACTCCTTGGGGCATGCCGTATACACAAGAACCACGAGCTCGCTATGGTTGCAGCCGATAAGCTTCTTGAGTTGGAACCAGATAACCCAGGTAATTATGTCCTTGTATCAAACGTTTTCGCTGAGATGGGCAAGTGGAACAATGCGAAGGAGGTCAGAGCCAGGATTTCAGAAGGTGGGTTGAGGAAAGACCCGGCCTGCAGCTGGATTGAGATTGGAAACAACGTCCACACCTTCACCGCAAGAGATCATACACAGACAGACGCGGAGAGAATCCATCTCAAACTCGCCGAAATAACAGAAAAACTGAGAAAAGAAGGTGGGTATATTGAGGATACAAGGTTTGTTCTGCATGACGTTAGTGAAGAAGAGAAGGTAGATGTGCTGCACAGGCACAGCGAGAGGCTCGCGATCGCGTTTGGTTTGATCAAAACACGTCCAGGCACGCCTCTAAGGATAGCCAAGAACCTCAGAGTTTGCGGCGACTGCCATGAGTTCACCAAGCTAGTGTCGAAGCTGTTCGAGAGGGAAATCGTGGTCCGTGACGCCAACAGATTCCACCATTTCAGAGGTGGATCTTGTTCTTGTGGCGACTTCTGGTGAATGGTTCTCCCTTCATGAAACTTAATAGATGGATTGTTTGCTCTTGTTCATAAACATGTGAGATTTCCAAGACCAGTGTATCGGGGAGAAGGATTAGCTACGGTTCAGAGGTTGCGTGCACAACTTAAATCACGAAATATACAACCATGACATATGTTTGTTGTTTGTAGAGTCAACAGCAATGGAGAGGCAACAGCGATAACATGGTGTGCAATGATTTTCTCCCTTTTCTCTGGACTGAGTAAGTGAGTAGTCAGCATCCGAAGACTGACCAATTTCTGGTAGGCGATGGTATTATTGACTACAGTTCACCGGGGAGTCCAAGAAATGATGATTATTACTCTAGTGATTTGACGTAGTATCAATAATTTGTGTATAACTAATTTATGTAGTACGTCAAGCACTGGAAAAATCTCTATCTCTATCTCTATCTCTACTACTATAGTGTACGAGTTTCAAATTTGGATTTACCACCTCCCTCTCAATTTTCCCGCCAAGATGTCGTTGGAGTAATTGCAGCCGTTGATTTGCCAAAACATGCTGACATCTACCATTCATCAGCCACCAGCTCTACGAATCCTACGGCTAGCGTGCGCGGGATTCGCCTCTGCTGCCGCGAGCAGCAGCAGGTCTGCCACCAACGCTGATCCAGTGAAGAAGCTAGGCGATTTTTCTAGACACTTGTACGTCTGCCCAAGAGGTTCTAGACGAGCCCAAGGAATTGATTCTTTTTAGCTTGACCGAGCCGGTACCTGACTCCACTACCAGTAACTTTTTTGTAAGCGATATGACAGCGCTACTATCCAACTGATCTGGATAGCAGTACCACTAACATTTTTGTACGCGAAGGCAGAAATTCTACCAATACCAGTATGATAGGAAAAACTAGCTAGAGAGATGCTTCACGCTCTAATGCTCATCATCTCAAATTTTAGAGGAATGATAAAGGTTTCTTTAGGCAACGTCCAATGACTAAAACACTTCAAAGCTTGAGAGAATTTATGAAAACTGTGTTTTCAAAGGAACGAAACTGCTGCACCTTCCGAGGAAAGACGGCGAGCGCCAACACCGTGATCGAGGCTTGTCGTAGAGATATGGAGCAATGGAGATTAGCCGGGGCAAATGGAATAGCGACCCCTTTTGGGGAGATCACATGAGAATTACTCCATAGAAAAAATCTAGAGGGCGAGCCCGCGAGCTGCGCCACCCTTCAGTCCTATTTTCTTTACGCAAGCACTCTGATCACTTGATCAAAAGTTTTGTAACCTCTCATCTGCTAAATCAATGAAAAGCCAGGGTAACTGGATCTTTCAAAAAAAAAACTAAACTAAATAGTTATTTTATTTGTTTATTCGTACTGCGAAATATTTGACTACAACTCTGCATGTTCTATTTGGAACGTACTGGAAATAATTTATTCAGCAATTTTTTTATTAATAGTCTGTACGTGCAAAACCACTCTTGACAATGCATTCGAGTGAGACGTCTATTAAGAAAATAAATTGTGTGTAATCTAATTTATCTTGACCAGAACACGTTTTTGCTGAATTCATAGCATGTGATTCTGCTATTAAGATCCAAGATTTCTTTCATGCATATATTTTTGTACCTGGTCTCGGGACATTTGTTTTAGCTTGAAGGTATTCAAGTTGTTTATTATTTATTTATTTCCACTTTTTTCCTAAAACAGTTCATATAAGTATGTATGATTATGTCACACAAATACTTTATGGAAAAACTCGACCATGTGTTTCACTTTAAAAGTAAAAATAGGTTTTTAAACCCAACTGAATATATATAACATGTAAATCCTTATTCTGTTCTGAGCATATTATTCATTATAAGGTGTCATCTTTATATCTCAGGTGCAAAGCACGTGCAACTTACTAGTACAAATTAGTGCTACAGAAATACACAAGCGGAACCAAGTAAACAAATTGACCGCATTTATTTTCCGTACGGATGTAATCATGCACCGCAAGAAAACCATACTCCGTATTAGTTTAACGGGATCCATTCAGATTCAGAGATTGTGACATGCAAATTTACATGCTTTTCAGACCAAGAGTGATCGTTGACTGCGCGTCAAAAAGGTACTCCGTACTTTCACTCAACGTATGCGGTATTTTGCTGAGAAGTTTAGCCCTAGAAATTTATGGACGACGTTTTTAGAGGAAATGTTTTGGACCTAGCTTTACTAGCATATGTGTCCATGCGTTGCAACGGAAGAAACAAATCTTCACACGCGGTCATGTAATTTGTGAACACACTGCTACTGACGTACACACCCCGCTCTGTTTTAGTTGTACAACTGAGCCTAGGCATGCTTGGTATTGATATGCATAGTAATTTAGTGAAAGAAGGAATTCATACTGGACAATAATCGACATGCATATTAGAAGAATTACACAGGTGATTAAAGAGATTTCACTTTGCAATCATATTCTTTGGACTGTTTACTTTATTTTGACCATATGTTGTGCTTGAATTTGAATGTTCAGTTTTGAAAACAATAAATTTGAAATGTTGTTTATGTATCAAGGTTTGAATTAATATGTGGTGCAAATGTAGTTGACTAGGGATTTATGTATGCAAAAGGATGAAAGAGATAGCAAATGGATAAGCATAAGGAGTTAAATTTAAGGGAAGGACTAGGCAGAAGAAAGTTTAACTTCTCAAATTGTGAGGAGTTAAGTTCAGGGAGGTTATATGGAAAGTTAAGTTTTACGGGAGGCCCAGAGAGCTCTAAGTGACAGTTTGGTTATCTTCTTTGACGGACATTTATCCAAAAGGACACTATAACCACATCAATCATGTCACAAATTATGTTCCAACGGATCTTGTGTACATAAGCAATTAAATGGTTTATTTTTTTTTTAGAATAAATGGTCTAAATTTCACAAGAGCAACAAGAACAAGCTTTTACAAATTGCTTTCGGTTGTATTGTTTTGTTTGTCTTTGCAGCTCTATCTTACAAAGTTTTCTGAATGTATGGTCTTCCTCTTCGTTCGTTTTTGGTGCTCTATGGTCGACACTATAACAGTCTTGCTAAGTCTCAGTCGACGCTATATCCGTGGGATCTTACATTGAGATCCGCGCAAAAAAAAATCTTCTTTTTTCATTTTCTCTGTTGCATGTTATGTCACTTGACTGTGACTTGGTTAAATCTCAGTCGACTGAGACCTAGCCCCATCCATATAATAAACAACTTTGTCCGGTTTACATGTCACACGTGATCACTTCACTAAACAGAATTTAAACAACTTTGACAAGAAACCATCTAGGACACCCGACCTACTAAACGTACGTGACCCTTACGACATGGTTAACTACAACATGTAGCAAGGAAGTTCTCGTCAACACATCACTCTGCGAACAATTAAGGGCGTGTTTGGTTCACATCTGTGTTTTAGGGCATTTTGCATACTTGTCTCGGTTGGGACTGGCTGAGCTAATGCAGGCTAAAAACCAACATCTGCATGTAGTTTGGTTGCCTGCATTAGGCTCCTTGCATGAGGGGAGCAATACATTAGCACGCTGTTTGGTTGCCTGCGTGGCTGTTGTTAGACAAACAACACGTTGTTTGGTTGCAACCGGCTAAAGATGTGATCACCACTTCTCATGAGTGGTGACCTTACCACACACACAACATTGTCTTCTCCTAGCTAGGAAACAAATGGCAGTTTATCCTAGCTACCAGCAAATGACAGTACAAATTATTAAGTGCCAATATGGATTAATAGTCGAAAGTTCAATGATGCTAACTAGGTGGAAGTTCATCCTCTTCCTCTTCCTCTCCTTCTTCTCTTCCTCTTCTTCTGCTGCTGCTGTTGCCTCTTCTTCTTCTTCTTCTTCTTCTTCTTCTTCTTCAGATCCTGGTCTGACCTCTATTATCCCACATTGCCTGAGCCCACTCCAACCTTTTGTTCTTCCACGCTTCATTGTCAAACGCCTCCACACCATGGCCGGAGCTGATCACCTCATCAGGAGTCACATCATCCTCCTCCGGCACAAGTTCATCAGTTCCCCATTGCAGGATCCAGTTGTGAATGATGCAACATGCAAGAACAAGCTTGACCTGGGTAGGGTAAGTGTGGAATGGCTTCTGATCCAGGATCTTAAACCTGTTCTTCAGAGCTCCAAATGCCCTTTCAACAGTTACTCTAAGGCTGGAGTGCCTGAGATTGAACAACTCCTGTGGAGTCCTAGGATAGTTCCTACCAGAGAACTCGTTCAGATGGTACCTGGTTTTCCTGAAGGGTGGAAGAACACCTGGCCGACAAGCATAGACAACATCTTCTAGGTAGAACTTGCCATCTGGGATGTTGATGCCATCAGGTCTACACATGCTGTCACTGAGAATGTTAGCATCATGTGCTGATCCTTCCCAGCCAGCCAAGACATATGTAAACTTCAGATCAAAGTCAACAGCAGCAAGCACATTCCGGCTTGTGTGGTGCTTTCTCCCTCTATAAGCCGCAGCTTGTGACCTCGGCACTCTGGCAGTGACATGAGTAGCATCTATTGCGCCAATGCAATCCTGGAATGACATTACAAGATGGTGTTATGGCTAGAACAAGAACAAGAACAACATATGAAGGCATTAACAACATACTGTGAGTGCTCACCTTGAAGTATGGATACCATCTTGGGCTAGTGCGAATCTTGGTAGGAGTCCGGCCGCTTGGTGATATGATCATCTCTCCTCTGAGTTCGCCAATAGCATACAACACTTGCTTGAAGTACCTGGAGATGGTCTCCATTGATCTCCTGAACGTGTTGTGGATAACCCTGAACCTCTGGTTATGACCAACAACATGAAGGAACATGGCCACTTGCTCTTCAACACTGGTGTGGATGCTATCTTCTAGCAGCCCCCTGCTCCTGAAGGTCTGGACAAGTCTTGCAAATGGTGCTCTTCTCATTCTAAGCATCCACACAGCCTCTGTGTCGTTGCAGTTGTAGATGTAGTTCAGATTCGCCATCCTCTCTCTATCCCGGATTAACATCGGACCATACCGGATTTGAGGTCTCCCATTCCGACGAACAGCTCTCTTATGGACCAACAGTATCCACGCCTGAACCACAGCTATCAGCGATGCTGCCTGAACTAGAAGCTTCGTCTGTTCATCGACAAGCTAAGCGACATCCATGATGCAGTCAGCCTAGGCGCTACCGACCCTAAACGGTCCTAGCAGAGGAGGGGGAGGGGGTAGCTTACCAGCTTCCGGGTCGGGGATCCATGCCGGAGACGAGGATGGCCGGGCGGAGTCGAAGAAGAAGGGGAGAAGCAGCTGCCGGTGCCTGGGAACGCCGCCGCCGCCGTCGCAGCCGCAGATCTGAGTCGTCGCCGCCGCCGGTGCCAATAACAGAGGATGGCTTGTCCTAGAGCTAGGGGTGAGCGAGTAAATGGGGTGGTGAGGGTATATTTCGCGTCATCCCGCCTCCGCAGATTTCCCCCTCCCGCCATCTCCGACCGAATCCCCCCTGCACTGCGCCCTACGCCGTGTTTCCCTTTTGCGCCCGACTCAGCCTGGCTCGCTGGAAACGGCCGATTCGAGCGTTCCCAGCGAGCCAGGCTCTGGTGTGCTTTAAGTTTCGTGCCGATGCGAGCCAGGCCTCAATGCGGGCAACCAAACGGCCCATTGTCATCCAGCCAGGGCCTGGTTGGGCTCTATGCAGCCTACCAAACGCGTCCTAAGTGTCCTAAGTATCTAGTCGAACAAAACCGCCGCTGGTCTGCTCATCCACCGACGGGCTGAGACGAGTTGCTCTCAGCGACTGCTCAGCGATGTTCGCCTATGCATGCCACAACGCCGTCACTCGGTTGCCCACTGGGCTAGTAGCAGCGGCATGCGCGGCAGCCGAGACGAGACCACACGAAGCGGCCGCCATATTTCCACGGCCCCGTAGCTGTCTGCAGGGCCACGGAAGGGGACTCCAAGGGCCATGGCGTTGGCGCCTAGCTAGTACTAGAAGCAATGTGAGCACTCGAGTAATATTCTTATCACCCGCGGACCGTTCCTCTCCTCGTAGGGTCTCATACAGCATGCATGCTCTACTCGATACTCAAATGCATACTGTTACTACTCCCTCCGTTCCTAAATATAAGACCTTCCAGAGATTCCATTATGAACTACACACGGATGTATATAGTCCTATTTTAGAGTGTAGGTTCACTCATTTTACTCCGTATGTAGTCCATAATGAAATCTCTAAAAGGTCTTATATTTAGGAACGGAGGGAGTAGTTTCTTAAGCAAAATAGTAGGAGTACTAGCGGGAAACGGGAAATACCCTTTGGTTCCTAGTTGTAGATACACCCTATATGGGGAAAAAAAATTAGTAATTAAAGAAAATGTCAAAATAGTTCAGAAGTATTTTTAGAATAAACTTGACTTACTTTTGCACTAGTATATAAATTTTCACGAACAAAAAACCAACGTTGACTTCAGAGCAAAAAAGACAAAAATTATTTGCTATTATAGGTCACTATTCACACTTTTTTGGCCAAAAATTTGTCTTTTTTAAAAAGAAGTCAAAGGGGGATTTTCTTTTTGTGAAATTTTTCTCACAAGTACAATGGAAGGTCAAGTTCATTTCAAAAATATTTTCAGAATTTTTTGACTTTTTGTTGAATTACTAAAAATAATCCATATAGGGTGTAGATACACCCATAGACCAAAAGTTCCCCTCCGAGTACTAGCAGTTGATAGCTACTTCTCTCTCTCCGCACGCCTATATAATGTAATCAGAGGATATCACAGGACACAACCCTTTGGTTGCACTGCGTCCGCGCGAACGAGCCGATCAACATTTCCCAAGTCGCAACAAATATCACTCGATCATTCCCCAGCGTCTTTCTTAGAGATGAAGGCAAGGCGCTTCAACTTACTTGCCCTGCCGCGCTTGTTTTCCAGCTTGAGTAGTCCCGTACTGAAGGATGTGCATGATTAACCAGGTGTTGCTTAGCCTGTCCTTAGAGCATCTCCAACAGATGCGCGGCCGCGCGGCGTGCTAAAAAACATTTATAGCGCCAAAATAGCGTTTTCGCGCGCGGGGGTGGGTTGCTTTAGCAGGCGCTGCAAATTTTAGCGCGCCGCTGTAGCGCAGCAGGCGCTGCAAAATCCAGCGCGCGCGATCAGCCGGCGCTGGGCACATATGAAACAACACACACCAATTTGACAATATGATGATCTCAAACATAAACAAATATGCAAAATAATGAGTTGGAGCAACTTAGCATAGTTCAAATGCATGGCATAGTTCAAAATCACCTAAACCACAACCAAGTTCATGACAAATTAGTTCACACAAACGAATGAAACATCAACAATCATGCCTCATCTTCTTCCTCCCCCTCTTCATCCGTTTCTTCCTCCTCTTCTTCCGCGTCTTTCTCATTGGAAACTCGGACGGTGTTGGCACTATCTCCAAAGGCATCATGCGAAGGCATGTGAGGCACACCAGAAGCCATGCGTCCACCCATGTCACCCGGAGGTGCTCCCATGCCTCCCATGAGAGACCCAAAACTCATGCCTCCCATGCCTCCCATGGTAGCTCCGAAGCCACTCATGCCTCCCGTAGGTGCTCCCATGCCACCCATGCCGCACATGGCGCCCATGGCTCCCATGCTTGTTTCCAAGCCTCCCATGGTACCTCCCATGGTAGCTCCCATGCCTCCCAAGCCTCCCATGGTAGCTCCGAAGCCTCCCATGGCCGTCAACCTTTTTTGGACCAAGACTTCATCACGGGAAAGGTTGATGAACTCCTTTTGCCTAGCATCGAGGTTAGATGTGTCCATGAAGAACAAATACTTCTCCCATTCCAATAATCTAGCTCGCTCCTCCATGGCCAATTTCTTCTCCTCCAATGCCACCTTCCTCTCCTCGGCCGCCACCCTTCTCTCCTCGGCTGCCAACCTCCTCTCCTCTGCCGCCGACTCTTGGCTCCTTGCCATCCTCCTATCCTCGTTTGCTACCTTCCTTGCCTTCACAATAGCGTCCATAGCATTCTTTATCTCATCATCCACTCCCTTCTTCTTTTTCTTTTCTCTTGCTTGTTTATCTCCATTTGGTCTTTTAGGCTTGGAGTAGGCAACCGAGTTTGGTGTTGGGCTCCTCTTGCCGCCATCACTTGATGCCTCCTCCTCCTCATCATCATCCAAATCAATAGTTCCCTTGTGTTTCTTGCTCCCCTCTTCGACATCATCACGGGGCTTCCATTTCTCTTCATCCTTCAACACTTCGTAGCAATGGGGCAACACAAATGCTCTCCCTTTCTTGACCTTGCCTTTCTTGGTCTTCTTCTCTTCTCCGCGAAACAAGTTTTGTGCAATATTGAGCTACAAACAAAAGAACAAGTTACTACTTGAAACACAAAAGATGAAGCATGAACATGGAACATAAAGAAATGTCACTTTACCCTATCTCTATCATTAGTGCCACTTGGGTTCATCGTGTCAACCGACGTCAATGCCGCCGCCCACTTTTGACAATCTTTGTTGATCGTCGACCACCGGGAGCGAAGAGATCTATCGGTGCCCTCAATTCCACTCTTGTTGTGTGTATCAAAGTACTCCTTCATCCGAAACCAATATGTATCTCTAGATTGGTCCCCTCCAATGGTGGCATCCATAGACACGGTCAACCATGTATTGCATAGCAAGACGTCTTCCTCAATGGTGTAGTTGCACGCCCTTCCTTTCGGTGCATCAACGATACCCTCACCATCCTCATCCACTTCATACTCATGATCATCTTCATGCACTTCATTGGTTTGAGACCAATGAGAATTGTTCGAGCCAACACCCATAGTTGACATGTATGTGTCATCATTGAAACTACAAAGTATGATAAAGAAAACTAATCAAGCTATCCATATGTATACATTTATCTAACAATAAAAAGAAAAGAGGAAAAAATCATACCTTGTAGGCATTTCATCAAACACCTTGTGCGCATCGGCCACCGGCGCAACAAATTGTGAGCTTTCCGGCGCTTCGGGCGGCGGACGCGCGGCCGGACGCGATGCAACTTTCTTCTTCGTGCGCCTAGAAGCGACGTCCCCTTTCTTCTTCTTTTCAGTCGTCGTCGCCGTCGCCGCCGCCGCATTCGATCGCTTGGAGACGGAGCCCCGTGGCTTCACGGTGGGCGGCAGCGCCATTTCGCCACCATGCGAGGTGGTCCGGGGCGCCATGAAAAGGCCGCATGCGAGACCGGTGCTTGGAGGAGGAGGCGCGCTGGCGGAGAAGCCGAAGCTCAAGCCCGCGCTAGGGTTTGCGGCGGCGGCGGCGGTGGCGGGGGAGGGGTCGCGGGTGTACGAAGGGGTTGGGAGGATGTCGGCGCGGCCTTCCATCGGTGCAATTTCGCCGGCGGCGGCGCGGGGCGGGGCGGCCGGACAGGACGAGGGCGGCAGTTGGTCGATCGCGCGAAAAGTTTCACTGTCCAGCGCGCGGTAGCTGGCGCAGCAAATACACCGCGCACGATGCCGTTTCCCTTAGCGCGTTGAACCAACTTTACCGCACGTGCGATTTTTGCGCGGCTGCTGAAGCGCTAGTTTCGGTCCCGCGCGCGCTATAAAGTGCTTTTTTCCAGCGCGCGGCTAAATTGATGCGTCTGTTGGAGATGCTCTTACTGTTGTTCTTGTCGTCTTCATTGTTGCAGCAAAGGATCGTCATCATGGTGAGCATGCCTTGCGATAGGTGCAGGTCCAAAGCCATGGAGCTGGCCGCGAGGACAGCCGGTATGCATTACTTCTCGTTGGCTCTTGTTTTAGCTGGTCGATATGGACATATGGTTAGATACGCGATCTTTAATTTCCCCGCTCGTTTTGCTTCTGGCTTAATCGGTTAGTAGCATATTGTGTGAGACACTGATGACCCATCTTTTTAGAATCATTTGTTTCATGTTTGTTTCCGTCCACCACCTCTAGGGCCTCATTCGGTTTGGAGGATTTTTATAGAAAAAAAATAGGAATAAGGATTTCATAGGAAAATTTCCTATAGATGCATTCGGTTTGTAGGAAACACGTACGGGAATTTCGTAGGAATACTATTCATTTCCTGTGTTTTTGGAGGAATCTACACATCCACTCAAAGCTCATTTTGTGCGTAGGAACAAGGCAAGACAATTCCTTTGGATGATAATCCCACTATTTTGGAAGAGTGTCAACTTTGCATGCATGTGGATCATGTTGAGAATATGTTATGTGATGGCTATATTGTTGAATTTGAATATTATCCTACGTGTAATTATTATGAGAGAGGAAAATATGGTTGTAGAAATTTCATGTTACTCAATTACCTCTCTTGAAGTTTAAATTGTCAATGTTTTATTCTTCTTCCTTGCATATGCTAAATATTTATTGCCTCGATAATTTGTTTGCATATAAAATGCCTATGCATAGGAAGTATGTTAGACTTAAATGTGTTTGTCACATGTTTTATGGTGCTCTCTTTGTGCTTCAATTCTTATCTTTTATGTGAGCATCATTAATATTCCAAGCCTATTTTAATGGCTATAAAGAAAGAGTTTGTTGAGAGACAACCCAATACTTTCTGTTCTTGTGTGTTTACACAATTATGCTACTGTTATGACTGTGTTTTTATGTTTTAATTAGTGTTTGTGCCAAGTAATGCCTTTGGGATGATTTGGAAGATAGTATAATTGATGCTGTTTGGAAAATAGAAAGTTTTGCGTCCAGTGCTGGAATTTTAATTCTGTACCGAAGCATCAAAAAAATCTGAAATTTTTACACAGTATTGGTATATTAATTGTCCACGTTGTCCTAATTTTTCGGAATTTTTGGAGTTACATAAGTATAGCTTTTAAATAGATCTTTACAGACTGTTCTGTTTTAGACAGATTCTATTTTTGTTGCATAGTTTGCTTATTTTGATGAATCTATGAATCGTATCGGGGGATATGAGTCATGGAGAAGTTGGAGTACAGTAGCATTATGACAATATTAAATATGAATCGAATAAGGAGTGGCAAGAGCCTAAGCTTGGGCATGCCCAAGGCACCCCAAGGTAATATTCAAGGAAGACTCAAGCGTCTAAGCTTGGGGATGCCTCGGAAGGCATCCCCTCTTTCTTCTACCAACTATCGGTAATTTTACTTTGAGTTATATTTTTATTCATCACATGATATGTGTTTTACTTGGAGCGTCGTGCATTATATGAGTCTTTGCTTTGTTTGCTTTTTAGTTTGTCACAATCATCTTTGCTGGACACACCTATTTAAGAGAGCCACACGTTTATCATGATTTGTTAGAATACTCTATGTGCTTCACTTAAATCTTTTGAGCTAGGCAGTTGCTCTAGTACTTCACTTAAATCGTTTTTAGCATGGCGGTGGCTATATTTTGAAGAAATATTTGAACTCTCATGCTTCACTTATATTATTTTGAGAGTTGATAAGATTAAATTTTGAAGAAATATTTACACACTCATGCTTCACTTATATCTTTTTGAGATTTGATAATAGTAATGGTAATTTGCACAAGATATGAATTTGGTCCCAAAGTGATGAATATTCAAGAGGGATATAATAAAAAAATTCATGAAAGATCATTGGATATGATAAGTTTGATTCCTTGCAATAGTTTTGCGATATGGAGATGATAATATGTGAGTCGTGTTAGTGAGTAATTGTGATTTTAGTAAGAATATTGGTATTAAGGTTTGTGATTCCCTATGCATGCACATAAAGTCAATAGTTATGCAACGAAATTATATCCTACTTATGGTGCATTATTCGGTGTTAGTTATGATCAATGCATGTTTATGACCGTTTTTGCTTTTTGGTTGGTCGCTTCTCAATCTATTTGCTAGCCTTTATTTGTACTAAGCGGGAATGCTGCTTGTGCATCCAATTCCTTAAACCCAAGTTGTGCCAAATGAGTCCACCATACCTACCTATATGCGGTATTTCCATGCCGTTCCAAGTAAATTTGCATGTGCCAACTCTAAATTTTCAAAATAATTTTCCGTTTTGTTTGCCCGTACCGCTCATGAAGCGGTAGGGGGTGGCCAATATTTTCCATACTAGCTGTGTTATTCTCACGATGAGTGTTTATTCACTTATCATTGAACGAGAGAGTGACAGGTAATAGGGATGCCCAGTCCCGAAATGAATTTTTTTAATATGATGATAAAAATAAATTCCTTGGAAAGTGTTGGTATGGAGGGCACCCGTGGATACGGCTAGCCATGGATTGTGAAAGAATGGTGGAAAAGAAATAAACTTTATTTTCTGTTTGGGAACCGCCTATAATGTGTCTAGCATGGAAGATATTGGGAATTCTCGGTCGTTTTCGTTGACAGGAAAAGCATGCCTCTCAAAATAATTTTATCTCTCTAATTTAAGCCTTGAGCTTTGGCACCTTTGCAAATCTCTGCTTCCCTCTGCGGAGGGCCTATCTATTTACTTTTATGCAATTTTTATTTTTATTTTTGAGTTTTCATCTTCTCTTACAAAGCACCAACTAGAGAGCACTATTGTCACACTTGTGCATTGTGTGTAGCTAATATTGAGTGTGTTTCATGAATGGATCAATGATTGAGCATAATGGGCTAGGGATAACTTTCTTTAGCGTTGATATTTTGAAAGACATGGTTGCTTGTTAGTATGCTTGAGTATTTATGTCTTCATATCAAATTATAGACTATTGCTTGGAATCATTCAAGTTCAAATGTCCATGCTACAAAAGAAAAGAGTATATGATGAATATGATAGGTAGCATTCCACATCAAAAATTCTGTTTTTATCATTTACCTACTCGAGGACGAGCAGGAATTAACCTTGGGGATGCTTGATACGTCTCCAACGTATCTATAATTTTTGATTGTTCCATGCTATTATAGTATCAATATTGGATGTTTTATATACACTTACAGGCAATTATATATAATTTTTTGGGACTAACCTATTAACTTAGTGCCCAGTGTCAGTTGCTGTTTTTTGCCTGTTTTTGGCTTTTCAGAATATCAGTACCAAACGAAGTCCAAATGCCACGAAACTTTTTGGAGATTTTTTTCTGGACATAAGAGACACTAGAAGTTTCGGGAGAGGGCCAGAAGACAGAGGAGGTGGCCACGAGCCACCAGGGCGCGCCCCAGGGGGGTGGCGCACCCTGGTGCCTCGTGGGCCCACCTCTGCTCCGTTTGACCTAATTCCACCTCTATAAATACTCTAAAATCGGGAAACCAACGGAGGAGTCCACGAAATACTTTTTCCGCCGCCGCAAGTTCCTGTTCTCGAGAGATCCCATCTGGAGGCCTTTTCCGGCACTCTGCCGGAGGGGGATTCGATCACAGAGGGGCTCTACATCAACCTTGCTGCCCTTCCGATGATGCGTGAGTAGTTTATCACAGACCTTCGGATCCATAGTTAGTAGCTAGATGGTTTCTTCTCTCTTTTTGATCTTCAATACAATGTTCTCCTCGATGTTCTTGGAGTTCTATCCGATGTAATCACTTTTTGCGGTGTGTTTGTTGGGATCCGATGAATTGTGAGTTTATGATCAGATTATTCATGAATATTATTTGAGTTTTCTCTGAACTCTTTTATGCATGATTGTTATAGCTTCGTATTTCTCTCCGATCTATTGATTTGGTTTGGCCAACTAGATTGATTTATCTTGCAATGGGAGAGGTGTTTTGTAATGGGTTCGATCTTGCGGTGCTCAATCCCAGTGACAGAAAGGGACATGACACGTATGTATCGTTGCTATTAAGGGTAAAAAGATGATGTTTATTCATGCGTGAGTTTACTTTGTCTACATCATGTCATCTTGCTTAAGGCGTTACTCCGGATGGTGGATGGCCGGCAATCGATACTAGCTTTAAGTGGAAATAGCCCAATGTTTCTTTATCCTCGGGTAGGTGTACAAGCCGACCAGCCTAACATTTCTCTATCCGGATGTATAAGCCAAGTAGCCTAACATTTCCTGTCATCAGGTGGTCTGTGACCCCTCTGTATCCGATGTGAGAAGCCAACGTTGAAGCCGACTGATTTGATGTTTGCCCTACGTTGAAGGGAGTCACAACTCACTCTTGTGTGTCCATCTATCTTCAAAGTATACGGTGTGTCCATCGATGACACTATAGAAGGGTCGTAGTTGGTTGCTTATCGGAACGAGAAAAAAAAAGAGTGGACACTACCAAAAGTTGCTATATATTTCATAAAAAGAAATATTTCATCTTGGGATGTCAAAGATAACAGAAGATTTGTCTCGTTTCAAAAAAAAAGATAACAGAAGATTTCCCCGCAAAAAAAAAGGATAACAGAAGATCCTACCATATTGAGAGACATTTTTTTTTAAAAGGAGGATATACCCCGGCCTCTCATCTGGACGATGCATGCAGTCATTTTATTAATTATTCACAAAGACCATAAAAAGTAATACATCAGTAAGCCTGAAGCCACCATGTAGGCAACACTTGTTGCTACTCCTATCCCCTTAATGAATGGGTGCCGAATGTCCGAGCCGAATACCATATTGAGAGACTTAAGCAGACGAACAAAAAAGGCTTTCAACTATATAAAAAGGACGACAAAATTAATTGACACTTCTTTTAAATTGACATGGTTGCTGGTCGATAATGGCATGCTTTAAAATGGGGCAACCCAACATTTCCCTATCCTCAGGTGGCCGACTAGCCTCGTGAGTCTTCCGTATCCAGCGTGAGAAGGCACACTTGTAGGTTTGTAGCCAACCAATTCGTCTATCCAATTCAAGTTCGCCCTATGTCAGAGGGAGTTGGAGAGCACGAGTTGGAGTGGAATTGGCACTGTTGGCACGCCGGCTCCTTCCTTCTTGTGGTGTACTCTCTCCGTTTCTTTTTAGTCTGCACATAAGATTTGGTCAAAGTCAAGCAATGTCAAGTTTGACTAAGTTTATAGAAAAAAATACCAACATTCACAATATGAAATCAATATTATTATATGCATCATGAAATTAATTTTCATACCACATAGCTTTTGTATTGTAGATGTTGATAGTTTTTCCTACAAAGTTAGTCAAACTTTACAACATTTGACTGTGACCAAATCTTATATGCAGACTAAAAAGAAACGGAGGGAGTATATAAGGAAAACGGTGGCGTGGAGATTTCAACTCCCGATCCAAAACTTCTCCGTCCCCGGCGGGTCTACAAGCCGACTAGTTTTCATCACAATCCAGTTCGCTCTGCATCCACGGGAAGTCGGCACCCCATCTTTGGAGTTTGGAGCTGGCTTGCTCCCACCGTCTTGGTCGGCCGAGGGATAGCGACATTCCAATCTCAAAATCAATAATCCGCACGCGACCGCTGCCTGGCTAAATCGCCGAACCGCCCCCAGACCAGTTCACCACGTAACCACGTCTCCTTCCTTCCGAAGTAAACAGGGCAGGAAATCCCCCTCTCTCGCACGCACGCACGCACGCACGCCTCCCCCGTCGCTGCTCCTCTCCAAATCCCCTGAACCCCGCGGGCGAGCCCTCTCCCGGGAGGAGCTGCGGCCGCGGCGGAGGAGAGATGTCGTACGCCTACCTCTTCAAGTACATCATCATCGGCGACACAGGTGCGCTTCCCTTCCCCTCCCCCCTCCGCTCCTCCCGGGGAGATTGGGCGGATCCGTGCGGCCCTTTGCTGCTCCCGTCGTCGGGGAGATCTGTCCATCTATCCCCGCCTCTGTTGAATCCGGTTCGCGCTGACGGTCGGGTGGTCGTGCAGGTGTCGGCAAGTCGTGCCTGCTGCTGCAGTTCACCGACAAGCGCTTCCAGCCCGTCCATGACCTCACCATCGGCGTCGAGTTCGGCGCCCGGATGATCACCATCGACAACAAGCCCATCAAGCTCCAGATTTGGGACACGGTACCTCTCCGCAATCAATTCCTCATTTCTCTTCTCCTTTCCTACCTGACATGTTGATATGGCCTGGGCGTGCCTAGATCGATGCCGATGTGTGTTTGTACCGTACCAGTTAGTCCAAGTGCAGATGGAAACAGGTGGCTCTTCAAATTACTTCACTAGGATTATCGGAACCTGCTCGGAAGTTATAACTGCCGTTTGTAGTGGATTCTGGGTTCATCATTGATAATTGCGACTTCATAGATATGAAATAGCCCTCATGAGATAGCACAAATGTGTAGTTTAGCTTCCTTCTCATTGTCATGCCATAAACCTTGGTGCCATATTCAGTTTGTCAAGGCAAAGAAAAAAAATATATCTTATGTGGTTGCGTTAACATTACAGGCAGGCCAAGAATCATTCAGATCGATAACTAGATCATACTACAGGGGAGCCGCTGGTGCTCTTTTGGTTTATGACATCACCAGGTACTTTGTCAATATATTGAAAGCTGCCTAGTTAGATTAAGTGCATAGTTATCTGAAACTCTGACCATGGTGTTAATATTCGTGTCATACCGAATTTAGGAGGGAAACCTTTAATCATCTTGCAAGCTGGCTGGAAGATGCAAGGCAACACGCAAATGCTAACATGACAATAATGCTAGTTGGAAACAAATGTGACCTATCTCATAGGCGTGCTGTGAGTTTCGAGGAAGGTGAGCAGTTTGCCAAGGAGAATGGTCTGATCTTCATGGAAGCATCTGCAAAAACTGCACAAAATGTCGAGGAGGTGATGATTGATTCTTGATGCATCTCTGTGCAATTAAGGCCTTTCCCTGGACGATTGTCTCATTCGATTTGAAATGCAGGGCTTTGTCAAGACTGCTGGAGCAATATACAAGAAAATTCAGGACGGTGTCTTTGATGTATCTAATGAGGTAAAATTTCAAATATCAAATCATTTATTTGTTATTATGCTTAGTGAAAAGTGAGAATGTATAATGTTATCTTTATCATTACTTACACACCACAAAATTTGTCTTTGATGTACCTAAATGAGGTTCAATTTCAAAGCTCAGATCATTTCTTTGGTCTGCTTAGTGAAAAATGAGATTGTATATTGTTAGTTTTATCAAGAGTAAAATGCATCATAGGTCCCATAACTATTCGAGGTGTGTCACTTTAGTCCTATAACTATCAAAGTGCAGATTTGGGTCCCAAAACTATTTCGAGTCGTTCACTGCAGGTCCTATGGTCGCCCGAGCAGCGTTGACTGTCCGACGTGTCGCCTGGACCGGTGCCACATCGACCAGAGGGGCCTACCAGGCTAAGCAGTGAAGCGCATATTTGCAGGAAAGCCCTTAGAATCTCAGCTTGTCTCATTCTCAGCCCCTCTGGTCGATGTGGCACCGGTCCAGGCGACACGTCGGACAGTCAACGCTGCTCGGGCGACCACAGGACCTACAGTGAACGACTTGAAATAGTTTTGGGACCCAAATCTGCACTTTGATAGTTATAGGACTAAAGTGACACATCTCAAATAGTTATGGGACCTATGATGCATTTTACTCTTTTATCAATTATTTACTTAATTACATTATTAACCAACATGTTGCACCACAAAATTTCCCTGGTATGTAGAGATGCCTTTGAGTGCTGCGTGATCCTTCAGTTGCATAATTTAATATTAGCCTATTAGGTGATTTCAGACTCAGGTTTCTGATATATGTTCTACTCCACTTTACAACACATGGATGCCTGCCTTAGAAGTTACAATATTTTTATTGCGAAACACAAGATACAACATATTCATATGCCTTGCTTTATTCCCATCTTACAGAAAGGCCGTCACTTTACTGAGAGCCTTTATATGGACCCTAATAAGATTACTAGAAGATGATGACGATGTTAAATAAATTTCGTTTTAGTAGTTTAATGGAGTAAGGAGATTCTTTTCTTCGTGCTGAAAAAGAGAGATCCGTTGCCCTCCATTGTTGGCAGAGAAGTTAATAGGCGGAAGGGCAGCGGTGTTGCTATTGCAGCAAATGCCATTTTCTGCCAAGAACACTTTCTTTTAACATTTTGCCTGTTGAACTGACAAAAAAATGTTACATTGCTGCTTTCACTGCAGTGCTTTGTTCCTGGCCCTGAGCATGGACTGATTTTTCTTCTTAATTTTTGCAGTCGTATGGAATCAAAGTTGGCTATGCAGTTCCTGGCCAAGCTGGAGGTGCTGGTGCCTCGTCTTCCCAAGGTGGCAGCTGCTGCGGCTAATTGAACGATCAATGATGAATGATGTACAAAATCGCATGGCATGTGTTACATACCTGTTACATTATTTCGAGTTGCCGAGTGATTGTAACTCAAGGGTGCTTTGTTATTTCACGCGCCTATATGGATTATGTTCCAGTGAGCTAGTCAAAATAGGTCCAGTTCATTTCCTTATACTGTACAATCACTGTGATCCATCAGATGCTTCCAGTCGTGTCATTTAGGATTCACGATTATATCCATTTGCATGTGTGATTAAATAAGAATGTATGATTCAATGTGTATGTTTAAATCACCTCAAAACATTTGGGTCCTCAGGTTTTAAAGTATGAACACCATTTTGTTATGGCAAGTTGCCGTTGTGTGCCTAACGAGGTAACCTGTGGTTCTAATAAGAACACTTGAGCTTTGACTCACTGAACATGCGCCATCCAAAATAGTTGAGTTTACGGATGAAGCTTGCTGCTGTTTGACTGGAAGATATATGTTAATTTATTTTTCTTATGACTACATCTGAATATATCTTGCGGGGAGTTTTAGAGGTAGTTTTTGTAACATAAAATAGTTTTTTTTTTTTTGGTTCTCCCGTCGTGTCTTATATTTTGGTACAGATGTAGTAAATGATTTGTAATTGACTTGTTTTCCGGTTTTCCCTTCCTTTTTGTCTACTATTTTTTTTCTTAGAGATCTCTTGCGTAAGCAACAAGTTTCCAAAGCATTTCTAAGTTCCTTCAACCCTAACTTTGATTGTTTGTCGACTGCAGTTCGTGTTGAGTTGCAACCTACTCCCTTGGTTCCATAATACGTGTCATGGTTTTAGTTCAACTCATTATGGAACCGAGGGAGTAGTTTTTTATTATATATATTCCTCCTCTTAATCTCTTAATAAGGTTTATAAGGTGTGGAAATAGGCCAAACCATTCCAGCTCGTTCCTACAAAATGATCGATGCAACACAAGAAACAGAGAGGCAAAGGAAGAAGATAGTAACAGCAGCAGCAACACAAAAATAGTTTGTACCCTCTGTTGTGTAGGAGAGCAACAAAATTCTGCGCAGTTTACTACACATACATAAATACATACACATGAGTAGGCCATCGCACACGCCGAGTGCACAGGAAGGCGCCGTGACCCAGTGACCGGGCTAGGGCGTGTGGCAGTCGTAGCAGGTGTGGTTGCGGCCGAGTTCCCTGAACTTGTCGTAGCCGTGGCGGAAGACGCCCATCCCGAAGAGGACGCCGACGAGGAGCACGATGCACAGCACCACCAGCAGGCAGCACCCCACTCTCTCCTTGCTGTTGAACCTGAAGCACATCCTTCCTGCCCGCCTCCTCTCTTTTCTTCCTCTATCTAAACCTCTCTCTCTTCTCTCTAGGCGAGCGACGGTGTGGCGACGTGAGGGTTTTGGAACATGCAGGCAGGGTGGAGCAGCACGGCCACGCCTTTTTATCAGAGAAATTTTTCACCCGGCCGCTACACTTTGCTCCAAAAGGGAGAGAGCAAAACTGACAAGTACGTACTCCGGGTGCCGTTCTTTCTCTCTTCAACGGTGGTGTGCAGGGCATCGCTTGCTAGGGAAGCTAGACTGTGGAACGGTCGGTCCGATGACGGGAAATCTCTCTCTGGGTTGCCTTTCCGCCATGCCCGGAATCTCGATCCTGTGTGGCCTAGCCCAAGACACATGTCTAACAGGATGGGATTATTGATGCCGTGATGTGTCATCTTGGCCTGGAAAAAGATGAGCATTCATCGAGGGGCATGTGGGAGTGGGAGGAATCAATTTTCAGAGAGCAACAGCCGGCGGTCTGTGTGTGTGTGTGTTGGTTCTGCTTTTCCTTGCTTCGAGTCCATCTTTTGCTGCGGAATATTTGTCTTTTGCCTTTTAGATAGAAGATGGAAGAGGATAATGCGTGCGGCTTGGTTGATTGGGTTGGGGGTGTCCTCCATTGACAATGCCAATGGGAGAAGACCAGGACTGGGAGGGCATGGATGGATGGACGACGGGGTTGCCGGGGCGGAATCAATACGATTGGGATGCGCACTGATGCTGCTGATAGTTATGTATCGTGAGGGGTTATTTTGAAAATTTGTTCTAACACTTGGATCAAGAAAACTTGAGGAAATGATCGCCGTCGAGTTTTTAATTCGTCCCGATCCTGAAACGTAAGACGGTGAAGAGAGGCAGCCGCCGGAAAATGCTCCGGCCAACATTTGTCCCAAGCATGACAACACCATGGGCCGGCCTAACCTGTCGCTTCAAACGCATCAACCATAACGCTCGTTGCATGATTCGGGACGGCACTGCATCAACGATGTTGGCCGGTCACAGAAGCTTTTACTAACTACAGTAAGGCTTTGCTGTTACTACCTCCGTTCCGAATTATAAGATGTTTTGGATATTTCAATATAGACTACATACAGGCTTAAATGAGTGAACAAACATACTAAAACGTGCCTATATACATCCGATTCAAAAAGAAAAGTTAGAACATCTTATAATTCAGAACGGAGGGAGTACATTCCAGTAAAGCATTATGTCTTACCAGATGAGAGACTCCAGGAGAGAAATATATAAATGTATGTTCTACGAAAGCCACCGCAGGTGAAAGAGAAAAGTTGATCCAACATCACCACCACCCATTTGGATTTTAGACCAGCCAACTGTGGACTGTGTGGACATTACGAGTAAACAAATGATTCCATTTCTTCAAAACTTATAGTAAGCCAAACCACTAAACCATGGAAAATGACACAACCAAATCACGCGCTCAGATTCCACACAAGGCTGACAGCTTAATAAAATCCAAGCACAGGAAGAGTGATAAAGCCTAACATTGAAACATAAGGTAGAGAATTGTAGATGGGGGTATGTCAATATGTAATCTGCAATACCATACCAGTGACCCCATCCCAGTTTAATTTCACGCATTGCTACAGAATAAAAAGGGTCAGCTTCTACTCAAACACAACTTACTGCTACGCAAAAGCACATGGGCAAGAATTCCAGGGTAACAAGTAACAGCACAGGATGCCACTTAGCATTTCAAAAGTCTGGAGGCCTGCAAGTGAAATTCCCGAGAAAATGCATTACGGACAATATATAAGAACATAGGTCAAACAGTCGAGATGATTCCGCATCAACACGTACTTAGATTGACATCTTCTAACAGAACAGAAACATTCTTCGACATAGCTCGCAGAGGAAGCAGGTTACGCTGTAGGGACTTGCACTGCACGAGCTTCCAAAGCAGGGAACAATAAAGCTCAGCGCCCCCGGCCCCGACCACGCCCACGGCCGCGTCCACGACCCCGACCCATAGGCTTCCCTGAACAATAAAGATAGGCTGGTCAGTTGACAGTTCTTTGGAAACTGACCTTAGAATAGCTGTGGTAAAACTGTACCTGTAGTTGGCTTCTTAGACTTGACCCTGGGGGTATCCTCAACCAGCAATGTTTCCAGGTTTAAGCTATCAGGGAGGATGTAGTACCGAATGTTGTTTCCTCTCACGCTGATGTGATCAAGGGTTACAGGATTCTTCCCTTTCATTGTGAGCTTTACGGTCTTCAGATGAGTATTCATGCTTATGTCAACACCTACAAAATACGCATCAGTCAGAGGATCTGCGGTACAGTAATCATGATCCCAATCAGTTGGTACAAAAATAGTTGCAGCAGTGCAATGTTATGGGAGTTGCAAAAACTGATGAGCCAGACAGGGTCCAAACAATGATTTCCCGGATTCTACATGACTGAAGAGTAAAATTGGGCAAACCGAGTTTCTAAACTGCAACAAGAAGTTACACAATACGAATCTTCCAGGATGCATTTTTTCTTCTTTTAACAAGCAGTGAAAACCTATGGAATCTACCCAACAAAATGCAATTTGGCAAACATTATAAATCCCAAGGCCAGAACACCTCAAGTAACAAATCAAATGTAGAAATATGAAAACCATTATTCCAATCTTCAAATCATATTTCCTACGGTACCCTTCTTAAAACAAAACAAATGTTCTCCAGTTGCAAAGAAATTTCATCAAATGTTCTTACATTGTTTATTGCATCTTTCAGCAAACTTAGTGCGGTGTGTTCCTCTTCTAGGTTTAATAGTATAAAAATTCATCAGGGAGCAATAAGAAGGAAGATTGGGAGGGGGCATACAGAGGTACATCCCAATGCATTCTCATTCTGAGCAACTAATGTACGTTACTACCCTATCATAAGGAGATGCCATCACTATACTATATTCCTTGGAATAATATATAGAAGACTGAAGATTTCAATATACAAAATACATCATGTATTTAACATCAGGAGTGAACGGCACCGGACACATAAGAGAAGATTGGCTGAATGTAAACATACTCCACACAATTCGTATGAATCAAATTGCTAATTGACCAAGCTGAACAGCCACTGCGAAGAAACATCACTAATTGTGCACCACAACACTAATGGAGCTAACCATCTTCATCTCAGTTCCACACTGTAATAATTACCTAATCCTTCAACTACGACAGGAAATCACTAACTGCCCATAGAAGACATGTTCACTTCTACGAGCTCTAAACCTAACAAAACCACGCCACACAATCAGGCAAGCACATGCCACTAGATCTCAAAAACACCGAGCACGGGGACAAAGCTAACGGGTCCTAGCAACGGACGCACTGAACGAACCCCTAAATTTCAAGATTTCCCACTTGGGAGGAATGAGGTCGAAGGATACCGGTGATGGTGCCGTGGACGGTAGTGCCGTTCTTGAGCTCGATGGTGACCGTCTCGTTGTTCAGCTTCATCAAGAACCTGCGGCCAAACAGAAACGCCCAAATCCGCAACAAATTCGCGGAGGATTACACCAACCAGATCAGCGAGGAACGGCAAAACAAAACCAGTCGGAAAGAAGGGAAGAAAAGTGGGTGGGTGGGGGGGGGGGGGGGGGGGGGGGGGGGGGGGGGGGGGCGGGGCGGGGGGGGGGGGGGCGTTACCTGACGAGCTTCATCTTGGCGGCGGCCGGGAAGATGCGGAGGAACGGAGTCGGAGGAGCTCGAGCTGTTTGCTTTCTCGGAGCGGGGGGGCAAAACCCTAGTTTGAAGGCTGACCTGGCTGGTTGCTGCTGGTGAGTCGGTTTACTTGGGCCGGGCTTTATGTCTTTGGGCTCGGTGGAAGTCGTGAGGCCACTGCAGCTTCTGCACCTACTATTTTGTTCTTGTCTAAAAAAAAAACTACTATTTTGTTCCCCTAAAAAAAACCTACTATTCGCTCAAAAAAACCCTACTATTTTGTTATTTCCCCCCAAAAAAAACTACTACTATACTATTTTGTACCCCAACCCCAACAAACAAACGGGCCTATTGTTCTGTTTCTCAAAAAGAAACTCCTTTTTGAGGGAAAAAAAGAAATTATTTGTATGTAGAAGGTACCTAGGTTTCTAGGGTTTCGATTCCATGTCTGCCATTTTTCGTTTCCGACAAGGCTTCTCTTTTCAAGCTTTTTCCTCGCGTTGATAACTGGTTCTCCACGAGCACTTAGTTTGGGTTGATCACATGGCTGGTTGGTCCAGCTTCTTGACCTCGGCGAATGGTTTGGTTAGGGTTCTAGATTGGTTTGAGTCCGTAAGAGATGTGCCACCATTAGAAGACCATATGGTGTCTACTAAGGGGAAGAAAGAGCCCAACACTTCGGGCACCATGTTTGAGCCTGGTTTGGAGTGTTATAGAGTCTTAGATTTGAAGGGGAATGGCACTGGGGGGTGTTCACAAGGACTTAAGATTTGAACAATCCGAATTGTGGGTTGAACTGGATGGTGTTGGGAAGGCTTCAAACTGTCAAGTCATTCGGGAAAAACTCGTAGCACACTACGATGAAGTTCGCTTGGGTGGTGGCGCGTGAAGTGCGCTTTAGGATTGTGGAGAACAACCTCTTTTGCAAGCTGATTACGCTGGGGATTGGAATCACATCATGTACGAGGAGCCCTGGAACTTCTGGTTTTTTTTATTGATACCAGCAAAGTATGGTGGCATTGCAAGGAATGTTGATGTGACAATAGATTGGTTTCATGGTTGGGTGCGGACCCATGATATTCCACAGCTATATCGCAAGGTTAACTTGGAGACTATTCTTGGAAGGAAGGTGAGGAAGTTGGTACTCCCTCTGTACCAAAATATAAGATGTTTTTGCAGTTTAAATTGAACTGCAAAAATGTCTTATATTTTGGTACAGAGGTAGTACATGTTAACATGAATGAACACATAAAGTAGGTTTGCCCGTGTTCAGATGTTGCTTGATGCAGAGGCCGGGGGTACTCCTCCTTTTCAAAAAAAAGATGTTGCTTGACGTCAACAAGGAGCTCGCTTGTTTTGCTAGAATACACCCGGAGGGAGACGGGATGTTGATCTTTGGTGCGAAGTATGAGAAGGTTCCACATTTATACGAGGTGTGTGGCAAGATGGAGCATGTTTACACTATGGGGCATGAGCCAAGTGCTTTCTGCTTTGGTAAGTGGCTCGTAGCCAATGCTTCATGGAATATGGTGCAAGAGATGGAGGAAGATAACCGTCCTAGGCCTGGACACGGATGGCATAGGAGCGGCTGCGATATTGCTTGTGGAGGGCCCGGGGTTGGGACAGTTTCTACAAACTTGCAGCCCATGAGCAAGAAAGAAATTATTCCCACAATGGACTTCAGGTGCTACTGGGTTTGGGAGATCACTCAGGAAGTTTTCGACCGCAGGTATCTTGGGCTGCCTGTGCCAGAAGGAAAAATGCATAAAGAAAGATTCCATACTGTACAATCCAGGCTTAGTAAAAGGCTTGTGGATTGGAGTGAAAGATACATGGCATCCTTAGTAAGGAAATTCTTATCAAATCAATCTCTCAGGCTATACCTACCAATGTGATGAGTGTATTTAAGCACCCATATTCTGTTTGTGGTGATCTTACTAGAATGATGCATCGGTATTGGTGGGAACTTGAGAAAGGAAGAAGGAAATTGGCATGGGTTGCTTGGGACAAGCTTTTTCTACCAAAACAGATTGGATGGCTCGATTTCATAGACATGAGGGCCTTCAACCAAGCTCTCTTGTCCAAACAAGGTGGCGGTTACTAGATCAGCCAGATAACCTTTGTTCACGTTTGTTAAAAGCGAGGTACTTTCCCAATGACAACCTTGTTGATATGGTGTTTACCGGGAAGCCATGTGATATTGGGAGTCTTCAACTACTGAAGAAAGGCCTTATCTAGAGGGTTGGGAACGCCACATCTATTCGGACCTGGCAGGACCCATGGATTCCTAGGGGGCCGTCGTTCCGCCCTATAACCCCGAAGCGGCAATGTAGACTCAATAGAGTTTCAGATTTTTTTTTTTTGGATAACAACGGTGTCTGGATTCCAAACTTGTTGAACCAACACTTTTATCCCGCTCACGTGGTGGATATCCGACAAATCCGTACATCACCTAGATAGCAGGAGAATTTCCTTGTGTGGCAGCCAAACCCGAAGGGGTGCTTTAGTGTTCCCAGTGCATATAAACTTGCGATGGAGGCACATGAAAACTCTTTCTCGCCGGAAACCTCTAGCTCTTGCCCTGATGGTAACCGAAAGTTGTGTAACTTGGTCTGGCAGGTGACAGTGCCCCATAGGATGCGGGTCACGGCGTGGAAGGTGATCTTCGGGGCGCTAGCTACCATGTTGTGTAAGCGCCACCGTCACCTGGCTCGACGTGCCCACTGTGTGGCAAGGCGGACCAGGATACATATCATGCGCTGGTAACATGTGATAATGCAGCTATGCTATGGGATTCGATGACTGAAGCCTAGCCTATACCCAATAAAGAACAAGTTTTGTACACCAAAGAGGAATGGTTGTTAATTTTTTTGGCACTGCATTCAAGTGACGTTTGAGATGTGATCATCATGTTAATTAATATGGAGGATTTGGAACCTTCGAAATGACCTGGTTCACGGTAAAGAAATTCCATCGTTGGAAGCTTTGAGGAGTTTCTTATGTAGCTACCTTAACTTGGTCTGCAGTGTATAACATCTCACAACTAAGCAAATAAGCAAAGGCAAGTCTCCTATTGACGATATTGCTAAGGTGCAGAGTGTGAAGGTTCTTCCGCCGGCGCCCCCATGGACATCGCCACCAGTGGATTGGTTGGCTTTATTGGTGGATGGGTCTTTCTCCTCGAAGGATGGATCGGCAGGAGCGGGCATGATCTTGAGGAACAACAATGCTGAGGTTATTTTTGCTTCATGCTAGCTATTGTTCTATTGCAACAATGCTCTCGAAGCGAAGATTCAAGCAATGATGATAGGAGTGTCGCTAGCCCTTCAATGGTCTAGCCTTTCTGTTGTGATGCAGTCAGACTCGATGGGATCTCTCTTCTATGTCAGGTGCTTCCCTCGTCAAATCACCATTTAAGGAAATCAAGAATCAAATGGTAGAACAGGAGTTAAACCAGTTAGGATAACTAGATCCCATTATAGGGTTCCACATTGTCTCCCTAATTATCCTCGTACGGCTCACAACACCGCCTGTTGGTTGCAGCGAGGCCCCATTTCATTCATGATCTTGTATTAGCAGATTGTAACCCTGTTGCTATGGAATAAAACTCCTTGATTACCAGCAAAAGAGAGCTAGCTTCATAACTCGTGTATCCCATTAAAACTCTACTCCTGAACTGTTGTTTCACTGGTGCAATGAAGCAGGTGGCTTCGGCTCTCATTTGTCCACCCAAAAGAACCATCGCCTGAGTACGCAACGAAATTCTTCAAAATTCTGTTTGTTCTACGTATCGAGGCTATATGTTCAGTGAAATATCAAACGTTCTGTTGTCAGGTTATCCACCAAAAAAAGTGCGTCAAGAGGTAACTGGTTATCCTTCATCATGTTTACGCAGCCGGAAAAAAATGCTCATCAGGGCTGGCTCGTTACAACCATCCTGCCAGTATTATTTGCTCAATGTTCCATCAAATCCAAGAGCTCGCCAGAAGCGAACCTACGACTAGGAAACATACAAATATAGAAGACAAACTCTCCTGTGCTCGTAGTCGCATCATTTTATGGAGCACAAAGGCCAAATTAAGCTAGGATAAAAAGGTATGCCTGCTCCCTGACCTAGGACGATGGTGCCAGCGTCAACTTCTTGGGCGGTGGATTTCCTCCGGCGAGCAGCACGTATGCATAGAAACAAGCCATCGCAGTGCTGTACCATTTTGAAGAAAGGGAGAGTAACAATACATCAAGGTCTTCAATTTCCACCAGAAAAATGAAGGGGGCTATACATCAACAGTAAGGTACCTCAGTGAAGCGTAGAAGCCCCAAGGAAGAATTCTATTTGTCTGCAAGACAGAACTATGATTAACTCACTGTTACGGAAGGAATGATCCATAAAAACAGAACGTTCACGGTAGTTACCAGTAAGTATGCATGAGAATACTTCCATGCAAGGACAGCAGAAATTGCTAAAACGGAACAAATTGAACATGTCAATAAGCAAACATGTAATACAGAACAAGCAAACATATAATACACCAAGAATATGGAATGTTATCTCACCTGCTTGGCCCAATGTAAACAGGAAGCTGGATCTTCCACTCCTCCAAAAGTTTAAACTGAGGGTACCAAGAAGGAGCGTAGCAAGCCCAGGTGCAACACCTAGGACAAGACTTACAGTACTCCTAGAGAAGAAGTAGCCTAGAAGCCCCATGCAGAACAAAAGACCACCTGCACTACCAAACGAAATTATTTGTTATGCAGACACATCCAAGCTAACAGAGTCGATGTTTTCAGTGCTACTATCTACAGGATACCATTCAAGCCTGATGAAACCGTTACCGAAATAAGGAACATTTCCTGTTTGAAGTATGACTGCAAAAGAAAGCAGTCATGACACTCTCATTTTCAACTGGTTTGGGATTATTTATCATAACTATATAGCAAGGCCAATCTGACATCTGTAAGGATTTTTGCTCTATAAGGAAAACTGTAGCATTTCTGAAACTTGTAGGATCAATCAACACTCTAACAGTAAGTTTGGGTAATTATGCAGTGAGAAGCTCATCTTTATTTTCAAACAGTTACGACCTACAGCTTCACTTTCATTAACAAGCTGAAGAAAATAAAATCGATTTACAACATACTAGTAATTCTCCTAAACAAGAAACTGGTATGTGCAAAATCAGACCCATCAGGAAACTTCTGCGGCAGAATTTTACATTCACCCACATGCTTATTCAATAAAAAAATGACAAGATTTTGCCTTTGTTGTAAAAACAGTTACTTACCGAAAGGAATCCCAAAACAAAAATCATGGATCTTAGCACTCCTCTTTTGGGGAGTCACATCTTCAACTGCTGCTACAAGTTCGCCTGCTTGATCTGATCTCGAGTTCAACTCTTCAGCCCGAGTTTTCTCATTTGCACATTTTGTTGCGATTTTGGCACCAAAACCAAACGGCTTCCCACCCACTCCACTGGTAGAAACTGAAAGCTGAGGCAACAAAATATGTTTAAAAGGTAAAGTCAACCTTTTTTGAGTTTTACATTATTTTCTCTAAGAAACAAATCTTCTGGTCATTATGCCCAAGCTAATCTTGTGGAAGAGCATGGCTTGATGCTGCAGGAAATAATGTACCTTTTTGCAGAATATTATAACACCAAAATGCATCTCAAGACATGTGTCCACCAAAATGTATTTACTACCAATGGTGATATGTGGCCTATATTATTCACCTTATAAGTTGCTCCCTCCGTTCCTAAATATAAGATGTTTTGGCAGTTCAAATTGAACTGCTAAAACGTCGCATATTTAGGAACAGAGGGAGTACAACATAACAATTAAACCAGCTTAGGTTCTCATCTCAAGGTCCTCCCAATAAGGGCAGAAATACATGCACTGATTAAACACTTGACTCTATAAAAACTGGATAGCTTGATCATGTGATTATATATTTGGTCCATGCTAGCACATCAGAGGCAGGAGTAGGCAACAGCTTCAACTCTTCATGAACCCGACTGGTACAAGAACAATAACACTTTAAACTACAGAAGCATGAATTCAAATGTTTATTGTTCCAAATTTCTACAAGCAGATTCACCAACCAGCACCGCAGAACCATTCTCTCGCTTCTTGGTGATATAATTTTCCTTAGACAACGTGCACAACACCATCAATGATCAAATTGCCAGATGCGTGCAAATGGAAAACTTCCCCTTACTACTCCTACTAAATTGTCAAGTGCAGCTGTCAGTATTGTTTCATAGTGCCTCAGGCAGGCTGTACATAAACTCAATATTTCTTCTTTATGAAAACCACATAACTGTTAACTTTTGCACAACAACAAAATATTCTAGTGGTCAATGATCAAGAACTTGTAAAACAACAATAACATGTTCTTCAGATGAGTAGAGTGTCATCCAAACACAAGAAAACATAACAGGTTATGAATGAATTACTCATAGATAGCGTTTACTGTCTGGATCGGGGTCATACCTTTAGTGAACCGGCGAGAGGGTGACGTGGCCACCGGCAGGAGGAGGGGACTCTGAAGGCTCCATGCCTCCGAGCGACCGTGGCCGATCCACGGAGCTGTGCTGCCGCTACCGTCATGTGGGATTGAGACGGTGAAACAGGACTTTTTATCATTTGCCCTGAAGTTGGTGCAACTTTGATGAATTATTTGGCCAAATTGGTGTGCCACCGTTTAAAATGCCCTGAAGTTGATGTGCCAATCAATGAGTTCCCGACACTTATACAAAATGAAGTACTCACTTAAATCTAACCCCCCCCCCCCCCCCCCCCCCCCCCTCCGGGTTCTTTTCCACAATCATGTATGGCTTGCACCTGAACGGCAGCCACGCAGCAGGAGCACGCGCTGGGGCACAAGAAGGCGCGAGCGCACCTCTCTGTTCAGAGATATATGCTCACTTTCTCATATATTTTCTTCTCTTTCTTTTCTCCAGTTTTTTCACAAAAAATATTTGATCAAAGGGGAAAAAAAACAGAGCTACTCCTTAAATTAGAAAAGAAAAACGCTAAGAATTTTGTTCACAGCATCTATGTCGAATAACGAGTTTCTCATCTAGGGTTTCAATGAGGGATTCAACCAATCAAGGAACTCGTTGGAGAGGAAAATATAAGGGAGGGGGACGGAGCATACCTTGCCGCCGCTGTCGCCCTGGCTGCCGGACTTGGACCGAGGTCGAGAGAGCGTCGGGGCAGGGACCGAAAGAGAGGGAAACGAGCGACGAAGAGGGAGGGTCGGAGGGAGGAGAGATCCCACGATCTGTTCGCGGCGGGTCTGGTCAGGCCAGGCGCGGTGTGGGGCCTGTGGGGGGCAGACCTGGAAATTAACCAGGGGCGGTATGGTTAGTTCAGTCATCCCGACCAAAAATTATCCAAGGAATGTGACACGTGACGGTCGTCAAAGCGCGATTCTTCTTCCTTGCTCTTCCGTTTGCCACGCTTGCTACCTTGCACTGTTCGTGCTTCTTCTTTCCACTTCGATGTTTCCTTAGCGAATCTTCAACAGATGATAAAAAAAAAACCTGCCATGCCCAAAATATTGTTTTTTATGGTATTTTGGGCCAAAAGTAGTGCTCCAATCTTTCCCTAATTTTTTTTAATATATATATATATATATTATATATATATAATCTTTCCCTAATAATAAAGCACGGATTGACTCCGTGGGTTCACTGTCACAATACGCTTCTTCCCGTGAGTTTACGCCTTCAGTTTGAATTTAAAACACATCTAATTCAACGTTATGTGAAAAATACATGAGGTGGTACTAAAGAGAATTTCGTCCGCCCCGTGTCTTCGGCTCGACTGGGTCGTTTTATCCGTTCCCTGTCACCTTCATGGGCTGAACTGGGCCTGGTCCACTCTTATTTTTTTAAGAAAAAAATTGTCCAAAAAATACTTGCCTTGAGGCTCGAACTCACGACCAGGCCCTCCGACCCAAAGGAGGTAGCCAACTCAGCTGACCTTCTTGTGTTGCAAAACAAGGTTGCCACCAATATAATCCCATCTCGCTCCTTTGTCTGCAATTCCATCGACTTTTATACATCGGCGACCTTGCCGTATCAGAAGTCAAAAGGACGGAAACCGAATGACGGAATTAACCCCAAAAGTGGGAAGAGGGAGCACGACCCTTGAAGAAACAGCATGCTAGGCTGCATATCATTGCTGAAGAAAACGGAGATGTAAATTGTGGAAATAAGAGAGTGAGGTGATGGAAAACGGAGAATGCAAAAGAGAAACTTGACAAGAAGGGCAGGTCAAGCGTGTATAGAGACTCAGAGGAGATGCAAATTGTGGAAATAAGAGAGTGAGGTGATGGAAAACGAGAAAGCAAGAGAGTGAGGATACGATATACAAAAAAACGAGCTACCGCGGCTCGGCGTGTCTCGTGGGGTGAGCACGGGCTGGCGCGCGGGGAAGAAGGGAGCCGACCTAAAGTCGCACTGCAGTTTGCTCCAGTCCTTGCTACGTCCACGACGTGGAAGCGGAGGTAATCGACTCGAGCACTATGCCTGGCTAGCTCTATTATGCATTGCACGTCTATTGGATATATTTATCTTTTGTGGACGCAGTTTCACCGTTATTTTGTAAAAGCTTCGAGTCTTTGATGATGTCAAACCTATAATAGTTGTGAATTTGTGATTGATAATTGGTTTAAATCATACTTTGCCATTTACACATTTTTGTAACTAAAAGTTTGTATTATTTTTTTAGATGTGCCGTACCATATGCCCATTGGAAATTTTATGCTGGGTCAACTTATTTTAACTCAAGGGTGATTTGAGCGGTACGAAACACTTGCAAATGTATGTCTTGTGTATATAAATGTGTGCTCTGGAAGATAAATACAGTCACAATAATTTAATTTGTTGTGTAGTACTACAATATTTAAACTCAGGAAAATAGGTAAGTATATATTTTTGTGTAGTTTTAGTATTTGAGTTAAGTAATAAATAATAACCTTCTTCTAAAGAGGCATGTTGCCTTACTTGCATAACTAAATAGATTAACTAAATTGGTAATGAGGGATTGGACCAAGTGTGGGCGATGAATGGATCTATGTATGAAGTTCTGCTTGCCATGCATATGATTCGTATTTTTGAATTCTGACACAAATAGTTTATCCAAAAGAAATATTCTAATGATACAAAAGAGGCGACTAAGTTTCTTTAAAAAAATATTGTCGAACGTGAAGTTTGACTAAATTGATATTTATAAAAATATTGAATTAGAAGCACTAATTAGAAATATATGCATTTTAAGTCAATCATCGCCTTTTGCATGTAGAAACGCACGGGCCATTGTACTAGCTACTTTTTAAAATAAGTTTAGCTACTAATTTTAAACAGATTCACTAAATCTCAGTCGATTGAGATATAACGGAGTCTCAGTTGTCTTTCCAAGTCGTTGGATACAGGCACACTGCGATTCTCTGCTAGGAAACTTTTCTTTTTTGTTTTGATGTGGGAACGGAAGGAGATGCGTGCATGCAGTTATGGTCTCTCCAAATTGTGTGTGTTTAATAGAGAAAGAGCCTACAATCTAAGTGAGAAATTTGTGTTTGGGCCAAGTACAAGAAGTGCAAAAAGAAAAGGAACATAATATAATCTTGCAAACCAAACAACCAACATTTTCTAAAAAGAAAATTAACATAGAAAAAACATGTTTGGTTTCAAATATTAATAAATAACTGTATATAAACAACCCTACTTCAATGAACTACTACTCTCCCATCCAGTGATAGTGTGATGCTGATTGAGGGAACGTCAAAGGACATGAATATGGATTCATCAATTCTTTTGCATTGCGGACACCAAAAATTGTATAATCATTGACGACGACGGCGAACATGAAAAGTGACAACAAGAATGAGTCACTAAAAACATGTGATGATTTTTTTCCTTCTGGTGCGTTTGCAAACACATTAAATTATTGCATGCAAAGGTTAAAGGTAATCTTCTTTTGAAGAAAACACAGTACAAACGCAAACTCATAAACACAATACATACACTAATCCCTAGAGAGACTGAACAGTCTTGAGGTTGATGAGATCACCACAAGTGTCTCCCATCATCGACTTAAACAATATTGCACCTTTGTGAGACATCAAAGCGTCAAAGCTGGATTTTAATTAGTGCTGGTATTAGGGTACGAGTGTCCTCCTAACCATCCAACAAGAGATTGTTTCTCAGGGTTAAATAAAAACTGACCAATCTGTGTATGGCACGCATACATGCACTGCAGTAATGGACATTAAAGCAGGACATGCATTTCTTCTATACCTCAGCATGTGTCTCCCTGCCCCCGCCATGCTACACTATTGGGTGTTTTGGTTCAGAGGACACATCAATTTTCGCTCATCTTGTAACCCACGTGTATATGTGCTATTAAAAAATAAACTCTTCCAAACCAAATAATCTCTAAATAAATCCAACATAGTAAAAATCCATTTGCATTCAAACGTTTTGAAAAATCTAAAAAATCTTTTGGATCAGTTATTTAACTCTCGAATAGTATTGAACATTCCAATATATGTATGTCCCACTAAAAATAAATACACCACTCCTCTTTCATCCGGTGATAGCGCTAAGCTGAAGGAGGCGCCATCAAAGGACACCACTACAACTTTCTAAACTCTATACTCCATGGTCCATACACCAAGCATCATTGTTTAATTACCGGTATTGAGCGCGTGTTTTTAAAGATAATTAGCAATGCTAATTGATCTTCATTTCAAAAAGACATTCATATTTTAAATACGTTTACTTTTTAACCTTATTACCAATGTTTATCTAAATTGGATGTAAGAGATGGAACGTGATGGCACACAGAGTAGGTTATGTAATGTTTTCGCCCGTTGCAACGCACGGGCATTTGCACTAGTAATAATAAAGCACGGATTGACTCCGTGGGTTCACCGTCACAATACGCTTCTTCCCGTGAGTTTACGCCTTCAGTTTGAATTTAAAACATATACGTGAGGTGGTACTAAAGCACGCATTGGTTCTGAGACTATTAGAGTCCGTAACGTTTTGGTGGTTGGAAAAAACGATTCATCTACGATTTCGTATTGTGATGGTGTTTGCACGTTCATATGCTGTGTGTATATATGCATCAACCAGGATCACGTTTCTGTTATCAAATCGTGAGATCGTGGGAAGAATCGCAACGCGGCAGACGTGAAGGGATCAATGTCGTCGCCGCCGCTGCCTTTGCTCTGGACGGAGAGGACGGCTACCTCCGCTGGAAGAATTAACTCAGTGCTGCTCCGCCTCCACATCCTCAGCGTTGGCGCACGTGCTGACCGACGCGCGCCGCCGGCAAGCCTGTTGCCATCAACTAGCATCTCGTTGTGTGTGCGTCTGTTGCCGGCGAAATCCATCGGCTCAACTTATACTTTCTAGCCAGAGGAAAGCGTTGGCTAGCTAGCCTTGGCCGTGTACGTGGATATCTCCAAAAAGCATCGTTCAAGCGTGGCGTTTGTACTCGGCGTCTCACCGGAAGGCAGTCGTCGAGCCGCATACCTGAGCCAGCATTCTACAAGAGCGTGTCTTGCAGCTTCTCCGGCTCAACTCCTCCGTCTGCGGCCTCGCCGCTGCCGCCGACAAGGACCATCCTCACCGAGTCCCTCTTATGCAGGTGACGCAGTTAAAACAAACTCGTCGAGAACGCACGTCTCAATCACAGTCAGAAAAGGATTCGTGCCCAACTTTGAGGTCGCACGGGACATAGATTTCATCTTTCGATCACGTTCTGTTGCGCGATACAATAGCAGCAGGAGTAGAGCAGCAAAATTCATCAGATAAGAAAGCGGCGGAGGCTGAAGGACCGAGTGCTGTCGATGTAGCTTTACAACCATGCATGCATCCAAATCACCGGCGTTGTGACCTTGACCTGGGATTGCTCCAAGCTAATTGAACCAGCACGCCACGACCACTACCAAGCTTCAATCACGTGGACAGGTACCCTTATCTTTCTTTTCCATCGCCATATTTGTGTAGAATTACCAAGTGCAGTCGGCTAATGGTGCATAATTAAAGGAGGACTTGAACTGGGTTGAAGTTGGATTAAGTCCATCATGCACCGATGGTGGGCTAGCAAAAGCATAATTCAACAACGTAGAGGAGGTCTTTGATGCTTCTAAATTTGCTAAACACAATGCAGTTCCAAGACTTATTTTAGCAGTTTAACCTTTTGGTCATTGGTGGTACCCGGACAACATCCACAACCCGTCAAGGACGTGACTAAGTACATGACAATGGTTGGGCTACATAGATTACCTTCTAGGTTGCTGTCATAGGATTGTGGCGATCTCACCATGGTTAAATTCTTATTCCAAATAAGGAACCGTCGACAATTATCCAAAAACATATGGCATATATATGGTAAACCGATGAGGCATTTTAGGAGACGAGGACCAGCTCGCAGTTTCCACAATCGGCATGCCCGACTAGCTTGACGCCACACTCACGAAACACAGATGCATGGGTGAAGACATGCCAGGGTGTCTGCCAAGTCCGTGCCTCTACGGAGAAGCCCGACTAGCTGGACCCACTTGCATTCGTCAGCAACGAACAAGAAGGACTCTGGTTCTGGTGTTTGCTCTGTGGTGAAGCATGGGCGTTGTGCCAGGGATTTTTTTTTATTTTTTGCAATTAATTTTGGTGATAAAGACTGTTTTTTTCTCCCGTTGCAACGCACGGGCATTTTTGCTAGTAGTATAGTACAGAAGCAGACGCTCATACATTCACCCCTAAGAACGCACGCACGCACACCCTACCCTATGAGCACCTTCGAGAGACTGAGCCGACGCGCCTTTGGGTCAAGGTCTTCATGCTCGGTTCCTTGTTGGTGCGTGTTGTCAGTGCTGCTATTTGCTTTATCGTCTGCCGCCTGCGATCACCTTTGGGGCGAGGTCGCTGCACAGAGAGGAGCACGGGGGTGGCGGGGTCAGAGTGGAGCATGTGGGCGGCAATTCGTGGGCGTCGTGTTCGATCCGGCCGAGGTCGCCACGCTCGGTTCCCTGTTGTTGTGTGTTGTCGGTGCTGCTGTTTGCTTTATCCTCTGATGACTGCTATCACCTCTAGGTCGATGTCGCTACGTTGAGAGGAGCACGGGGGCAGCGGGGTCAAAGTGGAGCACGTGGGTAGCCAACCTTGTCGTCGCATTTGATCCGGCCCGCACCGCACACCTCTTGGTTGAGGTCGCCGTGCTCGGCTCCCTGTTGTTGCGTGTTGTTGCCGTTGTTGTTTGCTCCATCCTCTGCTACATGCTATCACCTCTGGGTCGAGGTCGTTGCGTAGAGGGAAGCATGGCTCGATCCGATGAGGGAGGGAGAGAGAGATTGGTAAAGGGGATAGAGATCAGTGAGGGAGAGATGGAGGTCAGAGGGGATCGGTTAGGGGGGGAGATGTGCTATTGAATATATTCAGTAGTGCTATTGATGAATATATTGTTGTGCTACTGCTGAATTTTTCGAGCATCACTTTTACATCATCTGTTACAGTAGGAATTTTTCTGGTACCAGAAACTTATCTCTACTGCCCTAATATCATTTTTGGGCACCAATTTTTACATCATATGTTGGACATCCTCTTATCATGTTCCTAGAATTTGCCATGTTCATGATACCATATAACTTTGTGTGGTAAAAGAGACTTGTCTTTTTTTAACTAAGAGATGATTTTCTAAAAAGATAAGATAAGATATTTTTCTTCATAATACGAGATGTTGTCTCATGTTCACATGTTTTCAAGATTAAGTTTTGTAAGTGCGTCCAATGCCCCCTAAAGGGTTTTTGGATGATTAACGATAAAACAATTAAGGGACTACTGTGTTTGTGAGTATACACGGGTGAAAACCCCTGAGGATTTTGGTTTAACATGAGAGTTATGACCTCTAAAAATTGTTATGACACACAGCAAGGATTAAGAAGCGTTGTGAAGACTTTTTTTTTTCTAGTTTTATTTTCTTCTATTTGAGTCATAGGGCAAATTGTACTATTATAAGAGGGGCCTACATGAAAGTTGAGATTTAGGCTTTTGATGTATTCTCAATCCAAACCTATCTCTTTGGGTGAAGACTTAGAAATCTATTCATATGATGTGTTTTTCTCTCTGAGTACGAGAAGATGTTCTTCGGGACTTCGAAAAAGAATCATGCTCAATTGAGTTGACTTGACTTGTTGTCACATCACTAGCTTCTGGTAATGACCTAGGCTAGCTAGTTCTTGTTTGCATCATGTTTAACTTCAATTAAATCTGAAATGGGGAATGATCAAACCCTACCACTTCATTAATAAACTAGGTTCAACTAAAATAATTTTCAATGAACCCAAAATGTCCTTCAAAAATGTTCATGATTTAGGGAAAAAGGTGAAAACCCTAACCATAAATGGTGCACATTTTTCCAGGACACAAATGGGCTTGAATTAATGCATATGGTATTTGAATTGGAGCCATTTAAATGCTATATATATTTTTGGTAGCTTCAAATAATTTGAAACTTGGAGAGGGCCTCTGGAATAATTCAATGTGAGCCCACAAAAAGTTTCAAATTTTACTAAAATGATTTAGTGCCTAAACTAGATCAAAATAGAAAAGAAAAATAGAAAACAGAAAAGAAATTAGAAAAACACAGAGAGAGAGAGAATACCTGGCCCAGCACTGTGCGGCCCACTGGCCCAGTGCCAGTTGTCGTCCTCCTGGCGCCAGAAGGACGCGGGCACGTGCTCGCCGCACGCCAGCACGCGCGCGCGTCACCTCATGCTCGCCTGCCTGCCTCCCCCGCCACGTCGATGCGCCGGATAGCGTCGTGGGAGCCGTCTGGATCGAGCCCTCCTCTCCATTCGCTCCCTTGCCCTCTCCCTCGCTCTCCCCCCACAATGGCCGAGACCGCCATGGATCCACCGCCGTGAACCACCGCGCCCACCGTGCTCCCCTCGCCTCCCCACCGTGTCTAAGAGCTTCGCCGTCGTCCGCTTCTTCAACCCAACCGAGCCCCGTGAGCTCGGCCTCCTTGCATCACCGTCTGCATCGCCATCTTCTTCCTCCGGACGCCGAGATCGCCGGCGACCGCACGTCGTCTCCAGCCCTCCCCCGAGTCGCGTCACCCATCGTGGCCGAGAGCTTGGCTTCACCGGCCATGTCGCCGCCGTGGCCACGGCCACGCAAGCTTGCAACCGAGCACACCAACGTGCTCAGTGCAACTACAGGAGCCCGTAACGATCACCCGCTGCTCCTGTCGTGCCCCGCAGCGTCGAAACCACCGATGGCCGAACTCCGGCCGCCGCGCCCGAGGTCACCGCCGTCGTTTTAGGTTGTCCCCGGCAAAAGTAACGGCACCACTCGATGCGTGAGTGCACTAGCTACACGTAGATGGTCTTCGCCGTCCATTTGGTCACCGGAGCACGAAATCCACACCTTTCCGCCGCGTCTGGCGTCGCCGGCGTCGAACCGCCGGCAGGTTTGACCTGGTTTGACCAGATTTGACTCCTCTGGAGTCAATGACATGTGGGCCGATACGTCCCAAACGTATGTACTTTTCCAAGCACTTTTGCTCTTGTTTTGGACTCTAATTTGCATGATTTGAATGGAACTAACCCGGACTGACGTTGTTTTCAGCAGAATTGGCATGGTGTTATTTTTGTGCAGAAATAAAAGTTCTCGGATTGAGCTGGATATTTACGGAGAATATTTTTAGAATATATAAAAAATACTAGCGAAGAGAACTGCTGGAGAGGGGGCACCCAGGAGCGACAAGCTCAGGGGGCGCGGCCACCCCCCCCAGGGCGCGCCCCCCATCCAGGCTTGTGGGCCCCTGGAAACTCCGGCAACCCTAATTCCAACCCCATATATACCTATTCGTGGAGAAAAAAATCAGGGAGAAAGAATCATCATGTTTTACGATACGGGGCCGCCGCCACCTCCTGTTCTTCATCGGGAGGGCTGATCTGGAGTCTGTTTGGAGCTCCGAAGAGGGGGATTCGACACCGTTGTCATCATCAACCATCCTCCATCACCAATTTCATGATGCTCACCACCGGGTGTGAGTAATTCCTTCGTAGGCTTGCTGGACGGTGATGGGTTGGATGAGATTTGTCATGTAATCGAGTCAATTTGTTAGGGCTTGATCCCTAGTATCCACTATGTTCTGAGATTGATGTTGCTATGACTTTGCTATGCTTAATGCTTGTCACTAGGGCCCGAGTGCCATGATTTCAGATCTGAACCCTTTATGTTTTCATGAATATATTTGAGTTCTTGATCCTATCCGCTTGTCATATGCACTTGTTGTTGTTCTGATCCGTAGACCCCATAGTGACAATTTTTTGGGATACTCTCCGGGCATGACTGTAATTCGAGGAGTTCATGTATTCACCATATGCTAATGCTTTGTTCCGGTTCTCTATTAAAAGGAGGCATTAATATCCCTTAGTTTCCTTATGGACCCCGCTGACACGGGAGGGTAGGACAAAAGATGTCATGCAAGTTCTTACTATAAGCACGTATGACTATATACGAAATACATGCCTACATTACATTGATGAATTGGAGCTATTGTGTATCGCTCCAGGTTGTGACTGATATATGATGAATGTCATCCAACAAAATTATCCATCACTGATCCAATGCCTACGCTTTTCTCATATTGGTTTTTGCTAAGTTACTCTGTTGTTGCTGCTGTTACAATCACTACAAAACTGTTACTGTTACCGTCTTTGTTACTATTGCTATTGTTACTACTGCTATCAAAACTATCATAGTACTGTGTGTAACACCCCAAAATTTTCTCTCTGGATTTTCAAATCTTTTTATTAAAAGAAAATACTTTGAATTATTTTGACCCAATTCTTCTTCTTCTCTTTCTTCTGTTTTGAAATTCATTTTTAATTTTTAATTGAGTTTCAAATTATTTCTATGGTTCTGTTTTGGATGATTTATTTATTGGGCAATTATTTTTGAAAGATCAAAAATAATTTTATTTCAGAAAAGTTTTGAATGACTATATCATTTCAATGAAATGGTCCCTTTCATCTCCTTTCCTTCTTATAGAAAATCCATTCAATAATTTTTCTGTCACTCCTAAATTATCCCTCAAGTCACTCACACCTTCTATGACAGTATCCAACTCCTTTCCACCTTACAAAAATATTTCTACAAGATTTACTAAATTCCAAAGTTGGAATTTATTTTATTCATGGTTTCTTTGGTTTACAAAGGAACCATATTTTCTATGACACTTCTGCTCCCACCAAAATTATCCTAGCAACTAGACAGTACCCACAACCCATTTCACCAAAAACTTTGGGTTCCACAGTTCAAAAATTTCAAATTTCATTCAACTCAAATTTGGACCAGATTCAATCTTTCTGATACAAACTCAATTTTTATTGATCCAAAAATTCTGAGACTTTGCCAGACTCTCTTATATGCATCAACACCTCACCACAAAAATTCCCACAAATTACTAAAATCCCTAGCACCCTCTGGCATTTCCTCATACACGTGGTGGGCACACTGTTCACTGTCGAACAAATTCAGTTAACTGAATTTGGTTCGGTGGCAGAGGCGATCGACGCCGTGCACCACACTCCATCGCCCTCCCCTTCTCCTCCACGCCTCCTCTGGCCATTAATGGGTCGCCGAGGACCCCCTGGTCAGCCACCCACCACCGACGGCACAGGAGGTGACCGGTGCACCTGCCACCGTCCATGGCTGCGGCGAGCCGATCAGATCAGCTCGGCGCTCGCCATCATCACTCCCCTCTGCAGCTCTCCCCCACCTAACTCCTCCACGAGTCGCTGTTGGGGAACGTTGCATGGAAAACAAAAAATTTCTACGCACACGCAATATCTATCCATGGAGATGCATAGTTGCGAGAGGGGGAGTGTGTCTACGTACCCTCGTAGACCGTAAGCGGAAGCGTTAGAACAACGCGGTTGATGTCGTCGAACAACTTCACGATCCAACCGACCGAGCACCGAACGTACGGCACCTCCGCGTTCAGCACACGTTCAGCTCGGTGACGTCCTCGACTTCTTGATCCAGCAAGACGGCGAGGTAGTGGATGAGTTCCGGCAGCACGACGACGTGGTGACGGTGATGGTGATGCTATCTCCGCAGGGCTTCGCCCAAGTACTGCGAAAATATGACCGAGGGACGGAACTGTGGAGGGGGCGCCGCACACGGCTAAGACAATGTTGTGTTCTCCTTTGGGGCGCCCCCTCTCCTCTATTTATATATGTGTAGGGTCTTGGAGTAGAAGGAATAGTGCCACGTGAATAGTAACCGTGAATAGTACACACGTGGGCTTGGACTCCAAAGTCCAATCCTATTCCTACTAGGACTCTCCCTTTTTCCTTCCCTAGCTGCGTGGGCTTTTGAGGACTTGGTGCGCCTGGCCCAATAAGGCCAGGGCGCCTCCCCTTAGCCCATGCCAGCCCTTGGGACGTGGTGGACCCACTTGTGGACTTCCGGACCCCTCTGGAATCCTCCGGAACCTTCTGGAAGCTTCCCGGTACAATACCGAAAAAAACTGCACCTTTTTCCGGAACCCAAAATATGACTTCCCATATATAAATCTTTACCTCTTGACCATTCCGAGACTCCTCGTGACGTCCGGGATCTCATCCGGGACTCCGAACAATATTCGGTCACCAATTCACATAACTCATATAACACTATATCGTCAACGAACGTTAAGCGTGCGGACCCTACAGGTTCGGGAATGATGTAGACATGACCGAGACGCCTCTCCGGTCAATAACCAATAGCGGAACCTGGATGCCCATATTGGTTCCTACATATTCCACGAAGATCTTATCGGTCGAACCGCAATGACAACATACGTAATTCCCTTTGTCCGTCGGTAGGTTACTTGCCCGAGATTCGATCGTCGGTATCTCCATACCTAGTTCAATCTCGTTACCGGCAAGTCTCTTTACTCGTTCCGTAATACATCATCCCGTAACTAACTCCTTAGTCACTTTGCTTGCAAGCTTCTTATGATGTGCATTACCGAGAGGGCCCAGAGATACCTCTCCGAAACACGGAGTGACAAATCCCAGTCTCGATCCATGCCAACTCAACGGACACCTTCGGAGATACCTGTAGAGTATCTTTATGATCACCCAGGTACGTTGTGATGTTTGATAGCACACAAGGTATTCCTCCGGTATCCGGGAGTTGCATGATCTCATGGTCGGAGGAACATGTATTTGATATTCAAGAAAGCAGTAGCAATAAACAGAACGATCATATGCTAAGCTAACAGATGGGTCTTGTCCATCACATCATTCTCCTAATGATGTGATCCCGTTATCAAATGACAACTCATGTCTATGGTTAGGAAACCTTAACCATCTTTGATCAACGAGCTAGTCTAGTAGAGACTCACTAGGGACACGGTATTTGTTTATGTATTCACACATGTATTTAAGTTTCTGGTCAATACAATTCTAGCATGAATAATAAACCTTTATCATGAACAAGGAAATATAAAATAATAACAACTTTATTATTGCCTCTAGGGCATATTTCCATCAGTCTCCCACTTGCACTAGAGTCAATAATCTAGTTCACATTGCCATGTGATTAACAGCCAAGAGTTCACTAGAGTCAATAATCTAGTTCACATCACCATGTGATTAACACTCAAAGAGTTCTAAGGTGTGATCATGTTTTGCTCGTGAGAGAGAATTTTAGTCAATGGGTCTGCAATATTCAGACCCATGTGTACTTTGCAAATCCTTATGTCATATTGTAGATGCTGCTATCACGCTTTACGTGGAGCTATTCCAAATGACTGCTCCATTATACGTATCCGGTTTGCTACTTAGAGATATCCAGATTGGTGTCAAAGCTTGCATCGACGTAACCCTTTACGACGAACTCTTTATCACCTCCATAATCGAGAAACATTTCCTTAGTCCTTTAGTTACTAAGGATAATTTTGACCGCTGTCTAGTGATCCACTCCTGGATCACTCTTGTACCCCCTTTGCCAGACACGTGGCAAGGCCCACATTAGGTGTGGTACACAGCATGGCATACATTATAGAACCTATGGCTGAGGCATAGGGAATGACTTTCATTCTCTCTCTATCTTCTGCCGTGGTCGAGCTTTGAGTCTTACTCAACTTTACACCTTACAATACAGGCAAGAACTCCTTCTTTGACTGATCCATTTTGAACTCCTTCAAAATCTTGTCAAGGTATGTACTCATTGAAAGTCTTATCAAGCGTCTTGATCTATCTCTATAGATCTTGATGCCCAATATATAAGCAGCTTCACCGAGGTCTTTCATTCAAGTATCCTTTTATGCCATCCAGAAATTCTATATCATTTCCAATCAACAATATGTCATCCACATATAATATTAGAAATGCTACAGAGCTCCCACTCACTTTCTTATAAATACAGGCTTCACCGTAAGTCTGTACAAAACCATATGCTTTGATCACCTCATCAAAGCGTATATTCCAACTCCGAGATGCTTGCACCAGTCCATAGATGGATCGCTGGAGCTTGCACACTTTGTTAGCACCCTTAGGATCGACAAAACCTTCTGGTTGCATCATATACAACTCTTCTTTGAGAAAACCATTAAGGAATGCAATTTTGACATCCATTTGCCAGATCATAAAATGCGGCAATTGCTAACATGATTCGGACAGACTTAAGCATCGCTACGGGTGAGAAAGTCTCATCGTAGTCAACCCCTTGAACTTGTCGAAAACCTTTCGCGACAAGTCGAGCTTTGTAGACAATGATATTACCATCAGCGTTTGTCTTCCTCTTAAAAATCCATTTATTCTCAATGGCTTGCCGATCATCGGGCAAGTCCACCAAAGTCCATACTTTGTTCTCATACATGGATCCTATCTCAGATTTCATGGCCTAAAGCCATTTGTCGGAATCTGGGCTCATCATAGCTTCTTCATAGTTCGTAGGTTCGCCATTGTCTAACAACATGACTTCCAGAACATGATTACCTTACCACTCTGGTGCGGAACGTACTCTGGTCGACCTACGAGGTTCAGTAGTAACTTGATCTGAAGTTTCATGATCTTCACCATTATCTTCCTCTCTTATTGGTGTAGGCATCACGGGAACGGTTTTCTCTGATGAGCTACTTTCCATTTCGAGAGAAGGTACAATTACCTCATCAAGTTCTACTTTCCTCCCACTCACTTCTTTCGAGAGAAACTCCTTCTCTAGAAAGGACCCATTCTTGGCAACAAAGACCTTGCCTTCGGATCTGTGGTAGAAGGTGTACCCAATTGTTTCTTTAGGGTATCCTATGAAGACGCACTTCTCCGCTTTGGGTTCGAGCTTATCAGGTTGAAGCTTTTTCACATAAGCATCGCATCTCCAAACTTTAAAAAACGACAGCTTAGGTTTCTTGCCAAACCACAGTTCATACGGTATCGTCTCAACGGATTTAGACGGTGCCCTATTTAACGTGAATGCAGCTGTCTCTAATGCATAACCCCAAAACGATAGTGGCAAATCGGTAAGAGACATCATAGAACGCACCATATCCAATAAAGTACGGTTACGACGTTCAGACACACCATTACGCTGTGGTGTTCCAGGTGGTGTGAGTTGTGAAACAATTCCACATTTTCTTAAATGAAGGCCAAACTCGTAACTCAAATATTCGCCTCCGCGATCGGATCGCAGAAACTTTATTTTCTTGTTACGATGATTCTCTACTTCACTCTGAAATTCTTTGAACTTTTCAAATGTTTCAGACTTGTGTTTCATCAAGTAGATATACCCATACCTACTCAAATCATCTGTGAAGGTTAGAAAATAACGATACCCGCCGCGTGCTTCAACATTCATCGGACCGCATACATCGTTATGTATTATTTCCAACAAATCAGTAGCTCGTTCCATTGTTCCGGAGAACGGAGTTTTAGTCATCTCGCCCATGAGGCATGGTTCGCAAGTATCAAATGATTCATAATCAAGAGATTCCAAACGTCCATCAGCATGGAGTTTCTTCATGCACTTTACACCAATATGACCTAAACGGCAGTGCGACAAGTATGTTGCACTATCATTATCAACTTTGCATCTTTTGGCATCAATATTATGAATATGTGTATCACTACGATCGAGATTCAACAAGAATAAACCATTCACAAGGGTGCATGATCACGAGGGATGTTATTCATATAAACAGAATAACCATTATTCTCTGACTTAAATGAATAACCGTCTTGCAATAAACAATATCCAGATATAATGTTTTATGCTCAACGCAAGCACCAAATATCCATTATTTAGGTTTAATACTAATCCCGAAGGTATTACGAGCGCGTCGATATTGATCATATCAATCTTGGAGACACTTCCAACACATATCATCACCTCGCCCTCAGCTAGTCTCTGTTACTCTGCAGCTCCTGCTTCAAGTTACTAATATTAGCAACTGAATCGGTATCAAATACCCAGACGCTGCTACGAGCACTAGTGAGGTACATATCAATAACATGTATATCAAATATACCTTTGTTCACTTTGCCATCCTTCTTATCCGCCAAATACTTGGGGCAGTTCCGCTTCCAGTGACCAGTTCCTTTGCAGTAGAAGCACTCAGTTTCAGGCTTGGGTCCAACTTTGGGTTTCTTCGTGGGAGCGGCAGCTTGCTTGCCGTTCTTCTTGAAGTTCCCCTTCTTTCCATTGCCCTTTTTCTTGAAACTAGTGGTCTTGTTAACCATCAACACTTGATGCTCCTTCTTGATTTCTACCTCCGCCGATTTCAGCATCGCGAAGAGCTCGGGAATTGTCTTCTCCATCCCTTGCATATTATAGTTCATCACGAAGCCTTTATAGCTTGGTGGCAGTGACTGAAGAACTCTGTCAATAACACTCTCAACTGGAAGATCAATTCCCAGCTGAGTCAAGTGGTTGTGGTATCCAGACATTCTGAGTATGTGTTCACTGACAAAACTGTTCTCCTCCATCTTACAGCTGAAGAACTTGTTGGAGACTTCATATCTCTCAACCCGGGCATTAGCTTGAAATATCAATTTTAGCTCCTGGAACATCTCATATGCTCCATGGCATTCAAAACACTTTTGTAGTCCCGGTTCTAAGCCGTAGAGCATGGCACACTGAACTATCGAGTAGTCATCAGATCGAGCCTGCCAGGCGTTCACAACGTCTGCAGCAGCTCCTGCAGCAGGTCCATCACCTAGCGGTGCATCAAGGACATAATCCTTTTGTGCAGCAATGAGGATAATCCTCAAGTTATGGACCCTGTCCGTGTAATTGCTACCATCATCTTTCAACTAAGCTTTCTCTAGGAACGTATCAAAAACATGGGAGCTACAACGCGAGCTATTGATCTACAACATAATTTGCAACGACTATCGGGACTAAGTTCATGATACATTAAGTTCAATTAATCAAATTACTAATGAACTCCCACTTAAATTAACATCCCTCAAGTTAACTAAGTGATACATGATCCAAATCAACTAGCCCATGTCCGATCATCACGTGAGATGGGATAGTCATCAATGGTGAACATCTCCATGTTGATCATATCTACTATATGACTCATGTTCGACCTTTCGGTCTCCGGTGTTCCGAGACCATGTCTGTACATGCTAGGCTCGTCAAGTTTAACCCAAGTATTCTGCTTGTGTAAAACTGGCTTACACCCGTTGTATGTGAACGTAGAATCTATCACACCCGATCATCACGAGGTGCTTCGAAACGACGAACTTTAGCAACGGTGCATACTCGGGGAGAACACTTTTATCTTGAAATTTAGTGAAGGGATCATCTTATAATGCTACCGTCGTTCTAAGCAAAATAAGATGCATAAAGGATAAACATCACATACAATCAAAATATGTGACATGATATGGCCATCATCATCTTGTGCTTTTGATCTCCATCTCCAAAGCATCGTCATGATCTCCATCGTAACCGGCTCGACACCTTGATCTCCATCGTTGCGTTGTGGTCGTCTCGCCAACTATTGCTTCTACAACTATTGCTAACGCATAGCGATAAAGTAAAGCAATTACATGGCGCTTGCATTTCATACAATAAAGAGACAACCATAAGGCTCCTGCCGGTTGCCGATAAATTACAAAACATGATCATCTCATACAATAACGTATATCACATCATGTCTTGACCATATCACATCACAGCATGCCCTGCAAAAACAAGTTAGACGTCCTCTACTTTGTTGTTGCAAGTTTTACGTGGCTGCTACGGGCTTCTAGCAAGAACCGTTCTTACCTACGGCACAAAACCACAACGGTGATTTATCAAGTTTGCTGTTTTAACCTTCAACAAGGACCGGCCGCAGTCAAATTTGATTCAACTAAAGTAGGAGAAACAGACACCCGCCAGCCACCTTTATGCAAAACAAGTTGCATGTCTGTCGGTGGAACCGGTCTCATGTACGTGGACATGTATGGTTGGTCCGGGCCGCTTCATCTTACAATACCGCCGAATCAAAATTAGACGTTGGTGGTAAGCAGTATGACGATCACCGCCCACAACTCTTTGTGTTCTACTCGTGCATATCATCTACGCATAGACCTGGCTCATGATGCCACTGTTGGGGAACGTTGCATGGAAAACAAAAAATTTCTACGCACACGCAATATCTATCCATGGAGATGCATAGCTACGAGAGGGGGAGTGTGTCTACGTACCCTCGTAGACCGTAAGCGGAAGCGTTAGAACAACGCGGTTGATGTCGTCGAACAACTTCACGATCCAACCGACCGAGCACCGAACGTACGGCACCTCCGCGTTCAGCACACGTTCAGCTCGGTGACGTCCTCGACTTCTTGATCCAGCAAGACGGAGAGGTAGTGGATGAGTTCCGGCAGCACGACGGCGTGGTGACGGTGATGGTGATGCTATCTCCGCAGGGCTTCGCCCAAGTACTGCGAAAATATGACCGAGGGACGGAACTGTGGAGGGGGGCGCCGCACACGGCTTATATATGTGTAGGGGCGCCCCCTCTCCTCTATTTATATATGTGTAGGGGCTTGGAGTAGAAGGAATAGTGCCACGTGAACAGTAACCGTGAATAGTACAGACGTGGACTTGGACTCCAAAGTCCAATCCTATTCCTACTAGGACTCTCCCTTTTTCCTTCCCTAGCTGCGTGGGCTTTTGAGGACTTGGTGCGCCTGGCCCAATAAGGCCAGGGCGCCTCCCCTTAGCCCATGCCAGCCCTTGGGACGTGGTGGACCCACTTGTGGACTTCCGGACCCCTCCAGAATCCTCCAGAACCTTCTGGAAGCTTCCCGGTACAATACCGAAAAAAACTGCACCTTTTTCCGGAACCCAAAATATGACTTCCCATATATAAATATTTACCTCTCGACCATTCCGAGACCCCCCGTGACGTCCGGGATCTCATCCGGGACTCCGAACAATATTCGGTCACCAATTCACATAACTCATATAACACTATATCGTCAACGAACGTTAAGCGTGCGGACCCTACGGGTTCGGGAATGATGTAGACATGACCAAGACGCCTCTCCGGTCAATAACCAATAGCGGAACCTGGATGCCCATATTGGTTCCTACATATTCCACGAAGATCTTATCGGTCGAACCGCAATGACAACATACGTAATTCCCTTTGTTCGTCGGTATGTTACTTGCCCGAGATTCGATCGTCGGTATCTCCATACCTAGTTCAATCTCGTTACCGGCAAGTCTCTTTACTCGTTTCGTAATACATCATCCCGTAACTAACTCCTTAGTCACTTTGCTTGCAAGCTTCTTATGATGTGCATTACCGAGAGGGCCCAGAGATACCTCTCCGAAACACGGAGTGACAAATCCCAGTCTCGATCCATGCCAACTCAACGGACACCTTCGAAGATACCTGTAGAGTATCTTTATGATCACCCAGTTACGTTGTGACGTTTGATAGCACACAAGGTATTCCTCCGGTATCCGGGAGTTGCATGATCTCATGCTCAGAGGAACATGTATTTGACATTCAAGAAAGCAGTAGCAATAAACAGAACGATCGTATGCTAAGCTAACAGATGGGTCTTGTCCATCACATCATTCTCCTAATGATGTGATCCCGTTATCAAATGACAACTCATGTCTATGGTTAGGAAACCTTAACCATCTTTGATCAACGAGCTAGTCTAGTAGAGGCTCACTAGGGACACAGTATTTGTTTATGTATTCACACATGTATTTAAGTTTCCGGTCAATACAATTCTAGCATGAATAATAAACCTTTATCATGAACAAGGAAATATAAAATAATAACAACTTTATTATTGCCTCTAGGGCATATTTCCATCAGTCGGTTCTCTCCGCATCATCACCGCACCGTCCACACCGCCTGGCCCCGCCTGGCAGTCGCAGGAGACGGATGCCGCCGCCGCACCCGTAGGCAGACCTCGCCGTGGATAAGGCACTCGAGCTCAACTCCGTCCACGATAAGCCTTCTGGAGAGCTCCATAAACCTCTCCCGATCATGCACCGTACCTCGCCACCGCCCTAACCTACCTCGCCGGCGGAATTAACTCCGACGTCATCCGCCCGTACTGAACCTCCCCGGATCGCCTATAAATAGGAGCTCCCGAGCTCTGTTCACTCCTCGTACCACCCACACCACCTCCAAATCGACCTCCATTACACTCCCCGGACCTCGGGGAGGCCTTCTTCCCCGTCTTCGATCACCGATCCGCCGCCACCCTCCCCGATCACCACAACGCCATCACTCCACCTCCACCACTCAAATCTTGCCAGAAGCTCTCTTGTGCACCCAATCATCGTTTCCGCGCTTCAATTCCACCACCCGAGCTCTCTCCGGCGAGATCTGGCCTTACCCGAACCACCGTCCGCCGCCGTCGACCTCGCCGTCGTTCCGTTGCTCGCCGGCGACCACCACCGCCACCCACCGACGTGGACGGACCCCCTGAGCACGATCCGACCATCGCCGCCTCCCAAAACCTCGGCGATCGTCGCCGGTGATCGCTGCCTCCTTTCTGTGCACGCGCGCGAGCGCGTTCAAGTTTAAACCTGACGGGTGGACCCCACCCGTCAGTGTTTTCTTTTTTTCTGTTTTTAAACCGAAGACGTATTCTTCTGTTTCCGTCGTCTACGCTGGAAAGCGTACTCCTGCCCGAAGCGTTTTCTTTTTAAACACACAGGGACTGGATTTTTGCAGAAAAACCCCTGGATTTGAAAGTTTAATAACTTTTAAACCACAACTCTGATTGAGTTGATTCTTTTTTTGAAATTCTTATTTTTCTCTCTAGTTTTTTAGTATTTATTTAAAAATATTTTGAAACACTTTTTGGTACTGTTACAATTTTTTTGATTTGAATTCGAATTTGAACTTTTCAGAAAAGGAGGAGGGAAACTTTGCTGAGAATTTCGAGGGTTCTTCTTCTGACTACTTTGGACAAGGCAAGCATTTTGAACCTGGGATATGGTGATTGCATTGCATGTTTGCATCGGTTTGAGATTTCACCACATATGTAGTAGTAATGCATGCATGCATGGTCATGTCATCCTTTTACTTGCTTGTCATCCACTCAAGTCTCTGACAGGCATGAAGGCTGTGAGGAACCAGGAGTGCAGCTCCTGCTTTGGACGTGCCAGTGGGCATGGGTCACGTTTTGACACGGTGGTGTCACGGTGACATTTGTGGAGTATACCGGTCATAATAACAGCACCTCCTGAGTCGACCTAGATCGAGTCTTGTTCCGTCACACCTAGCTAAACACCGTGCTACCACGGGTCTTCCCACGAGGGAAGTACGGTTTAGTAAGTTGCTAACCCCTGTCTGTGTACACACCACATAGAGGGCGATGATGAGGGTTTCCACGGCCATGGACTAATGCCCGTCATCAGGTCAGGGGGCATGGGTGTATCCGGCTGGGTCGAGAGGGGGGCACCCCTTGTAATCCGTGCGTATGAATAGTGATCCCATGCTATTCGAGATTGTAGTCTCCCCGACTTAGAGTTTTTCTTGAACGATGCTTTGGGTGATTCCTGGCATCCGGAATGTTAATCTGGTGTGTGCTGGTCAGGCATGTTTTCAACCTAAAGACCGTAGTGGGAATTAGTCAATGCCACGGTGTTGACTAAAGAAATCTCATACATGTGGGTAAAGAGTACACCCTCTGCAGAGTTATATCTATTCGAATAGCCGTGTCCACGGTCAAGGACGTTAGCTGGGAAGGGTCAAGTGTGGTCCGGTGTCGGTCTTCGGAGGAAATAATTAATTTTAGCATCAATTGATTTACAGAATATTATTATTTCATCACTAACGCTGTCATGGATATTTTGTTATCATGAATATTATGGTTGTGAATATTATTGTTACTATGCATATTATTATGGACTAACCCGTTTCTCTTATTTTATTTCCCGAGTGTCTCAGGGGCTGGCTGGACTACCCCGGACACTCGGTTTATTTTTATTTCTTTTCAAGACCTCTCGTGGCGTCGCTTGAGTTTTCGGGCAGTCCTGTCTCGCCCGATTCTCTTTTAGACACCCGTTTGGCATTTCTTTTCAAGACCTCTCGTGGCGTCGCTTGAGTTTTCGGGCGGTCCTGTCTCGCCCGATTCTCTTTTAGACACCCGTTTGGCATTTCTTTTCAAGACCTCTCGTGGCATCGCTTGAGTTTTCGGGCGGTCCTATCTCGCCCGATTCTCTTTTAGACACCCGTTTGGCATTTATTTTCAAGACCTCTCGTGGCGTCGCTTGAGTTCTCGGGCGGTCCTGTCTCGCCCGATTCTCTTTTAGACACCCGTTTGGCATTTCTTTTGGATTCTCGGGCGGTCCTGTCTCGCCTGATTATCCACTTTTAATTTTCTTGGTTTATCACTAACATTTTATTTTTCATGCACATGCTAATATTTATCATGCCATGTTTTAAATTTCAGTCAGCATGAGCATATCATTTAAACCATCATGAGCATATGCATTCGGTATATCTTTGTTCATAATGTTTGTGAGTACATTCAAACGTACTCACTGGCTTGTCGCTGGCTATTTTATTGGCCAGACCTGGAGGAGGACGAGCTTGTGGAAGGAGATTGCGCTAGCGAGCCCGACGCTTAGAGGTGTCCCAGTCAGTCAACCTGTGATCTTGGAGTCTACCACATGTATCATCCGCTGTGTTTCCGCTACACCAATAAAATAGTCAAGCCTCACACTGACGCTTGACTTTATTTTATTGTACCAGTGTTGTTCCACCACCACACCACTGTGTTATTCCACCACCGTAGTATATTGGCAAGCTTGTAATAATTGTTGAGCCCTCTGACTCAACCCTGTGTAATATTATTATTGTACTGGTTATCTATATCAAGGAAGTCTACCAGTTGATCTTGGGGCTGGTATGACTTGAGGCTCTTCTGTGATTTATCCCAGAAATGGGCCTGACACTGTGCTATTAAACACTTTGCTGCAGATATTTAGTTCTGCAGGTGTGGTTGAATTAACAACTCAACTGCTAATACTCGCAAATATTCTTTGGCTCCCCTTGTATCGAATCAATAAATTTGGGTGAAATACTACCCTCGAAGACTGTTGCTATCCCCCATACTTGTGGGTTATCAAGACCTTTTTCTGGCGCCATTGCCGGGGAGCATAGCTCTATTTGTTGAGTCAGTTGGGATTTATATCTGTTGATCATTATGAAGAATGTAAAAGATGCTAAGACCAAGATCGTTTCCTCTAAGACGAGGGGAGGTAAGGAACTGCCATCACACTCTGCACTTGATTCACCTTCTGTTTTGAGTAGGCTTGCGACACCACCACCTGCTATTCATTCTGATATGTCGCAAGTAATTGATGATACTACTTCTGCTATAAATGAAACTTGTGATGATGCTAGTACTATGCTTGATAATACTGTGCCACTAGGTGAATTTCTTGATGACCAAATTGCTAAAGCTAAAGAAACTGAGAATGCTGAAATTGATGAAACTTCTGAAAATTATGATTCACCTATTATTCCTAGCTCTCCTACTAGAGTTAAAATTCCTAAGGTACCTGATGGTTATGTTATAGATGGAGAAACAGCTAGAGAGATCCTTGCTTGTAATGATAGAGATGATGTTAGAAAATTATTGGCTAAGCTTAAAGAAAAGTCTATGATGGAGAGAATGAAATATGATCCTAAGTTTGCTACCTCTCCTATCTTTGTTACCGATAAGGATTATGAATTCTCTGTCGATCCTGAGCTAATTACTTTGGTTGAATCTGATCCTTTTCATGGTTATGAAACTGAAACTGTTGTGGCACACCTTACCAAATTAAATGATATAGCCACCCTATTTGCCCATGAGGAAAAAATTTGTTACTATTACATTCTTAAGTTGTTTCCTTTCTAATTAAAGGGTGATGCTAAGAAATGGTTTAATACTCTTGCTCCTGGTTGTGTGCGTAGTCCCCAGGATATGATATATTACTTTTCTGAAAGATTATTTCCTGCTCATAAGAAACAAGCTGCCTTACAGGAAATATTTATCTTTGTGCAAATTGAAGAAGAGAATCTCCCTCAAGCTTGGTGAGGGTGTCCCGGACTAGGGGGTACTCGGGCTGCCAGCCTATCTCCTATAGGCCGGACTAATGGGCCGTTCTTGACTCATCGAAGGAAGGCCGGATTGCGGGCGACCCCGTGCACCAGAAGGAAACCTCCGAAGACTTGACGTCTCCTCCAAGAGATGTTTAGCGTAGCCGGCATGTTTATCCCCTGATGGCAATCGACCATATGTAACCCTAGGTCCCCCTGGTGTCTATATAAACCAGAGGGTTTAGTCTGTAGAGGCAGGAAAAACCATTATCATCATACCCACCTAGGGTTTAGTCCATCCAATCTCGAGGTAGATCAACTCTGTAATCATCATACAAACACATCAATACAATCAAGCAGGACGTAGGGTTTTACCTCTTCGAGAGGGCCCGAACCTGGGTAATCGTTGTCTCTACGTTCCTTGTTATCCATTGACTCCAAGATCCATAGCTCGGACCCCCTACCCGAGATCTGCCGGTTTTGGTACCGACATTGGTGCTTTCATTGAGAGTTCCGCCGTTGGGTCGTCAAGGATCAATGGCTCGCCTAGTCATTAGTGACGGCATCCGCAGCGGGGACATCTTCGTCCCCGGCCAGCTTTTCGCGTTTGGCAGCGTCGTGCTGCACGCCAACCTACTTTGACCAGATCCAGAGCTTCGCCCCTGAGCAGGAGATCAGGTTCGGTAACCTAGAGTACGTCGCCGACTCTCAGGGCGATCTGATCTTTACTAGGTTCTCAGCTTTACCTGAGGAGTGATACGTCTCCAACGTATCTATAATTTATGAAGTATTCATGCCATGTTTATTATAGTTTTGTATGATTTTGGTGCACTTTTATATGGCTTTTATATGATTTTCATGGACTAACATATTGACCTAGTGCCCAGTGCCAGTTGTTGTTTTTTGCTTGTTTTTGGTTTTCCAGAAAATCCATATCAAACGAAGTACAAATGCAGCGAAACTTTTTGACAATTTTTTCTGGAAGGAAACAGACCCATGAAGCTTCGGAGGAGCAGCAGAAGAGCCATAGGGGCCCCACGAGCCACCTGGGCGCGCCTGCCCCCCCAGGCGCGCCCTGGTGCCTCGTGGGCCCCCTGTGGCCCCTCTTCGCGTGATTCCAACGCTGAAAAATCATATATATTCAGAAACCCCCGAAAGTTAACCTAGATGAGTTTTTACGCCATCACAAGCCTATGTACCAAGGAGATCCCATCTGGAGCCCTTTTCCGGCACCCTGCCGGAGGGGGGAATCATCACCGGAGGCCATCTTCATCATCCCGGTGGTCGCCATGACGAGGAGGGAGTAGTTCACCCTCGGGGCTGAGGGTATGTACTAGTAGCTATGTGTTTGATCTCTCTCTCTCTCTCTTGTGTTCTTGATATGGCACGATCTTGATGTATCGCGAGCTTTGTTAATATAGTTGGATCATATGGTGTTTCTTCCCTCTCTATCTTTGTTGTGATGAATCGAATCTTTTCCCTTTGAGGTTTCGTTATTGTCGGATTGAATATTCAGATTTGAGAACACTTGATGTATGTCTTGCATATGAATACCCGTGGTGACAATGGGGTATTATATTGATTCACTTGATGTATGTTTTGGCACTCAACTCGCGGATTCCCGAGGTGACATTGGGGTAATCTATGCATAGGGGTTGATGCACGTTTTCATTATCTTTTCTCCGATAGAAACTTTGGGGTGCTCCTTGAAGTTCTTTGTGTGGATTGAATATTATGATTATGAAGTTGTTTGATGCATATCGTATAATCAACTCACGGATACTTGTGGTGACATTGGATTATCTAGGTGACATTAGAGTTGGTTGATGTGTATCATATGGTGTTATTTTAGTACGAACTCTAGGGCTGTTTGTGACAATTATAGGAATGGCTCAATAGATCGATCGGAAAGGATAACTTTGAGGTGGTTCCGTACCCTACAAACAATTTCTATCTTATGTTCTCCGCTAATAGGAACTTTGGAGCGATTCTTTATCGCACGTTGAGGGATTGTTATATGATCCAATTATGTTAGCATTGTTGAGAGATTGCACTAGTGAAAGTATGAACCCTAGGCCTTGTTTTTAAGCATTGCAATACCGTTTGTGCTCACTTTTGTTACTTGCTACCTTGCTGTTTTTATATTTTCAGATTACAAAAACTTATATCTACTATCCATACTACACTTGTATCACCATCTCTTCGCCGAACTAGTGCACCTATACAATTTACCATTGTATTGGGTGTGTTGGGGACACAAGAGATTTCTTGTATTTGATTGCAGGGTTGTTTGAGAGAGACCATCTTCATCCTACACCTCCCACGGATTAATAAACCTTAGGTCATCCACTTGAGGGAAATTTGCTACTGTCTTACAAAACTCTGCGCTTGGAGGCCCAACAGAGTCTACAAGAATAAAGTTGCGTAGTAGACATCAAGCTCTTTTCTGGCGCCGTTGCCGGGGAGGTGAGTGCTTTAAGGTATATCTTTAGATCTTGCAATCGAATCTTTTAGTTTCTTGTTTTATCACTAGTTTGGTTTATAAAAGAAAACTACAAAAAAATATGGAATTGAGGTTGCCTCATATTATTCATCTTTATAATGTTTTTCTTGAAAATGATGGAGCGGAAAATTGTGCTCAATTGATAGAAGAAGAATTCAATAAAATGTTTGGCATAAAATCTTTGAATGATGAGCATGATTGCAATGTTGTTAGTATGAATTCTATGAATATCCAAAATACTAATGATGATTGCACTAGTCATGACAAAAATGTTTCTTATAAGCATGTCAATTTTTGTGGAGTGCATAAAGTTTGTGAAGACATGCCTTATAGGGATGATAGATTTTGTAAGAAGCATAAACATGATAGAACCAATTTTTTGCTCAAAGTGATAGATGAATTTGCTACAAAATTATGTTCTCTTTATCCTATTACTTGTGAACTTTGCAATAAAGTTGGTCACCTTAATTTTCAATGCATACTTTTTCATGATCGAATCATGGCTAAATATTGTAATGACTTGACCGCCCTCGAACTATATAATGAGCTTTATCTATTTTTGGGGTGTGAGGAATTGTCACATAAAAATAGTTGGTTTGAAGTATTCATTCTCACAGATGACATTGAAACTAATCTAAAGGAAATCTATATGTTTTGTATGGTAAATTGCAAGGAGAATGCTTATATTGCCAACTATAGAAAAACGGGAAAACAAATAGAATATAGAAGAAATACTAATGGAAGGGTAAATATTCCCCCTTTCCCTTCTATTTTCTCTCATGATGAAATAGGTAACGAGGAGGAGCTTCCTATCCAACCAATCTCTTCAATAAGAAGCTCGGAAGAATTAAATAAACCCACACATAATGTGGTAAAGAAAAATAAAAGAAGGAAAGGTAGAGGTAAAGAGGTATCTCTCCCAAATAATGTTGCTCCTACTATTGTTGTACCTCATGAGAATGAATCAAAAATAATTGTGGAAGATGATACACTTGATGATGATTTTGTTATGCCTATTGCTTGTTGTGATGATTATGATTGGGAAGATAATGATACTTCTTATGATCTTGAAAATCTTTATGGCACCAACTTGGAGGAATATGATAATAATTGTATACTATTGGTGCTATTCATACTATTGATGATAATAGTGATAATGCTAATGATATGCAAACGAACAAGCTTGGGGATGCTATGTTTGATTGGAACGATATGTTTGAGAATTTATTTGCTGCAAATAACGTTTGCCCTAAGCTTGGGGATGCTATGCTTAATGAAGATGATCTTTTTAGTCCCCCTACTTTGAATGATCAATTTTGTTATGATGATTGCATGCCTCCTACTTATGATGATTATTGTGATGATACTTATGTTATAAAAAGTAGTGATGATTATATTTATAAAACTTGTCATAATTATGATTACCCTTTTTCTGAACATTACTCTTTTAATGTGGAAACAATTTATAGTATTCGAGTTTCATATGATACTCCCACTTTTATGAATGAGAAGAAAATTGCTTGTGTGGAGAGTAATAAAAATCCTATGCTTGTAGGTCATGAAAAGAATTCTTTATGTGATAGTTATATTGTTGAATTCATTCATGATGCTACTGAAAATTATTATGAGAGAGGATCATATGCTTTTAGGTATTGCAATAATATCAAGTTTCCTCTCTATGTGTTGAAAGTTTTGAAGTTATGCTTGTTTTGCCTTCCTATGCTAGTTGATTCTTGCTCCTATAAACTATTTGCTCACAAAATCACTATGCATAGGAAGTGGGTTAGGCTTAAATGTGCTTGTCATATGCTTCATGATGCTCTCATTATGTTTAAATTCTTCACTTTTATGTGAGCATCATTGAAATCATCATGCCTAGCTAAAAAAGCATTAAAGAAAAGTTCTTGTTGGGAGACAACCCAATATTTATAACTACTGTTTTTCTTATGTTCACATGATTAAGCTACTGTAGTAATCATGTTTTATATGTTTTGTTTCAATGATGTGCCAAGTAAAGCCTTTGGGATAGTGTGGATGCTTGTTGATTTGATTCTGTGCAAAAATAGAAACTTTTGCGTCTAGTGCTGGAATTTCTATTCTGTGCTGGAGCGAGAAAATTCTGAAATTTTTACACAGTATTGGGTTACAATTTTTTTATGTTTTCCTAATTTTTCAGAATTTTTGGAGGTACAGAAGTATGGTTTTTAAATCGCTCACTACATGTTGTTCTGTTTTTGACAGATTCTGTTTTTGATGCATAGTTTGCTTGTTTTAGTGTTTCCATAGCTTATATTGAGCAATATAAATTATGGAAATGATAGACCACAGTATGAATTATGTGAGAACAATTATGAATCTTGTCTTGACAGTACCCAAGTGGATGATTTATTTTTATCATACTAACCTATCTCACAAGTTCCGTTAAGTTTTGTGTGATTAAAGTTTTCAAGTTTTTGGTGAGATATCGATATGAGGAGAATAAGGAGTGGCAAGACCCTAAGCTTGGGGGTGCCCAAGGCACTCCAAGGTAATATTCAAGGAAGACTCAACCGTCTAAGCTTGGGGATGCCCCGGAAGGCATCCCCTCTTTCGTCTTCAACATTATCGGTAACCTCACTTGGAGCTATATTTTTATTCGTCACATAATATGTGATTTGCTTGGAGCGTCATTTTATTTTGTTGAGATTTGCTTGCTGTTATAAATAATCATGTTTTGTATCTTTTAGTTCAATAAAATGCCAATTATAGCCTTTACCATGCTCAGTTTGCAAGTTCATGTGTTGCTGTTTGAAAACAGAAAGTTTTCTGTTATGTCCAGAATATTCCTGAATATTCAGAACATGATAAAAATCTGAAATTTTTACACAGTAATCATTCATGAGTTTTCTGTCACGTGGTAATTTTTCAGAATTTTTGGAGTTAGGGAAGTATGAAGTCTTATTCACCCTTTACAGACTGTTCTGTTTTGGCAGATTTCGGTTATAGTTGCATTGTTTGATATGTTGCTTGTTTAATGTTTCTATTTATGGATAGGAGTATTAAATATGCAGAGGCATTTAGTATGCAATGTTTAATTATAATTTTAGTGATTTTCTACAGTAGATAATGTTAAGGTTTTGAGTTGATTTATACTAACTTATCTCACGAGTTCTTGTTGAGTTTTGTGTGGATGAAGTTTTAAGATTTAGGGAAACCGTGATATGTGAGGAATTAAGTAGACACAAAAGCTCAAGCTTGGGGATGCCCAAGGCATCCAATATAACATTCCAAGAAGTCTCAAGCAACTAAGCTTGGGGATGCCCCGGTAGGCATCCCACCTTTCTTCATCAACAATTATCGGTCAGTTTTGGTTGAGCCTAAGTTTTTGCTTCTTCACATGATATGTGCTATTCTTGGAATGTCATTTTATTTTGTTTTTCTTGCTGTTTGAATAAAATAATAAGATCTGAAATTTTTAAATGAGAGAGAGTCCTCACATAGCTACCTATTTACTTAACTACTCATTTGATCTTCACTTATATCTTTTTGGAGTAGTTTGTCATTTACTCTTGTGCTTCACTTATATCCTATGAGTAAATTATGAAAGAATTGAATATCATAAAGTTGAAATTATATGTGCTTCATATGCTTGTATCATGTCTAGTAGTAGTTTCACATTTGGGTTAGAAAGTGAAATCTATTGAAGCTTGACAATCACAATATTGGTCATACAAGCAATTCATGAATGATTAGTATAAGGAAGAGAACTTTCACATATAAATATATTATCTTGGACATCTTTTATGATTGTGAATACCCATTAATTATTTTCAAACTTGAGCAAATTAGTTGAAGTTGGACAAGGAAGACAACGTAAAGAGTTATGTTTGGGTATATTTGCATAGAAGTTATATTGTTATGGATCCTCCAACATGTGGTGCTTGCTTAGGATCTTTTGCTAGCCAAAAATTCGTACTAAGTAGAGATACTACTTGTGCATCCAAAAACCCTTAAACCCAGTTTCTTGCCATGAGTGTCCACCATACCTACCTATGGATTGAATAAGATCCTTCAAGTAAGTTGTCATCGGTGCAAAAAGCAATAAAAATTGCTCCTAAAATATGTATGATCTTTTAGTGCAAGGGAAAATAAGCGTTGTACGAACTTGTGATGGTAAAGAAATAAAAGCGAAGGACTGCATAATAAAGGTTGCTATCACAAGGGGAAATATAACGTGACGTTCCTTTGCATTAAGGGCTTGTGCATCCAAAAATAAAAAGCGCATGACAACCTCTGCTTCCCTCTGCGAAGGGCCTATCTTTTACTTTTATGTATTTACTTTTATGTATTTACCTTTATGCAAGAGTCAATAAGTATTCCTTCTCATTTCAACCTTAATTATTCTCTAGTTGGCAAGCATCATGTGGTGGGGAAAGATCCAGGCACATATGGCCAGTCAAATATATTTGATCATGAATTATTATTGTTGACAATTATCACTATGATAAATAAGTTGGGAGGCGAAACACTAAGCCCCTATCTTTCTCTGTGTTCGATGGATGCCATTTGTTCTAAAAATATGCTTTGGGTACTAGCAATCATAGAAGACTATATGATAATTGATTATGTGGAGCTCTTACTTAGACTTTGTTGAAATTAAGTTGAATTGCAATTGTTTGGTGACTAAGAACATAGGTTGTTAAGTTTCAAGAGATTGCATTGTTTGAACCATAACATGTGAATTGATTGCTACTTTATCATGATGAGTTTTATGAGAAAAAGTTGCTGTTATGATGCTAGAAAAAGTGATTGAAATTATCATTGATCAAACTTATGCACTATGCTATCATTCACACATCATAAATTATTTCTTTTATCATTTACCTACTCGAGGACGAGCAAGAATTAAGCTTGGGGATGCTGATACGTCTCTAACGTATCTATAATTTATGAAGTATTCATGCCATGTTTATTATAGTTTTGTATGATTTTGGTGCACTTTTATATGGCTTTTATATGATTTTCATGGACTAACATATTGACCTAGTGCCCAGTGCCAGTTGCTGTTTTATGCTTGTTTTTGGTTTTCCAGAAAATCCATATCAAACGAAGTCCAAATGCAGCAAAACTTTTTGACGATTTTTTCTGGAAGGAAACAAACCCAGGAAGCTTCAGAGGAGCAACAGAAGAGCCACAGGGGCCCCACGAGCCACCTGGGCACGCCTGCCCCCCCAAGCATTCCCTGGTGCCTCATGGGCCCCCTGTGGCCCCTCTTCGCGTGATTCCAACGCTGAAAAATCATATATATTCAGAAACCCCCGAAAGTTAACCTAGATGAGTTTTTACGCCGTCGCAAGCCTCTGTACCAAGGAGATCCCATCTGGAGCCCTTTTCCGGCACCCTGCCGGAGGGGGGAATCATCACCGGAGGCCATCTTCATCATCCCGGCGGTCTCCATGATGAGGAGGGAGTTGTTCACCCTCGGGGCTGAGGGTATGTACTAGTAGCTATGTGTTTGATCTCTCTCTCTCTCTTGTGTTCTTGATATGGCACGATCTTGATGTATCGCAAGCTTTGTTAATATAGTTGGATCATATGGTGTTTCTTCCCTCTCTATCTTTGTTGTGATGAATCGAATCTTTTCCCTTTGAGGTTTCGTTATTGTCGGATTGAATATTCAGATTTGAGAACACTTGATGTATGTCTTGCATATGAATACCCGTGGTGACAATGGGGTATTATATTGATTCACTTGATGTATGTTTTGGCACTCAACTCGCGGATTCCCGAGGTGACATTAGGGTAATCTATGCATAGGGGTTGATGCACGTTTTCATTATCTTTTCTCCGATAGAAACTTTGGGGTGCTCCTTGAAGTTCTTTGTGTGGATTGAATATTATGATTATGAAGTTGTTTGATGCATATTGTATAATCAACTCACGGATACTTGTGGTGACATTGGAGTATCTAGGTGACATTAGAGTTGGTTGATGTGTATCATATGGTGTTATTTTAGTACGATCTCTAGGGCTGTTTGTGACAATTATAGGAATGGCTCAATAGATCGATCGGAAAGGATAACTTTGAGGTGGTTCCGTACCCTACAAACAATTTCTATCTTATGTTCTCCGCTAATAGGAACTTTGGAGTGATTCTTTATCGCACGTTGAGGGATTGTTATATGATCCAATTATGTTAGCATTGTTGAGAGATTGCACTAGTGAAAGTATGAACCCTATGCCTTGTTTTTAAGCATTGCAATACCGTTTGTGCTCACTTTTGTTACTTGCTACCTTGCTGTTTTTATATTTTCAGATTACAAAAACCTATATCTACTATCCATACTACACTTGTATCACCATCTCTTTGCCGAACTAGTGCACCTATACAATTTACCATTGTATTGGGTGTGTTGGGGACACAAGAGATTTCTTGTATTTGATTGCAGGGTTCTTTGAGAGAGACCATCTTCATCCTACACCTCCCACGGATTGATAAACCTTAGGTCATCCACTTGAGGGAAATTTGCTACTGTCTTACAAAACTCTGCGCTTGGAGGCCCAACAGAGTCTACAAGAATAAAGTTGCATAGTAGACATCAAGGAGCCTAACAATTCAGAGGCTTTAACTTCGGATCTTCTCCCCGGCCCCGTCTCCGGGCCGGCCCTCAGTCCAGATCTGGCCTCGAGTTCGGATCCAATCCCGACGCTGCAAAACCAGGGGTCTCCCTTGGCCGAACACACCCCCGGCGCGAGCACACCGGAGTTCGACTCCGAAGGATGCCCAAGGATGAATCCGGCGGACCTCTCGCTCTTAAGCAAGACGTTAGATCGGATCCAGAAGATGGGTATCGCGGATGGTCCGTCCTCAGTCCATGAACATATCGGACTTGAGGCCAAACGCGGGGAATTTTGCGTTCCACCCACCACCCACTTAGTAGCCACTGTCGAAGATTTAACCGACATGTTGGACTACGCCTCCGAGGAGGTTGACGATATGGACGAGGATATCAAAGTCATGCCTTATATGGCTCCCTGCTACTTGTGAGCTGCGTTGGTAATTCCCTGAAGAGGAAGGGAGATGCAGTACAGTAGAGATAAGTATTTCCCTCAGTTATGAAACCAAGGTTATCAATCCAGTAGGAGAATCACGCAACACCTCGTTAGCAGCACCTGCACACAAAACAACAAATCCTTGCACCCAACGCAAACAAGGGGTTGTCAATCCCTCGGCGGTAAGTTGCAAGATTAAATTGTATGTGATAGATAAATAGATTGAAACAAAAATACAAAAATAAAATAAATAAAAGAAAAGTGCAGCAAATATTTTTAGGGTTTTAGTATATGATTTAGATAGACCCGGGGGCCATAGTTTTCACTAGAGGCTTCTCTCAAGAAAATGCATACGGTGGGTAGACAAATTACTGTTGGGTAATTGATAGAAAAGCAAATAATCATGACGATATCCAAGGCAATGATCATGTATATAGGCATCACGTCCGAGACAAGTAGACCGACTCCTGCCTGCATCTACTACTATTACTCCACACATCGACCGCTATCCAGCATGCATCTAGTGTATTAAGTCCATAAAGAACGGAGTAACGCCTTAAGAACGATGACATGATGTAGACAAGATAAACTCACGTATGAATAAACCCCATATTTTTACCTTTAATAGCAATGATACATACGTGTCATGTCCCTTTCTGTCACTGGGATTGAGCACCGCAAGATCGAACCCATTACAAAGCACCTCTTCCCATGGGAAGATAAATCAATCTAGTTGGCCAAACCAAATGAATAGATCGGAGAAGAAATACGAAGCTATAATAATCATGCATAAAAGAGATCAGAAAAGACTCAAATAATATTCATGGATAATCTGATCAAAAACTCACAATTCATCGGATCCCAACAAACACACCGCAAAAAGTGATTACATCGGATAGAACTCCAAGAACATCGAGGAGAACATTGTATTGAAGATCAAAAAGAGAGAAGAAGCCATCTAGCTACTAACTATGGACCCGAAGGTCTGTGGTAAACTACTCACGCATCATCAGAAGGGCAGCAAGGTTGATGTAGAGCCCCTCCGTGATCGATTCCCCCTCCGGCGGAGCACCGGAAAAGGCCTCCAGATGGGATCTCTCGAGAACAGAAACTTGCGGCGGCGGAAAAAGTATTTCGTGGACTCCCTTGAGGGTTTCTGATTTTTTGGGAATTTACAGTGGTGGAATTAGGTCAAACGGAGCTGAGGTGGGCCCACGAGGCACCAGGGCGCGCCTGCCCCTCCCCCCCCAGGCGCGCCCTGGTGGCTTGTGGCCACCTCCTCTGGCGTCTGGTCTTCTCCCGAAGCTTCTAGTGTTGGTATTGTCCAGAAAAAATCTCCAAAAAGTTTTGTGGCATTTGGACTTCGTTTGGTATTGATATTCTGTAAAACAAAAAACAGGCAGAAAACAACAACTGGCACTGGTAAGTTAATAGGTTAGTCCCAAAAAATGATATATAATTGCTGTAAATGCTTATAAAAACATCCAAGATTGATAATATAACAACATGGAACAATAAAAAATTGTAGATACGTTGGAGACGTATCAGCATCCCCAAGCTTAATTCCTGCTCGTCCTCGAGTAGGTAAATGATAAAAACAGAATTTTTGATGTGGAATGTTGCCTATCATATTCATCATATATTCTTTTCTTTTGTAGCATGGACATTTGACTTGAATGATTCAAAGCAATAGTCTATAATTTGACATGAAGATATAAATACTCAAGCATGCTAACAAGCAATCATGTCTTTAAAAATATCAACGCTAAAGAAAGTTATCCCTCGCCCATTATGCTCAATCATTGATCCATTCATGAAACACACTCAAATATTAGCTACACACAATGCACAAGTATGACAATAGTGCTCTCTAGTTGGTGCTTTATAAGAGAAGATGGAGACTCAAAATAAAAATAAAAAATGCATAAAGTAAATAGACAGGCCCTTCGCAGAGGGAAGCATAGATTTGTCAAATGTGCCAGAGCTCAAAGCATAAATTCAAGAGATAAAAACATTTTGAGAGGCATGCTTTTCCTATCAACGAAAATGACCGAGAATTCCCAATATCTTCCATGCTAGACACATCATAGGCGGTTCCCAAACAGAAAGTAAAGTTTATTTCCTTTCCACCATTCTTTCACAATCCATGGCTAGCCGTATCCACGGGTGCCCTCCATACCATCACTTTCCAAGGAATTTTGTTGTTATTAATTTTTGATTTCATTGTGGGACTGGGCATCCCTATTACCAGCCACTCTCTCGTGCAATGACAAGTGAATAAACACTCATCGTGAGAATAACACACCTAGCATGGAAAATATTGGCCACCCCCTGCCGCTTCATGAGCGGTACGGGCACACAAAATGGAAAAATTATTTTGAAAATTAGAGTTGGCACACGCAAATTTACTTGGAACGGCATTGAAATACCGCATATAGGTAGATATAGTGGACTCATTTGGCACAACTTGGGTTTAAGGAGTTTGGATGCACAAGCAGTATTTCCGCTTAGTACAAATGAAGGCTAGCAAAAGATTGAGAAGCAACCAACCAAAAAACGAAAACGGTCATAAACATGCATTGAACATAACTAACACCGAATAATGCACCATAAGTAGGATATAATTTCTTTACATAACTATTGACTTAACGTGCATGCATAGGGAATCACAAACCTTAACACTAATATTCTTACTAAATCACAATTACTCACTAACATGACTCACATATTATCATTTCCATATCGCAAAACCATTGCAAGGAATCACACTTATCATATCCAATGATCTATATGAAAGTTTTTATTATATCCCTCTTGAATATTTATCACTTTGGGACCAAATTCATATCTTGTGCAAATTACCGTTACTTTCATCAACTCTCAAAAAGATATAAGTGAAGCATGAGAGTGCAAATATTTCTTCAAAATTTTAATCTTGTCAACTCTCAAAATAATATAAGTGAAGCATGAGAGTTTATTTCTTCAAAATTTTAATCTTGTCAACTCTCAAAATAATATAAGTGAAGCATGAGAGTTTATTTCTTCAAAATTTAGCCACCGCCGTGCTAAAAAAGATTTAAGTGAAGCACTAGAGCAACTGCCTAGCTCAAAAAATTTAAGTGAAGCACATAGAGTATTCTAACAAATTATGATGAACGTGTGGCTCTCTCAAAATAGGTGTGTTCAGCAAGGATGATTGTGACAAACTAAAAAGCAAACAAGGCAAAGACTCATATAATACAAGACGCTCCAAGCAAAACACATATCATGTGACCAATAAAAATATAGCTCCAAGTAAAATTACTGATGGTTGGTAGAAGAAAGAGGGGATGCCTTCCGGGGCATCCCCAAGCTTAGACGCTTGAGTATTCCTTGAATATTACCTTGGGGTGCCTCGGGCATCCCCAAGATTAGGCTCTTGCTACTCCTTATTCCTTCATCCATCGTGATCTCACCCAAAACTTGAAAACTTCAATCACACAAAACTCAATAAAACCTTCGTGAGATCCGTTAGTATAACAAAATAAATCACCACTTTAAGTACTGTTGCAAACCCATTCATATTTTATTTTTGCATTATACCTACTGTATTCTAACTTCTCCATGGCTTATACCCCCCGATACAATCCATAGTTTCATGAAAACAAGCAAGCAACACATCAAAAACAGAATCTGTCAAAAACAGAACGGTCTGTAGAAATCTATTTAAAATCCATACTTATGTAACTCTAAAAATTCTGAAAAATTAGGACAACGTAGGAAATTCATATACCAATACTGTGTAAAAATTTAAGATTTTTCTAACGCTCCAGTACAGAACCAAAATTCCAACACTGGACGCAAAACTTTCTGTTTTCCAAACAGCATCAATTATACTATCTTCCAAATCATCCTAAAGGTTTTACTTGGCACAAACACTAATTAAAAACACAAAAACACAATCATAAAAGTAGCATAAAAGTGAAAACACACAATAACAGAAACAAAAAGAAAACTTTATTTCATTCATTGGGTTGCCTCCCAACAAGCTCTTTGTTTATAGCCATTAAGATAGGCTTGAGATTTTATTGATGCTCACATCAAAGATAATAAATGAAACACAAGAGAGCATCATGTAGCATGTGAAAAACACATTTAAGTCTAACATACTTCCTATGCATAGGCATTTTATAGGCAAACAAATTATCTAGACAAGCAAAACCTAGCATATGCAAGGAAGAGGAAAGAAACAATAACAATCTCAACATGAAGAGAGGTAATTTAGTAACATGGAAATTTCTACAACCATATTTTCCTCTCTCATAATAATTACATGTAGGATCATATTCAAATTCAACAATATAGCTATCATAAACAATATTCTCTTTATGATCTACATGCATACAATTTTTATAATCTTCCAAAATAGTGGGATTATCATCAACGAAAGTCATGACCTCTCCAAACCCACTTTTATCAAAAATTTCATAAGATTGAACATTCTCCAAATATGTGGGATTATTTTTACCTAGAGTTGACACTCTTCCAAACCCACTTTCAATATTATTGCAAGCATTATTATCAATATCATATTCATCATGATGCTTAAATAAATTTTCAAGATCATAAAAAGCATTATCACCCCAATCATGATCATTGCAATAAGTAGTGGACATGACAAAATTATCATCCCCAAGCTTGTGGTTTTGCATATCATTAGCACAATTGACACTAATAGAATTCATAATAACATCATTGCAATCATGCTTTTCATTGAAGGAGCTACCATGAATCACTTTATAAATTTCTTCTTTCAGCACTTCATCACAATTTTCAGATTCATGATTTTCAAGCAAAACTTCATAGAGGAAATCAAGTGCACTCAACTCACTAGCAATTGGTTCATCATAATTGGATCTTTTGAAAAGATTAGCAAGTGGATGAGGATCCATATCAATAGATTTTTAGTAAGAGAAGATGCAAGCAAATAGAAGGCACATGGCAACACAAGCAAAGATAGCAGACAAGCAAAAAGGCAAACGGAAAATATTTTTGTATTTTTGTAAAAACTTTTTAGAAGTGGGGGAGATGAAAACGAGAGGCAAATGCAAATAAAGTAAATGCAAGGAGATGAGAGTTTTATGCGTAGGTACTTGATAGATGTTGATGATGTCTCCCCGGCAACGGCGCCAGAAATTTTTCCTGCTACTTGTGAGCTGCGTTGGTAACTCCCTGAAGAGGAAGGGAGATGCAGTACAGTAGAGATAAGTATTTCCCTCAGTTATGAAACCAAGGTTATCAATCCAGTAGGAGAATCACGCAACACCTCGTTAGCAGCACCTGCACACAAAACAACAAATCCTTGCACCCAACGCAAACAAGGGGTTGTCAATCCCTCGGCGGTAAGTTGCAAGATTAAATTGTATGTGATAGATAAATAGATTGAAACAAAAATACAAAAATAAAATAAATAAAAGAAAGTGCAGCAAATATTTTTAGGGTTTTAGTAGATGATTTACATAGACCCGGGGGCCATAGTTTTCACTAGAGGCTTCTCTCAAGAAAATGCATACGGTGGGTAGACAAATTACTGTTGGGTAATTGATAGAAAAGCAAATAATCATGATGATATCCAAGGCAATGATCATGTATATAGGCATCACGTCCGAGACAAGTAGGCCGACTCCTGCATGCATCTACTACTATTACTCCACACATCGACCGCTATCCAGCATGCATCTAGTGTATTAAGTCCATAAAGAACGGTGTAACGCCTTAAGAACGATGACATGATGTAGACAAGATAAACTCACGTATGAATAAACCCCATCTTTTTACCTTTAATAGCAATGATACATACGTGTCATGTCCCTTTCTGTCACTGGGATTGAGCACCGCAAGATCGAACCCATTACAAAGCACCTCTTCCCATGGCAAGATAAATCAATCTAGTTGGCCAAACCAAATGAATAGATCGGAGAAGAAATACGAAGCTATAATAATCATGCATAAAAGAGATCAGAAAAGACTCAAATAATATTCATGGATAATCTGATCATAAACTCACAATTCATCGGATCCCAACAAACACACCGCAAAATGTGATTACATCGGATAGAACTCCAAGAACATCGAGGAGAACATTGTATTGAAGATCAAAAAGAGAGAAGAAGCCATCTAGCTACTAACTATGGACCCAAAGGTCTGTGGTAAACTACTCACGCATCATCGGAAGGGCAGCAAGGTTGATGTAGAGCCCCTTCGTGATCGATTCCCCCTCCGGCGGAGCACCGGAAAAGGCCTCCAGATGGGATCTCTCGAGAACAGAAACTTGCGGCGGCGGAAAAAGTATTTCGTGGACTCCCCTGAGGATTTCTGATTTTTTGGGAATTTATAGTGGTGGAATTAGGTCAAACGGAGCTGAGGTGGGCCCACGAGGCACCAGGGCGCGCCTGCCCCCCCAGGCGCGCCCTGGTGGCTCGTGGCCACCTCCTATGGCGTCTGGTCTTCTCCCGAAGCTTCTAGTGTTGGTATTGTCCAGAAAAAAATCTCCAAAAAGTTTCGTGGCATTTGGACTTCGTTTGGTATTGATATTCTGTAAAACAAAAAACAGGCAGAGAACAGCAACTGGCACTGGGCACTAAGTTAATAGGTTAGTCCCAAAAAATGATATATAATTGCTGTAAATGCTTATAAAAACATCCAAGATTGATAATAGAACAACATGGAACAATCAAAAATTATAGATACGTTGGAGACGTATCACTCCCCCCCTTGCCACTCCCAACACCGGAAAGTGGACCGCCACCTCCACGTACGACGTTTACATGGTCGACACCCCCAAGAAGGATGGCGCCGGCCCCGACGAGGAGCCGCCCAAACGCCGACGAAGGCAATCCAGGGGGTGAGGAACGGGCAAGGAAAACAACACAGACACAAATGGCACCGGAGATAATGACACTCCGGACAACATGGGGGAGCTCGGCGACAACACCACCCCCAAACAGCACCACGACGGTTCTGAAGGGCACGAGGACCAGGGTAACCCTGAGGACCCTGAGGATTCCGAGGACATCAACTACCTCCCTCCTTCCGAAGAGGAGGACAGCCTCGGGCCCGAGGACTTCATCATCCCCGAGGACCCCCTGGACCTGGAAAGGTTCAAGCAGCAGCTCATAGCCACTGCCCGAAGCTTGAAGAAGAAGCAGCAGCAGCTGAAAGCCGAACAAGATACCCTTAACAACAGATGGACATTGGTCTTAGCAGCCGAAGAGGGCTTCGACAATCAGCGCTAGGAAGAATACAAAAGTTACCCACGACGGCGTTTGCTTCCGTGATTTGAGGACGAGGCCCTTGAGCCCATACCCCCCAGACGAACTCAGACAAACCAGCCCGACCACTCCCCTCGAGGATGAGACAGGACAGCTGGAGAAGCCGAATACCCACCCGCGCCCCCTCGCAGGGCGGGCAAGGAGCCAGTTCAACCGGATGACCCATATGATCTGCGACACAACCTAAACGCCAGAGGGATACAATCAAGATCCATTTACGGATCTAGAGGACACACGCCCGCTGGACGGGATGGATACCAAGCTTGGCGCGACAGGAATGATAGAGCCTGGGAGCAGCACCATGCTCGGATGATAACCGATCTCCGGCACGACGTGGCCCGGGTCAGGGGCGCCACACACCCAATGTGTTTCACAGATGAGGTGATGCAGCATCAGTTCCCCGAGGGGTTTAAACCCGTAAACATAGAGCAGTATGATGGGACAACTGACCCAGCTATGTGGATGGAAGACTTCCTTCTCCACATTCATATGGCCCGAGGAGATGACCTCCATGCCATTAAATATCTGCCATTAAAACTTAAAGGACCGGCAAGGCACTGATTGAACAGCCTATCCGAAAACTCCATTGGGAGCTGGGAGGAGCTCGAGGATGCATTCCGAGCCAACTTTCAAGGCACCTATGTTCGGCCGCCGGATGCCGACGACCTGAGCCACGTTATCCAACAGCTCGGGGAGTCAGCTCGGCAATTCTGGAATCGGTTCTTGACTAAGAAGAACCAGATCGTCGACTGTCCGGATGCTGAGGCAATTGCCGCATTCAAGCACAGTATTCGGGACGAATGGCTCGCTCGCCAGCTCGGCCAGGATAAGCCGAGAACAATGTTAGCCCTCACCTCCCTAATGACCTGCTTTTGCGCAGGTGAGGACTGTTGGTTAGCTCATAGAAGCAACCATCCCGAAGACCTCGACACTTCAGAGGCCCGGGACGGGAACGGGAAACCCCGGCGCAACAAGAATAATAAGCGCCGGCACACAAACAACGGCAGTGAAGCCGATGATGCGGCAGTAAACGCCGGGTTCAGCGGCTCTACAGCAGGACCGCGGAAGAAACCCTCTAAAGGGAACCGGGACGACCCGACTGCACTGGACAAAATTCTGGATAGGCCCTGCCAGATCCATGGTACCCCGGACAAGCCCGCCAACCATACCAACCGTAACTGTTGGGTAATCAAGCAGGCCGGCAAGCTTACAACCGAGGAACAAGGCAAGGGTCCCCGCAGCGAGGACGACGACGAACCCCGTGGGCCGAACACTGGAGGCCAAAAGCAGTTCCCTCCCGTGGTAAAAACCGTGAACATGATCTACGTCACGCATATACCCAAGAAGGAGCGGAAATGCACACTTCGGGATGTCTACGCCCTAGAGCCGGTGGCCCCGAAGTACAACCCATGGTTGGCTTGCCCGATCACTTTCGACCGTCGAGACCATCCGACCAGTATCCGTCATGGAGGAACGGTGGCTCTGGTGCTCGACCCCATCGTGGATGGATATCACCTCACCAGAGTCCTTATGGACGGAGGCATCAGCCTCAACCTGATTTATTCAGATACAATGAGGAAGATGGGAATCGACCCGTCAAGGATCAAACCCAGTAACACCACCTTTAAAGGTGTAATCCCAGGCGTCGAGGCACGTTGCTCGGGATCCGTGACCTTGGAATTAGTCTTCGGTTCACCCGACAACTTTCGCAGCGAAGATTTAATCTTCGACATTGTTCCTTTCCGCAGTGGTTACCACACACTCCTTGGCCGGACAACGTTCGCCCGCTTTAATGCCGTCCCGCACTACGCATATCTGAAGCTCAAGATGCTAGGACTGAAGGGTGTTATTACCGTCAACGGTAACACCGAGCGTTCGCTCCGAACAGAGGAACACACAATGGCTTTAGCCGCCGAAGTCCAGGCCGCCGAAGAGGCGTCGAAGGCCCAGTCTACCATCAAGGCACTGGACGCACGCAAACGCCCCCGAGCTACGGCCTCGGTCCTGGAGCACTCCCGCGCTCACCCTAAATAGAGATACGCGCCCCACAGCATGGCCTACCCAGCCACGAAATACGTACCTCGGGTGCCCAACTTCGCGCTTAAAATTCCATGGCCAGTTGTGGGGGCAAACGACTCAAGGGCCGAGAGTTTGGTTCGACTGAGCCACGACCAAAGATGTTCTCGAAACACTACTAAATAACAGGCATCATCTAGGGCCTGACCAGCGTCAAGCCGGTACCCCGCGGCAACTTCTCAAAACCCTTTCCCAAGGGCTCGTACGCCGAACATTATTACTTCCACCAAGCATGCAATCGATGACTCCAATAACACGGAAGCTTCATAAAGAGCGAAGGCGCAGACGTGCGGCAGGGCGTAGTAGGGACGTCAAACCACTCATGAAGGCCCTGTGTAAACCTTTCCTCTGATGTGTTTATTTCTTAAAGTATCTATAAAAGTTACTTCGGCAGTTCGGATTGTACGGATATACGTCACGAATTCAAAGGAAATAAAGACCATTTTTCTCCGGTCATACTGCAGTCAATTATGTTGCGTATTCCTTTCCGCTTTCTAGGCCAAAGTAAACTATTATGATACATTCCTTTTTTAGATGTGATCGGCTAATAGACCGGGGGTCGACCATAGATCTTGCCCCAAACATCAATCCGGCACCAATTTCATTACACGTGCTCGGCGTCATGGATATTGCATTATATGAATCAGCTCCGAATTATGTCTTTGGTCAATAGTTGGGTTGCCCGGCTCCTGTGCTTACCCTCTTACGTTCCGCATTGTTCGGCTAGGAGGGTAAAGGGAGAACCACTGCGATTGTGCTTCTAGCTAGCCTGGTTAAGTACCTCAGTGGAGAAAGCCGAAAACTGACTGTCATAATAAGCGAGAACTGGTCAGCGATCCGATGACAAGTGTCAAACTAAAAATCGATAGAGGTTAGTCCGTGTCAAATGAAGGGTTCGCTGTTACAAGAACCAAGTGATAATGGTATCATCCTCGGCACGTCCGGATATCACATATACTGGGGGCTAGTCACTAGCCTCCGCAGTCAAGCTCCTATGGCTAAGTGAAAGCAATAAAGCCGCATAGTCTGATTGCCTTGTTTTCCTTACACACAACCGCCTCCGGGCACCGAGACGTCGGCTAAGGGTTAAGGTGTTCAAGAGAAACACCCCATGCAGTATCTGCAAGGGGGTTGAAGCCGACGACTGGTAATTTTCAGTTCAAAAACGGCCGCACAGGAGTCAAAATAAAAACACAAAGGCATTATATTTACAGCCGACCAGTTGCATTTTAACAGCACAAAAGTTTCAAACTCCTCGGATATAAGGAAAATAAAATTCATTCATAAATTACATCTTTTGAGCACTGGGCCTCTATCGCCCGAGCACCATCCATCACGATGGGAAAGTATTGCTCGGGGCGCCTATGCTCTTTCCCAGGAGGCGGAGGTCCGGTGGCCACCTCAGCTGGCTTGATCTTCGGCCAGTGCACCATGGTCTTGCCGAAGGCCATCCGAGCTCCCTCAATACATACGGAGCGCTTCCAGGCATCAATCCGGGGCGTGGCATCATACAGCTTCTGCACTAAGCCAAAATAGCTGCTCGACAGCGGCTCCGAAGGCCACATCTTGACGCAGAGGTCCTTCATCACCGGTTCCGCCATCCGATGTAGCTCCATCAGCTGCTTCATCTGGTTGTTGAGGAGGGGAGGGTGTTTGGGTGCTTGAAATTGCGCCCAAAACAGCCTCTGCTCGGCACGACCCTCCTGGGTTGCAAAGAACCTAGCCGCATCCGATGCACTCCTCGAGAGGTCTGCAAAGGCGCCTGGGGAACACCACACTCGCGTGAGCAAAGCGAACCTGTTACCACCAAAGACACTTTGCAGTAAGTATGGGTTACCACCCGCAATAAGTTTAACTTGGTGGAGTTCCTCTTGGTAGCCTCGCGTCTCCGTTCGCGCTTCCTTAGCCGCCGATCCCAGTGAGGTTAGCTCGGTGGCCTAATCCTTATTCTTCTGATCAAGGACCTCACATTTTGTGACGGCATCCGTGAGCTCTTGCTGCACTTCAGACACTCTGGCCTCGTGCTTCTGGCTAGCGGTTTTCACCGTAGCCAGTTCGGCGGCTGCCTGTTCGGTCGCAGCCTTCTGCTCCGCGGCCTCCTGCTGAGCTTTCCTCAGCTCGGCCTTGAGGTGCTCGACCTCCGCGGCGGCAACTGCAGAAAAGTCCATCGCACCCAGTTTAGGTTAACTTCTTCAAACCTTACTAAAGCCACTGGAGTAAAACAGTTTAGTTCGGACTTGCCTTGTGCCTCGTCGAACCGCTTATTCAGCAGGCCGAGGTCGTCCTCTGAACTCTTGAGCTTCTGATTCAGCTCGGCCAACTCCTCGGCGTTGGCAGCTGTCGCCAAGGACGATGCCTGCACATTAGACTCAGCACATCAGACTCCCGAGTTATCAATTTTTGATCCTCTGACAGGTTTTTGTCAATCCAGTCAGAGTCTCGGGGGCTAGTGCTCATTCTGCTATCATCTATACATCAATTCTATTCGACCCCCGCCTAAGTTTTTTCAAACTTATCCAGGGCTCGGGGGCTACTGTGTATGAGGTCACATATTCATATAAAAGAATTTTTCTAAGGAAAAGGCATTACATGGCCTACCTTAAAGCCTGTGAGAAGGCCGCTGAAGGCCTCCTTCAGTCCGTTGTCCACGGACCGAAGACTTTGCAACACCGCGCCCATAAGGGCACGGTGCTCTTCGGCGATAGAGGAGCTGGTTAAAGCTTCCTCCATCTCATCCGGCCACCCAGTTGAAACCCGCTCTGGAGCGGGCGGGGGTGGCGGGGGCACCTCGGCTCCTCCTTCTATGGAGACTAGAATGGTTGGCTCCGGGTGCCTTAACGGCTCCAGAGCCACCCTCGGGAAGAGCTCGGATGGTCCGGGCTCCCCCTCTTCGTTCACCAGAAGGGTTCTCCCCTCCTGGTCTTCGGTGGCCGAGGTATGCACCTCGGCCATAACGGTGTCGCCCCCTCCCCCTGTGTGCGGCGCGGGAGGGGTCCTCCTTGACAGAACCTCCTCGACCTCCTCGACGATCGGAGGAGGCGAGGCGCGTGACTTGGTCCCGCTCTCCGCCAGCGCGGCCGGTGGAGAATCCCCCTCCGAGACTCGATCGACAGGGAGGTCGCGCAGCGGTCTGCAATGTTAGAAGCAGAAGCGCGATCAATAGCAGACTTAGTTCGGCTAAAACTGCATAGGTGTATCTTAGGATACGTACCTTTGGGCCAGCGGCTTGATCCTGGGGGCCCTACGAGGAACCTCTTCGGAGGCCTCGGAGTCCTCGGTAGAGGCCGAGCTGTTGTTGGACAGGGCCACTTTGGCCCTGCACGGTCTTTTGGGGACAGGAGGAAGCTGATCCTCCTCGGCGTCCTCGGACACCCCCCCTCTTCCTTGTTCGGGAGGAATCGCTTTCCTCCCCATCCTCGCCCTACTCCTTCTCCTTCTCTAGGGCAGAGGGGGCAGGGGTGTCCTCGGATCTAGTGTCCGGGGGGTCCTCGGGAACGGAGGCCCTCTCTGGCCTCCTTCCTCTTCTCCTTCTTCTCCGGCGCCTCGTACGGCTCCTCGGCCAGCATGGCCGTCAGCAAGGCCGTCCTGAGGCCCTCGGGCAGCGGGGCTGGGTTGTCGATTCGCTCGGCCTTCTTCAGCCAGCTCTGTGGATGGGAGAAAATGGAATTGAGCACTTTGTCAAAAAGGAACAATCCGAATACAAGAGTAAAACTTATCATACCTCGCGAGGGGGGTTTGCGGCATCAAGGCCGATGTCTTCCTCCTCGGTCGGCCAGTCCTTCTACGGCTTGAAGAGCACCTTCCACAACTGAGCGTGGGAAGTGCGGTAGAAGCTGAGCATGGTGGCGGGGTCTTCGGGCTTGTAGACCCACATGGGGGATGCCCGGTCTTGAAAGGGGAGGATGCGGTGGCAAAGCATGATCCCAATCACGTTGGGCAATTCAACCCCCCGCTCTATCATCTTGGATATTCAGCTCTGCAGCAACGCCACCTCCTTGTTTGACCCCCAGTCGAGGCCCTTCTTGGTCCACGAGACCAACCTCATGGGGGGTCCGGATCTGAAGGCGGGGATCGCCCCCCCAATCCGCGTTCCGCGGCTCTGTGATGTAGAACCATTCCTTCTGCCAGATCTTGACGGTTTCGATGAAGGTGCCCTCTGGACACTCAACCCGGGGGAGCTTGCTGACCATCACCCCCCCCCCCGCAGTCCGCCTGCTGGCCATCAACGATCTTCGGCTTGACGTTGAAAATTTTCAGCCACAGACCGAAGTGTGGCCGGACCCGAAGAAAGGCCTCGCAAATGATGATGAAGGCCGAGATGTGCGGAAAAGAGTTCGGGGCAAGATCATGGAAATCCAGTCCATAGAAAAACATCATACCCCTGATGAAGGGGTGGAGGGGAAACCTACCCCCCGGATGAAATGGGGGAGGAACACCACCCTCTCACCCAGCCTCGGCGTGGGGATGACTTGGTCCGCCTCCGGAGCATGGTGAGCGACGTTGGCGGGAAGGTAACCCGCGCTCTTCAGCTCCAGGATGGCGCTCTCGGTGATGATGGAGGCCTCCCACTTACCCTTAGAACCGGAGCCGGCCATGGCCGGATTGAGGAGATGGCTGGAGAGGTTCTTGGAAGGGAGAACAGATCTGGGCGCTAGAGCTCGAGAGATTGGGAGGGCAACGGCGAAGGAGAAAGTGAGAGCGTGCGAAGGAAATGGTGGCCGCTCCCCTTTTATGGGCTGCTGTAAAACCAAGGGTCCTTTTACTGCGCTGCAGGCTTCGTCGTTTCCCCGTATAATCGTGCCATTATGCGCACGTGGGATAGTGCAAATGATTGATCATATCCCTTAAAAACATGGCACGATCTCCATATCGATGGGACGCACCGATGGAGGAACCACCTCGAACCGCGAATCGAGTTTTCATAAACCAACTCGTGGTCGTGGCGGGTCGTGACCCTTCGGCAAAAGTTGTCAGATAGGTCACTGTTCACACCTATGTGACTAGCCTTCGGGGCTAAGTTATCGATACACTTCGGCGACCGAAGCATAGTTCGGGGAGCATACGGCTAGGCAACCCTTGAGAACTTGATTCAGAGGGGACGCAGGCTTGACACAAGTATCACAGAAGGGAAGGAACTGGTCCACAAAGCTGATGGTGTTCGGTATATACCTCGGCTTCGCAGACTAGTTCGGGGGCTACTGAGGGTGTCCCGGACTAGGGGGTACTCGGGCTGCCGGCCTATCTCTTATAGGCCGGACTAATGGGCCGTTCTTGACTCATCGAAGGAAGGCCGGATTGCGGGCGACCCCATGCACCAGAAGGAAACCTCCGAAGACTTGACATATCCTCGAAGAGATGTTTAGTGTAGCCGACATGTTTATCCCCTGATGGCAATCAACCATATGTAACACTAGGTCCCCCTGGTGTCTATATAAACAAGAGGGTTTAGTCCGTAGAGGCAGGAAAACCCATTATCATCATACCCACCTAGGGTTTGGTCCATCCAATCTCGAGATAGATCAACTTTGTAATCATCATACAAACACATCAATACAATCAAGCAGGACGTAGGGTTTTACCTCTTCGAGAGGGCCCGAACCTGCGCAATCGCTGTCTCTACGTTCCTTGTTATCCATTGACTCCAAGATCCACAGCTCGAACCCCCTACCCGAGATCTGCCGGTTTTGGTACCGACACTTGGGGGAGGTTTCTCCAATTACTTAATGCTTTGCCTGATCACCCTCTTAAGAAAAATGAAATACTGGATATCTTTTATAATGGACTAACCGATGCTTCTAGGGACTACCTAGATAGTTGTGCTGGTTCTGTTTTCAGAGAATGAACTATTGGACAGGATGAAGAACTATTGAATAACTAGATAATACCCCGCGCGTTGCGGCGGGAATTGGATGCATTACATTTGGATGATATTTTTTTGCATAGAAGACGAATGTTTGGACGGACAATATGATAATTGAAAATTGGAAAATACATATGGACAAATGTTTGGATGAACAATATGATAATTGAAAATTGGAAAATTGATATGTATAATCAGAAATACTTACTGAAAATTGGAAAATACATATGTATAGCCATAGTTATACGTTGATCATAAAAAGAACATAATATGTGGTTTAATTTGTTTGTTGTTGGGGTCTTCTTCGTTGAGAACTATCTGGGCATGTGGGTTCCTTTCGTAATGTACTCGAAGATGTATTTGGTAGACTTGAATTGATGATCCTCATTTTCTTTTGTGTTGTCTTCACGTGCAATGGTTTCTCTGAAAGCAACACACACCGGTGGTTTTGGAGTAGTGTTCATCTTTTCAATTGCCTCCATGTACTTCTTCTGAGCCTCCCTTGATGAATTAGTTGTTGAGTGGGGCAGAACATTATTTGGTCCATCATATTGTATCCTAGAGAAAGATTCATGTGTTTACTATTATTTGCGGCAAGCATAGGGATGTAGAAAATAACATTGTATGCAGTAGCCGTACCTGTTACCTTCCTGTTGGCTGTCCATTTTTGTGCCGATAGTTAAAAATTTCTGATTCGAAAGATGAAGTTGTGGCGAGTACAATATTATGGGGTAGTCTTATATAGGTGTCTCACAGGGGAAAGAATGTCTAACCGAAAGATGTTTAAATGGTTAATGCAAAAATGAAGTTAGCATTAATGTATTTTAACACATAGTGTAGGTTTGTATTGAGATCCTAATTGCAAAAAAGAACATAAACTGATGCATTCATGAATTTACGTTAATACACACTGTAGGTTTCTATCGAGATAATAAGTGCACCAAAGAACATAAATTGGATCCATTCATGAATATATTTGAACACACACTGTAGGTTTGTATTGAGATCATAAGTGCAACAAAGAACATAAACTGGAACCACTGATAAGTTGGTAGTTGAACAAAATTTGTAAGTTCCTTGGTTACAATAGAAGCTGAGCAAAGTGGTATGAACACAAGTACTATGTTATTTCTGGTTGTAGGCGATGTACATTATTCCTCATTTGTAGCAGAGTGCAAGTTGTCCTGCCTGTATTGGAAAATACAGCGTTGTCAAAAAAAAGTAAATAACACAATATATTACTGATTTTTTAAATCAGAAAATGAAAGTTTATATAGTTAATGTAAAGTACTTACATCATCGAAATGTTCCCTTACTCTGGCTGTTCCCGTTGATGCATTTTTTCTGGAAGTGTATCTACATTCCTGTTGATGGACATTTTTTGGAACTGTAAATATATGTAGGAAGAAACTCGTATTGTTGGCTAAATTTGTATATAGGGTGTGAGAAACACTACATACTCATGCTTGTGCTTTTTCGTAGCACTTTCTTCCGGTTCCCTTGAGCTACATTTAGAAAATTGGTTCGTAATAAAGCATGAATCAAAATAGAAAAAGAACTGGGCAAGAGAATATAAATGTAACCCAAGAACCTCCCTGTACTTCAAATAAGTTATCATTTGGCAAACATACCATGGATGAGACGTAATCCTGAATATATCATATTCCCAGTAGTGAGCAGCACATAGCATGTATAAGTTAGCGTTCACTTGAATGACCACTAATGTTTGTGTAAAGAGACTACAAATAATTGCGATTCAGAACTAATTTTGTGAAATTAACATTTAGTTGGTAAAAGCTTGGTAATCTTCTAGACTTAAAAAAAACAAAATTACTTGTGCTGGAGCAGGCAAAGGATTTTAGAAGACAGAGCTAGGCTTTAGCTTGACAGCTCCATTAGTGTGACATGTAAATGCGAGTTAAATGAAGCCTAACACCAGTTTAGGAAATGTTATGCTTCAGGTATTGTCAAAGGATTTATGTGATTTCTATTACTGTGTACTTTAGTTGTTGTTAATGCTTACTTCTAACTGCTACCAGGAAGTTTGTATGTACCTTATGTAGTTATTAGAGAACCATGGTGCACTAAGGTTTTGTGAGTGTTTCCATACCTGTTAGATTTGTCGGCATCACCGTCAGTAAAATCAATTCTTCTTTTTGCGTCGATCTTGATTTTAATGTACATCATAGATGTAAAGTAAGCTTGATTAGAGGAATACAATAAGATGGAGGTTTATGAAAGATTACATGTAGCAACATATAGAAAAGAGCAAGCATTTGATTTAGTGAACTAAGTGCAGAAGGGAAAAAGACTAACATTGAATTCCATTTGGACTTTCACATAAAAGTATCATTATGATAAGTCATATAATGGAGAAGCAATAAGAGAGATGTTTAAAATCCAAGTTGGCAGTACATTATAATTAGGGGACAATTACACTTTTGCCCTTAGTTGTGCCAACCCGTGGGTTTTGCCCTTACTTTTCGGCTCTGCTCAGTTTTGCCCTTAGATTTGTCTTTGAGGTCGTCTGAATGCCCTTTGACCGTTTGACCAATACTTTGAAAATTCATAACAAATTCATATGAACTCATAAAAATGCAAATAAGATATCAAAATGTTCAAAAAAACATTACCTTTATGTGCATGTCATTTGCATTCAGGAAAAAAGTATTGTTTAAACAACCTGAGGTTATTAATGTTATTAACATTATTAAAAATAAAAAGGTATAAACAATACTTTTTCATGAATAAAAATTATAGGCAAATATAGGTGATGTTTTCTGAACATTCTGATATACTATTTGCATTTTGTGAGTTCATATCAACTTGTTATGAAGTTTCAGAATAATGATTAAAGCCGTTTGGAAATTCATAACAAGGTTATATGAACTCAGAAAAGGGCAAATAAGATATCAGGATGATCAGAAAACATCACCTACATTTGGATGTAATTTTTATTAATGAAAAAAGTATTGTTTATACCTTTTTATTTTTAATAATGTTAATAACATTAATAACATCGGGTAGTTTAAACATTACTTTTTTCCTTAATGCAGATGGCATGCACATAAAGGTAATGTCTTTCTAAATATTTTGATATCTTATTTTCATTTTTATGGTTTCATATGAATTTGTTATGAATTTTCAAAGTTTTGGTCAAACGGTCAAAGGGTACTCAGACGACCTGAGGGACAAATCTAAGGGCAAAACTGAGCAGAGCCAAAAAGTAAGGGCAAAACCCATGGGGTGGTTTTGACTAAGGGCAAAATTGCATTTGTCCCTTATAATTAGACATAGGAGTTTAATAACTATGGAAGTTTATGAAGCATTACCTGTTTTCGCTTTCTTTTATGCTGATAGACATTGGCTTATGAGTTGCAGGAGTATTGTCATTGGTGGTTGTATCCTCGCCTGACTGAAAAAGCTTCACACATTATGTTAGTAACCATGATGTATGAAGGTAATGAATCTGTAAGAAGTTGCTAACCTTTGGAGCATGTAGCACAGGTGTTGATTCAGTATTGTTGACAGAGAAACTTTTTTTCAGGACATAATTTATAGGGTACTTGGCAGACGAATCAGTGTTCATTCCTATGTAGAATAACCTTTCTTTACCAATGGCCTTATCCAGGGTAAGGACATGATCTGTAGCTTCTATCTTCATGCTCATTGAAACATGATCAGCGTGACACTGAACTAAGTCTTCAGCTACTCTAGAGAAAGCAATTGCATCCAAACTTCCTGAGTTATCTGTTAGTGTAAGGGGAAGTTTGTACCTAAAGCATGGTATAGTTGTTAGTGACACGATCAAAATAAAAGTAATTATGTAAGTATTAGATTTTAAGAAGATATATAATACATTGGGCATGGAACTGGAAATTGGCAACCACATGTTGGGGTATCTGTCATGTTGTTATATCCTTTTCCACAACGCTTGCATGCTTTGTAGTACCATTTGACTGACGGTATAATCGACGCTACTTTTGTGATAGTGCTGAAGGTTGCTCCTCCCTTATGACACAAAAAAGGATGAAGTATCAATAATATATTTTATTTTAAATAGCGAGGCAGAAAAAAGTGAACTGTATGAGAAAGTGTTGACCTGGAAAGATGACGCTGGAAGGTTAGATATTTCCTCAATGGTGTATAGTTTGCCTGCTGCTTCAAGTGGAGATAACTGTTTGACCTGAGGGAGATGCTTTTGTAGAGTTGGGCATTTCCATTGATAGCTTCAAATGTTTTTCATATAAAATATTAGTTTGCTGTAGTGCTAAACATAAATTCTGTATGCGCAAGAGTGAGAAAGAGAGAACCTGGTGCGGTACTTTTGAACTTCAGGTATATCAAGGTCAAGATATATTTGTGTCGCAGAACTTGAGGATCCTTGTATCATACCTATAAACTTATGTTGTTAATAGGATGTTTAAATAAATATGTTTATTATTTCTTTGAGCAAGGTTTTTTTTATAAGTTACCTGTAAACCTTTGTAGAGTTGTAGTTATACCAGCAAAAATGGCTATGACAATTCCTTCTTGAGATTTTTTAAGTACTGTTTCTTCATCAAATGATTCTCCATGCTGGCCCCATAGAACTAATTCTTGTGTTTGTTCTCTGGAAAATTAAGGTATACTCATTCTGAGGGGAAGAGGTTACTAAGGTAAAAAATCAAATGACAGGAGTAGCAGTGAAGACATACTCTAGGTTGCGAATTTTGATCTTCTGAAGTTTGTGCTGAGATGTTTGGTTAGCATAGTCATATGGACCAACATCACATATTACTCCTATTACATCTAAAAGGTTCAAGTATGTATAGAAAGCCGTTATGCATTGAAGTATAGTGGTTAAGAGATAGATAAGTCAAGCGCATTCTGTTACCTAGGAGTGGCTTGGAATCAATTGCTTTTTGTGGCAGCTGATCAAATGGGCAAAAGTCGAATGAAAGTGTAGGTATATCTGCACCTCTTGAATGTAGCGGATGGACCTTTGTGTCTTGTTTGAATTGCAGCATATAATTCTGATGGCGATAGACATATGATTTGCTTCTGATATCGATAACTGTAACATTTGAAATAATATAGACAGATCCTTGAGATAGCAACCCACGAAATTATTTTTCAAATTTTTTAGGCACACTGATTTGTGCCATGGATCCCTGCAAAAGTTGAAGTAATCAAGTGAGATATGTAAAGCTAGTAGCATTTGGAATAACAATGTTATTGTGTGAAGTTAAATAGGCAACTATAAAAATGGATGTACATCTTCATCCAAGAGAATGCCATCAATGCTGATCAAAGCATTTCCATATCTGGGATTCGTATTTATAGCATCCCAAAGCCTTATTACCCGTGCAAAGACCTTACAGTTTTGCTGTCCCACTGTAATACTTCTAAGTTTCGTAGTTGACTCCATAGGGGAGATGAATCTGAATGAATAAGAATGTTAGGGAAAAATTGATGGCATGCAGAAAAAATGTATTACATACTTGTGAAATTTCAGGCATAACATAAATTTGAGTGGATAAAATACCTACCTGTTCTAGCTTCTATGTGTATAAATTTGACTGAATACCTCGGCATATACTACATTATGTGTGCAGTGCTCATAAGAAACTGGGCTATTTTCAATCAAAACTCGCAAGCCATCTGGTGATGTAACTCTTGAAAATGCCACATATAATTGACCATGTGAGAAGACATTAGATGGCAAGTAGACACCAACTCGGTTTAGTGTTTACCCCTGACTTTTGTTTATTGACATAGCATATGAAAGGCGAACAGGAAACTGGCGACACCTCAATTTGAAAGGCCACTTAGACTGAGATGACGTAGTGACAATTCGAGGAATATACACTCTTGAACCTATATCCTTCCCTGTTATGATTTCTCCTTCTATGACACGACCAGTTAGTTGTGTAACAATGAGTCTAGTGCCATTATAAAGTCCCCTTGACGGATCAAGATTACGCAGTAGCATTATAGGAACACCAATTTTCAAATGCAGTATATGGTCTGGAAGTCCAGGTATGTCAATGGTGTTTAGCAACTCTGTTGGATATAATGCTTCTAGAGTAGAATGATTAGGACAACTATCATCAATTGAATCTGAACTATAATATGACATTTCACTTGTTGCTAGCCGAGAAATCATTCTTGTATTTATTTTAGAAACGACATCATTCGTAGGTGCAAGAATTGCACGATCACACAAATACGATGTAATGTTAGTTGACTCACAACCTGAGTTGTAGACAAATGATATCAATCCATCTATATTTCTAGAATCTAGGGACAAAAGGAGATATTGGGGGATCTGTATAAATATGCTATTGGGTTCATTTGGAACAGGAACAAAAGGCTCAGTGCCGTTTCCAATTCGTAAAAGCCAGTCAGCAAAATTTCGTAGTTCTTCTCTCCTGGAGATGGAGAGACACCCTGAGGTGAGCCTCATATTTTCATTCAACTGTAGAAGTGTGCACTTGTTCCACATATAAGAGTTAACAATGCAAGATTTCAAAATCTGTTGCTTGGTTGCATTCTTTATCACTGGTAGTGTTTGCCGAAAATCCCCACCAAGAACTATAGTGATACCTCCAAACTGCATGTCTTCGGCATTAGGTCTAGTATCTGACATTATATCTCTGAGAGTGCGGTCCAGTGCTTCAAAACAATATCTATGATTCATTGGTGCTTCATCCCAAACTATAAGAGATGTGTTTTGAATAAGTTCTGCCAGGTGTGTATTTTTCTTAATGGTACACATTGAATTCTCTGAAATTTCCAAAGGAATTTTAAAACGGGAGTGTGGTGTTCAACCTCCCGGGAGCAATAGGGAAGCAATTCCCGAGGATGCTACTGCCAATGCAATTTTCCCTTGACTCCACAAAGAATAAAGTAAAGTAGCCCATAAGAAAGTTTTTCCAGTCCCTCCATATCCATAAACAAAGAATGTTCTACCTTCATTATTTATGGCAGAATTATAGATAGCATGAAATACATCCTTCTGGTTGTTGTTTAGCTTCAGAATATTATCATTCAAAGTGGATGTCATGTTTGGAATGTCATAGGTAAGCTCATCCAGCAAAAGCCTATTTTGTGCAGAAGCATTTCCTATATCATCTGGCAGCGGCAAACTAAAATGTGATAAGCAATATCCGGAATCCTTCAGCAATTTATCCAACTCAATGAGAAGACAGGATGTCACGTACGAATCTAGTGATGAACTGCTCAACTGAGAAGGATGAAGATTCAACTGATGTGCTATATCTTCAGACATCATTGATGCATGCTCCTCAAAAAGCTTGATAGGATTTGTTACATTGCAAAAAAGCAAAAGGGTAACAAAAAGCTGACATAATTGGAATGGTAATGCCCACTGAGCCGCATCTTTTAATGCATTGGACCACTCTTGGTCATCACCTAGGAGACCTAAAGATTCACATGCTGAACGAAATGTAGGATATTCTTGGCCTGATATAGTCCTGATATCAGTGAAGGAGGTTGGACCTTTACGAATGTTCAACAACATTCGCAAATAGAAAGGCTCTCCTTGTGAAGGGTTGACATGTGCCACTCGGCCAAATTTTTTTGAGGACCTCGACGATGATCCCAGTATTTCCCTTGTTGGTGCCATGTCCAATATTCTAGAAATTCTATGTACGTGTATTGTCGAGCTTCAGGGTGTTGCATATTAGCATCTAACCATGCAGTGAGTTTAGTGGTGACATTTTTGGGATCTTCAATAACTTGTTCGAGATTATCATCTTCCGAATAAATTACATTGTTCTCAAGAGGAAGATGAACAGGGAGCCTTTCTACGGAAGGATCTGTATGGTGAATATCATATTGATGCAACCGCCAAGCAGCATCATTTGGTGTGACACAACAACACTCTAAATAATTATCAATTTCATTAACGGTTTCAGTTGATGAGGCTGATGTTGAAGACTTGTCGTGGAGGCCAATTCTAGCACAATCAAATCCTTTTGTTACATACTTGAAAAGATATTTGTGCATACCATCATGGTTAACCTTCTCTACATTTATGTGAGCTTGGTACTTAACCACCAGGTCAACATTGTGAGGAACAATGAACCTATTGTCAATCTCAACATTATTTTTCCTAGCTGTTATTCCATTGTTTGGTCGGGCATATTCTGTGAAACCATTCTCCCATATAGTTGTTTGCTCACAGAACTCCTTTGGGTAAAATTTTGTGCATTTTCCTTCTGACATACATGGTGACGACTGGCCAAGAGGGCCACAAGGGCCATGCACCATAAAAGAAGAAACAACCTCATATCCTATTGGATCTTTTACAGGATCTGGCAACTGAGCAGAAATATAGGAATCTATCTTCTGTGCATCTAAAGGTGCTTCTTTGGCTAACCATATAATTATATGAACATGTGGGAGGCCACGTTTCTGGAATTCAACTGTGTAGATAACTACAGGAATGTAAAATATGTTTAATAACCAACAGAAAACTATGTTGTGGGAAGGGAATATAAGTTTAAGAGAACACTTATTACCTGTGTTTATGGGTCCAAAGAATTGTTTCTTTTTAATATCATCCATTAGAATATTAAGCTTTATTTTGAATACCTGGTTGACAATATCTGGACGGTCAGATGGTTCTTGACCAGGAATGGATGATAAAGCCTCTGTAATTTCAGGCCAAGCAGCATTTGATGTGAATGTGATAAACAGATCTGGGCAACCATATTTTCTACAAATAGCGATGGAGTCTTGGTAGTTTTGGTATAAGTAGCGAGGGCCTCCAGTAAATGAGGAAGGTAATATAATCCTTTGGTCAACAGCAGAACCTGATGTAATACCCTTTGACACAGAATTTGCTAAACAACTGAATGACGATGACCTGTATTTCCATTGAAAGATAGGTTTGCGGTAGAATGCAATACAAAAGGTTTCAACAGAACAATAGCCATCCACTAAGTAAGCCTGTGTTAATCTTTTGCATCGTAATGGAGTGTTGAAGTCATTTGGCCTATCATGTAACCTATATGCATAATATTCTAGCATTGTGACTTTTTGGCGTTGATTTGATGCATTTGACACTGGAAGGCAGATAAGCTCATCATGATAACCATCCTCACCATATGGAAATAAAAGAGGATATTGCATGGACATAAACTTGCAGTGTTTTTCATTGATCTGTTGTAACCGTGATGAATGATCTTCTATTATAATGTCTCGTCCAACATCAGAAGACCCTAAATCTCCAACCACTAATCCAACAACCTTGGATGCGACTGGAGCACTATAGATATCTCCATGGGCATCAGGTTTGCCATATATTCTGATGTATAAATGGTCAGAATCATTGCCATGTAATCTTTGACTTGCTGTCCTAAATAGTTTCACAATGGGATTATGTGTGTTCAACATTGTTATGAGGGACTGAACAATGCCTTCATTAGCTTGGAACAAAGTGCGTGTAGATGAAGCAATGCGCGAAGATGAACCGGTGCGCGAATATGAGGCAACATTTATTCTGTTTGAAACCTCACACTTTGTATCAAATATGTATAATTGTGCATATTCTGGTCTTTGTCCTCTAGATGGCCTCAATGAACTAACACGGTGGCAGACTTGGCCACTGATCTTGAAAATGTATGGGCCCCGACCGTCATTTATGGACTCATCAATTTTAGCTGCCATTGAAGTCATCGCAAACATGGTATTGTACTGACGAATATGATGAAAGAAGTGACTTGAGAGTGCACTATTCTGTGAAGTGAGTAAATCCAATAGAGGTTGAGAAGGAGGATCATATGGTTGGAGGGAAACTTTTCCTGCTTTGCAGCACAAATTATATGTTGGATTTGGAGTATGCCTTTCTCTGCGTACACGCTCGTCATACCAAAAGAGAGCACCACAATGTTGGCAAGAACACTGGGGGGCCTCCAAGAGTTAAGGGTTCAAATATAGTTCCTGAAAGATGAGGCAGAAAGAGAGGGTTTTTTGTAAACGTAAATGATTACTGAACTTGGACACATGAACAGGGATTAATTTAGGCAAAAGCTTACGTTTATGGGCAAATATCTGATTATGTGTGTGTGACATAAGATGTGGCCGATGCTTCATTTCCTCGGCTCCTGCTTCTAGTGATTACATCCAAACGCCTACGACGGTTCTCGGTGGCAACATGTGAGTTTGATTGAGGAGCGGAATCAGGTATTGATGGACGGCGTGCCCGTCCACGTCCACGACCACGTCCACGTGGAACTCCTCATGTATGACCAACCCCATGCCCACCTGGATAACGCGAAGAACTTTTTGCGCTATCCATGTTGGCAACCCTAACAAACCCACGGGACCGGAATAGTTAATGCGGGGCAAAATGGAAGACACTTTTGTTTAATTGTTCCACATGAGAATTGAAATGTAAGGGTACATATTGAATCAAGCAAAACTTAATTCAGATTTGGATGAAGCAAACTAAAATCCATAATAGGCAAGGAATTAAAATGCAAGGCTATGCATTGAATCAAGTAAAATAAAATGTACATATTAATGAAAATCCAGAATAAGGAAAGGCACAAAATTTCAGGAGTAGCACTGGATGGGAACATTGTATAACAGTAGGAGCTGTAAACGTGAGGCGTGTGGGCATGCAGCAAGGGAAGAATAACCAAGATGACCGAAGTGAGCAGCACCTGAAAAGTCCAAATTTGTCACTCAATCAGCAATATGCCAAGAGGGAATGGCATGGAGAGAGGAGAGAGTTACTCACCAGCGGAAGCAGCATGAACACCCTATGGCAGACGTCCACCCATGCTGGAAGATGATGTGAAAAGGATGAGCTGAGGTGGGGCAGACTTTAAAGGGGATTTCTTTAGTTTCTTCTGCAGATCATGGGGAGAGGAAGTGGAGCATCAATCATCAATTTCTTCAGTTTCTTCTACAGATCGTGGGGAGAGGAAGTGGAGCATCAACCATCAATTACCTGCAGCAGAATGGTTTTTCTTACTTTTAGTGTGGGCCATTTGGAGCATTGGGCTGCAAATGATTTAAATCAATGGGTTGTGTAGGTTGGCGTCAGCAAAGGAAAAAAACAGTAGGATGGTACTTTCATCTGCAGATGCATTGACCCAACGATTGAAGGTAAGGTACTGCGAGCTTCTTCTTCCGAGCTAACTCCACTGGAATGGAGGTTGGCCATGGCGGGGAAGGCGAGCTCCCGTCAGGCCATGGCCATGGCGGCAGCAGGAGGGACCGGTGAGGTTGGCCATGGCGGGGAAGGCGAGCTCCCGTCAGGCCATGGCCATGGTGGCGGCAGGAGGCGGGGGGAGGGACCGGTGGTAGACGGGCGAGGTACTCCTTCCCGAGCCATCGGACAGGTGCTGCTCAGGGATGCTCCTGTCAGGCCATGGCCATGGTGGCGACGAGGAGGTGGGGGGAGGAGGTGGCGACGGTGATGGTCGCATCGACTGGGGCGGGCGATTGGATGGCCGCGTTCGGAGCGCCGATCCGAAGCGGAGGAAGGGGATGAGAAGGTGGCTCCGCCGTGAGGAGGATCCGGGGCAGAGGAAGGGGATGAGGAGGTGGCTCTGACCAGCGGCAAGGGAGGCTGGCGGCGGCAGGAAGTCACGAGGGGACCAGGGGCGTGGGGCGTGGCCGCGTGGGGAATTTTGTTTTTTCCTGAAAATGACCTCGGGAGGTGGGCTGCGTGGGACTTCTTAGGTGTGACGTGGCTGCGTGTGATTGGATGCTGACGTGTCTATGTTGCATGTTGAGATAAATCAAGTAGTGGGGGTGAACTTCTTAAGTATATATGTTGAGAAATGCCGATGATTGGACACTTCCTGAACAACCACCTAAGCCAACTCCAAAGAAGATAGGTATTCTATTCCTCAGTCCAGAAGATATGCAAGAAGCTAAGAAGTCTATGAAAGAAAAAGGTATTAAAGCTAAAGATGTTAAGAATTTACCACCTATTGAAGAAATACATGGGCTCGACACCCCGACACAGGTAGTAGAGGTAAATTCTCTTACTAGATTTGATGAAGGTGATATTCCTTATAATAAATCTGCTAGCCAATGCCTGTATGAATTTGATAACTACATCATTAAGTAGGACCACTTTAATATGTATGTTAGCAATCAATTGAAACGAAATGCTTTCATGATAGATCGTTTGAGTGATTTGATGTTTAGAACTGCTAATGATGTTAAAGGCTTAAGTAAACATGCTTCTATGGTTCATACTCAGCTAGAACAAATTGGTAAGTCCCAAAATGATTTGCTTGATGAGATAAATAATAAAATGAATGATCGTGTTGTTAGAGTTGTTACTAGAGGAGGTAGAATGACTCAGGAGCCTCTGTATCCTGAAGGTCATCCTAAAAGAATTGAGCAAGATTCTTAAAGAATTAATACTGATGCACCTAGTTCATCTAAGAAGAAAAAGAAAAAGAAAAATGATAAAACTTTGCCCGCTTCTAGTGAACCTGTGATAGAAAAACCTTCTGAGAATCCTAATGATATTTCTATTTCTAATGCCGAGACACAATCTGGTAATGAACATCCACTTAATGATAATGATAATGATGTTCATGATGATGCTCAACCAGATAATGATGTACAAATAGAACCTGCTGTTGATCTTGATAACCCACCTCCTAAGAATAAAATATATGATAAAAGTGATTTCATTGCTAGAAAACATGGAAAAGAAAGAGAACCATGGGTTCGAAAACCCATGCCTTTTCCTACTAAACCATCTAGAAATAAGGATGAGGAAGACTTTGAGCGCTTTGTTGAGATGCTTAGACCTGTCTTTTTGTGCACTCGCTTGACTGATACTTTGAAAATACCTCCTTATGCTAAATATATGAAAGATATTGTAACTAATAAAAGAAAGATACCCGAAGCTGAAATTTCCATCATGCTCGCAAATTATTCTTTTAAGGGTGGAGTGCCTAAGAAGTTAGGAGATCCAGGAATACCTACTATACCATGCTCCATTAAAAGAAGTTATGTTAAAACCGCTTTATGTGATTTAGGAGCCGGTGTTAGTGTTATGCCTTTCTCTTTATATAAAAGACTTGATTTGAATAAGCTCACACCTACTGAAATATCTTTGCAAATGGCTGATAAATCGACTGCTATACCTATTGGAATTTGCGAGGATGTACCCGTTGTTATTGCGAATGTTACTATCTTAACAGACTTTGTTATTCTTGATATGCCTGAGGACGACAACATGTCGATTATCCTTGGTAGACCTTTTTTGAATACTGCAGGGGCTGTTATTGATTGCAACAAAAGCAAGGTTACTTTTCATGTCAATGGTAATGAGCATACGGTATATTTTTCGAGGAAACAAACTTCAGTGAATGGTATCAACATTATTGAAAAAACTGCGAAGATCACTATTGGAGGTTTCGAATTTCCTCTTCCTTCAGTCAAAAAGAAATATGAAACTCTCATTGTTGGGGAGATACATATCCCCGTTGAGGTAACTTAGTGTTATACGAAGATTCTTCGGTTTCATGCCATTCGGAAATAGTTTGTTAATAAGACTTGATCAACCCTATTAATGGATTCTTTTTGAGGGGCATGTGGCCGATAAATTTAGTAACACAACCTACTGCACCTATCTTTTGCTCTCTGTTATTTAAAGTTAATAAAGTGGAAATGCCATGATTATCTTGTTTTCTGAATTTTCCGTGCAATAAAAAATGTCCCAAAAATAAAAGTTCTCAGAATGCCCTGAAAATTTAGTATGCTTTTTTCCTGAATATTTAAGAATTTTTGGCACTGAACACACCTCAGGGGGGTGCACCTGTGAGCCACAAGCTCACAGGGCGCGCCTACCCCCCTGGGCGTGCCTGGTGGGCTTGTGGGTCCCACAGGGACCCCTCACTCATTCCAGCCGCCCACTACCTTCTTCCACCTCCAGAAAAAATCACCATTGCCTTCAAACCCGTGTTCTTGCTCATTTGCCTGCAAATTTCGATCTCCTCTCTCGGAACTCCGTTTCCAAAACTGTTTTGGGGGATTACTCCTCGGTATGTGACTCCTCCAATGGTCCAATTAGTTTTTGTTCTAGTGCTTTATACTTTGCATATTTTGCTGTTGTTGGTGACCATGTATATGAGCTTGCACGTTGAATTTGTATGGTCCAAAGTAGTTTTGATGCATGATAAAGCCTCTAGACACTTGTGGGAGTAGTTGCTATCAATTTTGTTGAGTTTTGTTCACCTTTATTTTGAGCCACTAAAAATTTCAGAAATTTTCAGTGGGAGAAAATGTTTAGGAAGATGTTCCATGGTGGTTCTTCGAGCAAGAGTGCTCCAAGGCTCGCAATACGTGAGCCGGACCTCGAACCGCCGCGGGAAGCTTCGGTGCAACCATGCGAATGGCTGTCTGATTCCTTCATGATTCGAGCCAGCATCAAGGAAGAGTTTGATATGTATGTACGCAATGCCGAGCTCACGGAATTCTTAACAGATAAGTGCCCACGGTACCATGACCTTACTGATTCCTTCATACAGAAATTCAAGTATGTATCTCACCGCACCTCTCATGATGTCATCTTCAATTTATATGAAAAGCCTTTTCACATGTCCGTTGAGGAATTTAGTGATGCTTGTAGAATTCCATCTTGGGGGACATGCACTGAACCTCGTAAAGCAGATTGCAATGAATTTCTCATGAATATTACTAGGGGTGAGACTAGAGGCATAACGCAAGCTGCTATGGGGAGCATTCACTTTCCTGCTATACATTATTTTGCCCTATTCATTGGTAGATGCATCAATGGTAAACATGACCCTAGTCATTTATACGCTCCTGATTTGAGCATTCTTAAGAGTGCAGTATTAAGAGATAGAAATTTTAATATGGTTGCCATCATTGCACGTCGCTTGCACAATAATGCCCTAGTTGGTGATCTTTTTAGTGGAATTTATACCACTCGCTTAGCTGCTCATCTTAATGTGCCCATACAAGAAAATGACACCTTATTGCCACCCAGTTACTTAGATTATGAAGCCATGGAACGTCATCAGTTCCTTGAAAGGAATGACCCACCGCTTCGTTACAGGCTAATCTTTAATAGGCGTCGTGTTATCCATATTACTTTGCCTGCTCCTGCCTTCTTTAACTTCCAGGAAAAACAAAGATACTTTATACGTGAGGAGGAGGCTGAGGAGTACGAGAGGGTGGCGGAGACCGCTCGGCGTAACGAGGAAGCTCGTCAAGCTGTGGCAGCTCCACTCCAGTACAACCCGAACTTCTACCATGGGTATTATCCAGGCCAGGAGTGGCCGTAGACCAACTTAGGCCAAAAGCCTAAGCTTGGGGGAGTACGTATTTCTCACCGACATTACATTTATGTACCACACATTCATTCCAGTTGTCGGTGTTCATCCTCTTTCATTATATATCCATGTTAGTTTTATTTCCGTTTTCTTCTTGCGTGTTTGATAAACTTCAAAAATCCAAAAATATTTCTCGCTTCTCTTCGGTTTTTCTTTCTCTTTAGTTAGTTAGTAATATTAAAAGAAAACCCAAAAAGATTTCTCGTTTCTTCTTTTCTTGTTTGTTGGGAGTTCTCCCGTGTAAATAGTTTTTCTCGCTTTTCGTTTTTCTTCTTTAATTTGCTTTCTTCAGAAAAACTGAAAACTCCAAAAATATTTTAGTGTGTTTCTCTGAATTTCTTTTCTTTTCGTTGAGTAGTCGTAAGGAGAAGACCATGATGAAAATGTTGAGTGGCTCTCATGTGCTTTATTATTGATCTAACAAAGAGCCACCATTACCTTGTCTTCTCCTTTCAATAAATGTTTGCAGATTCCAGCTTAGTCCAAGGCACACTTGCACTATTATTATTATCACATCATTCGGTCGTGCAAGTGAAAGGCAATAATGATGATATTTGATGAAGTGATTGTGGTGAAGAAAAGCCGGTATGAATTCTTCTTGTTTTTCTATTTTTGTAAATTTGTTTAGCTCGGTCGATCTTGATTCAACATATTATGAGTAAACATATTTGTGATGACAATTAGAGATTATAGTTGCTCATGCCATGCTTAAATAGGTAGGAGTGGATAATGATTTATTTTGAGTGTCAACATGCATTAAAATGGTTGTGATGTGGTACGTTAGTATGGTATCCTCCTCTGAACAATTCAAGTGGCTTGACTTGGCACATGTTCATACATGTAGTTGATTCAAAACCAACATAGCCTCCACGATATTTATGTTCATGGTGTTTATATCCCACTCATGCTCGTATTCAGTGTTAATTATTCTCAATGCATGATTATGACCATTTTCGCTCTCTAGTTGGTTGCTTCTCAATCTATTTGCTAGCCTTCGCCTGTACTAAGTGGGAATACTGCTTGTGCATCCAAAATCCTTAAAACCGAAGTTGTTCCAGATGAGTCCACTATATCTACCTATATGCGGTATTACTCTGCCGTTCCAAGTAAATTTGCATGTGCCACCTCTAAGCATTCAAATAAACATCTGTTTTGTGTGCCCGTACTGCTCATGAAGCGACAGGGGGCAGTCAGTATCTTCTATGCTAAGCGGGTTATTTTCTCAAGATGAGTGTTTATTCACTTGTCATTGCACGAGAGAGGCTGGTAATTGGGATGCCCAGTCCTATAATCAAAATAAAGAAAAATATAATAAAACAAACTCCCCCAGAAATTTGATCGTTTGGAGGGCACCCGTGAATTCGGCTAGCCATGGCTTGTGTTTGTATGGTGGAGGGGGAGTAAACTTTACCTTTCCGCTTGGGATCCGCCGATAATGTGTTTAGCATGGAAGATATTGAAAATCGTCGGTCGTGACGTTGACAGGAAAAGCATACCTCTCAAAATTGTTTTCATCTCTGATTTAAGCTTCGAGCTCTGGCACCTCTGCAAATCCATGCTTCCCTCTGCGAAGGGCCTATCTATTTACTTTTATGTTATTTTACTTTTATTATTGAGTCATCACCTTCTCATTCAAGCACCAGTTGGAGAGCACTATTGTCATTTTTATGCATTGAGTATAGTTAATGTTGGGTGTGACATGACTGGATCTTTCCTACTATGAATTACAATATCTAGTCGTTTCTTGAACTTCAGAGGTGCTATGCATTTATGTTTTGCGATCTCAGAAAGGGCTAGCGAGATACCATGTTATCACATTACATCATGATTGTTTTGACAAATCGTTGACATCCGAGATATCTTATTATTGCTCGCTAGCTAGTTATGTTATTGACATGAGTAAATGTGAGACCTAAGTGGTATCATTCATATGGTTAGTTCATAATCTTTGCTGAAAACTTGAGCACTAGCTAAGCATATATACAACAACAAGAACAAAAAGAGTTTGTAAAAGTTTTTCTTTATCACTTTCAGTTTGTCAACTGAATTGCTTGAGGACAAGCAATGAGTTAAGCTTGGGGGAGTTGATACGTCCCAAATGTATCTACTTTTCCAAACACTTTTGATCTTGTTTTGGACTCTAATTTGCATGATTTGAATGGAACTAACCTGGACTGACGCTGTTTTCAGCAGAATTGCCATGGTGTTATTTTTGTGCAGAAATAAAAGTTCTCGGATTGACCTGAAAATTTACGGAGATATTTTCAGAATATATAAAAAATATTGGCGAAGAGAACTGCTGGAGGGGGGCCACCCAGGAGCGACAAGCTCAGGTGGCGCGACCACCCCCCTAGGGCGCGCCCCCAGGCTTGTGGGCCCCTGGAAACTCCGGCAACCCTAATTCCAACCCCATATATACCTATTCGTGGAGAAAAAATCATGGAGAAAGAATCATCGCATTTTACGATATGGAGCCGCCGCCACCTCCTGTTCTTCATCGGGAGGGCTGATCTGGAGTCTGTTCGGGGCTCCGAAGTGGGGGATTCGACATCGTCGTCATCATCAACCATCCTCCATCACCAATTTCATGATGCTCACCACCGGGTGTGAGTAATTCGTTCGTAGGCTTGCTAGACGATGATGGGTTGGATGAGATTTGTCATGGAATCGAGTCAATTTGTTAGGGCTTGACCCCTAGTATCCACTATGTTCTGAGATTGATGTTGCTATGACTTTGCTATGCTTAATGCTTGTCACTAGGGCCCGAGTGCCATGATTTCAGATCTGAACCCTTTATGTTTTCATGAATATATTTGAGTTCTTGATCCTATGCGCTTGTCATATGCACTTGTTATTGTTCTGATCCGTAGACCCCATAGTGACAATTGTTTGGGATACTCTCCGGGGATGACTGTAATTTGAGGAGTTCATGTATTCACCATGTGTTAATGCTTTGTTCTGGTTCTCTATTAAAAGGAGTCCTTAATATCCCTTAGTTTCCTTATGGACCCCACTTCAACGGGAGGGTAGGACAAAAGATGTCATGCAAGTTCTTACTATAAGCACGTATGTCTATATACGGAATGCATGCCTACATTACATTGATGAATTGGAGCTATTGTGTATCGCTCTAGGTTGTGACTGTTATATGATGAATGTCATCCTACACAATTATCCATCACTGATCCAATGCCTACGCTTTTCTCATATTGGTTTTTGCTAAGTTACTCTGTTGCTGCTGCTGTTACAATCACTACAAAACTACTACTGTTACCGTCTTTGTTACTATTGCTACTGTTACTACTGCTATCAAAACTATCATACTACTGTGGTACTAAACACTTTGCTGCAGATATTTAGTTCTCCCGGTGTGGTTGAATTGACAACTCAACTGCTAATACTCGCAAATATTCTTTGGCTTCCCTTGTGTCGAATCAATAAATTTGGGTGAAATACTACCCTCGAAGACTGTCGCGATCCCCTGTACTTGTGGGTTATCATGGGCCCTGCCCCTGGCTAATTTTAGTATAGGGTTTAAATTAGTGCTAATCATCTCTGTTAACTAATGAGTCACTGACCAGTGGGCCCCACTGGTCAGATATGACCAGGAACGGTCCAGTTGACCTGCTGATGCAATGCTGATGTCATAATTAATTTCTGGCTTTTTTATATCAGAAATGATTTATAAATTCCAGGAATTTGTCTAAACTTAGAAAAATCATAGAAAATCAACCGTAGCTCAGATTGAAATAATTTATATATGAAAAATTATCAGAAAAATTCAAGGAATCCATCTGTAACATTTTAATGCATGACAAAGCAAGTTATACCTGCTGATCATGTCAAATCAATTAAATGGTATTTGGAATACCCTATATGGATGATGATTTTGAACCTATGGTTCAAACGAACTCCATCTAACTTGTTGATAGTTGCATTAGCTCATTCAACACTCATCTTGCCATATCATGATCATGCATCATATTGCTACATTTGATGTGTATTGATTGCCTCTCTGGTACTGTTCTTCTCGATAGGTTCCGCTCCTGAGAGTGGCACCGAGTACCTTTCTGAGGAACAGTGCCCCCTGCTGATCTTCCAGGCAAGCAATCCCCCTTGATCATTCTGATACAACCCTACTCTCTTGCTCCTGCTTTCTTTTATTGCATTAGGACAACAACGATTCAACTGTTACTTGTTGCGGTAGCTGAACCCATTCCTCTGCATGACCTGTCATTGTCACAGTAAATAGCTAAACCTTCCTAGCATGATTGGGAGTTGCTTGAGCCATGTTGTGACTTTATCCATGCCATGCTTGCTATTGCTTAGAGTTGTGTGATACGTCTCCAACGTATCTATAATTTTTTATTGTTCCATGCTATTATAGTATCAATCTTGGATGTTTATTATGCAATTATATATCATTTTTGGGACTAACCTATTAACCTAGTGCCCAGTGCCATTTGTTGTTTTTTGCTTGTTTTTGGCTTTTTAGAAAATCAATATCAAACAGAGTCCAAAAGGAGAAAAAACTTTGGATTAATTTTTTCTGGACCAGAAGGGACCCTAGAAGGTTCGGGAGAAGACCAGAAGAGCCATGAGGGAGCGACAAGCTCGGGAGGCGCGCCCAGGGGGGTAGGCGCGCCCCCCAGGCTTGTGGGCCCCTCGTGGCACCTCTTGACCTAATTCCAAGCCTATAAATTCTCAAATATTCCCCATATACCAGAGAGCCACCTCGAATAACGTTTCTGCCGCTGCAAGCTTCTGTTCGTCCACGATCCCATCTGGAGGCCTTTTTCGGCGATCTGTCGGAGGGGGAATCAATCACGGAGGGCTTCGACATCAACCTTGATGCCCTTCCGATGATGTGTGAGTAGTTTACCATAGACCTACGGGTCCATAGCTAGTAGCTAGATGGCTTCTTCTCTCTCTTTGATATCCAATACAATGTTCTCCTCGATCTCCTTGGAGTTCTATTCGATGCAATCTTCTTTTGCGGTGTGTTTGTTGGGATCCGATGAATTGTGGGTTTATGATCAGATTATTCATGAGAAATATTTGAGTCTTTTCTAAACTTATTTATGCATGATTGTCATAGCTTTGTATTTCTCTCCGATCTATCCGTTTGGTTTGGCCAACTAGATTGATTTATCTTGCAATGGGAGAGGTGCTTTGTGATGGGTTCAATCTTGCGGTGCTCTATCCCAGTGACAGAAAGGGATAAGACACATATTTGTATTGTTGCTATTAAGGATAAAACGATGGGGTCTATTCATATTGATTGAGTTTACTTTGTCTACATCATGTCATCTTGCTTAAGGCGTTACTCCATTTTTATTAACTTAATACCCTAGATGCATGCTGGATAGCGGTCGATGGGTGGAATAATAGTAGTAGATGCAGGCAGGAGTCGGTCTACTTGTCTCGGACGTGATGCCTATATACATGATCATTGCCATGAATCCGTCATAACTATGCGCTTTTCTATCAATTGCCCAACAATAATTTGTTTACCCACCGTATGCTATGTGTTCGAGAGAGAAGCCTCTAGTGAAAACTATGGCCCCCGGGTCATTTATCTATCATATATAAAATCCAAAAATACCTTGCTGCAATTTTATTTTCTTTATTTTGTTTTGCAATTTATTTATCTATCTATCACTATCATAATTAATCCTTGCAAGTAACCTCCAAGGGGATTGACAACCCTCTTGTTTGCGTTGGGTGCAAGTATTTGCTTTTGTGTGTGTAGGTGCTGCTAACGAGGTTCTGTGTGGTTCTCCTACTGGACTGATAACCTTGGTTCTTAACTGAGGGAAATACTTATCTCTACTATACTGCATCATCCTCTCCTCTTCGGGGAAATCCCAACGCAGATCACAAGTAGCATTGTGTCAGGTCTGATTCATCTCGGATGAATTGGAATGGTGGTGATCATGTCCTACTGTTGAGAGTTAAGTGTGTGAACACGATTTGGTAAAGGTAGCGATGGGAGGCCATGTAGGAGTACATGGTGGGTTGTCTCATTGGGACCGTCCTTAAGAATTGAGTTCTGTGTATGTTATCCAAGAACAGTTACTACCACACATTGGGCTCCGGGTACTCCAAGCTCTCTCGACTTATTAACCGCCTTGATCTTTGTCCAGGAGTTGCAACTAGTTTCTGGTGTTTGTAGGATGTGCTATTGGCCATACCAAGTGTAGTACTACCCGACGGGGTGGACTTGGGACGGCTAGGCACGTGGCACGGTGTACCAAGCATAGTTCCATCCGTCATGGTGGACTTGGGAACCCTGCTCACATCGTTTGTGGCCGTGATAGAAACGTCGGCCGGACTTCCTTTGCGGATACAACCTCAAATAGGCAATAAACTTGGACTAGAGTGTTGCGTGGTTAGTCAGGTTGTGGCCGACTAAAAAAGACACATCTGTGACATTATGGCCCGAACGAAAACTTTTTCTGTCATGGTTGTGACACTTCTATGACAATAATTGTGACAAAAACACGTATCATCATAGATGTGGTGGGCTCCTACTTCTATGACAAAAAATTATGACAGAAAATGGGCTTTTCGTCCTGGGCGGGCCGGAGACGCACTCACATGACATTCTTTGGGCCGTCCATGACGTAAAAAATCGTGGAGGAAGTGAGGGCGAGGAAATTTTCGGGGAGTTCCCGGTTACGGTGGGTGGTCGGGGCCGAGCGATGCAGTGTGGTTTGCGCGTTTCTCTCTCGTACGCGCGTGTGTGTGCGAGGCATTCGCTAACTGAACCCGAGCGAGGCGTTCGCTTACTAAACCCGAGCAATCGATCGATCCCTCGCACTACTACACGTACAGAACCCGAGCGATCGATCCCACTGCGTACTGAAGCCGAGCGATCCCTTTGCTGCTAACTGAACCCGAGCAATCCCTTCGCTACTAACCAAACCCGAGTGACCCCTTCGCTGCTAACTGAACCCGATCGATCCTTTTCGCTGCTTACTAAAGCCAATCGAGCCCCCGTGTGAGACGTAGCCAGCCGGTGTTGGGTTGCCTCTCGATGAACAGTGCCCGTTGCTGCCGCGCGCGCGATACACATAGACACAAGTCGAGACACATCGATCAAGCTGATTGGTTGGCTGTGGATGAACAGTTCATGTTGCTGCCGCCCGCTCGTACGCCCCACCCCAGCCGGTGGGTTGGCTGTGGATGAACAGTACCCTGGCCATGTGAAGGTGGTTAGCGCTTGGATGAACATGACCCCGAGGAGGCCGCCACACCCCAGCCGGTTGGGGGTGGATGAACAGGACCCCGTGGAGGCTGGATGAACAGTAGCTGGTGGAGGCTGGAGGAAGTCGACGGTGGATGAACAGTAGCTGGTGGAGGCTATGGAGGGAGGTCGACCGTGGATGAACAGTAGCCCGTGGAGTCCCGTTTTGCGGTACGCCACACCCTTCCCGATGAACAGGACCCCCGTTTCGACCGTAGGCAGTTGGGGAGAAGTCCGTTTCCTCTGTTTTGCGGTACGCCAGAGCCCTCCCGATCAACAGGACCCCGTTTCGACCGTAGGCGCTCGAACAGAAGTCCGTTTCCTCCGTTTTGCGTACGCCAGACCCCCAGCCGATGAATAGGACCCCGTTTTGACCGTAGGCGGTCGAACAGAAGGGCGTTTCCTTCGTTTTGCGGTACGCCAGACCCCGAGTCGATGAACAGGACCCCGTTACGGCTGTTCCGTCCAAGCCGGTTGGCTACCGATGAACAGGACGCGTTCCGACCCAGTCGCTTGGCTCCCGATGAACACAGCGATGTTTCCTCCGTTCTGACCCAGCCGGTTGGCTGATGATGAACAGGAGGCCATTGCTGCCATCCATTGCCTGTCTCCATGTACATGAGCCCTGGTGTCGGTGTAAAAACTGGCAGACCTCGGGGTAGGGGGTCCCGAGCTGTGGATCTCGGATCGATGGTAACAGAGACAATAGAGACGATGTTTACCCAGGTTCGGGCCCTCTTGATGGAGGGAAAACCCTATGTCCTGCTTCTTTTATATTGGTAGAGATGTATCGAGTACATAATTGATCTACCTCGAGATCGTAATGTGTCTAACTTCTATGGCTAGGTGAGCAATGTTGCGTTGATGTCCCCTCTACGGGCTAAACCCTATGGCTTATATACACGCCAGGGAGGGTACCTAGGGTTACAATGTTGGTATCTAGGAGTAAGGCGGCTGGACAAATCTTGAAGTGTACTACAAGTCTTCGGTAGAGACAGCGCCGATCACGTCTCCCACATATAGCCTCCGGAGTCCATCTTGGTCACGCACGGGGGTTCCTCGGCCCAATCGAGGAGACGGGTCGGACCGGTTAGCACCCCCTAATCCAGGACACCGTCAGTAGCCCCCGAACTGTTCTTCTACGCCGAGGACGATGGTCGACATATATTACTTCGAATCCGGAGTCTTTGGCTTGACAAACGAGTTCCACTTTGCATTTCGGATTCTCTTAACAGAACACCGACATCCGTGGTCCAACGGAGCTGGTATCCTGCCCGAGGGGTGTAGATACCTTAGCCTGTAAGGCTGGTCGTACAGGTATGAACAATCCAATCCTGCCTGACAACTTTATCGAAGAGGCTCGCCCCATGATGGGTCGAGCAGTTACTGCCTCAACCTCAAATCACGGTTCGAGGAAGCCCGTTTACCGGCACGTCCTTTCGAAACAGAGATCGTGCCCGCTTTCTTAGGGATATTATCAAGATTTTGTTTCCCCCCGATAAATCTCAACGGCATTTTTGATAGCGGCTGCGAATTTATCGGCACAGCAGGGGGACTCTTGGCCTTTCACAGGCCTATAAGAATCAAAGGGGGAACAGCGCAACGACGTACGCTTCCATTTCTTCCCTACTGCTACGTCGTCCTGCTCCAGCGCCCAGATCCAACTAGCACGCTTGTATTTTTTGCGAGCTCAGCTTCTCAACCAGCCATGGCCGACACCCTCAAGGGGCACTGGGGCGGCTCCATGGTGATAGCGGCGACTATCGCCGAGCTGCGCGACGCGGGGTATCTAGCCCCCACCATCGCTGCCCGCGCTCCAGAGGCCAACCAGCTGGTGCCCGCTCCCAACGCCGGGGAACGGGTGGTCTTCGTCCCCCACCTCATCCGAGGCCTGGGGTTCCCGCTGCACCCCTTTGTGCGCGGGGTAATGTACAACTATGGGTTAGATTTCCACCATCTGGCCCCTAACTCCGTTCTCCACCTCGCAGCTTTCATAACGGTTTGCGAGGCCTTTCTCCGCTGTGAGCCACACTTCGGCCTGTGGCTGAAACTCTTCGGGATCAAACCGAAGTCAAGTGGCTCAGACCTCATGGAGTGCGGAGGGGCCATGATCAGCAAGAACCAGGGGGCCACCTGGTTCAAGGGCACCTTCATCAAAATGGTGAAGGAGTGGCAGAGGGAATGGTTCTACATCACCGAGCCCCTCGCTGTTGGTCAAACCAAGGTCCCGGCCTTCTCAGCCGGGCCTCCCAGGAAGCTCAAATCCTGGAAGGAGAAGGGCATTGCTTGAGGAAATCCAGAAGAGGCGGAGACCCTGGTCGACAGGATCCTGTGGTGGTCCACGGCGGGGAAAGTCGAGCTGGCTGACGTCATCAACGTCATGCTCAACCGCCGGATACTGCCTCTCCAACTTCGGGCTACCCTGATGTGGGCACAAAATCCCGAGGACATGGACACCATCAACACCTTCTTATGCTCCACCTTGGCAACCATGTGGTCCAAGCTCATGAAGCTAGCCAAGGATAAGATTCCTCCAGCGGGGGAGGACCGCGGCCTCGAACACGGCTACGAGGCCCCCCCGGTAAGTAATTTCGCCCTTCAATATTTGTTGCTTTGCTCATTGTGCCGAGGAGCTAAGTTTTTACTTGAACTGTCGTGTTTTGACATTTTCCAGAATTTGTCGGCCTGGGTAAAAGGGGTATGATGCCTAGCCCCACTGCCGGAGCAGCCCCCAACTCCCCTGCTCTCGGCGCTTCTGACCGAGGAGCCACATGTGGTGGCCTCCAAAGGGACGAAGCCCCAGACGGGGAAGTCCAGTGCTCCGACCAGGGGGACCTGGGTCACCTGGTCAGAAGAGACCCACACCTCTGTCGCTCAAGACGACGGCGCCGAGGAAGGCGAGGAGGAGATTCCCCCCTCCGAAAGGGAAGAGGTCAGTGCTAGAAGACGCCGACGTGGACGTGCCGCCGAAGGGCTCGAAGAGGCCGAGGCGAGCCTCATCCGAGGCCGCCCATAAGTCATCGGAGAGGGCCGAGCTCTCCGGTGACTCCGAGGAAGACCCCCTTGCAATGGGGAGGAAGAAACCGGCACCACGAGGGTAAGCCAATGCCTCTATCGTTTTTCCTTAAGTCACTTTTCCAGCAAGGGGAATCTTACACAAGTAATGTTTCATGTGTAGTCCGCCGAGGGTGATCCCCATCCGTTCTTCAAGCGGGTTGCCATCATCCAGCGAGACTCCAGAGCCCGCTGCTTCCTCCCCAAAGCCTGACGGTCTGGGGGAGGCGACATCCACCTTGGTCCCCGAAGTCATCTTGACGGGGGCCGACGAGGTGGTGATCATGGCCGAGGACAACACCTCGGCCCAACAAGATCCGGGGACGGAGCGCCCCGAGGTCATACAAGAACTGCTGGGCCAGTCGTTGGCCCAGCCGGAGTCTACCCTGGTTCCACCACAACAGGCGGAGGCCACTCGGGGGGAGACGCCCGAGGTCATCCCTTCGCCCCAGCCTACTGCCCTAGGAAGGGCTGGCACGGGGTGGACCGAGGAGGTGGAGGAGACCCTGAGGGGTTCTTTCATCAAGGAGGAGCACCGTGCCTTGATGGGCACGGCGCTGGAGAGCTACCGGTCCGCAGGGGCCGCCCCGCACAAGGTTTTCAAGAACCTCGTAGCAGGTTTCGAGGTATGCATTCTACGCATTCAGCGTGTTTATTTGAGCTGTTTGTTTTTGTGAGTTCTGTCCGAGGACATAAGAATATAGGCTTCTAAACGGCTTAGTGAGTGAGTAGCCCCCGAGCCCGAAGTCGGTTTCAGGAAACCGGCATCGGGGTCGTTTGATGTAATAGGAGCTGATAAATGACCTGGATTATTCCCTTTATAATGAGAATCTGTTTTGTTCTAGGTTTCAACCTCGATCCCGGACTCCGTCTCCAAAGAGATGGCGGAGATAAACCGGAAACTGGAGCAGCCTCAAGGTAAGCGAGTTAAACTTGCCTTTGTATTTAGACTAAATACGTGTAATATATATGAAAGAAGGCAGCTAAGGCCGAACTGTATTGACAGCAGAGCTGGAGATGCTCAGGGCCGAGCTCGACAGAGCTCGGAAAGAAGTGCGGCAACAGGAGACTACTGCCGCCGTGGCCGAGAGGGCACAGGCCGCCGAGAAGGTGGCCGGAGAGAAGCACTAGGCAAGGTGCTAGAGGTCGAGGAAACCCTGAAGGGCGTGTTCAAAGAACGCGACAAACTTCAGGAGGAGGGGCAGCAGACGAAGGAGGAGCTCGAGACGCTGCAGCATGCCTACTCCGAGCTCAAGACCTCGGCCCGAGCGGACCGCGAGGTGCTCCAGCAAGTGGAGCAAATCGCCTCGGGTAAGAGATTTTTGCTGTAGTGTGCATTTGGCAGCAAAGGGTGTGTCGAGATCACCCAATTATGGCATTCCGCAGAGGTCTTCGAGGAACTCCCGCAGACCGCGGAGGATGTGGTGGCATACTTCGGCCAGCTGGCGGGCCACGAGGCGGAGAAAGCCTTCTGGGGTTAATTCCCGGGGTCGCCGTCTACGCAGCTGCTGAATCATCGAATGAAGCAGCTGGTCGAGCTCTTCCGCATGACAAGGCCGGCACTCCAGGACCTCTGCGTCGCCTTGTGGCCCGCCGAAGCCATGCCGAAGAGTTTCTTTGGCCTGACGGCCCGTCTCCAAAATGTCGTGCCCTGCGTCGAGCGTTGGAAGAGGTCTACGTGCTTCGAAGGGGCGCGGAGGGCATATGCTTGCGTGAAGATGCACTTCCGCAAGGTTGATGTGGAGACGTGTGCCGCTGGCCCTCCTGCAGACAAGCCGCGGACCGCTGAGCAGTTTTTCGCCGAGGTTGAGGCGGGAGCTCAGACCACCGAGGCCATGTGCCTCAAGGACACTCTGTACTTTTAGGTGATACTTCGGAATACCGGAGTGGATGATGTAAAAACTTTTATCTCGTGTTTGAAGATGGCTTGAATTTCCATATGTTGTTAGTTTATGATTCGATTATTCCTCCAATATGACTGTTCAAAATGAGAGTGGCTAGTCGTCGGCTTTAGCCCCGGTGTAGGTTATACAGAGGGTGTTTCTTAAGGCATACTGGACCCTTGGCCGACGTCTCGGTACCCGGAGGCGGTCAATGACTTAGAGGAACTAGGCAATCGGACTATAGTGGCTTGACATCTTTCATTTAGTCGTAGGAGTTTGGCTGTGGGGGCTGAGGACCAGCCCCCGGCATAGGAAGTGTGCGGCCAACGCGGCCGAGGCCTAGGCCATAGCACACTTCGGCTGGAAGTGAAATCCCTTCGTTTGACACGGGTGATCTCTATCGTCACATCGCTTGACGCGGTCTCCGGATGGCGGACCAGTTTACGCTTACCTAGATAGTCAGTTTTTGGCTTTCTCCACTGAGGCGACATGCCAATTAACCTGGCAACGCAATCGCAGTGGTTCTCCCGTTACGCCCTTAGCCTAATACATCGGAAACGTAAGGGGTACACATAGGAGCCGGGCAACCCAACTATTGACCGAAATCTAGGTTCGAAACTGATGCATATAAGGCCAAAAATCCGGGACGCCGAATACATCGGACTTTCATATACAATTGCATCTTGTTAAAGAACTTCATCGTCCCGGAGCTGTGCTCGATAAAGAAATACAATAAAGACCTAGAAAGGGCGTGGTTTTCTTTATTTCATAACATCAATCGTGTACATGCCTAGGTGGGACGAGAGTAATTGAAAGAGTACAACGTAAATAGTAAGGAAGGGAGGGAAAAAATAGGTCGGATAATTGCTGACGGATTTTAAAGGATCCGGACCGAAGCCTGCCGCACGTCTGCGTTTCCGAACTGTTGACCAGATCGTCCCGATTGACGACGAAGGATTTGCAAAGGTTGATGCCCTACCGGCCCTTTATACACTTGAAGTGTTTGATTGACCGAGTTCCTCAAAGGGAGGTGTTTGCCGGAGTCATTCTGTGGTTAGGGCCACAGAGACGTAAATATGCCCGGCTGTTTCTTTTACAGATACCTGCATGTGCAGGGGCTCTAAGCCTCGTCTTTGCGTGGTTAATCCGCGCCCGACGTGTGGGTAGTTGTGGTGGCTCCTCGACGTCCCAGGGAATTTTGAGTGCGAAGTTATGTACCCTGGAGACGTAGTGCCCGCAGTTGGGGCACGCGAGGAGCCCGCATCCCTATTTCGGGTGCAGGGGTAGCTGGCCGAGGTCGACTTGTGCAGCCCGGGCTCGCTTCAAAGAGCGAGCGGCGCGTTTATCGCTGCAGGCTGCCTCCTCGAAACGCTTGGACCTCGGCTACAAAAGCCGCGGTCTGTTCCTCTGTCTGGAGGGAATGCTCGGTGTTACCATTAACTGTGATAACACCGTTGGGTCCCGGCATTTTGAGCTTGAGGTAGGCGTAATGCGGGACCGCGTTGAAGCGTGCAAAGGCTGTGCGTCCTAGGAGCGCGTGGTATCCACTCCGGAAGGGTACGATGTCGAAGATTAACATCTCGCTTCTAAAGTTCTCGGGCGAACCGAAGACTACCTCGAGGGTGACTGTCCCGGTACAACGGGCCTCGACGCCCGGAATGACACCTTTAAAGGTGGTAGAGCTCGGCTTTATCCGAGATGAGTCAATGTCCATCTTTCGAACTGTGTCCTCATAAATGAGGTTAAGACTGATTCCCCCATCCATCAGGACGCGTGTTAGATGATAACCATCAACAATAGGGTCCAGGACGAGCTCCGCAGATCCGCCATGCCTTATGCTAGTCGGATGGTCGTGCTTGTTGAAAGTGATCGGATAAGCCGACCATGGGTTATACTTCGGGGCGACTGGCTCCAGCGCGTATACGTCCCGAAGCGCACGTTTTCTCTCCCGTTTAGGGATATGGGTGACATAGATCATATTGACCTCTGTTACCTCGTTGGGAAATTTCTTTTGCCCTCCATTATTGCGCTGCCGAGGTTCATCCTCGTCGTCGCTGCGGGGTTGGGTTTTATTCTGACTCTCTGCCGCTATCTTGCCGGCTTGTTTGAAGACCCAGCAATTCCTATTAGTGTGTGTTGTTGGTTTTTCCGGAGTACCATGAATCCCGCATGGGCGGTCCAGGAGCCTGTCAAGCTGGCTAGGTCCATCTTTGTTCCCCTTATAGGGTTTTCTTTTCTGCCCGGATTTAGGTCCGGTGAATCCTGCGTTGACCGTGGCGTCTTCAGTGTCGCTTCCACCATTTTTGTACCTGCGCTTATTTTTGTTACGCTTTGGTTTTCCATTGGCGTCGCGAGTTTCCGAGGTGCCAGCCTCGCCGTTGTGAGTACTTCGGGCGAGCCAGCTATCTTCTCCCGCGCAAAAGCGGGTCATCAGTGAGGTCAGGGCAGCCATAGTTCTCGGCTTGTCCTGGCCGAGTTGTCGAGCCAACCATTCATCTCGAATATTATTTTTAAACGCAGCGATGGCCTCGGCTTCGGAGTAGTCTATGATCTGGTTCTTTTTGGTGAGAAACCTGTTCCAGAACATCCGAGCTGATTCACCGGGCTGCTGGGTGACACGGCTGAGGTCATCGGCGTCCGGAGGTCGAACATACGTGCCCTGGAAGTTCGCTCGAAAAGCATCTTCTAGGGCTTCCCAGCTGCCGATATAATTAGGTGGGAGGCTGTTGAGCCAATGCCTCGCCGGCCCCTTGAGCTTGAGAGGCAGGTATTTAATGGCATGGAGATCATCTCCTTTGGCCATGTGTATATGTAAGAGAAAATCCTCGATCCAAACTGCTGGGTCCGTGGTGCCATCGTATGAATCTATATTGATGGGTTTAAACCCTTCCGGGAATTGATGTTCCATTACCCTGTCTGTGAAGCAGATTGGGTGAGCCGGACCTCGGGACCGAAGAGCATCTCGTCGGAGGTCGGGAGAAAATCGTGAGTAGGCTTGATCGCGGGCGCGGCCGTTCCTGTCCATCCAGGCATCGTAGCCATCCGGCCCGGCAGGCGCATGTCCCCTTGACCCGTAGATGGACCGAGGGGGGGCCCGTTTTTCCTCAATACGACGTCTCGCGTCGTGAGGATCTATGTAATCCACGGGGTCCTTGCCATGACGGCGTGCAGGTGGCTGTTCCCCGGGGTCTTCTCGTCTTGGCCTGTCCCGGCCTCTAGGGGGCCGATCGAGGTCGTCAGCGAGTTCTTCATCAAATTCTGGTAGGAGGCGCCTGCGTGGGTAAGACTTCGGCGCACTATGGCGTCGGTTCTCCATATCCTACTCGGCGGAGAGCACTTCAACCCACTTTTCATTTAGCGCGTCGGTATTTTCCTGCAGCTGCTGCTGCTTGCGTTTTAAGCTCCGGGCCGTCGCAACAAGGCGTCGCCGGAAGCGTTCCTATTCGAAGGGGTCCTCGGGGACGATGAAGTCCTCGGTACCGAGGCTGTCGTCCTCCTTGGACTCCGGCATGTAATTGTCGTCGGCCCCTTCGAAGAGGTCATCGGGATCGGAGTCCACAAGAGGTCAGTCTGGTGTGCCGTTCCTTAGTGGGGAGGCTTGAATGTCCTCCTCATTATTATCGGCGTCGCCGTCCTCCTTGTTGCCGTTATTGGCTGTTGCGTCATTGCCACTGGGTTCCCCATTATTGCCCCTTTGGCGCCGTCGCCGGCGTCTTGGAGGGGATTTGGGGGTGTCCACCATGTAGACATCATAGGTGGATGTGGCGGTCCACTTGCCCGCGTTGACCGAGGGCAAGGTGTTCTCGATGGGGCCGTCGGCGTCCTCCTCCATATCTGAGGGTTCGCTGTAGTCCAACATGTTGGTTAAATCATCCATCGTGGCGACTAGGTGGGTGGTGGGTGGGATGTAAACTTCCCTATCGTCGGCTTTAAGTCCGATCTGATCATAGACCGAAGTCTTGCCGTCCGAGATGGACATGCTCTGGATGCGACAAAGCATCTCATCAAGGTGAGATAACTCTTCGGGATCCATGGAAGCGCCGTAGGCAGGGCTGATTCGAAGCACATCCGGTGTGTGACCAGGTGCGTCTTCGGAGTGAAGGAAATCTGAACATACTTCGGAGTTTTGATTCGAAATCAACTCCGGCATCGATATCTCTTCGGGAGTGGGAGCCGGATGTCTTTCTGGACTAGTGGTCGGGGAGAGATCGGTCGGAGTGGTGGCGTCAGTAATCTCAAAAGATGTCAAGACAGAGTTCGACTCCGGAGTCGAGCCTCCAGAACCGGCCGAGCTTTCGATCAAGCCGGGCGTCCATCCCAATAGGATGAGTTCGCCGCGGGAATCGGCAGTGTACTCAAGGCCACCGAAAGTTACGATCCGTCCCGGGGCGTAGTTCTCGATGGAAGTCAGGTGTCGCGTTGAATCGGCGCAGAATACCATGCCGCCGAAGACGAAAAGCCGTCCGGGGACGTAGACGTCCCCAAAGCTGTTGGCATGATTGATCCGTGGATGAGCCATCGACCCTTCTGGTGATCGCACAGCGGAACTCTCAATGAAAGCACCAGTGTCGGTGTAAAAACCGGCAGACCTCGGGGTAGGGGGTCCCGAGCTGTGGATCTCGGATCGATGGTAACAGAGACAATAGAGATGATGTTTACCCAGGTTCGGGCCCTCTTGATGGAGGTAAAACCCTACGTCCTGCTTCTTTTATATTGATAGAGATGTATCGAGTACAGAGTTGATCTACCTCGAGATCGTAATGTGTCTAACTTCTATGGCTAGGTGAGTAATGTTGCGTTGATGTCCCCTCTACGGGCTAAACCCTATGGCTTATATACACGCCAGGGAGGGTACCTAGGGTTACAATGTCGGTATCTAGGAGTAAGGCGGCTGGACAAATCTTGAAGTGTACTACAAGTCTTCGGTAGAGACAGCGCCGATCACGTCTCCCACGTATAGCCTCCGGAGTCCATCTTGGTCACGCACGGGGGTTCCTCGGCCCAACCGAGGAGACGGGTCGGCCCGGTTAGCACCCCCTAATCCAGGACACCGTCACCTGGCCGTACGTATGCGCGAGTACGCGTTCGAGACCCCGCCTGTATGTACGTATGTGCCCGTATTTTTTGCCGTGTGGCTGTACGTACGTGTACACGATTTAGACAGGGCTGCCTGAATTGCTACGTTGGGGGCTCTACTATGACACGTGCCGCTCCTTACATGCCACAGTTCATCATTGCAGAGAGACCGATCGACCAGTATGTACGTACACGTTCGCGACCAGACAGACAACGCTACGTACGCTTCGACCGGGTGGGTCCCAGCTGTCAGGGAGGATAAGGAGGCACTTCCTTGCGTACGAAGATATAGCTGCTGGGTCCCAGCTATCAGGGGGGAGGAATCATTTTTTTTGCGTGTAATAAGGAGGCACTTTCTTGAGTGCGAAGATGTAGCTAGTGGGTCCAACTGTCAGCCTCACCGCGTACATTCCTCTTCCAATGGCTGTCGTTCATTGACCACGTTGACCATGCCGCACCGAGAGCACCAAGGCAGTGGACGATGGTGAGTCCTAGGAAGGGAACTACGCGAAGCCGGGAAAGATGTGGCAGTGGATGCCCACGCAAAGGGGAGTACGAGGGTTGACTGGTTCGGCTACAGTGTGAGGTTGTCGTCGCCGGAGAATAACAGGGGATGTGGGTGAGTAGAGGGAAGGCTTGGCCAGCGGTGCGAGTAGGGTGGGGCGGTGAGGCCTGCACGGCAGCACAGCCGGCCACGGGAGGCAGGAGCAGGCGGTCCCGCCGGAGCTGGTTTGGGCGGCTGGAGCAAGAAGATCGGAGATTGAAGAAGCAGCACAGCCGTTGGGATTAACATCCAATGGTCGCTGCTGCTAGAATCGTTTGTTGACTAAGTTGACGAAGCCCTGCGTACGCGTAAACTTAGTAGGCCCACAAGTCAGCCTACAAATATGGTGGGTCTGCGGTGTCATGGGGAGGAATCACTTTTTTCGCGTAATAAGGAGGCACTTCCTTCCGTGCGAAGATATAGATGATGGGTCCTAGCTGTCAGGGAGAGGAATCATTTTTTCGCGGAATAAGGAGGCACTTGCTTGTGTGCGAAGATGTAGCTGGTGGGCCCTGGATGTTAGTGGGATGAGTCATTGTTTTTGCACGTAATAAGGAGGCACTTCCTTGCGTGCGAAGATGTAGCTGGTGGGCCCAAGCTGTCAGGGGGAGGAATCATTTTTCTTGCGCGTGATAAGGAGGCACTTCGTGGCGTATGACCATGGACCTCGTGGGTCCCAGCTGTTAGCCTCTCCATGTACAGTCCTCTTTCGATGGCTGTCGTTCGTTGACCGCGTTGACGACACCGTCTGAGAGCACCAAGGCGGTGGACGACAGCTAGGCTAAGGGTGGGAACGACCCGGAGCCTGTGCGGCAACACTGCCGGCCACCAGTGAGTACAGGTACGACCTGGCCACCGGTGGGAGTAGGGTGAGGCGGCGAGGCCTGTGCGGCAGCACAGCCGGCCACGGGAGGCATAAGCAGGTGCTCCCACCTGCGATGGTTTTGGGCTTTTGGCGGCTGGAGCAACAAGATCAGAGATTGAAGAAGCAGGATGGCCGTCGGATGTCAATCCAACGGCTACAGTTGTCAGAATAGTTTGTTGACTTTTCTTTTTGACCATTATAAATCGATTTGTTGACTAAATGGACACGCCTTGCGCAGGCTTCGTCCTTGTGGGCCAATATTCTTTTTTTGAGAACTCCTCGGTGTGGGCCAACAAAGTAAGCTTCGAAGGCTTTGGCGGACATGCAGCCCATTTATTTAGTTTTTACAGCCCATTTGATTTTGTTTTCCAATACATATATTTCCTGGTCTGGGTGAAAAAAATACCTATTAACTATTTCTGAGAATTTACAGCCCATTTGATTATTTGTTCGAATACACCTATTTACTGGGTTGGGTAAAAAAAATTGCGGACATGCAGCCCATTTATTATATCTGTTAGTTTACAACCCATTTGTTTTTAGTAGAAATAGACCCGATTATTAAAAAAAGTAGAAATAGACCCATTTTCTGGGATGGGTGAAAAAACAATGTTGGTCTGAACAGAGCATTTCCTATAAAAAAATAATTCTGAGCTAGGAATTTTATTGAAAAACTTTAAGTTGGGCTTGGCATTCTTCTATAAAAATAGAAATGAGTTGTGCATTTTTTTTATAAAAAAAACATAGGTCGGGCTGCGCTTATTTTAGGTCAAAAGAAAACCTGGGCTGGCATGCGTCTTTCGGCCCAGTTGCATTGATGACATTCAACGAACAAGGCCCGTGTAGTACAGTACAACTTTACGTAGGTACTCCCACATTCAAAGATGCCTGAAATGGCCGAAACAAGTCTTTTGTACATTTTTGTAAAATCACTGAACTCAAATTATAAGTTAAGAAAACAGTAGAGTCCTGTGAAACCTAATTAAAAGCTGTCACGAGCAAAGAAATAATGTAACGGGTCCCACTTGTAAGCGGGAGAGAGAGAGAAACCGATCGGTCGATGCTCGTGTATACATTTTTAAGCCCTATGCATTGCTGATGCTCGGTACAAACTTATATAGTTGACACAATGATATACAACATCATAGCATGTTGAGCTTGCATACAAAAATTTCACGCGGGAAGCACAATAGGGGTGGAAGCAGTGGATCGCTACGGGTAGGGCTATCTTGAAACCAACAAACTCGTACATCACCGTTCATCGTCTTGATCAATGACGTGGAAATATCTTGAATGCAGTGCAAAGAAAATAGACAGACAAACACAATAAGTTCTGCTAGCACATTAAGTTGACGTACACCCATTCCGAAAAAATCAGATACAAAAATAGAACAGGTCATAATCAAATGTATTGGCAGATCAGAGCTTGACACCTATAGCTCGGATATAAGTAGTACTCTATCTGAGAAGATTTAGTTGTTACCTCAAATTAGAGCACATCCAGGTAGCCAGCCCGGCCTCTTCTCCCAAAGAAGCAGTGGCCTCCGCCACGCGATGGAGTAGGACTTCGATTGAAGGATTGATCACTTCTTCGACATGCATGAAGACTCGATACAGGTACATACCTAACGTGGTCCGCGGCGGCCTTGGTGGTGAAAAATAGTACAACCCCAGTTCCTGCACCGGTATCTCAACACCAATCACCTTCGGTATGGTGGACGGCTTCTTCATCCATGCCATAACCGCCAGAGCCCAGCTGTCTGGAGGAACAAACATACTTAAGAGCTCACCTCCTAGCTCGTTGATAAGCTCATTCATGGACTCGCTGTTCCAAGCCCATCGAGGCATGCCGTGGAAGGTAAGCTTTGTTAAAAACTCAAGCTCAGAGGGCACCGAGCCCCAGCCTGGGTGCCACAGATCGAAGCTCACCAGCGCGCCATCGCAGAACAAACGCCGGGAAGATTCGAACACGTGACTGCAGTCGAAAGTTGTCCGGAACCTGACGAAAAAATCAGCTGGTGGCGGACAGACTTTGACGAGCAAGTCACTTATTTGGATGCCGTGCGCAATGCCAAGAGCTTTGACCAGGTCGTCCAGCGAAATGGGAGGCCAGTCGCCGTTGATGGTTACAATCAGCACTTTGCTGGCAAACTGGTCGTCAAGCGCCGCCATGCCACTGTTGAGCGACAGCATGCAGCGCCCGAAGGCAGGACGGACCTCAGGATCTCCGGCTGGGAGATCCGCGTTGACCGGTGACATGATAGTGCGCTTGAGTACAGGGAGTAGAGGAAGCGGATTTGGGGGAACTGGGGTAGGAATCGAGATTCCAGAGGTGGGGGAGGGGCGGGGGATTCGGGATGAAAAGGTAGCATGAATTTCGAACGCGCGCCAGTACGCTCTTGCCGCGCAACCGCACAAAAACACCAGTGGCGCCCACATGTCGGACTAATATTTATTTTCTTAGCGCCCGCCATTAGAGTTCATATTTGGCCTGTTTGGCATTGTGTTACTACTCGGCCCATATTCAACGACACCTCACATGGCCCAAACAAGTGTACATCACCGAAAAGTCACTGAGCTCAAATTATAACTTGAAAAAAGGATATATACACTGAACACTGGAGAATGGTGATGCCCCCATTTAGCACATCAGCTGTTTGAAACAAAAAACAGTTCGAAACAACGATATATACAGCATGCAAACACTGACTAGCGTCTATTACTGACATAAACAGCAAGACGTGAAAGTTCACAAGTCTTGCTAAACCACCAAAACGCACCCATCTGAAGCGCTCAGACTCTCGTGATCCACACACAAATCACAAAGTTCTAAACAGAGCGAACTAGTACATAGTAAGAGTGACATAGACAAGGATGACAAAATTACAAGGAGTCTGCATAACAAAAGAGAACATCACCCGTCCAGAACAAGCAGCTAATACAGCAAGTCATTCGAAGAGGGATGATCCAGCGCCATAATAATTTGCAGCTCCCCTCCAGCCACCAGTGATTCATAGACACCAGGACTCCACCCTTTCGACGCAACTGCCCCATTACCTACCAACCTCAAGGCTTGTACCACATCACTGGCTTTCGGAGTTGAGACATCCAAGGATCAAAGTTAATCCAGATGTCTTTCGCATTCTCACCTTCTTTTGGCTGCATGCTGTATCGTTGACAATCTGGGGCGGCTGATCCCGTAGATCGGTTCACCGTGTACACACAGTTTTCCCTAACAAATAGAGCCTCTCTGCCATTAGGATCCTTGAAGGTGATCTCCTGGTTAATCGGATAATTGAGTTCGAGAAACAGAGAGTGTGAACCAAGGTTGTTTACCCGCCTCCAACTCAAAATTCCTGAAGGCCCCAACAAGTTGGTATCCTGCTCATAGACGTAAGATACATTCTTCGGATACTCACGTATTTCACGCTGCTTGTACACAGTGGGGTTTTTGCAATATAAACTTGCCGGCTGATGCGTGCGAATGATCATCAGTCTTTCGCCGTCGTCTGATCGAGCGAGGAACCAGTTGTGCTTCCCTATTTTCGGCAAAGGTGGTGTGATTACAAAGGGTAGGAGCCGTATGGACAATGCAATATATCAGAAAGGAGACAAAAAGGACAGACATTGTTAATGTAAGATCAGCAATGTTCAGAGTATGAGCAGGATAATGTAAGGAACATCATTGATCTGTCCCTGTTGGAACTAAGAGGAAAATAGAGGGAAATGTATACTGGGGTCGAAAATATAGTAGTACCATGCATGGTTATGGTTATACTCATGTTATCTCGCAGTCGATTCTTCAGAGGAAACTAATATAGCCATGCATGTTATGTAGTCATGTTCTGTTCTCACAAATAAATTCTTCAGAGGAAACTAACACACTATGCATTCTTATATACTCATGTTCCGATAATTCTAGACGCACGGGCCAACTACGGAGGTTTTACGGGACCTGCTTTATAACTAATCTCATCCCCCCTAATTTTCAGTTGGGGTGGGCCCTTCACCTGATTTCTACCCAATAAGAAAATCCCAGCTCAGCTTCTCCGTTGATTCCGTAAAAAGCAACCCGTGTATGTAGCTTTTCTCCTCATGTTCTGTGTGCAATTTTTTTGTGAGGATAATATTCTAGCCATTGATTGCTGAAGGGCAAATATAGGCATGTAGACATGGTAAGCATGATAGGATTTCACTACTGCCAAGTATAGAGTTTTCCATATGCACTTTTAGTTCCCTACTAATGTATGGTTAGATGAAACCAACAGTGTTATGCATGTTTCTACATCATGAAAATGAGGAAACTAACATGGCTATTGATACACACTCATATTTAGTAGTATAAAGATTACTATAAAGTTAGGAGAATATCCATATCTTCCTAGCCGTTTGATTATTCAAGGGTACAAATTGGCTGTATAGACATGGTCACAATCACATGATTTAACTACTTCCAAATATAGAGATTACCATTTGGACTTCCAAATCTCCCTATTTTATTTCCTGATTTACGGTGTCTCAAATACATTGCCATAGTTCTACTCAAATTCTGCTGTAACAGGGATATGCCAATCATCACAAAAGTTCAAACAATGTAATGGCGTTATCATTAAAATCAGACAAAAACAACTTACACGAGGCGTCCCAGCAACATGTGGTGCCATCTGGATTGTTGATCGCGTAGATGATGCCATTGTGTTTAATAGCATCACAGAACTGTGGATCACCATCGATGCAGCTCTTCGAGGGGAGTAGTGTCCACCTACAGTCGGCACCGCCACAAAGATAGGCAACTCCACTGTCGAACAAGGCAATTAGCTTGAAGTCTGTGTAGTTCCCATATGCCGTGGGCACTTGGCAGATTACAACCTTCGGCAAAACAAGGTCCGTCCAGCTGACTTGGTAATCTACAGGAAGTGGGCCGTGACAGCAAATCCCTATATGATCCAAGGGAGGAAGGATAATCTCATCGGAGGTGTGGACGTTCACGAGCACCCACTTCCTCCGGTATTCTCCGACGGCAGCCATCCAGTGGGAGTTCATGCCGACCCAGTACATACCTGACAAGAAGTTTCGGGTGATGGTGGTCGGATCAAAGTCGAGGGGCATGATGTGCGCCACCGTATCACGGTGAGCACAGTGGTGAGCATGCCATCTCGCAACATCAGATAGCAGCAAGTAGGATGTCTTGAAAATCTCAGGCCTCGCTTCGACGATGGCCGCATGTAGGTCCCTCGAGCATGCAGCCAGCCGCACGGTGCTGGATATATCCATATGCGAACAACAGAGGTGGAGGATGTCCATGGGGAGATCGCTCCAGCCGCGGCTCATACGGATGCTGCGCGGTTTAGGTTCGGCCATAGAGGAGTTTGGAAGGTGGGGTTTTTTGAGGCTTGATTTACGGGGGAGAAGGCTCCCGGTGCTGGAGCGGCTAGCGAGTAGAATAGTGGTACTGGGGGAGGCGAGCGAGGCGAGAGGGTACGCGGGGGCACTATGAGATGAAGAAGAGTGACCGCAGGATCTCCGGCGAGATGGACATGGAGTGGTGCTAGGGGAGAGGGAGACGAGGCGAGGCATGCATGCTATACAGCGGCGGTGACGATGACTGCACAGGGTGAGGCTGACTTTGGTAACCCGAACACGCCGCCTGGACTAGGATCACCTCGGGCGCAGGGTCTTGTCACTTCACTGTGAGGACCAGATGAATAATATTTTGACCAACAAGTACTACACCTGTATTACTACTAGTACTAGTAACATAGGAGTAGTAGGAAAGAGGTTGTGCTAGCATGCCTCTGGGTTCACTTCATCCTCCAGGTAGCATCCATATTGCGAGCAGACCAAAATTCTCGTGCATGCAGAAGCGTGAAGAAGGCCTTTTTTCTTTTCTTTTTTGAGTATAACCGCATATTCCTTAACCAGAAAAGGTTACACACATACGTAGCACACACGCAGAATCGTCGAGAAACCACCAGAAGAAGACTTGGGATCTCAAACTCTGTGCCATGTTCTCTGATAATGCACATGAACTGTCTATTGTCCCCCCAAAAAAATGTCTCGGGAATTAGAGCAAAGTGTAAAGGGAAATGACAAACCCATACGTGTACGTGGAGTAGAATAACAGTATCGGAAGAAAAAAAACTGAAACAAAATGGTTAGCTCTGCGGGTATTCGAACGCAGAAGTTGTGTGTCGTAGGTACGCGCCAATATCCATCCGAACCGGCACCTACTCGCATAGGCTTTTCGTTTTGCAGGCCGGTCTACCTAGCCGTCTAATCAACTGCCTGCATGCCACTTCTCCATTAATTCTCCATCGGGAACCGATTTTCCTCGGCTTCTTCACCTCTCCTTCGTTTGCATTCAAACCCCACTGGATTCACACTGTTTTAACCTCTTCACATACCTCCGACACCCCTTTAAATAATCATCTTCTTCCACTCTGTTTAACCACCATCTTCTTCCACTCTGTTTAGCCACCTAATCCTAATACTCCAAACCATAGCCCTCCGGTCCGGCGGTTCCAAATGGAGAAAGAGATCCGTATGCAGGTTTTTAGCGTTAAACATGTGATCAACAAAGGCTCGTTGAGGATAGCCGCCACCGTCACCGACCACGCAAGGGTTGTGGATCAACAATGTATCCAACACCCTCGAAAATGTGGAGATGAAGATCGTTGGTCTCGGCGCAGAGTACACCACGTGTGTCACTGGGGAGATTCAACGCGCCGCCGTCCTTCAGCTATGCCTCGGAGATGATGTTTTGGTGTATCACATCATGCACGCGCCCTCCATACCAGGTGAGCTCCACGATTTCTTGTCTCGGGAGGACATATTCTTCTGCGGAGCAGCCATCGAAGGGGACAAAAAAGAGCTGGCGCCGTACAACCTTGATGTGAAAAAGACCGCCGACCTACAATCCAAAATTCCTGTAGAGGGTTGTGACAAACAAACACCATCCTTATTCGATGTAGCAAATTATGTACTCGGGTCAAAGCTTGACAAGGGCGACGAGACGTTGGAATTAAGGACGTCTGGATGGGAGATTTATCCATTGACCTACGAGCGGATAAAGTATGCAGCCCTCGATGCCCGTGTGAGTGTCGAGATAGCTGCAAGGTCGATGGAGCTTGTAGGGAAGCCGTCCCCCACAGAAAATGAGAAGAAGAAGAAGAAGAAGAACAAGAAGAAGAAGAAGAAGCAGCAGGGCACTATAGATGGATGAACTATTTCCTCTCTTGTTCCTAAAAAAATATTTCCTCTCTGTATATATGGATAGATGAACTATTTCGCTGGTGTGCATGTCTTTCAAACAAATGTAGTAGCGTAGGTCCGCTTGAATATAATGAAGTATTTATCCACCTAGTTTTCTCTCCTACTCCTTGCAATGATCAGTATGCAATGCATGTGTCAGACGACATGATAGCTTGTCCATGGACGCTGAACTACGGCGACCATCATGTTTCCACCACTGCCACACGCGATTCCCACGACGCCGCTCGAACCCACGACACCATGTCCCTCTACGTGCGCCTCACCCCCTCACGGCCCCACCACCCCTCCGCCGTGTGCGCCGAGAGCTGCACCCCACCGTGCTCGTCTACCACACCTTTAAATGCCACCTTCATACAAGATTCTGAGCCATTGGATCATGGATCGAGTGGCCAGCATCGGTCAGTGCGAGTTTTGCATAAAACTTCCAAACATTTTCGAAATGGCGCTTTAGTCCACATCCTGAGATGTTGTCCATTGGATCACAGATCTAATGGCCCTGGTGCGTCCATATCACGGTACCATATAAGGTGCGGTAGCACCAGATATTTTTCCACTCGTGCCAAACTCGAGATTTGTTTCGTATTTTTTTTCTAACATTTTGTAACGTGGCACGGTATCCGGTGCACCTAAGCCTCTGAAAAAATATTGGAGTGCACTCTAAAGATCTTTATATGCTCGAGAGCAACTGTGCATGTGGATAGTATCTTCTATTCCTAACTATCTATACAACACAATATCTATTTTCTTTCCTAGCCATGTAACCATGCCACATAAGCTAGGCATGCATGCAATCCATAAATTGCAATATATTGCGTTACTCTCCAGCATGCAATGCTGCCACATCATCTATTCATGCCTGTTAGTCATAGGTTGTTTTTTGCATTAGTCTTAATCCTTCACATTTTGTTAGAAATGACATTCTTTTTAAGCAGTCGTATGATTAATTCAAATATTCATGTTCCATACAACTAACCTCCAAAGGTCCGCCGGAGCCGAGGCAGAGGACGTAGGACGGGCGCGCTGGAGGAGTTGTCATAGGAGGAGGAGAGCTCGAAGGATAATCTTGCACGTCGGCTGCCACCTGCATATCGGCACGGGACTCCTCGAGCGCCCACTGGAGCTCGCGCTCCTCCCTGGCGCGGCGGAGTCATGGGATTTTCCTGAACCGCGATGGCCACCATGAAGTACTCCTCGTCGCCGGGGGCGCGGTGCTCGCGTCCCGACTCCTGGGGTACTATTTGGAGCACGCGCTCATCCACCACGTGAGCTGCGAGGATGCCATGCTCGCGGCCGTGCTGTTGGAGAACACGCTCGTGCGCCTGAGTGGCGAGGATGCGATGTTCACGGGCGTGCTGCCGGAGCACGCGCTCGTCCATGTCGAGAGCGGTGAGGATGCGATGCTCGCGGGCATGCTACTGGAGAACACGCGATGCACCTCCTCGTGACCGACCAGGGTGTGCTGCTAGAGCACGCGCTCCCCCTCATGGCCAACGAGGGCGAGCCGCTGGATCACATTGTCCTCCGCGTGGGCGCGTTGCCAGTGAGGGCGCGCCATTCGCGGCCATCGAGGGCGTGCTCCACCTCGGCGAGGTCGGAGACTCCGTCGTCTTCCCAGGCCGCGGCATCGTCCACTTCGGCAATGACGGCGTGCTTCGATGGGTGTTGTGTCCGTATGGGAGCTTGGAGCTACAGTACCAATGGGGGCGGGGGTTGACCTTTTCGTGGTTACACTTACACATCGTCTGACCGAGAAATATAGAATCTAAAGTAGCACAATATGTTGGAACGTGTCCGAGGCTGGCTAGTAGGAGTAGTACAATAAACATCACATGTACATGATATTTTGAGAAGGGTTTTGATGTAATTTGTGTGAGTTGGGCCAGCATGGATGTACGAGTAGTACTACATCCATATCATTGACATGCATGCACGCAACAAACATTTATGTGGAAGATTTCACCCTATGTTCATGTATTATGTTTGAGAGTGGATTCGCATTTTGTAATTGGAGCTCAGTTTTCCAAGAGAGAATCAAGAGAAGTGTGGTCCTTTGCTTGATTCCAATTTAGACTATCCATGTATTATTGCGAGAGATAGCTAGATAGAGAATATTTGTGTCACAAAGACCGGGGGGGGTGGCAGCGAGACCTAAATAGGGAGGGTCATATGCGTGTTCAAAATACCGTGTGTGTGTCGGAGAGAGAGGAGTGTCTGAAAGGGAGGAAGAGGGTGTGTGTGTGTGCGTGAGAGAAAGAGGGGGGCATATGCGTGTTCGAAAGGCTGATGTGTGTGTGTGTGTTTGCAGGAGAGAGAGGAGTGTCCCAGGTGGGGGAAGAGGGTGTGTGCGTGTGCGTGAGAGAAAGAGAGAGAGGGGGGCATATGCCTGTTCGAAAGACTATGTGTGTGTGTCACAGAAAGAGGAGTGTCCGAAAGGGAGGAAGTGGGTGCATGTGTGCGTGTGCGTGAGCGAAAGATAGAGAGGGGGGCATATGCGTGTTCGAAAGACTGTGTGTGTGTGTCGGAGAGAGAGGGGTGTCCAAAAGGGAGGAAGAGGGTGTGTGCGTGTGCGTGAGAGAAAGAGAGAGTGAGGAGGGTGCTGCGTGTAACATCAACCTGTTACAGGATATAAACATAGAGGGGATCTACAAGGTTACATGGGAGGGGATATTGGGCTAGCAATAGTGTGTGTGCGATGAAGGACACACAGACATCGTCTGTTTTCGTGTGTCAGAGCTAGATAGAGGTCATCAACATAGCTCACCAGGGGGGAGGGGTAAGGTTATGTGTGGGAGAGAAAGAGAGAGTAGAGATAGAGAGCATTGCTTGTGTGTCACACGGAGACCTAACTACATAGATAGGGGCCGAGAGAAGGAGAGAATGGCGGTGTGCCTATTTTTTTGATGGGATGGGAGAGAGACCAATAGACATGGATCGTGTGGAGAGGTGTGTGTGTTCCGAGAGAGAGAGAGAGAGGGAGGCGTGGACCTAGATACTGAGATGGGTGTTCATGTGTATGTTTCAGAGAAGGAATTGTCTAGCTGGTAACCATGTGATGGCGGCCCAATCCTTCGATGAGAGTGGGCATAACTATTGATTTGGTGGATTTTGACGTTGACGATCCAACTACATCGTACGCGATGATACGAACTCCCATGGTCACTGATATTGCCATATGCACGATCAACCTGAATAACGAGATCGAGTTCCAGCAAGCAACCGAAGAACCGACAAGAACTAAGATAATGCAATCTAAATTTCTAATATGAATTAATCAAGGATAATGGTGGGGTTCCTAATAGACGATCTGAACAAGGCATTAGTCATACACATCTCGCAGATGCAAATTGTAGCGAAGCTAAACAATGTCTAAACGAAAACGCGAGTTTTAATATAGAAAAAAGGTAGCTATATATCTATATCTATAAAATATAGTACTAGATTTTTTATTTCTATATCTATATCTATACTACTCCTTCCGTTTTTATTTACTCCGCATATAGCTTTGACTGTAGTCAAACTTTATAAACCTTGACCAAGTTTGTAGAAAACAATGTGAACATTTACAGTAACAAATTTACATGATGTGAAAATATATGCAACGATGAATCAAATGATATATATTTGGTTGTGTACATGTTAATATATTTTTCTACAAACTTGCTGAAAGTATACAAAGTTTGACTTTAGAGAAACCTAATATGCGGTATTATGTATTATATATTATATATTCATTATTTTTATGTAGTCAATGCGTGCATTTGCACATATACGATATAAACCGTTGATTGATGTTGATCCAATGGTCCAGGTGGCTGGGATTCGGATCTACTATAACTAATTGTACCCAGACACATTCTTCTCGAACCAGCAGCGCGACAGTGTGATCGATCCACACAAGAAGCTCGCAACAAGACCTCCAGATGTGCCACGTGGCTTCATGGGTGCCCCCACATCATATTATTCGTAATAGTACATTGACTGAGAAAAGAGAGAAATCACCCGAAACAATATCTTGCCCCAATTTTGTTCCTACGAAGCCGTGCCGTGCACGTACCGGAGTACTAGTACAACTTTGTACAGTAGTAGTTGTACAGTGGTACTAGTACAAACTAGTACGGAGTGCTCCTACTCTATCGACACGACTCCCATCTGACAGCAAATTTCTTGGCGTCCGTGCTACAATGCTCTTCCCCTCCTCGTTTCTTTCTTCCAATTCAAACTCAGCCGACGCGCGGCAGGAGGGGTGGGGGTTTGCCGATAGTCGGTTTGCTCAACTACAATCCCACGTGACAGTGAAAATGCTAGGCAACACGCCTTCCCTAGCTATGCGGCGTGCCGGACCGACCGTGGAGTACTCCCGAGTCCCGACCGTGTGGGCGTGCAACTCGAACGCGGCAGGCTTTTCATTTTAAAACTATATAGTACTATGAAAATACATTTTATGGTGCATCTGATCATATTGATTTCACATTGTGAATGTTGATATTTTTTAATATAAAGTTAGTCAAACTTTACAAAGCTTGACTTTGACCAAACTTTATATGCGGACTAAAAAGAAACCGATGGAGTATAAATTGTAACGTTATTTTTTTTTTGAAATATAAATTGTAACATTTGGTTCTCCTCCTTGGCGCGATCGATAGATAGAAATGACGATTGAAAACACTAGGGTGGGGCTTTTCCCGCGCGGTAAGCGGGGGAGTTAGCCAGTTTGGCACATCGTCGGTTTCCTCACATGCGGTCCCACATGTTAGTGATACTATATGCCTAGCCAATGCACATTGACCGGCGGGCCGGAACGACAGTGTGGGATGCGACGCGAACGGAACAGGCTTGCTGTACGCGTTCCAGTTTCTCGTTTTGAACTTGTGAACGGGACAGGCGTGAAGCATGCGTAGTTTTGAATTTATGAGTAGTTCGGTAGGTTGGGTCAAGCATCATACGTAAATTACAAAGTTGGTGAAAAAGGTAAGCACAACGTCCGTCCTCGTATGTTGGTCCCCTTTGTGCCATATTTTAACCATAGATTTAACTAACAAAAAATTAATGCATGTCACCAAAAAATATATCCTTGGATTCGTACTTGAACATAGTTTTCAATTATATTATTTTTGTGACATGCATTAACATATTGTTAGTTAAATTTAAAGTCAAAATTTGGCACAAACACACGAAGGTGACCAATAAACCAGGACGGAAGTGCTACTAGTTACAGTGATGCATATAATTGATGCCAAATGTGAGCAAAGGGATCACACATGTCTTTATCGACTGGAATGAGAATGCGATACAATAAGAATTAAGGCCACGACGACGCGATCGCAGTGGTGGTTACATGAGGCAAGAAGAAAGATGCATCCATCAAGGACCTCCTCCTCCTCGACTCAGTGCGCCGGGCCACCGACCGGCGGCTGAGGAGCAGTGACTTTTGCGGCGAGGTCAAGGTGCTTCTGAACAAATGCGTCCATGGCTTCCATCCGGTTGAGGAAGGCCAACGTCGTAGCGTCCTCACTGGCCTTGTAGAGGCCTATGTGCACGACTTGATCGTACACGTGGATGTGTAGGTCGATGAATGCTTGCAGGGAGAGGCGCCTCGCGGCGAGCGCAACCTCAAGGTGAACATTCTTCGTCGCGTCGGCGGGCAGTCACAGGGCCACCAGTGCTTGAAACAGGTTCTCACTATGGAGGCCGATTAGGGTTGTAGGCAACGAGGAGCCTGGACGCGCGGGCTGGAGGAGTACGGCGATGTCGTCCGCGAACTTCTTGTTGACGGTGAACTTGTTAATGGTGTCGACGATCATCTTGTCCAACTGAGAGTCGTAGTTGGCGTCGAAGCGGGCTATTAACCAGCCGGTCCAAAGCACCGACGCGAGACGATCCACGGTGCCGTGCAGCAGGCCGGCGTCTCAGATCATCTGGCACAGCCGCAGGCCGCTCGCGCGCATCGCCGCCATGGGTCTGGCTTCTGGTCACTAGGTATGGGAATTGGAGTGAGCACTGTTGCACTTAGTGTAGGTGCGTACGATCTGGTAGATGCATTGGAGTGGAGGGGCGCCTTTATATGAGTGCAAACTGCATCGCATTCACATCGTGCTGCCTCCTTTCCGCTTCTCCCATTAATTACTTCCCTCAGCATGCTAATTGAAGGAGGATGCATCATTGGCCATTCAATGTTTAGGGAACCGCTACCCTCTCCCTCGTCTGCATTCAAACCGTATCGGGAACTGTCCAGGTTTACTAGTTTACCCTCCGTTTCTCAAAAAAAGTACTACTCCCGAGGGCGCCGCCCGCTGTACGCTCGACTGAACATGCCTCCTCGCCGCATTCAAACGCCTCCATTAAACCCGCGTGGAAGCCTAGAAACCTACTCCAACCACACGAGCGGGCCGGCATTAAATGCAACGCCCGCCGAGCTCCTCCTGTCCGCCCTCTATTTTAACTGAGGCCAAACGACGGGCAAGAATCGCACCCCTCCGCCGCTCCCCCATCTCCTCCTTCACCATTTTCTCCACTCTTCCGATGGCTTCCAAGGAGCAGTTCTCCGGCATACAAGCCGGCTGGGTGACCCGCCGAGCCCGCTGGATACGAGCTAGGCAGCTCGCTGCTCCACCTCCCTCTCCTAGCCCGACGGAGCTAGTTGCCGCCCCAAGCCAGCGCGTGGTTCAGCAACTCACCGCTCCAGGCCAGCTCGATGAGGAGTGGCGAGTTGCTCCACGCCGGCACGGGCGTCGTCGCTCCCGTGTCTGCGACCGCGCCTCCCATGCCTGTGGCCGCGCCTCCCGTGCCTATGGCCACGCCATGCAGGCAGAGACAGAAGCCGGGTGCGCGGAGAGCGACAAGTTGGTGGCCAGCGCGTCCGCGTCCGCCGCCATCATCGAGGAGAAGTAGAACACGGGAGGCCGCCGCCGCTTGGGTCCCATGAAGGCCACCGCCGAGGCGACAATGGCGTTCGCAGTCAGTGTCTTGTCCGGTTCTTCTATTGCGAGGACCTTCGTCGACCCCGCAAGTGTCTTGATCGGGCTACCGGACATGAGGAAGACAAAGGGATCCGCGGGCGACCATTTAGATTAGGTTTTAATTATACATCCAGAGCCGGACTAGTACTGCTTAGTTGATGTAACTGTAATGAAATCCGTCATGTTTATATGAAAATCTGGCATTTTTATATGAAATCTGTCATGTTTATATGAAATCCTGACGTGTTTGCACGAATTTCATCCGATTGGTTCGAGTTGTTGTCAAAATGTATGCGGCTAGCGTTGGATGTCGTCGTGTTCACGAACGGATGTGGGAGGAAATTTGCTGGTTGCCGTTGGAGATGCCCTTATGCTGGAAATTATAGTCACATCAAATCCCTATTAGTTAATTGCATGTATGATTCTGAAAACAAAAAGTTAATTGCATGTACAGTACATGAACTTGCACGGTGGGTATAGATTTGTACAAAAAGTTAAAAAATGAAACAAATAAATCCTTAAAAAATTAAACGTGTATTCTAAGTACTCTCTGTTAAATCCGCCTACGTTGCAAGGTGCCCGCTCTCATTTTATCTGTGGGTTCCACTGTCAGTAAGGTAGAGAAAAGAAGTATATATAAAAACATATAAGAAACTAAAGTTTCTGACAGGATTCGAACTCAGGACAACGCGTTTCGAACATCAGGCGCTAACCACTCCACCTGATGTTCTTCCTCGAACAAGCAAGAGATATCTGCCTTTTTATATAGTTACTGTGATAATTGGTTTAAAGTGGTATATTTTATTAATAACAAAGAAAAGAGTTGCCCGGTTAATTAATAGAAAACCAGGCGAAAACCATCACATGAGGCCCGTAAAAACAAGGCACAATGGGTGAGCTGGCTGCACACACAAGAACGCACACATGTTGTCAAAGAGAAAAGCATCATCGAGGCTGCAATTCGGCGTCATCGTCATTGCACCTCTGCACGCGCGACTCCGGCCGCACCATCAACGACCACCGAGAAATCTACATATCTAAAGGGGTTACGGAGAGAAAGACGTATCGAGAGTGTGTGTGCGAGGCACAGAGACACAACTAGCGAGAGTGTGTTTGTTTGAGACAGAAGCCAATAGATAGATTAAGATCAAGATCGAGGTGTCACCCTGCTCCTGTCTTTGTTGGGAGGGGCGGGGGGCGGGAGAGAGCGAGAGAAAGGCGTATTGAGAGTGTGCGTGTGCTAGGCACAAAGACACAACTAGCGAGTGTGTGTGTGTCTGAGAGAGAAGCCAGTAGATAGATTAAGATCAAGATCGAGGTGTCACCCTGGTCCTGCCAGTGTTGGGAGGGGGAGGGTGCCAGAGACACTTAGAGAGAGAGAGAGAGAGAGAGAGAGAGAGAGAGAGTTTGTGTGTTACAGATCTATATTAGGGGATAGGTAGATAGCATGTGTGCGAGGCATGCCTAAAACATCAGGGAGATAAACTAGCATGTGTGCATGCAAATGCCCGAAATAAATGAAGAGAGAAACAATGTGTGTGTGTGTGTGTGTGTGTGTGAGCAAACTCTTCTCGAAATCTCAAAACAAAAGGTGCTCAACTGGAATCCCATTGTATGGATTCATATGGTTCCAGGGACTCAAGTTAACCTTAATTAAGGATATGTGTGCGAGACGTAGTTATACTTTGAGACATGAGTGGCGGTGGGTGGGCGGAATTAAAGGGGTGGGGGTGTTCAACAGAGAGAGAGTGTGTGTGTTTTTGTGTGAGAGACTTGTAGGACGAGGTAGAAAGACGATTTCTAACCTTCACGGAGGGAGAGAAATAGACGGAGCGCGTGTGTGTGATTGAGATGCCCACGGAGAAGGGAGATTTCTATGTGTGTGAGAGAGATTGCACAATTCATTCACGTATCACCATCTAACGGTCGAGGACGTGCCTCGCTTGAACATAATCAATATCTACTTCGTATCGTGGTCGAAGATACAATATCGATTGAACACTATAAAGATTGGACAATCACATATCACATAAGTTATACTCTTTTTTTTCAAATAGCCTTTTTCAATCGTGCATGCCAAAGTTATAGTGATATTTCTTCAAACAACCACTGTAGTTATCATGTACATGCACCATTGTTAGTGTTGCATTCAAATTCATTAGTTTTGGATGATTTAAGGTTCTACTATGAAGCAATATACATAATATTCATATATGAATTCAACGGGTACTGCAATTTATGAAATGGATGCCATGTAATCATATGAGGTAACACTTTTAAGTAGCGGACTATAATATCCATTTCTTTTGCGCATCTATATTATTCATTTGTTACTGTACAATATAATTGAAATTAACACGTCAATGCATTGTGTTTAAAATAAATAACCAATGGCACAAAATTACATATTTACACGAGAAATACATAGGCTGAGCGTTTGCTCCCTTTTTTATGAACGCGCCTCAGTTACACCCGTACGATCGGCCGCGCCCGTGTGATCGTAACAAGTTATCGGTGCATCATCCGGGTTATTGCTGACGTGTGCGTCGTGTACATAGTCACGCATCACCGGCTTCCCGCTGGCACTGTCCAAAATTAGTTGAAACTGGATACGAACGATCCCGCGGGCAGCAAAATCTCCCGCCTACTTCTAAAATTTCCGCGACCTAGTCTGGAGCATGCGAAATTCCCCTTTTGTCCTTGGTGCAAGGAGAACAACACGGCCCTCATTTACATAATAGGTCGGGGTTGCTTTGGTAACTTCCGCTCCCCCCCACCACACGGCACCTCCATTTCCTCTCCCCTCCCGCAAAAACGACTACTCCACAGCACCAGAGCATCCTACAGCACGCCGTTCGTACGTCATCGGCGATTCTACCCCCTTCCCTCTCGAAACCCTAGACTACTCATCCACCGGCGTACCAGAGCCTATTCACTACCGGCATCGTCCACCTCGCCGGATCTGCTTCTAAGGCCGCATCTACCCCTCCCACCTCCCCTAGAAACCGTAGACTGCTCATCCACCACTGTACCACAGCCCATTCAGTGTTGGCCTTGTCCATCGCGCCGGATCTGCTTCGTTGGTGCTCTCGTTAACCTCAGCGCATCTGCAACGGATCCTTCCTACACCGCACCGGAGCCACTTCGTCCACACCCTCGGAGCCGCCTCACCGACGCCCCCGTCGACGGCCTCAGATCCGCTTCGTCGACACCGTCCTCAGCCCTACCGGAGCCGCTTCGCCGACACCATCCTCAACCCAACCGGAGCCGATTCACCGACGCCCAAGTCCACGGCCTCAGATCCGCATCGTCCACACAATCGTCCACCCTACCGGAGCAGCTTCCCGACGCCCTCGTCCACGGCCGCGGATCCGCATCGTCGACACCATCCTCAACCCTACCACCAGAGCAGCTTCACCGACGCCCTTGTCCATGGCCGCAGATCCGCATCGTCGACACCATCCTCAACCCTACCACCGGAGAAGCTTCACCGACGCCCTCGTCCACGGTCCTAGATCTCCTTACTGGACCCCGACAGCCACCGCAGTGTCATCACCCTTGACGTTTCTAACCTGGTTCCCACCGTTTGGCAAGATGCCAAGCACCCGCTGACGGTGTCCTGGACTAGGGGGTACTCACCACGTTGTCTCCCGACCAGTGGGTCGGGCCGAGGACCCCCATGGCAGTTCACTAATGGGCCATTTCGGGCAGCCCATGATGCATACAAGGAAGATCCCACAAGACTTGGCGCCCAAGACGAGGACTCTCCTAAACCCTAGGCCTCCGGTGTCTTATATAAACCGGGGCTAGGCTACTCAATAGAACAACTCATATTCATTAGAACAATCTCGTGGTAGATACATGTACTCTGTACTACACCCCATATGAATACAATCAAAAGCAGGACGTAGGGTATTATCTCTTCGAGAGAGCCTGAACCTGGGTAAAATCCTGTGTCCATGTTACCATCGCTCCAAGATGCCTAGCTTAGGACCCCTACTACGAGATATGTCGGATTTAGAACCAACATTGGTGCTTTCATTGAGAGCCTACTGGCAGTCGCCGCAGTGCGATGGGAATTCAGATCGTCTCCGGCGCAATCTACGTGTCGGAACCGAGCTTTATTGTCGATGTCGGCATCTTCATCGCCGGCTGATACGTCTCCAACGTATCTATAATTTATGAAGTATTCATGCCATGTTTATTATAGTTTTGTATGATTTTGGTGCACTTTTATATGGCTTTTATATGATTTTCATGGACTAACATATTGACCTAGTGCCCAGTGCCAGTTGCTGTTTTCTGCTTGTTTTTGGTTTTCCAGAAAACCCATATCAAATGAAGTCCAAATGCAGCGAAACTTTTTGATGATTTTTTCTGGAACATAAGAGACACTAGAAGCTTCGGGAGGTGGCCAGAAGACCCACAGGGGCCCCACGAGTCACCAGGGCGCGCCACCCCCAGGCGCGCCCCTGGTGCCTCGTGGGCCCCCTGTGGCACCTCTTCGCGTGATTCCAACACCAAAAAATCATATATATTCAGAAACCCCCGAAAGTTAACCTAGATGAGTTTTTACGCCGCCGCAAGCCTCTGTACCTCCACGATCTCATCTACAGCCCTTTTCCGGCACTCCGCCGGAGGGGGAAATCATCACTGGAGGCCATCTTCATCATCCCGGCGGTCTCCATGACGAGGAGTGAGTAGTTCACCCTCGGGGCTGAGGGTTTGTACCAGTAGCTATGTGTTTTATCTCTCTCTCTCTCTCGTGTTCTTGATTTGGCACGATCTTGATGTATCGCGAGCTTTGTTAATATAGTTGGATCATATGGTGTTTCTTCCCTCTCTATCCTTGTTGTGATGAATCGAATCTTTTCCCTTTGAGGTTTCCTTATTATCGGATTGAATATTTCAGATTTGAGAACACTTGATGTATGTCTTGCATATGAATACCCATGGTGACAATGAGGTATTATATTGATTCACTTGATGTATGTTTTGGCACTCAAATCGCGGATTCCTGAGGTGACATTGGGGTAATCTATGCATAGGGGTTGATGCATGTTTTCATTATCTTTTCTTTGATAGAAACTTTGGGGTTTTCCTTGGAGTTCTTTGTGTGTATTGAATATTATGATTATGAAGTTGTTTGATGCTTATCGTATAATCAACTCACGGATACTTGTGGTGACATTGGAGTATCTAGATGACATTAGAGTTGGTTGATGTCTATCATTTGGTGTTATTTTAGTACAAACTCTAGGGCTTTTTGTGACACTTATAGGAATAGCTCAATAGATCGATCGGAAAGGATAACTTTGAGGTGGTTTCGTACCCTACAAACAATTTCTATCTTATGTTCTCCGCTAATAGGAACTTGGGAGTGATTCTTTATCGCACGTTGAGGGATGGTTATATGATCCAATTATGTTAGCATTGTTGAGAGATTGCACTAGCGAAAGTATGAACCCTAGGCCTTGTTTCTAAGCATTGCAATACCGTTTATGCTCACTTTTGTTACTTGCTACCTTGCTGTTTTTATATTTTTAGATTACAAAAACGTATATCTACTATCCATACTACACTTTTATCACCATCTCTTCGCCGAACTAGTGCACCTATACAATTTACCATTGTATTGGGTGTGTTGAGGACACAAGAGATTTCTTGTATTTGGTTGCTGGGTTGTTTGATAGATACCATCTTCAACCTACGCCTCCCACGGATTGATAAACCTTAGGTCATCCACTTGAGGGAAAATTGCTACTGTCCTACAAAACTCTGCGCTTGGAGGCCCAACACGAGTCTACAAGGATAAGTTGTGTAGTAGACATCAAGCTCTTTTCTGGCGCCGTTGCCGGGGAGGTGAGTGCTTGAAGGTATATCTCTATATCTTGCAATCGAATCTTTTAGTTTCTTGTTTTATCACTAGTTTGGTTTATAAAAGAAAACTACAAAAAAGTATGGAATTGAGGTTGCCTCATATTATTCGTCTTTATCATGTCTTTCTTGAAAATGATGGATCGGAAAATTGTGCTCAATTGGTAGAAGAAGAATTCAATAAAATGTTTGGCATAAAATATTTGAATGATGAGCATGATTGAAATGTTGCTAGTATGAATTCTTTGAATGTCCATGATGCTAGTGATATGCAAAACTATAAGCTTGGGGATGCTATGTTTTATGAAGATGATATTTTTACTCCCCCAGGTTTTGATAAGAAAATTTATTATGATGATTGCATGCCTCCTATTTATGATGATTATATTGATGAAAGTGGATTTGGAGAGGCCATGACTTTATTTAATGATGATTCCACTATTTAGGAAGAAGTTTCAATTGATTATGACAACAAAGTTGCTATCTATGATGATTATTGTGATGACATGTATGCTATAAAGAATAATAATAACCATGAAACTTGTCATCATGATTTTAGTGCTCAAATTGATTATGCCAATCAAGTATCTCATGATAGTTATTTTGTTGAGTTTGCTCCCACTATTATTGATGAGAACAAATTTGCTTATGTGGAGAGTAATAAAATTTCTATGCTTGTAGGTCATGAAAAGAGTGCTTTATGTGATATTTATATTGTTGAATTCATTCATGAAGCTACTGAAAATTATTATGAGAGAGGATCATATGCTTGTAGGTGTTACAATAATATCAAGTTTCCTCTCAATGTGTTGAAAGTTTTGAAGTTATGCTTGTTTTGCCTTCCTATGCTAGTTGATTCTTGCTCCCATAAATTATTTGCTCACAAAATCCCTATGCATAGGAAGTGGGTTAGGCTTAAATTTGCTAGTCATATGCTTCATGATGCTCTCTTTGTGTTTCAATTCTTTACTTTTATGTGAGCATCATTGAAATCATCATGCCTAGCTAAAAAGGCATTAAAGAAAAGTGCTTGTTGGGAGACAACCCAATATTTATACCTACTGTTTTTGTGTGTTAACATGATTAAGCTACTTTAGTAATCATGTTTTATATGTTTTCTTTCAATAATGTGCCAAGTAAAGCCTTTGGGATAGTGTGGATGCTTGTTGATTTTATTCTGTGCAAAAACAGAAACTTTTGGGTCCAGTGCTGGAATTTCTATTCTGTACTGGATTGTGAGAAAATTCTGAAATTTTCACACAGTATTGGGTTAATGTTTTTTTACGTTGTCCTAATTTTTCAGAATTTTTTGAGGTAAATAAGTATGGTTTTTAAATCTCTTACTACATGTTGTTCTGTTTTTGACAGATTCTGTTTTCGGTGCATAGTTTGCTTATTTTAGTGTTTCCATAGCTTATATTACGAGATATAAATTGTGGAAATGATAGACTACAGTAGACATTATTTTATAACAGTTATGAATCTTTTCTTGACAGTACCTAAGTGGATGATTTATTTTTATCATACTAACCTATCTCACAAGTTCCGTTAAGTTTTGTGTGATTGAAGTTTTCAAGTTTTGGGTGAGATATCGATATGAGGAGAATAAGGAGTGGCAAGACCCTAAGCTTGGGGATGCCCAAGGCACCCCAAGGTAATATTCAAGGAAGACCCAAGCAACTAAGCTTGGGGATGCCCCGGAAGACATTCCCTCTTTCGTCTTCAACACTATCGGTAACCTCACTTGGAGCTATATTTTTATTCGTCACATAATATGAGTTTTGCTTGGAGCATCATTTTATTTTATTGAGATTTGATTTATGTTATCAATAATCATGTTTTGTATCTTTTAGTTCAATAAAATGCCAATTATAGCCTTTACGATGCTCAGTTTGCAAGTTCATGTGTTGCTGTTTGAAAACAGAAAGTTTTCTGTTATGTCCAGAATATTCCTGAATACTCAGAACATGATAAAAATCTGAAATTTTTACACAGTAAGATACATGAGTTCTCTGTCACGTGGTAATTTTTAAGAATTTTTGGAGTTAGGGAAGTATGAATTTTAAATCCCCCTTTACAGACTGTTCTGTTTTGGCAGATTGCTGTTATGGTTGCATTGTTTGCTTATTTAATGTTTCTATTTGTGGATAGGAGTATTAAATATGCAGAGGCATTTAGTATGCAATGTTTAATTATAATTTGGGTGATTTGCTACAGTAGAGAATGTTAAGGTTTTGAGTTGATTTAAACTAACTTATCTCACGAGTTCTTGTTGAGTTTTGTGTGGATGAAGTAATTAAGATTTAGGGAAACCGAGATATGAAAGGAATTAAGGAGACACAAGAGCTCAAGCTTGGGGATGCCCAAGGCATCCCAAATTAATATTTCAAGAAGTCTCAAGCATCTAAGCTTGGGAATGCCCCGGTAGGCATCCCACCTTTCTTCATCAACAATTATCGGTCAGTTTTGGTTGAGCCTAAGTTTTTGCTTCTTCACATGATATGTGCTATTCTTGGAATGTCATTTTTTTTATTGCTGTTTGAATAAAATAATAAGATCTGAAATTTTTAAATGAGAGAGAGTCCTCACATAGCTACCTATTTACTTAACTACTCATTTGATCTTCACTTATATCTTTTTTGGAGTAGTTTGTCTTTTACTCTTGTTCTTCACTTATATCCTATGAGTAAATTGTTGAAATAAATTAAATATCATGAAGTTGAAATAATATGAGCTTCATATGCTTGTATCATGTCTAGTAGTAGCTTCACATTGGGTTTAGAAAGTGAAATCTATTGAAGCTTGACAATCATAATATTGGTCATACAAGCAATTCATGAATGATTAGTATAAGGAAGAGAACTTTCACATATAAATATATTATCTTGGACATCTTTTATGATTGTGAATACCCATTAATTATTTTCAAACTTGAGCAAATTAGTTGAAGTTGGACAAGGAAGACAACGTAATGAGTTATGTTTGGGTATATTTGCATATAAGTTATATTGTTATGGATCCTCCAACATGTGGTGCTTGCTTAGGATCTTTTGCTAGCCAAAAATTTGTACTAAGTAGAGATACTACTTGTGCATCCCAAAACCCTTAAACCCAGTTTCTTCCCATGAGTGTCCACCATATCTACCTATGGATTGAATAAGATCCTTCAAGTAAGTTGTCATCGGTGCAAAAAGCAATAAAAAATGCTCCTAAAATATGTATGATTTTTTATTGTAAGGGAAAATAAGCGTTGTACGAACTTGTGATGGTAAAGAAATAAAAGCGACGGGCTGCATAATAAAGGTTGCTATCACAAGGGGCAATATAACGTGACGTTCCTTTGCATTAAGGGCTTGTGCATCCAAATATAAAAAGTGCATGACAACCTCTGCTTCCCTCTACGAAGGGCCTATCTTTTACTCTTATGCATTTACTTTTATGTATCTACTTCTATGCAAGAGTCAATAGTATTACTTCTCATTTCAACCTCAATTATTCTCTAGTTGGTAAGCATCATGTGGTGGGGAAAGATCCAGGCACATATGGTCAGTCAAATCTATTTGATCATGAATTATTATTGTTGACAATTATCTCTATGATAAATAAGTTGGGAGGCAAAAACACTAAGCCCCTATCTTTCTCTGTGTTCGATGGATGCCATTTGTTCTAAAAATATGCTTTGAGTAGTAGCAATCATAGAAGACTATATGATAATTGAGTATGTGAAGCTCTTACTTAGACTTTGTTAAAATTAAGTTGAATTGCAATTGTTTGGTGACTAAGAACATAGGTTGTTAAGTTTCAAGAGATTGCATTGTTTGAACCATAACATGTGAATTGATTGCTACTTTATCATGATGAGTTTTATGAGAAAAAGTTGATGTTATGATGCTAGAAAAAGTGATTGAAATTATCATTGATCAAACTTATGCACTATGCTAGCGTTCACACTTCATAAATTATTTCTTTTATCATTTACCTACTCCAGGAGGAGCAGGAATTAAGCTTGGGGATGCTGATACGTCTCCAACGTATCTATAATTTATGAAGTATTCATGCCATGTTTATTATAGTTTTGTATGATTTTGGTGCACTTTTATATGATTTTCATGGACTAAAATATTGACCTAGTGCCCAGTGCCAGTTGCTGTTTTCTGCTTGTTTTTGGTTTTCCAGAAAATCCATATCAAATGAAGTCCAAATGCAGCAAAACTTTTTGACGATTTTTTCTGGAACATAAGAGACACTAGAAGCTTCGAGAGGTGGCCAGAAGACCCACAGGGGCCCCACGAGCCACCAGGGCACGCCACCACCCCAGGCGCGCCCTGGTGCCTCGTGGGCCCCCTGTGGCACCTCTTCGCGTGATTCCAACGCCAAAAAATCATATATATTCAGAAACCCCCGAAAGTTAATTTAGATGAGTTTTTACGCCGCCGCAAGCCTCTGTACCTCCACGATCTCATCTACAGCCCTTTTCCGACACTCCACCGGATGGGGAAATCATCACCGGAGGCCATCTTCATCATCCCGGCGGTCTCCATGACGAGGAGGGAGTAGTTCACCCTCGGGGTTGAGGGTTTGTACCAGTAGCTATGTGTTTTATCTCTCTCTCTCTCTCTCGTGTTCTTGATTTGGCACGATCTTGATGTATCGCGAGCTTTCTTAATATAGTTGGATCATATGGTGTTTATTCCCTCTCTATCCTTGTTGTGATGTATCGAATCTTTTTCCTTTGAGCTTTCGTTATTGTCGGATTGAATATTTCAGATTTGAGAACACTTGATGTATGTCTTGCATATGAATACCCGTGGTAACAATGGGGTATTATATGGATTCACTTGATGTATGTTTTGGCACTCAACTCGCGGATTCCCGAGGTGACATTGGGGTAATCTATGCATAGGGGTTGATGCACGTTTCCATTATCTTTTCTCCGATAGAAACTTTGGGGGTGCTCCTTGGAGTTCTTTGTGTGGATTGAATATTATGATTATGAAGTTGTTTGATGCATATCGTATAATCAACTCACGGATACTTGTGTTGACATTGGAGTATCTAGGTGACATTAGAGTTGGTTGATGTGTATCATTTGCTGTTATTTTAGTATGAACTCTAGGGTTGTTTGTGACACTTATAGGAATAGCTCAATAGATCGATCGGAAAGGATAACTTTGAGGTGGTTTCGTACCCTACAAATAATTTCTATCTTATGTTCTCCACTAATAGGAACTTGGGAGTGATTCTTTATCGCACGTTGATGGATGGTTATATGTCTCCAATTATGTTAGCATTGTTGAGAGATTGCACTAGCGAAAGTATGAACCCTAGGCCTTGTTTCTAAGCATTGCAATACCGTTTATGCTCACTTTTGTTACTTGCTACCTTGCTGTTTTTATATTTTCAGATACAAAAACGTATATCTACTATCCATACTACACTTTTATCACCATCTCTTCGCCGAACTAGTGCACCTATACAATTTACCATTGTATTGGGTGTGTTGGGGACACAAGAGATTTCTTTTATTTGGTTGCAGGGTTGTTTGAGTGATACCATCTTCAACCTACGCCTCCCACGGATTGATAAAACTTAGGTCATCCACTTGAAGGAAAATTGCTACTGTCCTACAAAACTCTGCGCTTGGAGGCCCAACACGAGTCTACAAGAATAAGTTGTGTAGTAGACATCACCGGCTCGACTGGGCACCTCTGCTGGACCAAGGACTGCGCTCCGCGTCGGATCATCAAGATCGGACAGATACTTTCATCATCATCAACTCCGATCTCTATCAAGATCATGGGGGAATCATCCATGGATCTCGGGGGCTCGACGTTAACATCGTCCTCAGGCGACGGTGCAGTTTTTCTGGACAACGGATTCATGTTCGTTGTCCCCGCCTCCTCGAGCGTCTCTTTGATGATTGCTTCAGTGGAATTGTATGGAATTGAGTCTAGAACAACCCTGTAAAATTTTGTCGCGTTTCGATAGAGGAATCTCTGGCAATCTCCGATATACCGAGCCCTGACGAATCTGGACGGGAATCTAGATGAGTTTGGAGCGTGGAGTCCAGCATCCGGCTCAGACATCCTTTGGAAAATCCAATCGTTCATCGGCTGCGTAATTCCTTTATCTACCACCCCTCAAAATTTCAGCTCGATCCGACCGTTCAAACTCCGGGACAAGTCCGAGGAGTGCACCAATTTTCGGATCTGTTTTCTGCGCGAAAACGAATCCGACCCGAATTCACTTTTCTTCATGAACGGGATATTGGACATCCTTTTTAAAGGAAATTCTTATCTTGGGTATTGTGTGTTGTTCTCAAACACGTGCCATGAATTTTGAGTCTTTTCCGAGGTGATCTTCACCGTCGCGCCGATGTCAAACCGGCCCGACCATGTTGCTCCACGGCTACTGACCTGCGCCAGCATCAACTGCGCCGTCGCTCCATCGAGCCGACGAAAACCACCTCGGATCATCACCGCGGCGAGCCGACGAAGAGTTCGGCATCGCAAAGGACAAATAATCATCAAGACAAGATCGTCGCCCCACGGATTGCACGGGTCTGGCGCGCCAGCATCGCCGCGCGGTAACTTCTCAAGCCAGCATTGACCGCGTCACAAGTTCCGACCTGCGTCGGCATCGCAGCGCCGTTGCTTCTTCAAGCCAATGTCCACCATGCCGACCTGTTTCGACACCTCGGTTGGCATGGGGGCTGCAACGTCACCTTACCGACCTGCTCCGTCATCTCGGCTGGACCGGGGGCTTGGCCATCTCTTCATCAACCTACTACGGGGACTTCGGTGTCACCAGCCGACCAGCTTTGTCAGCTCGGTTGGATCGGGGGCTTCGCCTTAACATATCGGCAGTGTTGTGCTACCACGTCATCAAGTCGAGCTCTTCGCTCGGGCACCTCGGAACCGGCTTGGGGGCTGGGACCTCGGCTAATCGAGGACTACGCGCCGGATCTGTCAGAGATCAATGGGCGTCTTTGTCCCGCCACGAGCCCGGACCGTGTCATCAACACCGAACACATTAACCAGCTAAGTCATTTTCATGCTCAATTTTTTTAAATGTTTAATTTTTATTCGGTTCGACCAAGCATTATATTTGTGTTAGACAAAAACTCTGTTTGTTAAAAACACTCCCTTTACCCATGTTAACTGGGGCTCTTAAATTTATATGAGTCGTTTTATAATAAATGTGTTTTCTTCTTGGTCGTTGCAAAATCTTTTTCTACTACTCCCTTTTTCCGACGCGAGTGTGTGGTCAATAGCCGGGTAGCCTGGTTTCTCTCTAAAGCCGCTCGAGTTTGGTTCACTAAACTGGCCTGAGAAGCACTCCGCCTTCGGGATAGGAGGTTGAAGCCGAAGGCTGACCCACTTGAAGTCTGGAGATCGGATGTATCATGTTAAAGCACGACGGAAGCACAAACTAATTTTAAAGACCAATTTCGGATTGGCACCAAAAAACTTGATATAATTTAGACGTAAAAATTTTATGTGAGTTTTTTTGGTTTTCAACCCTTATGGCACTTTTATCCTATTTGTGTGTCTCCAGCATAACTCCTGCAGTGCAACGCCAGACATCTTTAAAGCATCGGCAATATCAATGGAGGGCTGCAGCTAGAGCCGAACCCACCAAAAGCCAACGTACCCCATGGAGTCCTCGGCAAAACGCTCTCGGATATTGCTTTATATGCATTGGTTTCGAATTGTGTCTTCGGTCAATAGTTGGGTTTCCCGGCTCCTGTGCTTACCCTTACATTCCCGATTGTTCGGCTAAGGGTAAAGGGAGAACCACTATGATTGTGCTTCTGGTTCAACCGGTCAAGTACCTCAGTGGAGAAAGCCGGAAACTGACTGTCACAATGAGCGTAAACTGGTCAGCGATCCGATGACTGTGTCAAACTATAGATCAATAGAGGTTACCCCGTGATAAATGATGAGCCTTTCATAAAATTGGCCGAAGTTTTAATGGCTTGACCTCGGCTGACGCCGAACACTAACCGGGGGCTGGTAAATGGCCTCCCAACTTTAAGCTCCTATGACTAAGTGAAAGTTATAAAGCCTGCATATCTGATTGCCTCATTTCCGCTAATACAACCGCCTCCGGGCACCGAGACGTCGGCTAAGGGTTGTCTTGTTATTGCGGAAACACCCTGCGTAGCATCTACAAAGGGGTGGAATCCGACGATGGGCCACTTTCAAATTATAAACAGTCGCAACGGAGTCAAAATAACATATAGCATAAAGCTGCAAAATACAGCTCAAAAGCTGACTACCACAACATGCGCAAATTCAATCGGCCGATCAGCTTGCTTTCATAAAAGTGTTCGGCTTGTCCGAGGTCACTAATAGAAAAGCAGTTCGGCCGTCTTTGAAAAAACTGTGCAATTCTAACCTCGAGTTTTTGGTATAAAACACTTCGGACATATAAAAGAGTCCAATAAACCGTACCAGGGGCTCCTTGAGGCACCTCGGCACGGTTACTTTGGGACTCCTGGAGAGTCCAACGTATTCTCAGCATTTGTATTCAATATACGAGCGTTGTCTTCCCATAAATCATTATAAAGCCACAATATGCATCAATTTGACTTGAGATCTGGCCAAGCTGGGTTGCCTGGCTCCTGTGCTTACCCCCTACGTTCCTGATTGTTCGGCTAGGGGGTAAAGGGAGCACCTCTGTGATTGATACTACCGGGTTATCCGGGTTAGTACCTCAGACTGGGTGAAGCCGAAAGCTAGCAATCTCAAGAACATAATTGGTCGGCAACGACGGAAGTGAAAATCTAGGTTTTTCACAGCCAAATACTTCGGGAATTTTCCCTGAATTAATCTTCACTATTTTCTCCCACTTAGATTGGAGGTGAAGTTTCATAATCATGGTTAGCATGATAACCTGAGAAAAGGAACCTATAAAGGAACTATTTTTCCCAGAAGATGTTTCTTACGTTAAATAGTAATATAACATATCTCTCTGCGTACCTTTGTTTATAAAACCATATGGCCGGATTGCCTTGTTTGCTGTAAATCTTTGCCCTTATAAAGGCTTTATAAAGTAGGACAAACACTCCTTGGCTACTGGCCGAGGAGGTTGAAGCCGATGGTCGGTCAACAAAGTTTTGTGCAATGCGGATCCGAGCATTAATGATGTACAGTACTTGGATACGTAGAATCATTACACATAAATTGTGATTAAAGTCAATTTACTCCGGATATAGATCCTTAATTCGGCCACCCTTGCCCAAATTAAGGCTCGGGGGCTACTGGGTTTCGTGCTTCTCAATTAAAAGCAATTAAAGAGGTACATCGATCCCCTGCTCTAGTGTTTCCACCCGGCCAGTGGCTCGGGGGCTACTGCATTGACAATTCAATGCAGACAATTTACAAAGTGCACAATAGTTTCTGAGGAGATTACGATCCTCAGGTTGGTCGGCCGCACCCAACCTGAGTCTCGAGGACTAGGCACACCGCGTTTCCATTCCTAAGTATGCTGCCGATCTAGGAGTTGATCCTTAAGCCGATTTCGCGAATTCACCTGAGTCTCAGGGGCTACTGGGATCAGCGGTTTTATATTTTCCTTCAGGTGCATCTCGGATTTTTGGCCGACACACACCTTCAGGGCTACTGGCTATATATCTCGGTAGAGAATAAATTGCACCGATCAAAAAAAAATCCACAAAAAATCAGCCAAGCCCGAGGTGGTGCACCACTTCGGAAGCAGTCCGGCATAAAGCTTGGATGCGAGTGGCTGGCTCCCAAGAGGACATTTCCGGCATTAAGCTCGGCTGAACTCCTTCAACTTTTTTAAAACCGAGGTAATCTACGACACCTCGGATGCAGATCGGCGTTGGAGCTCGGCTGCAAAAAGACACCTCGGATGTAGTCCGACATTGGAGCTCGGCTGCAAGAGGACACCGCCACCCGGGAAAAACTTCGAACCCGAGGTGCGGCATAAAAATAACAAGGCATTGATAAAGGCCAAGAATTTAAAGGGGTTCCTCGGACGCCCGACGTACAAACTCCTCGGATGCCCGACGTGTGAACTCTTCGGATATACCTCGGCGATCCTCAAGATCGGAGATGGGAAGATTTGTTGAACCGGCTTGCAAGACCGACGACCGAAGACGAAGAACAGTTCGGAAGAACCGAGGAGCGTCCCCAACTTGAAGACCGGTTCAGGGGGCTACTGACGGTGTCCTGGACTAGGGGGTACTCACCACGTCGTCTCCCGACCAGTGGGTCGGGCCGAGGAACCCAATGGTGGTTCACTAATGGGCCACTTCGGGCAGCCCATGATGCATACAAGGAATATTCCACAAGACTTGGCGCCCAAGACGAGGACTCTCCTAAACCCTAGGCCTCCAGTGTCTTATATAAACCGAGGCTAGGCTAGTCAATAGAACAGCTCATATTCATTAGAACAATCTTGTGGTAGATACATGTACTCTGTACTACACCCCATATGAATACAATCAGAAGCATGACGTAGGGTATTATCTCTTCGAGAGAGCCCGAACCTGGGTAAAATTCCTGTGTCCATGTTACCATCGCTCCAAGACGCCTAGGTTAGGACCCCTACTACGAGATATGCCAGATTTAGAACCGACACCCGCCATGACCTAGGTACTTGTCACCTTTAAACTCGTCCAGCATCACCTGCCAGATGTACTTCAAATATACTAACAAGTCGCTGTTACATGTTATGGAGCTGGCAAGAGCCACAAGGACGATGTTTCTTCTGGATCTAACACCTTGGCCAACCAAACTCTTGGACTGAAGCATTGCTATGATCTTGTAAGTGCGTCTCTCTCTTGTATTGTTGTGTGCCTGCCAGCGTGCTTTGCTAGGATTTTCTACCAGTAATCCCTTTGTGTAGCCAATGATTACCACTACTGGCTGCTAAATTAGAGATATAGACATCATACATTACACAATGTCGTAGGTGGCATGAAGGAATGCTAGTGCACTAAATTAGGCTCCCTTAGAGTGCCTGCAAGTTTAGTACACGGAGTCATGGGTAGTTTATGCGACGCACACAATTGTTAATTGGTGGTTTAATTATGTGCAAGGGATATGCAATGTATTATCATGTAGAGATGTCTCAAATTAGCTGTGTCAACTTGCAGATGGGGCGCAGCAATGAAAAAGTACAAGATTTCTTAGTACAAAATGTATGGTGCATTTTCATGGAACATCGCAAAAAAAATGAGGGGCAGCGGTGAGCCTATACAGCGTGGTATGGTAAGTCACTCCATTGCAATCATCGTGATGTTATTTGTTTGGCATTGCTGTTGGCCAGGGTTCTTAGGGCTAGTTATTTTGAGTTATCCTATGAAAATAAGCTCCTGTGAATATAACCTCGAGATAATAAACCAACCAGTTCTTTCCATTTCCTGCTTTTTCAGCTTATCTGTAGTATGATCAGTGAAAAATCTATTGCATTATATTTTGTCATTTTGCTGCCCATATGAAAATAAATTTGACTTGCAAACATCACGAATTGAACCCATCGTAGTAATTAATATGATAGGAAAACAGACCATCATTATTTGTTCAAAATGCAAATACAAAGATACATTCTACTTGGCACAATCTACTTTGGTCAATGTCTTCCAAACAGAGGATAATTGCCTAAATTTATATGATTAATCATTATCTATCAAAATTCCATGGTCCAAGTGGCTGGTTTTTATCATATAGCAGCACCACCTAAAAGCATCATATAGCAGCAGCAGCAGCTCATAGCAATTCATCATATAGCAGCAGCAGCAGCAGCAGCTCATAGCAATTCATCATATAGCAGCAGCAGCAGCAGCTCATAGCAATTCATCATATAGTAGCAGCAGCAGCTCATAGCAATTCATCATATAGCAGCAACAACAGCTCATAGCAATTCATCATATAGCAGCAGCAGCTCCTCATAGCAATTCATCATATAGCAGTAGCAGCAACAGCTCACAGCAATTCATCATATAGCAGTAGCAGCAGCAGCTCATAGCAATTCATCATATAGCAGATCCGAATGAAAATTTGGCAAAAAATCATAGGAGATACTCACCTTGTTGGATGAGCTCATCCCGCAACAGCACCTCATGGCCACAGCCTAGGAGGAGGGGAGGGGGGACGAGGGGCCATCTGCCGGAGTGGGGCGTCGGCCGTAGTTGGGCGGCGGCCGCCGGAGTGGAGCGTTGGACGGACCATAGCGGAGGAGCTGCTGGGGACCAGCAGAGTAAGGGGCAGCGCCAGAGGGAGGAGCTGCTGGGGAGATGGAGCCCTACCCGCAGGCCATCGAGCCTCGCTGGAGAGAGCATCGTCGAGGAGCAGGGCAGATGGGACCGGTGGTGGCGGCTCGCAGGAGGAACTCTAGCGCTGTAGGCAGGGGAAAGGGGAGAGGAGATGCGGGCGGGCAGGGGAACGAATGCTTGCGTGTTAATTTTTACCTGGGGTTCGGTTGTGACGCGGGCCTGAGCAGTGGCATTTTCAGTGTAATATGGGCAAACAACAGAGTCATTTAGCTATACCCATTGTTTTTAAGGCGTCCCTAAGGCGTCGCCTAGGCGACGCTTAGGCGTCAGGGCGCCCTGCGAGCTTGAAGCATCCAGCTTGCCTTATGTACCTGCGTAAGGCGTCTGCCTTAAGCTTTAGAGCATCCGAGGCATCTGCTTAGGCGTCCAGGTTGTTGCCTTCGTCCATTTTGGACGCCTTAGCTTGCCAGGCAGGCAGGGGAGCTGTTTTAGGCTGGAAACAGAGTTTTAGAGGGAAACAGAAAGGTTGTTGGTGCCAACAGGTAAGAGGGGGGAGAGAGAGAGAGAGAGAGAGAAAACAACCCCCAATCCACACACTCCTCCCCCTCCTTCTCTCCAGTGGCTCCTCTCCAGCAGATCTGCTTCCTCCTCTGCAGTAGATCCCTTCTGGCAGCTCCTCCCCCTCCTCCTCTCCAACGGCTCCTCCTCCTCTCTAGCAGCTCCTCATTCTCCTCCTGTCCAGCAGCTCCTCCTCCCAGAGAAAGTGCAAAGAGGATGGATGCTATATGGGCTCTACAACCAGTAGCAACTACAAGGTGTGTATGCCAGTATGCCTAGTTGCCTACCAACCAAATTCTACACTATTCTGCTGCTTAGAACTCTCTAAGGCGTCCGCCTTGCCTTATGCCTTATCGCTTAGGCAGTGAGGCGCCCCCCAACGCCTTGCCTCGCCTTACTGCCTTAAAAACATTGGCTATACCCCTTCAATTTTAAGTGAGCTTATACGGGAAGCAACCCCCCCCCCAAGCTTTTTTTCTCATTGTGAAGGAATGGGTGGTGGAAATAAGTTCAGGCCAAGCCCATAACTCAAAAATGAGTTCTTTAGAGCTTGTATGGCTTATTTTGACAATAAGCTCTCAAAAGGTGGAAAAGAACTGGTCCTTAACCTGCAATTCAATTGTGCGTGCAACGATGAATCAGTCCTGCCTGCTATAGAGTAGATTTAGGCATCATACATGGCATAACCTAATACATGTGCATCTCATTATAGAATCTGAAATATGCAATGTTTATGCTAGTTCGTAGGTTGCACATGATGTTTAAATGCCTCCTAAATCTGGTCAGTCAAGTGATGGTCTTTAAGCCTCCTTCTATGCTTGTTTTCTTGATATGTAATTCAGTGTTGTGCAAGATTTGCTCACACATGTGTTCAATTGCTTGTTTGTATCAGCCAGCCATACTAGAACTGTTTGCTTTGATTACTTGCTGTTCATGACCTAACGGAGCTTGTCAATGATTTAAACACTAATGGCTGCTGTAGTGGGGGCTTGTATAACTCATAGGTGACATAAAGGTTTGCCTATACACTAAACTAGGCTCCCCAAGAGTACGTGGAGGTCCAGTTCACGAAGGTACGCCTAGTTTATACATAGCGCACACATAGTAAATGCTCATTTGAGTGTGTGCTAGAGATGTGGCATGTTTCATTATGTGGTGTCGTTTTGTTATAAACTCATGCTTTGGTGTTGCCCAGAGACAGGAAAGTATGCATATTTATCTTCCATGTAAGGAGACCTGTAACTAGTTTGTGTCACCTTGTAGAGGGGGTGCAACGAAGCAAAGATTCAGGATTTCCAAGTACAAGATGTTAGGAAGGAGCCTTTCAAGAGAAGGAGGAGCAGCACTGAGCCTGTACAACCAGTTATGGTAAGTCACTGTATTACAATTACCAGGACATCCTATTTGTCTGACATTGTACTTGCGTAGGGTTCTTCACCTGTAACCCAATCATTGGGCCATTGATTAATACTCCCTCCGCTCACTATTATAAGATAAGATGTTCTAACTTTTTCCTAAATCAGATGTATGTAAACACATTTTAATGTGTCTGTTCACTCATTTCAGTACGGATGTAGTCTACATTTAAATATCTAAAACATCTTATATTAGTGAACAGAGTGAGAAACTCCTTCCTGCTATGGTAGAGTTCTCGATGTCATAAATTTCATAACCAAACACATGTTCACATCATTAGCCTCCCTATCATTACTAGGATCTTGAGTACATACTAGTCGAGATACTTCATAGGGGGCAAACAATGTTACATTCCTTGTTCCATTATATAGAAGATACATCAGTTGATTCAAATGTAGCCAGGCCAAGGATGTTATTGAGGCGTGCATGTATGCATGCTGCCAACACAACAGTTCAATTGCTTGTTTGCTTCAGGCAAAATTGCTCTTTTCAATTGCTTTATTTGTCCTCAGTTAATTAGATGCCCAAACAATGCCGCCTCATGTAGGGTACTTGTATAACTATTAGTTGACATAATTAAATGCCTTACCATTTCATTACTCTGGCGAAGTGTGCCTGAAGCTTTGAAGTCCATTAACCAACTATTACTGCATGAGGCTCACAATCTAGTTTATACGAGGCTAATGATTGCATAGTTTTGCTTGCTGTAGTAGGTTTGTGTGAATCCCTATGCAGTTCATTATGCTCCCTAAGACTCTTTTGAAACATGACACACAATGTTCTAACTAGTTAATACGAGCTACACAATGGCTAACTGCTTGCTTACTTATACGCAAGATATATCTAATGTTCAGTAGCTGCGCGTGGTTTAAATTTGTAACCTGTCTGTATTTTTGATTTGGCCCCAACATCATGCTCCTTTGGTGAGCTAAGAGAGATTTCTGTATGCGGCCTGCACAGACTGCCATCTTTATACTTTTTAAAATATCACCTGCTTATGCTTCATGACGTGTGCATTATTGTTAGTCCTGTTTTGCCATGTACAAGATAGTCTGTCTTGCTCGCTTCACTGTTGTAACTATATTTTTGCTGTAGTCATGTGTACTTACAGAAACATTTCAGGATAAACTGACATCAACACAAAGCTCTCAGAGCAGTGCGGCATGGCCGTTACCAAATGATTATGGATTGGAATTGGAATGTGCTGATGTTCTAGAGCGTCAACTAGAGGCGGAAAGACAGCGTGCATATGAGTCTCAAGATTTAATCAACATGTTGAGATTGGAGGTGCAGACAAAAGATGCAACAGTAAAAAAAATGAAACAAGAGACTGAGGAAACCACAAAGAAAGTGGAGATTTTGCAGACTGAAATTTGTGCTATCTGAATCCGGCCAATTCTATATTCTGAAGAGATTATAGTTCAAATGGTAAGTTGTGTTGATGCGCGTCCATGATGTATGAGCTGTATGTGCCCTGTGTATGTAATTTGCTGTTTGTTTACGCTTTATTATCACTGTTGGCGAACTATGATGCCTAGTGGATGTAATCTGCTATAATTTCTTTATTGTATAGTGTAGGATTATTCTTCGTTTCTATGCCTTAAATCTCTTTATTGTATAGTGTAGGTTTTTTTTGAGGGGATTGTAGAGTAGGATAGTTCTATGTTGTTATATATGCTATCGTAGAAACGGCGTCCAACAGGCCCAATCTACGTGGCCCCATAATTGCTCGGATGTTCCCATCTACGAGGCCCGTTACAATCATGGGCCGTCGCGTGGCAGAAATGGATTTGGGGCTCGAATGTGGGCCCATCGTAATGTGTGCTCTTACCAGGCCGAACGCTAGATAGGCCCGCTATAATGGAAACGAGCCCACGGGCCACTAGCAGGCCGAAATGATCGTCTGTTGAGTCTTGGCCCATTTCCTTGACGGTTCGTTAACAGGCCGAAAGCCAATCGGGCCATCTCTTGGCCCATATACAGAATGGGCCTTTAACAGGCCGAAAGTCATGTCGGGCTAGAATTGGGCCATGGAGAACATGGGCCGCTAAGAGGCCGAAAGTCAGGTCGGAATGTAAATGGCCCAACTACGGTGTGGGCCGTTACCAGGCCGAAAGATACACCAGTCTGGAAGCTGGCCCAAATCGCTAATGGACCGCTAAAAGGCCGAAATACGTACCGCCGGGAATTTGGCCCATGCCTATAATGGGCCTCTAACGGGCCGAAAGACGTACAACCTGGAAATTGGCCCATCTCTATAATGGGCCTCTAACAGGCCGAAAGAACCTCGGCTGGCAAATGCACCCAAAGACACAGCGGGCTGTTAACGGGCTGGAACAGACGATGGGCCGCAATGATGTCAAATCGTTAACGGGCATTGATGGGCCGAATTGGCAGATCTCGTATGGCCATTTTTTAAATGGGCCAGACGAAGTTAGGCCGTAAATGGGCCGGCCCGCTTATTTTGACTGGGCCGGCCTTTTTAACCTAAATGGGCCACTGTTGGGCCATGCCACGTGTCGATGTATCATAGGCGTCTCCCGTCCAATGAATGGATGAAATCTGTCGCAACGCCGAGCTGACACGTGGATCCGCGGGCGAATGAGAAATTTACACATGGAAAATCGCCATTGGTCAGGGCTGCTAACGGGTTATCGGATCCAAACCCGCACCCGATAGCTTAACGGCGACCCGTTACGGTGGATGCCATGTGTCGGTCACCCTTGACGAAAACACTTCCATGACGCGACATTTATCGTCATGGAAGTGGACACTTCCGTGATGATAATTTCAGTATTGTCATGGAACACTTCTACGACAGCACATGTATGACTATCTTGATTCTGTCATAAAATTGTCACGGATGTACATGCATGACAGAAAACTTGACCTACTGTGACAAAGACGTATCATCACGGAAGTATTTTTTTTGTAGTGCATGCCTCCGCTTGAAGGTTGCCGAGATACATGACGTGTATATGGTGGTAAGTGGTGAGAGCGTGTGTGAAGAAGTACACCCCTGCAGGGTTAATGATCTATTCGAATAGCCGCGTCCGTGGATATGGACTACCTGGATACTTATATGGTTCATAGACAACTTGAAGTGGATACCCTAAAATGCGCAAGATAAGCGTGAGTGCTATGGATGGCCTTCTCGTAGGGAGACGGGAGAGGATCCATAGTGGTGTATTGTTGTGGTGACTAGCTAGTGGACTCGTGTGCGCTTTCTCACCTTAAAGAAAATACTGGTAGTCATAGTACAGGATAGTCACCGAGTCAAAGCTGGCTTGCTGCAGCTAAACCCCACAACACCCTTCTTGATACTGATGCATATGTAGCTAGTTCTGATGTAAGTCTTGCTGAGTACCTTCGTACTCACGTTTGCTTAATTAACTGTTAAGGAGTTCCCCGACACTTCAGGTGGTTTCTACCTAGATATCGATGACGACGAGTAGCTTGTTTTCCCAGCTACGATCTTGCACCCTTGGGAGGGTCTGTAGATAGTCAGGCTTGCTAGCCTTCTATATTTTCAGTTGTCTGTACTCAGACAAGTTTATGCTTCCGCTGGTTTGTATGACTTTGTGTGTAGGGTCATGAGACCCCTGTTTGTAATAAACATGCTATGTATGGCTCTTCGGAGGAGAGTAGCGTTTTGGCTCCTAGGTGTATATACACCTATTATGAAATATGTATAAAAACACATTTCAAAATGTTAAAAAAATTTGAGAGAAAAATCCCGCGTGTACATCCGGGCATCCTATGTTCGCACACAAAATTTCGGTGAAAGGGGACATTTTTTGTGGCATGTATAAAAAAGATAAAAAAATACCTTGTGAATAGCTGTAATCAAGCATCGAAAATTGTCTTTTTTATACAAGCCACAAAAAATGTCCTTTTTCACCGAAACTTTGTGCACGCACATATAATGTCCGGATTTACACGCGGGATTTTTTCTCGAAATTTTTTAACTTTTTAAAATGTGTATTTAGACAATGGGTGCATATACACCTATGAGCCAAAGTGAATTTCTCTCTTCGGGAGAAGAGCCTCTTAAATAAATACTTTGAGTTGTAGAGTTATGTTGTGATGCCATGTTGTATCTACACATATCGTGCATATTGTGTGTATGTTTTGAAATGCATTGGTATGTGTGGGATTCGACACCTAGTTATCTGTCTTTGGTAGCCTTTCCTACAGGGAAATGCCTCCTAGCACTTCCACTGAGCCTTGGTAGTTCGCTACTACTCCGGAACACATGGATTGACCGGCATGTATCCTTCCTTGCTCCTGTGTCTGTCCCTACGGGGAAATGTCACGCGTTGTTCCTTTAAGTCCTTGTAGCATGCTACGACTTGGGTTCATACGTTGATGACCGACACGTGCATTGCTGGGTTACGTATGCCTATCCCTGTACGTTTGTGCCACCTTGGTTTATGACTAGTCATGTCGACCCGGGTTCTCTGTCATATGGATGCTAGCGACATACGTGAGCCAAAAGACACAAACGGTCCCGGCCAAGGTAAAGGCGGCAGCCGTGGGTTACCGTGCGTGAGGCCGCAAAGTGATATGATGTGTTACATGCTAGATCGGTGTGACTTAGGATCGGGGTCCCGACACTTGTTCTACAAGTAAGTCGTAGGTGTTTGAAATCCGACCGTTACGCCACGTGTCGATTGTGACAAGTGTCCCTATTGGTCATTTCACACCTCGGGATTATTGCTCAGGCTATAAATAGCCACCCACTTCAATTGAGCTGGTTGGCTGCTCCGTGAGAGAATTGACAAGACTTTGTGAGAGCAACCCATCCCCCCGAAACAGATTGAGAGAATCCTAAGAAAGGAAAAAAAACAGAGCATGAAACTACTAGGTGATTGAGCATCATTGAAGAACTAATCGAAACTTAACTTAACATGTTACTCTTGTGGACTAAGCATCCACTAGACGGTTAAGTGTCTGTTCAGAGTGTCCAAGAGTTATTGCGGACTGTCGAAGAACAAGTTTGTGAAGGTCCCAGAGATCCGCCTCAAAGATCTACCACGAGTGATTAGGCGAAGTCTAAGTGACTCTAGCTCAAGAAGAATCGGGTGAAGACTTTGTCTTCTAAGTTAAATCTGTCACAACTATTTCTGTCCCACGGTTAATTCTGTGAAAACTTAGGAGTGGCGGGTGAGAAACTGTGCCCGCCACTACTGAGCCATTAGCAGTGGCCGGTGCTTTTTCTCACCCGCCACTGGAACTTTTCCAAAATAGACGTCACCCGCCACTGAGCACACCAATAAACCTTTTCCAGTAGTGTTCATCTTAGAAAGGGCCTCTCTGGTTCAAAGGAGAAGGGGAGGAAAAATGTAGGATTTTTTCTTCTATGCGTACTATCCATGCATTTGGTTCAAAAGAAACATGCAAAGGAAAAATGAAGGAATTTTTTTTATCTCAATTCAAAGAAAAACACATCAATTCTAATATCCACCTGGACATCTTTTTCAAATTCCTATCCACGAATGAGACTAACATCCTTAGTGTCATAATAACAATCTAAATATACATTTTTGTGTGGTTTGACTTTAATTTGACTATATTTATAAGGATTGTTGTGTTTTTCAATTCTTGTGAATCATACATCGAGTTGACAAAAAATCCCCGCAAAAAAGGCAAATTTCCGTGTTTTTTAAAGCAAAAAAGGGTTCCCCAATTTAGTTAATAGAAACCATCAGGTCTTAACAATCTCCGTGTTTACCAATCATTTGTTTTGCGCATGCATTCATATCCTATTTCTATGTTTTTTATTTCTACATTTTTTCGAATCAAGCAATTCAAAGAAGCCCTAAAAGTCCCCCGCAAAAAAATAAGCCCTAAAAGTGTAGCACGGATTGGTGCCCGGCAGATCTGTTAAAAAACCTTATACCAACGAAAAAATATTTGAATTACAGCGCGTCATCTTCATTTCAAGAAAAGTTGTGCTAAAACATTGACATTTTACGGTCAGACATCTTCATTGACATTCTACTAAATCTGTTTGAATTGAAGTCGTTTTAACTGAAGCACAGGACCCTCAAAAAATAGCATGGCCAGCGGCAGAGCAATGTACACTTAACAGTTCTGCACGCAGAAAAAAAGAAGGTACGCCATTTTCCAGTTTCCCTGTTTATTCTAACTCTTCTCAGGCACCGTCAGAAATTTATGTGCTTCTAGAATCGTTTGGCTTTCTTTTCTCCGGCGAACTGACGTTCATCGATGATGCTAGCTAAGCTCGCCGTGTAAATTTAGTCACAGATGTGATTCGTCAGCTCGTCGGGCAAGTCCCAGAGTACGCAATCGGACCCAAACAGCCCCGACATGTCGGAGGCTCCCTTCCCTCCCTCCTTGCCGTCTTCCGCCTCCTCGTCGCCGCCGCTGCTGCCGACGCTGTCGTTGCCCTTTTCCTGCAATGCCGGCTTGCCCCCCTCGGTGCCGGAGCTCCCGCTGTACATGCTGTGGTAGCTCCACATCGACGTGCCCTGGTCGCCGTCGCCCCCAAGGACGTACCCCGACGCCGTCCCTTCGTACCGGAACTCCGCCGCCTGCGCGGGGTTGAACGCGGCGTACATGCCGGCCAGCCCCTCGGACATATCGCCCGATGGCCACGGCTTGTCGGCCGCGGGAGCGGCGGGCTCGCTCATGATGGCGCGGGACAGGCCCATCTTGATGCGCTCGATGGTGTCGTCGGCTTGTGGCGGCGCGGCGAAGCAGGGCGCGATGAGCGCGCCCGAGCCCATGGCCATGCCGGCGCTTGCGCCCGCCGCCATGTCGGGCATGGCGGGCGAGGGGAAGTCGGTGGGGCGCTTCTTGGTGAGGAGGTGGAGCATCTCGTCCTTGAAGCACCCGAGGGCGGCCTCGGCGAGGTGCGCCACCTGCGGCGGGGCGAGCGTGGTGGCGATCTCGGCCATGAGGTGCGAGAAGGACTTGTGCGTGACGGGGTCGATGCCCATCCCGGACAGCTTCTTCTTGAGCTTGGTGTTCCAGTGGTTCTTGACGTCGTTGTCCGTCCGCCCCGGCAGCTGGGCCGCGATCACCGACCACCTGCACGCCAACGCCAACGCATTGATCAGCAAAACTCCAGAGAGATGCAGCTAGCTCAGACGAGGAACGAGATGGCGTGGATGATCCTGGGCGTAGGGTACCTGTTGCCGACGACGGAGTGTAGCTTGATGATGGTCTGCTCCTCGGCGTCAGTGAACTCGCCGTGCTTGAGGTCGGGCCGCAGGTAGTTGGTCCACCGCAGCCGGCAGCTCTTCCCGCACCGCTGCAGCCCTGTCACGCGCGGCGAGCAGTGCAACCTCGTTCAGCGCCAACGACAACAGCAACGCAACACGTTCCTTCCACTTAACCAGAGCGTCTGCTGGCGCCGCGGACTCACCGGCGTTCTTGGGGATGAGGCGCCAGTTGCGCGTGCCGTGCTGCGTGATGTAGGAGAGCAACTTGTTGTCCTCCTCGGGCGTCCACTGCCCGCGCTTCACGTTGTCCTTCTCGCAGCACGGGATCCGGCCCATGTCGGCGCCTCCGTCCCCCAGGCCGCCTTGCGCGCGCACGGGATCCGTCGTGGAGACTCCGCTTCCGGTAGGCCGGTACGTCGCCGGCGGTGCGTTCGTGCTGAGTGTGTGCGTCTGGATTTTCGATCGGCGTGCGGCGCTTGCATCTGCCGGCGCGCTGGGAAGTATATATAGGTGCGGGCCGCGCGGTCGTGTGGACGTGCGGCCGGCGGCACGGGAAGGGCGGGGCGCTGGCCCTGGGCGAAGGAGGCATGGGCGGGATAAAGAATTCAACGCCCGCCCAACGCGTGAGCGCCCCGGGGGACGGGACAGGTTGCCCACCCGCGCAGCGCCGGGTCAACCCCCAGTCCAAGCAAGTACGGCGTCCGTCGCGTTTTCGCCATCTCGTCGATGCTCCGCTCCGCTCCGATGCGCGCTGCGGCGTCGACGGGCGGAGATGTACTTTCTGACAGTGCAAAATCCTGCGCCGAGGGCGTGCGTGCATAGAGTTGTACTTAACCGTACCCATTGGAGTCAAAGCAGAGCATTACGGTCAATTCCAATTCCAAGGTCATTCGTTCAGAGAGACGGAGACTCCAGTTTTTTTTCCAAATATTTCTCAAGCACATTATAGACACAAACGCTCATACATATGCACATACATTCATCCTTATGAATGCATGTAGGTACACCATATCCCTATGATCACCTCCAAGAGACTGATACGACACATATCTTTTAGATTGATGAAGTCGTCATATATGCCTTCGTAGTCGACAGAAACGTCTCCTTCCACTGAATACATCGTCGGAAAGCTTGAAATAAATAAAAAAATGCGAGCGCCGATGTCAAGTCTAAATTTAAACCCTCGTGGGCTCAGGATACCACTATTCTCATAACCATCTAACCACATGTTACCACAGGTTGATTCGCCTTTGTTTCAAATACTTTGAGAGGTTAATGGATCGTCAAGTTCGCAGGGACATAAGCAAATCATGTTTTCAAGGTTAAGGGCACCAACGACATACCCAGATCGGACATAGCAAACGTTCACGGACATAAATATGGGAGCCGGCAGTTCAACTATTTAAAGAAAAAAACAAATCTAAACTGCGCGAGGTACCTAACGGCGACCTCGTACTCATGTCCTCCATGTTCGGCGGTGCATCCGTCGGAGTCGTCGTTGGCGTGGTCCTTCCAGCAATGGAAGGGAGTGTAGGGCTGCGAACTGGCTGCGACAACCCTGATCTGTCGCTCGCGGCGTAGGTGATCGGCTCCCTCCGCTGCCTGGCGTAGGGCAGCGTCGGCCACAAACACCACCCCACTCCGCCCGTCCCTGGCCTTGCCTTTTCCCTTGCTGCCGAGGAGACGGGAGGCGCAGCGACTCGGCCAACCTGACTTTGATGAGCTGGTCGCTGAGGCAACATCGACGTTGGGCAAACGTTTTTCGCAGTGGTCCTGGATCGATCCTTGGCCCATGCCAACACGAGGTCTGGGTGCAAGGATCCAATCCTGTCGGACGTGGCGAACGACAACCAGCGTGCCGCGTTTTGCCGATCTCGACACGCCTGCTTGGTAGTCGCCCTATCGGCCGCCGACGAGTACGCGCGCGAGCGCGAGGAACCGCCGCTGCATCCGAGGTAGTGGAGGATGCGGTCGCGCGCGTTGGCGACGGCGTTGTCGGGATCCTACTCCTTCATCGGGCACCAACGGAGCGGCAACGGCGACACTACCTCCTTGTCGTGCCGGAAACGGCGTGGTAGGGATCCCGGCTCGACGAAGTGACCAAACTGATTGCGTGTAAATGGCGGCTCCTCCTTGACGCGGTGTTTGATTTGGACGCACCGGTTGCGCGGCGGCGACGGGGGCTCCTCCTTGATGCTACATCCAAATCGCGCGCAAGGGGGGGGGGGGGGGGGGGGGGGGGGGGGGGGGGCAGCTCCGTCATGGCATGGAACTCTTCGTCGACCTGCGCCGCCTCGGCTAGGGGGTGGCGACTGCTGCTCCTCGTCGCCCGAGGAGAGGACGACCTCCTCCTTCACCGACGGAGCGGTGGAGGATGAAGGCCCCGGAGGCTGGGGCGGCGGCACTACTATCTGACGACCCGGGGCCACTCGCCGGTGTCGAGAACCACCCGGATCCGCTACCAGACTTGCCCACGTCTGCGATTGTGCGGAGGAGAGACCAGGCGTCGCTGCGCGGAGAAGTGGACATGCGGTTTGCCCGTCACGCCTGCATGCTTAAATAACCGGGGCAGACTGAGTGGCGTCGCTTCAATCCGTGCGCAACGGTTGGAGTAGACTTCTCGATCGTCGCGTCCGCATTGAAGCGGCGCCGCCCTCCCGCCTGGTCACGTTGGTCTGACTGGCATCGTCCAGTTGCGTCTGCTCTGCAGCGGCAGACCGGCATGAATGCGCTAAGACCATTCTAGAGCGGGACATGAGGCGATGACTTTGGATGGGGCCGAGCGAGTGGACGCATACGTGAAACAAGTCCGGACGCCGGCAAACCTCCTTTGATTTAGTACCGGTTTGCGAGATTTCGGACGTGTGGACGCGTCCGCGGACGTTTGTGCCACGGCGTTGGATGACAAAAAACATCCTGACATCACGGTCCGGACATTTAGGGGCAGTTTGCGGTATAGCGTTGGAGCTGCCCTAGTCTAGTGCTACATTTTCATTTTGCTCGGACAATGCCAGTACTACAAATCTTCTGAACTTCCTTTTTATCGACAGAACATATCTTTTTTCCGTGGAGTGTCTTATCAGAAAGTATTCCAAGCCTCCAACCCAAGAGGACCGAACTGTTCTGGATGATAAACTAATCTTGACGTAGTTATTTTACAAGGATCTTTACAGCATAGGGAATACTGTAGCTCCATTTATATGTGTTGCGCTGCCATTACACTCTTGAGATGAGGCTGCTACTTTATTGTCCGACCCTTGTCATCAAGAACACCAAGGCCAGGTATCCCAAGAACCACCCTGGATCATGTTCTTTCCCATCATTTCAGTAAAATGGATCCTGCAGGCGCATGTTTTATGCATGCTGAATGACCGGGAAATCTGAACCAGTTCTGAGTTATGCAGCTGCACATTGCGGAGCACGGGACAGGATTCCAGACATTCTTCTCAAGTACGTAACCTGAAAAATCTAACATGTGTACAGGTTTCCGTCCAATGCATCTGCCAGAAAGGAAGGCACTGAAAACGGCGTGCCACTGCGGTCCTGCAGATACAAGATGCTTGTACTTGGTTGTTCATCACCACGGAGGGAGAAACCTAATGCTCCCCAGTCGCTATAAACATTCTCCATCACCATTACACTAGTAGTAGAAAGCAGCAATCCAATTCCAACCCGAAGAAGAGCCTCTCTATCCTGAGCACATAATATGCTATATTAGCCTAGCTTCTGGCTGATGACCCCCTGGATGGATCCGACGAGCGCGAAGGCGCTGACGAGCAGGCAGACGGTGCTGAAGCCCTGGAGGACGAGCCACCTGATGGACCAGCGGGGCACCTTCCGCTGGATGAAGTACATCTCCACGGGGAAGTAGATGGCCAGCGGCCAGAAGTTGAGCGCGCCCAGCAGCGCCAGGATCTCGTTGAAGTAGGGGAAGAAGAGCGCCACGGCCGTCGTGCTCGCCACGTACACCGTCCGGAAGCACACCCGCAGGAGGTTCACCCTGTAGGGCGGCAGCAGCGGCACCTTCACCGTGTGGAAGTCGTTCACGAACCCGCTCCCCGGGTACCGCTCCGCGAAGTACCTATCCGCGAACTGGTAGATCGGCTGGCTGTACACCTGCGTTCGTTTTGTTTCGTATCAATTCAGAGCTCTGCTCGTGATTTTCATTTCATTCTGTAATAAAGCCACACTGAAGAGGTTTCAGTTTCAGGGTTTTTGGTGGTGCGTGCCTGATAGCCGCCGAGCAGGTGGAGGATGATGCAGGCGTTGGCGAAGTCGATGAGCCAGTAGGGCTCGTAGAAGCCGAAGCCGGTGAGAAGGTTCCCCGGCGCGTCGTTACCGAAGGCGGCGTAGCCGAAGCAGCCGCAGCAGAGGTAGAAGAAGGTGGTGACCAGGATGGAGATGATGGACGCCTTCTTCATCGTCTTGTTCTCCGCCGGTGGCGACTTGAGGGTGTCCTACAGTATGTATTGGCACGCGAGCGAAACAAAACAACGTGTCATCCTGCTCAGTGGTTTACTGATAGTGCGAAATATTATGGATACTACTAGGAGTATCATTACCTGAATTTCTAGGAGGATCAAGGAGTACGGGTAGGCGAACGCAATGTCGCCGATGGCCTGTGAGACGCGCCATACCTTGGCGAGAGGGGTTTTCATTGGGACACCCGTTATGCTCCCTTTGATGACGCCGTTAGCTGAAGAACAAGCGTGTCAATTTTGTGCGATTTCAACGTTTTATACTGCAGTCTTGCTAAATCTCAATCGACTGAGACTTGGTTAAGTCTCAATCGACGCTATACAAGTAAGATCTTACATTGAGATCTAGCAAAAAAATAATTAGTTTTTTCTTTTTCTTTTTTACATGTTATATGAGTTGACTGAGACTTCGTTAAGTCTCAGTTGACTGAGACCTAGCCACCCTTTATACTGAGATCAACCAAGTAATCTGACTGACTGGCCGGGTCCGGGAAACAAGCAGGGCATAGTACTTACAAATGGTGTTGGCGAGGCCAAGGCCCAGGCCAATGAAGGCGTAGGAGAAAGACATGACCGCGGCAAGGACGGAGAGCCACGCCATGTCGTGGAAGTCCGGTATGGAGGAGAGGAGGAGCTGCACCCCGCCGAACATGAGCATGTAGTAGCTGCCGTCGAAGCTGCAAGGCGCGTCGTGCCCGTGCGCGTGGTAGCAGTTGGCCTTCAGGATCGCCCTGCAGCATGCAAAACGATCGAATTAAAACAGGAGCACGTACTACGAACACAAAAAGGAAGGCAAAATATATAATTCTAATGCAAGTCACATGATTCTTGCTCGATCGGTGCTGCAACTAATGCAACTGCTGACCGGCGGCGACTACCTGATACTAGTGGCGGTGGTGATGGTGTACGCGACGCCGCAGCCGTACAGGCTCAGGTACTGCAGCGAGCCGCAAGCCCAGGTCTGCTTCTTGCCTGAGTACGTTGCCACAGCACAATACAGTGATGCACCGATGAGATCACAAATACGACAGCACAGGCGAGTAGTAGCACAAGCTCATGGAAGGCTTTGCATGCTGAATTGCTGATGCTAGAGTATAGTACCGAGGTAGACGCGGACGGCGTCCATGTAAGAACGGTTCCTGGGCCCCCTCTCGGCGTCCTGGCAGCGGTAGCAGTCGGAGAGGAGGGAGGCGGAGACGTAGGTGACGAGCGCGAAGCACAGCATGCACGCCGGCCCGGCCACCCACCCCAGCTGCGCCACGCCCCAGGCCAGCGACAGCACCCCGGACCCGATCACCGCCGTGATGATGTGCGCCGCGCACGTCCACGCGGTCCCTGCAGCAGCACCACAGGCAGGGCACGCCGGGCCGGCGGCAGCAGCAGCAGCGTAAGCAAACGAAGAAGCAACCGCGTATCGGGTGTTAGGAGGAGGTGCCGCCATGCATACCGGTCCGGGGCGGGCTCCCGTTGTCGTCGCACCGGCCGTCGATCACCTGGAGGGAGTGCTGCACCGCCATTGCCCCGGCACCGCGCAGAGGCTCACCCTAAGCCAAGATTCTAGCCGCTTCACGGGAAGAGGCTAGAGACAGGCTCAAATTAATGGGATTCAGCCAAGAATCGCGGAGCTATACGGCGGCACACGACCGGAGCGATCGAGCATGTAGCGGCTGTGGGTGTGTGGGTCCCGCAGGGACGTAGCGGGTAGGTTGCTCCTTTCTCAATCGGTTTTGACTGTCAGCTGGTTCGTGGCGAGCTGGTGGAGAAGGAGCGGAGACGAGACGAGAGTGAGACAGACATCGCCATGCCGGTGAACCTCCGCGGACCAGCGCGTGAATCTTTGGTGCCGTTGCCATCGCGATTTTGTCCGCTTCTTTTGGACGCGGATCCCGTAACTTTTTCTCGAGAGCGAAAATCGCGGCGCCCCCTCCCTTGCCCGAATTAGTGAAGCTGGACCACTGGAGATCAGCTTGGGCGAATATCTGTGAATCTTTTCTTCGTGCGAAGGAATGTGAATCTGATAGAGTTTATCTTCTGTATGAACAACATGTGATGGAAATGTAGATGCGGATATGATCAATTATAAGGATCGCCCAACTCTGAATGTGGACCGCTGTCGTGACAGCATCTGGATTTGAAGATAAGCAGGGAGTGTGGTGGTTTGGCACTGCGTTAGTCCGAAAACCCATGTGGGCTGCCAATGCGCATGCATGGAGCTGGTTGGTCCATTGAACTGCACCTAGAGGTAGGGCCGTAAGGGTTAGGACCATACTAGAACATAGAAGGACGTTTCTGCGTGGGATGCTATGCTAGAGATTTGGTAGCCAATGACTGCCCATGCCCATCCCACAATCGTTTATGATCTTGTCTCCAATCTTCATAGGCAATGTGTCAATAATTATGCATGATCATGAAGTAAATGCTCAAGAAAAATTGCTAAAGAGGCATTAGAAATTGACACTTGGGAGTACAATTTAACTTTCCGCGTCTGCTAAATGTCACGCGCCTGAAAAAAATTTGGGCGTCGGTCACTTTTCTTGCAAAGCACGAGGCCAAAGACCGGGAGGAGTGCCGGTCACGGCGACGCTGAGCCGTGCACGAGTGGAAGCCTTCCGAAAACGAGTCTGAAACTTGACGGGTGGGAGAGGGGGGGCGGGGATCGCTAGAGTTGTTCATCGATAGGGGTTAGAGGGATGACCGGGGGCTGCGACGGCTAGCACGGCGTGGCAGGGAGGCGCCACGCGACGGCAACCGGCGGGCGGAGGCCAGCTGTTGCACGGGAGGAAGACGAAGATGAGGTTGAAAATGAACAGTCTGATTTATTTTCTGGCCGTTGGATAAAGATCTAGTGGTCCTGAGAAAAGTGACTGATGCAAAAAAAAAAAAGTTCTCATGTACCTAGCGTATGGGCAGTCCCTTTATTTTTTTACAGATTCAAAACCTCTCGACTTGATGCACCTAGCAAAAATTTACTGGAAATGCAGAGTACTTAGATATCAATACCGAACAGTTTTGCTGAATTGGTACCTTTTCCATGGTCACTCTCTTGCAAGCGCCAAGCGCCATACTCAGGAAAGTGCTAGTGGTCAGTTGGTCACGAGGAGGCGTCACCCCTGGCCTGATAGAGTCCGAGCATTTGGACTTGCGGGGAGCCTACAGATATACATGCTGTGGTAGTAGCTTTCTCTCAACTTCTTTGTTGACTTGACGGTCCCCTTGTAGTTGCTCGAGAAAACAACCCTTCCGGCCAAATTCGGCACGACATTCTCGCGCATGCTAAGCACCAGATAGATCGTGACAACCCGGAGGGGACAAGTTGGCAATGCCATCGAGGGAGAACAACCAGCACGCCAGTGCAGGGAGAGAACACTGATTTATTTATTTTCGGACAAAGCTAAGCTTTATTGAGATTTGAGAGAACACTGATGTGTACGTTGATTTCACAGTATCATGGGGGCATGCATTTGGAAATGGGCTAGGCTCCTACCAGCCCAATCCATGGTTTTACGAGGCCGCTGCTAGGCATCATCCCACTGATTTTCAGAGGGAAATCAGTCGGGTCGTGAGCCGTTCGATCCATGCTGCATGACCGTCGGATGGGTCAACGCATCCTCCTCCTCGCGTCGCTCTCCCAAAACGCAGCAACCACCCCCTGCTCCGTCCTTTCTTGCGGTAGCAACGCATCACACGCAGCCGGTCACAGCAGCAGCAAAAACGCAATCCCTCGCCGTCGCCCCGCCCGGCTTGCCGGTCGTCGCTCGCAGCCGCAGCATCCTGCCGCAGCCCGTCGCTCCATTGCAGCAAGGCGGCGGCGCCGCAACATCTCTTGCAGCACCGGCGGTGCTCCGACGGGGGGACAGGGCTGCAGCAGCGGTGGTCCCCGTCGTGCCGTGGTGCTCTCGCTGCTGCAGATTATAGCTGGCCAAACGGGCCGTGCTAACTGGGCCGACCCGGTAGCACGCAGGCATGGCACGGCCCAGGCACGGGCTAAACGGGCCAGGCCCGGCACGCGGCACGCCATGGGCCGTGCCTGGGCCTGGAGGCTGGGCACGCGGGCCGGCACGGCACGGCCCGTTTATTTTTTTTGAAATATATAAATATACATGTCCTATATAAATACCTAATACTCTAATATGTTCAATATTTTTGTAGTGCATGCGTATTTTTGTAGTGCTTGGATCTGAGTAGTTGTACTGTTATAGTGTAGTCTTTGTATTTTTTTTTTATCTTTTTGTAGTTCTAGAGCATGTCTTGTATTCTTTTACTTCTTTGAGATGGAAGGTTTTAATGATGTAGGTGCTAATAAAACTCTAGATTTATCCCACATAATACTTCACTGAATATTTTAAATTTGTAATATTTTTTTTGGCTTTTTCCCCCTGTTTTTCGAAGGTATTTCGCAGAAAAAAATTAATCCGACACAGGCCGGCGTGCCTAAGCGTGCCGCGGGCCGGCCCACTTACCTCCCGTGCCGTGCTTGGGCTGCTGCCTGCAGCACGTGGGCCGGCACGGCACAGCCCGGCTTACGGCGGGCCGGGCCGTGCCGTGCCGGCCCGTTTGGCCAGCTATGCTGCAGATGAGGGCTGTTTTGCTGTCGCTACTGCAGGCGAAGTAATCAGTCATGCTCCCGTGATTTTGCTGCTGCAGACGAGCGCCGTCGTGTTGTGCTGCTACAGGGAAACTGCGAAAGTCGCCGGTCCATGACGCGGCTGCTGCCATCTCGATGGATGCAGCACGGCGGCTGTGCGTCGCCCTCTGACTTGCAGCAGGCAGTAGCGAGTGGTGCGGAGGGGACGTGCAGCAGTGCTCGGTGTCGATACTCCCGGTTCAGCTCCGGTGGTTGGCCATGGGAGGTTGCAGCAGCGGCGAAGTTGCAGCCCACTCCCGTCGCAGCAAGCCCCGGTTGCTGCATGGCCGGTGGCGAGTTGCGCGACCCCGAGTCGTCGGCCGCTGCTGCTTTGAACGGATCGAGGAGCTCCTCCATCCCACGACTGCAATTCAGGCACCTGCAGCATGGTGTCTGCTGCAACGGGGTGCCGGCACAGCCTCGCGGCGCTCCGTAGTGCTGCAAAGGACGGTGGCGAGGTCAAAACCAGCAGACGGCGGGTCGCCTGGAGCTACAGACAGAAAAAATGGCGCTGGGTGGAGTTGGGAGACAGAGACTCAGAGAGAGGTGGGAGACGAGCTGTTCTGAAGAGATAAGGTAAGATTGGAAACGAGTGGCTATCGAAGGAAGAGTGGTGCGTGGTCCCAGCAGAACACGTGGCGTCCAAGAAACGCGGCTGATTTTCCAGAAAATCAGCCGGTTGTTTTCAAGTGTTTTCCTTTTACGAAGTGTCTCGAGGCCACTTTGGGCCTGGAGATCCATCCAAGCTTTAGTAACAGTTGAGATGGCCCGTTGTCTAAAGAAAAAAGAACTGGGATGGCCCGACGGTTGAACAGCGTGGATTGGCCGGGCAAAGAACAGCACCGGGCTTTCTCGGGAGCCTGGTAGGCGAACGAGACGGTTGAATTGAAATAAAAAATCAAGGCAGCAACCAAACACTCACTACAGCTGAGCCACTCGCACTAAAAGAACAGACGGCTGGGCCAGTCTTGACAAAAGGTGTAAAAAAAAGTGAGCATGAAATGAAAGTAAGTAATGTACCTGAAGCTGATGGAAGCGGTGATGGTGTAGGCAATGCCGTAGCCGAACAAGGCTGTTTGCTGCAAAAACTGGCAGACCCACGCGCTGCTGCTACCTGGCAAATCATACAGTATGATTTTTTTTCTTTCAGAAATGACCAGCCATTAGGAACTAAACTTTTTACACTAGGAGTAATATTATACAAATTCGCAAAGAAAAAGAGTAATAAATATACAAAAGATCATACTGGAAGCGAAAACAGGGTTGCTAGTAGGTTCCAACTTCCAACAATGTTTTTATTTTTTGAAACAATGCAAAAGGCTTGCCATTTTCGTTGAATAAGAAGATTTTTGAGGTATTGGCCAAAGGCCGAAATACAAAGCATCACTCTCACGCCATTACATTACACAAATATTTAGTCCCGGTGAGGCACCACAAAGATGCTTTCTCTTTGATTCTAGCAACTATGACGTCCATGGAATCACGGTGTTGCGGAAGGCACGCGCATTTCGCTCCTTCCAGATTTTTCATGAGATAAGCAACATAAGGGCATCTCCAACGCTTACCTGCAAATTTGCTCCGGCATCTGTCCACGGACAAGGAGGGACCAGTCCGCGGACACTGATGCCGGAGGCCGCCATCCAACGCTGCCCGCATACATTTCAACAACTTTTTGAACTAATCGGACGAAATTCGTGCAAACACGACGGATTTCATATAAACCGGACGACATTCATGCAAACACGGCGGATTTTCATTACATTTCGAACAAGAAAAAACATTCCGACCCTAAACCTATCCTACGGCGGCCGCGGGCGTCCAAGCCCTTGTTGTTCTCTTCCAGGGACCGCGTCCTCCATCCGCCGTCTCCATGATCACCGGCGATAAGACCGATGACGTGAAGTTGCGGTCTCCGGCGAGGAAGAGTAGAACATGGGAGACGGACCGACCCCACATGGGACACAAGGCCCTGCCGTCTCCCATGCCCTACTCATCCTCGGAGGAGTCTGCGCCTTGTCCGTCGCCGATGGACGTGAGGTCCACGATGGAAATGGTGACCCCCGCGCTCTCGTCGTCCCACCGGGCCGCCCGAAAGTTCGTTGGCGGTGCGTAGGAGGCGCACCTGGCGTTGTTCTCGTCCACGATCGCCTGCAGCTGCGCCTCCGCGGCGGCCTGTTCCTGGCGAGCGGCGGCTTGAGCATGGGCGGCCTCGTAGAACGCACGCTGCTCTGCGACGAAATTGGGGTTCGCCGCGGCCATGGCTGCCATGGCCTCCTCGCTCGCGCGCTCGCAGTCGATTTGGTCCTCCGCCAGCCGGTGCTGCTCCAGGAGGAACATGTTGTACCGTTGTTCCTCCTACGCTTGGTGGAACGCCGACGTAGGCACCGGCGCAGGCTGCTCCTCCGCAATGACGGCGTTGAAGTGCGCCTGGGACTGCTCCATGGTGAAGCCGGCGTGCACAGGAGCGGGCTCCAGTGCGGTGTCGTCGGAGCCCGTCTCCATCGTGGGGTCGTCCTCGTCGTCAGAGACCTCGGGCGAGCTGGCCGGCATGACGACCTCGATCCGCCTGGCACGGCGGCTGCCAGACGAGGGCGGCCACCTCGTGCTTCATCTTCGTCGAAAGGCTCTCCCACAGAGCGTTGCCGCTTGCAGTCATGCCGGATGTGGTGCAAGGGAGGAGGATGCAGAGCGGCTTGTGTTGTAGCAGGGAGTTAGTCAGGTGTGGCCGCCTTTAAATAGCGGATTCCGGTGAGGCCAGGCGTCCGGGTGCGTCAACACGCGTCGCCAGAGTGGGTTTCTCGGCCGGCGAGCCTGCTTAATGGTGGCATACGAACGTACAGGGCAATGAACGAGCGTGGTCGATATCTGTCCCGTCCAATAACGCGTCTCCGGCATTGAACAGGCGCGGACACCGAGGATGCGTCGCGGGCGGCGCTCTCGGCCGGCGCGCCACTTCAATGCAGGAGCCAGTGAGAGCTCACGTCTGCTCTGGGCCGGCTTAAATGTGGAGCGGCCGCTCTACAGCGACATGAATGCGGGTAGCTGACGCCAGGCGGGAACGCGCGCGGACGAGAGAGGAGGGTTTTGAGTGGCCCAAAATGCGTCCGGACCGCCCTGTGGACCGATGTAGGACTGCGTTGGATGGCACAACACGTCCGGACCACGCGGTCCAGACTGTTGCAGGCGGTTTGAGGGTCAGCGTTGGAGATGCCCTAATAGAGACAAGCGCCCTTCGTGATTGCGACATGATGAAAGCATTGCTGCTCCACCACTCCTTCATGGAAACCACACCTCCCCAATCTGTTGGGTGTACATTTTGTAAGAGCATCTCTAGCAGATCCCGCAAACTGGGCCATCCGATAAAATAACCGCCGGTTTGCGGGATAGAGCCCGTAAACCCGGCCAGAATAGATCCTCCAAAATCGTCCGTCCCGATTTTTTTTTTGTGGGATCCCGAATCCGCGAGCCCATTTCCTCTATATCTACGGGATTTCGCCCTCCTTTGCAGTATCCTCTATTCTTGGCGGGAGGAAAATTTCAGCCCCAACCGCTTCCCTTGCAGCCGGCGCCACGGCCTTCTGAGCTCGATTTCGGTCAAATCTCGCTGCCACCGCCGCACGCCGGCGCCGCCACCGCCCGTCGCCACCCGCTCGCTGCCGCCCGCCGCTCGCTGCCGTACGCGCTCGCCGCTGGCCACCGGCGCAACAGCAACGCGCTAGCTAGCCGCGTACGTGTTTTGCTAGCTAGCGCGAGCGGGGCGCGAGTAGGAGCTCGGCCGCATCCGACGAGGTGCGCGCCAACAGCAGCGGCGGGAGGAGCCTTCGGCGAGGGCGACGCAGCAAGAGTTCGGCCGGCGCGAGCACGGTCTGTGAATTGAAAGACCCAATTGTAATTTAGATTACGCTTTTAGGGGGATTTATGTAATTTTGGCGGGAGCATAAACTTTTTTTACAGGATTTGTTCTGGCGAAACAAAAGTCGTACCGTAAAAACGTGAAAAAACTTTTTATGGTATCCTGTAAATCGAATTTTGCGGGATGAGGTATACCGGATCTGCTAGAGATGCTCTAAGCCAAGCTAGGCTTTAATCATGCCCCAAACTCTCACGGGTAGCGACGTTGAAAAAGAAGGTGGGCCGCGACTCTTGGACCTGCTTGCCCCCTTCCAACAATGTTGGCACATCTGTATCGTTTCATTATGGACGAAGCACGTTTGGTGCGGCGGAAGAACCCCCTGGGGTAGCCATGGCCAGCTGTCCTGCTCTTGCTCTGCAGTCCCAAACACGAACTCGTGTACTGCGACCAGTTATATTAAAGAAATTAGCGGTCTCAATCTGCGGGGAAGTTGGATTAGGAACGTGCTTCTCCACCACGTGCTCTCCGTCAGCAGCTCCACAGAATGCCTGGTCCAGCCGCGAGATTCACGAGCCTTCTTCGATCGATCTCTTGTTCCAGTGGTGCTCGTCTCCACTTGTGTGTCTCAGTTTGTTTTTCCTTCGCTCCGGTTACACACCAGAAGTAATAATGTAACGAAGATTGCATGGCGGTGTGCGTTGAGTCGACGATGGAGTCAGAGCCGTTTGCTCGAAGTGTAGGGATGGCGATGACGCCTCTAGAAGAGGAGTGATGACGATGATGCCTGCGTGCTGTCTTGCTGAGACCCTCGTTGAAGCGGTGTGGGAGGGGTTTCTTATGTATGCCGCTTAGCGATGGTTTTTGCCCGGTTCTCCATAATTAACTGACAATCTGATTTTTGCTCGGTTTTTTCTAATTAACTGAGCAACTTTTTTCTTCCATTTCGAAAGAAAAAAAGATTGCATGGTACATAAGCACCATGGGCGACAGAGACATCAATGGCTGGATAGGTACCAGTCAGAGGAAGAGAAGCAGAACAGAGACGTGACTTCATAATTTTCCCCCCTTGTGTAACACAGGTAGCTTTGTTTAATACCCTAAAAAAGGTACTGTAGCTTTGTTTAACGATTGATGCCCAATGTATGGCTATATTGTCTCTGTCAGACTGTCACTCAATCGCGGCGAACAGTGAACGGATACAAACACCCGCTCATTAACTAAGATATCATCTTGTCTGAAGATTTGGATTAGGAACAGTCGGACAGAAAAAATGACAGGAACGGAAAAGGACGGGCGGGACGTGGATTGCGTACCTAGGTTGCGCTCCACGGCGTGGGCGTAGGTGCGGTTGCGGTGCGGCCCGAGCTCCGGGTCCGGCGACCGGTAGCAGTCGGCGAAGATGGTGGACTGCAGCGCCGTCACGGAGGCGAACACCACCATCATGCCCGGCCCGGCCACCCACCCCAGCTGCGCCATGCTCCACGCCAGCGACAGCACCCCGGACCCGATCACCGCCGTGATCACGTGCGCCGACGCCGTCCATTCGTTCCCTTCATTCCAATCCAATCCAATGGCGGGGTCACAACACATCGACGACCAAACGCACAGAGAAAGATCGAAAGAAATCGACGGATCGATCGATGGGGATGAGTTCGGTCCGGGTGGGGTGCTCACCGTTCCTGACGATGTTGAGATGGCGCTTCGGCCCATCGGAGGAGATGAGAGGGGCCGTGGCATCGCCTCCCCCTTCGCCGAACGCCATCGTCGGGGAAATTCCGCTCCCTTCCCGGCCGCCCGGCGGAGAGCACGGAAGGGGAATCGTATCACGGAGCCTCACTGAACTTATTGGAATACTACTATTGGCAAATGGTGGCTGGATCGATCAGCGGTTATTTGAGGAGGCACTGATACGCCGGTGGATCGAGAGGACGAGGAAAGAGGCTTATTGTAATGGGAGTCGCATGCGTGAGTTCTGCTGGCTCTCTTGTGACTGGCTCCTCAAGTGTTCGCCGCGTGGAGGCCCGCACACTGGTGTGGTGAGGTGCTACTTGGCGCCGCCTGATTGCGCAGTGGTCAATTCACACGGAGGTACAGCGGGGCGCTGCGTAATTGCAGCGAATCTCTCAGGGCCACAGATTGTATGCGGAAACCAAATTTGGTTTTGAGAATGTTATTATGTGCAATCATTGCAGGATGCATGTACTGTTCTTCGAACAATCGAGACAGGGATTGCAGCCGAGTATTCTGGATCTCTCCCGAAGAAACCAGATTTACCTGACAAAAAGGGCAGGGGTAAACTGTTTGGCATTTTCTGAAATACACTAGACTCACCTGGCAAAGCGGGGCACTCACTTTTTTTAAGCAAGATAAACCCTGTCTCTGCACCAAAAGATGCACGCAACTATATTATTAAAAAATAAAATCCAGTGGACAAACAAATTCAATCCTGAAAAGAAAAACGAGGCCGCGTGTCTCGTGAAGTAGCTTCATCGGCCCCGTAAAAAAAGTAGCTTCACCATGCAACCACTAACCCTATGATAAAAGACGTAAACAAACAAAAAGTACACAGGCTAAGCCTTCAAGAAGGAAACGCCGCACGTGCCTCGATGGTGACGAGTCCAACCATAGGTCGGTCTCGGGATTTCCGAGCTTCGATCGACCACCTTCAGGAAGGACATGACGCATGCGCGCGTCGACATAACATGATCTGAGATCTTGTGTTTCCATCGGAGTGCACATACTCGTCGTTGAAGCTACCTCTACCATATCATTTGTCCGGCTACCTGTTGGGCATCGGGAACTCGGGCTGTTTTTCGTAGGAAAAACACCCGTTTCTCCCGTAGCCCAATCTTTCCCAACGTTGCCTCGGATGTCCCGTCGTTTTGCCATCACGAGAGTGGTGGCCCGGTCCCGTGTACGTCTCGTGAGAAATCCTGACCCAACAGCCGAACGTGGCTCGGGAAACAGGAAAGTACCCCGTTTCGCACACGGTCCGACCGACGGTAAACAGTCGCAACGGTGTCCCTCGAATGTGGACTCTGGAAAACCGTTGCCCCCCGGGGGCAACGTCATCGCTGTCCTGGTCCCCTGTACGTCTCACGTGAAATTCTGACCCAACAGCCGAATGCGGCTCGGGAAACAGGAAAGTAGCCCGTTTCGTGCACGATAAGACCGCTGGACAACGTTGCACCGACGTCCCGATAAAGTCGCCTTCGGAAAATCGTTGCACCCGTAACTTTATTGTTGCGGGTGTGACACGCGTGATTTGGCCTTGCAGGACGCCTTCGTGCAAGTGATCCTCCCGTGCCACGGGACCGGGTCAGAATTTCACGTGAGACGTACAGGGGACCAGGACAGCGATGACGTTGCCCCCGGGGGGCAACGGTTTTCCGGAGTCCACATTCGAGGGACACCGTTGCGACTGTTTACCGTCTGTCGGACCGTGTGCGAAACGGGGTACTTTCCTGTTTCCCGAGCCACGTTCGGCTGTTGGGTCAGGATTTCTCACGAGACGTACACGGGACCGGGCCACCACTCTCGTGATGGCAAAACGACGGGACATCCGAGGCAACGTTGGGAAAGATTGGGCTACGGGAGAAACGGGTGTTTTTCCTACGAAAAACAGCCCGAGTTCCCGATGCCCAACGCCTCGATAGCCGAATACCTCTGGAGGCGATGCCGGAAGAGAAAGACGTCCAATACCGCCTCCCCTCCCGTCACTATCGCACCACCTTCGAACCAGCAACAACTTGCATGACTTGTCGCCTCTCTAGGAGCCACCGCGTGTAGCACCTGCCGACAACAGGCATGACTTGGTGCATCCGCACGAGTCGTGGTGCGTAGCACCTATAGGAGACGTAGATGTTTTAAGGGTGGCTTTTTTTGGCTAAAAATGGAGCACAATATGATAGAATCACAATGAGCATATACCTGGCCTCTACATAGTTATGATGCAAACAACCAACACCAAAATATGCACACAGAAAACACATCGGAAAATAGTAAAGTCATGTAAGACAAAGCTATGCATAGGCATGCAAAAAAATCAAAGCGATCAAATCCGAGATCGGCAAACTACAACAAAAACCATATTCGCATAGACATCTCATGACACCACATGGACGATGAGGTTTTTCAACAGCAATGCCTTCGGGAAGGAAGCGATGATCAATCGCCGCCATCACCGGGCCAACCACCGAATGACAAAATCTAGTTTTTCACCCCGAAGAACCAGTTCGAGCATATCCAACAATGGTAACGACAAAAACATCACCATTGCGAGGTATAACCAACACAAGTCAAACCTAGGCTTTCACCCCTTAGCTCGAGACTGGGTGGTTGAGTAGCACCACCATCGGCATCACTTATCTGTTGTCGCCACCACTTTCTCACGTTCCCATCACCTACATGCGATGTGCAACTGCCGCTGCTGCACAACCATCCCTCTGTGTCACTGTCGTCCATAGTATGCTTCTCCATGCCAAAATCAACCACCGGATCTGGAGAGAGCAACCCTCACGGAGACCTTAAGGTGACCATCGCAATCCATAGTGAGTCCACTGCCTGATGGGTGATATTTTTACAGTCATTTCACCATTGTTTAAACCGGATAATCTCAAAATATCTGAGAGAATCACTCCAATACCGCGACTAATGACTAATGAATGCAAGAAATTGTGAAATTTTTGTTCGTGTTTCCGCAAGAAATAGACCCAAACATGGAAGAAAATCATCACATAGAAGGAAACACCAAGTGTGTAGACCAAGCCAAGGCAAATGGAGTCACCAAGAGGAAAACAAAGGACAAGACGGTGGATGGTACGACTGCCCGCACTCGTACTTGCGGTCGTACCACTTGCCGTTGACACCGTGGCGTCCAACCAAGTACACTTTATAAAAGGGGCCATGTCTCATTCGCAACAAAGATCCGCCCATCGATGAAACAGAGAACCAGAAGTCATCCACAAACCCTACACGATGTCATTTCCCATCTCATCTTCATAGCCACTGCCCCCTTCATCGTCGCAACCATTCTCTTGTAAGATAAATTATCAATCGGTGCATCGCAATCGGCAACTATTGTAAGATAAATTATCAATCAATCATTCATTTTTATGTCGTCTTCAATGATTTCTTCTTATGATCCGATCGCGATGTGTGAGTAATTCCTTAAGGAAATGGGTTGAGGCGAGGCCTTGCAACCCTATGTATTTGTGCATGTGATCATTGGAATGACTTTGCTTGATTGACATTATTTGTATGTGCACTTCGCAATGGAGTTGTCTTTTGTCTTCTTCTCGTTCTAAGACCCTGCAGGTTCCCAGGATCCCGTAGATTGACCAAGGAGGAGGTAAGACGCGAGGATGCCTGGAGCGCTATTCTGAACACCAGTGACAGAAAGGATTAGTACAATAGCGGAAAGCAATTCCTTGAGGACAAATGAGGTGTAGTCATTAAACGCCCAATCCTTTTCTAAAGTAATTCTTAATAGCCAAGGTAACCCCACGCGATGGTAAGGGTCATCGGTTGGACAACTGACTCTCAATGCAAGTCATGACCGGTCGTGACGTACTTTGGACACATCCCTTGTTGGAGATATGCCCTAGAGGCAATCATGTATGATGATATTTCCTATGTGTTTATGAATAAATATAGTCCTTGGACATTGTCAATGATGTGTGTCAACAAGTATGTGACTTGTTTGTGAGACTATGCATTGTATGATCATTACTGCAGGATGGTCCTAACGCGACACATGCATTAGAGACCCCTCGACCAAACTGTGTGCGATGCATTAATCGCAAACGGTGTCGTACTAAAACCTTCACCAATAAAATGAAATTTGTGCGATGGCGGGTCCATCAAGCACGATTCAGAAAAGATTTGCATGTGCAAATCGTGGCATACAGTTGATCCATATGAACCGTTTGCGATGAGCCAGAACAACAAAAACGGTCATCCAGATCAAGGTGTGTGCGATAGACGGCATACAGTTCACTCGGATGAACTGTTTGCGATGATCTAGTACAACAGAAACGGTTAGCCAGATCAAGGTGTGTGCGATAGACGGCAAACAGTTCACTCGGATGAACTATTTTCGATGAGCCAAAACAACAGAAACGGTTAGCCAGATCAAGGAGTCTGCGATATACGGGCACACATTCTAATTAAAAGAATTGTGTGCGATGGTAATAACAAGCGCACACGGTTGTTGGAACAAGTCGTGTGCTGACATCGCCGATTGCGGTGCACATGCCACGTACGCATCCGAGAACGCTTGCCCATGTTACGCCATCCGAGAATCGTGCCGCACTTCGAAACCGGAACCGTCAATAAATTTTGAGCATGTTTCCCGTCACATTCCAAATTACCACGCTATATTTAATTGCAAACCTGTTCACACTGATCAAAACCTAAACGTTTTCCCACTTAGCAGCTTATTACTAGGTTATAAATACTACCTACTCGAAAATGACTGCACATTCCTCCTCAATTCCTCATCAACAAACAAACAAGTCTTTCTTCGTCGTTCCTTGCGTCTGCCATGGCCCGTAGGAGTTCTTGGTCGAGAATTGACCAGGGAGCGGCGAGCATGGAAGCGGAAGCAGCAGAGATGTCCCGCCTCGCCGCGATAGCAACCGCGAGGTCCCGCCGCGCTGCCGAAGCAGCACCGAGGTCCGGCCGCGCCGTGGAAGCAGCACCGAGGTCCGGCCGCGCCGCCGATGTAACAGTGAGGTTCCGCCATGCCGCCGAAGTAGCACAGTGGTCCGGCCACGCCGTGGAAGCAGCAAGGATGACCCGTCGCGCCGCGGAATCAGCAGAGAGGTCCTACCGCGCCGCGGCGGCCTGGGAAGATCTCTTCCGGGAAGGCGAGGGCTCTCTTGCGCGCTGAGCTCAATAAGCTGAAGGATGAGATCTCCGGCTGGGCGAAGCTGCACGAGGATATCAATGCCTCATTTGATAAGGCGATCAGCGTCATCCGGGGACTAAGGGATGACAAGGCGAAGCTCCGCACCCATCGCGACCTGCTGAGGGCGAAGATCGCCGGCAGTGCGAAACAGCACGAGGAGAGCACTGCCGTGTTGAAGAAGACGACCACCATGGCCGAGAAAATTATGGACGAGAATGCCAACCTCCGCATCAAGCGCGAAAGGCTGGTGAGGGAATCAAAAGCTGCTGTCAAGCGAAGTATTGAGGACGTGAAAAAGATCATTGTCGTTCGCCGCGAGAACTCCATCGCCATGGATGCAATGACGAAGATGGCGGAGGAGAGGTGAAAGGAGGTGAAGGTCGTGGAGGCGATGAAGAAGGAGTTGGAGGAACTCCGTGCCCTGCAGCAACCCATCAAGAAGGAGTAGAGAGCAGCGACCCAGATTGTTGTCTGTGTCTTTTTCCTTCTTCTTTTGCCTCTGTGTCTTTCGGGCGTTGCCGCGTGTGGCATTTTAAATTATCTTCCCAAATATGTAAGACAATTACTATCCATTGCCATCGTCATCATATATACCAGTCTTGCTAAGTCTTCGTTAAGTTTCAGTCGAGGCTATGTCCGTGAGTTATCCGTGCAAAATTTTGTTTTCAAATTTTCTTTTTTCTCCCTTAAATCTCAGTCGACCTCCTAGCCAATAAAAATGGGGACGCGTGGCGGCACGTAAATGGTTAGTACAACCCCCATGGTTTGAATAACACTTGTGTTTCCGATTGTAACGTGGCAGCTCTTTGTTCCAAAATGACTTTGTTGGTTGTTAATGTGCGCTCCTTCAAAAAAATCGGACAATTTTTTTTACCACAGCATGTTGATGCCATGTCAAGGCAACATGCCAAGTTTCATGATTTTCAGGAAAGTTTTGGATTTATAGGAATTTAAAAACCAAGTTTGTCAATGTTTTCGGCCGAGCCACGACGCCCGAATGTTTGAAATTCATTCCCATTTCTTGCATGGGACCTAAACATTCACCCAAGGACACATATACGATTTTTCAACCCATTTTGGTGCACTGGAGCATGTGCATGTAGTTCAAATTTTAATTATGCACATTAAATGCCTAGAAAACTCAATAAATGTATAAAAAGGCCAAACGAACCCGGAATAATTCCAGATTTTAGCACGGCACTCCTATTGGTCTTTGTTGCCCCTGCAAAAAAATCAAGGCAGGAAAAGGCAGCGTATGTCATTTCGCCCACAAAGGTGACACATTCCCTATCGGAACCATGAGCCTTCTTGAGAGAAGCCCCGGTTTGTAAGAAGCTTATACCAAAACTTGTGCCAAATCGAACAATTTTTTTTACCACAACATGTTGGTGCCATGTCAAGACACCATGCCAAGTTCCGTGATTTTTAGACAGTTTTTGGATTTACAGGAATTTAAAAACCAAGTTTCTCAATGTTTTCGGTCGAGCCACGACGTCCAGATGTTTGAAATTCATTCCCATTTCTTGTATGGGACCTAAACATTCACCCAAGGACACATATACGATTTTTCAACCCATTTTGGTGCACTGGAGCATGTGCATGTAGTTCAAATTTGTATTATGCACATTAAATGCCTAGAAACTCAATTAATGTATAAAAAAAGCCAAACGAACCCGGAATAATTCCAAATTTTAGCACGACACTCCTATTGGTCTATGTTGCCTATGTAAAAAAAATCAAGGCAGGAAGAGGTAGCATATGTCGTTTCGCCCACAAAGATGACACGTTCCCTATCGGAACCATGAGCCTTCTTGAGAGAAGCTCCGGTTTGTAAGAAGCTTATACCAAAACTTGTCCCAAATCGAACAAAATTTTTACCACAGCATGTTGGTGCCATGTCAAGACACCATGCGAAGTTCCGTGGTTTTTAGGCAATTTTTGGATTTACATGAATTTAAAAACCAATTTTCTCAATGTTTCCGGCCGAGCCACGACGCCCAGATGTTTGAAAATCACTCCCATTTCTTGTATGGGACCTAAACATTCACCTAAGGACACATATACAATTTTTCAACCCATTTTGGTGCACTGGAGCATGTGTCTGTAGTTCAAATTTGAATTATGCACATTAAATGCCTAGAAAACTCAATTAATGTATAAAAAAGGCCAAACGAACCCGGAATAATTCCAAATTTTAGCACGACACTCCCATAGTTGCATGTTCACTGCAGATAAATGTTCTAGCAATTCAAACACCGACCTTTCCTGCCGTAACCCCATTTTGTCTTTTAAATCAAAATGAAAAAATCAAGTACACCACAAACGGTTTATTAGCAAGAATCGTGTGCGATGCAGTATAAAATATCTTGGGGCTCCCTCATGTATGGCTTACGTCAGAAGCTTCATCGGCTACAGTCCACCGGCCGCACGTCAACCACACTTGCGTGCCAGTTTTTCGCTGCACCGTTCGTAAATTTTCGGCAACCACGGAAATATCTAGGTCCCCGCCCCCACCAAAAGCCACATTTCCACTGTTTCCTTCTTCCTTTTCCAAGTTCAAACCTTCACTGTTTGCTTTGCAGTGCCGCCTCCTCGCCGACGGCGCTCCTTCCCGCTGCGCGGCCTCGTCGATATAGTCAGGTAATCCACACCCCACCCCCATCCTCCTCCTCCTTCTCCATCCCACATGCCTCGACCGCCGGCGCGACACCTTCCACCCAAATCACTGCCACATACTCCAAATAAGCGCCGCCCATAGCCATGGTGCACGCATTATAGCCAGGAGCTCAAGGAGCATCTGGCAGCGGTGAAGCAAATCGCGGCCGCACGCGCGGATGAGGTCGCGATGGCTGCCATGTGTGTCGACCGCTAGATCTTGGAGGAGCACCTCGCCGTCGAGGCCACCGTCGACCCCTCGCGCGCAGACGCCGCCACGTGTGGCTGCTTTAAACGACAGTTCGTGGTGTTTTCTCGAGTCCGCCTCCGGTGCCTTCTAGTGAATTGTCCTCTGTAATGTTAATATGCAATCTGATCTTCTGAAATGTGATGTTCAGTTAACAGTTTGGTTCATTTGTTGTGATGTTCAGTTAACTGTTTGGTTCAATTCTGAAATGTGATGTTCAATTCATGTGGGTACAATTTTTTTATTGTTATGCATGTGAGGAATAAAATCGAATTTGGATGTACTCTGTACATGAGAAACATACACAAATGCTATATTTCCTAGTAGTTCTTAAGCATGCTTGGCTTGGTTAACTGTATGATCTTCTAGTATATGTTCTGTTCTGCAATGTGGTTCTCAGTTAACTGCTTGCTTCATTTGTTGTGGTGTCCAGTTAACTGTTTGGTTCAATTCTGCAATGTGATGTTCATTTGTTGCGGGTACAAGTTTTCATTAATATATTCTATTGATAGTATGCCAACTCTCACTGAAACTGATCAATATCTGCCTTATATGTGTTGCAGGGAAACAATGGGAGGCACTGAGGTTTACCATCGAGGTTTGCACATGCATGGTCCTTTGGCTAATAGCACATTATTGTGCAATTGCAGGAACCATTCTAATATTTAGGTTTTTAACAATTTGGTCTTGCACATGTAGGTCCTGCTGTCAGAGATTTAGACCCACTGTTCGATCCAGTTTGCATGTGGGGAAATGAGATGGACATGAATATCAGTCATGTAAAAAAACTCAGAAAGATTGTTAGGATAAAGAAACTAGCGATGAATAACAACAAGATCTTTGTTTGCACAATGAAGAAGACATCAGTCAACTATAGGATGGTACTAACTCTTTTACCTTGTGTTTTTTCCTATGCGCCATTTCAAAATTTAGAACAGATATTTATGCATATCTTTGTTTTCAGTCCTTTCTAAAGCAGTTCACCGATGATTACCTCTCAAACCACCTGCATGGTCAAGAGGCGAGGAAGGTACTCATTCAACACCCACGGTACAATATTGAAGTCTTCCTCAGGAGGACGAAGGTTGGGCGGGCAATCATCCGCAGCCACTGGCCTAAAGTTGCAAGGACATTCAACATCATTGAAGGCTCAATATTCGCCTTTAGATTCAGCAGTTTTCCAAATGAGATTCATCTGTCTATATATCGTATATGATGCTACTTTCCAAAGTGTCGTGGTTTTATCATGGCAGATGTCCTCATGAAAGGACTTAGTCGTGAAACCATCGCAGTTGCGTGGAAGCTTGAACAGGGTTGAACGGAAAAGAGGGAGACGGATTTACCCAGGTTCGGCCCCTCATGGTGGAGGTAAAAGCCTACTCCTACTTGATTGATATTGCTTTGGATCTCGATTACAAGGGTGCGGATTCGCTAACCTAGCTCTCGAGAGATTGCAACTTAGTCTTTTCGTCTCAGGGGCTCGCCTTTATATAACAGGTCGAGTCCCTAATTTTACAGAAGATTCCGGGCTGTACTATTAACCCGTATCCTACTCTAAATCTTGTTCGTCTTTCCTTCCAAGTTATGAAATTCTCTATCTGGCCCTTTTCTGCAAGCCAGCCCACAAGGCTCCTCCATGAGCCATCCCTCAACCGGGTCTTGCTACAGGCCTTTAGTCTTTCCCCTGCCGCATTATCATGACCCAGAAATGGTGCGACACATAGTGCTTTCTAAGTACCTTGCCGGGTCACACCTTGAGCCGGGTCCTGGTCGTGGGTAATATCCCCAACATTAGCCCTCGGTTTAGCTTGGATTTATCCATGTTAAACTTCCACCTGAAATTAAGACAAGGAAACAAAAGTGTGAAGGGTCAAGTTCCGGATCTAACTTTCTGAGCCGGCGTCTTTTGATCCCTCCAATCTTTATCATCTTCTGTTCTTTAAGGATTCAACCGGGTCAATTCCTTCTCCCGGTCGCGCAGCTTACTTCGGACTTAGCATTTCCTTGCTATCTCACACCGTGACATCACAGCACCGTCCTTCCGAAATCCACGCGTGACATCACCACGAATCTTTGAGTGGATACATCTTGTCTTTTTTTGACACCTTCTTGTCTTGTCAGGCACGAGAATCGAGGAGCCTTTTTAGTGAAAATTTACTGCGCCACCTGGGATTTCACGCTTGCCGTTTCAGGTTCCACCTCATCTATAAGTAGGCCAGCAGCCCACCGGAACTCACTTTTACTTCTTCTGCTTCCTTCTTCTTCCTCTCGCTCCTGACACCACCGCGCTGATGGAAATATGCCCTAGAGGCAATAATAAAGTTGTTATTATTTTATATTTCCTTGTTCATGATAAAGGTTTATTATTCATGCTAGAATTGTATTGACCGGAAACTTAAATACATGTGTGAATACATAAACAAATACCGTGTCCCTAGTGAGCCTCTACTAGACTAGCTCGTTGATCAAAGATGGTTAAGGTTTCCTAACCATAGACATGAGTTGTCATTTGATAACGGTATCACATCATTAGGAGAATGATGTGATGGACAAGACCCATCTGTTAGCTTAGCATATGATCGTTCTGTTTATTGCTACTGCTTTCTTGAATGTCAAATACATGTTCCTCCGACCATGAGATCATGCAACTCCCGGATACCGGAGGAATACCTTGTGTGCTATCAAACGTCACAACGTAACTGGGTGATCATAAAGATGCTCTACAGGTATCTCCGAAGGTGTCTGTTGAGTTGGCATGGATCGAGACTGGGATTTGTCACTCCGTGTTTCGGAGAGGTATCTCTGGGCCCTCTCGGTAATGCACATCATAAGAAGCTTGCAAGCAAAGTGACTAAGGAGTTAGTTACGGGATGATGTATTATGGAACGAGTAAAGAGACTTTCCGGTAACGAAATTGAACTAGGTATGGAGATACCGACGATCGAATCTCGGGCAAGTAACATACCGACGGACAAAGGGAATTACGTATGTTGTCATTGCGGTTCGACCGATAAGATCTTCGTGGAATATGTAGGAACCAATATGATCATCCAGGTTCCTCTATTGGTTATTGACCGGAGAGGCGTCTCAGTCATGTCTACATCATTCCCGAACCCGTAGGGTCCGCACGCTTAACGTTCGTTGACGACATAGTGTTATATGAGTTATGTGAATTGGTAACCGAATGTTGTTCGGAGTCCCGGATGAGATCCCGGACATCACGAGGAGTCTCGGAATGGTCGAGAGGTAAAGATTTATATATGGGAAGTCAAATTTTGGGTTCCGGAAAAAGGTGCAGTTTTTTCGGTATTGTACCGGGAAGCTTCCAGAAGGTTCCGGAGGATTCCGGAGGGGTCCGGAAGTCCACAAGTGGGTCCACCACGTCCCAAGGGCTGGCATGGTCTAAGGGGAGGCGCCCTGGCCTTATTGGGCCAGGCGCACCAAGTCCTCAAAAGCCCACGCAGCAAGGGAAGGAAAAAAAGGAGAGTCCTAGTAGGAATAGGATTGGACTTTGGAATCCAAGTCCACGTGTGTACTATTCACATGGTACTGTTCACGTGGTATTGTTCACGTGGCACTATTCCTTCTACTCCAAGCCCCTACACATATATAAATAGAGGAGAGGGGGCGCCCCAAAGATGACACAACATTGTCTTAGCCGTGTGCGGCGCCCCCCTCCACAGTTCCGTCCCTCGGTCATATTTTCGCAGTGCTTGGGCGAAGCCCTGCGAAGATAGCATCACCATCACCGTCACCACGCCGTCGTGCTACCGGAACTCATCCACTACCTCGCCGTCTTGCTGGATCAAGAAGTCGAGGACGTCATCGAGCTGAACGTGTGCTGAACGCGGAGGTGCCGTACGTTCGATACTCGATCGGTTGGATCGTGAAGTTGTTCGACGACATCAACCGCGTTGTTCTAACGCTTCCGCTTACGGTCTACGAGGGTACGTAGACACACTCCCCCTCTTGTAGCTATGCATCTCCATGGGTAGATCTTGCGTGTGCGTAGAATTTTTTTTGTTTTCCATGCAACGTTCCCCAACACGCGCCCCATCGAGCTCACCGCCGCCGAAGACTTCGTCCGTAGCAGCACCGCCGCCGCCGTTGGAGTTCATCAGGAACACCGCGACTGCGCCCGCGAAGCTTTGAAGCTTTCAAGAACTCTAAGCTGCAGATCTGTAAGTACCTCATTCCCTTCAGCCATCTATTTACTGCCACTGTTCTTCGCGAGTTCTTCGCCGTTCTTGAGAAAACGCCACGGTAGATCTAGTTTCCACATGAACATTTATCCGTAAATGTAATATGCCTCCGCATTTATACCAAGTACCCTTCAGATCTCCTCCGTGGCTGAAATAGATCCCATTCAATAAGACCTTTACCCACACTGCCATAGCTAGGTCTTTTTATTTTCTTTTAGAACTATTTTTTAGATCTCAACAGATTTTCAATCTGCACAAGAACTGTTTGTAGCTCCGTAACCTGAATCTCATCCATCACTTGTAAAAATGATGAACTGCTCTTACTTACTTGCACCGGCTTGAACTGTTGCCAGCTTAAAATTCCGCTATATTCAGTAAATGCCCATGCACGATTGAATCTCTGACTGTCTTGATAATCATGACCCGGCGTTGTACCAGCTTGCCATTTGCCTTTGTCATAACCCGGCAAACTTCCATATGTCGCCGGCTTATACCTGTTTTCCATATTTTTGTAGCTGAGTCCTTACCAACTGAATCCATGGCCCCTAAAACCAAAAAGGAGGTCAATTGGACCAAATCCAACATGTCTGGACTCAGGCTGCAGAACCTAGTAGATTCCGGGTTACTTCCGGCCCAAGAAGAAATAGAATGGCGCGCTCCCGAAGAAGAAATCCATCCTCAGCCGGCTCAAAATGAGATCATCATATTTGGCGATCATTTGGACAGAGGCTTTCGTCCCCCGGGTTCAAAATTCTTCCGGGACATGCTTCATTACTTCGCCGTCAGGCCTCAGGATCTGGGTCCTAATTCCATCCTGAACCTTAGCCAATTTCAAGTGTTCTGCGAGGTTTACCTTCAGATTGAGCCGTCAATCAGCTTTTTCCAAAAGTTTTTCTACCTCAACCATCAGACTGAACATAAAGGAGGACCGAGCATAGATCTTGGCGGGGTCACCATTCAAAGGAGGAAAAACTCAGCTTTCCCTGAAGTAAAATTGGCGAGTCATCCCAAGGGATGGCACAAGACTTGGTTTTACTGTAAGGACACTTCTCCAGAACAGCAACACCAGCTACCAGGTTATAGGATGGACCGACTTGATGCTTCCACCACATTCCTCGGCTTCGCCACCAGAGCAGAAAGGGAAGCGTTACAGCCTCTGTATTCAAAGATCAGTGCCTTGATTGCTCATGGCCTTACTGGTGTTGATTTGACCCGGACCTGGATGAGCTGGCGGATCCAACCCCTCAGCCTGAGGAACCGGCTCATGCATACATATTCAGGCGAGCCAGAAGACACACTACGGTTCAGTCGGGTTAACCTCCCTCCAAAAGATCTTATAAAATCTACCAAGAAGCTTCTTGGTGAGACTAAGGATGCAATTGAACTTGTGGGGCTAGCTCCTTTCTTTGCAGGCAACCCGGCACCCGGAGTAAGCCGCCTTTTCTGTCTTTCTCTTGCTTCACTTATAACTGCCTTGCTATCGTATTTAACTTACTGATCTTGTCATTTGTCCAGGAGCATGCTGAATGGTGGAAAACTGAACCTCAAGTTCCCACTCCTCCCCAAGACGACGATGGAGAAGAGCCGGAAGATGAGGAGGAACCTAAGGTAGAAATCGACTCTCTCGGCCATCTATTTAATCAACTTGCTGACACCGACTCTCCTCGGGAACAAGTCGAATCCAGTCGAGCCGGCGAAGCAGAGGTAACCTTGATTTCCTCCGACTCAGACTCAACAATACCCGTCCGAAAGAAAAGCCGGGTTGCGGTCCGTAAAGTCCCATTTTCACACCCAGATGCTCACTTAGACCCACGGTTTCTTTTGAAAAAAACTCAGCACGCCGGAACCTCCAAGCGCAAGACCCAGAGCAGCCCTGGAGATTTAAGTGACAGGTTGCAAAACGAGCCGTCTTCGCGAAGAGCCCGAACTGAAGTGCCACATATCCCCACTTCTTCGCTTCCTCAAGCCGGCCAATTCAAAGAGCCGCTACATCCTTCTGACCCGGACTATCATACGACATCCCTGTCATCTGATGAATCCAGTGCTACCCAATTGCCGGCGTTTCATATCAACCGTGGTAAGTTTTACCAAACTTATGTCTTTATCATCATCCTTCCGTTATGGCTTCTCACTTGTTTTGTAAACCTAGGGCAAAGGCTTTTACCAAGAAGAAAGTTGATGAATAGAGTGGCACCACTGCCCCAGAAACTGAAGAGAACCCTCCTCAAGACACCCCCAAAGTCAACCCGGAGACACAGAGCGAGCTAATTGATAATACTAATCTTGCCGAGGAGACTGAGCCGGCTGTTCAAGATGAACCGGCTCATCAAGACAACCCGGGGAGTCCTGCTCATGTATCCACTCCTATAATGGAAGAAAGAGAAAATCCAACTAGCAAGCTGCCTCTAGAGGCGACTGATACTGATATGATGATTACTGGGGAGAAATATAACACTCCAGGAACATCCACTGCTTTGGCAAAAATCTTAACCAAAGATGAGTCACCGATGAAAGAGAAGGGCAAGACCAAGCTTCAATCCCAATCTCTGGATGATCTTGATGTAGACACCCTTCATCAAGGGTACTTGACCCGGCTGTCTGAGAGCCGGGACACTGAGATTGCCATGGTCAACACTCTGAAACGAAAATATGAGGTATGCCTTTACTATTTGTTCTTTTCTGTATATATATAGCCTGCTAAAAACTTGTCCGAATCCCAAATTCCAATGAAATAACCGGGTTATCACCCTTGACCCGCCAATGATATAACCACCTTAGCTATACTCACATGTAGTCCCCAAGGGCCGGGTCATTATGTAATAAGGAACTGGGACTTATGTAGATTTGTACATATAAACTTGATCAATTTGTAGCCCCTAAGGGCCGGCTCATCAGCATGTGATTGGTCGGGTCTTCATAATAGGTGTATTAGGCAAAAATGTCAATACATTAGCCCCCAAGTGCCATGTGGAATGCTTGCAACTGCATGGGACTTGTATAGAACATAAGTAGAAAACTGGCTGATGTAGCCCCCCAGTGCCGGGTCGATCGCCCGCGACGGCTCGGGACCAGCAACTATGATATTTAACTTTAAAAATGATCCGCAGGATATGCTAAACCAGGCCGAGTCACAGGCAGCCGGCTTACAAAAAGATCTCAAGGCCAAAAAGACGCGCGAAAAGGCAGAACATCTATTGTCATATTTTCACAAGTCGTTCCTGAATGTGACTGATACCCTGGAAAAAACCAAGGCGGCATTTGAAGAGGAAAAAGCCGCCTTGTTGAAATGGGCAGAAGAAGCCGAGTCAAAGCTTGAGCCGGTGACTCAGGAGCTATCCACACTGAAGGGCCACATAACAGACATGTGCAATGCTATCTTTGGTAAGCATAAAACTTCGCAAGTCACCAAATGTGCCAGCATAATATTTCGAGCCGGATTGCTGATACTCGCTGATATGTATTTGCAGGCAGAAGGAATCATAACTTGGTTGAACTTCCTCTTGTAAAGTTGAAGGCGGTGTATAAGTTTCTAGAGCAGTTGTATGTGGGTGGTGCCTACTGTGTCATGGCAGTCAAAAATACTAAGGCCCCACCACACTACATCATGGATATGCTGAAGGAACTTTCCACCGTTCCGCAATGGATCCAGGAATTGAAGAAATCAGCAAGCCGCCAAGGGGCTCTATATGCATTGGCCCAGGCAAAGGCATATCTGCCAGAGATGGAGCTGGCTCTACTATCTGAAGGGTTCCCAGAATTCAACGCGGATGGATCTTCATTCACAAATGAAGACTATGTGCGCTGTGTGAAGGAGACTCAGGTAGCAGCCACCAAGATTGCCGATGAGTTAGACTTGGTGAAATATCAAGCCGGCTACGCAGAAGACGGCAAATGCATGAGCCTGCCAGATCCGAAGCCGGCCGAGCTTACGCCTCTGCGCCGCAAGCAAAACTTTGCCCCTGACATCAATCCTTCAGTTGTGATGAAGGAAGATTCTATTTTTGAAGCTTTATGTTCCATTCAGTGGCTGGCCAATGACCCCCAGACCTCAAGGGCAAAAGAGGCGGCTCCTGAAGATCAAGAAGAGCTGGCACATATCGACCTGTCCTCCTCTGGCGCAAACGTCGACCCGGAAGGCCGCGCTGCCGGCTCACAGCCGTGAACTTCTTTGAAACTTTGATGAAAACATGCCAAATGTGGCGCTTGTAATAACTTAGTGGAAAGCTTCATCTGCTGGTGTTGGTGCCATCGTACACCTATTGCTTTGTATGTTAAACTTTGGTTATTGCAATGAATGACAAGCTTTTACTGTGTTGAAAACCAAGCATCAACCTTGCTTTTGAAGGACTAGATAAACAACCCGGCTTCTTAAGCCAACCTGGCAACTGTGATTGCCATATTATGTGCCATTGTTTGATAATACCTGGACCGAGTTCTGAGACCCGGCCTCTACGGCGACTTGCTGTAACATCTCCAACACCTTTACTGTGATGACTGAATAGAAGCTGTGGCCGCTGTGCAACCCGGCAAATCATGCTGCCATTATAATATTACAAATAATGTGAATTTGTTTATGCAAAAACAGTTAATATGCACAAGTGTGTATAATATAAATGCATGATATAAAATTATAATAATACAATAAAAGCCGGCTTTCGAGGCACGACATAAAGATCGGCTTTCGAGGCTCAAGTCTGATTTGCTTCTGTGAAGTAGGCTTTTTGCCTCTTTTGGTTTGTCCTAGCTTTCTGAAAGCCGGCTCTCACGTGACTTAACCAGTGTTTTAACTTTGATGAGTTCAGGGTCACCTCTGTGATTGACTCATCAGGCGTTCACCGGGTCACCTTTTCGGAGTAGCATCTTGCTAACAGGTAGGTATAACCAAGTATATAATGGCATATGCCGGGTTAAGAGTAATAGCTCAACTCGATGAGTTGGAAGCCCCCAAGTAACCAATGATTAAGGAATAAAGACTCAACACACAATTTGAGGCAAAACGACAAACTCTCTTATACAGAGATGCCGGCTTTATTTCAGTGATCATAATATATATGTACATGATGAAGGTATATACAAAAGATACTACCAAATCTGTGACTTAGGTGTAATACGGCCGGAGATGTGCAATATTCCAGGGTCGGCTGCCCTCCTCCTCAGAGGTACGTGATTTGTTTGTTTCACGTATATCAACAAGGTAATATGATCCGTTGTTGAGAGTCTTGCTAATGACGAAGGGCCCTTCCCAAGGAGGCGAAAGCTTATGCATGCCTGTCTGGTCTTGTATCAGACGGAGCACTAAGTCGCCTTCCTGAAAGGTACGGCTTCGCACTCTACGGTTGTGATAGCGACATAGGTCTTGCTGATATATGGCAGATCTGGACGCGACAAGTTCACGTTCTTCTTCCAGAGCATCAAGAGCATCTTGGCGAGCTTGTTCATTATCAGCCTCCACATAAGCTGTAACTCTGGGAGAGTCATGAGGAATATCACTTGGAAGTACGGCTTCTGCACCATAGACCAGGAAAAACGGCGTATAGCCTGTTGACCTGTTGGGAGTAGTCCGGATGCTCCAAAGTACTGCAGGTAATTGCTCCTCCCAGCATCCTAGAGTTCGCTCAAGAGGTATGAAAGCACATTTGCTCCCTTGGTGGTTTTGGTAATTCATAACAAGATATATCTCATTGAACTAATGTCCATTCAAGATTAAGATTTCATGATGTTCAATGATTGGCATGGCATGGGCTAGAGAAGTGGGCCCCTCAAAATGCCAAGGACAAGAATTGGCAAAAGATCAAGACTCTACATTTTTGGTTTAGTGATCCAAGATCACATTGAGTCCATAGGAAAGCCAATACTATTAAAAGGGGATGAGGTGTTGCTTAATGGTCTTTTTGCTCAAGTGCTTAGTGACAGTATTCCTAAACCCTCAACCACTATCTCTACCCAAATATGTCCTAAACCCAAAGTCCAACTCGGCCCCACCGAAATTTCCTACCTGGCCCCACAGAGTTCATCCAAGACTTAGCCACTGCCAAACCCTAAAAAATCGGATCCACCGAAATGGATCTCGGTCCCACCGAGATGGCCTTGCCAACTCTCTGTAATCGTTTGCATTTACTTTGGTCTCACCGAGTTTGCAAATCGGTCTCACCGAGATGGCTTGCCAACTCTCTGTTGCCTTATTGCTTCACTTCGGTCCTACCGAGTTGATGCAATCGGTGCCACCGAGATGAGGATTTCCCTAAGCCATTGCACTTCGGTCCATCCGAGTTGTTCGTATCGGTCCCACCGAGATTCCTAAAGTTCATATCTTTTACACAGTTCGGTGCTACCGAGATGATTGTTTCGGTGCCACCGAGTTGGGTCAAAAGTGTGTAACGGTTGGATTTTGTGTGGAGGCTATATATACCCCTCCACCCCATCCTTCTCAGTAAGGAGAGCCATCAGAACGTGCCTACACTTCCACCATTCATTTTCTGAGAGAGAACCACCTACTCATGTGTTGAGATCAAGATATTCCATTCCTACCATTTGAACCTTGATCTCTAGCCTTTCCCAAGTTGCTTTCCACTCAAATCTCTCTTCCACCATAGCCAAACTTGTGAGGAGTTGATTGAGTGCTGGGAAGACTATCACTTGAAGCACAAGAGCAAGGAGTTCATCAACAACACACCGTCTATTACCTTTTGGAGAGTAGTGTCTCCTAGATTGGTTAGGTGTCGCTTGGGAGCCTCCAACCAGATGTGGAGTTGAACCAAGAAGTTTGTAAGGGCAAGGAGATCGCCTACTTCGTGAAGATCTACCCCGAGTGAGGCTAGTCCTTCGTGGACGTAAGCCATGGTGGAATAGGCAAGGTTGCTTCTTCGTGGACCCTTCGTGGGTGGAGCCCTCCGTGGACTCGCGCAGCCGTTACCCTTCGTGGGTTGAAGCCTCCATCAACGTGGACGTACGATAGCACCACCTATCGGAACCACGCCAAAAACCGCCGTGTCTTCATTGCATTTGAAATCTCCTACCCCTCTCTACATACATATGCAATTGCTTATATTCCGCTGCTATACTCTTAGAATTGCATGTGTAGGGTGATGCTTGACATGTACTATTGCTAAAATCTGCCTACAATTAAAATCTGGGAAAAGGTTAAGTTTTATTTGGTCAAGTAGTCTAATCACCCCCCCTCTAGACATACTTTCGATCCTACAAGTGGTATCAGAGATTTGGTCTCCGTAAGCCTTGATTTCCATAGCTTTGGTGATCATAGCCTTGGTTTCACAACCTAGGAGAGTATGGCGTCTAGTGAGGGTTACTATAACCGTAGAGGTCCATATTTTGATGGTACAAACTTTGCTAGTTGGAAACATAAGATGAAAATGCATATTCTTGGTCATAACCCTGCCGTTTGGGCTGTTGTTCGTTTTGGCTTGCAAGGTGACTTCTTTGAGGATGGCAAGGAACTGGATCGTGAGGCAACCTCGGAAGAATTGAAGATGTTGCAATACAATGCTCAAGCTTGTAACATTCTATTCAACGGTTTATGTCCCGAAGAATTCAACAAAATCAGCCGCCTCGAGAATGCAAAGGAAATTTGGGATACTTTGGTTGATATGCATGAGGGTACCGAGTCCATCAAGGAATCTAAGTTGGATGTGCTCCAAAGTCAACTTGACAAGTTCAAGATGAAGGATGGTGAAGGAGTCGCTGAGATGTACTCTAGGCTTGCTCTCATAACAAATGAGATTGCCGGCTTAGGAAGTGAAGAGATGACCGACAAATTCATCATCAAGAAGATACTTAGAGCTTTGGATGGAAAATATGATACCGTCTGCACATTGATCCAAATGATGCCAAATTACAAAGATCTCAAGCCCAAGGAAGTCATTGGAAGGATTGTTGCTCATGAAATGTCGCTCAAGGATAAAGAGGAGCTGCACAACAAGTCAAGTGGTGCTTACAAAGCCTCAATCGATGCTCCAACAACTCCAAGTGACAAGCTAGTATCCAATGAAGAGATAAGCCTAATGGTGAAAAGGTTCAACAAGTTCTACAAGAATAAAGGAAAAGAAAGAACCTCTAGCTCAAGACATTATGAGAGAAGGTCATCAAGTCGTGACCGTAATTGCTACAATTGTGGAAAGCCCGGACACTACTCAAATGAATGTACGACTCCCTACAAGAAAAGAGACGAATCACCAAGAGGAAGACATAGAAGAGATGAATCACCTCGTAAAGAGAGAAGGAGTAGAGATGATTATTATGAACGAAGACACTCTCGAAGAAGCAAGGATTCGGAGAGGAAGGACAAGTCATCAAGGAGCTACACAAGAAGAAGACATCAAGCTCATGTTGGTGAATGGGTTTCCGACTCCGACTCCGACAACCACTCCGAGAGAAGTTATCACTCCAACTCCGACTATAGTCAAGATGAAGGTGTTGCAGGACTTGCACTTGTGTCATCCAACTCCTACGATCTGTTTGACTCACCAAATGAAGGAATTGGAAGATGCTTCATGGCAAAAGGCCCTAAGGTATCACACCCCGAGTATCTTGATTTTAATAGTGATGAAGATGATTTGCTTGGTGATGATGATTTACTTGTTGATAGGGCTAGTGATGTGAGCTATAATGAAAATGCTAGTAATCATGATAGTCAAGAGGAAACGAGTGACAATGCTATGAAGGAGATTGAGCGTCTAACTAAAGAACTAAATGCTCTTAAGTTAGCTCATGAAACAACTCAAGAGGATCATAGAGAACTTCTAAGAACTCATGAGAAGCTACGCTTCGAGAAGCTAAATTTAGAGCAAGAGCATGAGTTTCTTAAAGCTATCAATGACGATCTTCGAAAGAAGAGTTCTTCATATCTTGCCAAACGTTTACTCTTGTCCACCTTTATGCCACAAGTTAAACCTAAGCAAACTAGCAACAAGGGTAAAAATGGTTCTACCTCTAGTAGTAACAATAACAATGCTAAATCCAATGTTGTTGCTTCTAGTAGTTCTATTGATTCCACTAATGATTCTCTTAGCCAAGTTACACTTGAGCAAGAAAATATGCTATTGAAAGGAATTATAGAAAAAGGTGTCTACAAGAGCCTTGCCGGGAGTAAACAATTTGAGGAAATTGTACGCAAGCAAGGAAGGCATCGGAAGAACCAAGGTGTTGGTTTTGAACGAAAGTTCAATGCCGATGGAGTTGAGTGGGAAGAAGGTCAATATCCCAAGACGAAGTTTGTTCCTCAACAGGAGAAATATGATCCTACTTCCTTCAAGGGAACACAAGCTCAAGAAGATCTTCCACCACAAGACCACAAGCTAAAAGGCAAGGACAAGCTTCAAGAAGAGATTGATTCATTTGAAGAAGCTCCTCAAGCCATGGTCAAGTGGGTTCCCAAGACTTCATCAAGTTCTACTTCATCAAGTGCTACTACAACTCCAAGGATTCCCATCAAGTTGATGTGGGTCCAAAAGAAGAAGAACTAGAGAGTTCTTGAGGGTGACTCCGCCAACAAACTTCACTCATATTCTTTATGGCAAGGACTTGTGCAACCAACTTCCACATTTTGCACTAGTTCATGGAGTCACAAACCCTCTTGTTGGTAAGGCAAGGGACAAGGTAATCAATGCATTCATGGACATCATCATATGTGTATTTCACTCTATGTCTATGGATATCCTTGTATGTTCCTTGTGTGGGACTAACCCATGTAGGTATTGAAAGCACAAAACTCCAAAGGATTGCTCCCAACTTTTGATGGTCTACATCAACATTGCGCATCCACATCTTCAACATCTACATGAAGTCATCATCGACAAAACCCAAGGTTAGTTCAACCCTCTTAGGGGGGATATCACATCTAGGGGGAGCTTTGCTCTAAAAATTGAGCTAAAGCAACTCTAATGGTGTGGACACATTAATGCTTTATGTAAAAGTGGTAACCCCACTTGTGCTTAAACGATGAGTATGACCTATGATCAAATGTTCTCATTTGGCTCCTAAGTCAATATACTCATATATAGATGACCTAGTCATCGCCATTGCTTGATAGATGTTAGAATTGGTTGTGCATGTTTGACACATATTTCATTTGCTATCTTATTGTGTGAGCATGTTGATTTGCATGTTTTCATCATTCGAGGACATCCATTTGTTGTTTTGATTGTCTTGGTTTTTCTGGCCAAGTGGATGTACAAGAATGCCTAAGTACCTTCTCTAGCTATCTATGCTTTCTTGTCTCAAATTCTATTCTTGCTGCATCACAAAAATTGAACAAGTCTTTTTCGGACCCTCCGGGTGAGGAGCACTCGGAGCCACCGATCTGAAAGGGCTGAACCTCCAAAACCTTCTAATTGATTTCGGTCAGACCAACCTACTCAAACTCGGTCAAACCGAAAGCATTTAGATTGATCTAGGTTTTCATCTCGGTGCTACCGATTAGACCAACTCGGTCGGACCAAGTTGCTGTAACTACAAGCAATTGCACGTCTCGGTGCTACCGATTTGATCCACTCGGTGCCACCGACAGCGAATGGGTATATATTCCCAGCGAACCATGCGGTTGAAAAATTTCTTCAAACGTCACGCGCCCGCGCCCCATTGCTGCCGCCCCTTTGGTCTTCGGATCGTCGCCGTCGTCGCCTGTGCGCCCTCGCCGCAGGACTCCGTCGCCGTCAACGGTAATCTCCACTGCCGTTGCCGCCGTAGAGAAACTCCACCGAGTTAGGGTGAGTTTTGATCCCTTTCGTGCTTCCCTTTTCCGATTCAATGCACGATTGGATTGCCTGTAATCTTGCCACGAATGCAATTCTCTTTTCACCAGATTAGTTCGTTTGAACGAGATTCGAGCAAAAATTTTAGGGTTAGGTTTCCGCCGAATGCATCTCGGACCGACCGAATAGGAATTTTCGGTCCCACCGATTTGGCCCTGGCCATAGCACTAGTACATCTCGGTGCCACCGAGTTGTGCGAATTGGTAAGACCGAAAGTAACGTCTCAGTGAAACCCTAGCATCTCGGAGCCACCGAAACCCATCTCGGTCTGACTGAAATGGCGTGCCATGTCTCTGTAGTGTGCTTCGGTGTCACTGAGATTACCAACTCGGTCCATCCGAACTGCATTCTGTGAAAACCTAGAACTAAAGTTTGAACTCATTTTATGAAAAACAATCTGTTTTTTGTGATGACTCATCTACTCTACCCATACCTATCTATTCACAGGGTCAGCTCAGCAAGATGTCTGATGTCAGTGACAGTCAAAACAGGTCAGAGCAGCATGAAGAACAAAGTGAAGGGTCAAGCCAAAATGAAAGTTTCTATGAGGGAGAGAGAAGCTCTCCAGATCTTCCTAAAGCAGCAACCAGAACACGGAAGAAGAAAACCTTAGACAGTGAGGATGAGGACTTTGTTGCAAGTGAAACTGTACAAAAGAAGAAGAGAGTAGTGCTTGCAATGGAGTACATCACAAAGCCTACCCCTGTCAAGGAAAGATCAACTGTGAGGAAAGTGCCTCAGCAGACTATGCAAGATCCTAGTGAGGCAGCTGCAGGTGCTAAGAAGAAGAGGATAAGAAAAACTACTGCCCGAGTGATTGGCAGACCTACTATGATGATTGATGAGGAAGAAGAGGAGGAGGATGAGCCAGTTGCCGCACCCCCTACAAAGGCACATAAGCTCATGTCTGATGCTATCAAGACTGCTGCACCTCCCAAGTCTAAGCCTAAGGCACCAGCACCCAAGAGATCGATTGGAAACATATCTGCTGCAGAGAAGAACAAGGCCCCAGTGCCTGAATCAACTGTTGATGAAGAGCCTCTAGTGCTCAGAAAATTGAAGTCAAAGATTCCAGAACATGACAACGCACACCCAGTAGCTGATAACATGATGTTGCGAAAGGACAAAGGACTGCGTTAATGGAGATTGTCAGATCCTTATGCTATCAGAAGGAGGACTGCTTGTGATTATCGGTTTCACACCCGTGAGCAACAGGATTTCTATGAGACAGTTTTGCTTGATAAGAAGCCCATAGTCAGTGACATGAGATGGGTGGACTGGGAATACATTGATGAGAACGAGGATTATTTTCCCCATGTCCATGAAAGCTTCAGAATTGCAGGTGTTGATGAGTTCGTTGGACAAAAGTTGACTAAGTGGAACGATGAGATGGTCATGCAATTCTACTCCACAGCACATTTCTATCCAGATGGTCGCATAGTGTGGATGACTGAAGGAATCAGATATCAATCAACCATTTCTGAGTGGGCAAATCTTCTTGGTGCACCCAAGGAAGAGGATGATGATTATGATGTATATGCCAAGCTCAAGTTTGATCACAATTCCATGAAGAACATGTACACTGCTATTCCCCAGGAGGATCTTGAGACTCATAAGCTTGGATCAGTAAAGCATTTGCTACCAGGACTGGCCACCTCAAACACTATCCTACGGTACACTCTGCTACCAAGTCAGGAGATGATAAGATGATTTGTGGCCACTCCATAAACTTGCTGCATTTATTTGATACACCTCAGAAATTCAAGGTGATGAGCCTGATAGTTGAGACTATCAAGAGGACAGCAGCAGATCAGAAGAGATTGTGTGGTTATGCTCCACATATTCAGTTGTTGATCAATTCCAAGGTTGGAACCAGCACGTATCTTCTTGATCGAGAGCATTTGCCACTCCGTCCAGATTTTGAGGACAATGTCATAGTGATGGATCCTTCGCATCCCACTTCTGCCCAAGCTCAAGAGGAAATCCGCAAAGCACAAGAAGCTAAAGCAGCTCAGGAAGCAGCAGCTCCCAATGCTCCAATTGCGAATCTCAAGACACCAAAAGACCAAATGCAATATCTGCTTGAAGCCACTCTGAGGATTGAGAGAAGTCTGGCCAACCTCACCCAGACCCAGGCTAGTTTTGAGCGGATCATTGAGACCAAATTTCATGATTTGGATGTCAAGGTGACAGAGATTCAGACCACAGTGGAACAGCTGCAAGGAGATGTCGATGCTGTCAAGTTTGCCAGATCAGAGGACAGTGGAGATGATAGACCGACTACAGAGCAGTTTCAGTCAGTGCCTAGGGCTGCCAGGTCAGCTACGATACCAGTTGTGGATCCACGGACCACAGTATCTGCACCAGCCACCACAGCCACAGTGCCACAGCAGGTCTCCACTCCACCAGTCCAGCAGTCATCAGCAGAAGCATTCGCGGAGGCTCTCATCTCAATGCCGTCTACGCACACCGGAACCGCCAGCAGGAGATCGCCTTCGGAGGACCGTGCCTAGAGAGCTGACTAGTGCTATACGATTCAAACTTTTTGGTACTTGTTGCCAAAGGGGGAGAATCTGTATAGATCATAGGCTTCGAGAGAGAGAGTTCTTTTCTTTTGATTTGCTTCGAGAGTTTCTTATGCTACTTGTTTGCTTGTTCGTTGATACTTCGTTATGTGTGTGTGCTCGCTACAGTATTCTGTCGTTTATACTTGTGAGATACGATGTTGATTAATCATATTATGCCTATTGTGATATTCCATGTTTATCTCTACCATTATCTTGTATGATCAATTACTTATGTTGGTGATGCGTGCCTATTATTCCAATCATATCATTTTGCACGCTCCACCAAGATGTATGTGACATGGAAGAGTAACCCATGAGCCTAATCAATTGTGCATTTGCATTCAAACGCAAATTTTTAATAATGCACAAATTTAGGGGGAGCTCTTGCTTATCACATACTTCTCGAAGCGATGATGTATTTCATTCATTTAACCATTTGTCGAAGCTTTGACTATTTGTTGTCATGAATTACCAAAAAGGGGGAGATTGAAAGCACATTTGCTCCCTTGGTGGTTTTGGTAATTCATAACAACATATATCTCATTGAACTAATGTCCATTCAAGATTAAGATTTTAGGATGTTCAATGATTGGCATGGCATGGACTAGAGAAGTGGACCCCTCAAAATGCTAAGGACAAGAATTGGCAAAAGATCAAGACTCTACATTTTTGGTTTAGTGATCCAAGATCACATTGAGTCCATAGGAAAGCCAATACTATTAAAAGGGGATGAGGTGTTGCTTAATGGTCTTTTTGCTCAAGTGCTTAGTGACAGTATTCCTAAACCCTCAACCACTATCTCTACCCAAATATGTCCTAAACCCAAAGTCCAACTCGGCCCCACCGAAATTTCCTATCCGGCCCCACCGAGTTCATCCAAGACTTAGCCACTGCCAAACCCTAAAAAATCGAATCCACCGAAATGGATCTCGGTTCCACCGAGATGGCCTTGCCAACTCTCTGTAATCGTTTGCATTTACTTCGGTCTCACCGAGTTTGCAAATCGGTCTCACCGAGATGGCTTGCCAACTCTCTGTTGCCTTATTGCTTCACTTCGGTCCTACTGAGTTGATGCAATCGGTGCCACCGAGATGAGGATTGCCCTTAGCCATTGCACTTCGGTCCATCCAAGTTGTTCGTATCGGTCCCACCGAGATTCCTAAAGTTCATATCTTTTACACAGTTCGGTGCTACCGAGATGATTGTTTCGGTGCCACCGAGTTGGGTCAAAAGTGTGTAACAGTTGGATTTTGTGTGGAGGCTATATATACCCCTCCACCCCATCCTTCTCAGTAAGGAGAGCCATCAGAACGTGCCTACACTTCCACCATTCATTTTCTGAGAGAGAACCACCTACTCATGTGTTGAGATCAAGATATTCCATTCCTACCATTTGAACCTTGATCTCTAGCCTTTCCCAAGTTGCTTTCCACTCAAATCTCTCTTCCACCATAGCCAAATCTGTGAGGAGTTGATTGAGTGCTGGGAAGACTATCACTTGAAGCACAAGAGCAAGGAGTTCATCAACAACACACCGTCTATTACCTTTTGGAGAGTGGTGTCTCCTAGATTGGTTAGGTGTCGCTTGGGAGCCTCCAACCAGATGTGGAGTTGAACCAAGAAGTTTGTAAGGGCAAGGAGATCGCCTACTTCGTGAAGATCTACCCCGAGTGAGGCTAGTCCTTCGTGGACGTAAGCCATGGTGGAATAGGCAAGGTTGCTTCTTCGTGGACCCTTCGTGGGTGGAGCCCTCCGTGGACTCGCGCAGCCGTTACTCTTCGTGGGTTGAAGCCTCCATCAACGTGGACGTACGATAGCACCACCTATCGGAACCACGCCAAAAACCGCCGTGTCTTCATTGCGTTTGAAATCGCCTACCCCTCTCTACATACATATGCAATTGCTTATATTCCGCTGCTATACTCTTAGAATTGCATGTGTAGGGTGATGCTTGACATGTACTATTGCTAAAATCTGCCTACAATTAAAATCTGGGAAAAGGTTAAGTTTTATTTGGTCAAGTAGTCTAATCACCCCCCCTCTAGAAATACTTTCGATCCTACAAGGTACCATAAGTCTTGGTTTAATCCCACGTAACAACTCCTGATTAGCTCGCTCTGTCTGTCCATTGGACTGAGGATGTGCCACTGATGCTAAGTCAAGCCAGATATGTTCTCGCTGACAAAATTGCTTCATAGCTCCCTTGGACAGATTGGTACCATTATCAGTGATGATGCTATGTGGATAACCGTAACGGTAAATCAACTTTTTCAGAAACTTGACAGCTGTAGTAGCATCACAATGACTAACCGGCTCAGCTTCAACCCACTTGGTAAACTTGTCCACTGCAACCAATAAGTGACTATATTTGTTCTTGGATCGTTTGAAAGGTCCGACCATATCGAGCCCTAGACTGCAAAAGGCCAAGTAATTGGGATCATCCGCTTTTCTTGAGCCGGCACATGTGCTTGACGAGCAAATTTCTGACAGCCATCACACTTGCGAACAATTTCTTCTGCATCTGCGTGAGCTGTAAGCCAGTAGAAACCATGCCGGAAAGCTTTGGCAACCAGAGACCGTGAGCCGGCGTGATGTCCACAATCACCTTAATGTATCTCATTAAGGATCTCTCGGTCCTCCTCAGGCAAAACACAACGTTGAAAAACACCTGTGACACTGCGTCTGTGCAACTCGCCATTGACTATGGTCATGGACTTGGACCTGCGGATGATCTGCCGAGCGATGATTTCCTCTGCCGGGAGCTCGCCACGGCTAAGGTATGCCAGGTAAGGTATTGTCCAATCAGGTATAGCATGTATAGCAGCCACCAATGCTGCTTCCGGATCAAGAATAGCAATATCCTCCTCCGTCGGCAATTTGATCGACGGGTTGTGTAGAACGTCCAGGAAAACATTGGGTGGAACAGGCTTCCGCTGAGACCCCAAACGAGACAATGCATCTGCTGCCTTGTTAAGCCGGCGATCAATATGATCAACCTGATATCCCTTGAAATGTCCAGCAATATTTTTGACTGCGTGTCTATAAGCTGCCATGAGGGGATCCTTGGAATCCCAAGCCCCAGAAACCTACCGAGCCACCAAATCTGAGTCACCCAGGCACCTGACTCGGCTTAAGTTCATCTCCTTAGCCATACGGAGCCCATGAAGCAAGGCCTCATATTCTGCTGCATTGTTAGTACAGGGAAACATAAGCCTCAAAACATAACAAAATTTATCACCTCGCGGGGAAGTTATCACAACTCCAGCCCCCGAGCCTTCCAATTGCCTGGAACCGTCAAAGTGTATTGACCAATATGTGGTATTCGGCTTCTCCTCTGGAGCCTGCAACTCAGTCCAGTCATTGATGAAGTCCACCAAAGCTTGAGATTTGATGGCAGTCCGTGGCACATATTTGAGATGATGCGGACCAAGCTCAATAGCCCACTTTGCAACCCGGCCAATTGCCTCCCTATTCTGGATTATGTCCCCAAGAGGCGCTGAACTGACAACAGTAATTGGGTGCGCATGAAAATAATGTTTCAATTTGCGACTTGCCATGAACATGCCATAGACCAGTTTTTGCCAATGCGGATATCGCTGCTTGGACTCTGTTAAAACTTCACTGACATAATACACTGGCCGCTGGACTAGGTACTCCTTGCCTTCTTCCTTGCGTTCCACAACAACTGCAACACTGACAGCCTTGCTGTTAGCAGCAATGTATAGCAGCATCGGTTCCTTCTCATGAGGAGCAGCAAGGATAGGCGGCTCAGACAGCTACTTCTTGAGAGACTCAAAGGCTTGATCTGCAGCATCACTCCAAGTGAAGTTATCTGTTTTCTTGAGCAATTGATAAAGAGGAATTGCTTTCTCCCCATTCCGGCTGATAAACCGGCTCAAAACCGCAACACGCCCTGCCAGCTTCTGGATAACATTGATGTTGGCCGGCTTGGCCAAAGTTGTGATGGCCTTGATTTTTTCTGGGTTGGCCTCAGAAACTAGAAAGCCCATTAATTTCCCTCCAGGAACACCAAACACATATTTTTCCGGGTTGAGCTTCATCTGGTAAACTTTCAGGTTATCAAACGTCTCCTTGAGATCATCTAGCAAAGTCTCTTTCCTTTAGGATTTGATCACGATGTCATCAACATATGCGTGAACGTTACGCCCAATCTGCTTATGGAAACAATTTTGGACACAGCGCTGATAAGTCGCATGTGCACACTTCAGACCAAACGGCATCGACGTATAGCAGAAAGCTCCAAATGGCATGATAAAAGCTGTCTTTTCCTGGTCCTCCTCCTTCATCTTGATCTGATGATAACCGGAGTAAGCATCCAGAAAACATAAACACTCGCAGCCAGCCGTAGCATCAATGATCTGGTCAATACGGGGCAGAGCAAAAGGATCACTGGGACAAGCCTTATTCAAGTCCGTGTAATCAACACACATCCACCAAGTCCCGTTTTTCTTCAGAACAAGGACTGGGTTAGCCAACCACTCTGGATGAAATACTTCAACGATGAACCCGGCAGCTAGGAGCCGAGCCTCCTCTTCTCCAATGGCTTTCCGCCTCTCCTCGTTAAAGCGACGGAGATACTGCTGAACAGGCTTAAACTTAGTATCCACATTAAGGGAGTGCTCAGTGAGTTCTCTCGGTACACCTGGCACGTCAGAAGGTTTCCATGCAAAAATGTCCCGATTCTCACGGATGAACTCGATGAGCGCGCTTTCCTATTTAGGATCCATATTCGCCCCAGTAGTGAACTGCTCAGACGGATCACCAGGGGTGAAATCAACTTGCTTTGTACCTCGAGCCGACTTGAACTTAAGTAGAGGGTCACATTCTGTTGTCGGCTTCTTCAGAGGGGTCATATCAGCCGGATCAACATTGGCCTTGTAGAATTTTAATTCCTCAGCCGCACAAGCTATCTCAGCATAAGTAGCATCTCCCTCTTCGCACTCCAGGGTGATTTTCCTGTTACCATTAACAGTGATGGTGCCTTCTGGTCCAGGCATTTTCAACTTCAGATAAACATAACATGGTCGCGCCATGAACCGCGCATAAGCCGGCCTCCCAAAAAGGGCATGATACGGACTTTTAAGCTTGACTACCTCAAATGATAAGAACTCCGAGCGATAGTTAAACTCAGTGCCAAAAGCAACTTCCAAAGAAATCCTGCCGATAGGGTAGGCCGAATTGCCAGGGACAATGCCATGAAAGATTGTAGTGGAAGGGGTGAGCCGCTTCACGGACAAGTTCATCCGTCTGAAAGTATCATAATATAGGATATTAATGCTGCTTCCCCCGTCCATGAGTACTGATACGTCTCCAACGTATCTATAATTTTTGATTGTTCCATGCTATTATAGTATCAATCTTGGATGTTTTTATATGCAATTATATATCATTTTTTGGGACTAACCTATTAACCTAGTACCCAGTGCCAGTTGCTGTTTTCTGCTTGTTTTTTGGCTTTTCAGAGAAACAGTACCAAATGAAGTCCAAATGCCATGAAGCTTATTGGAGATTTTTTTCTGGACAAAAGAGACCTTGGAAGCTTCGGGAGGAGGCCAGAAGCCTCACGGAGGCTTCACAAGGCAACAGGGCGTGCCCCAGGGGGGGCGCCGTGTTGCCTTGTGGGGCCCACGTGACTCCGTTTGACCTAATTCCACTTCTATAAATTCACAAATATTGGGAAACCATCAGAGAGCCAGAAGAAAAAACCTTTCCGCCGCCGCAAGCCTCTGTTCTTCCGCGATCCCATATGGAGGCCTTTTCCGGTACTCTGCCGGAGGGGGAATCGATCACGGAGGGCTTCTACATCAACCTTGCTGCCCTTCCGATGATGTGTGAGTAGTTTACCACAGACCTACGGGTCCATAGCTAGTAGCTAGATGGCTTATTCTCTCTCTTTGATCTTCAATACAATGTTCTCCTTGATGTTCTTGGAGTTCTATCTAATGTAATCTTCTTTTGTGGTGTGTTTGTTGGGATTCGATGAATTGTGAGTTTGTGATTAGATTATTCATGAGAAATATTTGAGTCTTCTCTGAACTCTTTTATGCATGATTGTTATAGCTTTGTATTTCTCTCCGATCTATCGATTTGGTTTGGCCTACTAGATTGATTTATCTTGCAATGGGAGAGGTGCTTTGTGATGGGTTCAATCTTGCGGTGCTCAATCCCAGTGACAGAAGTGGACATGACACGTATTTGTATTGTTGCCATTAAGGATAAAAAGATGGGGTTTATTCATATTGCTTGAATTTTCTTCTCTACATCATGTCATCTTGCTTAAGGCGTTACTCAGTTTTTATTAACTTAATACTCTAGATGCATGCTGGATAGCGGTCGATGAGTGGAGTAATAGTAGTAGATGCAGGCAGGAGTCGGTCTACTTGTCTCGGACGTGATGCCTATATACATGATGATTGCCATGAATCCGTCATAATTATTTGCTTTTCTATCAATTGCCCAACAGTAATTTGTTTGCCCACCGTATGTTTCTGTGCTCGAGAGAGAAGCCTCTAGTGAAAACTATGGCCCCTAGGTCTATCTTTATCATATAAAAAACCTAAAAATACCTTACTGCAATGTATTTACTTTTATTTTAATTAGTATTTTAGTTTATCTATTTACCTCGATAAGATTTAATCCTTGCAAATAACCGCTAAGAGGATTGACAACCCTCTTATTTGCGTTGGGTGCAAATGTTTGCTCTTGTGTGTGCAGGTGCGCTTAACGGAATTTTGCTTGGTTCTCCTACTGGATTGATAACCTTGGTTCTTAACTGAGGGAAATACTTATCTCTATTGTACTGCATCATCCTCTCCTCTTCGGGGAAATACCAACGCAGACTACGAGTAGCAAGTACCTTTGTCAATGTGTAACCGCCGACTTGTGGAGCTACCACCAAAGCCAGACCACCTGGATTATCAATCCGTGGGGGGTGATCTTCCCTACTCCAAGTTACTGGCTGCTCCGACCAGTTTGTCGGGCCCATGGAACCTAGGGTACCTTGGCCCGTCTGCCCGTGGCCCAGAGCGCAACGCTTGGCGGCGGCCCAACAGGTGGCCCACTAGCGGGCGCCTCAAGCAAAACCCCTCGTGAGGCCCCGGCCTCCTGAGGACCCCTCCTCAGGGAGCGGGCGAGCAAGACAACCACTTCACCGAGGGCCTCGCGAGGCCATCTCGCGAGGCGGCCTTCTGAGGTTGCCTCCCGAGGCACCCTCCCGAAGACATGCAAGACGAGTCCCGTTCGGCTCGGTCGACGCTCGCGGATAGACGAGTCCTGTTCTTCCGCCCCGTCCTCCACTCCGCCAGCATCCATGGTCGACGCTCGCCGTGAGCGCGCTGAGCACAGGGCGGGTCGCGTTGCCTAGACGGAGCCGGTGGACCGCGGCAACCGCCGCCGTGTCGAGGCTGCAGCTGCCACCGACCCTGCCGCCCATGAGCAGCAGGACTCCTCCCTGCACCCCTCCGTGCAGGCAGACGGCCGCACCGCCATGACCTCCTCCTCCCTCGCCCGCCGTTGGCCGCCGAACGTGCAGGCCGCGCTGCTCATGGCGCGCGAGCTGCTGCCCTACCGTCCAGCTGACACCGGCTACGACGCCTGGCTTGGCCGCATCACCGAGCTTGTCAACGCCGCCCGGGACGCTCCTGCGCCTTCCTACTCACTCCATCCTCCGCCGTCTCGCGCTGGGGACATAGCGCATGGCGCTCCCCTGCCACCTCCTCTGCGCGACGAACCAGCCGGGCACCAGCACAACGCGCGGGCACGTGAGCCGTCTCGCGGCGCGTCCTCTTCGGTCCGGGATGAGGCCAGCTGCCAGATCGTCCTCCGCGCGCCGCCTGATGCGCGTGTGCTTCTCGAGCAGCAGCGCCGGCTCCAAGACCGGGCCGTCCAAGAGGTCGCGGCAGCTGGGCGCCAGAACCGCGCCGCCCTCGCCGGCGGCTTCCCCTCGAGCGGCGTGGGCTGCCGCGCCTTCACTCGCGAGGCGACCGCAACGACCGCGGCGCCGGTCGCGGAGGTGGCCGCAGCAGCAAACATTGGGACAGCCGTGTCGGCAACGGCAACTTCCGCCAAGGCTGGCGCGACCAGCCTCGTGAGGCCGCCTAGCGTTACCAGCCTCGTGAGGCCGCTTGGCACGATCAGCCTCGTGAGGCAAACCCTCAGCCCAACGCCGCTCTTCCACCGCTGCCGCCGCCACCTCGGAGGAACGACGTCAACCACCCTGACGAGGGCGCCGGGGGCTACCAGGAGCCTCGCGCGGTCGCCTACATCCTCGGTAGAGCTCAGGCTCCTGTGTCCAACCGCCACTTCAAGCAGTTCTCTCACGAGGTGAACGCTGCCCTCTCGAGGCCAGAGGCCGCGCGGCCCCTCAAGTGGTCGCAGTACGCCATCACCTTCGACTCCAAGGACCACCCCAAGTCCGCGACCGCCGCAGGCGTGGTCCCCATGCTGTGCACTCGCACCATCAGCAACGTCGCGGTCACCAAGACCCTCATCGACGGAGGCGCCGGCCTTAACGTGATCTCCATCGAGACCTTTGAGCAGCTCCAGGTGCCTTACGAGCAGCTCATGCTAACGAGGCCCTTCTCGGGCGTAACCAACGGCCCCACGGTGCCTCTGGGGTAGGTGCGCCTCCCCGTCACCTTCGGCACCCGCAATAACTACCACACTGAGCTCATCGACTTCGACGTCGCCCACATCGGCCTGCCCTACAACACCATCCTGGGCTACCCCGCGCTCGCCAAGTTCATGGCGGTGTCTCATCACGCCTACAACGTCCTCAAGATGCCTGGCTGCAGCGGCATCATCACCGTCTCCTGCGACGAGAAGGACGCGATCTGCTCCCTTGAGCACGCCTACAAGGCTGCCGCGACTGCCCACCCGGCTGACGAGGACGCGGTCGAGCCTCTTGAGGCCGCACCCGCGAAGAAGAAGCAGTTGTTCTCTCAGGACCGCGCCGAGACGAAGAAGGTGTCGGTTGACGGCAGCAGCTCAGGCTCCGCCTTCACCAACGGCGCCGACCTTCCTCCTGCATAGGAAAGCGTGCTCGTCACCTTCCTTCGGGCAAATTCGGATGTTTTTGCCTGGAAAGCATCTGATTTGTTTGGTGTGCCGAGGAGGGTGATCGAGCACCACTTAGCGGTGTGCCCCAATGCACGCCCCGTCAAGCAAAAAGCGCGGCGCCAGGCGCCTGAGAAGCAAGAATTCATCATTCAGGAAGTGCACAAGCTGCAAGAGGCTGGAGTCGTCCATGAGGTGCGCCATCCCGAATGGCTCGTCAACCCAGTCGTCGTCCCCAAGAAAGGTGGCAAGGAACGTATGTGCGTCGACTTCGCGAGCCTCAACGAGGCCCGCTCTCAGGAGCCCTTCCTGCTGCCGCACGCCGGTCCGGGAGTGGACTTCGCCGCCCGTTACGCCCATATGCCCTTCGGCCCGAGGAACGCCGGCGCCACCCCCCAGTGGCATGCGCACCTCGCGCCGGGGCCTCGAACTGGGAGGTACTTCACAAGTTCTCACCCACGCTGGAAGGCCCTTTCAGGGTTGCCCATATCTCCAGGCCCGGCGCCACCCGGCTGGTGACGGAGGACGGAGTTCCTGTGCCTAACGCCTGGAATGTCCAACACCTCTGCAAGTTCTGCCCGTGACCCTCACGCATACGAATGAAATGGGGCTGTACACGCCTCGGAGACTCTCAATGCATTCGCCTGACGGGCACGCAAGAGCTCCCGCCCACGCCCAAGTGGAAGCCCCATGCTCCGCGCTGGCGGAACGATCGAGCCGCGATCATGCCCACGCCTAATGGAAGCCCCATGCTCCGCGCTGGCGGAACAATCACTTGAGGGCGCCCCACGGGCTGCACCAACCTCAAGCTGACCCATGCCAGACACGGCAATCGTCTTTCTCTTTTGGGTGTGTAACTGAGGGCGCCTCACGGGCCGCACCAACCTCAAGCTGACCCGTGCCGGACACGGCAGCCACACCTCCCTTTTGGTTGTGTAATGGAATACATTATCTGCATCAGTAAAGCTTCAGTTTCAATGCATGGTGTACCTTTGCCTCGCGAGCCGTGCGCGCTCACGGCCTCCCTCATGAGCCTCACGCGAGCGGGGGCTAGACACGGTGTCTGTGCTCGGGTGAGTCCCAGCAGCACTGAAAAACCCAAGCAACCGGGCTCTGGCTCGCGGGCCTGCTCCCGTGCACGCCACCCCACCAAGGTCCTTGGTGTCTTACGCCCTCGCTTGACGGGACACGGTGTCTGTGCTCGGGTCAGTCCCAGCAACGCTGAAAAATCCAAGCTACCGGGCTCTGGCTCGCAGGCCTGTTCCCATGCACGCCACCCCACCAAGGTCCTTGGTGTCTTATCTCCTCGCGTAATGCACATGAGCGAGCCGGCGAGCGCGCGCTGCTCCCCTGTTGTGAGACTTTTGACGTGCAGATTATCGCAGCGTGCAGTTTATCGCAGGCACAGGTCACCTGGAAGGCCTCGCGAGGACGCCTCGCGAGGCGGCTCAACGACAAGGCGCCCCTTCGGGTCTCAGGAAGCTTCGCAGGCCCTGCCTCGGGAGCCAACTTTCGACGGCCATCTCGGCAGGAGATCGTGCGGGTCAAGCCTCGTCAGGCACGCCTCATGAGCCACGCTCGCCTCGCGATTCGCAGCTCGCCCAACACTACCCACCGCAAGAGCTAAGTCTACTACCTCGCGAGCCCCCCTCGCCACCTCTCAAGCTTCCCTTTCTAGCAGCCTCACCGAGTGCTGGCGTTTCTCCCTCCGCAAGCCGCTTGAACGACAAAGGGGGGCTCCCTGAGCATCGCGCCTCGGGAGCCTTGACTAGCTCCCGGTGCCCTCACCTCCTAGCCTTGTCCGGGCATCGCGACCTGACATACCAGTGACGGCTGTAGCCCGCCCGAGGGCTGGGCCCTGATGATGTAGAGCACACAAGGCAAGCAAAAGGGAAACAAGCCTCAAGAGAAAGCTTCGCGAGGGCATAAGCATACATCACAGCAAATCATAAGATACTTAAGCACAAAAGCATTGTCTTTACGCCCCCACGGGGCCACATCTGTCCAGTGCAGGATAACAGAGGAAGGGGGATCCTAAGAAGTTGCGCCGTCGTCGACGTCGCCGCCGCTGTCGACGCCGCCATTATGGCTGTCCCCGCCTCCGTCGGAGTTCTCACCGCTGCCACAAGAGAACTTTCCAAGCAGCGCGCCGACATGGCCTTCCACTGCCTTCGCGAGGCCATCACGGAGCTCCTCGGGGACGGGGGCTATCACCTTGTCAAGATCAAAGTTGGGGTCGGCGTGAAGGAGGTGGCTGAAGACGCGAGTCGCCGCCTGAAAGAAGAGGTCGCGACACTCTTCCTCCAAGATGACGTCCGCCTTCTTGGCCCCGTCCTCGAGCTGCTCCACTAACTTGGTGAGGAAACCAACATAATCGGCATTGTGGAGTTTGCCGGGGCCTTCGAGCCTCTCCCTGCAGATGAAGCTCAGGGCGTTGCGGGCTCGGAGTTCGAGGAGGTGGAGCGTCCTGGTGCGTTCGAGCTGCCGCTCCCGCTCCTGGTCCGCCCCGCCTCCGGCCTATTCGACGGCGCTGGTGGCATCCCCTGCCTGGAGACGAAGCGAGGCCTGCTCGGCATTGGCGACGGCCGGGGCCTTCAGCACTTTCTCTCGGCGGGCCTCCGACTCAGCAAGCGTCACCTTAAGGCCGGCGATTTCCCGTCGGAGCCCCTCACGCTCCGCCTCAAAGTGGTCCTCCTGCCGCTTCAGCTCCTTGCCATGCTCCTCGACGAGCGCTTGGTGTTCCGCCGCCACCCTTGCGTCGGCGTCATCCTGGGCCTTCTTCTCCTTGGCCTCCAGCTGGGCGTTGGCTTCGTCCACATGCCTCGCGTGGGCGTCCTGAGCGTCGGCCACCTGGCGTCCCAGCGTCTCCAGGCGCCCGCGCTCCGTGGCCTGCTCAGTCGCCACCTTCGCGAGGTCGTCCCCGCGAGTCACAAGGTCCGCCTCGCGGGTCGCAAGCTCCCCCTTACGGGTGATGACGGTGCTCTCCCGCGCTTGGAGCTGCTGCGCTTGCGCGGCGTGTTGATCCTGGAGTTCCTTCAGGCGAGCCTCCGCCTCCTCGCGACGCTTGACGGCCGCTTCGGCTTCCCGGAGAGCGCTCGCGCAGGCCTCCTTCGCCTCGGTGATGTCCTTCTCGCCCTTCGCACGGGCGGCCTCATTCTGGCACTGGCCCATCTCGACGGCAACGATGAGCCGGTGCCACCCTTCAGCGAGCCCCAGGCGTTCCTCGGCGAGACGTGCTTCCGCGTCCCGGAAGTCCGCCCCGAGCTGATCAAGCGCGGCCTTGGCATCATGCAAGGCCCCGTGCCAGAGCAGGGGGCGGTTGCTCACGAGCGCCAGGGGCCAGTCCGGGCCCGGCCCCTCACTGCTCTCCGTTGCCACGGACGAGGAGGCTCCAGCGTCGTTCACCAGGAGTGGGGGGCTCGTTGGGGTTTCCCCCGTGTTCGACTGCGGCGACGCGCCGCGGGGGCTCGCCGCGCCGGTCATGGGAGCCTCGTGCACAGGTACGGCTCGAGAGCCCGCACCAGCGCGCCCCGCGTCGTCCTCCTCCGCGTTAAGGGAGGCGCCTGGCGGGGGAGTGGGCGCCTCGTCCTCTTCCATTGCCGCGTCTTCTCTCACAGCAGGGTCCGCGAGGCCCGCGCCACCCCCTCCGGAGGAAAACTTGCGCCTAGGTATATTGGCCCCTTTCCAGTGATTGCTAGAAGAGGCAGGGTAGCCTACCAGTTAGAGCTACCGCCAGAATTGTCCGAGGTTCACGATGTCTTCCATATATCACAGCTGAGAAAATGCATTGCACCTCCGATCAAATGGGCAGATATGAGTGAACTAGAGTTAACCAAGGATTTGACATATGAGGAAAAGCCTGTCAGAATCTTGGATGAGATGGAAAGAACCACTAGGAGTAAAGTGATCAAATATTACAAGGTACTGTGGGATCACCATACTGAGGAAGAAGCTACCTGGGAAAGAGAAGATTTCCTAAAGTCAGCATATCCGTATTTGTTCCCTGAGCAGCTGAATCTCGAGGACGAGATTCATCCTAAGGGGGGTAGGTTTGTGACACCCTGGTTTTGGCAACTTTTTCTTTGCAAACATTTCTCTGGTTTTATTTGCTTTTTGAGTGGATTTCAAAATAGTTCATTGACTTTGGACTTGAGGGTTCTTTGAATTTCTTTTTAAGTGATCCAATACCCTCAATACCTTGCCAATATCTTGTCTCACACCCACTGACCCAAACCCTACTTCCTAATATTTGTAATTATTCCTTTTCTGAAAAAGGAATATTCACCACTTATGGTAGGTTGTGAAGCAACCTATATCTCCATGACTCAGAAAATTCCCAAATTAATCCCTGAAATACAAGGAGCCATATCTTTCCACAATATCCAAAAATATCTCTTAGCCCAGTTCAATTTTTCAGCAAGATAATTCTGACAAGCTTCTGGCCACTTCAAACCTTTGTGAAGGAAGTACCAGCTAGAAGTGTCCATTGGCTCTGAAATTTTTATAGCATCTTGCCACCACCAAATAACCCCCAAATACCAAATTTCACCTCAAGGAGCCAATCCATGTGAGTGCATCATCCTTGACAAATTTCTGGACCAGAATATGGTTTGTACATGAACCATGCTCAAAACTTTGCAAAAATTTCTCAAACTTCTCCAGCATGTGGTCCTTCCAACCCAGAACACCCTAGACAACTCTTTTGGCTTAGTCCACAACTCATCCTCTCTTTGGAACTCTCCCAAGTTTCTGAGCAGAAACTGTTTTAGATCGTTTAGTCGCAGGCTGTCGAAGCTAATCCCAAACAGAGGCCTAGGGTACCTATTTGAGCTCAGGCCGGCACACCAGACATGGTTTGGCAGGCCAGCTTGCACTGCATACGCCTATGCACGCGGTGACCACGTGGCCAGCACTGCCAAACCCGCGCTCTGGGCGCCGTCAGGCTCGGGTCTCGTCGGAGTGCGACGCCCGTGTTGCCATACCTTGTCCCCAAGCGCGACAACCTCCCCACCGTCCACGTAGCCGTTCCAGAGCCTTCCCCCTCGCCGGTGGCGCTCTCGCCAGCCGCCACCGAGCGCCGCCACTGTTGCGCCCGTGCTGCCACTGTGGCTGCGTTGGCTGTCTTCTTCCCCACGATGAACCATCGCGTCGCATGTACTCCTCTGCTGTCCTCAACACTTCCCCTCACTCCACAACGGCCAGCTCGCCGTTCTCCCCGCGCCAGCAAATCCATGGCGGCTTCCGGCCACTGTCGCCGCCGCTCCCCTATAAAAGGCGATGCCCAGCCCGTCCCAGCACCATACCACACTCCAGCCATCTCCAATAGATCACCGAGACCCCAGGGCAAGGCCGGGAGGGCCTCCAGCCTCGGATCACCGCACCACCCTGCCGCCAGATCCCCACTGTCCCCTGCCATCTCTGGCCACCCCAGCTCGAGCCAGCCACCGCTCGGAGTTCCTGGCACTCCCCTGATCCTCCCCAGCCCCGCCCTTGCTCAAGTTATTGCCGGAACCCGCCGCTCCGGTGATCACCGTACCTGTCCGCCACCCGAGAGGAAGAAAGTGACGCCGTCCGGCCACCTCTCGTCAAGCTGCGGGTACGTGTGGCTCCGTCTCCACCTGCCAGACCCGTCCCTGCCGTCTCCCGACCTCACCGCCATCCCTACACCGGAGAACCACCGCCGGTGAGCCGCCCGCCTCTGTTTCTCTCTCCCTCTCCGTTTAAATCCTGCCGAGGCCCACCTGTCAGTCTTTCTCTCCCTCGCCCGAAGCGGTATAAGTGGAGGCGCCCTGGCGTTTTACGCCTTCGACGTGGCCCTCCCAGTTTTTTCTGATTTTTTGTTTAATATTCACCTTTGACCAGAAACTTTGACCAACTCTAATTTTTAAACCACAAGTCCAAATCAATTGAAACTTTTTGCAACAGTTTTGTCTTGAGCCCCTTTATTTTCTGGCAAAATTTGGTATTTTTCCAGTATGTACAGAATTTTTGGCCAACAGAAATGCTTTATGTGACATTTTCTTTTGCCATTTAAAAATGTTTTCAGAAGGAAGTTGCTTTGGTGTTGAAGACCAGGAGTTTGCTAGCACCCCATTTGAGCAAGGCAAGCCACATCATCCATTGCATAAGGCATTGCAATAGTGTTGGCTCTATGTTAAACTCTTTTGCATTAATTTAATCCAATATAAATATGCCATAAATCATATTGCTTGGTATCTTGCATAGACCACTGCCATGTTAGTTCATTTATTTAACATAGCTAATATGATAAGCAACTTTACTTGATGCGTGTTATTCAATAAACCTAAATTTGATGGTTGATCAAGTGCCACCGACCCGGACTTACCCGTGCAGCCACATCTGCCGGTATGGGATGACCTTGACTTGGTCTAACCTCGTGCTCTTTTACCAGTACCACCAAAGAGGGAAGGTTATGCGTGCGTGCTACCCTGATCAGGTAGACGATGATAATCTTGTGAGCCCAAGTTAAGTTATTTGCCGGCGTCCCCGTTTGGGACAGTTTAGTTGGCCACGACGGTGGCAGGTGTCAGGAGTGACACAGGGGCCACCCAGGGCATGACTCGGAAGGGGAATGATTGTCGGTGGTACGATAGTAGATTCACAGGTTAGGCGAGTTTCGTTGGACGAATGTCCATGGTGTGGGTAAAGTGCGCAACCTCTGCAGAGTGTAAGAATCTATTCGAATAGCCGCGTCCACGGTAATGGACATAGTCCGCACTAGGTCACACTGTATGGTCAACGGTTATGATGAAAGAACTCATTGTCACACCCTAGAATAATGGTTGTAATTAGTTGCATCAGAGCATCAATGCATCATGTTAAATTCAAATGAATATGAAATGGGGATGATCAAACCCTAGCATTAAAGGAAATCAACTAGGTTCAAATCAAATATTTTCAATGTACCCAAAATGCCTTCAGAAAAGTTCATGATTTCTGATAAAGGTGAAAACCTCTGCCAAAAATGATGAACATATTTCTAGGTCATTTCTGGATTTTTGAATTAAATCTTAGTGTATTTGAATTTGGGCATTTAATTGCTATAATTATTTTAAATGCTCAAATAATTCTGGAACTAAATGAGGGCCACTGGAACAATTCAGAAAGTGTCCACAATTTATTTCAGGAGTTTTAAAAATGATTTAGTATTTTTACTAAATCAAAACAGAAAATGAAAAATAGAAAAACAGAAATGGAAAATCTAAAAGAGAGAGAGAGAAAGGCTTACCTGGCGCCCCAGCCAGCCCAGCACTGTGCGGCCCACTAGCCCACAGTGCCAGTCGTCTTCAACCTCTGCCAGTAGGCAGAGGCGAAGGCGGGCACGACGCGCGCTGAGGCCGCCACCTCCTTCCTTCCTGCCTCATGCCCTCGAGGCCTTCTCCTAGCGCCACGGAGACGGTCGCGAACCCCCTTGCTCTCTCCCTGGACCTCCCCCCCTCCTCTGCTCTCTCTCCCGCACAGCCGTCGCCGCCGACGAGCACCACCGTAGCCACAGCGCACGCCGCGCCTCGCCGTCCGATTCTCTAGCTCCGTCTCGACACCGTGGAGCTGCACACCAAAGCACGCGACCGTAGGAGGCCTCCAACGTCGCCATCATCGCCATCTTCAACCTACGGCCGCCGAGATCGCTGGCGACCTCACGTCGTCTCGAATGCCTCCCCGAGCCCGTTGACCTGCTCGTCGTGTTCGCCGTGAGCTCCTCTACCGAACCCCCCTTCTCCCCGTGCTATTTGCGTCGTGTAGCCACCGTATACAACGAGCCCGAGCGCTCCTCGCCGCCGGCCATGTCGCCACCGTTGTCGGGCCCATGGAACCCGGGGTATGCAGGCCCGTCTGCCTTTGGCCCAGGGTGCAACGCCTGGCATGGGCCCAGCAGGCCTTCATCACCAAGCACCTCACCAAGACCCCTCATGCGGCCCTGGCCTCCTGAGGACCCCTCCTCAGGGAGCGGCGAGCCGGGCTCAGCATCACCACCAACGGCCTCACGAGGTCCTCTCACGAGGCGGCCTCCCGCAGGCGCTCAAGACGAAGGCCGTTCGGCGTTGCCACGCGGTCTGGGGCCCATGACGTGGGTGACGCGCGCGGCGACGAGCGGCGGCAGAGGCCGCGCCAGCAGGCGCGGATGAAGATGGTTTCCTCTTTTGTGTTAAGGGAACAGGGCCAGCTATCTACCCCCCAAAGCAACCCCAAAGGTTGCCCGATCGGCGAAGGAAGACCAAGACAGCAGGCGCGCAGGACGGAGGTCATCACCGAGCCCACCGGCGCGTCATGGATCACGCTTTGGCAGGCGAAGACCACCTTTAGTCAGGATAGCCTGAGCGCCTGTCCCCTTTCAAAATCGCTAAGTGTGGCAACCCTTCCCGCCTAAGTTTCCAGGGGGAAGAGGACCAAGGCTGATATAAAGGGCAGAGCAGCCATTGTAGAAGGGGAGACCGAGAGAGCTCGGATTCCGATCATCCCCAACCTTATACTCTCTCTCTCTCTAGCACCAAAGCAATACCAACCAAGCAGGAGTAGGGTCTTACACCGCAAGGTGGCCCGAACCTGGGTAAACCGCTAGGTCCATGGTCCGTTCCTCGCTAGCGCATTCTCGCCGTAGCCTCGCCGTCGCTTAGCCGTGGTAGGAGACGAAGTGGTAGAACGAGCTCACCCCAGTGTTCGAAACTTTGGGTCCCCGGAGCCTGACCTCCGACATTTGGCGCGCCAGGTAGGGGTGCGCTACTGTTCTTCTACTCCGCCCTCTGCTCCACCAACCCCATGGCCGACGCACGTCGCGAGCGTGCCGAGCGCAGGGCTGGCCGTGTGGCTCAGACGGAGCCGGTGGCCCGCGGCAACCGCCGCCGCCCCGACGCCGAGGCTGCTGCCGCCACAGACCCTGCTGCCCGCGAGCGGGAGGACTCCTCTCTCCACTCCTCCGTGCAGGCGAACGGCCACACCGCCACGGCCTCCTCCCTCGCCCATTGTGGGCCGCCGAACCCGCAGGCCGTGTTGCTCATGGCACGCGAGCTGCTCCGCTACTGTTCGGCTGACGCCGGCTACGACGCCTGGCTCGGTCGCATCACCAAGCTCGTCAACGCCGCCGGGGACGCTCCGGCGCCTTCCCACTCGCTCCGCCCTCCGCCGTCCCGCGCTGGGGACCTGGCGCACGGCGCTCCCCCGCCGCCTCCTCTACACGACGAGCAAGGCAGGCCCCAGCGCAACGCGCAGGCTCGTGAGCCGTCCCGCGGCGCCTCCTCGCCGATACAACATGAGGCCAGCTGCCAGATCATCCGCCGCGTGCCCCCTGATGCGCGAGTGCTCCTCGAGCGGCAGCGCCAGCTCCAGGACCAGGCTGTTCAAGACGTTGCGGTGGCTGGGCGTCAAAACCGCGCCGCCCTCGCTGGCGGTGTCCCCTCAAGCGGTGTGGGCTGCCGTGCCTTCACCCGCGAGCTGCGTCGCGTGGTCTGGCCTGCGAAGTTCAAGCCTGAGTTGCCTCCACGCGACTACGGCACCCCCAACCCCGCGGAGTTCCTTCAGCTCTACGTGCTGAGCGTCGAGGCGGCGAACGGCGACGACAAGGTCATGGCGAACTGGTTTCCTATGGCCCTCAAGGACGGCCCGCGCTCCTGGCTCATGAACCTCCCCGATGCGTCCATCTCATCATCGGCCGAGCTCTGCAGCCAGTTCGTTGCCAACTTCAAGGGCACTCAGGACCGCTCCCTCACCATTAACGACCTGCGGTGCGTGCGGCAGCGCCCAGACGAGACCCTCCGCAAGTACATCCAGCGCTTCAGCCAGGTGCGCAACAAGATCCCGCGCGCCTCCGCCGCCGCCGTCATCTCCGCATTCTCCACCGGTGTCATGGACATCAAGATGCGTGAGAAGATCGCCATCAACGGTGAGCTCGACTCCGTGGTTGAGTTGCTCGACCTCGCCGACAAGTGCGCCAAGGCTGAGGAAGGCCGCCTCTTCATCCACAACGACCCCGACGCGGCACTCGACGCCGCCAAGGCCAAGAGCAAGGATGTCAAGCGTAAGGGCCCTGCCGTGCTCGCGGCGGAGCCCGAGCAGAAGCGCGGCCGTGACCAGGACGAGCCCAGGAAAGACAGCCGGCCGCTCTGTGCCTTCCACAACGTGTGCTCCCACAACACTGAAGACTGTCAGGAGCTCAAGCTGCTCCGCGACGAGCACCAAAGCCGCCGAGACGACCGCAATGGCCGCGGTGCCGGCCGTGGAGGTGGCCGCGGCGGCAACCGTTGGGACGGCCGCAACGGCAACGGCAACTTCCGCCAGGGTTGGCGCGACCAGCCTCGTGAGGCTGCCTGGCGCGACCAGCCTCGTGAGGCCGACTGGCGCGACCGGCCTCGTGAGGTCGCCTGGCGCGACCAGCCTCGTGAGGTGAATCCTCAGGACGATGCCGCTCTTCCGCCGCTGCCGCCGCCACCCCGGAGGAACAACGTCAACCAGCCTGACGAGGGCACCGGGGGCTACCAGGAGCCTCGCGCGGTCGCCTGCATCCTTGGCGGGTCCCAAGCCTCCGCGTCCATCCGCCACTTCAAGCAACTCTCTCGCGAGGTGTGTGCCGCCCTCTCGAGGCCCGGGGCCGCGCGGCCCCTCAAGTGGTCGCAGTACGCCATCACCTTCGACTCCAAGGACCACCCCAAGTCCACGGCCTCCGCAGGCGCGCTCCCCATGCTGTGCACTCCCACTATCAGCAACGTCGCGGTCACCAAGACCCTCATCGACGGGGGTGCCGGCCTCAACGTGATCTCCATCGAGACCTTCGAGACTCTCCAGGTGCCCTACGACCAGCTGATGCCGACCAGGCCCTTCTCCGGAGTGACCGATGGCTCCACCATCCCACTGGGGCAAGTGCGCCTCCCCGTCACCTTCGGCACCCGCAAGAACTACCACACCGAGCTAATCGACTTCGACGTGGCGCACATCGGCCTGCCTTACAATGCCATCTTGGGCTACCCAGCTCTCACCAAGTTCATGGCGGCCACCCATCACGCCTACAACGTCCTCAAGATGCCCGGCTGCAGCGGCATCATCACCGTCGCCTGCGACGAGAAGGACGTGGCCAGCACCCTCGAGCGTGCCTACAAGGCCGCCGCTGTGGCGCACCCGACCGATGAGGACGCGGCCGAGCCTCCTGAGGCCGCGCCCGCGAAGAAGAAGCAGTTGTTATCTTAGGACCACGCCGAGACAAAGAAGGTGTCGGTGGATGGCAGCGGCTCCGGCCCTGCCTTCACCGTCGGCTTAGGCTTCCCTCCTGCATAGGAAAGCACGCTCGTCACCTTCCTTCGGGCAAAATCGGATGTTTTCGCCTGGAAAGCGTCTGACTTGTCCGGTGTGCCGAGGGAGATGATCGAGTACCACTTTGCGGGGTGCCCCAATGCACGCCCTGTCAAACAGAAAGCACGGCGCCAGGCGCCAGAGAAGCGAGATTTCATCGTCAAGGAAGTTCAGAAGCTCCAGGAAGCTGGGGTCGTTCATGAGGTGCGCCATCCCGAATGGCTCGCCAACCCGGTTGTCGTCCCCAAGAAGGGCGGCAAGGAGCGCATGTGCGTCGACTTCACCAGCCTCAACAAGTTCTGCCCTCAGAACCTCTTCCAGCTGCCGCGAATTGGCCAGGGCGTTCGCCCCGTCGTCGGCGGCATGCGCATGCCCTTCGGGTTGAGGATTGCCGGCGCCTCTTTCCAGAGGCTGGCGCCATTCGTGCCAGGGCATCGTGAGCCTCCTACTCCTCGCGAGCCCCCAGGGCCTCACGAGCCCCTTGGCCCCGGAGGAGCGGACTCCCTTGGCGCGCCCCGCCAAGCGGTGTGACGTCGCCCCAGCGCAGTCCTGCCAGGTGCGCCCGACGCGTCGCCCCACGCGGCCCACATTCCTTCCCGCCGCGCCTCCCCGCGCCTCGCTACCGGAACCCTATCATTTTGATTGTATAATGAATTTCACTAATTTTACCTTGATGAGTTATGTCACCTGCTTAATTGCCTGTTAAATTCGATGCTGGCCGAGGAGCGCCACACGCTCATGACCCCTCCCCTGGCCGATTCCGTGAGCGGGGGCTAGGCATGGAGCCTGTGCTCGGCTCCGTCCCTGCAGTGCCGCTAAATCCAACCGAGTGAGCTCTGGCTCGCGGGCCTGCTCCTGTGCACGCCACCTCACCAAGGTCCTTGGTGCCTCATCTCCTCACGCAATGGCCGCGGGCGAATTAGCGAGCGCGTGCCGCTCCCCCCGTCATGAAATCTGTCGACATGCAGTCCCTCAGGAGACAAGCTCGCGAGGACCTCGCGGGCGGCCTCTCGCGAGCCGGCCTCGCGGAACTCAAAGGCACTTCGAACGCCGAGCCCCGTGAGCACGCCTCGTGAGCACGACTCGCGAGCGGCAGGGGCTGGCTCGGCGAGCTGCAGTCTGTGCTGTGGTCCATCCGCACGACAGCAAGCAAGCCTACCGGCGAGACCTCCTTCTCCTCGTCCATGGCGCTGAGGCGGTCCTCCCACTGGAGCGTAAGCACGGCTCCGCAGGAGCTGCGTGAGCTCCTCATGAGCTGTGTCTCGCCCGACGCCGCTCTCCGCCAAAAGCTAAGTCCGACTACCTCGCGAAACACCCTTGCAGTCACTCAAACTCTCTCCCCTCGCGATTCTGCTGGGTGCTAGCGTTTTTCTTCTGCTTGAGCCGCTTGCACGCCAAAGGGGGGCTCTTTGAGCACCGCGCCTCGGGAGCCCTCACCAGCTCCCGGTGCCCCTTACCCCCTGGCCTTGTCCCGGTATCGTGACCGGACATACCAGCGGCTGCTGAGGCCCGCGCGGGGGCTGGGTCCTGACGGCGTAGAGCGCTGGGGCGAACAAAGAAAAAAAAACCAGCCTCACGAGAGGACGTCGGGAGAGAATGCATACATCCCGAATTACAAAGCATTAAGTTAAGCATAGAAGATACTGTTTTCACGACCCCGTGGGGCTACATCGGTTCAATGCAGAAAAGTAAAAAGAAATAAAGGGCCTAGGCGAGGCGCCGTCTCCCTCGAGACTCTAGCGCAGGGCACCGCGCGTGTTCCCAAGAAGGTGCTGCAGGCAAGTGCGGCTCCATCACCATGCACACAATGCCCGCCGCCAGGGGTTCCAGAGTCATCGCCGCGCGCGCCTAGTCAGAGTCCTCGTCCTCGCTCTTGACGCGGGGGGAGTCGTCGTCGCTTCCGCCCCCGTCGGAGGGGGCGGCACCGCTGGAGGAGTCGTCCTTGCTGGAGGAGCCGCTATAGCTGCCATCCTCGCTCTTCGCGCAGCACTCCAGGCGGCTACCGAAGAGCCCGAAGATCTTCACGAAGAGCGTGGCAGCCCCGTCGTACTTGAATTGAAGGACGTGGCCCCGCTTCAGGCCGCGGGCGAGGGCTAACGACTTCCACCCCTGCTTCAAGAACATAAAGCCCGAAGGGGTGAACTCCGTCGCCACCCAGGAGGGGCCGTTGCAGCAGCCGTCGGCCTGCACCCACAGGCCCAAGGGCGCGCGGTCCACCATCGCCGCCGCGAAGGAGTCCGGGAGCCGGAGCCAGGTGCAGGGGCCGCGGTGCATGTTCACGATGAATTCATGCGCGGCCTCCGCCGAATGGCTCCCCGCCTGGGGTGGAAGCGCGGCCGCCTCGTCCTCGCGTGCCTCGCCCTCCGCGCCCGCGTGCGGCGCCCCTTCCGCGACTGCTGGGCCCGGCGCCGGCAGCCGTCGGGGAGCGCCTGTGCCCCCAGGGCGGAACCTGGGATGCAGTAGTGGAAGTACGACCGCGCCCTCTCCCCCTCACCATCTCTGTGGCGACTCTAGCAAGAAGACGGAGGAAGTTGGAGGAAGGAGAATATGGGTGGAGGGCTCCGGCTTTCCTCTCCCCCTCTTTATGCTCGGCGCGGAGCTCCTCCCGTCGCTCCGCCTTCTCCGGCGTTGGGAGTTGGAGCAACATCAAGTATGAAGGAAGGCAATGATGGCCTCGCGTCGCTCGCGACAGGTTTTATGTCAGCGCGGGCGGTTACCGAGGCGTCGTGGGGAAGTGGGGGCACCCCCCGTCACATCGTGCGCCACGCGTCGCGCCTGGCCGCAGGCGTCTAGGGCCCGCGCCGAACCGCCCCCAGTAGGCGGGAACGTGCGCGCCGCGGGCCCAGGGGCTACTGTCGGGCCCATGGAACCCGGGGTATCCAGGCCCGCCTGCCTTTGGCCCAGGGCGCAACGCCTGGCATGGGCCCAGCAGGCCATCATCACCAAGCACCTCACCAAGACCCCTCATGAGGCCATGGCCTCCTGAGGACCCCTCCTCAGGGAGCGGCGAGCCGGGCTCAACATCACCACCAACGGCCTCGCGAGGTCCTCTCACGAGGCGGCCTCCCGAGGCCCCCTCCCGCAGGCGCTCAAGACGAAGGCCGTTCGGCGTTGCTACGCAGTCTGGGGCCCATCACGTGGGTGACGCGCGCGGCGAAGAGCGGCGGCAGAGGCCGCGCCAGCAGGCGCAGATGAAGATGGTTTCCTCTTTTGTGTTAAGGGAGCAGGGCCATCTATCTACCCCCCAAAGCAACCCCGAAGGTTGCCCGATCGGCGAAGGAAGACCAAGACGGCGGGCGCGTAGGACGGAGGTCATCACCGAGCCCACTGGCGCGTCATGGATCATGCTTTGGCAGGCGAAGACCACCTTTAGTCAGGATAGCCTGAGCGCCTGTCCCCTTTCAAAATCGCCAAGTGTGGCAACCCTTCCCGCCTAAGTTTCCAGGGGGAAGAGGACCAAGGCTGATATAAAGGGCAGAGCAGCCATTGTAGAAGGGGAGACCGAGAGAGCTCGGATTCCGATCATCCCGAACCATGTACTCTCTCTCTCTAGCACCAAAGCAATACCAACCAAGCAGGAGTAGGGTCTTACACCGCAAGGTGGCCCGAACCTGGGTAAACCGCTGAGTCCACGGTCCATTCCTCGCTAGCGCGCTCTCGCCGTAGCCTCGCCGTTGCTTAGCCGTGGTAGGAGACGAAGTGGTAGAACGAGCTCACCCCAGTGTTCGAACCTTTGGGTCCCCGGAGCCCGACTTCCGACAACCGTGGCTATGGCCATGCAAGCTCGCGTCCGAGCTCACCACTGCACTCAGTGCACCCCCACGAGTCGAACGCGACCACCCGCGGCTCCTGCCGTGCCCTGTAACGACGATTCGAGCAACGCCCGAATGCCGACCGCCGCGGGAATGGACGTCGCCGACATTTTAGGCCACCTCCGGCGAAGCCGCTTGCACCATTCGACGCGGACAAGTCCCCTCGTCACGTATTTGGTCTCCGCCGCTCGTTTGGCAGCCGGAGCTCGAAACCCGCAGCCCTCCGCCGTCCCTAGCCTCGCCGGCGTCGAGCCGCCGGCAGGTTTGACCCGTTTGACCCGGGGTTTGGCCTCCCCAGTGTCATTGATGTGTGGGCCAGCCGTTGACTGTTTTTAGGTTAAGCCTAATTTAACACTAATTATTGGCTAATTAACCCACCACTAACAATGACATGTGGGCCCAGAGCCCTAATTAACCTAGATTAAAATTAACATTAGGTTAATGAACCCTGTTAGTTAGATTAGCCACTGACATGCGGGATCCACTGGTCAGATTTGACCAGGAACGGTCCAGTTGACCAGCTGACGTCACAGTGATGTAATGCTGATGCAATAAATCATTTTCTGGATTTAGACTAATTTAAAATAACCAGGAAATTCCTGAAAATGATATAAACTTCAAAAATTCATAATAAATCAACCGTAACTCCAAATGAAATAAGTTATATATGAAAAATTATCAGAAAAATATGAAGAATCTGTTTATGGCACTTCCATGCATGTTTGAACAAGTTAACCTCACTGAATATGACAAATGACGATTAGGGAAATTTTTGAAATAACATTTGGAGTTGGAATTTGATCCGGTTTGAGTTCCACTTCAATTAATTTGGCTAAATATTGCATTAGGTGAATTCAGTACCTTAATATGACATGTCATTTATGTGATTGTGCATTGCATTGATTGTGTTCCTTCTTTGCTAGTCAGTGTTGTTCCTTTTCAGTAGACGTTGCTCCGACGATGTGATCGTTGACACTGACGAAGAGCTATACTATCTTCAGAAGTGCCAGGCAAGCAAACCCCCATTGAGCATTCCGATACAATCCCACTCTCTCGCTCTTGCTCTCTTTTACTGCATTAGGACAACAACGATTCAACTGTTACTTGTTGCGGTAGTTGAACCCATTCCTCTGCATGACCTGTCTTTGCCACAGTAATTAGTAAAACCCACTAGCATGAGTGGGAGTTGTTTGAGCCATGATGTGCCTACTCATTCATGCTTGCTTGTTATGTCTGCTATGCTTAGAGTTGTGTCGGGTCTGATTCATCTGGGATGGATTGGAATGGTGGTGAACATGTCCTACTGTTGAGAGCTAAGCGTGTGAACACGTTTTGGTAAAGGTAGCGATGAGAGGCCATGTAGGAGTACATGGTGGGTTGTCTCATTGGGACCGTCCTCAGGAACCGAGTTCCGTGTTTGTGATCCAATAACAGTTACTACCATACATTGGGCCCGAAACCCATGGACCCTCTCGACTTATTAATCGCCTTGATCTCTGTCTAGGAGTTGCAACTAGTTTCTGGTGTTTGTAGGATATGTGTTGGGGGCCATGCGTAGCGCTGACCCTAGGGGTGGGCTATGATGTGGTAGAGACACGAGGCATGGTGTACCAAGTGACACCCGAATGGTGCTCTTGGGAACCCTGCACTCATCGTTTGGGGCCGTACTGGAAACTTCGGCCGGACTTCCTTGCGGAGTGGACTCAAATAGGCGATAAACCTGGACTAGAGACTTGTGTGGTTAGTCAGGTCGTGGCCGACACCCTCGCTAGGCTTCCGCTTGAAGGTTGCCGAGTACATGTTGTGTAAATGGCGATAAGTGGTGGGAGCGTGTGTGAAGAAGTACGCCCCTGCAGGGTTAATGATCTATTCGAATAGCCGCGTCCGCGAATATGGACCACTTGGAAGCTTACATTGTTCATAGACAAGTTGAAATGGATACTCTAAAATGCGCAAGATAAGTGTGAGTACTATGGATGGCCTTCTCGTAGGGAGACGGGAGCGGATCCATAGTGGTGTCTTGTTATGGTGACTATGTGGACTCGTGTGCACTTTCTCACCTCAAAGAAAATACTGGTAGTCGTAGTATAGGATAGCCACTGAGTCAAAGCTGGCGTGCTACAGTTAAACTCCACCACCCCCCTTGTTGATACTGATGCATAAGTAGACAGTTCTAATGTAAGTCTTGCTGAGTACATTTGTACTCACGTTTGCTTAATTTATGTTTTTGCAGAGGAGACTTCAGTCTCACTTAGATTCCTGTGATGAGTTCGACGTTGACCGATTAGCTTGGGAATCCCAGACAGAGGTCTGGTTCCTATGGAGGGTCTTGTAGATAGACAGGCTTTCTAGCCTTCTTCCTTTTCAGCTGTCTGTACTCAGACAGGTTATGCTTCCGCTTGTTGCTTGTATGACTTTGTATGTTGGGTCATGAGACCCATGATTGTAATATCCTGTTATGTATGGCTCTTCAGAGCCTCTTAAATGAATTCTTTGAGTCATAGAGTTATGTTGTGATGCCATGTTGTATTTACACATATCGTGCATATTGTGTGTATGTTTGAAATGCACTGGTATGTGTGGGATCCGACACCTAGTTGTTTATACTCGGTAGCCTTCCTTATGGGGAAATGCCTCCTAGTGCTTCCATCTGGAACACATGGATTGATCGGCATGTGTCCTTCTTTGCTCCTGTGTCTGTCCCTACGGGGAAATGTCACGCGGTGTTTTACTGGATACCTTGTAGCTTGCTACGACTCGGTTACACTCGCTGCTGACCGACACATGCATTGTTGGGTCATGTATGCCTGTCCCTGTAAGTTTGTGCCACCTTGGTTTACGACTAGTCATGTCGGCCCGGGTTCTCTGTCACATGGATGCTAGCGACACAATCATATACGTGAGCCAAAAGGCGCAAACGGTCCCGGCCCAGGTAAAGGCGGCAGCCGTGGGTTACCGTGCGTGAGGCCGCAAAGTGATATGATGTGTTACATGCAAGATCGGTGTGACTTAGGATTGGGGTCCTGACAGCTTTGGTATCAGAGCATGACTGCCTGTAGGATTACCAAGCCAAACTGGTCGAAGTCGAGTCTAGAAATGCTTTAGTTATATAGGGAAACTGATTGTGAAAGGGAACGTAAGGCTCTTTTTACTCCTTATCCTGTGTCCTTCTGATTCCGAGTCACCCTCTTCTTTTCTACGGGGTTAAGAAATTAGGCTTTCTCATCTATCTATCAGGATGACGAGTTACTATGCTGGAGACTTATAAGAAAGTTGTTGTCTTCTCGGATCGGTGTTTCCGTCATAATTCAGTTGTTATGTTGTCAGTTGTCATGCAGGTTGCCTCATATTCCATGCCCGTACAGCCGTTATGCTGTCCGAGTTATCCCAGGTTTCTAAATAATCTGGTGCATTTGCCAACTCTTTTCTCCCTATTCCGATGTCTTTTTGGGCCAGACTAACCACACTAAACATTGTGTTGAGGTATTCCATTACCTTGACATAATTGTTGAAGTTTTCAGGAAACTAGGATATCTCAGAGAACCACCCATTACTCTAGCGTTGTTTTGTGATCCTAGTGTGATGATTCTGGCCATCATTTTCGAAAGCATCTCGTGATGTTATTTAGTTAGTAGGTATTCTATTTTCGGGTTCCTGAACCCATGATTCATTCTGTCCATTCCCATTGATAGTGGTTGCTCATTCCTCTAGGATATTAGTAACCTTTGTGATAGTCTTCAAGGTTCGTGGTTTATCATTCTTCCAAGTACCATGAACCAGCCATGGCAGAAGTTCTTTTGAACCAAAGGTTCACAACAAGAGTACTCTTGAGGAGTTCCCCATTATATATTTGTGACTCTGCCAATCCTACCTTTCTGCATGGGTTATCCAGAAGAAATATGTTGAGCCTTGTTCTACATGCTAACCTATGCATCCACAACTCAGAAAAATCATATGTTCCTTTGAGTTGTCCCTCTTCAGTTGTATTCTGACCGTCATCTATCAGTGGATAGTCAAGGGTATGTCATGCATTAGTGTTGTCGAAGCCTATTATTTTTGTGGTCCATCAAGCCATTCTATTTTGGAATGACTAGGAGAAACAAACTCCAGTACCCTATCCATCTCAAGGATTGGGTCAAAGCAGTTGTATTCCGCAGATCAAAATGCCAATCCAACTTTTGTTCTGTTCTACCCTGAAGTACTACCGTCTTTATGTCAAGAATGTCATGAGAATTACACAACCTCTTATGAATTCTTGATACAGTGATACTTCTCGCCATCATTATTCATTCCTCGGTCTCCGTGTTTTGTAACCGGAATGCCGACAAGTGAATCGTGATGTGAAATCAATACTCCTAGCAACCTTGTTGCTTGGTTGTTAATGGACGATAATTTCATTCTTAGTGTGTTGATTATTGAATTACCATTCTAAGAATGATCGTGCTACCTAGTCCACCTGTCCTGGTGCACTCTTCGATCGATGAATTAGGATTGTGTCAATCCCTCGCTCTTCTGATCACTTCGTCTTGCCTTGAAAAGCAAGATTGTTCTCAAGCTTAATAACATATCGGTGGTTCGTGATATTCCGGGTAACTTCTCGGAAGTATTACCAGGTTGTCCCCTGACCGTTATGTTGAGTTCGTGATCAAGTTGGTTTCCCCATAAATCACCCCTTCTCCAAGAATCTGTGTTGGATACCCCTGAGCTAGTTGGTTAAGCTAAACAACAACTTGGATAGTTGGAAGATAAAAGCTTGGCCTAACCTAGTTCATTCTAAAGGGATATCTTTGTGCTTGTGTGTGTGTGTGCTGAAGAAAGATGATATCTTCATCGATTGACCTTCATGTTCAGTTGTTGGACCTATTGTCTTATCCAATCTTTGATTTGAGTATGGGCTATCGTCAAATCAATCAGAACCAATGATTTTCGTAATGTTGTTTTACTCGTGGATACTTCCTTGAGCCTACACCATTATATCCTTTTGGTCTGACCAATGCTATCACCTTGTTCATAATCATGGAATTCCATCTCCATGGAAATCTCGATGATTTGTTGTTGAGCCCATCAGCATCATTTTTATCTTCTCCATAATTTTGATGAACGTTAAGCTAGTGTTGGATTTGAAAGCATTTTATTCGTGCTAGTACATGAAGTACATGTTTGATGCAAGAAGTGACCTCCTCTAAGTTCATGTGCATATGATGCAAGTTGTCGCCGTGAATTTGAGAAAGTTTGTTTTGCTTCCATTGGAATCATCCCAAGTCAGTCATGCATATGCAAAGTATTCTGTGGATTGGTAGACTGATCATCACCATTCCATATGTAATCCCTAGCACACCAAGCCACTGATCGATTTGTTCAAAGATAAGAAGTTCCAGTGCTAATCCTGAAGGGCCCGGACGGACATGCACAAGACTTTGTTATCTTCAGTGATGGTTCCCAACCAGAACTCGGTAGTGTTTTGCTGTAAGACTTGTTATGTGGTCACACTTGTCTTGGACAGTGTGTTCACTTGTATCTTGCAACCCAACTCATGTTTTGGAGCTTGCTTCCGTGGTTCATTCCCCGAGAATCTCGCAACGTCATCTCGCCGCTTTGTGTTGCAAGCCTTCCTTCAGACATATTGGGTCTGAAGTGTCCTGTCACCAACCAGATCTGAATCTCAGGCAGATATGATGGTTGGAACGATTTCCAAGAATTATAATATCGGTCTCTTCGTAACCCGGTAAAGTGATGTTGTGGCTAACACACCTAGCCGGAAGACCTATTATTATAGTATCTTGTATCAGTAACGTTAGCCACTCTCCCATGTGGATTTGACTTATTCTGGAAGTTGTTCCTTATGGATTCTTTGTGCCCCCGTAGTCTGACCTTTACCTGATGTTCTAGATACCAAACAGTACATATAATTGGGTAATACTAGTACATCAAGGAGAACATTTGAAGCGGAATGCTAAATGTCTCCCGTTCAATCATCCAAATTTTGTTCCCTTGGCTTCGCTAAGGTGAAATCTGAGAAAGTGCTATCTTCCTTTGCGTCTGCATCCTCCACCTACATACATCGTGGTAGTATGAGGTGTTACCAGAATCCTTGGCATAGTTGCTGGTAAAACCCTAATGAATATGGAAATGCTCAAGTTCTTGAGAGCACGCTCAGGCACTAGGTTTTATCGACATCATTAATTGAATGTGCCCTCAGTTTTCTCGACTATTCTATAGCCATTCAAACAGTGGAATCATTCTCTACTGTTGAGCCTTCTCCCCAGTTACCAGAATCATTCCCAACATTTGCATTTTGTTCCCAGCTTGCACCCGCCATTGTGCCAATTTCTCATGGGCTGCCCTTCTCGGTAATTGCTGTTCAGGATCATCTTCAAAAGTGGTCTTACCATGGGTCCCATCCATTTCCGATGATAAGCAAACATCATCCATTGCGTTGTCTTCAACAAGGTAGCCCACATCATCCATTCTAGTCTGAGTATGCCATTCTTTTGAACTCCTTCAAACGATCAAATGTGAATTGCCTCAGGCTGGTATAAAGAGTTTCAGTGATCTATGTATCAAAAGTAATTCTTTTTGCCACTTAAGGGAATAATTCTATGGGTCACCTCTTCTAAGGTGCCCCGTTATGGAATCAGGGCAATTTATTTCCTCGCTACCTTGAAACCATGTACCATCTTATTTAAGCGTGAAACTGTTGCCTACCAAATTTAACGTTCGTCATCTGCTTCTTTCCATCGCTTCGATGTGTGTTTTGTGCCTCAGCTCAGGAGATGTTCTTACGTCTCATTCCATGAGTTGATCGTGAGTTGCTCGATCTTCGAGAAGATCGATTCCTATAGAGTTCCTTCCGTCGTCATCGTGTTGGGTGAAGCTCTCGAAGGCAAAGATGTCAAGATCAACATGATGCAATGAATCTGCATCTTTGAGGAGGGCAAATGGATCATGAAGACTGTGTCAGTTCCGTGACCTCCCTTCCTCTCACCTCACGTCTTGAATCTCGGGACGAGATTCTTGTTTAGTGGGGGTGAGTTATCATAGCCCTAGAATAATGGTTGTAATTAGTTGCATTAGAGCATCAATGCATCATGTTAAATTCAAATGAATTTCAAATGGGGATGATTAAACCCTAGCACTAAATGAAATCAACTAGGTTCAAATCAAATCTTTTCAATGTACCCAAAATGCCTTCAGAAAAGTTCATGATTTCTGATAAAGGTGAAAACCTCTGCCAAAACTGATGAACATATTTCTAGGTCATTTCTGGATTTTTTATTTAAATCTTAGTGTATTTGAATTTGGGCATTTAATTGCTATAATTAGTTTAAATGCTCAAATAATTCTGAAACTAAATGAGGGGCACTGGAACAATTCAGAAACTGTCCACAATTTATTTCAGGAGTTTTAAAAATGATTTAGTATTTTTACTAAATCAAAACAGAAAATGAAAAATAGAAAAACAGAAACAGAAAATCTAAAAGAGAGAGAGAGAAAGGCTTACCTGGCGCCCCAGCCAGCCCAGCACTGTGCGGCCCACTAGCCCACAGTGCCAATCGTCTTCAACCTCTGCCAGTAGGCAGAGGCGAAGGCGGGCACGGCGCGCGCTGAGGCCGCCACGTCCTCCCTGCCTGCCTCATGCCCCCGAGGCCTTCTCCTAGCGCCACGGAGACGTCCGCGAACCCCCTCGCTCTCTCCCTGGACCTCCTCCCCCTACTCTGCTCTCTCTCCCGCACAGCCGTCGCCGCCGACGAGCACCACCGCAGCCACCGCACACGCCTTGCCTTGCCGTCCGGTTCTCTAGCTCCGTCTCGACACCATGGAGCTGCAAGCCAAAGCACGCGACCGCAGGAGGCCTGCAACGTCGCCATCATCGCCATCTTCAACCTACGGCCGCCGAGATCGCCGGCGACCTCATGTCGTCTCGAACGCCTCCCCGAGCCCGTTGACTTGCTCGTCGTGTTCGCCGAGAGCTCCTCTACTGAACCCCCCATCTCCCCGTGATGTTTGCGCCGTGTAGCCACCGTATCCAATGAGCCCGAGCGCTCCTCGCCGCCGGCCATGTCGCCACCGTGGCTATGGCCGTGCAAGCTCGCGTCCGAGCTCACCACTGCGCTCAGTGCACCCCCACGAGTCGAACGCGACCACCAGCGGCTCCTGCCGTGCCCTGTAACGACGATTCGAGCAACGCCCGAACGCCGGCCGCCGCGGGAATGGACGACGTCGTCGTTTTAGGCCACCTCCGGTGAAGCCGCTTGCACCATTCGACGCAGACGAGTCCCCTCGTCACGTAGGTGGTCTCCGCCGCTCGTTTGGCAGCCGAAGCGTGAAACCCGCAGCCCTCCGCCGTCCCTTGCCTCGCCGGCGTCGAGCGACCGGCGGGTTTGACCCGTTTGACCCGGGGTTTGATGTCCCCAGTGTCACTGACGTGTGGGCCAGCCGTTGACTGTTTTTAGGTTAAGCCTAATTTAACACTAATCACTGGCTAATTAACCAACTACTGACAATGACATGTGGGCCCAGAGCCCTAATTAAGCTAGATTAAAATTAACATTAGTTTAATTAACCTTGTTAGTTAGATTAGCCACTGACATGCGGGACCCACTGGTCAGATTTGACCAGGAACGGTCCAGTTGACCTGCTGACGTCACAGTGACGTAATGCTGACGCAATAAATCATTTTCTTGATTTAGACTAATTTAAAATAACCAGGAAATTCCAGAAAATGATATAAACTTCAAAAATTCATAGTAAATCAACCGTAACTCCAAATGAAATAAGTTATATATGAAAAATTATCAGACAAATATGAAGAATCTGTTTATGGCAATTCTATGCATGTTTGAACAAGTTAACCTCACTGAATAGGACAAATGATGATTAGGGCAATTTTTGAAATAACATTTGGAGTTGGAATTTGATCCTGTTTGAATTCCACTTCAATTAATTGGGCTAAATATTGCATTAGGTGAATTCAGAACCTTAATATGACATGTCGTTCATGTGATTGTGCATTGCATTGATTGTGTTCCTTCTTTGCTAGTCAGTGTTGTTCCTTCTCAGTAGACGTTGCTCTGACGATGTGATCGTTGACATTGACGAAGAGCTATAATATCTTCAGAAGTGCCAGGCAAGCAAACCCCCATTAAGCATTCCGATACAATCCCACTCTCTCGCTCTTGCTCTCTTTTACTTCATTAGGACAACAACGATTCAACTGTTACTTGTTGCGGTAGTTGAACCCATTCCTCTGCATGACCTGTCTTTGCCACAGTAATTAGTAAAACCCACTAGCATGAGTAGGAGTTGTTTGAGCCATGATGTGCCTACTCATTCATGCTTGCTTGTTATGCCTTCTATGCTTAGAGTTGTGTCGGGTCTGATTCATCTGGGATGGATTGGAATGGTGGTGAACATGTCCTACTGTTGAGAGCTAAGCGTGTGAACACGTTTTGGTAAAGGTAGCGATGAGAGGCCATGTAGGAGTACATGGTGGGTTGTCTCATTGGGACCGTCCTCAGGAACTGAGTTCCGTGTTTGTGATCCAATAACAGTTACTACCATACATTGGGCCCGAAACCCATGGACCCTCTCGACTTATTAATCGCCTTGATCTCTGTACAGGAGTTGCAACTAGTTTCTGGTGTTTGTAGGATATGTGTTTGGGGCCGTGCGTAGCGCTGACCCTAGGTGTGGGCCATGATGCGGTAGAGACACGAGGCACGGTGTACCAAGTGACACCCGAATGGTGCTCTTGGGAACCCTGCACTCATTGTTTGGGGCCGTACTGGAAACTTCGGCCGGACTTCCTTGCGGAGTGGACTCAAATAGGCGATAAACCTGGACTAGAGACTTGTGTGGTTAGTCAGGTCGTGGCCGACACCCTTGCTGGGCTTCCGCTTGAAGGTTGCCGAGTACATGTCGTGTAAACGGCGATAAGTGGTGGGATCATGTGTGAAGAAGTACACCCCTGCAGGGTTAATGATCTATTCGAATAGCCGCGTCCGCGGATATGGACCACTTGGCAGCTTACATTGTTCATAGACAAGTTGAAATGGATACTCTAAAATGCGCAAGATAAGTATGAGTACTATGGATGGCCTTCTCGTAGGGAGACGGGAGTGGATCCATAGTGGTGTATTGTTATGGTGACTATGTGGACTCGTGTGCGCTTTCTCACCTCAAAGAAAATACTGGTAGTCGTAGTATAGGATAGCCACTGAGTCAAAGCTGGCGTGCTGCAGTTAAACTCCACCACCCCCCTTGTTGATACTGATGCATAAGTAGACAGTTCTGATGTAAGTCTTGCTGAGTACATTTGTACTCACGTTTGCTTAATTTATGTTTTTGCAGAGGAGACTTCAGTCTCACTTAGATGAATACTTTGAGTTGTAGAGTTATGTTGTGATGCCATGTTGTATTTACACATATCGTGCATATTGTGTGTATGTTTGAAATGCACTGGTATGTGTGGGATCCGACACCTAGTTGTTTATTCTTGGTAGCCTTCCTTATGGGGAAATGCCTCCTAGTGCTTCCATCCGGAACACATGGATTGACCAGCATGTGTCCTTCTTTGCTCCTGTGTCTGGCCCTACGGGGAAATGTCACGCGGTGTTTTACTGGAGTCGTTGTAGCTTGCTACGACTCGGTTACACTCGCTGCTGACCGACACGTGCATTGTTGGGTCATGTATGCCTGTCCCTGTAAGTTTGTGACACCTTGGTTTACGACTAGTCATGTCGGCCCGGGTTCTCTGTCACATGGATGCTAGCGACACAATCATATACGTGAGCCAAAAGGCGCAAACGGTCCCAGCCCAGGTAAAGGCGGCAGCCGTGGGTTACCGTGCGTGAGGCCGCAAAGTGATATGATGTGTTACAAGCTAGATCGGTGTGACTTAGGATCGGGGTCCTGACATTCATCTTGAGCCCAGACGTGATCGATGAATCACGAGTGCTCCAGGGGTCATGGTAAGGACCTGGAGGAGAGTAAGTTGGTTACTCATGACAGTAAATTGAGCATCTGAATGCATGACTGTTAACTAAGCATTTATCCCAATCACTGCCACACTGTTGTTTGCCGCACTGTTTTGGTTGCTGTGAGCTTGCGAGTACATTCCAAGTACTCACCTAGAGTATCATGCCAGATGCAGGTGAAGTCGAGGACGGAGATCCCGATGGTTCGTGCTACGCTAACTAGGTTGTGTCCCAGCAGTGTCCCTATGGGATGGAGTGTCTCACCCGCTGTTCCGCTACGCTGTAGTATCTCCCACTGGTATTGAGGCCCTTGAGATGTTCCATAAATAATGTAGATACTATCAAAGCACGAGTAGTGCTCCTAGCCTCACTATGCTATGTAACATCCAAGCTTGTACTTGTATCATATCAATAAAAGATCAGTTCTGTTATGTTCCAAGTTGTTGTGTGTTTCCAGAAGACATGATCTCTTGGTTGGAAATACAAGGTAAACCGGTCCTCTGAGCCGGGGTGCCACAATGCTTGGTATCAGAGCCGTGCTGACTGTAGGACACCCTAGTTAACCTCGCGCTAGAGTTCCGATAAGTTTAGAGATTTGGTGTGTGCTTTGCTTGTTGCATTTGCTTGTTGCATAGCATGCATCTAGATTCATTTGTTTCGCTAACCGTTGGCTTTATGATTGTAGAGGGCACCTATTCCGTACCACTACAACCATGAGCCGGCACCGTTCACTTTTCCAGTACTGCTCTGTAGCGTCTGGCTTCGACTCTACCGCAATGGAGAAGACCCAGTGTATCGGGTGTTCCGAGAGCAGCTTGCAGGTTCGGTGTACGAGTACCACGCTGAGGCCTTCCTTACCACGAGTTCAGAGATTGGCAGCTATTCCCGCTCTTCCAAGGGCGGAACTGCTTCTACTCCCGATCTGGCGATTCAGTTTGCTGCTATGGAGGCTCTCACTGACTTGCGCTTTCATGAGGTCGAGATGCAGACACATCCAGGTTTCTTTCACTACCCCACCCTGTCGCTTACGACAGGGTGAGTCCTTTTTGCGCCTGTTGATCCGGTGAGTGATCGGGCGACTGGTGTTTTATCACGTTATCTGAACGACAGTTACCGTCTGGTCACTTCCCTGGCTGAGGAGCTATCTGACGCCCGAGAGGCACTTGTAGGTGCTGCTGCAGCACAGTCTCCCCCTCCTCCTGCATTTTCACCTATGTTTACACCGCCTATTCCACCTTCGCGTATGCCTGAGACTCCTTCTAGCTCGTTCGAACCGCCAGGCACTTCGTCTGGTATCTAGCGTGAGTCCCCAGCTGAGTGGGCCTCGTTGCTAGCCACTCCAGCTGCCCCGATGCTGAGGCGTCGTGCTTCCTCTCCTTCAGAGGGAGATCCTTCCCGTCAGCGCCGCCGTGTCTCCTTTGTTCCGGAGGACGTGATCCAAATCATCAGCTCCGATTCTGAGGCGGAATCAGATGACGAGGAGTCTTCAGTCTGCCAGTGTCCATGCCACTCGCGCGACTAGAGTGGATGTTTGAGTTTTAGTATGTGTATGCATCATAGCATCTTTGCATATGTCAACTGTCGTATGAGCAGTACTGGCCATGATACCCTCTACTAGTTTGCCATGTATGATGTTGGGTTGCCTTGTATAATTATGTTGCTCCTCTCATTTTTCTTTGATTTTGTTTTCTTGGTGTCACATTGTTGTATTTCCCTTATGGATGTTGCTCATCAATTCGGTATTTTGCAATGGGAACGGATATAGAATGAAGAGGTGTAGTAATCAAGGCGGCGATGGAACTCCGGTTCGTCGATCCGCCAGACAAGTAGGACAACCACCAGAAAATTTGCCACCCCCACCACCACAACCACTGACCACTAATCAGATTATGAGGATGTTTGAAGAGAAAAGAAATCAGGATCTCATGGAATTTTTTAGGAGTATGCAAGCAGTGGTAGGACAGAATCAGAACAATGGGACGCACTCCAAGCTGTCTGACTTCCAGCGTACCAAGCCACTGACAGAACTGTTGAAGAAGAATCAGAAGTTTGTCTGGACAGAGGAATGTGATAGCAGCTTTATGGAGCTAAAGACGAGGCTAACTACGGCCCCCATCCTAATTCTCCCAGATATCCACAAGAGCTTTTGTGCCACCCTGGTTTTTGGCAACTTTTTCTTTTCGAATTTTTTTCTGGTTTTATTTGCAAATTGCATAGTTTTTGAAACCTTTCAGTTGACTTTGGACTTGGGAATCTTTGAATTTCTCTCTCAGTGATCCAAAGCCCTCAATATCTTGCCAAAATCTTGTCACACACCTTCTGGATCAAATTCCAATTTTCAGTTCTTTCAAAATAATCCATTTTCTTCTTTGGGAAAATCTGTCTTCACTATGGGTTGTGAAGCAACCTATAGTTCCGATGATCAGAAAAATCCCAAATTAATACCACACCTTCTTGTCATCATCTACTCCCACAATCTTCAAAAACATTTCATGGTCCAGTACAAAATTTTGTCCAGAATATTCCATTTGTCTTCTGGACAACACTGGCCCTTTGTGAAGCAACCCATATTTCCTCAACTCAGAAAACTCTCAAATAATTCCCTGAGATACTAGGCAACTTATCTTGCCACAATATCCAAAAACATATCCTTGTCCAGTATAAATTTCCAGTAGAAATATTCTGCCAAGTTTCTGCTCATTTCAAACCTCTATGAAGGAAGGACCATCTAGAGGCATCCATTTGAGCTGAAATTTTTATGACATCTTGGCATCACCAAATAACCCCCCACACCAAATTTCAGCTCCAGGAGATCACCCATGTGAGTGCAACAACCTCACCAAGTTTCTGGGCCAGAATAGCATTTGTACATGAACCGTGTTCAAATCTTGGCCAAAGTTTCTCAAATCTTTTCAGCTTGTAGTCCTTCCAACGTAGATCACTCCAGACATCTCCATTGGTTTCATCTCCAGCTCATCTCCCCTCCAGATCTCTCCTAAGTTACTGACAGCAAACTATTGTTGATGCTACACTTCAGCTCAGTGAGTCTCTGGGTGAACCAGTGCCACGAGAGGGTTCCGGTGTGCAGGGTCGGCACACCAGACACGGTCTGGCAGGTCAGCTCGCGCCGCGTGTGCCTGTGCACGCGGTGACTGCGTGGCCAGCCCTGTCAAAACCGCGCTCTGGGCGCCGGCAGGCACGGGTCACGTCGGAGCACGACGACCGCGTCGCCGTACCTTGTCTCCGCGCGCCGACGAGCTCCCCTCCGTCCACCTGGCCGCCCTAGACCCTTCCCCCTCGCCAGAATCGCTCCCGCCGTCCGCCACCGCACGCGGCCACTGTGGCGCCCGTGCTGTCAATGTGGCCTCACTGGCCGTCTTCTTCCCCGCGTGCCACCACTATGCGCATTAACTCCTCCTGCCTCCTCCATCACGTCGCCCGCGCCGCGCCAGCCAGCTAATCGTCCTCGCTCCGGCGACGTGGCCGTGGCGCCGCCCGACTCCAGAAGCTCCGCCCCTCCCTATAAATAGGCCTCCCTGGCCTCTCCCACTCCTCACCCCACTCGCTCCACTTCCTATCACCCACCAGAGCACCAAGCCATGGCCGAGAGGCCCTCTGGCCTCGCAGCTCGCCGGCATTCTGCCGCCCAGCCAACTCCGCCACCAGCTCGATTTGCTCCACCCCAGCTCTGCCCGACCGCATTCCCGAGCTCAGTGCCCTCCCACGACTCTCCCCGACCTCTTGCCTAGCCGAGACTCTGCCGGATTCGCCGTCGCCGACGACACCCGAGAACAGCCGCCGCCGGAGAGGAAGGGGACGACGCCGTCAGGCCGTCTCCGGAGACGCTGCGGGTACGTGGAGGACCGCCGTCGTGCGCTCGTTCCAACCCTGCAGTTCCCCGACCTCGCCGCCGTCGCTATCTCCGGCTATCGCCGTCGGTGAGCCGCCCTCTTACTGTTCCTTTCTTTTTCTTTTTAAATCTGACAGCGGGGCCCACTCGTCTGTGACTCAAGACCGCACCCGAAGCGGTATGAGTGGAGGCGCCTTCCCAGTTTACGCCATCGACGTGGCCCACTGTGGGATTTTCTAATTTCTGTTAAATTCCAACTTTGACCAGAAACTTTGACTGTCCATTACTTTTTATCCACAAGTGCAAATCAATTGATTCTTTTTGCATTGGTTTTGTCTTGAGCACCTCTATTTTTTGGTAATTTTTGGTATTTTTCTCACAAGTACAAAATTTCTGGTGAACAGAAATGTGTTATGTGACATTTTCTTTTGCTATTTTAAAATATTTTCAGAAGGAAATCATTTTGGTTTTGAGGACCAGGAGTTTGTGGACAACCCAACTGAGCAAGGCAAGCCACATCATCCATTACATGAAGCATTTCAATAGTATTTGTTATTAATTGAATTATTTGCATTATTTTAATATGTGATAATTCATAGTAAATTATATATTGTTGCATAGCTACTGCCATATTAATTTATTCATGATAAACAACCTTGCTGGCCATGTAATTGCTAAAACTAAGCTTAATGGTTGATCAAGTGCCACCGACCCGGACTTACCCGTGCAGCCACATCTGCCGGAATGGGACGGCCTTGACTTGGTCTGACCGCGTGCTCTTTTATCGGTACCACCAAAGAGGGAGGGTTATGCGTGCGTGCTACCCTGATCAGGTAGGCGACGATAACCTTGTGAGCCAGTTGAGTTATTTGCCGGCGTCCCCGTTTGGGACAGTTTAGTTGGCCACGACGGTGGCAGGTGTCACGGGGTGACACAGGGGCCACCCAGGGCATGACTCCGGGGGAGGATGATTGTCGGTGGTACGGTGGAGGAGTCACGGGTTAGGCAAGTTTCGTTGGAGCAGCACCGGTCCACCCGGAAGGGAAGTGTACCGAGGTACGGGACAAGGAGCTCCATGGTGTGGGAAAAGTGCGCAACCTCTGCAGAGTGTAAGAATCTATTCGAATAGCCGCGTCCATGGTATTGGACACAGTCCGCACTAGGTCACACTCAGTGGTCAACCGTAATGATAATAATGATGGAAGAACTTGTCATATGCTCGGAAGTGCTCGGTGGATTACGAGTATTCCGAGGGTTGTGGTACAACCCAGAAGAGAGTAAGTTGATATTCGGTAATAGTAAGTAAGCAACTTAAGCATTTAACATGTTCATTGCCATGCTGTTGTTAGCTGCATTGTTGTGGTTGCTGTGGGCTTGCGAGTACATTCCAAGTACTCACCTGGCGTATCATGCCAGATGCAGGAGAAGCCGAGGTCGGAGATCCCGATGGTTCGTGCTACGCTAACTAGGCCGTGTCCCAGCAGTGTCCCTATGGGATGGAGTTTCCTGCATGATGTTCCACTACGCCGTAGAATCACCTAGTAGTGCTGAGGCCCTTGATGTTCCATAAATAATGTAGATATTGTCATAGCACGTATAGTGCTTCCGGCCTCGCTACCTGATGTAACTCCTGAGCTTGTACTTGTACAATATTAATAAAGATCAGTTCAGTTCTGTCCCAAGTTGTTGTGTGTTTCCAGAAGACATGCTCTCTGGGTTGGAAACACTGGGTAAACCGGTCCTCTGAGCCGGGGTGCCACAGCTTTGACACATACTGTGATGCTTCCTGGCATGGAATTGGCTGCATATTAATGCAGGAAGGAAAGGTTGTAGCGTATGCATCCAGACAACTATGACCCCATGAAGAGAATTACCCCACCCATGACCTGGAACTAGCAGCCGTGGTTCATGCCCTAAAAATTTGGAGGCACTATCTCATTGGGCAGCATTGTGAAATTTACACGGACCATAAGAGTCTCAAGTATTTTTTCACACAACCCGATCTCAACCTTAGGCAGAGAAGATGGCTTGAACTGGTCAAGGACTATGACCTCAGGATCAATTATCATCCGGGAAAAGCCAATGTGGTCGCAGATGCCCTCAGTAGGAAACCAGGTACAGTGAATGCAATAACCGAGGGTATCCATCTAGGGTTACAGGAAGAGTTTGCCAAGCTTAACTTGGTACTTTGTGGTTCAATTAACCCGGATACGTTAGAAATCACTCCAACACTTAAAGGGGAAATCAAAGAAGCTCAGAAAGCGGACAAGAGCGTACAGGAGATCAAGGAAAACATACAACAAGGAAAGACAAAGTCATTCCATGTTGACAATCAGGGAACATTATGGTTTGACAACCGAATATGCGTACCTGATCAAGAAAACCTGATACAGCAAATATTACAAGAGGTGCATGAATCCGCATATTCCATTCACCCGGGAGGAACAAAAATGTACCAGGACCTAAAGGAAACTTTCTGGTGGCCAGGAATGCGAAAAGACATCGCCTACTACGTTGCATGTTGCGATGTATGCAATAAGGTTAAGGCTGAGCACCAGAAGCCAGCTGGATTATTGCAACCCTTACAGGTTCCCCAGTGGAAATGGGATGATATATGCATGGACTTCATTGTTGGGCTACCGAAGTCAACGAGAGGCCATGATGCCATCTGGGTCATCGTGGATATAGTAACCAAAGTGGCTCATTTTATTCTGGTAAATACCACTTTCAGGGCTGACCAGCTTGCGCAGCTCTATATGTCCCAGATCGTCAGCCTTCATGGAGTACCCAAGTCTATCACATCAGACAAAGGGTCCTTGTTTACTTCAGCATTCCGGCTACGTTTGCACCAAGCTCTAGGAACCGTGTTAAAGCATAGCACGACATACCATCCACAGATAGACGGACAGCCCGAACAAGTGAACCAAATATTGGAAGATATGCTTCGGTCTTGTTCCCTCACCTATGGACCTAAGTGGGAGGATAGTCTTCCCTATGCGGAATTTTCCTATAACAACAGTTATCAAGCAAGCCTCAAAATGTCACCATTTGAAGCGCTCTATGGGCGTAAATGCCGCACCCCCTTAAATTGGTCATAGACGGGAGACATCCGTATCTTTGGCACGGATTTGATGCTCGAGGCTGAGAAACAAGTTAAGGAAATTCATGAGCGTCTTCGAGCAGCTAAATCCCGTCAAAAGAGTTACTATGACCCTAAACACCGGGAAGTAACTTTTGAGCCCGGAGAATATGCCTACCTACGAGTAACCCCCATGAAAGGGATAAAAAGGTTTCATACTCGAGGAAAACTTGCGCCCAGGTATATTGGCCCCTTTCCAGTGATTGCTAGAAGAGGCAGGGTAGCCTACCAGTTAGAGCTACCGCCAGAATTGGCCGAGGTTCACGATGTCTTCCATATATCACAGCTGAGAAAATGCATTGCACCTCCGATCAAACGGGCAAAGATGAGTGAACTAGAGTTAACCAAGGATTTGACATATGAGGAAAAGCCTGTCAGAATCTTGGATGAGATGGAAAGAACCACTAGGAGTAAAGTGATCAAATATTACAAGGTACTGTGGGATCACCATACCGAGGAAGAAGCTACCTGGGAAAGAGAAGATTTCCTAAAGTCAGCATATCCGTATTTGTTCCCTGAGCAGCTGAATCTCGAGGACGAGATTCATCCTAAGGGGGGTAGGTTTGTGACACCCTGGTTTTGGCAACTTTTTCTTTGCAAACATTTCTCTGGTTTTATTTGCTTTTTGAGTGGATTTCAAAATAGTTCATTGACTTTGGACTTGAGGGTTCTTTGAATTTCTTTTTAAGTGATCCAATACCCTCAATACCTTGCCAATATCTTGTCTCACACCCACTGACCCAAACCCTACTTCCTAATATTTATAATTATTCCTTTTCTGGAAAAGGAATATTCACCACTTATGGTAGGTTGTGAAGCAACCTATATCTTCATGACTCAGAAAATTCCCAAATTAATCCCAGAAATACTAGGAGCCATATCTTTCCACAATATCCAAAAATATCTCTTAGCCCAATTCAATTTTTCAGCAAGATAATTCTGACAAGCTTCTGGCCACTTCAAACCTTTGTGAAGGAAGTAGCAGCTAGAAGTGTCCATTGGCTTTGAAATTTTTATAGCATCTTGCCACCACCAAATAACCCCCAAATACCAAATTTCACCTCAAGGAGTCAATCCATGTGAGTGCATCATCCTCAACAAGTTTCTGGACCAGAATATGGTTTGTACATGAACCATTCTCAAAACTTTGCAAAAATTTCTCTAACTTCTCCAGCACGGGGTCCTTCCAACCCAGAACACCCTAGACAACTCTTTTGGCTTAGTCCACAACTCATCCTCTCTTTGGAACTCTCCCAAGTTTCTGAGCAGAAACTGTTTTAGATCGTTTCTTCGCAGGCTGTCCAAGCTAATCCCAAACAGAGGCCTAGGGTACCTATTTGAGCTCAGGCTGGCACACCAGACATGGTTTGGTAGGCCAGCTTGCACTGCGTACACCTATGCACGTGGTGACCACGCGGCCAGCACTGCCAAACCCGTGCTCTGGGCGTCGTCAGGCTCGGGTCTCGTCGAAGCGCGACGCCCGTGTTGCCATACCTTGTCCCCAAGCGCCGGCAACCTCCCCACCGTCCACGTAGCCGCTCCAGAGCCTTCCCCCTCGCCGGTGGCGCTCTCGCCGGCCGCCACCGAGCAACGCCACTGTTGCGCCCGTGCTGCCACTGTGGTTGCGCTGGCTGTCTTCTTCCCCACGATGAACCATCGTGTCGCACTTACTCCTCTGCTATCCTCCATCACTTCCCCTCACTCCACGATGGCTAGCTCGCCGTCCTCCCCGCGCCAGCAAATCCATGGCGGCTTCCGGCCAATGTCGCCGCTGCTCCCCTATAAAAGGCGATGCCCGGCCCGTCCCAGCACCACACCACACTCCAGCCATCGCCAATAGATCACCGAGACCTCGGGGCAAGGCCGGGAGGGCCTCCAGCCTCGGATCACGGCACCACCCCGCCGCCCGAGCCCCACTGTCCCCTACCATCTCCGGCCACCCCAGCTCGAGCCAGCCACCGCTCGGAGTTCCTGGCACTCCCCTGATCCTCCCCAGCCCCGCCCCTGCTCGAGTTATTACCGGAACCGGCCGCTCCGGTGATCACCGTACCTGTCCGCCGCCCGAGAGGAAGAAAGCGACGCCGTCTGGCTACCTCTCGTCAAGCTGCGGGTACGTGTGGCTCCGTCTCCACCTGCCCGACCCGTCCCTGCCGTCTCCCGACCTCACCACCGTCCCTACGCCGGAGAACGACCGCCGGTGAGCCGCCCGCCCCTGTTTCTCTCTCCCTCTCTTTAAATCCAGCCGAGGCCCCACCTGTCAGTCTCTCTCTCCCGTGCCTGAAGCGGTATGAGTGGAGGCGCCCTGGCATTTTACGCCTTCGACGTGGCCCTCCCAGGTTTTTCTAATTTTCTGTTTAATATTCAGCTTTGACCAAAAACTTTGACCAGCTTTAATTTTTAAACCACAAGTCCAGGTCAATTGAAACATTTTGCAACAGTTTTGTCTTGAGCCCCTTTATTTTCTGGCAAAATTTGGTATTTTTCCAGTATGTACAGAATTTTTGGCCAACAGAAATGCTTTATGTGACATTTTCTTTTGCCATTTAAAAATGTTTTCAAAAGGAAGTTGCTTTGGTGTTCAAGACCAGGAGTTTGCTAGCACCCCATTTGAGCAAGGCAAGCCACATCATCCATTACGTAAGGCATTGCAATAGTGTTGGCTCTATGTTAAACTCTTTTGCATTAATTTAATCCGATATAAATATGCCATATCTCATATTGCTTGGTATCTTGCATAGACCACTGCCATGTTAGTCCATTTATTTAACATAGCTAATATGATAAGCTACTTTACTTGATGTGTGTTATTCACTAAACCTAAATTTGATGGTTGATCAAGTGCCACCGACCCGGACTTACCCGTGCAGCCACATCTGCCGGTATGGGATTGCCTTGACTTGGTCTAACCTCGTGCTGTTTTACCAGTACCACCAAAGAGGGAAGGTTATGCATGCGTGCTACCCTGATCAGGTAGACGACGATAATCTTGTGAGCCCAAGTTAAGTTATTTGCCGGCGTCCCCATTTGGGACAGTTTAGTTGGCCATGACGGTGGCAGGTGTTAGGAGTGACACAGGGGCCACCCAGGGCATGACTCGGAAGGGGAATGATTGTTGGTGGTACGATAGAAGAGTCACAGGTTAGGCGAGTTTCGTTGGACGAATGTCCATGGTGTGGGTAAAGTGCGCAACCTCTGCAGAGTGTAAGAATCTATTCGAATAGCCGCGTCCACAGTAATGGACACAGTCCGCAGTAGGTCACACTATATGGTCAACGGTAATGATGAAAGAACTCATCTTGAGCCCAGGCATGATCGATGAATCATGAGTGCTCTAGGGGTCATGGTAAGGACCCGGAGGAAAGTAAGTTGGTTACTCATGACAGTAAATTGAGCATCTTAATGCATGACTGTTTCTTAAGCATTTATCCCAATCACTGCCACACTGTTGTTTGCCGCACTGTTTTGGTTGCTGTGAGCTTGCGAGTACATTCCAAGTACTCACCTGGCGTATCATGCGAGATGCAGGAGAAGCCGAGGACGGATATCCCGATGGTTTGTGCTACGCTAACTAGGTTGTGTCCCAGCACTGTCCCTATGGGATGGAGTGTCTCACCCGCTGTTCCGCTACGCTGTAGTATCTCCCACTAGTATTGAGGCCCTTGAGATGTTCCATAAATAATGTAGATACTGTCAAAGCACGAGTAGTGCTCCTGGCCTCACTATGCTATGTAACATCCAAGCTTGTACTTGTATCATATCAATAAAAGATCAGTTCTGTTCTATTCCAAGTTGTTGTGTGTTTCCAGAAGACATGATCTCTGGGTTGGAAACACAAGGTAAACCGGTCCTTTGAGCCGGGGTGCCACAGGCGGCAACTGTTGTTGCTGCTGGATTTGTGGTGGCGCCTGAACCGGTGGCTATTGTTGAGCCGGCGATCGTTGCTAAGCCGGTTGCTACAACGGGGGCCCATCTGGGGACACAACGCCAGCCCTCGGGTTCACCGGAGCAGACGGATCACGCGGCGTGCAAAATAGCTGAGTTGGCAGAATATGGGTAGCAAGCCGGCTTTGATGTCTCCTCTGGTGAACAACATCTGACTCTCTCTGACGGTGGCTGAGATAAAGGGCCTCTGCCTCCAGACGTTGCGTTTCTTCAGCGACGGGAGCCTGCGTCTCTACCATGCGGATGTTTTCTGCGTTGATATCCTCCTGGATCTTAGCTAACTGCTCGCGACACTTTGTAATTTCTGCGTTGTGTGCTGCCGCATTCTCCACCATCACCGGCTCCGCCAGGAGAGTCGCGAGAGTGGTCATCATCTCAGAGAGCGCCTGTACCCCTGTCTTCTGAGTGCCGGCGGCACCTGAGCCGGTCGCCCCCGAGCCGGCAATGGTGAGATTCTGTCCTGCCACCAGATCCGCCGGGTCGCGGGGCTGATTCTGGGTTCCAGCCATGTAGACCGCAGCAAATCGAGCTGGCTCGTGGGACTCTGGAAAAACTTCATCATCGGAGTGACCCCCGAACTTGCCATCAAACAGGGGACAGATTGACTCAGTCTCCCCCATTGACGACTCGCCTTTAGAGTAGGCGAGCGTGTCATCGCAAGACATTGAATTTTCTGACAGGGACACCCCCTGAGTGAAGCCCATAAAGGCATGCCTCCGACCGGCTCTCGGTGGGCCGGGTCTCGCCTGGCAGGGACTGGCGCGGCAGGCCGACTCGGCGTCGGCGATGACATCCAACCCGGCGGCTAACTCGCCGATGACGCCGATGAAGACATGGATCTTGCCAAAGGGGACCCGGTACCCGTACTCGATTGAGTCGGCCTCGGGGCCCCAGCCAGAATCGTCGATGTAGAGCTTGCCACGGTGACTCTTGGTCATCTGACCGATCGCGTATCCCTCAATCCCTGAAGGAGCTCCCGACAAGAACTCAACTCCACCGTGCGCTGGCCCCATGGTGGGTTTTAGATGTTGCATGTGAAACTTTGTGCTGTAATGGCATAGCTAGCTATATGCCTATATGGTATAACTGAGTGCTGAAGCTATGTGATGTTGTACTCTGATGTAATTCAGCTATGAAATCCTGGTTGCCGTAATACGGCTATGAAACATATGGTGTGTTTGATATGAAATGTCAATTTGATTACTAAATGCATTTTCAATAATAGGCCAATTAGTCTGCTTATTGAGTTTTTGTATTGCAGACGGTTTCTCAGACAACACCGTGGGCGATGACCTCAAACAACGCACACAGTTTCTAGAAAGTAGCCGTGTTGGATCAATGAACAATCACACACGACTTCCGCCCGACAAATGTTTGCGTTAGCCACCTTGCACAAACGTTTCCACATAAAAATTGTGTGTGATGTACATATGAACGGAAACGTTTGTCTGAGATTCACTGTGTGGGATGTACATACGAACGGAAATGATTAGGCCAGTATAATTGTCTGCGATGGCTCGCCCGATCGCACACGAGCTCTTTTTGCCGCGCGTGTGTGACCGGAGGCTCTATCGCCGAAGGTTTCTGGGTCGTGTGAGAAGGACCCCCCTAGCGCACACACAGGCAAGGCGATAGTTTAAAACTCTATCGCGGAAAGGGGTAAAAACCGTTTGTATAGCACATCGCTGCACCAGTGGATGATTGTTCTAAATGGTCCCTAGTCGAAAGGATTGTGTGGACTCGCAACCGACTAGATTAGCGTATGACACGGTGGATGGCTCGGTCTCACTGGCCATGCACTACTAGGGAAAACCCTAGTAGTAGCGCGGGGTTATGGGCTATAGCAGTAGCATGGGGCCCACACTACTGCTAGGGCGCTACAACTAACTGTTAGCGGTAGCGCGTGTCTGACCCCGCGCTACTACTACTTGTGTTAGCAGTAGCGTGGGGTTGGACCCGCGCTACTGCTAAGTAGCAGCAGCGTGGGGTGTTGCCCCGTGCCACTACTATTCATGCGTATTTCATTTCTTTATATTTATATTGTATTTATACACCGTTATACAAATTTTGATAGAGTAGCAATTAAGAGGTTGTTATATCATTATGATAATGATGAGTTGTTATATCATTGGGTGGAAGAAACATGGATTAGATTAAAGTGGATGGATCCAAGTGACCAAGTTGGATTAGTAGGACGATATCGTACTACTAAATCAACTTGGTCAATTAGATCCATCCACTTTAATCTAATCCGTGTTTCTTCCACCCAATGATATAACAACTCATCATCATCATAATAACAACTCATCATCATCATCATCATAATAACAACTCATCGTAGTCATATAACAACTCATTATCTGTAGTCATATAATAACTCATCATCATTCTAGCACATGACAAGTAGTACGACCTCCTCATCATAATCATCATCATAGTCATATAACAACTCATCTTCCGTAGTCATATAATAACTCACCATCAATATAGCACATGACAAGTTAACCAACACTAGCTAATTGTTCTAGCACATGACAAGTACTAGCTAGGACCTACTCCTCTCTCTTAGGTAAAATATCATAAAATAGGTAAACCCCTCCTTCTCCATTATGGAGAATAGAGATCCACCTGTCTCCAATTTGTTGCCTGCACGAATCCATATTGTCTCCAAGTAGTTGCCTGCGTGCATTCATTACTTTACTCCATCCTTTGATTTTCAGGCTTTCATTTGTTTGAGAAATCAAGTATGCACTACGGAAAGCCACCAACAGACTTGGCCGTAAGCTAATAATATCCATCTGACCTTCGTTATACATCAGCTCAGGCACAACATCATTTGGGAGCTTTTGTTGAAGAACATAATAGTAACATAGTTAGCAATGTTGTTTTGCTTAAGAAGAATGTATGCAAAAGATGGAGTAGTGACACAATAGTAAAAAATCTTACCATGCTATCTCCACGAATGTTACCATGGTTCAACACGTGGACTAGTGGCACGTATCCACTATAGGGTTCGCCAATTTCATAATTGATCTTAAAAGTGTCAACATCCTTAATAAATGAGATACGAGAAATTATCTCCTCCCAAGTTAGCTCTGAGCCATAACTGTAGTAGGTCTTGTCTACTACCTTCCGTGTATTTCTTGGAGAAAGGAAATAAGCTGTCAATTATAAATAAACAAGTTTAGTAGGGATGAATACCAATTATTTTTAAATAAACAATATAAATTACTTAACAAATTTGTTTGACAAACTGACATGGAGGTAGAACTGGAATCATGTCCACATCCACCCAAATGTCGATATTATCTTCAGGATCATCTTTAGGACCAAGATCGAAGGTTATTTTCTTATCCTCGTTAAATCCGTAGGCCTTGCAGAGTCCTCTCCAATTTGAACAACCAAAATTTGAGTGATTTACTGCATTGCAGAGCTTAACCTTAAAAATGAAACCATGTTTCGTCTTAAGGTGAGCTATCTTCGTCTCCAAACTCTCCCTATCTTCGAAATCGAGCTTCTCTAAGACATACGGTCTTGCATAGCAGGGGATGCACTAGTTGAATTGTAAAAAAGCAGAAATTAAACGTTCAAGCAAAAAGCACAAGTCATCCTTAATTGCAAAAAAATACCTATCATCGTTACATATCGTAAAAACTTCGAAGGTCTCCTTCAGCGTGAGGGGAAGCACCTTTCGTTATCCAGGTGAGGCCTATCGCACATACCCCCATCATCGGTGCAGTAATCGCACTCGGGGATCCTATCGTTGTCAGACATTTCCTGTGTTCATAATTCAAAGATTACAAATCAACGACAAATAGCAGGAACTGAACACACAGACCACTATTCAGCACGGGTTGACTCTCGGTCTATCGAGTCTTCCTTGAAAAACTCTCAGCTCTCGTGGTGTATATGGTGGGAACTCCCTCTCTGATATTTCGACCGCCGGTGATGGTTGCTTCCCCCCTCTCTCGTGCATTACCAAGGTATATCACGAGAAGAAGAAGAAGAAGAAGAAGAAGAAGAGGGAAACGACCCCCACGACAACAGTCGGAATTCTTCCTCTCTGATATATCGATCGTCGGTGATGGTTGCATCCCTCCTTCCCTCGTGCATTACACAAGGTCTATCACGAGGAGAAGAGGAGGAAGCGACCCCCCGACAACAGTCGGGATTCTTCCTCTCTGAAAGTCACACAAGGAGCCCTAACACACTGAAAGTCAACCCGTTACATATATCGAGTAATGACATTAAAAAATGGGCTATGTTTTGCCGGAATGTCGTTTAATTCTTGTTCCGGCGAATCACGGGCACTTGATATTTCCTACTTTATAGCACAAGTCATGCTGAAATCCACGAAAAATTTCGGCAAGACCTTTGCTAAAATAGGACATATCAAGCGCCTGAAATTTGCCAGAACGGAAATAAATCAACATTTCGGCAAAACATAGGCCACTCGGAAGTGTTCCCTGAAAATCATACACATGTCCAAAGAGACAACCTATACATGTCCAAATATCATCATATATACAAACTGTACCACTCTCGACAGAATTTTTTAGTGACATGAAACAAAGAGCTGAGGGGCAGGAGGTGGACTTTTAGCTCACCCACTCGGCTCTAGAGGAAGTAGAGGAAGCTCCGACGACGATCACTCCAGGGAGACGCGACACTAGAAAGCCTGCATATTCCACCGAGTGAAAAATTTAGATCATCAAATCTCATATAGCATTCTTTGATGACAAAGTGAGAATGACATAAAAATAATTCGCAACATCATTTTTATATTTTATTCGATACCTAAAATATTTAAAGGTATTTGGATAATGTAAATACCTAAAAAAAATATGTTTTATTCGATACCTAAAAAAATTTTATATTCAAAAAACCTATTCGATACCTAAAATTTTCGATTCTATTCAAAAGACCTATATTTACTGAAAATTTTCTATTCTATTCAAAAAAATCTACATTCTATTGTATTCAAAAAACCTATTTTATACCTAAAATTTTCTATTCTATTCGAAAAACCTACATTCTATTCTATTCAAAAAACCTACATTTACTAATTCTATTATGTTATATTTCAGGAGGAGGAGAAGGAGGGAGGACAGAGGAGGAGGGCGGCGGGAGGACAGAGGAGGAGGTGGGAGGAGGGCGGCGGGAGGAGGGAGGAGGGAGGAGGGAGGAGGGAGGAGAGAGGAGGAGGAGGACAGAGGAGGAGGGCGGCGGGAGGACAGAGGAGGAGGTGGGAGGAGGGAGGAGGGAGGAGAGAGGAGGAGAAGGGAGGAGGGCAGCTGGAGGAGGGAGAAGGAAGGAGAGAGGAGGAGGAGGGAGGACGACGGCGGTAGGAGAGAGGAGGAGGAGGAGGGAGGAGGGTAGCGGTTTGAGAGAGGAGGAGGGCGTCGGGAGGAGGGAGGGAGAGGGAGGAGAGGGATACCTCGGTGGAGGAGGAGCGGGGGCGACGGCGGCGGCGGCGATAGTGACGTACGGTGGGGAGAGTGAGGAGAGTGAGTGAGGTAGCAGACGGATGTCTGGGTTGGAGTTAAGCCCAATACCTATAGCGCAGGAGTAGTAGCGCGGGGCAAGAGGCCGACGCTATAGCTAAGCCCAATACCTGTAGCGCAGGTGTACGACACCGCGTTGTTGTTAAGTTGGGCCCAACAGCTGGCCCCGTGTATCCATAGTAGCAACGTGGGTCATATACCCAACGCTACTGCTATCGACTTAGTTGTAGCGCGGGTCATATACCCGACGCTGCTATTGTGGCCTGCCTCGGGAGGTACCGTGTGGCCCACTTAGTAGTAGCGCGGGCTTACATAAGCCACGCTGCTACTATGCTGTACCTGTAGCGCGTCATCTAGACCCGCGCTACTACTAACTAACAGCAGTGCCGGACCCCTACCCCTCGCCACTATTAAGCATCTACATATAGGGTTTTCCCTAGTACTGATGTAGCATTGGATGCTAGCCGGATAATATGGACTCGGAAAGATCTGGAGTCGGATTCGACATAGTCGGATCCGGGTATAGATAAGGTTAAGTCGGACAGACCCGACTATGGGACGCAACGAGAGGTCATATGTGAGTCTCTAGTACAACATACGTCCTATGTCCTAAGACCTGAGCTGGCTCATGTGCCCGGGATGGTTACCGACCTGCTTTGGCCGACCAAACGCTACTCCGTAACTGAGTAGTTATAAAGGCAGGTTTTGAGCTTGTCCATACCCATGTCACGAGACATGGTCAAGCAAGATGGGATTTTCCCCTCTGATCTAGAGAGATATACTGTGGCCCCCTCGGGTGATCCGACCTGGATAAGCATGGCCATGCGATGAGGATTATGAGATAATCCGAAGTGTTGGTCAGATTCACCAAAACGAGAAAGAGGTCGGGCGACAGCAAGGATGACCGATTCGCCTTGAGCCCGACAACATATATCGTTTGGCAAAGGAAACAGAAGTGTGACACGTTCTATAGATTCGCCAAAACGGCTTCATTGGACACTTAGAGTCAGCACGTTTCACTAGAAGCCGCTACCGACTGGTCGAGCCGGATGCGATCTGAGTCGCGACCAAGTGGACGAGAACCTAAGGGGTCGCGCGCTTAAGGGAAAGAACCTGCGAGGCCGGGTCCGACTTCGCTGATCGGATGTGATCCGACCAGGACTTGGATCCGAGCCGAGTAGACTTGTGGGCTTCAGGATGCATGCGGGGCCCATGTGTTGAGCCCGCGATGGATGCCTATGCATAGTGTAGGTGTGCCACCTCCACTCGCCGCCGACTGTGCGATCGGACCTAGCAGTCCGCCGCACGACGTTCCTCCTGCACACATGTATACCGTTAGAGGAGGTGCACTTGCGCCACTCGGTGAACCTGTTCATGGGATCCGGTCGGCTACGTGGGAGATTGATACGTCCATTTTGCAACATGTTTCCCTACTGTTATTTGTGATGTTTTAGGTCAATATTTCACTTTATGATGCAATTCTAATGCCTTTTCTCTCTTGTTATGCAAGATCTATATGAAGAGGGAAATTGCCGGCAGTTGGAATTCTGGACCTGAGAAGAGCTACAACAGGGATAGCTATTCTCCGGAGCTCCAAATGATCTGGAAATTTATGAAGATTTATTTTGGAATTAATAAAAAAATACTGGAAGAAGAATCACTAGGAGGGGCCCCACCAGTGAGCCACAAGCTCAGGTGGCGCGCCATGTGAGCTTGTGGGCCCACCAGCAGGCCTCCGTGGCCCTCCTTCTGCTATATGAAGCCATTTGCCCTAGGAAAAAAAATCAAGGGAAGACTTTCGGGAGGAAGTGCCGCCGTCTTGAGGCGGAACCTGGGCAGGAACACTTTTGCTCTCCGGCGGAGTGATTCCGCTGGGGATACTTCCCTCTGGGAGGGGGAAATCGAAGCCATCGTCATCACTAACATTCCTCTCATCGTGGGAGGACTAATCTCCATCAACATCTTCACCAGCACCATCTCGTCTCAAACCCTACACTACAAAAAAAAGACACATCCGTGACATTATGGCTTGAACGAAAACTTTTTCTGTCATGGTTGTGACACTTCTATGATAATAATTGTGACAAAAACACGTATCATCATAGATGTGGTGGGCTCCCACTTCTATGACAAAAAATTATGACAGAAAATGGGCTTTTCGTCCTGGGCAGGCCGGAGACGCACCCGCAGGACATTCTTTGGGCCATCCATGACGTAAAAAATCATGGTAGAAGTGAGGGCGAGGAAGTTTTCGGGGAGTTCCCGGTTACGTTGGGTGGTCGGGGCCGAGCGATGCAGTGTGGTTTGCGCGTTTCTGTCGTACGTGCGCGTGTGTGCGAGGCGTTCACTAACTGAACCCGAGCGAGGTGTTCGCTTACTGAACCCGAGCGATCGCACTAGCTAGCTACGTACTGAAGCCGATCGATCCCTTCGCTGCTAACTGAACCTGAGCGATTCCTTCGCAGCTAACTGAACCCGAGCGATTCCTTCACTGCTAACAGAAGCCGGTCGAGCCCCCGTACGTGCGAGACGTAGCCGGTTGGGTTGCCTCTCGATGAATAGTGCCCGTTGCTGCCGCGCGCACAATACATAGAATGAGTCGAGACGCATCGATCGAGCCCCTTGCGCGAGACGTGGTGAGTTAACCTAGCCGGTTGGTTGGCTGTGGATGAACAACTCCCGTTGCTGCCACCCGCTCGTACGCCCCACCCCAGCCGGTGGGTTGGCTATGGATGAACAGTACCCGGGCAGTGTGAAGGTGCGCCTGGATGAACAGGACCCCGAGGAGGCCAGCCGGTTGGGGGTGGATGAACAGGACCCCGTGGAGGCTGGATGAACAGTAACCAGTGGATGCTGGAGGAAGTCGATGGTGGATGAACAGTAGCTGGTGGAGGCTGGAGGGAGGTCGACCGTGGATGAACAGTATCCCGTGGAGTCCCGTTTTGCGGAATGCCACACCCGTCCCGATGAACAGGACCCCTGTTTTGACCGTAGGCAGTTGGGGAGAAGTCCGTTTCCTCCGTTTTGTGGTACGCCAGAGCCCTCCCGATCAACAGGACTCCGTTTCGACCGTAGGCGCTCGAACAGAAGTCCGTTTCCTCCGTTTTGTGGTACGCTAGACCCCCAGTCGATGAACAGGACCCCGTTTCGACCATAGGCGGTCGAACAGAAGGCTGTTTCCTCCATTTTGCGGTACGCCAGACCCCGAGTCGATGAACAGGACCCCGTTACGGCTGTTCCGTCCAAGCCGGTTGGCTCCTGATGAACAGGACGCGTTCTGACCCAGTCGCTTGGCTCCCGATGAACTTGGCGCTGTTTCCTCCGTTCCGACCCAGCCGGTTGGCTGACGATGAACAGGAGGCCGTTGCTGTCGTCCATTGCCTCTCTCTCCATGTACACGAGCCCTGGCCGTACGTATGCGCGAGTACGCGTTCGAGACTCCGCCCGTATATGTACGTACGTGGCCATATTTTTTGCTGTGTGGCTGTACGTACGTGTACATGATTTAGACAGGGTTGCCTGAACTGCTATGTCGGGGGCTCTACTATGGCACGTGCCGCTCCTTACACACCCACGGTTCATCATTGCAGAGAGACCGATCGACCAGTATGTACGTACACGTTCGCGACCAGACAGACAACGCTACGTACGCTTCGACCGGGTGGGTCCCAGCTGTCAGGGAGGATAAGGAGGTAGTTCCTTGCATGCGAAGATATAGCTGCTGGGTCCCAGCTGTCAAGGAGGATAAGGAGGCAGTTCCTTGCATGCGAAGATATAGCTGCTGGGTCCCAGCTGTCAGGGGGAAGGAATCTTTTTTTTTGCGCGTAATAAGGAGGCACTTCCTTGCGTGCGAAGATGTAGCTGGTGGGTCCAGCTGTCAGCCTCACCGCGTACATTCCTCTTCCGATGGGTGTCGTTCATTGACCACGTTGACCACGGTGCGCCGAGAGCACCAAGGTGGTGGACGACGGTGAGTCCTAGGAAGGGAACTACGCGGAGCCGGGAAAGACGTGGCAGTGGATGCCCACGCGGAGGGGAGTACGAGGGTTGACTAGTTCGGCTGCGGTGTGAGGCTTCCATCGCCGGAGAATAACAGGGGATGTGCGTGAGTAGAGGGAAGGCCTGGACAGCGGTGGGAGTAGGGTGGGGTGGTGAGGCCTGCACGGCAGCACAGCTGGCCACGGGTGGCAGGAGCAGGCGGTCCCGCCGGAGCTGGTTTGGGCGACTGGAGCAAGAAGATCAGAGATTGAAGAAGCAGCACGGCCGTTGGATTAACATCCAACGGTCGCTGCTGCTAGAATCATTTGTTGACTAAGTTGACAAAGCCCTGCGTACGCGTCAACTTAGTAGGCCCACAAGTCCGCCTACAAATATGGTGGGTCCGCGATGTCATGGGGAGGAATCATTTTTTCGCGTAATAAGGAGGCACTTCCTTCCGTGCGAAGATATAGATGATGGGTCCCAGCTGTCACGGAGAGGAATCATTTTTTTCACGGAATAAGGAGGCACTTGCTTGCGTGCGAAGATGTAGCTGGTGGGTCCCGGATGTCAGTGGGACGAGTCATTATTTTGCGTGTAATAAGGTGTGGCACCCCGGCTCAGACGAACCGGAACACCCCGTATTCCAGCCCAGAGATCAAGTCTTCTAGAATACGACACTGCTTGGCATAGAACAAATCAACTCTTATTTCAAATAATACGAGTACAAGGGTCGGAGGTTACAAAGGATTACATCGACACGGTGACACTACGCCTGCTGAGGTAGCTCTATGCTAGCCGCGGAACAACTCGTAGCAGCGAAATAACTTCTAGCAGCGGAACAGCGACGAAGGTGATGGACTCCACTCCACAGGGACTCTGGCTGGGACGCGGCCTAGCTCGCAGACTTGGGATCCTCGACAAGCAATCAATCACAGCATCACCTGCAATCTGGCATGACACGCCAGGTGAGTACTTTGAATGTACTCGCAAGCTCACAACAACCAAAAGCATCAAGGCAAGACAGCAACATAGCATTAACAGGTTAAGTTATTAACAACTACTATGATGTGGAAGCAAATATTAATCATGATATGGTATGGCTAGAATTACTGAGGAACCATCATCTTGGGTCACATGAACCATCTCACTCTTGGCTACCCGGCCAAGCAATATATCAACTCGATCACCTCGTGATCAATATATCCTCATGATCACCGCGTGATCACATCACAATCCGATGATCATCCTCAAGATCATCCCAATATCATCATCGGCATCCTGCCAAAATGTTACTTACCCACATACAAATATAAGTCATTATAAAAGTCATTCCGTCATTGTGAGTGTTGATCGAACGGTGTGACCTATAATGAACTGTGTCCATAACCGAGGACACGACTATCGATAGTTTATACACTCTGCAGAGGTTAGTACACTGTACCCACACCACGGAACTCATGGCCTCGTGCTCCCATTCGGGTGGACCAATGACATCCAGACAAAACCAATCTATTGCATGACACTCTCCAGGCCACTCCGACAAACTCCCCTTTGGGCTATGTCATGGGTGGCCCCGACGTCAACTCGTGACATCCTGCCACCTCGTGGCAAAACAAAAACAAACTCGTCCCAAACGGGGACACCCGGGTACAACACAACTTGGGCACACAAGGTTATAGACGCCTGCCGGGCCAGGGCACCGCGCGCACATAACCTTCCCTAGTTGGAGGCACCGGTGAGAGGCATGACAATAGACCGAATTAGGGCCTCCCCATCCAGGCAACTGTGGCTGCACAGTTGAGCTCGATTTGGTGGCACCTGATCAACGAAATGACGGAATTTGTCCCCAAGATATATTTGTGATAACTGTTACTCCAATATCATATATCAACATGTGATCCAAGTCATAACAATATCCATCTGATAATTCAAAGAATAAAATAGCCAAATCATTATTATCAAATCCAATAAGCAATACTATCCAATATGATCATGATGAAATAATAATCATAGCTCCTAATAATCCAATGGTGACATGGCATTATCAAACTTGCAAGGTATTGGTACTAAAGAATCCAAGCATCATTATGGCAGTAGCAAGATCAACTATTACTCCAAGAATTTGCCATGAATAAATCATCACTAAAAATGCAAGTTTTTAAGCAAGATTATTAATTAAAACCATGGCATTGCATTGCAATCATGCAAATGGAGATTGTGGCTTGCCTTGCTCCAAGGGAATGAGGAAATACTCCTGTTTTTCACACACAACCTAAACACTTTGGAAAAACAATTTTGAAAGCATTTGTAAATAACACATAAAGCAATTTCTTCTGTCTAGAAAATCTAGACAGCAGAGAAAAATGTCAACTTCTACCAGAAAATAAAAGAGGTTAAAATAAAAATACTGCAAAAAGAATCAGCTCATTTGGACTTGTAGTTTGGGAGATATTGATGGTCAAAGTTGTGGTCAAACTAGAATTAAAAATGGATTTAAATGAATTTCTAGAAAACCTCCAGGGGCTGACGTCAAAAGCGTAAAATAGAAATACGCTTTCACTTGAGGGAAACTGAGGGGCTGGCAGGTGGGGCCCCTCGGTCAGTTTTAACAGGGAAAGAGAGGGAACAGAGGACCACGGCTCACCGACGATGAAATGGCGACGAGCAGACGACGGAGGAGCTCGGAGATGGTCAGGATGGATCAGGCACATCGAGACGAGCTTGCCCATACCCATAGCTTGTTGGATGGTGGCGGAACAGCGTCGCACCCTTCATCTCCGGCGGCGGCAAGCTACGGTGGTCGAGGGGCTCGGCGATTCCGGCGGCCATTGGTTAGGTAGAGAGGCTGGGGAGAATCATAGGAACACTAGGAGCTCGTTGGGGGTGGCGGTTGGATCGGAGAGGCACCGCAGTGAGCTCGCCATGGCGAAGGCTGAGCAGCGGAGCCATGGCCGGAGGGGAGAGAGGAGGGCTCGGGGGCCCCAATACTTGGCGCTGGGGGTCGATTGAGAGAGGGAGAGGTTGAGTGGTGAGGCGAGGGGGGCTGGGCATCGGCTTAAATAGCCAGGGCTAGATGCCTGAGCCGGATGCTGCCATGGATGAGCGGCGGGAGCTCTGGCGCGACCGCATACGCATGGGCGCATGGGAGGACTCGGACGGTGACATAAGAGGGTTAGTGGAGCGCCAGAGGAGCAGGAGGGGCAGACGCGGGAGAGGCACGCGCTGTCGGCCACTAGGGCACTGTGCACGCGCATGCTGGGGCCGCCGTGGCACGAGGGGGGAGAAGAAGGAGGGGGGCGGGGGCCAGAGGGCTAGGTGGACAACAGAGAGGGAGGACGGCACCCTAGGATGCAAGGGAACGGCCGGGGAGAACGAGCCCGATGCTCGGAGACGCACAGAGCGCGTCCACCGCGAGCAGAGCATGCGCACTGGCGTGCCAGTGGCGCAGTCACCGCATGCCTTGGCACGGCGGGGGCACGTAGACCTAGAAAATGGTGTCCAAGGTGTTGTCCATCCATCCTGCAACCCCACTGATGCATCACTTCGTTTAAAGTGGCTATAGGTTGAAGGGTAACATCAACTGAACTTTGCTGCAGCATACTTAGACCAGATACTGGGGTCAAATGGATGGGTTAATTAGCAAAACAAGATGTCACAGGGGTTTAGGGTAGGAAGGACTATGCTCTGGAGAAAATTGAAGGGGTTTTGACAAGATTTGAATAGAGTTGCTTCACAACAGCAAATCTGGTCCAGAAAATAGATCATGAAGCTGCACTCACATAGAGTGTTGAATATAGCTGAAATTTGGTGGAGGATAATGATTTTGTCATATGAATGATCGGCCAAAATTTCAACTCATTTGGATTAGCCTAGCTAGTACTTCCTTCACAAAGCTTCTCTCTGGACAGAAACTTTGGAAATTTGCTGAGGAAGATTGGCTAGGCAAATAGAGCTGAATTTTGGCATGTGGCAATCATTTGGATAGCAAAGAGTGGCCAAAATTTTGGAAGGCAATCAAGAAAAGATAAACAACACTTCCTTCACAAAGTGCCACTCTGGACAGAATAGGAAATGAATATTCTTGAATTATTTTTGAACTAGGCAAGGAAGTATTTTGACATATTTGTGAAATATATGATCCAAATAATTTATGGGAATTTTGTGGAAGACAGAAATATATGTTGCTTCACAACCTAGGTCCAACAGAGTTATTCCTTTAATAGAAAAAGGACTATTCCCAAGGAATGAAGATTGGGGTTGGGCTAGAATGGAAATGACACGGTCTTGTGAAAGATTTGAGAGTGATGAACCACTTGGGGGAAGAAAGAATGAAGGTCTTCCCAGGTTTTAAGTCCACAGAGCCACTCCAAAAGCAAAAACCAAAGAAATGCAAAAGAAAAAGAAAGGGTCAAAATTCGAGATGTTACATAAGGAGGCACTTCCTTGCATGCGAAGATGTAGCTGGTGGGCCCAAGCTGTCAGGGGGAGGAATCATTTTTCTTGCGCGTGATAAGGAGGCACTTCGTGGCGTATGACCATGGACCTCGTCGGTCCCAGCTGTTAGCCTCTCCACGTACAGTCCTCTTCCGATGGCTGTCGTTCATTGACCGCGTTGACGACGCCATCCGAGAGCACCAAGGCGGTGGACGACCACTAGGCTAAGGGTGGGAACGACCCGGAGCCTGCGCGGTAGCACAGCCGGCCACCGGTGAGTACAGGTATGACCTGGCCACCGGTGGGAGTAGGGTGGGGCGGCGAGGCCTGCGCGGCAGCACAGCCGGCCACGGGAGGCAGAAGCAGGCGCTCCCGCCTGAGATGGTTTTGGGCTTTTGGCGCCCGGAGCAACAAGATCAGAGATTGAAGAAGCAGGATGGCCGTTGGATGTCAATCCAATGGCTACAGTTGCCAGAATAGTTTGTTGACTTTTCTTTTTGACCATTATAAATCATTTTGTTGACTAAATGGACATGCGTTGCGCAGGCTTCGTCCTCGTGGGCCAACATTCTTTTTTTGAGAACTCCTCGGCGTGGGCCAACAAAGTAAGCTTCGAAGGCTTTGGCGGACATGTAGCCCATTTATTTAGTTTTTACAGCCCATTTGATTTTGTTTTCCAATACATCTATTTCCTGGTCTGGCTGAAAAAAATACCTATTTACTATTTCTGAGAATTTACAGCCCATTTGATTATTTGTTCGAATACACCTATTTACTGGGCTGGGTAAAAAATTGCGGACATGCAGACCATTTATTATATCTGTTAGTTTACAACCCATTTGTTTTTAGTAGAAATAGACCCGATTATTAAAAAAGAGTAGAAATAGACCCATTTTCTGGGATGGGTGAAAAAACAATGTTGGTCTGAACAGAGCATTTCCTATAAAAATAATAATTCTGAGCTAGGAATTTTATTGAAAAACTTTAAGTTGGGCTTGGCATTCTTGTATAAAAATAGAACCGAGTTGTGCATTTTTTAATAAAAAAACATAGGCTGGGCTGCGCTTATTTTAGGTCAAAAGAAAACCTGGGCTGGCACGTGTCTTTCGGCCCAGTTGCATTGATGATGTTCAACGAACAAGGCCTGTGTAGTGCAGTACAACTTTACGTAGGTACTCCCACATTCAACGACGCCTGAAATGGCCCAAACAAGTCTTTTGTACATTTTTGTAAAATCGCTGAACTCAAATTATAAGTTAAGAAAAAAGGTAGAGTCCAGTGAAACCTAATTAAAAGCTGTCATGAGCGAAGAAATAATGCAACGGGTACCACTTGTTAGCGGGAGAGAGAGGGAGAGAAACCGATCAGTCGATGCTCGTGCATACATTTTTAAGCCATATGCATTGCTGATGCTCGGTACAAACTTATATAGTTGAGACAATGATATACAACATCATCACGTTGAGCTTGCATACAAAAATTTCATGCGGGCGACACAATAGGGGTGGAAGCAGTGGATCGCTACGGGTAGGGCTATCTTGAAACCAACAAACTCGTACATCATCGTTCATCATGTTGATCAATGACGTGGAAATATCTTGAATGCAGTGCAAAGAAAACAGATAGACAAACACAATAAGTTCTGCTAGCACATTAAGTTGACGTACACCCATTCCGAAAAAAACCAGGTACAAAAATAGAACAGGTCATAATCAAATGTATTGGCACATCAGAGCTTAACACCTATAGAAGATTCAGTTGTTACCTCAAATTCGAGCACATCCAGGCAGCCAACCCGACCTCTTCTCCCAAAGAAGCAGTGGCCTCCGCCGCGCGATGGAGTAGGCCCTGTGCCATCCATCGTTCCGAGCAACACGGGGAAAGTCTGACATTGACTCCTGTAATGGACGTCGTCGACGGACCCCGCCACCAGCGGCGGCGGCAGGACTTCGATTGAAGGATTGACCACTTCTTTGACATGCACGAAGACTCGATACAGGTACATACGTAACATGGTCCGCGGCGGCCTTGGTGGCGACGAATAGTACAACCCCGGTTCCTGCACCGGTATCTCAACACCAATCACCTTCGGTATGGTGGACGGCTTCTTCATCCATGCCATAACCGTCAGAGCCCAGCTGTCTGGAGGAACAAATATACTTAAGAGCTCACCTCCTAGGTCGTTGATAAGCTCATTCATGGACTCGCTATTCCAAGCCCGTCGAGGCATGCCGTGGAAGGTAAGATTTGTTACAAACTCAAGCTCAGAGGGCACCGAGCCCCATCCTGGGTGCCACCGATCGAAGCTCACCAACGCGCCATCACAGAACAAACGCCGGGAAGATTCAAACACACGACTGCAGTCGAAAGTTGTCCGGAACCTGACGAAAAAATCAGCCGGTGGCGGACAGACTTTGACGAGCAAGTCACTTATTTGGATGCCGTGCGCAATGCCAAGAGCTTTGACCAGGTCATCTGGCGAGACGGGAGGCCGGTCACCATTGATGGTTACCATCAGCACTTTGCCGGCAAACTGGTCGTCAAGCACCGCCATGCCACTGTTGAGCGACAGCACGCAGCGCCCGAAGGCAGGACAGACCTCAGGATCTCCGGCTGGGAGATCCACGTTGACCGGCGACATGATAGTGCGCTTGAGTATAGGGAGTAGAGGAAGCGGATTTGGGGGAACTGGGATAGGAATCAAGATTCCTGAGGTGGGGGAGGGGCGGGGGATTCGGGGTGAAAAGGTAGCATGAATTTCGAACGCGCGCCAGTACGCTCTTGCTGCGCAACCGCACGAAAACACCGATGGCGCCCACATGTCGGACTAATATTTCTTTTTTTGAGCACCCGCCATCAGAGTTCATAATTGGCCTGTTTGGCATTGCGTTACTACTCGGCCCATATTCAACGACACCTCACATGGCCCAAACAAGTGTACGTCACCGAAAAGTCACTGAGCTCAAATTATAACTTGAAAAAAAGGATATATACACTGAACACTGAAGAATGGTGATGCCCCATTTAGCACATCAGCAGTTTGAAACAAAAAATAGTTCGAAACAACGATATATACAACATGCAAACACTGACTAGTGTCTACTACTGACAAAAATAGCAAGACATGAAAGTTCACAAGTCTTGCTAAACCACCAAAATGCACCCATCTGAAGCGCTCAGACTCTCGTGATCCACACACAAATCACAAAGTTCTAAACAGAGCGAACTAGTACATAGTAAGAGTGACATAGGCAAGGATGACAAAATTACAAGGAGTCTGCATAACAAAAGAGAACATCACCCATCTAGAACAAGCAGCTAATACAGCAAGTCATTCAAAGAGGGATGATCCAGCACCATAATAATTTGCAGCTCCCCTTCAGCCACCAGTGATTCGTAGTCTCGTAGACACCATGACTCCACCCTTTCGACGCAACTGCCCCATTACCTACCAACCTCAAGGCTTATACCACATCACTGGCTTTCGGGGTCGATACATCCGTGGATCAAAGTTAATCCAGATGCCTTTCACATTCTCACCTTCTTTTGTCTGCATGTTGTATCGTTGACAATCAGGGGCGGGTGATCCCGTAGATCGGTTCACCATGTACACACAATTTTCCCTAACAAACAGAGCCTCTCTGCCATCAGGATCCTTGAAGGTGATCTCCTGGTTAATCAAATAATTGAGTCCGAGAAACAGAGAGTGTGAACCAAGGCTGTTTGCCCGCCTCCAACTCAAAAATCCTGAAGGCCCCAACAAGCTGGTATCCTGCTCATAGACGTAACATACATTCTTCGGATACTCACGTATTTCACACTGCTTGTACACAATGGGTTTTTTTGCAATATAAACTTGCCGGCTGATGCGTGCGAATGATCATCAGTCTTTCACCGTCGTCTGATCGAGCGAGGAACCAGTTGTGCTTCCCTATTTTCGGCAAAGGTGGTGTGATTACAAAGGGCAGGAGCCGTATGGACACTGCAACATATCAGAAAGGAGACAAAAAGGACAGACATTGTTAATGTAAGATCAGCAATGTTCAGAGTATGAGCAGGATAATGTAAGAAACATCATTGACCTGTCCCTGTTGGAACTAAGAGGAAAATAGAGGGAAATGTATACTGGGGTCAAAAATATAGTAGTACCATGCATGGTTATGGTTATACTCATGTTATCTTGCAGTCAATTCTTCAGTGGAAACTAATATAGCCATGCATGTTATGTAGTCATGTTCTGTTCTCAAAAATAAATTCTTCAGAGGAAACTAACACACCATGCATTGTTATATACTCATGTTCCGATAATTCTTGACGCACGAGCCAACTACGGAGCTTTTACGGGACCTGCTTTATAAGTAATCTCATCCCCCCCTAATTTTCAGTTCGGGTGGGCCCTTCACCTGATTTCTACCCAATAAGAAAATCCCAGCTCAGCCTCTCCATTGATTTCGTAAAAAGTAGCCCATGTATGTAGCATTTCTCCTCATGTTCTGTGTGCAAATTTTTTGTGAGGATAATATTCTAGCCATTGATTGCTGAAGGGCAAATATAGGCATGTAGACATGGTAAGCATGACAGGATTTCACTACTTCCAAGTATAGAGTTTTCCATATGCACTTTTACTTCCCTACTAATGTATGGTTAGATGATACCAACAGTGTTATGCATGTTTCTACATCATGAAAATGAGGAAACTAACATGGCTATTGATACACACTCATATTTAGTAGTATAAAGATTACTATAAAGTTAGGAAAATATCCATATCTTCCTAGCCGTTTGATTATTCAAGGGTACAAATTGGTTGTATAGACATGGTCACAATCACATGATTTAACTACTTCCAAATATAGAGATTACCATTTGGACTTCCAAATCTCCCTATTTTATTTCCTGATTTACGGCGTCTCTAATACATTGCCATAGTTCTACTCAAATTCTGCTGTAACAGGGATATGCCAATCATCACAAAAGTTCAAACAATGTAATGGTGTTATCATTAAAATCAGACAAAAACAACTTACACGAGGCGTCCCAGCAACATGTGGTGCCATCTGCATTGTCGATCGCGTAGATGATGCCATTGTGTTCAATAGCATCACAGAACGTGGATCGCCATCGATGCAGCTCTTCGAGGGGAGTAGTGTCCACCTACAGTCGGCACCGCCGCAAAGATAGGTGACTCCGCGGTCGAACAAGGCAATTAGCTTGAGGTCTGTGTAATTCCCATATGCCGTGGGCACTTGGCAGATTACAACCTTCAGCAAAACAAGGTCCGTCCAGCTGACTTGGTAATCTACAGGAAGTGGGCCGCGACGGCAAATCCCTATATGATCCAAGGGAGGAAGGATAATCTCATGGGAGGTGTGGACGTTCACGAGCACCCACTTCTTCTGGTATTCTCCGACGGTAGCCATCCAGTGGGAGTTCATGCCGACCCAGTACATACCTAACAAGAAGTTTTGGGTGATGGTGGTCGGATCGAAGTTGAGGGGCATGATGTGTGCCACCATATCATGGTGAGCACGCCATCCCGCAACATCAGATAGCAGCAAGCAGGGTGTCTTGAAAATCTCAGGCCTCGCTTCGACGATGGCCGTGTGCAGGTCCCTCGAGCAACCAGCCAGCCGCACGGCGCTGGACATATCCATACGCGAACAACATAGGTGGAGGATGTCCATGGGGAGATTGCTCCTGCCACGGCTCATACGGATGATGCGTGGTTCGGGTTCGACAATGGTGGAGTTTGGAAGGTGGGGTTTTTTGAGGCTTGATTTATGGGGGAGAAGGCTCCCGGTGCTGGAGCGGCTAGCGAGTAGAATAGTGGTACTGGGGGAGGCGAGCGAGGCGAGGGGGTACGCGGGGGCACTGTGAGATGAAGAAGAGTGACCTCAGGATCTCCGGTGAGATGGACATGGAGTGGTGCTAGGGGAGAGGGAGACGAGGCAAGGCATGCATGCTATACAGCGGCGGTGACAGTGACTGCATAGGGTGAGGCTGACTATGGTAACCCGAACACGCCGCCTGGACTAGGGTCACCTCGGGCGCAAGGTCTTGTCACTTCACTGTGAGGACCAGATGAATAATATTTTGACCAACAAGTATTGCACCTGTATTACTACTAGTACTAGTAGCATAGGAGTACTCCCCTATGTTCACTTCATCCTCCAGGTAGCATCCATATTGCGAGTAGACCAAAATTCTCGTGCATGCGGCAACGCGAAGAAGGCCTTTTTTTTTCTTTTTTGAGTATAACCACATATTCCTTAACCAGAAAAGGTTACACACATAAGTAGCACACACGCAGAATCGTCGAGAAACCACCAGAAGAAGGCTTGGGATCTCGAACTTTGTGCCATGTTCTCTGATAACGCACATGAACTGTCTATTGTCCCCCCAAAAAAATGTCTCGGGAATTAGAGCAAAGTGTAACGGGAAATGCCAAACCGATACGTGTACGTGGAGTAGAACAACAGTATGGGAAGAAAAAAAACTGAAACAAAATGGTTAGCTCTGCGGGTATTCGAACGCAGAAGTTGTGTGTCGCAGGCACGCGCCAATATCCATCCGAACCGGCACCTACTCGCATAGGCTTTTCGTTTTGCAGGCCGGTCTACCTAGCCGTCTAATCAACTGCCTGCATGCCACTTCTCCATTAATTCTCCATCGGGAACCGATTTTCCTCGGCTTCTTCACCTCTCCTTCGTTTGCATTCAAACCCCACTGGATTCACACTGTTTTAACCTCTTCACATACCTCCGAAACCCCTTTAAATAATCATCTTCTTCCACTCTGTTTAACCACCATCTTCTTCCACTCTGTTTAGCCACCTAATCCTAATACTCCAAATCATAGCCCTCCGGTCCGGCGGTTCCAAATGGAGAAAGATATCCGTATGCAGGTTTTTAGCATCAAACATGTGATCAGCGAAGGCTTGTTGAGGATAGCCGCCACCGTCACCGGCCACGCAAGGGTTGTTCGGGAGTGGATCAACAATGTATCCAACTCCCTTGAAAATGTGGAGATGAAGATCGTTGGTCTCGACGCAGAGTACACCACGTGTGTCACTGGGGAGATTCAACGCGCCGCCGTCCTTCAGTTGTGCCTCGGAGATGATGTTTTGGTGTATCACATCACGCACGCGCCCTCCATACCAGGTGAGCTCCACGATTTCTTGTCTCAGGAGGACATATTCTTCTGTGGTGCAACCATCGAAGGGGACAAAAAAAAGCTGGCGCCGTACAACCTCGATGTGAAAAAGACCGCCGACCTACAATCCAAAATTCTTGTAGAGGGTTGTGACAAACAAACACCATCCTTATTCGACGTAGCAAATTTTGTACTCGGGACAAAGCTTGACAAGGGCGACGAGACATTGGAATTAAGGACGTCTGGATGGGAGATTTATCCATTGACCTATGAGCGGATAAAGTATGCAGCCCTCGATGCCTGTGTGAGTTTCGAGATAGCTGCAAGGTCGAAGGAGCTTGTAGCGAAGCCGCCCCCCACAGAAAATGAGAACAAGAAGAAGAAGAAGAAGAAGAAGAAGAAGCGGCAGCAGCAGGGCACTGTAGATGGATGAACTATTTCCTCTCTTGTTCCTAAAAAAAAATATTTCCACTCTGTATATATGGATAGATGAACTATTTTGCTGGTGTGCATGTCTTTCGAACAAATGTAGTAGCGTAGGTCCACTTGAATATAATGAAGTATTTATCTGCCTAGTTTTCTCTCCTACTCCTTGCAATGATCAGTATGGAATGCATGTGTCAGACGACATGACAGCTTGTCCATCGACGCTGAACTACGGCGACCATCATGTTTCCACCACTGCCACACCCGATTCCCATGACTTCGCTTGAACCCACGACACCACGTCCCCCGACATGCGCCTCACCCCCTCACGGCCGCACCACCCCTCCATCGCGTGCGCCGAGAGATGCACCCCACCGTGCTCGTCTACCACTCCTTTAAATGCTACCTTCATACAAGATTCTGAGCCATTGGATCGTGGATCGAGTGGCCAGCATCGGTCAGTGCGAGTTTTGCATAAAACGCCCAAAGATTTTTGAAATGGCACTTTAGTCCACATCCTGAGATGTTGTCCATTGGATCACAGATCTAATGGCCCTGGTGCGTCCATATCACGGTAGCATATAAGGTGCGGTAGCACCAGATATTTTCCCACTCGTGCCAAACTAGAGATTTGTTTCTTATTTTTCTCTAACATTTTTTATCGTGGCATGGCATCCGGTGCACCTAAGCCTCTGAAAAAATATTGGAGTGCACTCTAAAGGTCTTTATATGCTCGAGAGCAAGTGTGCATGTGGATAGTATCTTCTATTCCTAAATATCTATACAACACAATATCTATTTTCTTTCCTAGCCATGTAACCAGGCCACATAAGCTAGGCATGCATGCAATCCATAAATTGCAATATATTGCGTTACTCTCCAGCATGCAATGCTGCCACATCATCTATTCATGCCTGTTAGTCATAGCTTGTTTTTTGCATTAGTCTTAATCCTTCACATTTTGTTAGAAATGACATTCTTTTTTAAGTAGTTGTATGATTAATCCAAATATTCATGTTCCATACAACTAAACTCCAAAGGTCCACCGGAGCCGAGGCAGAGGACGTAAAACGGGCGCACTGGAGGAGTTGTCGTAGGAGGAGGATAGCTCGAAGGATAATCTTGCACGTCGGCCGCCACCTGCATATCGGTGCGGGACTCCTCGAGCGCCCATTGGAGCTCGCGCTCCTCCCTAGCGCGGCAGAGTCACGGGATTTTCCTGAACCGTGATGGCCACCATGAAGTACTCCACGTCGCCGGGGGCGCGGTGCTCGCGTCCCGACTCCTGGGGTACTGTCTGGAGCACGCGCTCATCCACCACGTGAGCTGCGAGGATGCCATGCTCGTGGCTGTGCTATTGGAGAACACGCTCGTGCACCTGAGTGGCGAGGATGCGATGTTCACGGGCGTGCTGCAGGAGCACGCGCTCATCCACGTCGAGAGCGGTGAGGATGCGATGCTCGCGGGCATGCTGCTGGAGAACGCGCTCGTCCACCTTGTGAGCGGCGAGGACGCGATGCACCTCCTCGTGACCGACCAGGGCGTGCTGCTGGAGCACGCGCTCCCCCTCGTGGCTGACGAGGGTGAGCCGCTGGATCACATTGTCCTCAGCGTGGCGCGTTGCTAGTGAGGGTGCGCTACTCGTGGCCGTCGAGGGCGTGCTCCACCTCGGCGAGGATGGAGACTTCATCGTGTTCCCAGGCCGCGGCGCCGTTCACTTCGGCAACGGCGGCGTGCTCCGATGGGTGTTGTGTCCGTATGGGAGCTTGGAGCTACAGTACCAATGGGGGCGGGGGTTGACCTTTTCGTGGTTACACTTACACATCGTCTGACCGAGAAAAATAGAATCTAAAGTAGCACAATATGTTGGAACGTGTCGGGGACTGGCTAGTAGGAGTAGTACAATAAACATCACATGTACACGATATTTTGAGAAGGGTTTGATGTAATTTGTGTGAGTTGGGCCAGCGTGGATGTACGAGTAGTACTACATCCATATCATTGACATGCATGCACGCAACAAACATTTGTGTGGAAGATTTCACCCTATGTTCATATATTATGTTTGAGAGTGGATTCACTTTTTGTAATTGGAGCTCAGTTTTCCAAGAGAGAATCAAGAGAAGTGTGGTCCTTTGCTTGATTCCAATTTAGACTATCCATGTATTATTGCGAGAGATAGCTAGATATAGAGAGAATATTTGTGTCACTAAGACCGCGGGGGGCGGGGGGGCAGCGAGACCTAAAGAGAGAGGGGCATATGCGTGTTCGAAAGACCGTGTGTGTGTCGGAAAGAGAGGAGTGTATGAAAGGGAGGAAGAGGGTGTGTGCGTGTGCATGAGAGAAAGAGGGGGGCATATGCGTGTTCGAAATACTGATGTGTGTGTGTGTTTGCCAGAGAGAGAGGAGTGTCCCAGAGGGGGAAGAGGGTGTGTGCGTGTGCGTGAGAGAAAGAGAGAGGGGGGGCATATGCGTGTTCGAAAGACTATGTGCGTGTCACAGAGAGAGGAGTGTCCGAAAGGGAGGAAGTGGATGCATGTGTGCGTGTGCGTGAGCGAAAGAGAGAGAGGGGGGCATATGTGTGTTCGAAAGACTGTGTGCATGTGTCGGAGAGAGAGGGGTGTCCGAAAGGGAGGAAGAGGGTGTGTGCGTTTGCGTGAGAGAAAGAGAGAGTGAGGGGGGTGCGTGTAACGTCAACCTATTACATGATATAAACATAGAGGGGATCTACAAGGTTATAGGGGCGGGGATATTGGGCGAGCGATAGTGTGTGTGCGATGAAGGACACACAGACATCGTCTGTTTTCGTGTATGAGAGCTAGATAGAGGTCTTGAACATAGCTCACCGGGGGGGTGAGGGGTAAGGTTATGTGTGGGAGAGAAAGAGAGTAGAGATAGAGAGCATTGCTTGTGTGTCACACGGAGACCTAACTACATAGATAGGGGCCGAGAGAAGGAAAGAATGGCGGTGTGCCTATTTTTTGATGGCATGGGAGAGAGACCAATAGACATGGATCATGTGGAGAGGTGTGTGTGTTCCGAGAGAGAGAGAGAGAGAGAGAGAGAGAGAGAGAGAGGAGGCGTGGACCTAGATACTGAGATGGGTGTTCATGTGTATGTTGCACAGAATGAATTGTCTAGCTGGTAGCCATGTGATGGCGGCCCAATCATTTGATGAGAGTGGGCATAACTATTGATTTCGTGGATTTTGACGTTGATGATCCAACTACATCGTACGCGATGATACGAATCGACAATCGCTAATTAAACCAATCTCCCATGGTCACTTATATTGTCGTATGCACGATCAACCTGAATAACGAGATCGAGTTCCAGCAAGCAACCGAAGAACCGACATGAACTAAGATAATGCAATCTAAATTTCTAATATGAATTAATCAAGGATAATGGTGGGGTTCCTAATAGACGATTTGAACAAGGCATTAGTCATACACATCTCACAGATGCAAATTGTAGCGAAGCTAAACAATGTCTAAACGAAAACGCGAGTTTTAATATAGAAAAAAGGTAGCTATATATCTATATCTATGAACTATAGTACTAGATTTTTTTATTTCTATATCTATATCTATACTACTCCTTCCGTTTTTATTTACTCCGCATATAGCTTTGACTGTAGTCAAACTTTATAAACTTTGACCAAGTTTGTAGAAAACAATGTGAACATTTACAGTAGCAAATTTACATGATGTGAAAATATATGCAACGATGAATCAAATGATATATATTTGGTTGTGTATATGTTAATACATTTTTCTACAAACTTGCTGAAAGTATACAAAGTTTGACTTTTGAGAAACCTAATATGCGGTATTATGTATTATATACTATATATTCATTATTTTTATGTAGTCAATGCGTGCATTTGCACATATACGATATAATCCGTTGATTGATGTTGATCCAATGGTCCAGGTCGCTGGGATTCGGATCTACTATAACCTAATTGTACCCAGACACATTCTTCTCGAACCAGCAGCACGACAGTGTGATCGATCCACACAAGAAGCTCGCAACAAGACCTCCCGATGTGCCACGTGGCTTCATGAGTGCCCCCCGCATCATATTATTCGTAATAGTACATTGACTGAGAAAAGAGAGAAATCACCCAAAACAATATCTTGCCCCAATTTTTTTGTTCCGTGCACGTACCGGACTACTAGTACTCTAGTACTAGTATAACTTTGTATAGTAGTAGTTGTACAGTTGTACTAGTACAAATTAGTACGGAGTGCTCCTACTCTATCGACACGACTCCCATCTGACACCAAATTTCTTGGCGTCCGTGCTACAACGCTCTTCCCCTCCTCGTTTCTTTCTTCCAATTCAAACTCAGCCGACGCGCGGCAGGAGGGGTGGGGGTTTGCCGATAGTCGGTTTGCTCAACTGCGGTCCCACATGATAGTGAAAATGCTAGGCAACACGCCTTCCCTAGCTATGCGGTGTGCCGGACCGACTGTGGAGTACTCCCGAGTCCCGACCGTGTGGGCGTGCGACTCGAACGCGGCAGGCTTTTCATTTTAAAACTATATAGTACTATGAAAATACATTTCATGGTGCATGTGATCATATTGATTTCACATTGTGAATGTTGATATTTTTTAATATAAAGTTAGTCAAACTTTACAAAGCTTGACTTTGACCAAACTTTATATGCAGACTAAAAAGAAACCGATGGAGTATAAATTGTAACATTATTTTTTTTGAAATATAAATTGTAACATTTGGTTTTCCTCCTTGGCGCGATCGATAGATAGAAATGGCGATTGAAAATGCTAGGGTGGGGCTTTTCCCGCGCGGTAAGCGGGGGAGTTAGCCAGTTTGGCACATCTTCGGTTTCCTCACATGCGGTCCCACATGTTAGTGATACTATATGCCTAGCCAATGCACATTGACCGGCGGGCAGGACGGAGGTACTACTACTCGGAGTCCCTCCTTTCCGATTTACAGGGCTTATCTCAATTTTTTCATTTTTTCCGATTTAGAGGGCTCATCTCCATCTCCTTTTGAGATACCGAGGCGCATTAAATCTTTGCATGCAAGAATTAAAAAGGAACTCACCAATGCATGTAATGTTCCTACTCATCTAGTGGCCTAGCATGCATGCACTGCAATTAATCCCAATTAATGCATCAATTTAGTTGGGGTAGTTTTGTAAAGTCCGAGATACATTCCGCCACTCACCATTTGCCTTGGTTGATGAGATTTCAGATTTGAGCCCTGTAAACCGGAAAGGAGGATATAATTGACGCCAAATGTGAGCACAGGGATCACACATGTCTTTATCGACTGGAATGAGAATGCGATACAACAAGAATTAATGCCACGACGACGCGATCGCAGTGGTGGTTACAGGAGGCAAGAAGAAAGATGCATCCATCAACGACCTCCTCCTCCTCGACTCAGTGCGCCGGGCCACCGATCGGTGGTTGAGGAGCAGCGACTTTTGTGGCGAGGTCAAGGTGCTTCTGAACAAAGGCGTCCAAGGCTTCCAGCCGGTTGAGGAAGGCCAACGTCATAGCGTCCTCACTGGCCTTGTAGAGGCCTATGTGCATGACTTGATCGTACACGTGGATGTGTAGGTCGATGAATGCTTGCAGGGCGAGGCGCCTCGTGGCAAGCGCGACCTCGAGGTGGACATTCTTTGTCGCGTCGGCGGGCAGTCGAAGGGCCACCAGTGCTTGAAAGAGGTTCTCACCATGGAGGCCGATTAGGGTTGCAGGCAACGAGGAGCCTGGGCATGCGGGCTGGAGGAGTACGGCGATGCCGTCCACGAGTTTCTTGACGACGGTGAACTTGTTGATGGTGTCGACGATCATCTTGTTCAACTGAGAGTCGTAGCCGGCGTCGAAGCGGGCTATTAACCAGCCGGTCCAAAGCATCGGCGCGAGACGATCCACGGTGCCGTGCAGCAGGCCGGCATCTCGGATCATCTGGCACAGCCGCAGGCCGCTCACGCGCATTGCCGCCATGGGTCTGGCTTCTGGTCACTTGGTATGGGAATTGGAGTGAGCACTGTTGCGCTTAGTGTAGGTGCATAGGTGCGTACGATCTGGTAGATGCATTGGAGTGGAGGGGCGCCTTTATATGTGCAAACTGCGTCGCATTCACATCGTGCTGCCTCTTTTCCGCTTCTCCCATTAATTACTTCCCTCAGCATGCTAATTGAAGGAGGATGCATCATTGGCCGTTCAACGTTTAGGGAACCGCTACCCTCTCCCTCATCTGCATTCAAACCATATCGGGAACTGTCCTGGTTTACTAGTTTATCCTCCGTTTCTCAAAAAAAAAGTACGTCTCCCGAGGGCGCCGCCCGCTGCACGACCGGCTGAACACGCCTCCTCGCCGCATTCAAACGCCTCCATTAAACCCGCGTGGAAGCCTAGAAACCTACTCCAACCACACGAGCGGGCCGGCATTAAATGCAACGCCGGCCGAGCTCCTCCCATCCGCCCTCTATTTTAACTAAGGCCAGACGACGGGCAAGAATCGCATCCCTCTGCCGCTCCCCCATCTCCTTCACCATTTTCTCCACTCTTCCGATGGTTTCTGAGGAGAAGTTCTCCGGCACACAAGCCGGCTGGGTGGCCCGCCGAGCCCGCCGGATACGAGTGAGGCAGCTCGCTGCTCCACCTCCCTCGCCTAGCCCGACGGAGCCAGTTGCCGCCCCAAGCCAGCGCATGGTTCAGAAACTCATCGCTCCAGGCCAGCTCGATGAGGGGTGGCGAGTTGCTTCACGCCGGCACGGGCGTCGTCGCTCCCGTGTCTGCGACCATGCCTCCTGTGCCTGTGGCCGCGTCTCCCGTGCATGCAGCCGCGCCATGCAGGCAGAGACAGAAACCAGGTGCGCGGAGAGCGACGAGTTGGTGGCCAGCACGTCCGTGTCCGCCGCCATCATCGAGGAGAAGTAGAACACGGGAGAACACCGAGGCGACGACGTCGTTCGCAGCCGGTGTCTTGCCGGTTCTTCTACTGCGAGGACCTTCGTCGACCCCGGAAGTGTCTTGGTCGGGCTACCGAACATGAGGAAGACAAAGGGATCCGTGGGCGACCATTTGGATTAGGTTTTAATTATACATCCAGAGCCATACTAGCACTGCTTAGTTGATGTAAATGTAATGAAATCCGTCATGTTTATATGAAAATCCAGCATTTTTATATGAAATCTGTCATGTTTATATGAAATCCGGCCGTGTTTGCACGAATTTCGTCCGGAATTGTTGTCAAAATGTATGCGGCTAGCGTTGGATGTCGTCGTGTTCGCAAACGGATGCGGGAGCAAATTTGCTGGTTGTCGTTGAAGATGCCCTTATGCTGGAAATTATAGTCACATCAAATCCCTGTTAGTTAATTGCATGTATGATTTTGAAAACAAAAGGTTAATTGCATGTACAGTACATGAACTTGCACGGTGGGTACATATTCGTACAAAAAGTTAAAAAATGAAACAAATCAATCCTTAAAAAATTAAACTTGTATTCTAAGTACTCTCTGTTAAATCCGCCTACGTTGCAAGGTGCTCGCTCTCGTTTTATCTGTGGGTTCCACTGTCAGTAAGGTAGAGAAAAGAAGTATATATAAAAATATATAAGAAACTAAAGTTTCTGACAGGATTCGAACTCAGGTCAACGCATTTCAAACATCGGGCGCTAACCACTCCACCTTATGTGCTGCCTCGAACAAGCAAGAGATATCTGCCTTTTTATATAGTTACTGTGATAATTGGTTTAAAGTGATATATTTTATGTCTGAACCGAAGGATCTCGCATTCATTAATAACAAAGAAAAGAGTTACCCAGTTAATTAATAGAAAACCAGGCGAAAACCATCACATGAGGCCGGTAAAAACAAGGCACAATGGGTGAGCTGGCTACACACACAAGAACGCACACATGTTGTTGAAGAGAAAAGCATCATCGAGGCTGCAATTCGGCGTCATCGTCATTGCACCTCTACACGCACGACTCCGGCCGCACCATCAACGACCACCAAGAAATCTACATATCTAAAGGGGCTACGGAGAGAAAGACGTATCGAGAGTGTGTGTGCGAGGCACAGAGACACAACTAGCGAGAGTGTGTTTGTTTGAGAGAGAAGCCAATAGATAGATTAAGATCAAGATCGAGGTGTCACCCTGCTCCTGTCTTTGTTGGGAGGGGCGGGGAGCGGGAGAGAGCGAGAGAAAGGCGTATCGAGAGTGTGCATGTGCTAAGCACAGAGACATAACTAGCGAGTGTGTGTGTGTGTGTGTCTGAGAGAGAAGCCAGTAGATAGATTAAGATCAAGATCGAGGTGTCACCCTGGTCCTGCCAGTGTTGGGAGGGGGGAGGGTGCCAGAGACACTTAGAGAGAGAGAGAGAGAGAGAGAGTTTGTGTGTTACAGATCTATATTAGGGGATAGGTAGATAGCATGTGTGCGAGGCATGCCTAAAAACCAGGGAGATAAACTAATGTGTGTGCATGCAAATGCCCAAAATAAATGAAGAGAGAAACAATGTGTGTGTGTGTGTGTGTGAGCGAACTCTTCTTGAAATCTCAAGACAAAAGGTGCTCAACTGGGATCCCATTGTATGGATTCATATGGTTCCGGGGACTCGAGTTAACCTTAATTAGGGATATGTGTGCGAGACATAGTTATACTTTCAGACATGAGTGGCGGTGGGTGGGCGGAATTAAAGGGGTGCGGGTGTTCGACGGAGAGAGAGTGTGTGTTTTTGTGTGAGAGACTTGTAGGACGAGGTAGAAAGACAATTCTAACCTTGACGGAGGGAGAGAAATAGACGGAGCGCGCATGTGTGATTGAGATGCCCACGGAGAAGGGAGATTTGTATGTTTGTGAGAGAGATTGCACAATTCATTCACGTATCACTATCTAACAGTCGAGGACGTGCCTCGCTTGAACATAATCAATATCTACTTCGTATCGTGGCCGAAGATACAATATCGATTCAACGCTATAAAGATTGGACAATCACATATCGCAAGTTATAATCTTTTTTTCCAAATAGCCTTTTTCAATCGTGCATGCCAAAGTTATAGTGATATTTCTTCAGACAACCACTGTAGTTATCATGTACATGCACCATTGTTAGTGTTGCATTCAAATTCATTAGTTTTGGATGATTTAAGGTTCTATTATGAAGCAATATACATAATATTCATATATGAATTCAACGGGTACTGCAATTTATGAAATGGATGCCATGTAATCATATGAAGTGACACTTTTAAGTAGCGGACTATAATATCCATTTGTTTTGCGCATCTATATTATCCATTTGTTACTGTACAATATAATTGAAATTAACATGTCAATGCATTGTGTTTAAAATAAATAACCAATGGCACAAAATTACATATTTACACGAGAAATACATGGGCTGAGCGTTTGCTCCCTTTTTTATGAACGCGCCTCAGTTACACCCGTACTATCGGCCGCGCCCGTGTGATCGTAACAAGTTATCGGTGCATCATCTGGGTTATTGCTGACGTGTGCGCCGTGTACACAGTCGCGCATCACCGGCTTCCCGCTCACTGTCCAAAATTAGTTGAAACTGGATATGAAAGATCCCGCGGGCGGCAAAATCTCCCGCTACTTCTAAAATTTCCGCAACCTAGTCTGGAGCATGCGAAATTCCCCTTTTGTCGTTTGTGCAAGGAGAACAACATGGCCCTCATTTACATAATAGGTCGGGGTTGCTTTGGTAACTTCCGCTCCCCACCACCGCACGACACCTCCATTTCCTCTCCCCTCCCGCAAAAATGACTACTCCATAGCACCAGAGCATCTTACAGCACGCCGTCCGTACTTCATCGGTGATTCTACCCCCTTCCCTCTCGAAACCGTAGACTGCTCATCCACTGGCGTACCAGAGCCTATTCACTGCTGGCGTCATCCACCTCACCGGCTCTGCTTGTGAGGCCACATCTACCCCTCCCACCGTCCCTAGAAACCGTAGACTGCTCATCCACCACCGTACCACAGCCCATTCAGTGCCGGCCTTGTCCACCACGCCAGATCTGCTTCGCCGGTGCTCTCGTCAACCGCAGCGCATCTGCAGTGGCTCCTTCCTACATCGGACCGGAGCCGCTTCGTCCACACCCTCGGAGCCGCCTCACCGATGCCCCCGTCGACAGCCTCAGATCCGCTTCGTCAACACCGTCCTCAACCCTACCGGAGCCGCTTCACCGACACCATCCTCAACCCAACCGGAGCCGCTTCGCTGACGCCCAAATCCATGGCCTCAGATCCACATCGTCCACACGATCGTCCACCCTACCGGAGTAGCTTCCCGACGCCCTCGTCCATGGCCACAGATCCGCTTCCTTGACACCATCCTCAACCTTACCACCGAAACAGCTTCACCGACGCCCTTGTCCACGGCCGCAGCGTAGACACCATCCTCAACCCTACCACCGGAGCAGCTTCACCGACGCCCTCATCCATGGTCCTAGATCTCCTTACTGGACCCCGACAGCCACCGCAGCGTCATCACCCTTGACGTTTCTAACCTGGTTCCCACCGTCTGGCAAGATGCCAAGCACCCACCGTGACCTAGGTAGTTGTCACCTTTAAACCCGTCCAGCATCACCTGCCAGATGTACTTCAAATATACTAACAGGTCGCTGTTACATGTTATGGAGCTGGCAAGAGCCACAAGGACGATGTTTCTTCTGGATCTAACACCTTGGTCAACCAAACTCTTGGACTGAAGCATTGCTATGATCTTGTAAGTGTGTCTCTCTCTTGTATTGTTGTGTGTCTGCCAGCGTGCTTTGCTAGGATTTTCTACCAGTAATCCCTTTGTGTAAACAATGATTACCACTACTGGCTGCTAAATTAGAGATATAGACGTCATACATTACACAATGTCGTAGGTGGCATGAAGGAATGCCAGTGCACTAAATTAGGCTCCCTTAGAGTGCCTGCAAGTCCAGTACACAGAGTCATGGGTAGTTTATGCGATGCACACAATTGTTAATTGGTGATTTAATTATGTCCAAGGGATATGCAATGTATTATCATGTAGAGATGTCTCAAATTAGCTGTGTCAACTTGCAGATGGGGCGCAACAATGAAAAAGTACAAGATTTCTTAGTACAATATGTATGGTGCATTTTCATGGAACATCGCAAAAAAATGAGGGGCAGCGGTGAGCCTATACAGCGTGGTATGGTAAGTCACTCCATTGCAATCATCTTGATGTTATTTGTTTGGCATTGTTGTTTGCCAGGGTTCTTAGGGCTAGTTATTTTGAGTTATCCTATGAAAATAAGCTCCTGTGAATGTAACCTCGGGATAATAAGCCAACCAGTTCTTTTCATTGCCTGCTTTTTCAGCTTATCTGTTGTATGATCAGTGAAAAGTCTATTGCATTATATTTTGTCATTTTGCTGCCCATATGAAAATAAATTTGACTTGCAAACATCACGAATTGAACCCATCGTAGTAATTAATATGATAGGAAAATAGACCATCATTATTTGTTCAAAATGCAAATACAAAGATACATTCTACTTGGCACAATCTACTTTGGTCAATGTCTTCCAAACATAGGATAATTGCCTAAATTTATATGATTAATTATTATCTATCAAAATTCCATGGTCCAAGTGGCTGGTTTTTATCATATAGCAGCACCACCTGAAAGCATCATATAGCAGCAGCAGCAGCTCATAGCAATTCATCATATAGCAGCAGCAGCAGCTCATAGCAATTCATCATATAGCAGCAGCAGCAGCTCATAGCAATTCATCATATAGCAGCAGCAGGAGCAGCTCATAGCAATTCATCATATAGCAGTAGCAGGAGCAGCTCATAGCAATTCATCATATAGCAGCAGCAGCAGCTCATAGCAATTCATCATATAGCTGCAGCAGCAGCAGCAGCTCATAGCAATTCATCATATAGCAGCAGTAGCAGCAGCTCATAGCAATTCATCATATAGCAGCAGCAGCAGCTCACATCAATTCATCATATAGCAGCAGCTCATAGCAATTCATCATATAGCAGATCAGAATGAAAATTTGGCAAAAAATCAGAGGAGATCCTCACCTTGTTGGATGAGCTCATCCCGCAACAGCACCTCATGGCCACGGCCTAGGAGGAGGGGAGGGGGAACAAGGGGCCATCTGCTGGAGTGGGGCGTCGGCTGTAGTTGGGCGGCGGCCGCTGGAGTGGAGCATTGGACGGACCATAGCGGAGCAGCTGCTGGGGACCAGCAGAGTGAGGGGCAGCGCCAGAGGGAGGAGCTGCCGGGGAGATGGAGCCCTACCCGCAGGCCATCGAGCATCACTGGAGAGAGCATCGTCAAGGAGCAGGGTAGATGGGACCGGTGGTGGAGACTCGTAGGAGGAACTCTAGCGCTGCAGGCAGGGGAAAGGGGAGAGGATATACGGGCGGGTAGGGGAACGAACGCTTGCGTGTTAATTTTTACCTGGGGGTCGGGTGTGACGCGGGCCTGAGCAGTGGCATTTTTAGTGTAATATGGGCAAACAATAGAGTCATTTAGCTATACCCATTGTTTTTAAGGCGTCCCTAAGGCGTCGCCTAGGCGACGCTTAGGCGTCAGGGCGCCCTGCGACCTTGAAGCATCCAGCTTTCCTTATGTACCTGCATAAAGCGTCCGCCTTAAGCTTTAGAGCGTCCGCCTTAAGCCTTAACCTGGACCTTGAAGCATCTAGGTTGTTGCCTTAGTCCATTTTGGACGCCTTAGCTTGCCAGGCAGGCAGGGGGCGGTTTTAGGCTGGAAACAGAGTTTTGGCGGGAAACAGAAAGGTTGTTAGCACCAATAGGTAAGAGGGGGGGGGGGAGAGAGAAACAGCCCCCAATCCACACACTCCTCCCCCTCCTTCTCTCTAGTGGCTCCTTTGCAGCAGATCTGCTTCCTCCTCTGCAGCAGATCCCTTCTGGCAGCTCCTCCCCCTCCTCCTCTCCAACGGCTCCTCCTCCTCTCCAGCAGCTCCTCATTCTCCTCCTGTCCAGCAGCTCCTCCTCCCAGAGAAAGTGCAAAGAGGATGGATGCTATATGGGCTCTACAACCAGCAACAACTACAAGGTGTGTATACCAGTATGCCTAGTTGCCTACCAACCAAATTCTACTCTACTCTGCTGCTTAGAACTCTCTAAGGCATCTGCCTTGCCTCGCCTTGCTACCTTAAAAACATTGGCTATACCCCTTCAATTTTAAGTGAGCTTATACGGGCTCATTGTGAAGGAATGGGTGCTGGAAATAAGTTCAGGCCAAGCCCATAACTCAAAAACGAGTTCTTTTGAGCTTCTATGGCTTATTTTGACAATAAGATCTCAAAAGGTGGAAAAGAACTGGTACTAACCTGCAATAGAATTGTGCGTGCAATGATGAATCACTCCTGCCTACTATAGAGTAGATTTAGGCATCATACATGGCATAACCTAATACATGTGCATCTCATTATAGAATCTGAAATATGTAATGTTTATGCTAGTTCGTACATTGCACATGATGTTTAAATGCCTCCTAAATCTGGTCAGTCAACTGATGGTCTTTAAGCTTCCTTCTATGCTTGTTTCCTTGATATGTAATTCAGTGTTGTGTAAGATTTGCTCACACATGTGTTCAATTGCTTGTTTGTATCAGCCAGCCATACTAGAACTGTTTGCTTTGATTACTTGCTGTTCATGACCTAACGGAGCTTGTCAATGATTTAAACACTAATGGCTGCTGTAGTGGGGGCTTGTATAACTCAGAGGTGACATAAAGGTTTGCCTGTACACTAAACTAGGCTCCCCAAGAGTACGTGGAGGTCCAGTTCATGAAGGTACGCCTAGTTTATACATAGCGCACACATAGTAAATGCTCATTTGAGTGTGTGCTAGAGATGTGGCATGTTTCATTATGTGGTGACGTTTTGTTATAAACTCATGCTTTGGTGTTCCCCAGACACTGGGAAGTATGCATATTTATCTTCCATGTAAGGAGACCTGTAACTAGTTTGTGTCACCTTGCAGAGGGGGTGCAACAAAGCAAAGATTCAGGATTTCCAAGTACAAGATGTTAGGAAGGAGCCTTTCAAGAGAAGGAGGAGCAGCACTGAGCCTGTACAACCAGTTATGGTAAGTCACTGTATTACAATTACCAGGACATCCTATTTGTCTCACATTGTACTTGCGTAGGGTTCTTCGCCAGTAACCCAGTCATTGGGCCATTGATTAATACTCCCTCCGCTCACTATTATAAGATAAGATGTTCTAACTTTTTCCTAAATCAGATGTATGTAAACACATTTTAATGTGTCTGTTCACTCATTTCAGTACGGATGTAGTCTACATTTAAATATCTAAAACATCTTATATTAGTGAACAGAGTGAAACTCCTTCCTGCTATGGTAGAGTTCTCGATGTCATAAATGTCATAACCAAACGCATGTTCACATCATTAGCCTCCCTATCATTACTAGGATTTTGAGTACATACTAGTCGAGATACTTCATAGGGGGCAAACTATGTTACATTACTTGTTCCATTATATAGAAGATACATCAATTGATTCAAATGTAGCCAAGCCAAGGATGTTATTGAGGCGTGCATGTATGCATGCTGCCAACACAACAGTTCAATTGCTTGTTTGCTTCACGCAAAATTGCTCTTTTCAATTGCTTTATTTGTCCTCGGTTAATTAGATGCCCAAACAATGCTGCCTCATGTAGGGTACTTGTATAACTATTAGTTGACATAATTAAATGCCTTACCATTTCATTACTCTGGCGAAGGGTGCCTGAAGCTTTGAAGTCCATTAACCAACTATTACTGCATGAGGCTCACAATCTAGTTTATACGAGGCTAATGATTGCATAGTTTTGCTTGCTGTAGTAGGTTTGTATGAATCCCTATGCAGTTCATTATGCTCCCTAAGACTCTTTTGGAACATGGCACACAATGTTCCAGCTAGTTAATACGCGCTACACAATGGCTAACTGCTTGCTTACTTATACGCAAGATATATCTAATGTTTAGCAGCTGCGCGTGGTTTAAATTTGTAATATGTCTGTGTTTTGGATTCGGCCCCAACATCATGCTCCTTTGGTGAGCTAAGAGAGATTTCTATATGCGGCCTGCACAGACTGCCATCTTTATACTTTTTAAAATATCACCTGCTTATGCTTCATGACGTGTGCATTATTGTTAGTCCTGTTTTGCCATGTACAAGATAGTCTGTCTTGCTCGCTTCACTGTTGTAACTATATTTTTGCTGTAGTCATGTGTACTTACAGAAACATTTCCGGATAAACTGACATCAACACAAAGCTCTCAGAGCAGTGTGGCACTGCCGTTACCAAATGATTATGGATTGGAATTGGAATGTGCTGATGTTCTAGAGCGTCAACTAGAGGCGGCAAGACAACGTGCATATGAGTCTCAAGATTTAATCAACATGTTGAGATTGGAGGTGCAGACAAAAAACGCAACAGTCAAAAAAATGAAACAAGAGACTGAGGAAACTACAAAGAAAGTGGAGATTTTGCAAACTAAAATTTGTGTTATCTGAATCCGGCCAATTCTATATTCTAAAGAGATTATAGTTCAAATGGTAAGTTGTGTTGATGCGCGTCCATGATGTTTGAGCTGTATGTGCCCTGTGTATGTAATTTGCTGTTTGTTTACACTTTATTATCACGGTTGGCGAACTATGATGCCCAGTGGATGTAATCTGCTATAATTTCTTTATTGTATAGTGTAGGATTATTCTTCGTTTCTATGCCTTAAATCTCTTTATTGTATAGTGTAGGTTTTTTTAGGGGATTGTAGAGTGGGATAGTTCTATGTTGTTATATATGCTATCGTAGAAACGGCGTCCAACAGGCCAAATCTACGTGGCCCCATAATTGCTCGGATGTTCCCATCTACGAGGCCTGTTACAATCATTGGCCGTCGCGTGGGAGAAATGGATTTGGGGATCGAATGTGGGCCCATCATAATATGGGCTCTTACCAGGCCGTTAGTAGGCCGAACGCTAGATAGGCCCGCTATAATGGAAACGAGCCCACGGGCCACTAGCAGGCCGAAATGATCGTCTGTTGAGTCTTGGCCCATTTCCTTGATGGTCCGTTAACAGGCCGAAAGCCAATCGGGCCATCTCTTGGCCCATATACAGAACGGGCCTTTAACAGGCTGAAAGTCATGTCGGGCTGGAATTGGGCCATGGAGAACATGGGCCGCTAAGAGGCCAAAAGTCAGGTCGGAATGTAAATGGCCCAACTATGGTGTGGGCCGTTACCAGGCCAAAAGATACACCAGGCTGGAAGCTGGTCCAAATCGCTAATGGACCGCTAAAAGGCCGAAATACGTACCGCCAGGAATTTGGCCCATGCCTATAATGGGCCTCTAACAGGCCGAAAGACGTACAGCCTGGAAATTGGCCCATCTCTATAATGGGCCTCTAACAGGCCGAAAGAACCTCGGCCGGCAAATAAGCCCAAAGACATAGCGGGCTATTAATGGGCTGGAACAGACGATGGGCCGCAACGGTGTCAAATCGTTAATGGGCATTGACGGGCCGAATTGGCAGATGTTGTATGGGCCGTTTTTTTAAATGGGCCAGACGAAGTTAGGCCGTAAATGGGCCGGCCCGCTTATTTTGACTGGGCCGGCCTTTTTAACCTAAATGGGCCACTGTTGGGCCGTGCCACGTGTCGACGTATCATAGGCGTCTCCCATCCAATGAATGGATGACATCTGTCGCAACGCCGAGCTGACACGTGGATCCGCCGGCGAATGAGAAATTTACATGTGGAAAATCGCCATTGGTCAGGGCTGCTAACGGGTTATTGGATCCAAACCCTCACCCGATAGCTTAACGGCGACCCATTATGGTGGATGCCATGTGTCGGTCACCCTTGACGAAAACACTTCCATGACGCGACATTTATCATCATGGAAGTGGACACTTCCGTGATGATAATTTCAGTATTGTCATGGAACACTTCTACGACAGCACAGGTATGACTATCTTGATTCTGTCATAAAATTGTCATGGATGTACATGCATGACAGAAAACTTGACCTACTGTGACAAAGACATATCATCACGGAAGTGTTTTTTTTTGTAGTGCTAGTTCATCTCTTGTATTCAATCTTTGTCTCAAAACCTCAGATTGGTACCTGTGAGTTGCTAGTAGTGTTGATTATATCTTGTAGTTGATGCTAGTTGGTTTATTTGGTGGAAGATCATATGTTCCGATTGTTAGTCATATATTATTCTCCTCTGATCTTGAACATGAATACGATTTGTGAGTAGTTCCATTTTTTCTTGAGAACATGGGAGAAGTCTTGTTATAAGTAATCATGTGAAGTTATTATTTGTTCAATATTTTGATGATGTGTATGTTGTTCTTCCTCTAGTAGTGTCGTGCGAACGTCGATTATATGACATTTCACCATGTTTGGGCCTAGGGTAAGGCATTGGGGAGTAGTAAGTAGATGATGGGTTGTGAGAGTGACAGAAGCTTCAACCCTAGTTTATGCGCTATTTCGTAAGGGGCTGATTTGGATCCATATGTTTCAGGCTATGATTAGATTTATCTTAATTCTTCTTTCATAGTTGCGAATGCTTGCGAGAGGGGGTAATCATAAGTGGGTTGCTTGTTCAAGTAAGAACAAGACCCTAGCACGTACCGGTCCACCCACATATCAAATTATCAAAGTACTGAACGCGAATCAACTAAACATGATGTATGTGACTAGACGAGAATTCCCATGTGTCCTCGAGAATGCTTTGCTTACTATAAGAAGTATTTCCGGCTTGTCCTTTGCAATATAAGGATTGGGCCACCTTGCTGCACCTTGTTACTTTGGTTACTTGTTACTTTCTATCAAACTACCTGTTACTACTATCTACAGCAGTTGCAGAGAATACCTTACTGAAAACCGCTTATCAATTCCTTCTGCTCCTCGTTGGTTTTGACACTCTTACTTATCGAAAGGACTATGATTGATCCCCTATACTTGTGGGTCATCAGAGATCAAGGAGGAGGAGACGACTCCAGACGCGCTGCACCAACTTCCGCTGCATGACACTCCGCGTCTAGTGGTAATGATTTGTGATCCATCTCTCTTAGCATGTTCCTGGTTGATCTGCGCATAGGGAAGATTTTGTATTGTAGCCAATGCACCTAGCATAGCCCAACATCCCCCACTTCATCGCATCATGAGCACATCGTAACGGGTATCTTCCTGGATTATGTTATTATCAAGATGAGATACCACGGCACAAGTACAAGGTCTTTAGAGTAAGACTCATACTCATGCCTATTTCCATATCATTGTTTACATTCAAAAAGATTGATAAAGGTCCAATTGAAAAACTGGAACTTATTGCGAGAACACTAACTTGTTTCCATCTTTGTCATAGTGCACATCCTCTTGTGGGTTCGCTACCCACAACCACTCCTTGGGGAAGAGGTAAGGGGACTACTTGCTATCCAAACAGGATCTCGAATGGTCATCAACTACCTGTTATGGCGCCATTGCCAAGGAGGCATCATGTCACTAGTCATTGCATTAGAGTTATTGTTTAAGTTTTTGTTATTGTCTTTACTTGTTTTTCTAGTTTGTGTTGTTACTAAAGACCAAAAAATATCATGGTAAGAAAACTTGGAGACTTTGCTGCTCCGAATGAAAATGCGTGCACCAACCACACTACCTGATGTTGCTATTGAACAATTTGAAATTAAGCCCCCTTTGGTCACTATGAACCAGATGCTTTGAAGTTGTTTATGCACCAATCACACTACCTGATTATCCGTGCACCAATCGCACTACCTGATGGATCAACAAAACTAATTTGAGGCTCCGCATCAGAGGATGCCGACATGCATTTACATACTTTCACTGAACTTTGTGATATTACACGTATCAAAGACTATGAACCAGATGCTTTGAAGTTGTTACTATTTCATTTCTTTTTGAGAGGAAAAGCAAAATAATGGCTTCTAACTTTGTCTAGAGAAATTGTGGGTGTGTTTGGTTTGAGCCCCAACTAGCCCCACCAAAATATTGTCATCACCAAAGCAAGGTGGTGTTGTTTGGTTTATAGCCATTGTACATGCCAAAATTTTGGCAAAATTTCTGGGCTTCTGTTTGGTTTGGAGCCATCTGAGTTTGCGTATGATAACATGTACTGGGTTAGTGATTGGTTTGATTCTTTAAATATTAAGTTGCTAAAAGAGTGAGACACATAAAGGATTATAGGGCATTTCCGCAAAAAAGAGGAAAAAACAAAAGGATTATATGGCCAACGGGACTAAAGTCCACGGCATTGAAAACACAATGAGGAAACAAATCGCTGCAGTTAATAATAGGTGAGGGCTGCTTTGGATTACGGGATGCAGTACTGGCATATGCACGGCGCGCGTCGAGCGAGTCTCAGACTAGTCATAGTGGGAGTAACATAGGTAGTAACATGCATGCCACATAAGCAAAAAAAAAGATGATGGGGCAAGTAATTAAAGAGGAGAGAAAAAAGAGTAACATAGGTAGTAACATGCATGCCACATAGTGCTTCCCAATGCAAAATGACTCTACAAAGTAATAAATGAAGATATCTATGTTACCACACCTGACACTACCCACTATGAAGGTGGTAACATAGACTGGTAACATATGCATGTTACTAGTCTAAGTTATTTCCCACTATGACTAGCCTGACGCGGATAAAAGGCTGCAGTTAATAGGGAGGCAAACAAACAATTTAATCAGCCTGTCATTCTAACACTTTAGCCCGTGATGCTCGAACATTTTTTGGATGTACGGATCCTTTCCAAATTCCAAATTCATGATTTTTTTTTTCAAATTTGTGAACTTTTTGAAATGCACGAATATTTTTTGAATATGCAAACTTTTTACGAATTCATGATTTTTTTAAACCCGCGTACATTTTTTTTCAAAATAATGAAATTTATAAAATTCGCAATTTTTTTTAAAAAAACCCATGAACATTTCTCATTTCACTTTTTTATGATGAAAAACATTACTCAGTGTTTTTAAATAGGAAAATGGCAGCAAAGAGAAGAAAAAAGCCAGAAGAGACATGCAAGTGTCGACTCAAAAAAAGACATGCTGGCGAGCTACCGAGTAGCTACCTCGAAACCGAGTGACTATTGAGGTGATATATGGGCCGTGGCCCATCTCTTCCATGTGGAAGCGCCAGGAAGCAAGCGGGCGCTAGCAAGGAACTCTGAAATCACTAGTTTTGAGGTACTCCTGGTGTCGGTGTCAAAACCGGCAGATCTCGGGTAGGCGGGCCCGAGCTGTGAGATCGGATCGATGGGTAACAGGAGACAAGGGACACGAGGTTTTTATCCAGGTTCAGGCCCTCTTTAAGGAGGTAAAACCCTATGTCCTCCTCTTGTTTATATTATGGGTGTATCAAAGTACAGAGTTGATCTACCTCAAGATTGTAAGTTGTGGACTAAACCCTAGGGGTGATGATGATGAATGATCGTGAATGTGTCTACGGACTAAACCCTCTGTCTTATATAGGCACCAAGGGTATCTAGGGTTACACATGGTCAGTTGCCATCTAGGGGTTACATGCCGAATCTAATGAATATACTTGGAGTACACGCCAAGTCCTTGGTACGGCCCGATATGCTTGCTTCATAGGTCAAAGGCTTCCGAAGTCCTTACTCTTCAATGGGCCGTTAGTCCGGCCCATGGGCTAAACCGGCTAGGCCGGGACCCCCTAGTCCAGGACACCGTCAGTAGCCCCCGAACTTGTCTTCAAAGCCGAGGATGGCAATATTCTTCGGATCAATGTCTTTGGCGTGAGAGTCTTCGGCTTAGCAGGCAAGTTCCTTACTACGCCCGGGCTAAGCATCTGCCCAAAGTCCTCAAATCCCCAATTGGCTGATGTCACCCTTCTAAGCAGGAGACAAGGCTAGCTGACCATGTGCAACCCAAATGCATCTCCGTTTGCCCGAAGTGCGTTGGCTTGCTTAATCTCGAAGACTAGTAGCGTAGATGTGTTCAGCGGTCAATTACTGACAACCTTTCCGAAGCGTCACCGCCCATGACATCATGTACATCAGTTATTACTTATTCGAATCGCGGTTCAAGGTAACCCTCTTATTGGCACGTCTTATCGAAACAGATATCGTGCCCCACATTTTAGGGGATATCATCAATCATTTGGTTCACCCAATGCGGCCACAACGGCATGATCAGCAGAAACATGGCGATTTTTACGGCGCAGCGGAGGGGGCGTTTCACCTTTTTACTGGCTTATAAAGGGCAGGGGTAACAAATTTTCTCCCCTACGCTCTCATTCCGCTCCAGCGCCCAAACCGCCAAAGCTCCTGCATCCCCCATCTCGCTTCCAAGTCCAAAAGCCATCTCCCCGCTCCACATCTCGAACCCATGGCGGATGCAGATGTCAAGGTGAGGTGGGTGGCCTCCAAGGTCACCGACACCACCATTAGTGAGCTTCGGGCAGTGGGATACATCCCCGCCGATGCCGCCTGCAGGGCTCCAGAGCCCGGCCAACGCGTCCCCACTCCCAATCATGGGGAGCGGGTTGTCTTAACCCCCACCTCGTCCGAGGTCTGGGGTTCCCCCTGCAGCCTTTATTGTGGGGAATTCTCTTCTTCTATGGGCTAGATTTCCACAATCTAGCCCCAAATTCAATTCTCCACCTCACCACCTTCATCATAGTCTGTGAGGCATTTCTGCATGTGGAACCGCACTTCGGCCTGTGGCTAAAAACCTTCAGCATCAAGCCGAAGAGCAGCAGTGCCAAATTCGTCGAGTGCAGGTGTGCCATGATCAGCAAGCTCCAAAAGCCAGAGTGGCTGGAGGGCACTTTCATCGAGACCGTGAAGATTTGGCAACGCGAGTGGTTCTACATCACAGAGCTGCTCGCCGAGGGCCAGGCCACGTCCTCTGGCTTCATAGGTATGCCTTCGAGGAAGCTGGTATCCTAGCAGAAGCAAGGCCTGGAGTGGGGCAATCCAGAGGAGGTCGCCTCTCTTCAGGAGAGGATCCGGGCCCTCAAAAAGAGGTTTAAGCTAGTGGATGTGGTGGATGTGATGCTCCATCGCCACTGATACGTCTCCAACGTATCTATAATTTTTGATTGTTCCATGCTATTATAGTATCAATCTTGGATGTTTTTATATGCAATTATATATCATTTTTTGGAACTAACCTATTAACCTAGTGCCCAGTGCCAGTTGCTGTTTTCTGCTTGTTTTTGGTTTTTTAGGAAATCAGTACCAAACGAAGTCCAAATGCCATGAAACTTTTTGGAGATTTTTTTCTGGATAAAAGAGACCCTGGAGACTTGGAGAGGAGGCCAGAAGTTCACGAAGCCTCCATAATGCAACAGGACGCGGCCCCAGGGGGATGCCCTGATGCCTTGTGGGGCCCTCGTGGCTCCGTTTGACCTAATTCCACTTCTATAAATTCTCAAATATTCAGAAACCAATAGAGAGCCACCCCGAATAACTTTTACGCTGCCGCAAGCCTTTGTTCTTCCGTGATCCCATCTGAAGGCCTTTTCCGGTACTCTGCCAGAGGGGGAATCGATGGCGGAGGGCTTCTACATCAACCTTGTTGCCCTTCCGATGATGTGTGAGTAGTATACCACAGACCTACGGGTCCATAGCTAGTATCTAGATGGCTTCTTCTCTCTCTTTGATCTTCAATACCATGTTCTCCTCGATGTTCTTGGAGTTCTATCCGATGTAATCTTCTTTTGCGGTGTGTTTGTTAGGATCCGATGAATTGTGAGTTTATGATCAGATTATTCATGAGAAATATTTGAGTCTTCTCTGAACTCTTTTATGCATGATTGTTATAGCTTTGTATTTCTCTCCACTCTATCGATTTGGTTTGGCCAACTAGATTGGTTTATCTTGCAATGGGAGAGGTGCTTTGTGATGGGTTCAATCTTGCGGTGCTCAATCCTAGTGACAGAAAGGGACATGACACGTATTTGTATTGTTGACATTAAGGATAAAAAGATGGGGTTTAATCATATTGTTTGAGTTTACTTTGTCTACATCATGTCATCTTGCTTAAGGCGTTACTCTGTTTCATACTTAATACCTAGATGCATGCTGGATAGCGGTCGATGGGTGGAGTAATAGTAGTAGATGCAGGCAGGAGTTGGTCTACTTGTCTCGGATGTGATGCCTATATACATGATCATTGCCATGAATCCGTCATAATTATTTGCTTTTCTATCAATTGCCCAACAGTAATTTGTTTACCCACCGTATGTTCTGCGCTCGAGAGAGAAGTCTCTAGTGAAAACTATGGCCCCAGGGTCTACTTTTATCATATATTAAAATCGAAAAATAGCTTGCTGCAATTTATTTACTTTTATTTTATTTAGTATTTTAGTTTATCTATCTATCACTATCAGAATTAATCCTTGCAAATAACCGCTAAGAGGATTGACAACCCTCTTATTTGTGTTGGGTGCAAGTGTTTGCTTTTGTGTGTGCAAGTGCTGCTAAAGGGATTTTGCATGGTTCTCCTACTGGATTGATAACCTTGGTTCTTAACTGAGGGAAATACTTATCTCTACGATACTGCATCATCCTCTCCTCTTCCGGGAAATACCAACGCAGTCTACAAGTAGCAGGAATAATTTCTGGCGCCGTTGCCGGGGAGACATCACCAAAATTTATCAAGTACCTTCGCACAAACTATCATCCACTTGCATTTATTTTTTTGCTTTTTATTTGCATTTGCCTCTCGTTTTCATCTTCCCCAGTTCTAATATTTTTTTTACAAAAACATAAAAATATTTTCGTTTGCTTGTTTGCTAGTTTGCTTGCTTTGCCGTGATGTCTCAAGAAAATACAAAATTGGGTGACTTTTCCAATACTAATAATAATGATTTTATTAGTACTCCTATTGCTCCTCCCACCACTAGTGCGGAGTCCTGTGACATTAATGCTGCTTTGCTCAATCTTGTTATGAAAGAACAATTTTCTGGTAGTCCTAATGAAGATGCTGCATCCCATCTAAATACTTTCGTTGAACTTTGTGATATTCAAAAGTAAAAAAGATGTGGATAATGATATTGTCAATTTGAAATTATTTTCGTTCTCACTACGAGATCGTGCTAAAACTTGGTTTTCATGCTTGCCTAGAAATAGTATTGATTCTTGGGATAAGTGTAAGGATGCTTTTATTGCCAAGTAGTTTCCTCCCGCTAAGGTTATTTCTTTAAGAAATCAAATTATGAATTTTAAGCAACTTGAGCATGAACATGTTGCACAATCTTGGGAGAGAATGAAATTAATGATAAGAAATTGCCCAACACATGGTTTAAGTTTATGGATGATCATACAAAATTTTTATGCGGGACTAAACTTTGTTTCTAGAAATTTGCTAGACTCTGCCGCAGGTGGTACTTTTATGGAAATTACATTGGGGGAAGCTACAAAACTTCTTGACAATATTATGACAAATTATTCTCAATGGCACACTGAAAGAACTCCAACTGGTAAGAAGGTGAATTCTGTTGAAGAAATTAATACTTTGAGTGATAAGATGGATGCTCTTATGAAATTGGTTGCTAGTAAAAGTTCTCATGTTGATCCTAATGATGTGCCATTGTCTACTTTGATTGAGCAAAATAATGATGCTATTGATGTGAATTTTGTCTCTAGAAATAATTTCAACAACAATGTTTATAGGGGTAATTTCAATCCTAGACCATTTCCTGGAAATTCCTCTAATAATTATGGTAATTCCTATGGTAATCCATATAATAATAATAATAGGATACCCTCTGTTCTTGAAAGTAATATTAAAGAATTTATTAATTCTCAAAATAATTTTAATGCTATGATAGAAGAAAAATTGAATAGGGTTGATGAATTGGCTAGGAACATGGATAAAATTGCTCATGATGTTGAAAATCTCAAAATTAAATTTTTTCCACCCAAGCATGATATAAATGAGTCTATTATTGCTATCTATGTCTCCATTAATGAAAGTAAAGAAAGAACCGCTAGGTTGAGAGCTAAGCGAGAATTTCTAGAGAAGGCTATTCCACCCGGTTTCTATCATAGTAATGATGAAGATATTAAAATGATTGGTGTCACCCCTATTGAATCTCTATTTAGTAATATAAAACTTGATGAAAAAGGGACTGGAGAAGAGCCAACTTTAGATAGGAGTCCCAATTGCTTGGAGGGTGATAATCTTAATGAAAAAAGTGACAAAAGTGGGTTTGGAGAGGTCAAAACTTTAAATAGTAATGCACCTACTACTTTGGATTACAAGGATTTTAATTATGATAGTTGTTCTTTAATTGAGTGTATTTCCTTATTGCAATCCATGATTAATTCACCAAATGCATATGAACAAAATAAAGCTTTCACTAAACATATTGTAGAAGCTATGATGAAAGCTCATGAAGAAAAACTTGAGTTGGAAGTTTCAATTCCTAGAAAATTACAAGATGAATGGGAACTGATAAACCACAAGTATAGGGGATCACAACAGTTTTCGCGGGTAGTATTTCATCCAGATTTATTGATTCGACACAAGGGGAGCCAAAGAATATTTGTAAGTATTAGCAATTGAGTTGTCAATTCAACCACACGTAGAGATAAAATATCTGCAGCAAAGTATTTAGTAGCACAGTAATATGATAGTTTTGATAGCAGTAGCAATAGTAACAATAGTAATAGCAACAGTAACAATAGCAGTTTGTAGCAAATGTAAAGCAGTAGCGACAAAGTAACTTAGCAGAAAACCAATATGAGAAAGTCATAGGCATTGGATCGGTGATGATAATTATGTTGGATGATATTCATCCTATAACAGTCATAACCTAGGGCAATACACAATAGCTCCAATTCATCAATGTAATGTAGGCATGTATTCCGTATATAGTCATACGTGCTTATAATAAAAACTTGCATGACATCTTTTGTCCTACCCTCCCGTGGCAGCGAAGTTCTTAAGGAAACTAAGGGATATTAAGGCCTCCTTTTAATAGAGAACCAGAAAAAAGCATTAACACATGGTGAATACATGAACTCCTCGAATTACAGTCATCCCCGAAGAGTATCCCAACTATTGTCACTTTGGGGTCTACGGATCAGAACAATAACAAGTTCATATGACAAGCAGATAGGATCATGAACTCGAATATATTCATGAAAACATAGAGGGTTCTGATCTGAAATCATGGCACTCGGGCCCTAGTGACAAGCATTAAGCATAGCAAAGTCATAGCAACATCAATCTCAGAACATAGTGGATACTAGGGATCAAAGCCCTAACAAATGAAGGAATTACTCACGCCCGGTGGTGAGCATCATGAAATTGGTGATGGAGGATGGTTGATGATGACGATGGCGTCGAATCCCCCTCTCCGGAGCCCCGAACGGACTCCAGATCAGCCCTCCCAATGAAGAACAGGAGGTGGCGGCGGCTCCGTATCGTAAAATGCGATGAAACTTCTATTTTTTTCTCAGGGAAAGAGAATTTATAGCGTTGGAATAAGGTCAGACGGCCGCCTGTGGGCCCCATAAGGTAGCACGGCGCTCCCTAGGGGGGGGGGTCGCGCCCTGCTGCCTTGTGGGCAGCAGGTGGCCCCTCTTCTGTTGATTCTTGCGCCAATAATTTTTATATATTCTATAAAAATTCTCCAAAAAGTTTCGTCCAAATGCAAGAACTTTGATTTCTGCACAAAAACAATACCATGGTAGTTCTGCTGAAAACAGCGTCAGTCCGGGTTAGTTTCATTCAAATCCTGCAAATTAGAGTCCAAAACATGAGCAAAAGTGTTTGGAAAAGTAGATACGACGGAGACGTATCAACTACCGCAAGCTTAACTCATTGCTTGTCCTCAAGCAATTCAGTTGTCAAACTGAAAGTGATAAAGAAAAACTTTTACGAACTCTTTTGTTCTTGTATCCGTATATAATCTTAAATAGTACCCAGGTTTTCAGCAATGATCATGAACTAACCATGCTCATAATAACACTTAAAAACTACATTTACTCATATCAATGGCATAATCAACTAGAGAGCAATAATAACATATCTCAAATGCCAACAATTTGTCAAAACAATCATGATATAATATGATAACATGGTATCTCGCTAGCCCTTTCTGAGACCGCAAAACATAAATGCAGAGCACCTCCAAAGTTCAAGCAGCGACTAAACATTGTAATTCAGGGTAGAAGAGATCCAGTCATGATGCACACAACATTAACTATACTAGTGCTCTCAGGATTGGCGCTTAGTGTAAGAAGGTGAGACTCAACAATAAAAGTAAAATAACATAAAGTAAATGGATAGGCCCTTCACAGAGGGAAGCAGGGATTTGCAGCGGTGCCAGAGCTCGAAGCTTAAATCAGAGATGAAAAATAATTTTGGGAGGTGTACTTTTCCTGTCAATGTCACGACCGAGAGTTTTCAATATCTTCCATGCTAAACACATTATAGGCGGTTCCCAAGTGGAAAGGTAAAGTTTACTCCCCCTCCACCATACCAGCACATGCCATGGCTAGCTGAATCCTCGGGTGCCCTCCATACCAACAACTTTTCGGGGGAGTTTGTTTGCATTATATAACGATTTTGAGCATAGGACTGGCATCCCAAATACCAGCCTCTCTCATGCAATGACAAGTGAATAAACACTCATCTCGAGAATAACCCGCTTAGCATGGAAGATACTGACCGCCCCCTGTCGCTCCATGAGCGGTACATGCACACAAAATGGATGTTTATTTGAATGATTAGAGGTGGCACATGCAAATTTATTTGGAGCAGCAGAGTAATACCGCATATAGGTAGATACAGTGGACTCATCTGGAACAACTTTGGTTTAAGGATTGTGGATGCACAAGCAGAATTCCCGCTTAGTACAGGTGAAGGCTAGCAAATAGATTGAGAAGCGACCAGCTAGAGAGCGAAAACGGTCATGATCATGCATTGAGACATTGAATACTAGCATGAGTAGGATATAATCACCCTGAACATAAATATCATGGAGGCTATGTTGGTTTTGAATCAACTACATGCATGAACATGTGCCAAGTCAAGCCACTTGAAACATTCAGAGGAGGATACCATATTAACATACTACATCATAACCATTTTAATGCATGTTGACATCCAAGATAGATCATTATACACTCCTAGCTACTTAAGCATGGCATGAGCAACTATAATCTCTAATTGTCATCACAAACATGTTTACTCATAATATGTTGAATCATGGGTACTGAGTTAAACATATTTACAAAAACAAAAACAAGAAGAGTTCATACCAGCTTTCCCTTGCCACAGTCACTTCATCAAATCATCGTCATTATTGCCTTTCACTTGCATGACCGAATGATGTGAAAATAATAATGCAAGTGTGCCGTGGACTAAGCTGAAATCTGCAAACATTTTATTCAAGGGAGAAGACAAGGTAATATCGGCTCTTCGTTAGATCAACAATAAAGCATATAAGAACCACTCAACATTTTCATCGTGGTCTTCTCCCTACTATGACTTTACGAAAAGGAAAGAAATTCAGAGAAACACACTGAAATATTTTCGGAGTTTTTAGTTTTTCTGAAGAAAGCAAATTAAAGACGAAAAATGAAAAGCGAGAAAAACTATTTACACGGGAGAACTCCCAACAAGCAAAAGAAGAAACGAGAAATCTTTTTGGGTTTTCTTTTAATACAACAAACTAACAAACGAGAAAGAAAAACCGAAAAGAAGCAAGAATTTTTTTGGGGGGTTTTCAAAGTTTTTCAAACACACAAGAGGAAAGCGAAAATAAAACTAACATGGTTATACAATGAAAAAGTATGAACACCGACAACTGAAATGAATGTGTGAACATGAATGTAATGTCGGTGAGAGATACGTACTCTCCCAAGCTTAGGCTTTTGGCCTAGCTTGGTCTACTGCCATGGCTGTCCAGGAAAATAATCAAAGTGATAGCTCGTGGAGGCGTTCTGAGCCGCCTCCTCAGCCAGACGGGCAGCCTCAACTACCGAGTTGTACTCATGCACCTCGCTCTCATGAAGAAAATATCTCTGTTTGTTCTGAAATCAAAGAGGGCAGGAGCAGGCAAAACAACAAACACAGAATTATATTTATTGAATATCAAGTTATAATCATAACTGTGAGTGTTGCGCTTAAGAAACTCATGGTTCCGTGTGGCCTCAAAATTCAAATATTTATCACGTAAAAGAGGGTCATTAGGACTGGGCGAGACCCCTAGCCTTGCAGCTACTCGGGAGGCAAAAAATCCTCCATATAAATCACCATTACCCGAGTTGCGGGTCAGCCTACGTGCAACAATGGCCCCAAGGTTATAGTGTCTGCTACCCATTAAAGCAGCGTGAATAAGGCTCGGGTCAGGGGCACAAAGTGCACTACAGTCTTGTTTACCAACAATGCATTTGCCATTGAAAAGTGCAAAGTAGCGAATAGCGGGGAAGTGAATGCTCTTTATCCTAGCTTGCGTAACTCCCCTATCCTCACCATTGCACAGACTATTGAGGAACAGTTCATAATCAGATTGTCGAGGTTCACTAGAAACATGCAAAGTCCTATCATTTTTCTTTTTCTTTTTCTTCTTAGATGGACTAGGTGCATCATTATTAATTCTTTGAGAATCTTGTTCAGTTCTTTTAGGATGACCTTCAGGATACAAGGGTTCCTGAGTCATTCTACCTCCTCTAGTAACAACTCTAACAACATGATCATTCTTTTTCTTATTCATCTCATCAAGAAAATCATTTTGTGACTTAGCAATTTGTTCTAACTGAGTTTGAACCATAGAAGCATGTTTACTCAATCATTTAACATCATTGGTAGTTCTAAACATCAAATCACTCAAGCATTCAATCATAATGGAATTCCGTTTTAGTTGATTGCCAACATACATATTAAAGTGTTCATGTTTAATGATGTAATTATCAAATTCATATAGGCATTGACTAGCAGATTTATTATACGGAATATCACCTTCATCAAATCTAGTGAGAGAATTTACCTCCACTACCTATGTCGGGATGTCGAGCCCATGTATTTCTTTAATAGGTGGTAAATTCTTAACATCTTCAGATTTAATACCCTTTTCTTTCATAGATTTCTTAGCTTCTTGCATATCTTCTGGACTGAGGAATAGGATACCTCTCTTCTTCGGAGTTGGCTTAGGTGGTGGTTCAGGAAGTGTCCAATCATCGGCATTTCTCAACAAATTATTCAATAGTTCTTCAGCCTGTCCAACAGTTCGTTCCCTGAAAACAGAACCAGCACAACTATCTAGGTAGTCCCTAGAAGCATCGGTTAGTCCATTATAATAGGTGGTAAATTCTTAACATCTTCAGCTTTAATTCCTTTTTCCTTCATGGATTTCTTAGCTTCTTGCATATCTTCTGGACTGAGGAATAGAATACCTCTCTTCTTCGGAGTTGGCTTAGGTGATGGTTCAGGAAGTGCCCACTCATTATCATTCTTCAATATATTATTCAATAGTTCTTCAGCCTGTCCAACAGTTCGTTCCCTGAAAACACAACCAACACAACTATCTAGGTAGTCCCTAGAAGCATCGGTTAGTCCATTATAAAAGATATCAAGTATTTCATTCTTCTTAAGAGGATGATCAGGCAAAGCATTAAGTAATTGGAGAAGCCTCCCCCAAGCTTGAGGGAGATTCTCTTCTTCAATTTGCACAAAGTTAAATATTTCCTGTAAGGTAGCTTGTTTCTTATGAGCAGGAAAATATTTTTCAGAGAAGTAATAGATCATATCCTGGGGACAACGCACACAACCAGGAGCAAGAGTATTAAACCATTTCTTAGCATCACCCTTTAATGAGAAAGGAAACAACTTAAGGATATACTAATAGCGAATTTTTTCCTCATGAGCAAATAGGGTGGCAATATCATTCAACTTAGTAAGATGCGCCACAACAGTTTCAGTTTCATAACCATGAAAAGGATCAGATTCAACCAAAGTAATTAACTCAGGATCGACAGAGAATTCATAATCCTTATCGGTAACAAATATGGGAGAGGTAGCAAACTTAGGATCATATTTCATTCTCTCCCTCATAGATTTTTCTTTCATTTCAGCAAGCAATTTTTTAACTTCATCTCTATCTTTACAAGCAAGAATAGCTCTAGCCGTCTCCCTATCAAAGACATGTTCATCAGGTGATTCAACTCTAGTAGGAGAACTAGGCATAATAGGTGATTCATAGTTTTCAAGAGTTTCAACATTTTCAGCATTCTCAATTTCTTTAGCCTTAGCAAGTTGTTCATCAAGAAATTCACCAAGTGGCACAGTATTATCAAGCATAGTACTAGCATCATCATAAGTATCATTCATAGCAAAAGTAGTATCATCAATAACTTGCGACATATCAGAATGAATAGTAGGTGGTGGTGTCGCAAGCTTACTCAAAATAGAAGGTGAATCAAGTGCAGAGCTAGATGGCAGTTCCTTACCTCCCCTCGTCTTAGAGGGAACGATCTTGGTCTTAGAGTCTTTCAGATTCTTCATGGTGATCAACAGATATAAATCCCAAGTGACTAAACAAATAGAGTTATGCTCCCCGGCAACGGCGCCAGAAAAAGGTCTTGTTGGGATCCGATGAATTGTGAGTTTATAATCAGATTATTCATGAGAAATATTTGAGTCTTCTCTGAACTCTTTTATGCATGATTGTTATAGCTTTGTATTTCTCTCCGATCTTGGTTTATCTTGCAATGGGAGAGGTAATTTGTGATGGGTTCAATCTTGTGGTGCTCAATCCTAGTGACAGAAAGGGACATGACACGTATTTGTATTGTTGCCATTAAGGATAAAAAGATGGGGTTTAATCATATTGTTTGAGTTTACTTTGTCTACATCATGTCATCTTGCTTAAGGCGTTACTCTGTTTCATACTTAATACCCTAGATGCATGCTGGATAGCGGTCGATGGGTGGAGTAATAGTAGTAGATGCAGGCAGGAGTCGGTCTACTTGTCTCGGACATGATGCCTATATACATGATCATTGCCATGAATCCGTCATAATTATTTGCTTTTCTATCAATTGCCCAACAATAATTTGTTTACCTACCGTATGTTCTGCGCTCGAGAGGGAAGCCTCTAGTGAAAACTATGGCCCCCGGGTCTACTTTTATCATATATTAAAATCCAAAAATACCTTGCTGTAATTTATTTACTTTTATTTTATTTAGTATTTTAGTTTATCTATCTATCACTATCAGAATTAATCCTTGCAAATAACCGCTAAGAGGATTGACAACCCTCTTATTTGCGTTGGGTGCAAGTGTTTGCTTTTGTGTGTGCAGGTGGTGCTAAAGGGATTTTGCATGGTTCTCTGACTGGATTGATAACCTTGGTTCTTAACAGAGGGAAATACTTGTCTCTACTATACAACATCATCCTCTCCTCTTCGGGGAAATACCAACGCAGTCTACAAGTAGCAGCCGCATCCTTCCACTTCAGCTTCGGGCTAGCCCCATTTGGCTTCATAAGCCCGAAGACATATCAACAGTGTGGAACTTCTTCCACACTAGACTAGACGGGATGTGGATGGCTCTCTTCAAGCCGTCCCAGAACTTATTCCCTGAGGCCGGGCCGGACAGCGGTTATACCGCCGAACACGGCCCATCCGAGGTATCAACTGTCCCGCATGTCCAGTACCGATCCTTTATTCCTTATTTGTCTGAACCTCCCTCCATTGTTTTTAGAAATGGGCGTCCAAGGCGGAGCTCATCAAGTGTCCGACGCTGCTGCCCGAGGATAACCGGAGCCCTGAGCTACAGGCCCTCTTGGCCGTGCTGCCCCCAAGGGCCCCGGCCAAGGCGAAGAAGGATCCGGAGAAGAAGCGAGGAGGTCTCCTGATTCAGGACTCCTCGGACGCTAAGTCCGAGGACATCCGAGCTCTTTCCTCTGACGAGGAGGGAAGAGAGGGAGAAGGAGAGGAAGGGGAGGAAGGTACTTCTTCCCCAAAGAGAAAAAGGGCGGCGTCCGAAGACGTCGTGGGGGCCTATGCCGCCCGAAACCGAAGGCGCCACCAGAAGGCCGCCGATGTCGCGCCCCTCAAGGCCCCTGCTGCAGCCCAGGTCGTCTTCTCCGAATCAGAGGATGACCTCATAGAGCCGCGCAGGGAGAGACCACCACCGAGGAGGTATGTCTTTTGTACTCTATTTCCATATGAGTTATGTGTGCCCTAGTCCCTCTTTTTCGTAAATCTAATTTGATCAATCGTCCTTCACAGCCCACAACGCTCTCGCATCAGCGACAAGGAGTCGTCGAGCGGGCTCCCTCCACCCAGCGCATCGGAGGAGCATCACCCCTCCCCTTCTGCCCATGGCGGGCTGAGGGAGGCGACTTCTCAGAAAGCCCCGCCCGTGCCTACCACGGGGGACGGCGCCAAAGCCTCCATGGCCGAGGCCGCGCCGGGGAAGAACCCTTCCTTCAAGGATGGGGAAGAGCGGGGGCAGCCGACCAGCTCATCCCCCGTCGATCCAAAGCCACCTCGGCAGCCGACCATGACGGCGGTTCCTCCTTCAACGGAGAGAATCGAGGTGGCCCGTCCATCCCTACCTGCTGTAGGGCAGGCGTCCATGGGATGGACTGAGGAGATGGAGGCGTCCCTGATGGGCTCCTCCATCATCGCTGAGCACCGCGTCCTTCTAGGCGCGGCGCTACAGAATTATCGATCCGCAGAGGCCAGAATAAGGGAGGCCTTCAAGGGCCTCTATGAAGGCTTTGAGGTAACATTTAATCGTCTTTTAAGATCGCGTTAATGCACCGAGCTATTTAGTACTAGATATATCCATTAGCCCTTAGCGAATAAGTAAAAAAAACAGTTTTGTCCGAAGACTTATACCACTGTAGATGCTTATCGCAAGTGTATATCCACAGTAGCCCCCGAGCCCTAAGTTAGATGCAAAAATCTTACTTGGGGATCTTAGGCAGAAATGATAGTTGAATAAAACGAATACATAGTAGCCCCCGAGACCCTGGTCGGATACACAAAGCCGACCAGGGGATCAATATCATCCGAGGAAGCTAACAGTGTACTTTTCAGGTTTCGGCCTTGGTTTCAGTAGCCAACTCGAAAGAGTTGGAAGAACTAAACCATAAGCTGGATCGGTCCGAGAAGGACATGGATCTGCTTAAGAAGCAGATGGAGCAATCTCAAGGTAAATACCAAAAACTTAAGTACCTTAATACTGTACTTTAAGTTATGATGCAGCTAGTTTGAGCTCTAAATCATGTGTTAATGTGTTTTGTAGCTGCCACCTCGGAGCATGAAGCGCTCCGGTCCGAGCTGAAAAAAGCTCGGCGGGAAGCCAAGCAGCAGAAGGCTGTGGCGAAGCAGTCCAGCGATGAGCTGGCCAAGGAGGAGGCCAGTGGAAAGTGTTGGGGAACGTTGCATGGGAAACAAAATTTTTTCCTACGCACACGCAAGATCTATCCATGGTGATGAGCATCTACGAGAGGGAGAGTGAATCTACATACCCTTGTAGATCGCTAAGCGGAAGCGTTAATAAACGCGGTTGATGTAGTCGAACGTCTTCGCGATCCAAATCGCCGAGCGTCCCGCGATCCAATCACGATCCTTCCGATCTAGTGCCGAACGGACGGCACCTCCGCGTTCAACACACGTACGGCTTGATGACGCCTTCACCTCCTCGATCCAGCGAGCGATGGTGAAGTAGTGGTTGAGTTCCAGCAGCACGACGGCGTGGTGATGGTGGTGAGGAACAATCTCTGCAGGGCTTCGCCAAGCGCTACGGAGATTATGACGGAGGAACTAGAGGGTTAGGGTTGCCGCACACGGCTTGGGGAAATCTTGATGTGTCCCGTGTGCTAGCCCTGCCCCTCTATTTATATGTTGAGCCTTGGGGTCTAAACTTGGAGTAAAAGCCTCCTCCGGGTCGGTTTTGCCCGCACAAGGTCGGTTTGGCCCGCAGGGAAAGAGTCCAACTCGGATCCCTGCCGAACCGTGCACAGCCGCGCACAAGCGGTAGTACCGCTTCACACAAGCGGTAGTACCGCTTGGGCGGTAGTACCGCTTCACACAAGCGGTAGTACCGCTCGGGCGGTAGTACCGCTTCACACAAGCGGTAGTACCGCTCCGGCGGTAGTACCGCTTCACCAAGCGGTAGTACCGCTTACGCGGCAGCAAAACTACTTTTGCACTTTCCAATACCTTGTGGGCTTTATCCCTTTGGCTCATATAAAGTGTTGCTGCACCCGAACACTTCGGTAAACATCCGGAACCCCTTCCGGTGAACTCCGGAACCCTTCCAGAGATCAAAACACTATTATCACATATATCAATCTTTACCTCCGGACTATTCCGGAGATCCTCGTCATGTCCGGGATCTTATCCGGGACTCCGAACAACTTTCGGTCACCAACATAATAACTCAATTATACTAATCGTCACCAAACGTTAAGTGTGTAGACCCTGCGGGTTCGAGAACTATGTAGACATGACCGAGACACCTCTACGGCCAATAACCAGTAGCGGGACCTGGATGCCCATATTGGCTCCTACATATTCTACGAAGATCTTTATCGGTCGAACCTCTATGTCAAGGATTCAGTTAATCCCGTATGCTGTTCCCTTTGTTCTTCGGTATGTTACTTGCCCGAGATTCGATCGTCGGTATCACTATACCTAGTTCAATCTCGTTACCGGCAAGTCTCTTTACTCGTTCCGTAATACAAGATCTCGTGGCTAACACTTTAGTCACATTGCTTGCAAGGCTCATTGTGATGTTGTATTACCGAGTGGGCCCTGAGATACCTCTCCGTCATACGGAGTAACAAATCCCAGTCTTGATCCATGCCAACCCAACAGACACCCTCGGAGATACCTGTAGAGCACCTTTATAGTCACCCAGTTACGTTGCGACGTTTGATACACACAAGGTATTCCTCCGGTGTTAGTGAGTTGCATGATCTCATGGTCAAAGGAACAGATACTTGACATGCAGAAAACAATAGCAATAAACTGACACGATCAAATGCTACGTTTACAGTTTGGGTCTTGTCCATCACATCATTCTCCTAATGATGTGATCCCGTTATCAAATGACATCTCATGTCAATGGCTAGGAAACCTTAACCATCTTTGATCAACGAGCTAGTCAACTAGAGGCTTACTAGGGACACAGTGTTGTCTATGTACCCACACATGTATTTGAGTTTCCAATCAATACAATTATAGCATGGATAATAAACGATTATCATTAACAAGGAAATATAATAATAACCAATTTATTATTGCCTCTAGGGCATATTTCCAACAGTCTCCCACTTGCACTAGAGTCAATAATCTAGTTCACATCACTATGTGATTTACATTGTAATGAATCGAACACCCATGCAGTTCTGGTGTTGTTCATGTTTAGCCCTTGGAAGAGGTTTAGTCATCGGATCTGCAACATTTAGATCCGTGTGTACTTTGCAAATATTTATGTCGTCCTCCTTGATGTAATCGCGGATGGAATTGAAACGTCGCTTTATGTGTCTGGTCCTCTTGTGAAATCTTGGTTCCTTGGCTAGAGCAATGGCACCAGTATTATCACAAAACAGAGTCATTGGGTTAAGTGCACTAGGCACTACTCCAAGATCTGTCATGAACTCCTTCATCCAGACACCTTCCTTCGCCGCCTCCGAGGCAGCGATGTACTCCGCTTCGCATGTAGAATCTGCTACCACGCTTTGCTTGGAACTGCACCAGCTAACCGCACCCCCATTAAGAATAAATACGTATCCGGTTTGCGACTTAGAGTCATCCGGATCAGTGTCAAAGCTTGCATCGACGTAACCCTTTACGACGAGCTCTTGATCACCTCCATAAACGAGAAACATGTCCTTAGTCCTTTTCAGGTACTTCAGGATATTCTTGACCGCCGTCCAGTGTTCCATTCCTGGATCACTTTGAAACCTTCCGACCATACTTATGGCAAGGCTGACATCGGGTCTTGTGCACAGCATTGCATACATGATAGAGCCTATGGCCGAAGCATAGGGGATGACACTCATCTTTTCTCTATCTTCTGCAGTCACTGGGCATTGAGTCTTACTCAACTTCACACCTTGCAAAACAGGCAAGAACCCCTTCTTGGACTGATCCATTTTGAACTTCTTCAAAATCTTATCAAGGTATGTGCTTTGTGAAAGTCCTATTAAGCGTCTTGATCTATCTCTATAGATCTTGATGCCTAATATGAAAGCAGCTTCTCCTAGGTCCTTCATTGAAAAACTCTTGTTCAAATATTCCTTTACGCTTTCCAGCATTTCTATATTGTTTCCAATCAGCAATATGTCATCCACATATAATATTAGAAACGCTATAGAGCTCCCACTCACTTTCTTGTAAATACAAGCTTCTCCGTAAACTTGTATAAACTCGAACGCTTTGATCACCTCATCAAAACGAAGATTCCAACTCCGAGATGCTTGCACCAGTCCATAAATGGATCGCTGGAGTTTGCAAACTTTGTCAGCATTCTCTGGATCGACAAAACCTTCTGGTTGCATCATATACAACTCTTCCTTAAGGTAACCGTTAAGGAACGCTGTTTTGACATCCATCTGCCAAATTTCATAATCGAAAAAGGCAGCTATTGCTAACATGATTCTGACGGACTTAAGCATCGCTACGGGTGAGAAGGTCTCATCGTAGTCAACTCCTTGAACTTGTGAAAAACCCTTTGCCACAAGTCGAGCTTTATAGACGGTGACATTACCGTCCGCGTCCGTCTTCCTCTTAAAGATCCATTTGTTCTGAATGGCCTTACGCCCTTCAGGTAATACTTCCAAAGTCCATACTTTGTTTTCATACATGGATCCCATCTCGGATTTCATGGCCTCTAACCACTTCTCGGAATCCGGGCCCATCATCGTTTCTCCATAGCTCGTAGGTTCATCGTTGTCTAACAACATGACCTCTAAGACAGGGTTGCCGTACCACTCGGGAGCAGTACGCGTCCTTGTCGACCTACGAGGTTCGATAGCAACTTGATCCAAAGCTTCATGATCATCATCATTAACTTCCTCTTCAGCTAATGTAGGCTCCACAGAAACAACTTTCTGCGCTGCGCTACTCTCAGGTTGAAGTAAAGGTTCAACAACCTCATCAAGTTCTATCTTCCTCCCACTCAATTCTTTCGAGAGAAACTCTTTCTCAAGAAATGTTCCGTTTTTAGCGACAAACACTTTGCCTTCGGATCTGAGGTAGAAGGTATACCCAACTGTCTCTTTTGGGTATCCTATGAAGACGCATTTCTCCGCTTTGGGTTCCAGCTTTTCAGGCTGAAGCTTTTTGACATAAGCATCACATCCCCAAACTTTAAGAAACGACAGCTTTGGCTTCTTGCCAAACCAAAGTTCATATGGCGTCGTCTCAACGGATTTCGATGGTGCCCTATTTAAAGTGAATGCAGCTGTCTCTAATGCATAACCCCAAAACGATAGTGGCAAATCGGCAAGAGACATCATAGATCGCACCATATCCAATAAGGTTCGATTACGACGTTCGGACACACCATTACGCTGTGGTGTTCCAGGCGGTGTTAATTGTGAAACAATTCCACACTGTCTTAAGTGACTGCCAAACTCATAACTCAGATATTCTCCTCCTCGATCAGATCGTAGGAATTTAATCTTCTTGTTACGATGATTCTCAACTTCACTCTGAAATTGTTTGAACTTTTCAAATGTTTCAGACTTGTGTTTCATTAAGTAAATATACCCATATCTACTTAAGTCATCAGTGAAGGTGAGAAAGTAACGATAACCACCGCGCGCCTCAATGCTCATCGGACCGCACACATCAGTATGTATGATTTCCAATAAGTCACTTGCCCGTTCCATTGTTCCAGAGAACGGAGTTTTAGTCATCTTGCCCATGAGGCATGGCTCACATGTGTCAAGTGATTCAAAATCAAGTGACTCCAAAAGTCCATCAGCATGGAGCTTCCTCATGCGTTTTACGCCAATATGACCTAAACGGCAGTGCCACAAGAAAGTGGTATTATCATTATCAATTCTACATCTTTTGGCATCAATGTTATGAACATGTGTATCATTACTATCGAGATTCAATAAGAATAAACCCCTCACATCGGGTGCATGACCATAAAAGATATTACTCATATAAATAGAACAACCATTATTCTCTGATTTAAATGAGTAACCATCTCGCAATAAACAAGATCCAGATATAATGTTCATGCTTAACGCAGGCACCAAATAACACTTATTTAGGTTCATCACTAATCCCGACGGTAATCGAAGAGCGAGCGTGCCGACGGCGATCACATCAACCTTGGAACCATTTCCCACGCGCATCGTCACTTCGTCCTTTGCCAGCCTCCGTCTATTCTGCAGTTCCTGTTTTGAGTTGCAAATATGAGCAACCGCACCGGTATCAAATACCCAGGCACTACAACGAGAGTTGGTAAGGTACACATCAATAACATGTATATCATATATACCTTGTTTGTTGTTGGCCGCCTTCTTGTCAGCCAAATACTTGGGGCAATTCCGCTTCCAGTGTCCAGTTCCCTTGCAATGAAAACACACAGTTTCTGGTTTGGGTCCAGCCTTGGGTTTCTTCACGAGAGGAGCAACTGCTTTGCCACTCTTCTTGGAGTTACCCTTCTTACCCTTGCCATTTTTCTTGAAACTAGTGGTTTTATTGACCATCAACACTTGATGCTCCTTCTGAATTTCAGACTCAGCGGCTTTCAGCATCGCAAACAGCTCGGCGACTGACTTGTTCATCCCGTGCATGTTATAGTTCAACACGAAGCTCTTGTAGCTAGGTGGCAATGATTGAAGAACTCTGTCAGTGATAGCCTCTGGCGGAAGGGGCATCCCTAACTCAGCCAGACGGGTGGAGTACCCAGACATTCTGAGCACGTGATCACTGATAGACCCGTTCTCCTCCATCTTGCAAGCATAGAACTTATCGGAGATCTCATATCTCTCGATCCGGGCATTCTTCTGAAAGATAAACTTCAACTCCTGGAACATCTCATATGCTCCATGACGTTCAAAACGTCTTTGAAGTCCCGGTTCTAAGCCATACAACATTGCACATTGAACTATTGAGTAATCATCAGAACGAGCCTGCCAGGCGTTCACAACGTCTAGAGACTCAACTGGAGCGGGTGGATCACCAAGCGGTGCATCAAGGACATAAGCCTTCTGGGAAGCCGTAAGGATAATCCTTAGATTACGGGCCCAGTCCACAAAGTTACTTCCATCATCTTTCAACTTAGCTTTCTCTAGGAACGCATTAAAATTCAGGGGTGCTACTGCGCGAGCCATGATCTACAACATAAATATAGCAAAGACAACTTAGACTATTGTTCTTAGATAATGAGTTTAGTTAATCATATTTAAAAAACTCCCACTCAAATTGACATCCCTCCGATCATTCGAGTGTAACATGATCCAAATCCACCAACTCAAGTCCGATCATCACGTGAGTTGAGGTGGTTTCAATGGTGAACATCTTCATGTTGATCATATCTACTATATGACTCATGTTCGACCTTTCGGTCTCTTGTGTTCCGAGGCCATGTCTGTACATGCTAGGCTCGTCAAGTTTAACCCGAGTGTTCCGCACGTGTAACATGGCTTACACCCGTTGTATGCGAACGTAGAGTCTATCACACCCGATCATCACGGCGTGTCTCGAAACGACGAACTTTCGCAACGGTGCACACTTGGGGAGAACACAATTTATCTTGAAATTTAAGTGAGGGATCACCTTATAATGCTACCGTCGTCCTAAGCAAAATAAGATGCATAAAAGGATTAACATCACATGCAAATCATAAGTGACATGATATGGCCATGAACTTGTGCTTTTGATCTCCATCTCCAAAGCACCGGCATGATCTCCATCGTCACCGGCATGACACCATGATCTCCATCATCTTGATCTCCATCAACGTGTCGCCATAAGGTTGTCGCGCTGACTGTTGCTTCCACGACTATAGCTAACGTTTAGCGATAAAGTAAAGCATTACATAGCGCTTAATGATTGACACGCAGGTCATACAATAATTAAAGACAACTCTATGGCTCCTGCCAGTTGCCGTACTCATCGACATGCAAGTCGTGATATTCTATACATCACATGATCATCTCATACATCACATATATCTCATCATGTAATTGGCCATATCACATCACAACATACCCTGCAAAAACAAGTTAGACGTCCTCTAATTGTTGTTGCAAATTTTACGTGGCTGCTACGGGTTTGCAAGAACCGTTCTTACCTACGCAAAACCACAACGTGGTGTAGTGATTGCTTTTTGATCTTCTAAAAGAACCCTCTTCATTGAAATCGATTCAACTAAAGTGAGAGAGACAGACACCCGCTAGCCATCTTTATGCAACAAAATTACATGTCAGTTGAAGGAACCTGTCTCGCGTAAGTGTACGCGTAATGTCGGTCCGGGCCGCTTCATCTCACAATACCGCCGAATCAAATATCAACTAGTAACGGCAAGCAATATGTATACACCCACGCCCACAACTCGTTTGTGTTCTACTCGAGATCTCATCTACGCATAGACCTGGCTCATGATGCCACTGTTGGGGAGCGTTGCATGGGAAACAAAATTTTTTCCTACGCACACGCAAGATCTATCCATGGTGATGAGCATCTACGAGAGGGAGAGTGAATCTACATACCCTTGTAGATCGCTAAGCGGAAGCGTTAATAAACGCGGTTGATGTAGTCGAACGTCTTCGCGATCCAAATCGCCGAGCGTCCCGCGATCCAATCACGATCCTTCCGATCTAGTGCCGAACGGACGGCACCTCCGCGTTCAACACACGTACGGCTTGATGACGCCTTCACCTCCTCGATCCAGCGAGCGATGGTGAAGTAGTGGTTGAGTTCCAGCAGCACGACGGCGTGGTGATGGTGGTGAGGAACAATCTCTGCAGGGCTTCGCCAAGCGCTACGGAGATTATGACGGAGGAACTAGAGGGTTAGGGTTGCCGCACACGGCTTGGGGAAATCTTGATGTGTCCCGTGTGCTAGCCCTGCCCCTCTATTTATATGTTGAGCCTTGGGGTCTAAACTTGGAGTAAAAGCCTCCTCCGGGTCGGTTTTGCCCGCACAAGGTCGGTTTGGCCCGCAGGGAAAGAGTCCAACTCGGATCCCTGCCGAACCGTGCACAGCCGCGCACAAGCGGTAGTACCGCTTCACACAAGCGGTAGTACCGCTTGGGCGGTAGTACCGCTTCACACAAGCGGTAGTACCGCTCGGGCGGTAGTACCGCTTCACACAAGCGGTAGTACCGCTCCGGCGGTAGTACCGCTTCACCAAGCGGTAGTACCGCTTACGCGGCAGCAAAACTACTTTTGCACTTTCCAATACCTTGTGGGCTTTATCCCTTTGGCTCATATAAAGTGTTGCTGCACCCGAACACTTCGGTAAACATCCGGAACCCCTTCCGGTGAACTCCGGAACCCTTCCAGAGATCAAAACACTATTATCACATATATCAATCTTTACCTCCGGACTATTCCGGAGATCCTCGTCATGTCCGGGATCTTATCCGGGACTCCGAACAACTTTCGGTCACCAACATAATAACTCAATTATACTAATCGTCACCAAACGTTAAGTGTGTAGACCCTGCGGGTTCGAGAACTATGTAGACATGACCGAGACACCTCTACGGCCAATAACCAGTAGCGGGACCTGGATGCCCATATTGGCTCCTACATATTCTACGAAGATCTTTATCGGTCGAACCTCTATGTCAAGGATTCAGTTAATCCCGTATGCTGTTCCCTTTGTTCTTCGGTATGTTACTTGCCCGAGATTCGATCGTCGGTATCACTATACCTAGTTCAATCTCGTTACCGGCAAGTCTCTTTACTCGTTCCGTAATACAAGATCTCGTGGCTAACACTTTAGTCACATTGCTTGCAAGGCTCATTGTGATGTTGTATTACCGAGTGGGCCCTGAGATACCTCTCCGTCATACGGAGTAACAAATCCCAGTCTTGATCCATGCCAACCCAATAGACACCCTCGGAGATACCTGTAGAGCACCTTTATAGTCACCCAGTTACGTTGCGATGTTTGATACACACAAGGTATTCCTCCGGTGTTAGTGAGTTGCATGATCTCATGGTCAAAGGAACAGATACTTGACATGCAGAAAACAATAGCAATAAACTGACACGATCAAATGCTACGTTTACAGTTTGGGTCTTGTCCATCACATCATTCTCCTAATGATGTGATCCCGTTATCAAATGACATCTCATGTCAATGGCTAGGAAACCTTAACCATCTTTGATCAACGAGCTAGTCAACTAGAGGCTTACTAGGGACACAGTGTTGTCTATGTACCCACACATGTATTTGAGTTTCCAATCAATACAATTATAGCATGGATAATAAACGATTATCATTAACAAGGAAATATAATAATAACCAATTTATTATTGCCTCTAGGGCATATTTCCAACAGAAAGCATGCGGCCCGGGGCGTGGAGGTCGAAGGACACCTGGAGGGGCTATACAAGCAACGTGATGCCCTCCAGGAAGAATAGAACAAGCTAGCCTCCGAGCTCGAAACAGCAAGCTCGGCCTGTAAGGAGGCCACGACCCAGGCTAGGGCAGATCGCGAAGTGCTTCAACAAGTGAAGCAGTTCGCTGCTGGTAAGCCATACCTGCTTCGCTGCATTTTTGATGACAACAAATTTGCCCATCTTACACAAGTATGGCATTCTTCAGAGGCCTTTAGGGACTTGCCGCGGAGTGCTTCGGACGCCGGCTCCTACTTCGCCGCTCGTCCCGACGAGTCCATGGAGAAGACCTTCTGGGCACAATTCCAGGTGCCAGAGCATCCGCCTCTTCTGAATAATCAGATGAAGCAGCTGGCCGAGCTGTTCCGTACGGCACGGCCGATGATGGAAGATCACTTCATCAACCTCTAGCCGCGTGAGCCGATGCCGACCAGCTTCTTCGGCTTGGTGCACAGGCTGTGAAATGCAAGCCCCCAGGTCGAGAACTGGAAGCATTCGGCCTGCCTGGAAGATCAAGCCGCTTGAGATCATGTCAGGGCCTCCAGAAGGGAAGAAGCGGACGCCCGAGCAGTTCTTCACCGAGGTCCGTGAAGGCGCTCGGGTGACTGAGGCTCAATGTGCGAAGTCCAAACTGCGGTTTTAAATCTCCCTTGGTATGTCGAGGAGAAATTTGTACAAGACAAGTAATATTATGCTTATCTATCGTTTGTATCCGACATGTTATTTTGATTCCTATGCGACCGTGTTTAATCCTGAAAGTGGCAAGTCGTCGGCTTCTACCCCCTTGTAGATTCTACGCGGGGTGTTCCTTAAAACGTGTAAACCCTTAGCCGATGTCTCGGGGCCCTTAGGCGGTTTGCATATTTAGGGAATGAGGCAATCAGACTATAGTGGATTTATGACTTTCACTTAGTCATAGGAATTTAAATTGCGAGGTAGTTGACCTAGCCCCCGGTGTAGTGGTGACATGACTAGCCGAGGTATACCCGTTTGAACACCTCGGTTCTTATGACAAGAACCCTTTGTTTAACATGGCATAACAACTAACAGTTTATAGTTTAGCACTGTCTACGGATCATCGACCAGTTTACGCCCATCGTGACAGTCAATTTTTGGCTTTCTCCACTAAGGTGCTTGACCATCCGAGATGGAAGCACAATCACAGTGGTTCTTCCTTTACACTCCTAGCTGAACAAAGCGGAACGTAGGAGGTAAACACAGGAGCCGGGCAACCCAATCATTGACTAAAATCACAAATTGAAATTGATGCATATAATGCAGTATCCGTGACGCCGAACAGATATCGGACTTGAACATAGGCTCGATTTTACATCCGAGCCCCTGGTTGAAAGCCGGACTCATCTGTATGTTTCGAATGGTTTCCACATTGCTACAAGGCAAAGAGAGAAAAAATGACACGTAATTTTGTGCAGGGACCAAAAAAAGGTTTGTTTTTTCATTCATGGGGCCTAGCCACGGTTGCTGAGCTATTACAAGCAGGAACCTTAACAGATACAGAGAGTATGTAAGAAAGAAGAAGAGAGGTTTGATACAGGGCTTTAAAAAGTGGGAGCTGTTTCCCGTGTCTTCCCTGCCGCACGTCTGCGCCTCCGTGCTGTTGAACAACTATTCCTTGTCTAAGCCAAGGTTTTGTGAACACTGCCGGCCACTTCGCCTTATGCTGAACGCATCCGGGAAGCGGGGCCCCTGACGAGGCTGGCGCCGGGGTGTGACAGCTTGACGCTGCCAAGATGTACCTCCTAGTTGGCCTTTGTTGCCTAAGAGATAACTAGATTCCGGGTGCTCGGATGTTCCAAGATAGCACACCCGTTTTATCAATTTATGATCCCCAGTCTCCCATGTAATTTTAAGTGCAAAATTATGTACTCGAGGTACGTAGTCTGCTACCAGAAGAAGGGAACTGGGGAGCGCGCGTCCCTATTTAGGATTGACGCGAGTTTGGCCAGGGGCCACGGTGATGGTACGTACGCGCTTTGAAGAGCCTGGTAGGGCCTGCCGAGCTGTGCGTCGGGCGGCTTCCTTGGCCGCCTGGAAATCAGCTGCGAAGGCTATTGTCTGCTCGTCTGTCCGGAGAGAGGTCTCTGTGTTATCGTTAAAGGTAATGACGTCGTGGGGCCCTGCTACTTGTGAGCTGCATTGGGATTTCCTCGATGAGGAGAGGATGATGCAGTACAGTAGAGATCAGTATTTCCCTCAGTTAAGAACCAAGGTTATCAATCCAGTAGGAGAACCACACAGAACCTCGTTAGCAGCACCTGCACACACAAAAGCAAATACTTGCACCCAACGCAATCAAGAGGGTTGTCAATCCCCTTGGCGGTTATTTGCAAGGATCAAATCTTGAAGTGGTAGATAGATAAAATAAATTGCAAAATAAAATAAAATAGAAAAAGTGCAGCAAGGTATTTTTGGATTTTATATATGATAAAAGTAGACCCGGGGGCCATAGTTTTCACTAGAGGCTTCTCTCTCGAACACAAAGCATACGGTGGGTAAACAAATTACTGTTGGACAATTGATAGAAAAGAGCATAGTTATGACGATATTCAAGGCAATGATCATGTATATAGGCATCAAGTTCGAGACAAGCAGACCGACTCCTGCCTGCATCTACTACTATTACTCCACCCATCGACCGCTATCCAGCATGCATCTAGAGTATTAAGTATAAAACAACGTAACGCCTTAAGCAAGATGACATGATGTAGACCAAGTAAACCCAATCAATATGATTAAACCCAGTCGTTTTACCCTTGATGGTAGCAAGGTTGATGTAGAAGCCCTCCGTGATCGATTCCCCCTCCGGCAGAGTGCCGGAAAAGGCCTCCAGATGGGATCGCGGAAGAACAGAAGCTTGCGATGGTGGAAAAGTTTTTACTCATGGCTCTCTGTTGGTTTGGGAATATTTGGGAATTTATAGGCTTGGAATTAGGTCAAACGGAGTTATGTGGGACCCACAAGCTCAGGGGGCGCGGCTACCCCCCTAGGGCGCGCCCCTCGAGCTTGTGGCTCGTATGCCTTCTGGTCTCCTCCCTAAGCTTCTAGGGTCCCTTCTGGTCCAGAAAAAATTAATCGAAAGATTTTTTTTTCCGTTTGGACTTCGTTTGATATTGATTTTCTGAAAAAGCCAAAAACAAGCAAAAAAACAGCAACTAGCACTGGGCACTAGGTTAATAGGTTAGTCCCAAAAAATGATATAAAATAGCATATAATTGCATATAAAACATCCAAGATTGATACTATAATAGCATGGAACAATCAAAAACTATAGATACGTTGGAGACATATCAAGCATCCCCAAGCTTAATTCCTGCTCATCCTCGAGTAGGTAAATGATAAAAACAGAATTTTTGATGCGGAATGCTACCTAACATGTCTATCATGTAATCTCTCTTTACGGCATATAAATTGTGAAGCGATGAATTAACAATATCAACATAATAATATCCATGAACATAAGAAGCATAATCATTAAACTTTCAATATATACGATCCTTAACGAATGTTATACCTACTCACTTTCTCATATTAGTAATGGCATGACTACATCTTCACCGCAAATATATAAATTATGAGCACCTCGGTATTAAACCAGGCAATTGGATCGTACTTCTAACGCGCTTCAGCATTTTCAACTCTCACGCAATACATGAGCGTGAGCCATGGACATAGCACTAGGTGGAATAGAATGCTGTGATATGGATCAAATAATGGAAAGAGGAAGAAGAAAGTCTCGCATCAACTCGGCGGATCAACGGGCTTTGGAGATGCCCATCAATCGATATCGATGCGAGGAGTAGGGATTGCCATGCAACTGATGCACTAAGAGCTATAAGTGTATGAAAGCTCAAACTGAAAACTAAGTGGGTGTGCATCCAACTTGCTTGCTCATGAAGACCTCGGGCATTTGAGGAAGCCCATCATTGGAATATACAAGCCAAGCTCTATAATGAAAAATTCCCACTAGTATATGAAAGTGACTACATAGGAGACTCTCTATATGAAAAACATGGTGCTACTTTGAAGCACAAGTATGGAAAAAGATAGTAACACTACCCCTTCTCTCTTTTTCTCTCATTTTTTGTGGGCCCTTTTTGGCCTCTTTTTTTATTCTTTTTTTTATTTCCTCACTGGGACAATGCTCTAATAATGATGATCATCATACTTCTATTTACTTACAACTCAAAATTACAACTCGATACTAGAACAAATATGACTATATGAATGCCTCTGGCAGTGTACCAGGATGTGCAATGATCTAGCGTAACTTGTATAAAAAATGATGAATGGTGACTTTGCCACAAATACTATGTCAGCTATATGATCATGCAAAGCAATATGACAATGATGATGTGTGTCATAAAAACGGAACGGTGGAAGTTGCATGGCAATATATCTCGGAATGGCTATGGAAATGCCATAATAGGTAGGAATGGTGGCTGTTTTGAGGAAGGTAAAAGGAGGCTTATGTGTGAAAGAGCGTATCATATCATGGGTTTTGGATGCACCAGCAAAGTTTGCGCCAACTCTCGAGGTGAGAAAGGGCAAGGCTCGGTACCGAAGAGGCTAGCAAATTGCGGAAAGATAGGAGTGCGTATAATCCATGGACTCACATTAGTCATAAAGAAATCACATACTTATTGTAAAAGCCTATTAGCTCTCAAAGAAACGCACTAACCGCATGCCCCTAGGGAGGAGGTTGGTAGGATTTAACCATCGCGCCCCCCCGATTGTAACAACAGTCAAGGATTTCATTTCAGACCTATAAATGCTTGAACTTCTTTACCATGCCACAACTAATACTTAGATGAATAGTCATAACAAACTTTAATACCGATATTCCTACTAACCAATGATCATGAACCTATATCCTTTCATATTACGACAATAATACAATTAACCATACACTTCATATTTAGTGATCTACATGAAAGTTTTTATTATATCCCCCTTGAATACCTTATCATATCAGGACCATTCTTTTAACATGAGCAAATTGCCATTACTATTTATTAGACTCTCAAATAGATTTAAGTGAAGCATGAGAGTGCAATCATTTCTATAAAATATAACCACTGCCGTGCTCTAAAAGATATAAGTGAAGCACTAGAGCAACTGCCTAGCTCAAAAGATATAAGTGAAGCACATAGAGTATTCTAACAAATCACGATAAATGTGTGTCCCTCTCAAAAAGGTGTGTTCAAAAGATTATTGTGGCAAACTGAAAAGCAAACAAAGAAAATAAAATTATGGCACAAGATGCTCCAAGTAAAACACATATCATGTGATTAATAAAAATATAGCTCCGAGTGAGTTACCGATAGATTGTAGACGAAAGAGGGGATGCCATCCGGGGCATCCCCAAGCTTAGACGCTTGGGTATTCCTTGAATATTACTTTGGGGTGCCTTGGGCATCCCCAAGCTTATGTTCTTGCCGCTCCTTATTCCTTCATCCATCGTAATTTCACCCAAAACTTGAAAACTTCAGCACACAAAACTCAACAGAAACTTCGTGAGATCCGTTAGTACAATAAATCGATCATCCACTTTAGGTACTATTATGAACTCATTCATAATTGTTCTTGCATAATAACTAATGTATTCTAACTCTTCCATGACTTATACCCCTCGATATAATCCATAGTTTCATTAAAACAAGCACACTATGCAATAAAAACAGAATCTGTCTAAAACTGAATAGTACGTAATGACAGAATATTATATATGCTTCTGTAACTCCAAAAATTCTGAACAATTAGGAAAACGTAAACAATTTGTATCCCAATATTGTGTAAATATTTCAGATATTTCTGACATTCCAGTAAAAAACGTAAAATCAAATACTGGGCATAAAACTTTCTGCTTTCAAACAGCATCAATTATATTATCATCCAAATCATTCTAAAGGCATTACTTGGCACAAACACTAATTAAAAGATAAAAACACAATCATAACAGTAGATAAAATTATGTGACCACACAAAAACAAAAAATATTGGGTTGTCTCCCAACAAGCTCTTTCTTTATAGCCATTAAGATAGGCTTTGGGATTTTAACGATGCTCTCGTCAAAGACAAGAATTGAAGCACAAAGAGAGCATCATAAAACATGTGACAAACACATTTAAGTCTAACATACTTCCTATGCATAGGCATTTCATAGGAAAACAAATTATCAAGACAAGCAATATCTAGCATATGCAAATAGGAAGAATGAAGCATTAATAATTTCAGCACAAAGAGAGGTAATTTAGTGACATGAAAGTTTCTACAACCATATTTTCCTCTCTCATGATAATTGCATGCAGGATCATAATAAAACTCAACAATATAACTATCATTTAAAACATTACCTTTATGATCCACATGCATAAAAGTTTTATAATCTTCCAAGATAGTGGGATAATCATCAACTAAAGTCATGACCTTTCCAAACCCACTTTTATCAAAAAAATCATAAGATTGAACACTCTCAAAATATGTGGGATTCTTTTTACATAAAGTCGATACTCTTCCAAACCCACTTTCAATAGTATTGCAAATTTTATTATCAATAACATATTCATCATGAGGCTTAAATAAGTTTTCAAGATCATACGAAGCATTATCACCCCAATCATGATCATTGCAAGAAGTAGTGGACATGACAAAATTTTCATCCCCAAGCTTGTAGTTTTGCATATCATTAGCACAATTGACATTAATAGAATTTATAATAACATCATTGCAATCATGCTTTTCAGTCAAGGAGCTATCATGAATCACATTATAAACTTCTTCTTTTAGCACTTCATCACAATTTCCAGATTCATGATTTTCAAGCAAAACTTCATAAAGAAAATCAAGTGCACTCAACTCACTAGCAAATGGTTCATCATAATTGGATTGTTTGAAAAGATTAGCAAGTGGATGAGGATCCATATGTTTATATTTTTATTTTCATTGAGTCACACAATTATTGCAAGCAAGCAAAATAAAATATTTTTGTATTTTTGATTTTTAGAGAAGTGGAGGGAGATGAAAAAGAGAGGCAAATAAAAAGTAGAGAAAGTAGATGATAGTTTGAGTGAAGGTACTTGATAGGTTTTGATGATGTCTCCCCGGCAACGGCGCCAGAAATTCTTCCTGCTACTTGTGAGCTGCGTTGGGATTTCCTCAAAGAGGACAGGATGATGCAGTACAGTAGAGATAAGTATTTCCCTCAGTTAAGAGCCAAGGTTATCAATCCAGTAGGAGAACCACACAGAACCTCGTTAGCAGCACCTGCACACACAAAAGCAAATACTTGCCCCCAACGCAATCAAGAGGGTTGTCAATCCCCTTGGCAGTTATTTGCAAGGATCAAATCTTGTAGTGGTAGATAGATAAAAAAATTGCAAAATAAAATGAAATAGAAAAAGTGCAGCAAGGTATTTTTGGATTTTATATATGATAAAAGTAGACCCGGGGGCCATAATTTTCACTAGAGGCTTCTCTCTCGAAAACAAAGCATACGGTGGGTAAACAAATTACTATTGGGCAATTGATAGAAAATTGCATAGTTATGACGATATTCAAGGCAATGATCATGTATATAGGCATCACGTCCGAGACAAGTAGACCGACTACTGCCTGCATCTACTACTATTACTCCACCCATCGACCGCTATCCAACATGCATCTAGAGTATTAAGTATAAAACTGAGTAACGCCTTAAGCAAGATGACATGATGTAGACCAAGTAAACCCAATCAATATGAATAAACCCAGTCATTTGACCCTTAATGGCAACAATACAAATACATGTCTTTTCCCTTTCTGTCTCTGGGATATAGAGCACCGCAAGATTGAACCCATCACAAAGCACCTCTCCCATTGCAAGATAAATCAATCTAGTTGGCCAAACCAAACGGATAGATCGGAGAGAAATACAAAGCTATAAAAATCATGCATAAAAGAGTTCAGAGAAGACTCAATTAATATTCATAAATATTCAGATCATAAACCCACAATTCATCGGATCGCAACAAACACACCGCAAAAGAAGATTACATAGAATAGAACTCCAAGAAGATAGAGGAGAACATTGTATTGAAGATCAAAGAGAGAGAAGAAGCCATCTAGCAACTAGCTGTGGACCCATAGGTTTGTGGTAAACTACTCACACATCATCGGTAGGGCAGCAAGAGGTTGATGTAGAAGCCCTCCGTGATCGATTCCCCCTCCGGCTGAGTGCCGGAAAAGGCCTCCAAATGGGATCGCGGAAGAACAGAAGCTTGCGGCGGTGGAAAAGTTTTTACGTCTGGCTCTCTATTGGTTTGGGAATATTTGGGAATTTATAGGCTTGGAATTAGGTCAAACGGAGTTACGTGGGACCCACAAACTCAGGGGGCGCGGCCACCCCCTAGGGCGTGCCCCTTGAGCTTGTGGCTCTCTCGTATGCCTTCTGGTCTCCTCCCAAAGCTTCTAGGGTCCCTTCTGGTCCAGAAAAAATTAATCCAAATATTTTTTTTCCGTTTGGACTTCGTTTGATATTGATTTTCTGAAAAAGCCAAAAACAAGCAAAAAAACAGCAACTGGCACTGGGCACTAGGTTAATAGGTTAGTCCCAAAAAATGATATAAAATAGCATATAATTGCATATAAAACATCCAAGATTGATACTAGCATGGAACAATAAAAAAATATAGATACATTGGAGACGTATCAGGCCCCGGCATCTTAAGCTTTAGGTAAGCGTAGTGCGGCACCGCGTTGAAGCGGGCAAACGCAGTACGACCGAGCAACGTGTGGTAGCCGCTGCGGAAGGGGACTATATAAAAAATCAAGTCCTCACTTCGGGAGTTTTCGGGCGAGCCGAAGACAACCTCCAGCGTTACGGTGTCGGTGCATTGAGCCTCCATGCCGGGTATGCCACCCTTGAATGTGGTGCTACTGGGTTTGATTCATCACGAATCGATGCCCATTTTTCTGACCGTGTCAGCATAGATCAGGTTCAGACTACTTCTGCCATCCATAAGGACGCAGGTTAAGTGGAATCCGTCGATGATGGGGTCTAGGACCAAGGCCGCCGACCCGCCATGAAGGATACTGGTCGGGTGGTCCTTTTTATCAAAAGTGATCGGGCAAGCCGACCACGGGTTGTACTTCAGGGCTACAGGCTCTAAGGCGTAGACATCCCGAATGTGACACCCTGGTTTTCGCTCCTTGTTTTTTTTCCTTCGCGGGATTTGACTCCCGTCTTTTTTTTCGATGTTCTTGGATTTTCTCTTGCCTTTGGGTATATGAAGATGGTCATTTAGCCTTGCCTTCCCTATCCAACCAGAGACTCTCTCCAGACCAACCTTGCCACCCCAAGATATTTTCTCAAGATTTTGCCATCGAAACAGTACTCTCCGGTTTACCGGAAGTGAAACCCTAACTCCTTCCGTTACAAAGGAACCCCAATTTCCTTTGATCTTTTGCCCCCCAAATTTCTCCCAGTGATCATCCTATCTTTTTAAACCCTGGATATGCAAAAATATTGCCAAGTCATTTGCAATATTTTTCATTTAAAATTAATTCCTTTTTCTGCCAGTTAAAGGAATTAAATCCAGGAAAATATCCATCCATCTCCAAAGTTTATGAAAACTTATGGAGATATTCTTTGTGGTCATATTGATCTCCAATAAAAATATTGGCTATAATTAAATAAGGGAAATTGCATTTTCCTATTTAAAGCGAATATTGCACTTGGGGCACTTTCCAAAGGAGCTACTATTTTGGTAGCCAGGAAAAATCCCAAATAATTTGTGGAGCTTCTCCTATCCATATCTTCACCATTTCCACCAAGATCCCAAGTTCCACAGATCCAATTTTGAGAGCATCATCCAATTCTTGTTTCTGGATTCATTTTGAGGTTGTGAAGCAACTTTATTTTATATTGCTTCAAAAATCCTAAAATTAATCCAGGACCTCATATTCCATATATTATGTGATTATTCCAAAATTCACATCATTTCATCTAGCCAATTTCTCCCAAAAATTCCATCTAGTTTCTGTCCAGATTCCAGCTTTGTGAAGGAAGTACCACTTTGGCATTTCCAAATGAGCTGAAATTTCCCAGTATCTCCATATATCCAAATCATCAACCTCCACCAAAATTCAGCTCATTCCACCAAGCCAAATGAGTGCAGCTTCAAGGTCAAGTTTCTGGACCAGAATTTGCATTGCAAAGGAAGTATATGCAAAACTTGTCCAAATGACCTCAAATTTGGCCAGCACCTAGTCCTTCCTACCACATTTCTCTGTGACAACTTATCCAGCTCATTTCCACATCCATCTGACCACAACTTCCTGCCCAAGTTTCTATCCAGAAACTTTTCTGGATCCCCTCGACCCACCTAGATCTTTCCTGGCCTCTTCAATGACCCATATTGTCCATTTGAGCAGTGGTGCACCTATTGGACAAGGAGTGACGGCTGGACTGGCACCAGAACACGACATGCCCGTGGTGACCGCGTGAGCTGCACGCAGAAACAGAGCTCTGCGTGTTCGTCGCGTCGGGCAGGACAGCTCGAGCAGCCTCGGCTTGTCCGAGCATGTCTACGGGCTCTGCGGCGTCCATCTGTCCCTCTCCCGACTCTTCTCCCTTCTTCTTTCTTCTTCTCCATGCCGCGGCGGTCGCCGCCGCAGTATTGTCCCGCCCGTGTCGCCGTTGTCTTCTTCTCTTTCGTTGGCCGTTTCCTCCCTGAGCTGTCCCCTTCCTCTGTTGGACGTCAGGTCGGCACCGCTCTTCGTGCGCCACCTCGCCGGAGCACTAGTATGTGGCTAAGGATGCCACGGCGGCCGTCCTGATCCGCTCAACGTTGGCCGGCTATATAAGCCGCAGCCTCGTGGCCTCCCCGAGCACTCCACCACCTCCCTCTCACTCCCAGACCCTCTCCACCCTCCCAGAGCCTCGCCCCTCCACTCCATCGAGCTCGGGGATCACTCCTTGCTCTGCACGGCCGCCATGGCCGCCGCACTCCTCTGCTCGAATTCGAGCGAACCGCGCCCCCTCCCTCCCTCTTAACCACTCCACGGTGCTCCTCTGGCCACCCAAGCCTTCCCGTATCCTCAACATTTCCCCGATGTGGCCGAGCCGTGTGCTCTCACCTCGCCGTCACTGACGTCCGCCACGACCAATGCCCTGCCTGCACCAGTGCTCCCCGGCGGCCGTGCCGCCCAGGGATGGATGCGGCGCTCCATTCTGAGCACGCCGGTGATCGGAGCTCCTCGGGGGATGGCCTATAGCGCCGGGAATCACCAATCAACGCCGCCCCTGTTCCTCTGGTCAGCGCGCGCGAGGAAGGAGGCGACCCTGCCAGCGGGCCCGGCCTGTTAGCGGCTCTGCCCCTCCGTCCGTTTTTTTTAAACGCGCAGCGGCGTGGATGGGCCGGCCCAGCGACAGCAACAGCGGCGACTGCCTCGTAGTGGCCCAGGCGGCGACCAAATCCAGCCCGAGCCAGCCCAAGAGCACAGTGCTCTTTTTCTTTTTCGCAGAAAAAACTGTCCAGGGACCCAGATGTGAATAAAAGCTTTACAGAAAGGTCCCTGAACAGTCAATCCGCAATATCTTTTCCTCCGTGACTCCGATTCAGGTGAATCCAACGCCCACGTCTTCAGCTCGTCGAGCCCGTTCCGATGACATCACTCCCATCATGTTTACACTTTCTGAAAATACCCATTTTGCCCCTGCCCTTATTCAGCCCCTCCGAGAGGGAATCTTTTCCGACGAATTCTTCCGTGAGGTGATCGCACTTCTCTCCGGCGAATCCATCGACCCCCAGGCAAGCCGACCATCTGATATATGCCCTAAAGCATTGCTCTGTGTTATTCTTGCGTAATATGCTTATGCTTGTGTGCGTAGTGGTGAGCTGTATGTGACGCCAGTGAACCCTTGTTTGCCTTTGTTTGGTGACGGCACCACGCCTGTGTTCTGAGCTGTTTCCGGCCGTCCGGGGTGGATGCCAACTTTTTGTTCTCTTTTCAACAACTGGCCCGTGTTCTGAGCTGCTTTTCGGCCGTCTCGGACAGCTGTTGAATTTCTTTCTGTAGCGGTGACCCTATGCTCTGAGCTGCTTTTCGGCCGTCTTAGGGAACCGCTACATTCTTTTTATCAACACCGTCTCATGCTTTGAGCTGCTTTTCAGCCGTCTTGAGCCGGGGTTGAGTTATTCCGGTAACGTCCCAGATCTGAGTTGTAAAGACCGTTCTGGTGGCTACTGGTTTATTTGCCGGTTTCATGCAAGGGTTCAGATGGTTGTCACCTACAGCCAAGACTTGTAAAATTATTAAACTCCTGCTAGATTGAATTTGTTATTTACATTAGTTGTTAATGCTCATCATATTATCGCCCTAGTGACTCGTAGATGACAGTATGGAGATAGGTTGTTATATTTTCATCATGCATTACTGTTGTTATTACAGTAATTAAGAATGTGACTTAATAACAACAACCTCCTCCGTCGACTGGATCGAGTCATAGTGTCACCTACCGAGCTTACCCGTGCAACCACATTTGCCTGGATGGGGAGGCCCTAGCTTGGTCTATTGTCCTGCCTCTTGTCGGTACCTCCAACTAGGGAAGGTTATGCGTGCGTGCTACCCTGGCCCGGTAGGCGGCGATAACCTTGTGAGCCCAGTTGTTTGTTTGCACGCGGTCCCCGTTTGGGATAGTTTTGTTTGTCCACGACGGTGGCAGGTGTCACGGGGTGACACAGGGGCCACCCAGGACATGACCCTGGGAGGGTATGATTGTCGGAGGGACCGTAAGAGTGTCAGGCAATAGACAAGGTTTTGTTGGAGCAGCACTGGTCCACCCGAATGGGAACATGTACTAAAGTACGAGGCCAGGCGCTCCATGGTGTGGGTAAAGTGTGCAACCTCTGCAGAGTGTAAATCTATTCGAATAGACGCGTCCTCGGTCATGGACAGTTCGTGTAGGCCCCTATTTGGTCTGTGTCGAGTCTGGAGGAACAAACTATATAATGATATTGCTAAGACTGAACCAGAGTAAGGTATGAGTTGTCAGACTTGCAGTACAGATGCATGGACATCAAATGATGTCAGAGGTATGATTGCTAGCCATGTGATGGCTATGAGATGAGCGGTTGAATGACCGCAAAGTTTGGATCGGACTTGAATCATGAGAATACTCGGAGTATGAATTATTTACTTGATATGCTTTACCTTACTGCATTTACACCAATAGTGATTATGATAGATAATCCTGCCATAACATGATATTTAATACTGTTAAGATAACAATTGCATGCTTGAATGCCATGGATTGCTTTGCTTGGTGTATATGTTGGTATGGTTTGCTTGCGAGTACATTCAAAAGTACTCAGCGGCCTTCAATGTGGCCAGGTTCACCTAAGGATTCGACGACCTCTCGCGAGGAGCCGAAGTGTTCGCGGGCTAGAAGAGTAACCCAGTCAGATCCCTGTGGATTGGAGCCGCACCAGGACCATGCTGCCTTAGATAGAGCTTTTCCGCTGCCATCACCCTTGTAATATATCATGTAAGACTGATATATTCATTAATAGAAATGCCTGTGTTCATGATACTTGTTGTAAAAGCACATGCCAGAGTGATCTCCTGGGCTGGTATGTGCGGTGACCGTCTGACTACAGTGGTATTCAGGCGGGGCGACACAACGAAGTGCTTGTTTCCTTTCCTTCTTAGGAATATGCGTGACATAGATCATGTTCACATTTTTTATGTCGGAAGGAAATTGTTTTTTACCGCTGCTATTTGGCCTGCGAGGTTCATCCTCGTCGTCGCTGCGAGACTAGCTCCTGCTCGGTTCCTCGGCAACTGCATTGCCAGCCTGCTTGAACAACCAACAGTTTCGATTGGTGTGGTTGGCGGGTTTGTCCGAGGTGCCATGAATTTGGCAAGACCTGTCAAGTATTTTATCTAGGGCGCTTGGGCCGTCATTGTTCCCTTTGAAGGACCTCTTCTTGGGTCCTGCCCATGAGCCGCTGAACCCTGCATTGACTACTGGGTCCTCGGCATCGCTGCCGCTGTTCTTGTTCTGACACTTGTTTCTGTTGCTCCTAGATTTGCGGTTCCCGTCGCGTGCCTCAGAGGTGCCGGAGTTGCTCCTATGAGAACTACGGGCAAGCCAGCTATCCTTGCCCGTGCAAAAGCGGGTCATTAGGGAGGTAAGGGCCGCCATGGTTCTCGACTTATCCTGCCTGAGCTGTCGGGCGAGCCATTCATCTCGGATGTTGTGATTGAATGCGGCAATAGCCTCGGCGTCGGGACAATCGACAATCTGGTTCTTTTTAGTTAAGAACCGGTTCCAGATTTTCCGGGCTGACTCGCCCTCCTGTTGGACGATGTGGCTGAGGTCATCGGCATCCGGGGGCCGAATATAGGTGCCCTGGAAGTTTGCCCTGAAGGCCACCTCAAGCTCCTCCCAGCTTCCGATAGAGTTTCTAGGGAGGCTGTGGAGCCAGTGCCTTGCGGGTCCCTTAAGCTTGCGCGACAGGTATTTTATGGCATGGAGGTCATCACCTCGGGCCATGTGAATATGGAGAAGAAAATCCTCAATCCAGAAAGTCGGGTTGGTCGTTCCATCGTATTGATCGATATTGATGGGTTTAAACCCTTCTAGGAACTTGTGCTCCATCACCTCGTCTGTGAAACATACTGGATGTGCGGGCCCTCGGAATCGAGTCACATCTGGTCGGGTGTTGGCCGTTGTCCTAGCCCGCGTCTGCTCCCGAGCTTTGTCGCACCTGTCGAACCAGGCATCGTAGCCCTCTAAACCGGCGGGCGCGCGATCCCTTGATCCATAGATGGATCGAAGAGGGGCTTTATTGGCCTGTATCTTGTCGCGCAAATCGAAAGGCTCGTGGTATTCAACCGCACTCTTGCCATGAGGGCAGGTTTTTGCAGGGGGTTCTTTGTTTGCCCCTGCTAGCCGGTCTCGCCCTCTAGGGGGCGGTCAGCCTGTCCTGCGTGGCCGTGCATGAACAGCTCATCATTTGCTGCCTCATCGTCGAAGTCGGGCAGCAGCCGCCTTTTAGGGTATGATTTGGCGGTCGTACGTCGGGCCTCGAGGTCCGCTTCGGCCGTAAGGACTTTTACCCACTTTTCATTAAGCGCGTTTTCGTGAGTGTACAGTTCATGTTGCTTCTTTTTCATGCTCCGCGCGGTTGCGATTAACTGCCGTTGGAACCGTGCCTGCTCGGATGGGTTTGTGGGTACCACGAAATCTTTGAGTCCTAGGCTGACCTCGTCTTCAGGATTGGGGAGTGTCAGTTCTAAATCCGTCATATCTCGTAGTAGGGGTCCTAAGCGAGGCGTCTTGGAGCGATGGTAACATGGACACAGGATTTTACCCAGGTTCGGGCTCTCTCGAAGAGATAATACCCTACGTCCTGCTTTTGATTGTATTCATATGGGGTGTAGTACAGAGTACATGTATCTACCACGAGATTGGTCTAATGAATATGATATGATCTATCGACTAGCCTGGCCTCGGCTTATATAATGCACCGGAGGCCTAGGGTTTTAGAAGAGTCCTCGTCTTGTGCGCCAAGTCATGTGGAGTCTTCCTTGTATACGCCATGGGCTGCCCGAAGTGGCCCATGAGTGAACCGCCATGGGGGTCCTCCGCCCGATCCACCTGGTCGAGATATGACATGATGAGTACTCCCTAGTCCAGGACACCATCAGTAGCCCCCTGAACCGGACATCAAGTTGGGGACGCTTCTCGGTTCTTCCGAACTGTTCTTCATCTTCGGCCGTCGGTCTTGAAAGCTGGTTCAACAAATCTTCCCATCTTCGATCTTCAGGATCGCCGAGGTGTATCCGAAGAGTTCACACGTTGGGTATCCGAGGAGCCTCTTTAAATTTACGGCCTTTATCAATGCCTTGTTATTTTTACGCCGCACCTCGGGTTCAAAGTTTTTCCCGTGCGGCGGTGTCCTCTTGCATCCGAGCTCCAATGCCGAACTACTTCTGAGGTGTCTTTTTGTAGCCGAGCTCCAACGTGAGTCAGCATCCGAGGTGTTACCTTGGTCTTGAAAAAGTTTGAAGGATTTCAACCGAGCTTAATGCCGAAAAGTCCTCTATGGAGCCAGCCACTTGCAGCCGAGCTTAACGTCGGACTGCTTCCAAGGTGGTGCACCACCTCGGCCGTGGGCTGATTTTTTGGGAATTTTTTTGGTTAGTGCAATTTATTCACTACCGAGATGTATAGCCAGTAGCCCTCAAGGTGTGTGTCGGCCTAAAATCTGAGATGCACCTGAAGGAAAACATAAAACTGTTGATCCCAGTAGCCCCTGAGACTCAGGTTGATTCTTGAAATAGGCCTGAGGATCAACTCCTAGCTCGGCAGCACACTTAGGAATGGAAACACGGTGTGCATAGTCCTCGAGACTCAGGTTGGGTGCGGTCGACCAACCTGAGGATCGTAATCTCCTCGGAAACTGTTTTGCACTTTGTAAATTGTCTGCACTGAATTGTCAATGCAGTAGCCCCCGAGCCACTGGTCGGGTGGCAACACCAGATCAGGGGATCGATGTAACCCGCTAATAGCTTTTAAGTGAGAAGCGTGAACCCAGTAGCCCCCGAGCTTGAATTTGGGCAAGGGTGGCTGGATTAAGGATCGATATCCGGAGTAAATTGACTGTAATCACAATTTATGTGTAATGATTCTATGTATCCAAGTACTTTACATCATTAACACTCGGATCCGCATTGTACAAAACTTTGTTGACCGACCATCGGCTTCAACCTCCTCGGCCAGTAGCCAAGTGATACGTCTCCAACGTATCTATAATTTTTTATTGTTCCATGCTATTATATTATCAATCTTGGATATTTTTATATACATTTACAGCAATTATATATCATTTTTTGGGACTAACCTATTAACTTAGTGCCCAGTGACAGTTGCTATTTTCTGCCTGTTTTTTGTTTAACAGAAAATCAATACCAAACGAAGTCCAAATGCCACGAAACTTTTTGGAGATTTTTTTCTAGACATATACAACACTATAAGCTTCGGGAGAAGACCAGACGCCAGAGGAGGTGGCCACGAGCCACCAGGGCGCGCCTGGGGGGGCAGGCGCGCCCTGGTGCCTCGTGGGCTCACCCCAGCTCCGTTTGACCTAATTCCACCACTATAAATTCCCAAAAAATCAGAAACCCTCAGGGGAGTCCACGAAATACTTTTTCCGCCGCCGTGAGTTTCTATTCTCGAGAGATCCCATCTGGAGGCCTTTTCCGGCACTCCGCCGGAGGGGGAATCGATCACGGAGGGGCTCTACATCAACCTTGCTGCCCTTCCGGTGATGCGTGAGTAGTTTACCACAGACCTTCGGGTCCATAGTTAGTAGCTAGATGGCTTCTTCTCTCTTTTTGATCTTCAATACAATGTTCTCCTCGATGTTCTTGGAGTTCTATCCGATGTAATCACTTTTTGCGGTGTGTTCGTTGGGATCCGATGAATTTTGAGTTTATGATCAGATTATCCATGAATATTATTTGAGTCTTCTCTAATCTCTTTTATGCATGATTATTATAGCTTCGTATTTCTTCTCCGATCTATTGATTTGGTTTGGCCAACTAGATTGATTTATCTTGCCATGAAAAGAGGTGCTTTGTAATGGGTTCGATCTTGCGGTGCTCAATCCCAGTGACAGAAAGGGACATGACATGTATGTATCGTTGCTATTAAGGGTAAAAAGATGGGGTTTATTCATACGTGATTTTATCTTGTCAATATCATGTCATCGTTCTTAAGGCGTTACTCCGTTCTTTATGGACTTAATACACTAGATGTATGCTGGATAGCGGTCGATGTGTGGAGTAATAGTAGTAGATGCAGGCAGGAGTCGGTCTACTTGTCTCGGACATGATGCCTATATACATGATCATTGCCTTGGATATCGTCATGATTATTTGCTTTTCTATCAATTGCCCAACAGTAATTTGTCTACCCACCGTATGCTAATTTCTTGAGAGAAGCCTCTAGTGAAAACTATGGCCCCCGGGTCTATCTAAATCATATACTAAAACCCTAAAAATATTTTCTGCACTTTTCTTTTATTTATTTTATTTGTATTTTTTTTTCTATCTATCTATCTATCTATCACATACAATTTAATCTTGCAACTTACCGCCGAGGGATTGACAACCCCTTGTTTGCGTTGGGTGCAAGGATTTGTTGTTTTGTGTGCAGGTGCTGCTAACGAGGTATTGCGTGATTCTCCTACTGGATTGATAACCTTGGTTTCATAACTGAGGGAAATACTTATCTCTACTGTACTGCATCTCCCTTCCTCTTCAGGGAATTACCAACACAGCTCACAAGTAGCAGGAAGAATTTCTGGCGCCGTTGCCGGGGAGACATCATCAACATCTATCAAGTACCTACGCATGAAACTTTCATCTCCTTGCATTTACTTTATTTGCATTTTCCTCTCGTTTTGATCACCCCCACTTCTAAAAAGTTTTTACAAAAATACAAAAATATTTTCTGTTTGCCTTTTTCTTGTTTGCTTGTTTGCTTGCTTGTTATCTTGTTTGCGTAGTCACGATGTCTCAAGAAAATACAAAATTGTGTGATTTTTCCAATACTAATAATAATGATTTTATTAGTACCCCAATTGCTCCTCCCGCCACTAGTGTGGAGAGTTGTGATATTAATGCCGCTTTGCTTAATCTTGTGATGAAAGATCAATTTTCTGGTAGTCCTAATGAAGATGCTGCATCCCATCTTAACACTTTCGTAGAATTGTGTGATATGCAAAAGAAAAAAGATGTGGATAATGATATTGTGAAATTAAAATTATTCCCATTCTCATTACGGGATCGTGCAAAAATTTGGTTTTCATCTTTACCACAAAATAGTATCGATTCTTGGGATAGGTGTAAAGATGCTTTTATTACCAAGTATTTTCCTCCCGCGAAAATTATTTCTCTTAGAAATCAAATTATTAATTTTAAACAACTTGATCATGAACATGTTTCCCAATCTTGGGAGAGGATGAAATTAATGATAAGAAATTGCCCTACTCATGGTTTAAATTTATGGATGATCATACAAAAAAATTATGCGGGATTGAATTTTGTTTCTAGAAATCTTTTAGATTCCACCGCGGGTGGTACTTTTATGGAAATTACATTGGGAGAAGCTACTAAATTGCTTGATAATATTATGGCAAATTATTCACAATGGCATACTGAAAGAGTTCCTACTAGTAAAAAAGTGAATTCGGTTAAAGAAATTAATACTTTGAGTGATAAAGTTGATGTGCTTATGAAATTGGTTGCTAGTAAAAATGCTCATGTTGATCCTAATGATTTGCCATTGTCCACTTTGATTGAGCAAAATAATGATGCTATTGATGTGAATTTTGTCTCGCGAAACAATTTTAATAATAATGCTTATAGAGGTAATTTCAATGCTAGACCGTTTCCTGGAAATTCCTCTAATAATTATGGCAATCCCTATAGTAATTCTTATAATAATAATAATAATAGGATGCCCTCTGATCTTCAAAGTAATATTAAATAATTTATTAATACTCAAAAAGTTTTCAACACTACGATAGAAGAAAAATTGAGTAAACTTGATGATATGTCTAGGAGCATTGATAGAATTATTCATGATGTGCAAAATCTTAAGACTAAAATTTTGCCACCTAAAATTGATATTAATGAATCAATTAAGGCTTTATATGTCTCCATGGATGAGAGTAAGAAAAGAACCGCCATGCTAAGAGCTAAACGAGAATTTTTAGAAAAACTGATTCCTCCCGGTTTTTATCGTAGTAATGATGAGGATATTAAAATGATTGGTGTTTCATCTATTGATTCTTTGTTTAGCAAAATTAAACTTGATGAAAAGGAGACTGAAGAAGAGTCAACTTTAGCTAAAGAGCGTCCCCATAATTTGGAAGGTGAAAATCTTGATAAGAAAATTGCTAAAAGTGGGTTTGGAGAGGTAAAAACTTTAAATAGCGATGTGCCCACTCTCTTGGATTACAAAGATTTTAATTATGATAGTTGTTCTTTGATTGAGTGCATTTCTTTGTTACAATCCATGTTAAATTCACCCAACGCTTACGAGCAAAACAAGGCTTTTACTAAACACATCGTAGAAGCTATGATGACAGCGTTAGAAGAAAAGTTAGAACTAGAGATTTCAATTCCTAGAAAATTATATGATGAATGGGAACCGACCATTAAAGTTAAAATTAAAAATTATGAGTGCAATGCTTTATGTGATTTGGGTGCTAGCGTTTCCACAATTCCAAAATCTCTATGTGATGTGCTAGGTTTTACTAATATAGATGAATGTTCTCTTAATTTGCATCTTGCGGATTCTACTATTAAAAAGCCTTTGGGTAGAATTAATGATGTTATTGTTCTTGCAAATAGGAACTATGTGCCCGTTGATTTTATTGTACTTGACATTGAATGTAATCCTTCTTGCCCCATAATACTTGGTAGACCGTTCTTACGAACCATAGGTGTCGTCATTGATATGAAAGAAGGGAATATAAAATTTCAGTTTCCACTAAAAAAGGGTATGGAACATTTCTCTAGGAATAAAATTAAAGCACCATACGAATCCATTATGAGGGCCACTTATGGAATCAACTTGAAAGATGACAATACTTAAAACTATGCATTATGCCTAGCTAGGGGCATAAAACAATAGCGCTTGTTGGGAGGCAACCCAATGAATAAAATAAATTTTTATTATTTGTTTCTGTTATTGTGAGTTTTAACTTTCATGTTACTGTTATTATTGTGTTTTTATGTTTTTAATTAGTGTTTGTGCCAAGTAAAACCTTTAGGATGATTTGGAAGATAGTATAATTGATGCTGTTTGGAAAACAGAAAGTTTTGTGTCCAGTGCTGGAATTTTGGTTCTGTACTGGGGCGCAGAAAAATCTGAAATTTTTACACAGTATTGGTATATGAATTTACCACGCTGTCCTAATTTTTTAGAATTTTTTGAGTTACAGAAGTATGGGTTTTAAATAGATTTCTACAGACTGTTCTGTTTTTGACAGATTCTGATTTTGATGTGTTGCTTGTTTGTTTTTATGAAACTATGGATTGTATCGGGGGGTATAAGCCATGGAGAAGTTAGAATACAGTAGGTATAATGCAAAAATAAAATATGAATGGGTTTGCAATAGTACTTAAAGTAGTGATTTATTTTGTCATACTAACGGATCTCACGAAGGTTTTGTTAAGTTTTGTGTGATTAAAGTTTTCAAGTTTTGGGTGAGATCACGATGGATGAAGGAATAAGGAGTGGCAAGAGCCTAAGCTTGGGGATGCCCATGGCACCCCAAGGTAATATTCAAGGAAGACTCAAGCGTCTAAGCTTGGGGATGCCCCGGAAGGCATCCCCTCTTTCTTCTACCAACCATCGGTAATTTTACTTGGAGCCATATTTTTATTCGTCACATAATATGTGTTTTGCTTGGAGCATCATGTATTATATGAGTCTTTGCTTTGTTTTCTTTTTAGTTTGTCACAATCATCCTTGCTGAACACACCTATTTTGAGAGAGCCACACGATCATCATAATTTGTTAGAATACTCTATGTGCTTCACTTAAATTTTTTGAGCTAGGCAGTTGCTCTAGTGCTTCACTTAAATCTTTTTTAGCACGGCGGCGGCTATATTTTGAAGAAATAAACTCTCATGCTTCACTTATATTATTTTGAGAGTTGACAAGATTAAAATTTTGAAGAAATAAACTCTCATGCTTCACTTATATTATTTTGAGAGTTGATAAAATTAAAATTTTGAAGAAATATTTGCACTCTCATGCTTCACTTAAATCTTTTTGAGAGTTGATGAAAGTAACGGTAATTTGCACAAGATATGAATTTGGTCCCAAAGTGATGAATATTCAAGAGGGATACAATAAAAACTTTCATATAGATCATTGGATATGATAAGTGTGATTCCTTGCAATAGTTTTGCGATATGGAAATGATAATATGTGAGTCATGTTAGTGAGTAATTGTGATTTAGTAAGAATATTAGTGTTAAGGTTTGTGATTCCCTATGCATGCACGTTAAGTCAATAGTTATGCAATGAAATTATATCCTACTTATGGTGCATTATTCGGTGTTAGTTATGTTCAATGCATGTTTATGACCGTTTTCGTTTTTTGGTTGGTTGCTTCTCAATCTTTTGCTAGCCTTCATTTGTACTAAGCAGAAATACTGCTTGTGCATCCAAACTCCTTAAACCCAAGTTGTGCCAAATGAGTCCACTATATCTACCTATATGCGGTATTTCAATGCCGTTCCAAGTAAATTTGCGTGTGCCAACTCTAATTTTCAAAATAATTTTTTTGTTTTATGTGCCCGTACCGCTCATGAAGCGGCAGGGGGTGGCCAATATTTTCCATGCTAGGTGTGTTATTCTCATGGTGAGTGTTTATTCACTTGTCATTGCACGAGAGAGTGGCTGGTAATAGGGATGCCCAGTCCCACAATGAAATCAAAAATTAATAACAACAAAATTCCTTGGAAAGTGATGGTATGGAGGGCACCCGTGGATACGGCTAGCCATGGATTGTGAAAGAATGGTGAAAAGGAAATAAACTTTACTTTCTGTTTGGGAACCGCCTATGATGTGTCTAGCATGGAAGATATTGGGAATTCTCGGTCGTTTTCGTTGACAGGAAAAGCATGCCTCTCAAAATATTTTTATCTCTTTAATTTAAGCTTTGAGCTCTAGCACATTTGACAAATCTCTGCTTCCCTCTGCGAAGGGCCTATCTATTTACTTTTATGTAATTTTTATTTTCTTGAGTCTCCATCTTCTCTTATAAAGCACCAACTAGAGAGCACTATTATCATACTTGTGCATTGGATGTAGCTAATATTTGAGTGTGTTTCATGAATGGATCAATGATTGAGCATAATGGGCTAGGGATAACTTTCTTTAGCATTGATATTTTGAAGGACATGATTGCTTGTTAGCATGCTTGAGTATTTATATCTTCATATCAAATTATAGACTATTGCTTTGAATCATTCAAGTCCAATGTTCATGATACAAAAGAAAAGAATATATGATGAATATGATAGGCAGCATTCCACATCAAAAATTCTGTTTTTATCATTTACCTACTCGAGGACGAGCAGGAATTAAGCTTGGGGATGCTGATACGTCTCCAACGTATCTATAATTTTTGATTGTTCCATGCTGTTATATTATCAATCTTGGATGTTTTTATATACATTTACAGCAATTATATATCATTTTTTGGGACTAACCTATTAACTTAGTGCCCAGTGCCAGTTGCTATTTTCTGCCTATTTTTTGTTTTATAGAAAATCAATACCAAAGAAGTCCAAATGCCACGAAACTTTTTCGAGATTTTTTTCTGGACATATACAACACTAGAAGCTTCGGGAGAAGACCAGACGCCAGAGGAGGTGGCCACGAGCCACCAGGGCGCGCCTGGGGGGCAGGATAGCGATCGATGTGTGGAGTAATAGTAGTAGATGCAGGCAGGGATTGACTGTCGAGGGATTGACAACCCCTTGTTTGTGTTGGGTGCAAGGATTTGTTGTTTTGTGTGCAGCTGCTGCTAACGAGGTGTTGCGTGATTCTCCTACTGGATTGATAACCTTGGTTTCATAACTGAGGGAAATACTTATCTCTACTGTACTGCATCTCCCTTCCTCTTCAGGGAATTACCAACGCAGCTCACAAGTAGAAGTGTCTTCATCGGAGCCGTAGTCAAGCGCATCGGTCAAGTCCTCGACCGTGGCGACTAAGTTGGTGGTGGGTGGGATGAAAATTTCCCGATCGTCAGCTTTACATCCGATCTGATCGTAGACGGCTGATGAGATTGCCAGGTTTTGGATCCGGTCCAGCACATCGTATATTTGCGAGAGCTACTCGGTATCCAGGATCTAGTTGTAAGCCGGGCTGATCTGAAACGGTTTGTTCGGGCCGCTTGATGCAGGCCCGTCATCTCGGTTGCTTAGGTTTAACCCCTGGTCGACGGGAGGAGAAGTTGTATCAGAGGTCGCGGCCTGGTCCAAAGACGGGCTCGGCTCAAGGCCATCATCCGAGGAGGTAGGGCTTGGATCGGATGTGGCGACCACCGGCTCTATCTCCGGGGTCGGCTCCACCGGGAGGTCGGATCCGAGGATCGGGTTGGAAACCAGCTCCAGAGCTCCTGCGCCGAATGGATCTTAAAGTCAATCTGAGATCCGTCCTGAGAGGACGAGATCGCCTCGGGCGTCCGTGGTGTACTCTAGGCTTCCGAACATGACGACCTGGTTTGGGACAAAATTGTCAACACGGCCCAGGTGGTCGGTCGGATCAGCGTGTAGCACGATGCTGCCGAAGGCGAAAAGCTGGCCGGGGACGAAGATGTCGCCGCAACCAATGCTGCTATCAATCTTCAAGCGAGCCATCAATCCGAAGCGATCGCACAACAAGCTCTCAATGAAAGCACCAATGTCGGTGTCAAAACCGGCAGATCTCGGGTAGGGGGGCCCGAGCTGTGAGATCGGATCGATGGGTAACAGGAGACAAGGGACACGAGGTTTTTATCCAGGTTCAGGCCCTCTTTAAGGAGGTAAAACCCTACGTCCTGGTCTTGTTTATATTATGGGTGTATCAAAGTACAGAGTTGATCTACCTCGAGATCGTAAGTTGTGGACTAAACCCTAGGGGTGATGATGATGAATGATCGTGAATGTGTCTACGGACTAAACCCTCTGTCTTATATAGGCACCAGGGGCATCTAGGGTTACACATGGTCGGTTACCATCTAGGGGTTACATGCCGAATCTAATGAATATACTTGGAGTACATGCCAAGTCCTCGGTGCGGCCCGATGTGCTTGCTCCATAGGTCAAAGGCTTCCAGAGTCCTTACTCTTCAACGGGCCGTCAGTCCGGCCCATGGGCTAGACTGGCTAGGCCGGGACACCATCACCTGGCAAAGGTTTTTTTTCAAGAGTATGCCAAAGGCGTACCTTAGCTTTATAGAAGGCAGAATAAACTTACAAGAGTTTGAATATTGCAAGCCTCACAGCATGCGGGCTACAGAACACACGCCACTCCTGTTACAAAAGCTACTACTCACATAATGCAGCAACTCCATGAGCCCCAGCTAGCACCCAGGTTCTGGCCTCCTCGAAAATCATGAAGACCAGTCCCTCAGCAGTCGATACATTCTGTCTTCTTCCAAATACACTGGCATTTCTCTGCTTCCAAAGACTCCAGCACACCAAGATCACAAAGGAATCGAAAGCCCTCCTTTGTCCACTGTGAATTCTCATCCTTACCGAACACCACCATTGCTCAAGCCGATCGGTCGTGGTAGGTAGGAGGTCTAGCTGAATCCAAGCTCTGGTAAAGCACTCCGTCCAGACTTGGCGTGCGTACACACACCCGGGCAGGATGTGGTCCACCGTGTCCTCCTCTTGGTCACACAAAAAACATGGTAAAGCACTCCGTCCAGACTTGGCGTGCGTACACACACCCGGGCAGGATGTGGTCCACCGTGTCCTCCTCTTGGTCACACAAAAAACATGGTGATCTGCTATCTTGCAGTCTGTGTCTGAAATGACGATCGGACATCCACACTCTGTACTGAATAGCAAGCCACATGAAGATCTTGCATGACAAAGGGGCCCAACATCTCTAGATTGCCTTGTCGTAGGCCACTGTAATCCCACCTTGTATGACCCTGTTACCCTGTGTTGGATCCAAAACAACCACAATCATCTGCTCCCAAATTTTTATTAACTGAACCTGCCCCTCTGAAGATGGTTCGCCCACAATATTGGAGGCCCAGCGATGGTTCAGCAGCCCATCCCTCACTGTTCGCCTATTGATAACTTGGGAGCGCACTGTAGCCACAATAATCGGTGCAATCTCCTGCATATTAGACCCGTTGATCCATCTATCTTTCCAAAATAGAGCTTTATCTCCTGCACCCACATGCCAGTGTACCAGACTGTTGAATACTCCTTGCACCTGAGGGTCGAGCATAAGGGTAGTGTTGACACCAGATTATGGCATGGTCAAAAACATAATTAAGATGACCTCAAATGGAAAAGTTCTCAGCATGTGAAAGTTCCGTATCGTCAAAATGAGAAACTTTGATGTTTGGGTCATCACCTTCCGATCTCATCTAAAAGGCTGAAACTGTGCTCGAAGTATTAAAATTTTGGCACTCAGAGTACTGTTCGGCCAATTACACCTTGAAGACGGCTTCATATGAGAAAACTTTCTACATGAATTGTCTTCGTATCGTCGAAACGGTCGATTTTGATATAAAATATGTCCCAATCCAAGTTCATATGCAAAAGTTAGAGGCAACACTCTGTGGACCGGCCCTGAGAGAAAAAGTGACGCGAGGTACCAAACACCCACCTGGGTGATGTCTGATGGGTCGTGCGAAGCTTGCCGGCGAAAAGGCTTGCCGGCCAAATGAAAATCTTGCCGGCGAAAAGTTGCCGGCCGAGAAAAGCTTGCCGGCAAAAAGGCTTGCCAGCCAAGTGAAAAGCTTGCCGGCGAAAAGCTTGTCGGCCGAGTGAAAAGCTTGCCGGCGGAAAGGTTGCCGGCAAAGGTGAAGAGCTTGCTGGTGAAAAGGCTTGCCGGACTTGAAAAGCTTGCCGGACGAGTGAAAAGCTTGCTGGCGTGAAAAGCTTAACGGCGAAAAGCTTGCCGGACAAGTGGAAACTGTCAATTTTGGCCAATCTAACCAGGGGCTGAAGATGGGCTCAAAAGGTTATCTAGATGGGAATTGAAAAACGTTCAACATGAAAGTTGTTCGTCTCGTCGAAACGGTTAAATTTGCTTTTGGGCTCATCTTCATCCGAGGTCGTTTTTAGCCTGTGAGACCCAAAAACCGAACTAATGTCTCAAACTTACCTAAATCCGAGTTTGGTTAACTTTGGAAAGATTTGGACGGGATTTGGAGTCCTTTTCTTGTACGGGAAGTCCAGCCGCCTCATAAATAGATGAGAGATGACGGCCAATTGAACGACACACAATCGAATAAATCAATATACTACTTTTTCATCTACGTTTTTATCTCTCCACCGTTTTTCTCTCTCGTTCTTCGCTGTTCCTCGAGTTTGAGAGCTGCGAATCCCGAGGCTCTAGGGGCGAGCAGATCGACCTAGGGCAGCCCATAGCCGCCGCACTCCCTGACGGGGTCCCTCCCGGATGTGCGGGGTTTCGGGTCTGCAAAAGCGTCCACCGACTGTCCTGTGTATCGCGCTGCCGGTCGGACCTCCTTCGACTTGAGCTGCGGTGCATCACCCCCGGCGTCGAGGCTACACGTGATGTGTTCGTGTGTCAACACACTTTTTGGCGACTCCGCTGGGGAATGAAGGTCAATCATCATCATCATCCATCATGTTCGATCTTCCCAAGCCATCTGAGGTAGACGCCGGTAACATCATTAAGACCATCGCCAAATTTATGAGTACAAGAAGGCACGTGAAGAGAAGGAGTTGCAGGAGTTCCTTGGAAACTACAAGAAGGATCGCCAAGTAAATATCACTCCAATTGGAGAAATCAAGTTCCCTCCTCTTCACGACGAGCAGGTTAAACCCTCTGTAAGTACTACCTTTTCTCCTGAGTAGTGGGCTGAGATTGAGAGTCGTATTGCTGATGGTAATAATCTGGTTTATCAAACTTTCTTACAGAATACTAATGCTCAGAAAAATATGCCTCAATCATCTAGCGGTAATATTGGTGTGCTTCCTAGTGCAGAAAATCCTAGTCAAGCTTTACCTCTTTCATCGGCACCTCCCATGCCGATGAATTATTATCCTACCCATACAAATAAAATTGTGGCTGCACCTATTAGTCCTGTCATGAATGTGCCGAGTTCGGTGGCAACGCCGAACCAAACCCTACCTATTGGTGCAAACACTGCTAGACTATTGCCGAACTATGGTTCGGCATACATGCCACAGTTCCTACCTACAACTAGTAATCCTACTCCTCCTATGCCACTACAGCAAGCTTCATCGTCTACTATGGACGATGCTCTAGCTAATTTTAGAGAGGAGATGGCTAAGATGCTTTGAGAAAATTTTGGTGTTGAATTACCTAGGAATCGGATTTATCAAAAACCGCATCCTGAGTACTTTGATGCAATTCAGTGCCCTCCAGGATATAAAATTCCAGATTTTGTTAAATTCAATGGAGAGGGCTCGAGAACTACATGGGAGCATGTTAGTCAATACTTAGCACAATTAGGTGAAGCAAGCTCACTAAATGAATTGAAAGAGCGTTTATTTCCTTTATGACTTTATCATTAACTGGCACCGCATTTTCATGGTTTTCTTCTTTACCACATGGTTCTATTCGTGTATGGTCGCAGCTAGAACAGAAATTTCATGATCACTTTTATAGCGGCGACAATGAACTTAAGTTGTCACATCTTACATCAGTTAAGCAGAAGCATGATGAATCGGTTTCCGATTACGTCAAAAGATTTAGAGACACAAAAAATCGGTGTTACAGTTTGGTGATAACCGAAAGAGACTTGGCGGACCTTGTGCTTAATTGTTTAAAAACTCACATTAGAGAGAAGCTAGAAGGCTATGAGTTTTTAAATATCAACCAAGTCTTACAAAGGGCTTTGGCTCAGGAAAGCCGAAGCAAAGATCTCAAAGAAGTGCATAGATATAAACCTGATCGTCCTAAGATGAATATGGTTGAATATGATAGTGATCACTCGGACGATGAGGGTGATATTTATGCTACTGAATTTGTTTGGCCGTCAAAGGCCAAACCATTTGCTTGCAATGATCTGAAACCGATTCATAAGAATCGTGATGAAGAGATGAAGTTTACTTTTAACATTGCTAAGTGTGGTAAAATATTTGATGCTTTGTTGCAAGCTAAGATTATTAGGATATCTCATACTTTACCTCCGTTTGAAGAGCTGAAACGGCGTGCTTATAGCAAGTATCATAACTCTTTTTTCTCATGCTACTAACGATTGCAATGTTTTTCGACGACAGATACAATTGACCATTAATGACGGACGATTGAACTTTTCTGAGATGCAAGTTGGTAAGCAGCCCTTTCCAATGAATACCATGGATTTGGAGGGGGAAAAGTTGCTCATTCGGCCGGAGGCAGCCGAATCTGCTAACAAGTCCAATGTTGTCATAGGTGAGCCCGGGAAAAGCAAGGATGACATCAAGATCCTGGGGAGATAGGTTGTGCTTAACAAGCAACCCGATGGCAAGGAAGTAATCAAAATCACCATCAAGAATCCTACACTCGGGGGGCAACCACAAGTGCAAGAGAACACTCATGTCAAATTTGTTAAGCCCAAGAGTCCAGAGGTTGGCTAGTGGAAGACGAATGAAGTTAAAGTGCAGTGCAAGAAAATCAAGCCAACTTTTGATATGTTGCTGCCCAAATATGCCAATCAAGTGGCCGGTTCTAGCTCTAACCGGTCATCAAATTTGAAGCGCTCAAGATCACCTCCGAGGCAAGAATTTCAGCACCACGCAAGGCCATATGGGTCGTGGGCACCAGGACGATGGATGGCGCCACCCCCCTGTGCGCCATACTACATGGGAGACTTCAATGGAGGATGGGGGCAGCCCCCAATGGCCCCTTATGCATTTCATCCGGGGTGGGCAGAACCGAGGAGGCCCGTTCATGAGAGGCTTTCCTACCCCGCGCGAGGTCGTTTGAACAACGGTGTGAATCGGCTAATGAAAGATAATCAAGAAAGGGTCAGCAAGCAAGTGTGGCGTGCTAAATCACCAAGTGCTGCAGTAGTCGAGTCTGGAGAAGGCAAGGAGAAAATCGATGCCAACTCACTCATCTTGGGCACCGAAACATTCACCATACAGCAGCCGACTGTGCATAGCAACCCGACTAAGCCGATACTTGCTATCGCGCCAAAGCACTCGGCTAATGACCATGAAGCAAGCACCAGCCAAGCAAAGCCAAGAGACCCTAAATACACTCAGCCAAAGTGGTGTCCTCCAGGGCTAACAAAGACACAAAAGAGGAAACTACAGAGGTTAAGGAGTCAAGAGATGGCAGAACAAGAGGCCGAGAAACAAAGGGATAAATTGTTCAATGACACTCGGCCCATGGTACCTACAAAACAAGTGTGGAAGCCCAAACAAGTAAAAGATACAACAGTTTCTACATCTATCACAGCACCTACACCACCAAAAGAGGACGATGCAGCTATGACATCGTCTCCGTCACCTATTACTTCTTCTTCACCCGGACAGATTTCAGATTTGATGGATGCGCCCGAGGAGGAGAATGATATGTTGGACTATGAGTCTACACCGGTCCACGAAGGTATGGATATCAATATGGTGTACTACTTACCCGCTGAGTTTCGGGCTGTAGATGAAGAAGGGGAAGTGGCTCAGTTGGATTTTGGCCCTAAAAATGCAATATTCGAGAAGCCAAAAGAACCAGTAACACACTTGAAATCGTTGTACCTCATAGGTCATGTTAATGGATCGCCGCTTACTCAGATGCTTGTTGATGGTGGTGCTGTGGTGAATCTCATGCCATATTCGGTCTTCAAGAAATTGGGTTTGCCTAATGAAGAATTGATCAAGACCAATATGGTGCTTAATGGATTTGAAGGCAAAGAGAAAACAGAAGCCAAAGGTGTGATGTATGTGGAGCTTACAGTCAGGAGCAAAACTTTGGCTACTGCGTTCTTTGTCGCCGAGGTGCAAGGTAACTATAACGTTATATTAGGCTGTGATTGGGTTCATGCAAACCAATGTGTGCCATCTACTATGCACCAGTTTCTAATCCAGTGGGTTGATGATGAAGTGGAAGTCATTCATGCGGATAACTCGGCCTGCGTTGCTTTGGCCGATGCATCGGTGGATTGGCAACACCCCAATGCTACTTGCTTGATGGGGCGCGACCTATCAGAGTTTGATTTTCTTAGCGCTACAAAAAATGGTTTTGTGCCCGTTTCTTTAAAGCCGGTTGGTGGCAATCGGCTCCAAAGTATAATGCATTTAAATGGATCCTAACTCTGAGTGGTTACAAAAGCGACTTACAGAATATCGGTCCAATGAGAATGATATGTATGAGTCTATAGAAGAGTTAGATGATATGGATTAACTTGGACAAGGTTTTACATCAGCCGATCCATTAGAGGAGGTAGATATAGGATATGGTTCAATTCCAAGGCCGACATTTGTAAACACAAATTTGAAAGCCGATTGTAAAGCTAAGTTAATCGAGCTATTGAAAGAATATGTTTGTTGCTTTGCATGGGAATATCATGAAATGTCAGGTTTAAGCCGAGAGCTAGTGGAGCATCGGTTACCTATAAAGGCCGGTTTTAGAGCATACAAACAATCAGCCAGAAAGTTTAATCCGAAAACATATGACCGGATCAAGGAAGAGATCGATCATTTGCTTAAAGCTAATTTTATTAGACCTTGCAGGTATGCCGAGTGGATTTCTAATATTGTACCGGTGGAGAAGAAAGGCTCCGGCAAGTTGAGGGTGTGCATTGATTTCAGAGATTTGAATAGAGCTACACCCAAAGATGAGTATCCCATGCCCATAGCTGATATGCTTATTAATGATGCTTCTGGACATAAGGTCATTAGTTTTCTTGATGGTAATGCGGGGTATAACCAGATTTTTATGGCCGAAGAGGACATGTCCAAAACGGCTTTTCGGTGCCCCGGTTTCCTTGGTTTATTTGAGTCGACGGTGATGACCTTTGGATTAAAGAATGCCGGCGCCACGTATCAAAGGGCTATGAATTTAATTTTTCATGATTTACTCGGTGTTATACTTGAGGTCTATATTGATGATATTGTTGTCAAGTCGGATGCTTTCGAGTCTCACTTACCCAATTTGCATTTAGCTTTTAAAAGAATGAAGAAATATGGACTGAAAATGAATCCTTTAAAGTGTGCATTTGGCGTGTCGGCTGCAAGTTTTTGGGTTTCATTATTCATGAAGATGGCATAGAAATTGATCCCAAATAGATAGAAACTATACAAAAAGTGGAGGCTCCAACATGCAAGAGAGATGTGCAAAAATTCCTCGACAAGGTCAATTATTTGAGGAGGTTCATAGCTAATTTGTCAGGGAAAGTTGATGCATTTACTCCTATCCTTCGGTTAAAGAACGATGTTGATTTTACTTGGGGGCAAAACAGCAAGACGCGTTTGATATGATCAAAAGATATTTGTGCACTCCTCCGGTGATGAAAGCACCTAAGCACAAGGAGCCCTTCAGGCTTTACATTGCAATAGAGGAAGGTGTTATTGGTGCTATTTTGACTCAAGAGACTGAAAGAAAGGAGCATGCTATCACTTATTTGAGACGACACTTATTGGACGCTGAGACGAGGTATACATTTATTGAAAAATTATGCCTATGCTTATATTATGCTTGCACAAAGTTAAGATATTATCTAGTGCCTAATACTTGCATAATAGCTTGTCAAACCGATGTCATCAAATACATGTTGCATAGGCCAATTCTTAGTGGTAGAATTGGCAAGTGGGCTTATGCTTTAATTGAATATGATTTGTCTTATGAATCTCTGAAATCCATGAAAGGCCAAATTGTTGCTAATTTTATTGTTGAGCATCGGATTAATGACAAGCATGATGTTGATATAAACCTTGTCTCATTAGTACCATGGAGATTATATTTTGATGGTTCAGTTTGTAGCAATGGCCAAGGTGTTGGTATTGTTTATATATCTCCTCATGGTGCTGTTTTTGAAGCCTCGTGCCGCTTAGAATATTTTTGCACAAATAATCAGGCCGAATATGAAGCATTGTTATTCGGCCTAGAGATGTTGTTGGCTATAGGTGCTACACATATTGAGGATTTTGGTGATTCATTATTAGTAGTGCAACAAATATCTCGAGTTTTTCAATGTTTTGACGAATCACTTAATGTTTATCTTGATAAATGTCTAGATATAATTTCTACTTTGGATTATTTTGGCATTGCTCATATATCTAGGCATGATAATTGGAGAGCAAATGAATTGGCACAGCAGGCATCCGGCTATCATGTTGATCATGGCATTTTTCATATTTCTCAAAAGCCGATGTCTAGCCTTGTAAGTGTAGAGGCCGAACCAGAGCCCACTACTTCGGCCACTAACGAGCAATCTAGTGCAGGTGAAAATCAAGACTGGAGGAAGCCCATCATTGATTATCTGCGTGATCCGAGTGAAAGGGTGGACAGGGCTGTTTGTCGTACGGCTTTCAAATATATGATGAGAGATAATAATCTTTATCGTCGAACAGTTGATGATGTTCTTTTGAAGTGCTTGGATGAGGACCAAGCAAGAGTTGCTATGGGAGAGGTACATGAAGGCATTTGTGGTACTCATCAGTCGGCTCCCAAGATGAATATTGTGACGTGCTGGGTTTTATTGGCCGACTATGATCAATGATTGCTTCAGGTATTATAAAGGGTGTGAAGCTTGTCAAAAGTTTAGTGATATTCAATTGGCTCCTATTGCTATGTTACATCCTATTATCAAGCTGTGGCCTTTTAGAGGTTGGGGTTTAGACTTCATTGGAGAAATTCATCCATCTTCCTCAAAGGGGCATCGGTTCGTGTTGGTGGCAACCGATTATTTCACTAAATGGTCTGAGGCAATACCTCTCAAGAATATGACACATACGGAGGTAATTCAATTCATAACCGAGCACATTATTCATAGATTCGGCATTCCTCAAACATTAACTACAGATCAAGGTTCATCTTTCATGTCACATCAAGTTAGAGAATTTGCCGAATCTTATAACATAAAGTTGCACAATTCCTCTCTGTATTATGCCCAAGCTAATGGACAAGCTGAGTCTAGCAATAAAATATTAATCAAGATCATCAAGAAGAAGATTAAGGATAATCCAAGGAGATGGCATGAGTTGTTGTCTAAAGCTTTGTGGGCGCATAGAATCTCAAGGCATGGTGCTACAAAAGTAACTCCATATGAGCTAGTATATGGTCAAGAGGTTGTTTTACCAGTGGAAGTGAATTTGAGTGCTTTGAGAATAGCCAAACAAAATGATTTATCGGCAGTGGACTTTTATAACTTGATGATGGACAATATTGATGAAGTTACCGATAAACGTTTGGCTGCTTTGAAGGCCATAGAGAGAGACAAGTTGAGGGTGGTAAGAGCTTACAATAAGAAGGTCAAGTTGAATAATTTTCAAGTTGGTGATCTCGAGTGGAAGGTGATCCTACCAATTGGTTCAAAAGACAGAAAATTTGGGAAGTGGTCTCCAAGTTGGGAAGGTCCTTTTAAGATTACAAGAGGGGTTCCCGGAAACTCATATTTTGTAGAATCCATACAAGCGACATTATTACCTCGAGCTCTCAACGGCAATTATTTAAAGAAGTACCACCCCCAGTGTGTGGCAAGAAGCCTAGATAGGCAACGGCGGATATATGATTATCGCCCTAAGCAAAGACATGGCTGATATATAACTATCGCCCTAAGCAAAGACATGGCCGATATATAAATATCGCCCTAAGCACATATAAATGGCCGATGGAGTGTTGACATCGTCCTTAGATCAAGCTTTGTGTAAGTTATTTTTCGGCACGCAAGCTTTGCCAAAAAACAGGGGGGCATGTGTTGACACCAAATTATGGCATGGTCAAAAACGTAATTAAGATGACCTCAAATGGAAAAGTTCTCAGCATGTGAAAGTTCTGTATCGTCAAAATGAGAAACTTTGATGTTTGGGTCATCACCATCCGATCTCATCTAAAAGGCCGAAACTGTGCTCGAAGTATTAAAATTTTGGCACTCAGAGTACTATTCGGCCAATTACACCTTCAAGACGGCTTCATATGAGAAAACTTTCTACATGAATTGTCTTCATCTCGCCGAAAAGGTTGATTTTGATATAAAAATCGTCCCAATCCGAGTTCGTATGCAAAAGTTAGAGGCAACACTCTGCGGACCAGCCCTAAGAGAAAAGGTGACGCGAGGTACCAGACACCCACCTGGGTGATGTCTGATGGGTCGCGCGAAGCTTGCTGGCGAAAAGGCTTGCCGGCCAAATGAAAAGCTTGCCGGCGAAAAGTTGCCGGCCGAGAAAAGCTTGCCGGCGAAAAGGCTTGCCGGCCAAGTGAAAAGCTTGCCGGCGAAAAGCTTGCCGGCCGAGTGAAAAGCTTGCCGACTGAAAGGTTGCCGGCCAAGGTGAAGAACTTGCCGGTGAAAAGGCTTGCCGGACTTGAAAAGCTTGCCGGCCAAGTGAAAAGCTTGCCGGCGAAAAGCTTGCCGGTCAAGTGGAAACTGTCAATTTTGGCCAATCCAACAAGGGGCTGAAGATGGGCTAAAAAGGTTATCTAGATGGCCTTGAATCGAAAAACGTTCAACATGAAAGTTGTTCGTCTCGTCGAAACGGTTAAATTTGCTTTTGGGTTCATCTTCATCCGAGGTAGTTTTTAGCCTGTGAAACCCAAAAACCGAACTGATGTCTCAAACTTACCTAAATCCGAGTTCGGTTAACTTTGGAAAGATTTGGACGGGATTTGGAGTCCTTTTCTTGTACGGGAAGTCCAGCCGCCTCATAAATAGATGAGAGGTGACGGCCGATTGAACAACACACAATCGAACAAATCAATATACTAATTTTTCATCTACGTTTTTATCTCTCCACCGTTTTTCTCTCTCGTTCTTCGCTGTTCCTCGAGTTTGAGAGCTGTGAATCCCGAGGCTCTAGGGGCGCGCAGATCGACCTAGGGCAGCCCATAGCCGCCGCACTCCCTGGCGGGTCCCTCCCGGGCATGCGGCATTTCGGGTCTGTAAAAGCGTCCGCCAGCTGTCCTGCGTATCACGCTGCCGGTCGGACCTCCTTCGACGTGAGCTGCGGTGCATCACCCCCGGCGTCGAGGGTACACGTGACATGTTCGTGTGTCAACAGGTAGCCCTTGCTAGGGCCTAGTCTCGTCGATGCATCTCAACCACTCCCATCTAAGCCTGAGTGCAAGACCATGCATCTTAAGATCAATCACGCCCAGCCCACCCGTACACTACTGCAAGCGACCGCTAACGTGACACATGAATCAGAGACCCCGCGACCAAACTGTGTGCGATGCATGCATCGCAAACGGTGTCGTGATAAAACCGGCGCCAATAAGACGAACTGTTTGCGATGCCGGAGACATCAAGCACGATTCAGATTAGAGACGCGTGTGCGATACGTGGCATACAGTTGATCCATGCGAACTATTTGCGATAAGCCAGAACAACAGAAATGGGCAGCCAGTTCGAGGTGTGTGTGATACACGGCATATAGTTCACTCGGATTAACTGTTTGTGATTACCCAACACAACAGAAACGGGCAGCCAGTTCGAGGTGCGTGCGATACACGGCATATAGTTCACTAGGATGAACTGTTTGTGATTACCCAACACAACAGAAACGGTCAGGCAGATCAAGGTGTGTGCGATATACGGCATGCGGTTCACTCGGATGAACTGTTTGCGATTACCAACACAACAGAAACGATTGAACTTAACAAGATGTGTGTGATATACGGCATATAGTTCACTAGGATGAACTGTTTGTGATTACCCAACACAACAGAAACGGTCAGGCAGATCAAGGTGTGTGCGATATACGGCATGCGGTTCACTCGGATGAACTGTTTGCGATTACCAACACAACAGAAACGATTGAACTTAACAAGATGTGTGTGATACACGACAAACAGGTCAGTAATCCGAAATGTGTGGGAAGACGGATAACAACACGGACGATTCCTGCTAATAAGCCGTGAGTGTTGTGGGCAAGCGCTTGCTGGTATACAATTGTCAGCGATTGATGAAATCATCACCGACGGGTTCCCTAGTTTAGCCTGTGGCCGATGTGATTTGCTCTGTCCGCACAACATCTATGCTTTGTCTACACAACAACAACATATATACTTATAAGAACATTGTTGCATAACCAAATAAACCATCCAATTACATAAGTGACTACACACACCAAAGTAAACAATTACATGCACACTAAACTAGGAGAAACGATCATCTAATCATCTACTTTTTGTTGTGATGACGCTTGCCATTGCTCTGCTTCCGGCTGGATCCCTGGGCATTTTGGGGAAGAAGGAGGCAATTCCTCATGTCAACGATCCACATGTACATCTCGTAGCTCGTGTACGCCTCCTTGGCCGTGTACACGACGTGAGCTTCGTCGAGTTTCTCCATCCAGGCCGAGTGCCAAGCACGCTTGTCCTTGTTGTAGGACTCCTTCATGTCTCTGTAGTAGGGGTCGATGATGGCCTCGGCGAGGTGAACCAGTGAGTCCTTCTCATGCTTCTTGTTGCCCCAGATCCTGTATTGACACTGGATGTCGACAAGATTCTAGCAGGCGATGCCCGAATTCTTGAGCACCTTTACATCATTGGTGATGTCCACCGTAGCGAACATGTAGTGAGGGCTGTTGACAAACCTGGTGAAATGCTCGCAAGGCCTTGTGGCCAGGCAGTAGTGGTAGACGAGGACGTGATTGCACACGCACATCTGGGCGACGGCGACCTTGTGACGAGACCCGGCACGAGCGCGGGTGTACTCGAGGTCGAACCCGACCACCTTGTACTTCTCCGCAGCAAGCAACAACTCCATAGTGTGGATGGAGTTCTCCACCCAAATCAGGTTGTTGGTGTACACCACCGAGAGCTCCGTGAACCTTCTGTGGGTGTCCACTATGGCATGCATGGTGAACTGCCGCTCGTTGTCGGCAGCCGCTGGGACCGCCATTGGAGCCACGCAGGATACCCTCTCTGTATTTGTCGTTGTGGGTGTGCTTCTTGCAATACTGGGGCGCAATTGAAAGGTTGAAGACACACAAGGGTTAAATGGCCACTGTAATAAATGGGGGCCGGACGGCCTGTAATCGTCACGTCTTGTCACCGCATTCCTAGCAGAGGATTCCAGTGCACGCTTGAGCTGTTGAGCACCCCACACGCGTTTTGTTTGACCACGCGTGGGCTCGAAGAGGCGCCAAGTTTACCCGTGGGTGATGAGGTCAAAGTTACACAGACGGGTAATGATGGACACTCTCGTGTGATAATTCTAGGCACACAGTTGAGGAAACCAACTGTGTACAATAATGTCGAAGATCGCTGTCGTGTCCGCAATATAGATTGTTTGCGATTGAGATCGACAGGGGAAACACATTCGAGAATGGTAAATAAAATCAAGTCCATTGAGGTCCAGATATTAATCGTCCATTGCATATGAATGTCAGAATAGTACTACCAATATACGAGTCTCATACGATGCCATTTCAACGATTGTACCACAAAAGCCCGAAATATTACAAGGTTCAAATTCCAGAGTTAGAAGGCTCAAATTCGAAGATTAATTAGAAGGTTCAAACTGATATTAGAAATGAAATTCAGCTCATGCAGCTGCAGACGCCCGCGCTGATCAGCTGAACTTGGACATATGAGAGGTTCAAACTGATATTACAACTTGTAACACCCGTTTCAAAACCTCAACATTTCTGCAAAGGGATTAGCCACTGACAAGTCATGTATGGGCTTGACATAATGACTTCCAATTACTCTGTCAGCTGAACTTCCAAAATGAAATTCAGCTTCTGCAGAGCCTTTTCCATTCTGCCATAGCCGCCGGCGCTGATCAGCAAACCATTCAGTTTTGCGAAGCAAATGTAGGGCAAGCCTCATTACCTTTAGCACCCTTGCTCTCACAACAAAGAACCTGGCGAATATAATCTCCGGTAAGGTCCCTCGGTAGGAGTTCAAAGTAATTTCTGAGAGATGCAGATCAAGGCATTCGATGTGGTTGTTATATTGTATCACATTATCCACTACCGGGCCTAATCTTATCTGCAAAAGAAGAGAACATATTAGTGCCTACATGTAGTTTTGAACACTACTACAGGCCTCTTTGATTTGTGGGATTTCTAAAATACACGAATAGAGTGACATGCCATCTTCGATCCTACATGATTAACATGGGCATTTGATTACAATCTAGAAAAACGTAGGCTTCTTCCCAAGAGGTTGGAGTGGATGGAAATTTACCTACGAAAACTAGTACAGATGAATTGAAAGCAGAAATGCATATGGATTGTAACCTTATGAATCAAGCAACCACTGTAGGGAAAAAACATCAATGTACTGAAATCCTCCAAAATTCCTTCAGAAATCGTAGTACATTCGTCATTGTAAACTTGGGAAAAGGTACCAAAAAATTGAACTCCCTTATGGTTAACATTTAATAGGAAAGGAGCATCACCTCGATATATAGCTTCTCTAGGCACGGAAAGCATCTCAAGAAACTGACAACTTCGTCCAGGTTGGGGCCGATAGATTCTACTGCGAGGACCTTCACTGTGCGTAGATACGTTGTCAACCTTGTCGGGTTCATTTTCTGGATGACAGACGAACATACATCTTCAAAATTAGAAAAAATGTTAATTCAAGAAGGAGAAGAAGAAGGCAAATGTTGTACCTGAACGGGTGTGGATCCAATAACAAGTTCAGAGAATTTGACAGACGAGTAGCCCACCACTGTCAATTTCGGCGCAGAAATGACACTGATTCTTGTTGGACCTTGTTGATCAACTACAAGTAATCTCTCAAGTAAAGGTGTGTCCTCAATGACCATACTGTGATACACCTTCTGTAATCTCTTGTTGCAGCACCAGCAACACACATAAATTGTCCGGAGAGTCATGGAGGTGATGTGGAAGCTACTCAACCCATTGATCGCCTGAAGACGAAGGTACTCGAGTGTAGTACAGCCGTGGAGCAGGCGCTCCATGTCATCCTTGGGGATGCAGATGGCGATGAGCTCGAGGTGCTTCAGTCGAGGGAGAAAAAGAGCGGGCGTGTCATTAATCGGGGGCAAATGGCAGTTCATGAACCTGGCGACCTGCAGCGTGGGCGCGAGGCGGAGCGCGGACGGTGGCAGCAAGCGCATCTGTCCATCATTAAAACTGAGCTCCTCGAGGTGATCTAGGGCGGGGGATCAGAACCACTCATCAAGCTTGGCTTGGTCCTTGCCGTTGGAACGGAACTAGCCCGTGATAAGGCCTTTGATTGGGCCAAGGTGCCTGCCGAGGATCTGGGACAACGCGTCCAACCTTTTGCGATAGCCATGGCAGAGCTTGTGGATGTCGACGAGGTCGAGAGGGGTGGAATGCCATAGGGGGCGCCACCGCCGAGAAAGGACGGTTGTCTGCGCGCCATATTTGATTGGGAGGAGGGAGATGATGACGATCAACATATCATCGGGGAGGCTACTGATGAAGTCTAGGCCCGCCGGAGTCTCTTGTGGTTCTTGCTCGACCTGCCTCCGCTTGTTGGCAGCCTCGTCCTCCACCTCCGGAGTCTCCTCGGCGGTGACACTATCTGATAGGATTGGAGGAGTGGGAGGATAGGGAATATTAAGTTAGAACAGGGCAGAAGAAAAGTGTATTGGTAACTAGAAGTTACTAGGTAGGAATAGACTTAACAGAGTCGGAAAATGGAATCCCTATTGGTTGCTTAAATACTACACAATTACTTTGATATTGCTAGGTAAGTCAACATGCAGATACTTGAAAAGAACACTTACTTGGAACAAAGTCCGGACGGATGATATCGTCGGGGAAGTTAGCATATATCATATGACCAGGCTCTTTTAGGTGCAGTGCAATTTTAGTGCCAGCTTTCGCTACATAAAACTTAGAAATTTCTGTCCAAAGGCCCGCGCCAAAATAGGAGTGACCATGTTCATCAAATTTTACAGAAGCAACGATTGTAAATCCATGGTTTGTGTTCAATATGACATTCCTGGAGTCTTCAGTTATGTAAAGGCCAAGATTGTGTACTACAGTTGCTGTTGCAAAGCAAGGGATGTACTGCAGGAAATGATAAGATTGTTAAAGAATAGGGTAACATGCAAATATGGGAGTAATTGAAAGAACAGTACACAACTGTTGAAATCAAAGGACACAAATTTATAGTTAAATAGATAGTGTAACCATGATGTCATGCAAATATGAGAGTAATCGAAAGAACATTACAGCATTAATTTGCCTAATATAGGAAGAAGAAAAAAATCCCCTTTGACGTATATACTGCATGTGGCACCATTTATCCAAATGTAGCAATATATACTATATGTTCAGAAAAGTAGGCCATGCCAACCGAGGTAGGGTGAGATTGAACATACCGTGCGATTCCTGAAGCTAGCTGGTATGGTGAGATGGAACTTCTCGGCTGTCTAGCCGAGGCCGCATAGGCCTGATGTTTCCTGGCACTGTACACTCTATGAATGAAAGAAAACCCTCAAATCAGCTAGAAGAAAAATGAATCCACGGCGATTTTGGCCGGGTGATTAAAAGGGGCAGACAGACTGGGATAAGAGATGATCAAATATTTCAGTAAATTAGTTACCTAGTTCTCCATGAGAAAAAGCTCCAATGCCGCAGATTCCCCAATCGAGCGGAGCTGCGGCCAACGGCGAGCCGCGTCGAGAAAGTCGGTGCCGATAGGCGGCGGCAAGCGGCAGTGGCGAAATGCGGTGGGGTTTGCCGGCAGCCGGCGTCGGCAACATTCGTCGAGCTAAGTGGTTGTTGCGGCGATAGGCGGTAACATGCAGAGTCGCGGAGGAGTGCAGGTGTGACTGGGGACAGGGAGGGGGGGAGGTGGCGGGCGGGCTGAGGGTTTTGTGACGTGGGGGGTGGTGAGGGTTTTCTTTTTTCCATTTTGAATTGGGTGGTGAGGGTTTTCTGTCCCGGAGGCCAGAATGCGTTTCGGAGGCAACGTTTTGGTAGACTCAACCGTGTGCGATTAACATCACTCTGTGTGTGGTGTGGGCAGTGGCGTACCCAGGGGGTGTGCCATGGCACACCCAGATTTTTGGAAAACTTTTTTCACCATGTAAAAATTAGCTGGTTTTTAAGGCCCATGCAAGCTAATTGAAACAGTCTCAATTTTTTTAAAGTGTGCACACCTTCTATTTTATTTCTAGGTCTGCCACTAGGTGTGGGCAATCATATGTTGGTATAAAAGAAGCATATTATTCCATCAACCAGACTGATTGCATACTCATCCCACATCTAGACATAAGTAAACATATATATATATATATATATATATATATATATATATATATATAAGCATACACAGGCATAGATAATAAGCGTACTCAAGCATTGTTCAACCATAGTTCGACCGATATTAAGCATACTCAAGCATATAACTAAGACACTACATAGCCATAGTTCAATCCCACATCTCATCTGCCGGCAGGCCTACACGAAGGTGAAGCTTCTCCAGGTACTCAGCGTACGCGGCGTGCGCCACCCTGCGAGAATACTTCTGCTTGAAGGAGCCAACGGCTCATCCTCCTGCATGCGCCAGAACACTTTCATACTCGTGATGAAGCTTTTGGTTGCAAAACGGGCATCCAAAGCCCATATTCCAGGTCCTCACACGCCTGTTGTGCACTCCTGCATAAAGCTCCCTGAGCTTTTGCCTCTTGTACCTCCTCTGGGCATCTTCGTCCTCGCTGTCGACATAGTCAGATAGCACCTATACATATAGTAAAAAAATCTAGCGTCAGTATATTTTTTAATAATGCGAATTCAGCAGGCAGAGTTTATGAAACATGATATATCATGTGACAGCGTGAACCCTAAATCATCAAGTGATCTTGATGAAAGAAATGCATAAATAGAGAGCACACAACTTAGTGCAACAAAATTAAGAGTCCGATTGGTTTGCTACCAACATTTGGCAGAATCAAAAGTTTGGTTTGCTACCGACATTTGGCAAAATCAAAAGTTGCCAACACTTGCCAACCTTTTGTGAGATTGGCAATTAACAATGGAATGCAAACTAATCTCTAGCGAACATTTGGGAGTTGCCAAAATTTGGCATGCTGACGACTTTTGGCATCAAACCAATTTACATGCCGTAAAGTAGGATCAAAATTTGGCATGCCAACGACTTTTGGCATCAAAATCAATTGTAAAGATCTGGCTAGGAATTATTAGCAACACTAACCCTAGTCGGATTTTTTTTAGAAGAACAGGGAGCCTCCTCCCTGGTTCCATTACTCGAATGAAACCCTCATAGTGTCATACATCAGCTCACTAAGAGGAGATGTTCGAAAGCAACAACTAAGGGGAAATACACAACGATAGAAGTACGAGGATTACAAGTTATCTTGCGCCCCAAAGGGGTCCCTAGTCGGATTTTTTGCAGAAATCATTTGTACAGAAGAAACAATTAATCACTTATCATTCGTACCATTCAAACAATCAATATACTACATGGATCTATCGAATCTAACTCAGATTTCATGGATTGAGAGAACATAACCATAGGATTTCTATTCCAAAAAGGGGAGGCAGGACTAACCAGAGAAATCCTAGGATATATTTGCCACATAAATGGGTATAGATGACTAACCGGTTCTCCGTCGTCATCGGAGTCATCGCCGGAGTGGTCGTCGGAGTCATCGCCGGAATCGTTGTGGACCTCCGGCTTCGGCAGTGGAAGCACGACGCCGTCGCCGTCGTGCTTCTGCCCGTGCGAGACCTCGTCGGCGGCGACGGCAACCTTTGTCTCCAGCTTCACGCCGTACTCAGGTGCTTCAGCAGCCCCGGCGTCGCCGCTCCCTCCGATGGTGCGCTTCGGCGGCATCCTCATACACTGACGGCGGTGACGACTGAGAGCGGCGTCGAGGATGCAGGCGGAGAGAGAGGATTGTGTGTGTATAGAGAATGGGGAGTGCGACCGCCTATTATAATGAGCGGCTCGGGCGCGCCATTAATATGGAGCAGTGGGGAGCGAGGCGGGCGGCGGTCAAAGGGCTGGCTCTCTTCCCGGTGAGCCTGCGCAGCGGACTGCTCGCATGCCTACCTTCATTTCACACAGCTACTCGCATGCCTCCCGGTGACACTACGCAGCAAACACGCCTCCCGTCAATTCACACACCTGCCCGCACGCCTCCCGGTCTGCCTGCACGGCGGACTGCTCGCATACGTCCCATCAACTCACGCTTGCTCGCACGGCACACGGGACGCGTGGCGGCACGTATATTGTTTTTCTTTTTTGATGATTAATTCTGCCGCTTTATTACTTAACCGAAGCATGGCACGTACATTGTTGGTCTAACGCCCATGGTACGAATAAATAATCCGTTTGCGATATTGGTTGCCAATTATTAATAATCTCCCGTTTGTAAGAATAATATATCAAAACTTGTCTCAAATTTGAAAAAACAATACAATATCACAGTCTATTGGTGTCCATATGACACCACAATAAGTTTCATGAATTTCAACTAAGTTTTGGATTTACTGGATTTTAAAAATCAAGATTCTCAATGTTTGAAATTTCTTGCATGGGGACTAAACATGCACCCAGAGACACACATATGATTTTCCAATCCATTTTGGTGCACTATCACGTGTGCATGTAGCTCAAATTTGATTTTTGCACATTATCCCTAGGAAATCAATCTATGTATAAAAACGTCCGAATGATGATCTCTGATTTTTTTCTTCCAAATTTTAACACGACACTCCTTTGGTCACATATGTTCACCGCAGAAAAAGTTTAACATGCCTCGTAGTGGCAGTGGTGGTGCGGTGTGTGTGTGTATCGGGGGGGGGGGGGGGTCTGGCAGTACACTGCGAGTCGTGAGCCACCGTGTGGGGTTGACCGTTTTGTGAGGCAGGTGCCACATCAAAGTCATGAGCTGGTTATTTAAAACATTACGCGGCCCTTTCATACATACATGTTTGGGCCACATGCATGCATAGTGGTCCTCGTACACTCCCTCGTGCGGTTATCAGCGATGCGCCCATTCGTTAGCCCGCGAAGGTTATCACTTTTCACCGACATCGAGAGGCATTTGACCAAAGGTGGATTCATCTTGGGATGAGTTACGGTGTGGATCATGGTGAGATTCCAGATCAAAGTTCGAGCGCGTGTGCGTACACATGAATCCCTCCCACCGGCTCGAAGTGAGGGGGACTACGACACGTCGTGAACCTCTGTGTAGGGCATTTCCGGTTTGCGAAGCATGTGCCACATCAAAGTTGTGCAGTGGGTATTCAAACATCACACAACACCTCTTTGGGCATCCAGGCGGTGGTTGTCCTAGGACACTCACTCGCGTGTGACGGTTTCTGTGGGCCCGCGAGGTCGTCATCCATCACTTTGACCTACAACGAGAGAGGTTAATTTGACCAACAAGGATGATTCTTTTTGGTTTGTGTTACGGTAGGAGTATATAGTACACGTCGAAGAGGGGGGAGGGGACCAGCATATACTACGCGTCATGAACCTCGCTCCGTGTGGGGACTTTTCGGTTTCCGAGGCAGGTGCCACATGAAAGTTGTGCATTGGGTATTCAAACATCACACAACACCTCTTTGGGCCACATGCAGGCGGTGGTTGTCCTACAGGACACTCACTCGCGTGCGACGCTTCCATCTGTGGGCCCGCGAGGTCGTCGTCCATCACTTTGACCCAACGAGAGAGGTTAATTTGACCGACAAGGAGGATTCTTTTTGGTTTGTGTTATGGTAGGAGTATATAGTACGCGTCGAAGAGGGGGATGGGACCAGCATATACTGCGCGTCATGAACCTCGCTCTGTGTGGGGACTTTACGGTTTCCGAGGCAGGTGCCACATCAAAGTTGTGCATTTTGGGTATTCAAACATCACAACAACCACACACCTCCGTATGTACATATGTTTTGGCCCCATGCAAGTGATGGCGGTTGTCCTCTGGCACTCACTCACGCGGTTATCGGCGATATCGATGCTTTCCATCTGTGGGCCCGCTTGGTCCATCACTTTGACCGACAGCGAGAGAAGTTAATTTGACTTAGGAGGGGATTAATTTTTGGTTTGTCTTACGGTATAGGTCATGCTATGAGATTACATAATATAGTTTGAGCGCATGCATGTGTACTCATGCATGAATCCCTCCCATCGGATCGAAGTGGGGGGGGGGGGGGGGGGCAGCACACGACGCGTCATGAACCGATCTTGCTCTGTGTGGGGACTGTACGATTTTCGACGCGGGCACCACATCAATGTTGTGCATGGTATTCAAACATGCATGCATCACCTCCATATACATATGTTTGGGACACATGCATGCAGTGGTTGTCTTTGGACAGTACTCTCCCTCGCGTGGTTATCGGCGGCAAGCCTATATATTCATGGGCCCGCGTGGACGTCCATCACTTCGACCGGCAACGAGAGAGGTTACCAGGGTGGATTCTTCTTCTTTGGTTCATGTTACCATGTAATAGGTCATGGTGAGATTCCAGACCTAAGTTTGAGCGCATGCGTACGCATGAATCCCCGTCACCGGCTCGAAGTGGGGTGACATACATAGTACATGTCGTGGACCCTCGCTCCGTGTGGGGACTTTTCGGTTCCAAAGCACGATACCGTGCCACATCAAATTAAGTTGTGCATTGGGTATTCAAACACACCGCACAACACTTCCATACATATGTTTGGGCCACATGCAGGCAGTGATTGTCTTCGGGCACTGCTCCCTTGCGTGGTTATCGGCGAGCTAGCCCATCTATGGGGTCGTGTGGATGTCCATCACTTTGACCAACAACAAGAGAGAGGTTATACGACCAAGGTGGATTCTTCTTGGTCCGTGTTACACTATGTCTTGGTGAGATGCCCTCTCCCACCGACTCAAAGTGTGTGTGTGTGTGGGTGGGTGGGGTGGGGGGTACTTCGCACTTCCTGAACCTCCGTGGGGTCGGGGATGTCCGGTTAATTTGCGAGGCACATGTGCCACATCAAAGTTGTGAATTGGGTATTTAAATATCACACCACCCTTTGAATACATATAGTTGGGCCACTCGCAGGTGGTTCGTATGTGGTCTCACCCATCTCGCGCCACAAGCACACATTTGTGGGCCCGCACACGATCCACCTTTGACCGGAAGCGAAAGAGGGGTTTGACCATGATGGACTCCTATAGGTTTAGTGTTACGGTAGGGTGTGATATGTCAGACCTAGCTATTTGGGGGCATGCATTCATAGCTAGGATTCCCCTCCCGCCAACACGAAGTGGGGGTGGCGGACTAGCAATAATGTGCACTTTGTGAGACAGGTGCCACATCAAAGTTGTGCATTGGGTATTTGAACATCAAACCAGCCTTTTGATACATATATTTGGTCCACATGCAAGTGTGTTCGTGTTCTGACCCTTTCCCACATTTTTTGGCCACGCAACACACACGGTTCCCTCAAACTACCTGTGTGCCACGCCCGTGCCCCTATCACCCACATCAGCACAGTAGATTGGGCTCCACGAGGCTTCCCTCACAATCTCAAAAATATCTACCTGCCTGGAGGGTTTTTCTGTTTGATAGCACACGATTATTATGTTTCGACCGTGTGCGATGTTGTTTGCCCCCCCCCCCCCCCCGCTCCCGCCTGCATCCCTCAAAAATGTCTACCCGCGTGGAGGGTTTTTCTGGTTGATAGCACATGGTTATTATGTTCTGACCGTGTGCGATGTTGTTCGCTCCTGCTCCCGCCTGCATCCCTCAAAAATATCTAGCCGCCTGGAGGGTTTTTCTGTTCGATAGCACACGTTTGTTATGTTTGGACAGTGTGCGATGTTTTTTGCTCAATCCCTTCATCCAAATTTTCAGTAGCCCCGGCATTTTACTCCCACCTAGTAAAAGTTTCAGTACCCGCGTCATTTCCTCAAACACCACCTTGGCCCCCCCTCCACACACACCCCAAAAACTCCACGCGCGCGCGCGTGCGCACACACACACACACACACCACCCCTCCCTCGCTCAAAACCCTAGCAAGGTCGCCGCCGCCGCCGCGCCGCCTCCATCGTCAACATCTGCCGGTTTGCTCGTTCAGGTTACCCACTGATCTCCATACCCTAGCCGCCCTGAGTTTCTTAGATGATGCCTGCCAAACGCCCCCTTTCCCACAGATCCCCATCCCCATCCCCCTTCCCCACTCCAGAGCGTCGCAGCCTAAGCCCGGCTATGCTTCCCGTGGAGCTCCAGGAGCTAATGGCCCAAAAGAGGTTTATCACGGCCTCTTCGCCCGACGTCGGCGAGGTGGCCGCCGAGGAAGCTGACGACGATTACTGGCCGCAGGCTCTCAATCAGCGGGCTAGAGTATGTTGGCATGTCGCGGACACCGGCTATGACATCGAGGTCGTCGATAGCGACGGCCTGACGCGGGCTATGTCACAGGTTAAGTGGCCCACCCCCAACCCCTCGGGTTCAACCGTTGTCGATCTCATCCATGGCCCCACCGCTGATCTCCTCTGGCTCACTGTCAAGAATTTGCCATCTTACATCGCCATCGAGCCCCTTTTGTCATTTCTGAAGGACACGTTCTGCGACGCTGGCTTGGGATCCTTAGCTGCCAAGTCAGACCTCATCGACGGCGACCACGAGGAGGGCACCCTCTTCGCCTATTCCAAGGGGAAAGAGCACATCTACGACATCAGGGAGGGCACCCTACAGCCGTGCTCTTCCAAGGGGAAGGAGCCCATCTACGACAACATGGAACGCACCCAGAGTCCGTGCTCTTCCCATGCGAAGGAGCCCATCTGTGACAAGTGAGGAAACCCATGATTTGTTTTGCCGTGCCTCTTCACAGGGGGGAACCCATGATTTGTTTTGTCGAGCCCCTTTTGTAGTGAGAATATGTCCGGTGTTAATTGCTATGTTTGGTTGTTTGCAGTATGCCTTGTTTATTCAGTTATTCACAGTGTGATGCTCTATATGTGCAACTATTTACCGTGCAGTACAATTTCATCAATACCAGTTTCAACAATACCAATATGAATGACTATATTTGCTTCTTGTTAAGCATGTTATAGCTAGCATATGTCTCTTTTAATGTTTTTTGGTTGTTCGGTTGTTTGTAGTTAGCATATGTCCAGTTTCAATTTCTATTTTTGGTTGTTAGTAGTATGCCTTGTTTATTTAGTTATTCACAAAGTGATGTTCTATATGTGCAAGTATGAACTGTGCAGTTCAATTTCATCAATACCAGTTTCAACAATACCAATATGAATGACTATTTGGTTGTTGTTAAGCCTGTTGTAGCGAGCATATGCCTCTTTTAACGGTTTTTGGTTGTTCGGTTGTTTGTAGTTAGCATATGTCCAGTTTCAATTGCTATCTTTGGTTGTTTGTAGTATGCCTTGTTTATTTCAGTTATTCACAAAGTGATGTTCTATATGTGCAGGTATGAACTTTGCAGTTCAATTTTATCAATACCAGTTTCAACAATACCAATATGAATGACTATTTGCTTGCTGTTAAGCCTGTTGTAGCGAGCATATGCCTCTTTTAACAGTTTTTGGTTGTTCGGTTGTTTGTAGTTAGCATATGTCCAGTTTCAATTGCTATCTTTGGTTGTTCGTAGTATGCCTTGTTTATTTCAGTTATTTACAATGTGATGTTCTATATGTGCAAGTATGAACTGTGCAGTTAACACACCTTTCCACTTCTTGTTTTGCTTAACTAACGTGCTTAAACCTGCACACTGAAGCTATCATTTGGAGATTATGTTGTCTACCATGGATATATTTGGTTGATGTTTAGCCTGTTGTGCTTAACATGCCTTTCGATGTACTTACACAGGACAATATTGGGAACGATTGCTGTTTTCCATCGAGTTAGTTTCATCCCATGGCTTATATATACTCACTGTTCAGGATATCGGTAGCTGGTACCATATAGGCTGGGGGCTGATAAGGGATTAATCGGCGAATCAGACATTTAACTGAATATATCTGTAACCCATTTATCGGTAGGTTAACTAGGGCCATATCTAATATATCTGAGGCTACATAGCAACATGCATTGTACTGAATGTCTAAATATGCAATCCTAGGCTACATAGCAACAAGGAAGAGTGTTACCTTAATGTTCTAATGATGTCTAGATATACATAGAAGAGCAGCAACAGCAACAACACAGCAGCAGTTAACTGCAGTTAATCGGCCGATATTTGTAACAATGTAATAAACTCCCTCCGCCCCATAATATAAGATGTTAATTCATCCAATATGTGAGTATATTGGATGTAATAAGATCTTATATAATGGGACGGATGGAGTGTTGTACTACATCATTGTGCAATTGTTGTTTAGCTTCTAATATTAACTTGGTGCTTTTAGGTACATATGTCATTGGTAAAGATCCGCGCTTCGACCCTTTTTGCGTATGGGGCAATGAGATATTCATGAGCATCAAGTGAGGAAACTGATAAAGATTGTTAGTAAAATGGGTCAAAAGATGGCAATTAAACTATTTGTTTACACTTTATCCAAGACAACAGTGAATTGCGGGATGGTAAGTAAGAACTCTGCAGCCTTCTTTTTACTGCCCATAATGAGTTGTGTTAGATGACAATGTCTGAATCTTTTTCCTTTGTAGTGGTTCCCAAAGCAGTTTACTCAAGATTACCTCTCAAACTACATGATTGGTGGGCATGCAAAGGTTAAAGTATTTCTACCAGAACACAATGACTATCTAGATGTCGTCATGAAGACAGTGAAGGATGGGCGGTCGGCCATCACAAGGGGTTGGACTAGAGTCGTGCGTGCCTTCTGCATGGAGGAGGGCACAATATGGGCATTCCGCTTCACCTTGTTCAGCAACCAGAATGTCTTTCGCCTCTTTCTTTACCGTCTTTAATAGTACAAGTATACAACCCTGGTTCATCATTCTTTATTTGGTGCGTATGTAATTTTTTTTGATGTAACTCTTGAACATATGTACCTGTGAATCGAATAATGCATTGGTTGTTGAACCTGATGGATATGAATAAAGTTATAGCCTACTTTCAAATTCAAATCCGGTACAATTTTAAATAGCAGCGATTAAATTAGGGTGAAAATACGCTCTGCAGGTCATTACGACGCACATGGTCTGTAAAGCACATCGTGTGTGATATACATCATAATCCGATACGGTTCATAGAGAGGAAACGTGTGCGACCATGCACACAGTTGCCGTTTGCAAAGCGTGTGTGATGTCAGACAATATCACAAATGGTGAGAGCAAACTAAATGTTTGTGATAGTCTCCTTATCGTACACGCTTTACAATCATGAACTGTTTCTGATGTCGTACGCATCGTAAACGTTTGTACCATAGAATAGCGTGTGCGATAGTTATCCTGTACGACACTGGTACGACAGTCCGACGTTTCGTAATCCTATCCGACACTCGTACAATGATTAACTAATCTTCTTGATTATATATCGCATACGGTTTGGGAGAAGTGAATGTGTGTGATAGTCTCCTTATCATACACGTTTTACAATCGTGAACTGTTTGTGAAGGGGCGCGCATCGTAAACGTTGCACCGTAGAATACCGAGTGCGATGGTAATGTGAGCACACACGAGTAGCAAGGATGGAGTGTTTGAGATATTCGATAGATCACGAACAGTTGTGTCACGAGTCGCGTTTGGGATAGATCGGGCATCGCATACGCTTAGTTCTGCGAAACGTATGCTTGCGTGCTCCCTATCGCCGACGGTTTTTGGGTCGTGTGGGAAGACCCCCCCCCCCTCTCGCACACACAGGCAAGGCGACGGTTTAAAACTCCGTCGCGGAAAAGGGGTAAAAACCATTTGTATAGCAGCTCGTTGTACCAGTAGTATGTTTAGGCCGGCAAACTCGCTTCCAAGAGACTAAGCATTTGCCACCATGTATCTCCTCCGAACCATCCCAAAAGAACGCTCAACATCCTTTGTCCACTTTGTCCAGCGCTGGTATGTCTTCGTCATATCTATAATTTTTGATTGTTTCATGCCAATATTCTACAACTTTCATATACTTTTGGCAACATTTTAGATTATTTTTTGGGACTAACATATTGATCCAGTGCCCAGTGCCAGTTCCTGTTTTCTGCTTGTTTTTTGTTTCGCAGAAAATCCATATCAAACAAAGTCCAAATGCGATAAAATTTTACGGAGAATTATTTTGGAATATATGTGATTTTTAGGAAGAAGAATCAGCGCAAGACGGTGCTCGAGGTGGCCACAAGGCAACAGGGCGCGGCCCCAGGGGGTCGCGCCATGTTGCCTTGTGACTCCCTCGAACGTCGGTTGGGGCCCTTCTTTCGCCGCAAGAAAGATAATTTCCAAATAAAAATCCCCTCAAAATTTCAGCCCAATCGGAGTTACGGATCTCTGGAAATATAAAAAACGGTGAAGGGGTCAGAAAACAGACGCGAAACATAAGAGAAACAGATAGAGAGATCCAATCTCGGAGGGGCTCCTCCCCTCCGGGAGCCATGGCGGCCATGGACCAGAGGGGGAACTATCCTCCCATCTAGGGGGAAGGCCAGGGAAGAAGAAGAAGGAGGGGGGCTCTCTCCCCCTTTCTTCCGGTGGTGCCGGAACGCCGTCGGGGCAATCATCGTGACGGCGATCTACACCAACAACTTCGCCGCCGTCAACACCAACTCTCTCCCCCTCTATGCTGCGGTGTAACACCTTTTTTCCCCGCTGTAATCTCTACTTAAACATGGTGCGTAACGCTATATATTATTATCCAATGATATGTGGCAATCCTATGATGTTTGAGTAGATTCGTTTTGTCCTATGGGTTGATTGATGATCGTGATTGGTTTGAGTTGTATGTTTTATTTTGGTGCTGTCCTATGGTGCCCTCCGTGTCGCGCCAGCGTGTGAGATTACCGCTGTAGGTTGTTGCAATACGTTCATAATTCGCTTATAGTGGGTAGCATGAGTGACTGAAACACAAACCCGAATAAGGGGGTTGTTGCGTATGGGAGTAAAGAGGACTTGTTACTTAATGCTACGGTTGGGTTTTACCTTAATGATCTTTAGTAGTTGCGGATGCTTGCTAGAGTTCCAATCATAAGTGCATATGATCCAAGTACGGAAAGTATGTTGGCTCATGCCTCTCCCTCATATAAAATTGCAATAATGATTACTGGTCTAGTTATCGATTGCCTAGGGATAAATCTTTCTCTTTGTGTTACAAAAAGCTCTGTACTAAACAACTAACTTTTATTATCTTGCAAATTACTCGTAGTTTTATCTCGTAAAGTACTCCTAGTTTTATTCTTGCAAAGTAGTTCTAGCATTACACCTACAAAGTACTTCTAGTTTTATACTTGTTTTAGGTAAATCAAACGTTAAGTGTGCGTAGAGTTGTATCGGTGGTCGATAGAACTTGAAGGGAATATTGATTCTACCTTTAGCTCCTCGTTGGGTTCGACACTCTTATTTATTAAGAAAGGCTACAACTGATCCCCTATACTTGTGGGTTATCAAGCGCCCACTTGGGGGCATCGGCAATCAGAAGATGGTGAGTAGGTCGGGCACGTACCACATTGTTGACTAGGATTAGCCTGCTTGGCCGTGTGACGAGGCCCGTCTGCCATCCGGGCATGAATTTGAGCACCTTATCTACTATCGGTTGCCACACTCCTGGCAAAGGTCACTCCCACCACTTCAGGTTGCGACAAGTGGCGTATTGCATATGTGCGACTTGTCGCAACCTGTGAGTTTTTTGTAGATTCGTTTATTCAAAACGTTTTATCTAAACCGTCTGTCCAAATCCCGAACCGTTTTCACCGTTGAATTTCTCGCGTAGAGATTTTCAAATCAAGATCCCATGTTAGGTTTCGACGAACTTTCTTTTTCACGAAAAAACCGGAAGAAAAAAACTGAGTCGGAAGCACAGTTTTTTCCTACTTTTTCCCCTTTCCGAGAGGCACAATTCTGCCTCTCGCGGAAGCGAATCTATGCCTCCACGAGAAGCAAATCCGTGTCTCTCGCGAAAGAAAAAAAAGCATTTTCCCCCTTTTACGAGAGGCATAGCTGTGCCTCCACGGAAAGCAAACCTGTGCGTCTCGTGAAAGCAAAAAAAAAACGTTTTTTCCCTTTCCGAGAGGCACAACTATGCCTCTGGCAGAAGCAAATCTGTGCCTCCATGAAAAGCAAATATGTGGCTCTCGCAGAAGCAAAAGAAAAACGCGTTTTTTTCCTTTCTGAGAGGCATTGTCTCTCGCGGAAGCAAATTTGTGCCTCTCACAGAAGGAAAAAAACGTATTTTCCCCTTTCCGAGAGAGACAGATGTGCCTCTCGGGGAAGCAAACCTGTGCCTTCACGAGAAGGGAATATATGCCTCTCGCGGAAGAAAAAAAAGACGTGTTTTTTCGCGCAATTTTTTTAGAATTTGTTTTTGTCCAATACCTATGGAAAACCGGGCAAAACCAAAAAAGCCAAAAAAAAAGGAAAAAATCATCTAAAACACGTATAAAAATAATAATAAAATCCAGATGGACCGCCCAATACACGACATGTGGCCGCGGCTGAGAGCGCGCCACTTGGTGCGCTGTCAGCCCACCAAAACTGACCCTTGCAGAGCTCCTGCAAGGGGTACCCCTTAGTTGCTCTTTAGGAACTCTCCTGTTTGAGGGGCGCGCCTATGCCTCCCTTATAGCGAGGTTTTTTTTTTGAGAATCCTCCCATATAGGAAGGTGGAAGGCGGGCGCGGCTATACCTCGCTTAGAGCGAGTCTGATATAAAACTTGCCCGAAGGGAGGCGCCAGATGGGTCGGCACAACCTTTTTTTTATGTTTTATGTTTTTGTTTTTTGCTTTCTTTTTTACGTTTGTTTATACTTCCAAATATTCCAAATAAATATATTACAAAAAAATTCTTTACGTAAAAAACATTTGAAAAAAATGTTAACCAAGCATTTGAAAACTTTTAAACGCATATAGAGAAAATGTTTCTCGTGTATAAAAAAATGTATATAGAAAAAAAAATGTGTATGATTTTTTTTTGATCATGTATTTAAAAACTGTTAATCCAAGCATTTGAAAAAATGTTAATTTTGTATGTGAGAAAATGTTAATCAAGCATTCGAAAAATGTTAAATGTGTATAGAAAAATGTTGACCAAGTATTCAACCAATATTTTTTTACGCGTATTCAACCAATGTTAATTAAGCATTTAAAAAATGTTAAATGTGTATCGAAAAAATGTTGATCATGTATTAAAAAAATGTTAAACTTGTATTTGAGAAATGTTAATCAAGCATTTAATAAAATGTTAAATGTGTATTGAAAAATGTTGACCATGTATTAAAAAAATGTTAAACTTGTATTTGAAACATGTTAATCAAGGATTTAAAAAAAGTGTGTATAGAAAAAATGTTGATCATGTGTTCAATTTTTTAATATGGTATTTAAAAAATATTAATCATGCATTTTAAAAGTGTTAAATATGTATAGAAAAAATGTTGACCATGTATTCAATAAATGTTAATCTTGTATTTGAAAATTACTGAACGTGTATTAGAAAAATGTACTAGATATATACCAAAAATATGTATAGAAATACAATGAAAACCCGAGAGAAAACAAAAGAAACCAATGAAAAATGAGAAAAGAAAAAACCATAACCGAAGAAATTGAAGAAAAAAGAAAGAAAAGAAAAAAGCTTGTGAAAAACAAAAAAGAAACAAAGAAAACCAATAGAAAAAGAAAGAAAAAGGAAAGAAAAGAACTAGTAAAAATGGAGAAAGAAACAAAGAAGAACCGATGAAAAAAAAACCATTGGAAGACCGGCTCTATTTCTTCAACTAGGTCACGACATAATAATAGCTTAACTCGAAACAGACGATGGCGCAGTGTCTAGCAGGCACCCTTTTTCCCAACTTTATTTAATTTATTGGCATGTGCTAATGGGCGGCCCGTCACTGTAGATGCTTCAAGCCCGTGGAAGGCTGATATAGCCTTTGCGGGTGGAAGGCAAGCTCGCCTACATGAAGCCCGTGGCCCAGTAGGAATGTCGGTTCACCAAGTTGACATCATGGCGACGTCGTGCTAATTTCTTTTTCCATTTTTATTTTAATTTTATTTGAATATATTTCAAAAATATATATTTTTTAAATAAAGCCCTGAATTTAAAAAATGAGAGTACAGTATAAAACAATGTTAGCACAACTACAAAAATGTTGATAGCTTTCAACAAATAAATTCATGACAAAGAAAATTGTTCCCGCGCATCAAAAAACTGTATGTGATTTTTTTTAAATATGTGTACAATGTAAAAGAATATTTGCATTATATGACAAAATGTTTCATACCACAAAAATAAATTGCATGACGTTTTGAAGATATATTCTCACGGTTGAAAATTTTTTGACATTTGAAAAACTATTTTTACAATTTATAAAAATGTTCGCGTAGTTTTAAAAAAAAGTTTATCACCATAACAAATGTTGACCATGTATTACAGAAAGTGTTCAACTCATTTATCAAAATAAAATGTTCATCAAGTATTTGAAAAATGTTCAACGTGTATCAATTTTTTTTCGTGTGTGCACTAAATATACATATTGTCTACTGAAAACATTTAAAAATGTTTCTACAATGTATAAAATGTCTGTGTAGTTTATATAATGTTGATTATCAAAAACAATATCAATGTGTATCTGAAAAAGTGTTGACCATGTATTCAAGAAAAATGTTCAAAGCATGTATTAAAATAAAAATGTACATCGTTTAGTGAAAAAATGTTCAACATGTACCAAAAAATATTTCAAGTGTACACTAGAAATTTATATTGTGTAGTAAAAAAAGTATACATGTGTTGAACAAAAATGAGACCGATGAAAATCGACAAAGAAACAAAGAAAAGCGAAGAAAACCATTAAAAACTGAAAATAGAACAAAGAAAACCAAAAAAGAAAATGAAAACTGAAGAAAACGAATGCAAAAAAATGGAAACAGTGAAACCCAAGAAGTAAACAAAGAAAAACAAAGAAAGCCGGGAAAATAAACAAAGAAAGGAAAGAACAGAAAACCAGCGAATATCAGAGAAAGAAACAAAGAAAAACAGAAAATAAAAAAACAGTATAAACCATGAAAGAAACTAAAAACCCGACTGAACCAGTACAAACCCACACCAAAGAGCGACACCGAAGAGAACAAAATGGGTCGACTCAGTTACGAAGCAGATGCAAATTTCCTTGAGGTAAGCGTAAGTTTCACCACGCTATAAGCGAAAAATAGTCTTTGTGCAGTTTGAGTACCTAGAACAGGGATATACGAGTTCTTCTGGCCTGAGCCGGCTTTGTTCTTGCAGGAGCGCCTATGCCCCTCTTATAGCGAGCTAGTAGGAACGCTCGCCTGAAGCACTTGCGCCAATGGGCCGACCGAGCGCGCGGGCCTTAAGCGCACGTTTCTTTCTTTTCACATTTTTGTTTTTGTTTTATGCTTTCTTTTTTTCACTTTTGTTTATACTCTAAATATATATTACAAAAAAAACTTATATAAAATTATGAAAAAATGTTAATGGTGCATTTGAGAAATATACAACGTGCATGAAAAGAGTAGACATCATAACATAAAATATGAAAAAAATGTTAATCATGTATTTAAAAATATTAAGCATGTATTAAAAAATCTTTTTGATGTATATAGAAAATGTACAAAGGGTCTGTAAAATACATAACATGTATGAAAAAAGTACACATCAAAACATAAAATGAAAAAAATGTTAATCATGTATTTAAACAATGTTAAACATGAATAGAAAAATGTTTCTAATGTATACGAAAAATGTACAACGTGTATGAAAAAGCAAACATCAAAATGTAACTTTGAAAAAAAAATCTTTATCATGTATTAAAAACTGGATAATTGTGTGTATACGAAATTTTACTCATGTATACGAAAAAATGTATAATGTGTATGAAAAAAAGTTGACACCAAAATATATGTTTGAAAAAAATGTTAATCATGTGTTTGGAAAATGTCAAATGTATATAAAAAATATTTTAGATGTATACAAAAAATGTATAATATGTATTGTAAAAATATAGGCATCAACACATATATTTGAAAACAAATGTTAATCATGTATTTGAAAACTATTAAATTTGTATTAAAAATGTACCTTATGTATACGAAAAATGTAGACTAGTGTTGAAAAAACCCCAAAAATATCTGAGTGGGAAACAAAAGAAAACCCGAAAAACAAGAAAAGAAAAAAGAAAGCAAGAGAAAAAGCATTGAAAACCCAAAGTAAAAAAAGGAAAATACATAAAAGTTAAAAAAAATGGAAACTTTAAAGAAAACACATAAAAAGAGGCAAAACCGAAGGAGCCGGCGAAAAATAGAAGGAACCATATGCAAAAAAATTGAAAACGGTGAAAAATCCAATGGAGAACAGTGAAAACAGCAAAAAAACATGCGAAAACAGATGAAAAAACCAAACAAAAACCAAAGAAACCGGTGAAGAAACAAAGAAAACCTAGCAAGCAAACAAAAGAAAATGAAAAAACAAAACAGAAACCCGAATGTAAACCAGTGCAGCGACTGATCCCCGGTGAGGGAGCGAGGAGAAGATATGAGCTGACCCATTACAACGCAAGGCGAGAAAACCTTCAGGCGAGTGTACCTTCCGACTCGCTATAAGCGAGACATAGTTCCTGTGCGTTATTGCCCCAGTAACGTTTTCTTTGGGAGCAACTAACATGAGATTACCACTTGCGGGGGACCTTCAGGGGTCACTTTTTGTGGCTGTGAGCACGCCAAGTGGTGCGTCCAGCGGCTGTCACATGTCGCGTGCTGGGTGTCGGGCCTGTTTCCGGAATATATCACATAATAGCCCTGGGTCACACCAGCCCCAAGATCAGAACAACTGGTGGATTTCCTTGATATAGATAACCAGTACATACATAATATTACACAGGGTTGAGCCAGAGTGCTCAACATCTTATTACAAACTTGCTAATTATAAGAGGGTGGCGGAATAAGATAGTGGTGTGGTGGTAATACAACACAGATACAATAAAGTAAAGTCAAGCGTCAGTGTGAGACTTGACTATTTTATTGGTGTAGCGGAAGCACTGCGGACGATACACGTGGTAGACTCCAAGACCACAAGTTGACTGACTGGGAACACCTCTAAACGTCGGCCTCGCTAGCGCACTCTTCCTCTACAAGCTCGTCTTCCTCTGGGTCTGGCCAAATTAACAAGCCAGGGACAAGCCTGTGAGTACGTTGGAATGTACTCGCAAACATTATGAACAAAAGATATACCGAATGCATATGGTCATGATGGATTAAACTATATGCATATGCTGACCAAAATTAAAGCAATGACATGATAAATATTAATACGGTGTGGATGAATAAATATATCATGTTAGTAGTAAATCAAGAAAATAAATCGGAACATCGGGCGTTGGACCGTCCGAGGAAATTCCAAGAAAAATGCCAAACGGGTGTCAAAAAGCGACGCCTCGAGAGGTCTTGAAGAGAGATGCCAAACGGGTGTCTGAAAGCAACGCCTCGAGAGGTCTTGAAAATAAACTGTGTACTCAGGTGGACTAGCCATCCCAAGTGATACTCAGAAAGGAAAATAAAACTGAGTATTCAGGTGGACTAGCCATCCCAAGTGATACTCAGAAAAGAAAATAAAACTGAGTATCCAGGTGGACTAGCCATCCCAAGTGATACTCAGGAAAAAAAACTGAGTATCCAGGTGGACTAGCCATCCCAAGTGATACTCAGAAAAGAAAATAAGACTGAGTATCCAGGTGGACTAGCCATCCCAAGTGATACTCAGAGGTTGCACATAGAAGAAAAGGTTAGTCCACAATAACATTCATGATAACCATAGTATTCATGATAGCCATAGTAGTAACAATATTTATCCTGCAAAAATGAATCATGCTCAATTTTATTTATTTCCTCCGAAGACTGACACCGGGACCGACACTTGACCTTTCCCAGCTAACGTCCTTGACCGTGGACACGGCTATTCGAATAGATATAACTCTGCAGAGAGCGTACTCTTTACCCACGTGTAAAGGATTCCTTTAGCCAACACCGAGACGCTGACTAATTCCAATTACGGTTTTGGGTTGAAAACACACCTAACCAGCACACACCAGATTAACTTTTCGGATGCCAGGAATCACCCAAAGCATCGTTCAAGAAAAACTCTAAGTCGGGGAGACCATCGTCTTGAATAGCATGGGATCACTATTATAACGCGCGGATTACAAGGGGTGCCCCCCTCTCGGCCCAGCCGGATACACCCATGCCCCCTGACCCGATGACTGGCATTAGTCCATGGCCATGGAACCCTCATCATGGCCCCTCTAAGTGGTGTGTACACGGAAAGGGGTTAGCAACTTACTAAGCCGTACTTTCCTCGCGGAAAGACAAGTGGCAGCACGGATTTTAGCTAGGCATGACGGAACAAGACTCGATCTAGGTCGACTCAGGAGGTGTTGTTATTATGACTGGCATACCTCATATGCCACAGTGACACCATCGTGTCGAGATGTGACTCGTGCCCACCGGCACGTCCAAGGCAGGAGGTACACTCCTGGTTTCTCACCACTTACTTTATGTTAGAAAGATTCTTTGATGCATGCAAGAAATGCACAAAATGATATGACCATGCATGCACTTGCTATTCATCACATAACCGGTGATATTTCGAATCGATGCAAACATGTATGCAATCACCATATCCCAAGTTCAAAAATGCTTGCCTTGATCAAAGTAGGCAAAGAGAAGAAAAATAATTACTCAAGTAATAAACCATCAAATCAGAACCATTTAAAAATTTTGAAACCCCATTGCAAATTAAAAAAATGATTTTCTAAACAGAAGAAAGAGAAGAAAAATAGGGCCATAATAATTCAAAGTATTTTCTTTTAAAGAAAAGATTTTGAAAATCCAAAGGAAATATTTTGGGGTGTTACACTGGGCGCTCCCTTTGAAATTTTTTTTCTGTACTTGTTTTCGTGTTTTAGATGGTTTTTTTGGCTTTTCGGTTTTCGCTCGGTTTTCACCAGGTTTTAGAGAATTTTTTTGCGCGGAAAAAAGTGTGCTTCCATGAGAAGCAAAAGTTTGCTTCTCACGGAGCCAAAGATTTGCTTCCGCGAGAAGCACAACATAAAGGGAAAAATTTTGTGCTTCCACGAGAAAGACAGATTTACTTCCCGTGGAGGCACATATTTGCTTCCGCGGGAAGCACGACTGTGCTTCTAAAAACGGAAAAAAATTGTGCTTCCACGAGAAGCATAAATTTGCTTCCCGTGGAGGCACAGATTTGCTTCCGCGAGAATCACAATTGTGCTTTCTAAAAAATAAAGCGCTTCCACAAGAAACACAGATTTGCTTCCGCGAGAAGCACAGTCGAAAAGGAAAAAAGAATGTTCTTGCACGAGAAACACATATTTGCTTCTCGTGGAGGCACAAATTTGTTTTCATGAGAAGCACAGATTTGCTTCCGTGAGAAGCATGAAATTTAAAAATATGAAAAACTGCAACCATGCTTCTAGCTCCTATTTTTTTCTTCCTTTTTTGTCATTCTTTTTTTCGGTTGCCGGTTTTCTCGATTTATATATTTTTAATTGTTTTAATTCCAATTTTTTCCTTGTTTTTGATTTTTTTTTCTCGTGAAAAAAGTTTGTCGAAACCTATTAACATTAGATCTATTTTCGAAGATCTCGATGCGAGAAATCCAATGGTAAAAACGGTTCAGGATTTGGAATCACGGTTCAAGAGCTAAAACGTTTTGAATAAAAGAATCTATGAAAAAAAAAGAAAACTCTTATGTTGCGACAAGTGACGCGTGTGAGAAAAGTGGGGGTGACCTTTGTAAGGGGTAACCTTAACTACTTAACTAGTGATTTCTGTTTTCTTTTGAGTAGCTAGAAGTGGGCTATGTGGGTGATAGGCCCACAAAAGAATTTCCACAAACCCTTTTTTTTTGGGCTTCATTAGGCGACGCCGTGGACAGCCCGCTCCCACCTACATAGTATCGTTTCCCACTCAAAAAAACCTACAGAGTATCATTTGTTGAATATTAGTAGGGAAACGCTAATACTCTACCGGTTGATCACGCGGAGAGTTACACCACCCGCGCAGCTATTGGATCGCCCTTGATCCATGCGTCCTCACGCATGCTTGCACACATCCGTTATTTCCCTTGCCTACCACGTGTCCCTTTACCTTATCTTGCAATAGCAGCGGTGTTGCAAACCACGACAACAACTTAGACAAGCTTTTGCAACATCAGTTCTGTTGCGAAAAAACTCTGCAACAAAACCTGTGTTGCAAAAATGAAACTGCGACAAGAACTCTGTTGCCAAAAAAATCTCGCAACACAACCTATGTTGCAGAAATCTGCAACATAACCTCAGTTGCAAATGTTTCTGCAACAAGATCTCTGTTGCGAGGTGGAAGAAGACGTTGAGGAGCTAGATTGTGCCACATTCAACGACTCATGAGGCGGCGGATCTTTTTAAAAGATCCGCCGACCGACGCGTAGCAGCCCCATATTATTACTGCTACTTGGCTTAATCTTATTATATCTCAAAAATAAGGAAAAGGAAAGGGAAACATTTCCCTCCGGACGACCGGCTGAAGCGACGCGTCGGTCGCCTCTGTCGTTAGCACGCACGCCTTCGTGGCCCACGTGCAGGGGTGGGCCGCACAAGAGACGTGTCCCTAGTATACACCACACACCACACGGATCTTGTCCTCTTTCTTCTCCATCGACTTCTTCTCCACCGAACAAATCGCTTTCGTGCTCTTCTCTACACACCGACAACAACTCCATGAATCCCCACATCTTTTCCACTCTCCTCTAAATCCTGCCTCATCTGCCGTCTGCCCCGCGCGCAAGGCCGTCGAGCTTGTTTTCTGGTGCCGGGTCAATCGAGGCGATGTTGCTCAATCAAGAGCTGCGACCCAGGGGGTCAGGCGATGCTGAAACCGAAGCCGGCGACGCTGAAACCAGCGGCCATAGTTGTTGCAACCAGCACTGCCGGCGGTGAGGGAGGGGCTCTGATGCTGCAACAGAAGCTTTTTTTGCTGGAATCGGATCCCGGAGATGCTGGAACTAGCGACCATTTTTGCTGCAACTAGCAGCTCCCGGCGGTGAAGACGGCGAGGTACGGTGCTGCTGCCAGAGAGTTTTTTTGCTGGAACCGGGCGGGAAAAAGCTGCAACCGCTATCGATCGGTGATGCAACGGGATGGTGTCGAGATGGTTTTTGCTGGAACCGGCATAATTTTTTGCTGGAACCGGCATAATTTTTTGCCGGAACCCGCAAGTATTTTTGTTGGGGGGACAGACGAGACCTTTGCAGCGGCCGGCGCGACGGTGCGTCTTTTGCTGGATTCGATGATTTTTTTGCTGCAACCGCCATGTGTTTTTGCTACTGACGGCAAACTAATGGAGTTCGTGTTTTTTGCTGATTTTGCTGGAGGACACGGTGGTGCGAGTCACGGCGACGAGCGGAGGCAGTGGCTCAGGGATGTTGCAACCACGATTACGGATGCTGGAACCGGCATCGGCAGGAGCTCCAACCGGACAGGGGGTGTTTTGGAGCTGCATCCAGCGAGGGGATGTTACTGGAACGGTGGCGGCGAAGCTGAGATGCTGGAACCAGCTTCGTCAGGGGGCTGCAACGGTCGTGCCCGGAGCTGGAACCGAGGGAAGCACGCAAGATGCAAGGGGGGAAGGTGCTGTCAAACTCGAGCGAGCTTGCGGGCGGGGATGCGTCGAGCTCGCCGGCGGAGGCGGTGGGGCTCCCGTGAAGCGCGGTTGCAAAGACGGCCTCCACAGGGCGCTGTGTTCGTGAGGGAGGAGGGGAGGAGGAAGAAACATGGAGGATCGAGTGGCGTCTAATCGAAGAGCTGCGCGGCGATCGGCCTAAATTTGGGCCGGTCGACCGACCCTATCACCCGCCAAAAGGAAAAGGCTTTAACTTGGGTGGAACCTTGTCGGCAGCACTGTGCGGTTCTTGAGGGATATAATTGCTTGTGCTTGTGCATGTGGTCGCATCAGCCATAGTCAAACGATCACTGTGAAAAGCAACTGATACTTCCTGGTTTCCGGCGGCGTTTCGTACTATGAATTACACCCGATGTTTTACTCAGCTTGTATGAGCACATACAAACATAGAAGCTAATAATAGCGGTAAGCTTGTGGCTTAATCCAGAGATGAAATGTGGCCACATGCTGCAGTTTTCCAAACTAGTAGTAGTAGCTTGGTGACCGAGTCAATCGAGCTGCAATTTTCCAAACTAATAGCTTGGTTTGCTTGAGCTCTCCCTTTTTAGGATATCTCTGATCAAAACGACATATAATCTTTTCCATTAATGGGAATTTTATTAGTAGAAACCCCGGTCTCTGCATAGCAAAATGCATACAACACAAGAAGTCCACAATTTACAAAAAACAAAATAAACAAAACATGGGTCCATGGTGAAAAGGAAGTTTGCCTAGGGTGTTGGTGGGCCGACCCGCAGACTAATTCCCCGCCCATGAGGGGTAAATTGCTCCAATCAATTACAAGCAAATGTAAACAACTCCGTGTAACAGGGGACCTCCTATAGGCCGCTCATTGTGGCAAAGAGATGCCGTTTCGCACAGGGCGGCTCGCCTGGGCCGGCCCATTTGCAATGGCACGGGATGGCACTGCGCCAGCGAAGTGAAAAATACAGAAAAAGAAAAAGGAGGGTGCCAGGACTGGGACTCGAACGCACGACGTCCTATTGATAAGGGCGCTGTGCTAACCACCGCGACTGACAGGCTCTTTCGTTAGATTTGCAGCGCGATACCTAAAGAAAGAAAAGAAAGCGGCAAAACTTCAAACGCAGTTCCCAGAAATTCCCATAAAACACAAGTCTTTCTGAGGGATCGAACAAAGGACCTAAGAACGACGATAGCAACTATAATTACCGAGATTTGGTATTTAAAATGGCAGCCCAGTGTGTATGAACCATAAGCCACAAACAGATTAAACAATTTTTTTGAAATTTCGAGCATGATTTTCTTTTTGAAAAAAGTAAATTGTTTTTTAAAACACGGAAATTTCAAATTTTTGAACAAATTTTATAAGTCAAATATTTTGTGAAACGCGAACATTGTTTTGAAAAAAAGGAACAAATTTGAAAATGAGAACAATTTTCGAAATTACGAACAAATTTTGAAAAATAGGAATAAAAATTGTTAACGCGAACATTTTCCACAAATTAAGTAATTTTTTTTAAAAACATGATTTTTTTAAAATTCCCCGATCAATTTTACAATTTGCGAACAAATTTAGAAAACATGACATTTTTTAAATTTGTGAAAATTTTGGAAATGGGAACATTTTTTTAAATTCCCAAACATTTTTTAATGTGTGAACAATATTCAAATGCCAACATTTTATTGAATTTGCGAACAAATTTTGAAAACATGAACATATTTTGAATTTGTGAACAAATTACGCAAACAGGAACATTTTTTGAAAATCGAGAACATTTTTTCCAAACCACGAACATTTTATCAAATTCCCCGAACACTTTTCGAATTTGCGAACAAATTTTGAAACCATAAACATCTTTTCAATTTGCGCACAAATATCGTAAACAGGAATATATTCTGAAATTCACGAACGTTTATTGAATTTGTGAACAAAATATAAAAATGTGACCATTTTTGAAATTTTCGAAATTCTAAACTTTTTAGGATTTTTGAACATTTTTTTCGAAAAGAAGCAAACATATTTTCAAATTCTAAACTTTTTTGGAATTTCTGAACCATATTCCAGAACAGGAACATTTTTTGAAAAAATGAATAAATTTTGGAAAATGCAAATATTTTTAAATTTCTGAACATTCATTGGAAAAGAAAAGTAAACTTGAAAAGGAAAAAAGAAAAGTGAACAAAAATTGAAACTGTGATTTTTTTAATTGGTGAACAAAAATTGAAAACAGGAACAATTCTTGAAAATTCAGAACAAAATTTTGAAACTAAGAACAATTTGAATAACCTGAACAATTTTGTAAATGCGATTATTTTTTTATATATGAACAAAATATTGAAAATGAAGATATTTTTCTATAGCTTCAAACATTTTTGTAAAACGCGAACAATTTTAAAACTTTGAACATTTCTTGAAACACGAACATTTTTTGAAATTGTGAACAAATTTTGAAAACGAGATCATTTCTTGAATTCTAAAATTTATTTGAAATTTTTGAACAAAAAGAAACATGAAAAATAAAAAGAAAAAAAAGGAAAATGGAAAATAAAAACGAAAAAGAAAAAGAAACAGAAACAGAAAAAAAGAAATAAGAAACAGAGACAAAAAAGAAAAAGAAAAATAGAAAAACCGGTTCAGGAACCTTCTAGTAGGTTCCCAAATCCTATAAAAAACCGCTGGGAACCCTCTAGAAGATTCCTAAAACCGATACGTGATACCTACTACAAATGGGCTGGCCCAATCGCTCGCTCGTTCGTGTTCATGTGTGCGATTGATCGACTGTTTGACGCAAAACGCCTCAAATAGGGTTTTCCTGTAACAGGCCGCTGCAAAGCAGACCACGTATGACGTATGAATAATGTGTACATAAGTATATAACATACTAAGGGCATCTCCAACGCTAAACCGCAAATTTGCTCCGGCATCCGTCCGCAGACAGGGGTGGACCAGCCCGTGGACACTGACGCGGGAGCTGGCCATCCAACGCTACCCATATGCATTTCAAGCCGGGTTTCAACAAACCGGACGAAATTCATGCAAATACTGCAGATTTCATATAAACCGGGCGAAATTCATTACATTTTGGACATATTTGAACTAAACCCTACTCTAAACCTAATCTAAATGATCGCCAGCGCCCATTCCCCATGTCCGGCCATGAGCCCCGAGAACTGAAGCTCCGGCTCTTGCCTTTGTCTTCTCCAGTTTCGCCTGGCGCTCTCCAGCTCCGCCTCCATAACCTCCGTCTCCGGAGCCCCGGATAGTGAAGTTTTCCGCCTCCACGTCGCCGTCAAGCAGCTAATCGGCCGACGATGTTGAGCCTACCAAGCTTGGCTTCAATGGGAGGGGAAGAGCGGTGGCCTTCTTGGGACCTGAGTGGCGGCAACCTACCATGCACTACTCTTCATCGCAGCCGGCGGCGCCCGCGAACGTGTCGGCTTCGTGGTCGTGGCGGAGCTGGCGATGTCCTCCTCGTCGTCGCTCTTGCCGAACACCTCATCCGCCGCCTCATCCATCTCCTTGTAGGCGGCCTGTAAATCCACCTGATATTGGACGTACCGCCAGCGGTTGCGACGGATTTCACGGACGGTGCGGTAGGAGTCGACTAGCGCCTCCTAGTCGGCCACGTCCACGTCCGGCACAATGGATGTGCCGGCGGCGAGTTGCTCCTGCGTGCGCTGGTGCTCATCAAGGAGGACGAGGTTGTAGGCCTGCTCGGCCTGCGCCTGTCAGAACTTGGCCTCCTGCTCCTCCCGCAGCATTTCTGTGTAGTGCGCACGGGGCTCGCCGATGGTGAGACCGACATGTATCGGCAAGGAGGGTGGCGCCGGCTCGTCCTCCATTGGGGCGTCGTCGGCCTCCGTTTGCCGGTCGGTCTGCCAGCCGGCAGCAATGGCGGCCATCTCCTTCTTCTGCTCCGAGGAGAGGGTGTCCCAGAGGGCTTTGGAGCGCGAGGAGGCCATGGCGGGCGTGGTGCGGAGAGGAGAAAGGGTCCGAAGAAGGATGACCGCGGCTATGGCCGGGGTTGGAGTTTATATAGGGGGGCGGATGGCAATGGGCCGCGGCGGTGTGGTTAATGGAGAGCGGCAGACTGATGGACGGGTGGCGCCGGAGTAGGTTCCTCGCCAACCGCACATCATTAATGCAGGGCGACGGACCGTCGTGATGTCTTTTGAACGCGGAGCAGTCGCGTGCACCGGGAAGCGGCGCGGACAGAGCTCTCATGGCCGGCGCGTCGCTTCAATGCCGGCACCGGTGAGAGGTTGAGTCCGCTTTGGCCGGGCATGAATGCGGCACTGACGCTATGGAGCGGCGCTGACTGTTTCAGGCGGGAAGCAAGCGCGGGCGAGGGAGGGGTTTTTGGTGGGCCAGGGTAATCAGGAGCGGGCGTGCCTGCGGTTCGGACGACCGCAAGCCCCCCCCCCTCCCCCACTTTGTCTCCGGTTTGCGGGAAAAAAACATGTCCGGACCGCTCGACGGACCGATACAGGCCCGCATTGGATGATACAACACGTCCGAACCGCGCGATCTAGACGTATGCGGACGGTTTGAGGGTCGACGTTAGAGATGCCCTAAAGGTAACTATCTAAGAGAATGTTGTTTCCTAGTATTTTTATAGTTGGTTGATGAGTGTATTTTGCATCACTTTTTTTCAAGGAAAAAAGTGTATTTTGCATCACTTTTTACCTTGTGTTTCTGCATTGTAATATCAGGATGTTTTTTTAGGGGAAATATTTGTCACTTTATTCAAAGTTCATAGCCCCTTCAGCAATGATCTCCGAGCTAACACACTCAGGAGACACATGAAGTCAAGTTTTACATAGAGATAACCCTCCCGAGCTAAGACATGTGCGACTTTATTCGTCGACCGCCACACCCAAGCAACTCTAAATTCCAAAAATGAACTAAGTAAACCTTTTATCTCTTCAACTAGTTGCACATTAGCTGAGAGATCCTTCTGCTCCATCATGATCTTACGTACCGCCACTTGCGAGTCCATCTTGAAGATCACCCGCGTTGTTTCCAGCTCCTGCGCCAACAAGATGGCCCTCCGACAAGCCAGAAACTCGGCCACCTCAGTATCATTAGCGAGAGGAAAAAAATGGCAGGATCCCGCGATGAATCCGCTATGGTTGTCTCTGAGGACAGCTCCTCCCCCACCTGAACTTTGGTTCGCTGATAATGCCCCGTCGGATTTAGCTTTAATCCATCCATCCGGCCACTGGTGGACGCCATCGTTCCAGCACAAGTGTGATTGGCTGCTTTATCACTATGTCTTTGGCTCACCTCCATTCTTCAGCTAGACAAAGTACACGCTCTGTAATGACTACCTCGCATTGTTGTGAACCATCCACAACTTGTACCATCCTCGCATCACCATTTCAGCTCCTCGCTTCCAGCTTTGTCGAGCGATTCCAAGATGCACAACTGCATGCTATGGGTAGAATCAATGAACTCCAACAGGCAAGGCATTGGGGCAGCAACTGTATCACTCAAGCGTCTCCCGAATTCGACTGCATGTGGGCATCGCCAAAACTGTGTATTATGCTTTCTTCCCTGCCGCAAGCACCACAGAAGATACCAGGTTTGATCCTATGCCGGTGCAGCTCCATCCCGACAGCCAGGCCATTGTGGATCATCCTCCATGTGTGGATTTTTATCTTGTTCGGGACGTCCTTAGCCCACAACTCAAGCCAGGCTTTATGAGCAGCTACGGAGTTGGAGCAGGAGGCCAGTGCCTTGCTCGCTTCCTTCAGTGCTATGCCTCGATGATACGCTGAGCGTACAGAAAAACGTCCGTCTTTTGTGGAGTTCCTCCAACTACAATATGTTGTATATCCTTTGCATGGATCTACGTCAACATCCGTTGGACATTTTCGCTGTCCCATCCCGTATCTCTAAAATCTCAGGGTGTTTCATATTTTACTGTGTTTGCGCCCTTTTTGCCTGATTTCACCAGGATTCCAAAGAAGCAAGAGATTTCAAGCATTGATGAGAAAACCCTCATTTTTGGGTAGAAATAATGCTAATTGACGTGATAAAATGTCCCATGGGAAGAGACGATTAAATGGGATGAAAACTAGCTGCGCAGAGCTATCCAAGAGAGAAGACGGTGTGTGGTCTGACCAAAACATGTCATACCACTAGTCGTACTGTACGGCACCGCCTCGGCCTGGTCGGCTACTTTAACCCCATGCCTGACGAACTGAGAGACCAAACCCATGAAGCTGAAGCAGAAAACCTCACCTACGGAAGAGATCCGGACGGGGAATGAACAAAAGGGCACCGCCACACCATTGCCTCGATCAAGGAAACTACGCCATCAACCGTCATCACTATCATCATCATCCATATCCTCAACGTTGATTTCTCCATTCATCTCATTGTAACCACAAACACTATTATGGATTCATATGTCTTAGTACATTAATCATTCATCTACCATTGCCATGAATACCTTGATGATGCTTTGTGTCTCCATGTCTGACTATTTCCCTAGTTCTCGAGGATATGGAGGAACCCTAGTATGTGTATGAACTGAACTGATATGATATTCGATCCATGAATTATGTTTGTGTTAACTATTCTTCATGATGTTGTGTGAAGTCGACCACACAACATTTAGCCCTTGTGGACATGAAGGATGTTACTATCATTGTGAAGAAGGAAGTTGAGGTATTGCAGTGACAGTAGCTATGTCTCTCCTTAGCTGACCTTTCATATGTGAAATAAAGGAGACCCAAGAACTTCAATCCGCATCCATGGGGAGACCCTTAATAATGTTGCCTCTGTCGGCGGGTGGAAGGATGATTGTGGCGTGCGTGATATAGAGCTACGACAGTATGCACGTATCTTTATTTGGCTCCGCCCACACGCAAAAACATATAATAAGAATTATATATCTAACCTAAGAATTGTGCTCCCGCATGTTAAGTAATGTAAATACTGGTGGTGAAGGCGGGCTCTCTGGGAACGCCTTAGCCTTACTGTCGTTTTCATCACTCTCATTTACTCTCTTGTTCTTAGATACTATTCTAGCACATTTAAATTCTCCTTCGCACTCAGTTGCAATATTTTCATCTTTGCATCGCTTTGTTTTGGACTACAAATAACTTGCAGACAGGTTTGATAAACCTCTATAAGAGGCATAAGACCACTCCCTAAGCCTTATGTGGGATCGATACTCTTACTTCAAAAAGGCTACAACTATACCTTGTGCACTAGCAAGACATCATTGTTGTTTGATATGTATAGCTGAAAATACTAAAAAAACTATATACACTATTTTCATGAAACTTCAAAGAAAATCCTTGATTGAGATCAGCCATGCAAATTTTCTTTTGCATATATGACAACATATGGCAAACAGTTAGTTCCTCTAAAAATTCATGTGATTTTCCTTGTCTACAACCATCCAATTTCTATTACATATTCATGTGTTCTTAGTTCGGGTTGCACTCATCTCACTTTCAATATTTTTATGTACTTACACGTCATTACGTGTTTGCGATACTACAAGTTAAAGTGGTCTGAAATGAAATGGTCTAGCTTGACCTATTTTAAGAGCTTGACTGCTCCTCCTAGATAGCAAATTAACTCATGTGCGATCGATATTGATAGGAAGCGGAAAATATTGCATCCAGACTCCCTCTCACCTATCCCCCCACCCGTTGTCTCATGTTTAAATCCACCGTCATCATTGACCCACGCTTCACAAGTTCATAATGATTCTTAGCTCCATTGTGTATATTCGACCAGTTGTGTAATCTATTGGATATTACTAAATCCTTTTCTCGAATCTTCTACTCCTCTCGTCATAGAATTTATCTACTCCGCTCTGCTCTTGTGGCCTCCTAGCTGCAACCACTATTTGTCTCCCCATCTCATGTGACCACCTAACCATTATTTGAGCCATCCTTGGAGGCTACGTTGCATAAGTAAATTCACCTACCCTCTTCCCTCCTCCGGAAAACCAATCTAAAGAACCGCAATGTTGTTGGTTCGGTACGCCATGACATATGAGTCCAGTTGTGCCTTAATTTGTCCATGTGTCTCACTTTTTCTGATAGTGATGTTGTTGTAATGTCATTGTCGAAATCAATCGTCCCAAAAAAAATTCACGACTAATGATTTGGCAGTCAAGATATGCAACTCCATAACCAATGCTACTTGATTTGCAAGTGAATGCATTTCACATGAAGAAGTCTGAGGAGTTACTAGTAAAGATGACTACATTGCATAGTAACCTATTGACTGTCACGTGTAATTACATATCAAAAGCAAGATAAAACCATGTGTGGATTTTTTTTTATTGTCTCAGGTTCGCCACATCACATGACTGTAGTTGTGCTTTAAGTTGAATGCCTCGCTTTGTTCGACGATGACATTGTTGGAATGTCATTGTCGAAACCAATCGTCCTAGCAATTGCTCACAACTAACAACTCAGCAGTCAAGATCAGGTGCTACACAACCAGTGCTACTAGGTTTTTATGTTTGCATGTGAATGCATTTCATTGTGTAGAACGCCTGAGGGGGTCATTAGTGACTATTTCTTACAAACCAACTGGTTTTCACGTGTAATGACACATCGAAAGCAAGATAGCAGTATGTGTGGTAAGATTTTTATTAGCTCGGTACACCACGTCATATGACTCCAATTGCGCCTTATTTGCCTCTGCCTCGCTTTGTGGACAATCTATTCTAATGTCATTGCCGAAATTAGTTTCCCTATAGTAGATGTTCACAACTAGTAATTTGGCAGCCAAGATATGCAGGTTCACAACGAATGCTACACCTTGCATGTGGATGCATTTGAACGTGTAGAACATTCGAGGAGCTATTAGTAAAATTGACTACACTGCATACTGGCCTATTGGTTGTAACGTGCAATGACATATTGAAAGCAATACAAAACAATATGCGGCCAGGTTTTATTAATTTTCTTGGTAGGCCACGTCATATGACATTGTCGGATAGCTGTCGAAAGCAACTGCCCCATCAATTGTTCACAACTAATAAATTGACAGAAGATATGCCGTTTCACAAGCAATGCTACTCATGTTGCATGCGAATGCATTTCAATGTGTAGAACATTTGAGGAGTTACTACTTTGCTCACTGACCTACTAGTTGTCATGTGCAATGACATATCTAAAGCAAGATAAACCTGTGTGTGGTAAATTTAGTATGCATTTGAAAAGAGAAAACCATAAATCCATCTTCTCTCTCACAAGTCTTTTACTACTTTATTTATATGAAAATATGTTTTACCAAACTCGATGTCATTTTGCACCACAACAAATTTGCTCACTCTCTTCAAAAAATATACCGACGTACTAGCTAGCCAAGTAACTTTAAGAGCATCATCCTACTCTAGAAAGGACGTACATGACCAAACTAAAGGGGTTAGACATATAACTCACATGAGCATGTGAAATGCAAGATACCTAAAGGAGTGTTTAAAGAGATAGGTGTAACACCCGTCTGTAATGAGCAACAGTGATCCATAATGATTATGCTAAGCCGCTGTGATTTGCAATGCTTGATCAAAGTGGATTCAAATTTCATTTCAAATTCCTCCATCAAATTCAATTCAAATCATAAGTGAAATTTGAAGTTGCTCAAAAATTGCTGGAAAATAGTTCATGTTGTAGCAAATATTCCAAAAATATTCCTGTTCAGGAAAACAACATCACCTATTTGCTAAAATGGGCTAGAGCATTTAAAACAGTGCAAAAACAGCAATTTAAATGCCATTTCAATTATGAAAAATTCAAATGAATTCAAATGGCCTCCAAACTTTTGGTGGCAGTGCAGAATAATGCAATGTAATTTTGTGGACAAGTTTCACATTTTTACAAAAGCATTTGGCAGCTCATTAATTTTGCAAAACTTTCTGTAAAATGAAAACAGAAAGAAAAAGGGAAAAAGGCCACTGTGCACGGGCCTAAGTGCACAGTGCGGCCCAGCCCGCTCCCCACCATCTCCCTCCTCTCTCTCTCCCCGTGTCGGCGACACCGCGGCGCTACAGGGCCGCCGAGGGGATAAGGACACGCCCCTCGATCCCCTCGTCCTCCCCTATCCACTCCCCCCCTCTCCATCGCCTCTCTCGCCCGCGCGCGAGCTCGCCCGAACGCCGCCGTCGCCGCGCTGCCTCGCCACCGCGGCCACCGTCCTCGCCTCGCCTCTCCGACGTGTTCAGCCGCTCTGTCGTGCTCCGCTACGTCGCCTGCGCCGACGAACGCAAGACGGGGAGCTCCAACGCACGGATCCATGCCGTCCTCTTCTTCCACGGGTCGCCGACGAACGTCGTCGATTCCGGCGAGCCTGCAACTACTAAGCCGTCACCAGGCCCCCTTGCGCCTCCCCGGTGAGCTCCTCTCCCTCTCCCCTCACTCACCGCTCCCTGTCGCGCCCGTAGTCACCGACCCCGCCATGGCCGTACTCGCCGCCGTAGACGAGCTCACCGCCGTGGCCACCGTCACCGCAGCTCGTGTTCGAGCACGCAGCCGTGCTCAGCGCAACCGTAGGATCCCAACGCCGCCGCCCGCTGCTCTTGCCGTGCTCCCTAGCGCCGTAGCCGTTCGAGCCCGAACTCCGGCGCCGCCCGCGAGCTCACCGTCGTCGATTCCGGTCGAATTCGGCGACGCCACGGCCACCAATCGACGCGGCTCACTCCGCATGTTCGAACGTGGGGTCGCGCACGCCAAATGGCTCGCCGTAGCCGATTTCCGGCGACTCCCGTGGCTCTCCGCCGTGTTTGGAGGTCGCCAGCGACTTGCCGCCGGCCACCGCCGACGTGGCCGCCACGTGGGCACCCCCTGGGTCACTGACAGTGGGCCCAGGGGCCCCAATTGACCAAGTTGACTTAGTCAACTCTGCTGACTGGGCACACAGTGCCACTGACATGTGGGCCCCCGCGTTTAATTAATCTAATTAGATTTTAAAATTAATCTAATAGTTATTTAGACACTGACAGATGGGGCCCACTCCCTAATTAGATTCAGTTTAGTTTAAATTAACTCTAATTATCTCTCTGTGTATGACATGTGGGACCCAACTGTCAGGTTTGACCTGAAACAGCTGGGGTTGACTTGCTGACATCATGCTGACGTAGTAAAGCCTTTTCTGTTAATTTCGAATTAGATTTAATTTCCAGAATTTCAGAAAATGGTTTAAATCTTTGGAAATTCATAGAAATTAAACCGTAGCTCGGATCGAAAAGTTTTCAACATGAAAGTTGATCAGAAAAACGAGACGAATCCGAATATGTGGTCAAAATGCTTGACCATCACTCCTAACTATCTGAACATGGAACCTTCCCCTCCGGTTCAGTATGCCGATAACTGCCTAAAAGCCGGGAAAATATCCCGCTTCGCCTGCAACGTGTAGCCTTGCATTAGGTCACCACCAGCACTGCATTTTGCCATGCCATGCATTGTGTTGCATCTGTTTGCATTTATTTATTGTTTCTTCCCCCTCTTCTCCCCCGTTAGACCCCGAGACCGACGCTGCCCCGGAGGACTGCTACATCCCCGACGACCCCTCTTTTGCCACAGAGCTTCCAGGCAAGCAAACCCCCCTTGATCATCCCGATATCGCCTATTCTTTCTCCCTCATGCTTGCATTAGAATTGCTACAGCTATTGTTCTGATACTACCTATTCTGATGCATAGCCTGTCTTTATAACTGCTATTGATACCTTACCTGGAATCCTAAATGCTTAGTGTAGGTTGGTAGTGAACCATCTGTGGCCCCTCTTACTTGTCCTAGTTGCCCTGCTTTAGTACCAGTTCCCCGATCGATGTGATCGATAGGGTTGAGACCGACTCATCACCGCACACCCCTAAGTTGTACGACTCTGTAGAGCTAACATCGAGTGCCGAGGGTGATACCTCATACATCACTTCTGATGATGTCTCTGTAGCCCAGCTGGTCGGTTGTGGGTTATCGAGGGTGATTCCTCTTTCACCACCTCCGATGATGCCCATGTCGTGCAACCCCTCAAGCGTGAACCCATCGAGGGTGATTCCTCCGGGTTCACCTTGATGGATACATCGAGTGAGAATCCAACGTGGGTGATTCCTCGGATTCCTCCTTGATGTTATGGACACACGGATACCATGCATTTATTTCAGTCATTGATTGAAGACGGATCGACCCCGAGGGGTACCCGCGAGTATTGTGGAGCCGGGTTGACCGTGAGGGTACCCGCGAGATGATTACGTGGCATGGCCGGGCATTCTTAGCCCTTGCCGTAGGCCCACGAGACGGGGCGACGGGGTCACATGATCGTGAGTCTCGGCTCATTTCCGCGAGCTCCCAACGCACTAATGGGTTAGGATATGTGATCTGAGTAGGCCTCTGGCCTTTTCGCACTAACCACCACGCGGGAATAGTATGGGCACTCGGCGTCGTATGTATCAGCCAAAGTTCTTCAGACGTCAGCGATTGAGCGGCGCGCGCCCGGGTGGACCGCGAAAGCCTGCGTGTGTATACAGGGGCTAGGTCTGGTCCCGGCCGCCCACGCAACGCGCAGGAGTGCAAAGGGCGATGGGCCCAAGACCCCTGAGCGCTTAGGGTGTAGACCGGCGTGCTGGCCTCTCTGTTGAGCCTAGGTAGGGCTACGACGTGTCGATCAGCCGAGGCCGGGCATGACCCGAGCAAGTGTGTCCGGCCAGAGTTAATCGAGCGTGATGGGTAAGTTGGTGCACCCCTGCAGGGAAGTATATCTATTCGAATAGCCGTGTCCACGGTAACAGGACGCTCGGAAAATATCCCGATCTTCTACAACTAGAAGTGGTTTGAATATTATAGCTACGGGATCGCTTTCTCGCAGGTAGTCGAGGAAGGATCTCTGGGTGTGGCTACTTATACTTATTGCTACTACTATATTTATGTACTAATCTACACTCTTCTAATGCCGCAAGACTCTGAAGATGCTAGTCTTCGATAGGCTAGGCCTTTCCCTCTATTCTGGCATTTCTGCAGTCTAGTCCACTGATACAGCCATTCTTTGATACCGATGCATAATTAGTATAGATCTAATGTAAGTCTTGCGAGTACTTTGGATGAGTACTCACGGTTGCTTTGCTTCCCCTTTTTCCCCATACCCGATTGCTGCGACCAGATGACGGAGCCCCGGAGCCAGCTGCCCCAGTCGATGACTACTACTACCCCTCTGGTGGAGAGTACTACTACGTGGAGACCACCGACGACCAGGAGTAGATAGGAGGCACCCAGGCAGGAGGCCTGCGCCTTTTCGATCTTATGTCGTTGTTTTGCCCCGCCTTTTTAAGGCATATCTGTTTAACTTTTATGTCTGTACTCAGATATCTGATGCTTCCGCTTATGCTGGTATGACTCGAGCTCATGTATTCGAGCCCTCTAGGCCCCTGGCTTGTAATATAAAGCTTGTATGACTTTTATTTGTGTTTAGAGTTGTGTTGTGATATCTTCAAGTGAGTCCTTAATCTTGATCGTGTGCATTTGCGTGTATGATTAGTGCACGATTAAGCCGGGGGCGTCACAAGTTGGTATCAGAGCCGACTGCCTGTAGGATTCCCCCTTTCCAACTCCTTGGCCGAAGTTGAGTCTAGTCTTTGAAAAACTGTTTTACTAACATGGCTGTGTGGCTTACGGGCCCACGTCGCCAATGGGTGGTATTAGGATCTTTTATTCCTCTTCCTTACCCTGGGACTCTGATCTCTCTTCTATTCGGGTTAAAATTTTGCTAACTCTAACGCTAGGTTCTCGTAATCACATTCACCCGGAGAGCTGGATTATCTGCAAACATTTCTTTCCAATGCTATCTTATGCTTCTCACACTATCGTTTGACATCCTGCACTTCTTGTTTCAGATGCGTCCCGCAAGACAGCTCGTACGCCACATGATGACTGTTGATGCGACTGGATTCCCTGCTATCTTGGTCGACCTCTTGACCAGGCTGGGATATCGCTGGTACCCCGAGTACACAGTTTATGAGGATTACCGCGAGTTCAACCAGGAGTAGTACCACGATGTGGTTCGCATCTTTGATCGACAGAACAACTCCATCACTGAGTTGCACACCTTTCATGGTGTTGGAGTGACTGTCGACATGGCCGTCCATGATGCTGCCTATACTGCTATTGCCCGTCTCCGTGGAGAGCACAGTCGCTTGGAGGAGACCGCTTTCAGATATATCCCATATGCCCCCGCTGGGGACGAGAGTGGATATTACACTGCTGTCTGTACCCCTTACGTGTCACGTCGTTATGACCCGCAGGTTTTGGTATAGTACACTCAGGCTCTGGATCGCACTGCCCGAGCTCTTGCTGTCGAGTTGTACGCCACTCGTGCTCGTCTCTACGACGCTCTAACACAATTGCTGCCAGCAGTCAGTGCGAGGATGCATCCAGAGTATATCCTTTACCCGCGCAGAACGGAGATGCCGCTAGGTCTTGAGTGGCCTGCTGTTGGAGGTTGTACTCCTCCATGTGGTCCTCTTCTTCCAGTTCAGGACCAGGTTCTGCATCAGAGTGTTCACGGAGCGCGGGATCTTTATATCGAGGCTACCCTGCGTTGTCACCTGCAGCTGCCTGGCTTCAGTGGTTTTCTCCGACGTTGATGTAGCTATCGCTATGTCCCGTTGTTGTATCCCTCCACCGCGTGCCTGCGTGCCGCCTAGATGTCTAGCTTTCCTTTTTGCTGTTGTAACGTTGGCTTGTAACCGAATCTATGTATGGATATGTATGTCATGTTTGACTATGATGTTGTATCTATTGCACTTCCATTTGTTGTGTGAGTTACTTCATGAATGATTCCATACAACTGCAATACTCGTTGCTAAACTACCCCCTGTTGATTTTAGCAGGATGGTTAGACCCGCAGGTCGTCGCCGTGGTGCCAACAATCCACCACCGCCCGACTATATGGCTGCAATGATGCAACAATTTGAAATGCACCGTCAGTTCATGCAAGGACTTATGGATCAGTTTCCTCGTCCGAATGCCAATCAGCAGCCAGCCGCAATAACCTTGCAAGAGTTTGTGCGCCTTAATCCAACTATCTTCCGCAACTCAGTTCAGCCACTTGACGCTGATGACTGGCTCCGCGACATCACTTTCAAGATGGAGTCTGCTAATGTGGCCCCTGCCAGCTATATCATCTTTGCATCCTACTTTCTAAAGGGTCCCGCAGCCCAATGGTGGGACACTCACAGGCATACCCTACCTGCTGGAACCATCATCACTTGGGTGGAATTCCAAGCTGCTTTCCGTGCCCGTTACATTCTGCAAGGAGTCATGGACCGGAAGAAGCGTGAGTTCCGCAACCTTACCCAAGGTAACAAGTCTGTGGAGGCCTATCAGCGGGAATTTCTTGAACTATCCCGCTATGCTGAAGAGGATATTGCTACTGATGCCCGCAGACAGGAGAAGTTCCATGAAGGGCTCAACCCAGATATCAAGCTTGCACTGCTAGTCCAAGACTTTGCCGACTTCGCCACCTTGGTGAACAAGGCTATTCAGGTTGAGACTGGTCTGAAGGATCACAAGGACGCTCTTAAGCGCACCCGTGAAGCGGGCTCATCTTCGGGCTCGTCTTCCCAGAAGCGCCGTATTTGGATCCCTCACAGCATGTACCGTCCGACTGTACTTGCTCCAAGGCCATCGTATGCTGCACCTCGTATGCCTCCTCCACCTCTGAGGCAGCCAAGACCTCAAGTTGCACCGTTTCGAGCTCCTGCTCCCCGTCCTGAGGATGGACTGTGTTTCACTTGTGGACGTCCAGGTCACCGTGCCAAAGACTGCCGTCAGAACCAGAATCAGTTGGCACTTCCATCTGCTGGCCGTGGTAATGGCCGTGGCAACAATCAGCCTCGCAACTTCAATGCCAGGCCTTCTTATGGTCGTGGTCAGGTTTATCATGTCAACATGAATGAAGATCCAGACCAACCAGCTACTGTGATGGGTACACTTCCTGTTAATTCAGTACCAGCTTCTGTTTTATTTGATTCAGGAGCATCACATTCTTTCATATCAGAAAATTTTGCACTCATGTATGACATTAAATGCGAAGAGCTACACCAAACATTAGTGGTAAACACTCCCGCGGGCCAATGTCGAACCTCTATGTTCAGCCCCGATGTCACCATTGAAATTGAAGGGTTGGAATTCCATGCTTTTCCCATTATTTTGAAGTCTTCCAAGGTTGACCTCATTCTGGGAATGGATTGGTTGAAGGCTCACACCGCCTTAATCAATTGTGCCACTAAAGCCGTCCAACTTCTGCACCCCTCGGATGAGATAGTAAATTACCATGCTCATATCGTTCGAAATGCCGAGGCTCAGATTTATGCCCTGAATGCGTTGAACGCTTCTCCTCTTGAGGGAATCGAAAACGTTCCAGTCGTTCGCGACTTCCAAGATGTCTTTCCGGAAGAACTTCCAGGAGTACCCCCTGCTAGAGCTGTCGAGTTTGTCATCGACCTAAAACCAGGCACAACTCCTATTGCGAAGCGTCCCTACAAGATGCCTCCACATGAACTCCTTGAGCTTAAGGAGGAACTCGACAAATCACTTCGTAAGGGTTTCATTCGTCCAAGTTCCTTTGCCTAGGGAGCACCTTCTCTCTTTGTTAAGAAGAAAGATGGTACGAACCGGTTGGTCCAAGATTACCGACCTATCAACCAGACAACCATTCAGAACAAGTATCCGCTTCCTTGGATCAACGATCTGTATGATCAGCTTGCCGGATCCTCGGTATTCTCTAAACTCGACTTGAGGTTGGGTTATCATCAGATCCGAGTCCGCGAAGAGGATATTCCCAAGACCGCCTTCGTAACTCGCTATGGCTCTTATGAGTACACTGTCATGTCATTCGGCTTAACTAATGCTCCAGCAACATTCTCCCGCCTGATGAATTATATCTTCATGGATTACCTCGACAAATTCATCGTGGTTTATCTGGATGATATTCTGGTATATTCTAAGAATAAGGAAGAACATGCTGAACATCTTCGTCTTGTTCTGGAAAAGTTTCGAGAGCATCAGCTATATGCCAAGTATTCCAAGTGTGAATTCTGGTTATCTGAAGTGACCTACCTTGGTCATGTGATTTCCAAGGATGGTATTGCTGTCAACCCAGAACGAGTTCAGGCTATTCTTGACTGGACCCCTCCGAAGAATGTCAAGCAAGTCAGAAGTTTTCTCAGACTCGCAAGCTATTGTCGTCGATTTGTCGAAAACTTCTCCAAGATTGCCAAGCCTCTGACTAATCTGCTTAACAAAGGCGTTAAGTTTGAGTGGACCGACAAATATCAGGAAAGTTTCCAGACCCTTAAGGACAAGCTGACCTCTGCTCCAGTGCTTGCTCCTCCGGATTCTTGCAAGGACTTCGTGATTTATTGCGACGCCTCTCGTCAGGGATTAGGCTGTGTCCTGATGCAAGAACACAGAGTGATTGCCTATGCCTCCTGACAGTTACGTCCTCATGAAGAGAATTATCCAGTGCATGATCTTGAACTTGCTGCAGTGATTTATGCATTGAAGCTGTGGCGACATTACCTCCTCGGTAATTGATGTGAGATATAAACGGATCACCAAAGTCCGAAGTATTTGTTTACTCAACCAGATCTCAATCTCCACCAACAATGATGGTTGGAAACGATTACGGACTATGACTGCGGTATTTCATATGCCCCTGGCAAAGCTAATGTGATGGCAGATGCCTTGAGCCGCAAGTCCTATTGTAACAACCTCATGGTTCAGCGAGCTCAACCCCATCTGTATGAAGAACTGCGCAAGCTGAACCTTCACATCGTTCCATAGGGTTCTCTCAATACCCTTGTTCTACAGCCAGATCTTGAGAAAGCTGTAAAGTCTGCGCAAGCTAAAGACGCTGAAGTTGATCAGATGAAAAGAGATCTTGACCTTGAAAAGTACAGAGATTTCTCGCTTGCTGAAGACGGAACCTTGTACTTCAGAGATCGCATTGTGGTACGGACAAGGTTATGAAGGAGGCACATGATACACCACTGTCTATTCATCCAGGTAGCACCAAGATGTATCGTGATCTCCGTCAAAGGTACTGGTGGTCTAAAATGAAGCAGGATATTGCTCGTTATGTTGCCGAATGTGACGTTTGTCGTCGCGTTAAGGTAGAACATCAGAAGTCTGCTGGAATTCTGTAACCGCTCCCTATCCCTGAGTGGAAATGGGACAAAGTGCAAATGGATCTTATCACTGGTCTTCCCAGATCTCAAAAGGGTCATGATGCAATTCTTGTCGTCATTGATCAACTCTCCAAAGTTGCACACTTTCTGCCAGTCAAGGAGACGATCACTGCTAGTCAGTTAGCAGATATGTATATCTCCAGAATTGTATCACTCCACGGTATTCCGAAGGAGATCAATTCAGATCGTGGCAGCCTTTTCACTTCAAGGTTCTGGGCAAGTTTCCAAGAAGCTATGGGAACTCATATAACCTGGAGTTCAGCTTATCACCCCCAGTCCCAAGGCCAAGTCGAGCGAGTTAATCAAGTGCTTGAAGATATGCTGCGTGCCTGTGTAATCTCATTTGGCAAGAAGTGGGAGGAATCTCTCCCGTATGCCGAATTCTCTTACAACAACAGCTATCAAGCAAGCTTGAAAATGGCCCCCTTCGAGGTATTATATGGACGTAAGTGTCGAACCCCTCTGAATTGGTCAGAAACTGGGGAACGGCCGCTCATTGGTCCGGATATTATCCAACACGCCGAAGAGCAAGTCCGTATTGTCCGGGAAAATCTCAAGGCGGCCCAATCTTGCCAGAAGAGCAATTATGATCGTAAACACTGGGGATCAATCTATCAACCTGGTGAGCAAGCTTATCTGCGTGTCACTCCTATGAAGGGCACTCATCGCTTTGGAATCAAGGGCAAGTTAGCTCCTCGCTACATTGGTCCTTTCCGCATTCTCGCCAGACGTGGACATGTGGCATATAATTTGGAGTTGCCGCCGCAATTCTCTCACATCCACGACATCTTCCATGTGTCGCAACTTCGCCGTTGCTTCAAGGAATCTCCGCACCGAGCAGTGGATCATGAATTGCTCGATTTGCAAGATGATCTATCTTATAAAGAGCATCCGATCCGCATTCTCGATCAAGCTGAACGTCGAACCCGTCAGAAGACAACCAAGTTCCTTAAAGTGCAGTGGTCGAATCATACTGAAGATGAAGCCACTTGGGAACGCGAGGATCGTCTTCGCGAAGAATACCCCGACCTTATTCCTTCTACCTCCTGAATTCTCGGGACGAGAATTTCTTTTAGAGGAGGAGAATTGTAACACCCCTCTGTAATGAGCAACAGTGATCCATAATGATTATGCTAAGCCGCTGTGATTTGCAATGCTTGATCAAAGTGGATTCAAATTTCATTTCAAATTCCTCCACCAAATTCAATTCAAATCATACGTGAAATTTGAAGTTGCTCAAAAATTGCTAGAAAATAGTTCATGTTTTAGCAAATATTTCAAAACAAATTCCTGTTCAGGAAAACAACATCACCTATTTGCTAAAATGGGCTAGAGCATTTAAAACAGTGCAAAAACAGTAATTTAAATGCCATTTCAATTATGAAAAATTCAAATGAATTCAAATGGCCTCCAAACTTTTGGTGGCAGTGCAGAATAATGCAATGTAATTTTGTGGACAAGTTTCACATTTTTACAAAATCATTTGGCAGCTCATTAATTTTGCAAAACTTTTTGTAAAATGAAAACAGAAAGAAAAAGGGAAAAAGGCCACTGTGCACGGGCCTAAGTGCACAGTGCGGCCCAGCCCGCTCCCCACCGTCTCCCTCCTCTCTCTCTCCCCGTGTAGGCCTCGCCGTGGCCGCGCGCGCGCTCGCCGGCCAGCGGGCGACACCGCGGTGCTACAGGGCCGCCGAGGGGATAAGGACGCGCCCCTCGGCCCCCTTGTCCTCCCCTATCCACTTCCCCCCTCTCCATCGCCTCTCTCGCCCGCGCGCGAGCTTGCGCGAACGCCGCCGTCGCCGCGCTGCCTCGCCACCGCGGCCATCGTCCTCGCCTCGCCTCTCCGACATGCCCAGCCGCTCCGCCGTGCTCCGCTACGTCGCCTGCGCTGACAAACGAAAGCTGGGGAGCTCCAACGCACGGATCCACGCCGTTCTCTTCTTCCACGGGTCGCCGACGAACGTCGTCGATTCCGGCGAGCCTGCAGCTACTAAGCCATCACCAGGCCCCCTTGCGCCTCCCCGGTGAGCTCCTCTCCCTCTCCCCTCACTCACCGCTCTCTGCCGCGCCCGTAGTCGCCGATCCCGCCATGGCCGTACTCGCCGCCATAGACGAGCTCACCGCCGTGGCCACCGTCACCGCAGCTCGCGTCCGAGCACGCAGCCGTGCTCAGCGCGGCCGTAGGATCCCAACGCCGCCGCCCGCTGCTGTTGCCGTGCTCCCTAGCGCCGTAGCCGTTCGAGCCCGAACTCCGGCGCCGCTCGCGAGCTCACCGTCGTCGATTCCGGTCGAATCCGGCGACGCCACGGCCACCAATCGACGCGGCTCACTCCGCACGTTCGAACGCGGGGTCGCGCGCGCCAAATGGCTCGCTGTAGCCGATTTCCGGCGACTCCCGTGGCTCTCCGCCGTGTTTGGAGGTCGCCGGCGACTTGCCGCCGGCCACCGCCGACGTGGCCGCCACGTGGGCACCCCCTGGGTCACTGACAGTGGGCCCAGGGGCCCCAGTTGACCAAGTTGACTTAGTCAACTCTGCTGACTGGGCACACAGTGCCACTGACATGTGGACCCCCGCGTTTAATTAATCTAATTAGATTTTAAAATTAATCTAATAGTTATTTAGACACTAACAGATGGGGCCCACTTCCTAATTAGCTTCAGTTTAGTTTAAATTAACTCTAATTATCCCTCTGTGTATGACATGTGGGACCCAGCTGTCAGGTTTGACCTGAAACAGCTGGGGTTGACTTGCTGACATCATGCTGACGTAGTAAAGCCTTTTCTATTAATTTTGAATTAGATTTAATTTTCAGAATTTCAGAAAATGGTTTAAATCTTTGGAAATTCGTAGAAATTAAACCGTAGCTCGGATCGAAAAGTTTTCAACATGAAAGTTGATCAGAAAAACGAGACGAATCCGAATATGCGGTCAAAATGCTTGACCATCACTCCTAACTATCTGAACATGGAACCTTCCCCTCTGGTTCAGTATGCCGATAACTGCCTAAAAGCCGGGAAAATATCCCAGATATTTTCCCGCTTCGTCTGCAACGTGTAGCCTTGCATTAGGTCACCACCAGCACTGCATTTTGCCATGCCATGCATTGTGTTGCATCTGTTTGCATTTATTTATTGTTTGTTCCCCCTCTTCTCCCCCGTTAGACCCCGAGACCGACGCTGCCCCGGAGGACTGCTACATCCCCGACGACCCCTCTTTTGCCGCAGAGCTTCCAGGCAAGCAAACCCCCCTTGATCATCCCGATATCGCCTATTCTTTCTCCCTCATGCTTGCATTAGAATTGCTACAGCTATTGTTCTGATACTACCTATTCTGATGCATAGCCTGTTTTTATAACTGCTATTGATACCTTACCTGCAATCCTAAATGCTTAGTGTAGGTTGGTAGTGAACCATCTGTGGCCCCTCTTACTTGTCCTAGTTGCCCCGCTTTAGTACCAGTTCCCCGATCGATGTGATTGATAGGGCTGAGACCGACTCATCACCGCACACCCCTAAGTTGTACAACTCTGCAGAGCTAACATCGAGTGCCGAGGGTGATACCTCATACATCACTTCTGATGATGTCTCTGTAGCCCAGCTGGTCGGTTGTGGGTTACCGAGGGTGATTCCTCTTTCACCACCTCCGATGATGCCCATGTCGTGCAACCCCTCAAGCGTGAACCCATCGAGGGTGATTCCTCCGGGTTCACCTTGATGGATACATCGAGTGAGAATCCAACGGGGGTGATTCCTCGGATTCCTCCTTGATGTTATGGACACACGGATACCATGCATTTATTTCAGTCATTGATTGAAGACGGGTCGACCCCGAGGGGTACCCGCGAGTATTGTGGAGCCGGGTTGACCGTGAGGGTACCCACGAGATGATTACGTGGCACGGCCGGGCATTCTTAGCCCTTGCCGTAGGCCCACGAGACGGGGCGACGGGGTCACATGATCGTGAGTCTCTGCTCGTTTCCGCGAGCTCCCAACACACTAATGGGTTAGGATATGTGATCTGAGTAGGCCTCTGGCCTTTTCGCACTAACCACCACACGGGAATAGTATGGGCACTCGGCGTCGTATGTATCATCCGAAGTTCTTCAGACGTCAACGATTGAGCGGCGCGCGCCCGGGTGGACTGCAAAAGCCTGCGTGTGTATACAGGGGCTAGGTCTGGTCCCGGCCGCCCACGCAACGCGCATGAGTGCAAAGGGCGATGGGTCCAAGACGCCTGAGCGCTTAGGGTGTAGACCGGCGTGCTGGCCTATCTGTTGAGCCTAGGTAGGGCTACGACGTGTCGATCAGCCGAGGCCGGGCATGACCCGAGCAAGTGTGTCCGGCCAGAGTTAATCGAGCGTGATGGGTAAGTTGGTGCACCCCTGCAGGGAAGTATATCTATTCGAATAGCCGTGTCCACGGTAACAGAACGCTCGGAAAATATCTCGATCTTCTACAACTAGAAGTGGTTTGAATATTATAGCTCCGGGATTGCTTTCTCGCAGGGATTCGAGGAAGGATCTCTGGGCGTGGCTACTTATACTTATTGCTACTACTATATTTATGTACTAATCTACACTCTTCTAATGTTGCAAGACTCTGAAGATGCTAGTCTTCGATAGGCTAGGCCTTTCCCTCTATTCTGGCATTTCTGCAGTCTAGTCCACTGATACAGCCATTCTTTGATACCGATGCATAATTAGTATAGATCTAATGTAAGTCTTGCAAGTACTTTGGATGAGTACTCACGGTTGCTTTGCTTCCCCTTTTTCCCCATACCCGATTGCTGCGACCAGATGACGGAGCTCGGAGCCAGCTGCCCCAGTCGACGACTACTACTACCCCTCTGGTGGAGAGTACTACTACGTGGAGACCACCGACGACCAGGAGTAGATAGGAGACCACCGATAACTTTTATGTCTGTACTCAGATATCTGATGCTTCAGCTGATGCTTGTATGACTCGAGCTTATGTATTCAAGCCCTCGAGGCCCCTGGCTTGTAATATAAAGCTTGTATGACTTTTATTTGTGTTTAGAGTTGTGTTGTGATATCTTCAAGTGAGTCCTTAGGCTTGATCGTGTGCATTTGCGTGTATGATTAGTGCACGATTAAGCCGGGGGCGTCACAATAGGGTATTGAACTATAGATACACCATCAAGCATCTATGCAAAGTTGCAACTTTTATCTATTCCAATGCAACTCATCTTTGTAATTAGTAATAAGAACATCTTAAGCATCAATGCTTAATCAAACACTTCTATGAAATAAGCACCAATGTTGCATTGTTCATCTAGGTTGGGCACAACCTTACCCATACCCGTACTTGAGGGAGTATGTGATGTTTTGTTGGTCTCCATGGTTAAGTGCGTTTTGCAAGCTCCTATATTGTGGGACAGAGGGAGTAATTTACAAGTTTTTGTAGGTTATGTATTCATAATATTGCTACAAGGTTGCCATTTTTGACATGGTAGCACATGGCTTGTTTATCAAATATGGATGTGCTAACATTGTGGTAACCTTTTGTGGCGCTTGAGGTGTATTTTATCATTGTAGTTTATTACTCTTCCCTTCATGGATAGCATACTATGATTCACCTTCACATAGACGTGGATGTTGGTCTCCATTTTAGAAGATCTATCGCGTTGTTCAACCATTTATCATATTCGACTAGCCACATCATGTCCTCTCATACCATGGTGTCCTTCTCTCCCGCCCTTCTACCCCATCTTTTCGATGGTTGCCATCATCGGACCAATTGTTGCTGCTCCAACAACCGCGCGGGGGGGGGGGGGGGGGGGGGGGGGGGGGTGACGGGGACTCCGACATCCTTCTACTTGACTACACATTCACTGCCACCTCCCCCACTAATATGGAGTTGACCTGCTAGCTGGAAACGCTTCTCGTGCATCCCTGCCATCAGCGGGTACACCACTTTCGCGCCTTAAAATTTCCCTTCTTCCCCTATCCCGACAACAAAGTAGTACCCCGGTGAAATCGAACGCCCCAACAACTGTCCAAAATAAATTATTTCGCGGGCAACATAATATGCCGCTACAGAAAGAAAGGTTATGTTTGGAAGCTTTCACTGAATTACTAATCAGAATAAATGAGCAGAGCCGTGAGCATATACTGGCCGGTGTCACGCGTTAATTAAGAGATGCACACTGAGAGCATATACGGGGCAGGTTTTTAATGCCCTCTAAAATAAGGGGCAGATATTTCCGATCGCATTCCATCAGTTCTTTTTTTTTTTTACGGGATCACATTCCCTCAGCTCTTTTTTTTTTTTTTTTTACGGGAGCGCACTTTGTACCGTAACAAACCCTGCGTCAAGCTCGTTTGCAAAGGAAAATAGAAACTGCTGCGCCAGCTACTGCGCTAGCTGTTCAAATTCTCCCAGCCCAGATATCAGCAACGTTGGGAGGAGGGTTAAGTGGCCAAAAGAGAAGATATACGCGGCCGGTAACAGAAAAAAAAAAACTAGAGCTGCAGCTGCTGCCTTCTGCTACCGAGTTAACGAGCGCGGAGTGCCAGCCAAGCAAAGGGAAGCACGCGAGAGCAACCGACCGATTGATTCTCCTGTGCCTGTGGGCATCATCGACTCATCGTGCCACCCTCCCCACCCACGTCCGTACCCTTCAATCTCGGAGCTCGCGTCGCGAATCGCGATCCCCACAAACCCCCCCCGCCCCGGGGCCCCACCCGGCCTGGTTAGCTATCCCTCCCCCCTTTATCAGCGTTCCCTACTATAACTAGTGCCCCTCCTCTCTCTCTCCCTCTCTCAAGTAGGGAGTACTCTCCAGTAGTACTGAGGTGAGGCGGCGTGCGTGCGTGCGTCATCTCGTGGGGGTGGGATCGAGCTACCAAACCAGCCTCCCCTCCCCTCTCTCTCCTGCGGATCGACGATTCTGGTGGTTACCAACCCCCTCCCCCATCGCGTCATCTCGAGAGACGAGGGTTTTAGCTGCAGCTCCACAGGTGTTCTTGAGGTCAGGTGAGATTAGTTTCCCCACCCCCTTCTCTTCTCGCCCAAGTTTTGCTTGCTCGTCGTGGTTTCTCTTGTCGAGATTTGGTTTCTCGCGTGTTCCTATTCCCGTACGCCATCGCCATGGATTCGGCCTCTCTTCAGCTTCCTGTCGCTCGTATCGTAGACGTGGGTAATTTCCAGGGGAATACCAGCCGTTTTTCTAATTCAATCAATCTGCATGCGCATACTACTGTTTTCTTTTTCTTAGGATCAATTCGGTTCCTTCTTGGCGACATGTTTGGATTCCGGCAGGCGGAAGTTATCTGCTTCTTGAGCTGCCCTTCTTTCTGTACTAGCTACTTCCGGCCGCAGAATCCCATGGTACTACCCGTACTTGCTAGATCTTTTCCTCTCCCAGGGATAATTTGGGCGACGTTCGTTCAGTTTTGCCTCTCTGCTGCTGGTCTATTTTAGGCTCACTGCGAGATTTTCTTTTCCCAGTCTTTCCTAACTTTGATCAGTTTCAGCTTGGCTTGGGGTTGGACCCGGCCGGCCGGGATCTTTTCAGCTGCTTCTTTTTCTCTGTTATTATTATTTCTCTTCTCTCGGGTGGGTCTTTATGTCCATTGTTTACTTCTTTAAACCCGGAGCTGCTGCTGTCTTGGTGGTGTCACTGCTTCAATGCCGACTAAATTTCGGTTACTGCATGGGTCTGCATAATTTGCAATCGTGATTTGTTCCTTTGTTTGCCCCGCTGTAGATCTAGAGCTGGTAAATCCCTGTGCTCCAATCACAGGTTTATACGTACACAGGATCGGATCCCTTTGTAATAAGCGCCCTGGATCTAATCCTTCTTGATTTACTGATTTCTTCCTAATTGCATTGTATTGTATCCATCATGCATCCTCCATGTGTAATGTGTAGCCGATCTTCTTCCGATATAGTAGAATCTGTTTCCCATCAGCAGGTTAATTGTAGGATTATTCCGCTTATTCCCTTAATTTGCATGGTTAATTAGCTCCTGCACATGCATGTTAGAAATCGTTAGCTTTTTTTTCGTTAACTTTAATCCTCTCCCGATGCTACCGCAGGCAGTATGTAGTGCCCACATTTACTTGCCAGCTGCTGCTAGTAGCCAGTACGAGTGGTGGTTCTTATCTCTGGGTTTTCTGTTACGCTTTTGACAGAAAAAAGCTGCACGAGATCACCCCTTGTCACCTGGGTGTGCATGCAGTGCATGCATAGAACTTTCCTTTTTCTGTCACACTGCATTGCATGTTTACTTCACTGGAAGTAGCTAGCTAGCTAGGTGGAGTGTTACTAGTTATCAGCTAGCTCGAGATCTATACATCTTTGCTCAGCTGCAATTTTGTTGTATTGCATTTGCATATATGCACCGACAAGCTAGCTCATGATTTTATGCTTTTTGGTCCAACAAAAATTGAGCATCTACCTTATTTAGTTGTTACATACGTACGTATATATGTGAGCTCACTTTTTGGTGCATGTACAGATATTCGGAAACTCCCTTTTGGTATTCTTTATCTGATTGGCCACTTTCCTATCCTGCTTTTCCAGGTGGAAGAAGAGAAGGAATTGTACTGAGACGGGAGTCAGAGAGTCCGTTTCTTGTCTGCGGCGTAAAGGAGGAGATTGGGTTTTAATTAATTCGCTCGCCCCGGCTCTTTGAAGAGAAACGGATACAGTACCCATCCAGCTGAGAAGCCCACACCACTCACCACCACCACAACCGGCACCCCATGGACTTGCGGGCCTTCTACTTCCAGGCGGCGGAGGCGGCGGCCACGGCGACAGCGACAGTGGCCACGGAGGACGACGACGTGACGACACCCAAGCTCTCCCCCAGCGCAGCGGTGCAGCAGGAAGGCCAAAGCAGTGGTGGCGCTTCCCCGGTGGCGGTGGGGATGAACAGCGAGGGAAGCGGCGGCGCGCGCGACCTGATCTGCCCCGAGTGCGGCAAGGCCTTCCTGTCGGACAAGGCCATGTACGGGCACCTCAGGTGCCACCCGGGGAGGAGAAACAAGGGGGCGATCCGCCCGCCGACGCCGGTCGCCTCCGCTTCTTCTGTGACCCGCGGAGACGCCAAGGCGAGGAAAGTGCTGTGGATGGAGGATGACCTCCCAACCAAGTGGCCGTTGACGGCCAAGCGCGGGCGCACTCCGACCGTAGCCACCTCCGTCAGCGTGCAGCCCGTGTCCGTGCTGGAGTCCACCTACAGCGCGGAGGAGGAGGCTGCCAACACTCTCTTGGACTTGGCCCAGAACGCCCGCAACGCCGTTGCGGAGCAGGAGATGCCACGGGCCGATCAGCTCGAGCTACCAGCTGATCATGTCGCCGACCCCGTCGCGCCGGAGCCCGAGCAGCCTGTGATACCAGACATGACCGCCGGCGCCGACGCGTTGCAGCACGTGCAGCAGGCTGAGATGCGTGCGCCGGTGGAGCACATCTTCGGCATCATCTTGCAGCCCCAGGCGCCGGGGGTCGAGCCGTCCAATTTCATCGCAGCGTCGGAGCCTGTGAACAATTCTGCACTCGTCGTGGTCCGCGACGAGGACAAGTCCATCTCCCCCGGCGCCAAGAACCCAAAGAAGCGACGGCTCCATGATCCAGTTAGCCAGGGTCCAGATTCCTCTCAGCCGCCAGATCCCGAGGACGTCAGGCCGCCGGTGAGGCGCATACCGTCGCCGGCGTCGGATCGGAGGTACGCGTGCCCGTCGTGCTACAAGTCGTTCCCCACCCACCAAGCCCTAGGGGGCCACATGGCGAGCCACAACAGGGCCATCAGGTGCGCCGCCGCGCAGCAGGTGGACGGGCTCGCCGTGGCCCAGGCCGTGCAAAACATCTTGGCACATCGCCAGCGCCAAGACGGTGCCAACGCCAGCGCCAGCGGGATCGTCGGCGAGGATCTCCAGATCAGCCTCCGGCCGCCGAAGCCGGTGTCGCACACATGCGTCCGGTGCCGTCAGATCTTCTCCACCGGGCAGGCGCTCGGCGGCCACATGCGGAAGCACTTTCTCGAGGACAGGCTGCAGGCGGCCGCTGCCGCCGCGGCGCCGGCCACTGCTCCGCCTGCTCTGGCCGCAGCCGCGGTGGCGCTGGCCATTGCTCCAGCAGCAGTGCCAGCGGCCCAAGATGGGGCTCCCCGGGACTTTGATCTCAACGAGATGATGCCTTGGGAATGATCGGGAGAGCTGGTTAAACCCTAGCCAGCCATGGGACATTTGTCTGCTTTGGAGTCCGAGCTACGCCTACTACACCCAGCGAGCATCATGTGCCTGGTCCTAGCTAGTACTCCGTAGTAGTGTGTATCCGTGTCAGTGTCTGTCAGTGTCATTTTAATTTTGGTATGGTTTGTCAGTGTTTAGCTAGTCAGTTCATTCATCTTGCATTGCTTGGAAATGTAGAACTTGGGTTTTCCCAGTCGATCCATGCATGGTCTCTCTGGAGTTTTCGATCGATCTGGACTGGAGATATAGATAGCTGCAAGTAAAATTCTTCTGAACAATGTAGTACAAGCTAGCAGCAAGACTGTAATGTCTGGCTTCGTTTTACTTTTAATTGAGAATTTTGGATATACATCCCCTTAATATTGGTGTGTGTAGTTAAATGATTGTTAGATCGAAATGTAGTTCTTTCAGCCAGAGTTCTTTGTTTTGCCCCTATAGTTAAGCGCCCTGTTATACTGTTCAGTACATTTTCTATTCTTGGTAATGCAGGTTCACTAGAGTAATCAACCTGACTTCCTATATACAATAAACATGATTGCCGCGACATGATTTTCTTATCAAGTTTTAGGTTGATTAGTTCATTAGCAGTACAAATCTACTTCCACTCATGTTCCAAGTACCACATAATTATATATCACTGTACAAGCTTATTTAGCTCCCTAGAAATTTTAGTTGCAGCGCTACACATATAGCACCTGCTCGAAACATGAGTGGAAAATCCATCCATGAAGCAGGCCAGGCCCTGACGTTGTTGGATAGCTTCACATGCAGCAGGAGCAGCCGAGCAGGTAGCACGCATACATGCAACGTTGTGGTAGATCGTGTGTGTTTGTTGGTTTGGCAAACACTTCTTACAGAAAATCCAGGAATTCGGTTAAGTTTGTGGTTGCTATGCTGAACTATGCTCAACTATATATACAATCTAGTAGTTTTCTTTTTTTGCGAAAAATATAGTACGATCTAGTTAGATTGAAAAAACCGTCTAATTATAGTAATAAAGAAAACCTCACTCTTGAAAAAACTTGCAGAATAAATAATTATATCCCTAAATAGAAGAAAAAAAAAGTCATTTTCAAAAAGCCACACTAAAATGCCAAACATAGCTTTTGTGCCGCTATGGCAACAAATAAGTGGTTTCTTGCTTGAGCACCTCATATCAGCCACTTCTTTTTTACCCCATCACGACTGATGGGGCTTTCGCAGGTTGCTTCCGCCTACAAAGCACACCTATCTAGGGGGTATATGCTGGGATTTTGTGCTGTCAAAGATTCATGCGATGGTTCATATGAGGTCTTATAGGCAGATACTCTTTATGTTCAAAAAAGTGTTATTAGAAATTGTTGAATTTTCTCTTTGAAGGTTTGGATTCCACCTAAATACAAATTCTACGCTTGGATGGTTCGGCAATCTTGAATCATCTTTGGAGGAAGAACATGCTCAACTTTGTAGTTGGCCCAATGACTCGGTGTACATTTCATGCAAACAGGAGCCGAAGCGTCACACAGTTACCCACCTTCAATTAATACAATTGTCGTTTCACTAGAACGGTTTTCTCCAAGTGTGGTATTGGCTTGGCATGGTTATTAAACTACCTCCGACGTGAGCATGTGCGGGTTCGAACGAGCGCAAACATCATTAATTGCTGCTTGTATCCGTTTTCAGGAAGAAGAAAAATTGCTCATCATCGTGTGCATGGTACATATAACGGAACCTAGAAAAGGCTAGGGTTTCCATGACTATCCTTGTCTCATGGGAGATATGGAAGGAACCGAATATGAGATATTTCAGAACAAAAGTACGTGTCTGCCACATAGAAGATTAAGAACTCACGTCTGAATTTGGGCTAGCAGTCGACATTTTTCTATTTTACGAAAGAACCTTTGCATGTCATTTGCCCGACGAGGTCAAATGAAAATTAAGTGGGTTTCCGTGTTAATGGCAAGTAGTGGGGGACTAATGTTGTGCATGAATTGTATGAATATATAGCGATAGTCCCGGGGAAATGGAAAGGAAGGTGGTCAGAGAACCCCTTAGCAAAAACGGTAAAAGGAGATGATGATTTCAAATTTAAGTTGCTAATTTTTATGTGTTTACTCACAGGGACATCATACTGGTCAAGGAGTGGGGATTATTGCTTAAAGCACTTCACAAATACATTCAATATGCTTCAAGCAAATCCACCGTAAATCACTCCTAAGAAAGTTTTTTTGTTTTCTCTATGCCCTGGACCTGTAGTGCTTTGAGACTTTGAACTATGCTCCAAACTACCTAGATTTGACACTTGATAGCCTAGCAATTAACCAGAGATCCTTGGAGCTCCAGAACCCTATAGTGGCTTGGACCTCTGAGTTTCCTAGGTTAGGTGTTGCACACCCTAGAATTTATGGAGAGATTAGGACTCCCAAACCCTCGAAACTTTGAAGTCAGGCTCTGAGCTAGCGTAGAGACATCCAAGGGTTAGATTTCATGAAGACACATATATATATACCGTTATGTCCCCAATGGTAAGAAGATTTTTCCACAAAGACTCAAGCTTCCGGCTAAGTGAGGAGAAGAAAAGTTTGCAGAGATCGAGCAAAACTTTGATCCCCATTGGAGTTTTTCACCGGGCTTGTTACTAATGAAGTTGTGGGGACTCCTGGATGTTGTAGTCGCTGGGGAACATCCTAGCTCGTGGAATTTTTGCCTAGATGTTTGTGATGGTTTTAGAGCTCCTCAGGATCACCTTCTTAATTATTGGATGATCTCAAACATTCAGCTGAAATTCAAGGAGAAGAAGGGTAGGCCTTCGTGGTGATGGGACTTGGTCTCCATGCCTCTCCAATGGATACGTAGAATCTTCTCCCTCTTTAACCAATGATTTGAACTTCGGGTCTAGTGCTCTTGGTTGATTATATTATTTTTCCTTCTACAGTGGCAACCCTATCTTTACCTGGCGTGCTATTGGAATTACTAGATTTCTCGCACCATTTAGGGTTGTTCAACTAGACTTACATTCTAGCGAACCCTTTAATTATGCAATTTCACTAAACAAACAATTTTCCGATAAAATTGTTAGTCGCATATTCACCCTTCCTTCTAGTTGACACTCTTAATTTTTCGGAAAAATGACAAAGAGTGCACAAAAACTATGGTTATAGTAGTTACTGGCATGGTAGTGATGTACTTGTCATGTTGTCTGATAACAAATACATTTGGGTTAATAATTTACTTATGGAATTGAGTGATTTTTTTGCAAAAGTAGAATGGTAACTATTTCTCATTATGCTTACTTAACTATGGCAATGTAGTATTGAGATCGTCTACTAATAGTCATGAACATTGGCAGTGGTGTACATTTTTTTTTTGCGAGAAATGGCAGTGGTGTACTTAACAGATTGTTCCATAGTAGTTATTACAGGGTGATAATGACTCACCGGCCTTCATGGTGTCTTGTTGTAAAATAGAATCGTAACTAGTGCATTACCGCCTGGTAACAAAAGAGTTAGAAAATGTTTACCGAAACATACACTTGGTAAAAATGAATTGTGAATCGAGTAAACAGTTTGAGCTAGAGAACATTTTCATTTGCAAATAAGATTTCAATTTATCTTTATAAATATTCATTTTGCAGATTTGCTAATTGGCGGGTGCGGTCACCACTCTCGTGCCTCCTTCACATGCGCACCAAATCTACCAATTTGCCTTCTCATCTCACATGCCTTATCTCCTGTGCACACAACACTTCTTTCATCTCTCCAACACTTCTTTTGGCATCATGTAGACGGTGACAAACCAGCGAGGCGCACCTCCTGTGTCTATATCAGTCGTACCTTTTAATTTAAAATTTTGGAAGCTTGGAATTTCAAAATTCAAAACCTTCATAATTTCCAAAAGTTTGAAATACACCAAAAGTTCTAAACATTTGGAAGTTTCAAATGTAGAAATTCTTTGGAGTTCACAATTTTTAAAGTTGAATTTTCATAAAAATTGAAATTTTTTCAAAATTTTGAAATCTCAACATCTTGAAAGTTATCCCTCGGAAGTTGTCCAATAAATTTATTGGGAGCCATGGAGGTTATCTGGATGCAGGGGAAGACAGTTTTTGCATGCAGTTTTGGTTGGACAATGTTTACCTGGTCAAAACTTGGGAGAATTTTAGTATAGAAGAGTCTAGAACAAACGAGAAGTATATGTATTTTGTGCATATTCTGCATTGTATATAATAAAATAAAAATAAATATCAATTCTTTAGGAAGAGAAAATGTTGGACAATTAAAGTGTGAAAGATTCTAAAACATAGGAGTGTCTTTGTTTCAAGGTTTGTACATAATATGCATTATGCTTAAGCCAAGCGTGGAATCTTCTAGATAGTATGTACACGTGGCGGCATCCGATGTACCCAAGAGAATATCCCATGGCTCACACTACTAGGATTTTCCGCTTCTCAATCGTTGGTCCGCTTTCATCCTACGGCCAATATTCAAAGTTATTCGCACATTATATCGTGGTATTGATATAGACGACATCTTGCTAGGTGATGACCTCATTTAAATGCTTAATTCAATATATACTTACAAAGAGACATTTACAAACATCCAAATTTTCCACGCGGTCCTCCTTTGCTCTTTGTATGAAGAAAAGCACCCCCATTTACTAAGTATATATTTATGTTCAGGACTGTTACTTTGCCAGAACCGGCGATACCGTCTAGTTTCTACATTTGTATATCCCTTCCTTCCCGATTTTCTCGAACCTCTTGCTCAAGTTAGGCTTTCTTCGATACACCCTCTTGGGAATATTTGAAAAGCAGTGGCCTTAGTCTGTTAACAAAACACTTTGCAACTATTTTATAAATGACGTTACAAAGACTAAAAGTTTGAGTAATAGTACAAATTACTTCCCGCAGAAAAAAAAAAGAAATATTCGAAAAGGGAACGATGGGCCTCTGCAGAAGGTGAACCAGAGAGAGCCCAGATCAAAGGAAACCGTCGCGGTTACGACGCCATAAATGAGCGCTCTGGTTTATTTGGTACTCCTTCAGTGCGCAGCTAGGAACATGCTACTGGCGTAGTACTCCCTCCGTTCCAAAATATAGTGCGTGCTCGGTTTCCGCGCTTCAACTTTGACCATAAATTTGACCAACGAGACCGACTGCGACGGGGGCAAAAATTATACCAATGAATTCGTATTTGAAAGAAGTTTTCAATTATATAATTTTTGCTCCCGCCGCAGTCGGTCTCGTTGGTTAAATTTATGGTCAAAGTTGAACCTCGGGAAGCGCGGGCGCATTATATTTTGGAACGGAGGGAGTAGTGTTTAATCACTCATAATTTCTTTCTTTGTCTTGGTCAGAGCTGCCTGTATTTCCTCCGGGTTTCGCTTAGGCATCGCCGTTACGGGAGAAGACCAGAGATCCAGATCAGTTCTGACGGCCCGGAGCAAGTTTATTTAGAAGCCAATTACTGTACTTACTTGTGCCTGAAGACCCAAAGGGCAGTCAAACCAGGACCTTCCGGTCCCGCTGCTGAAGAAATGGAGACCTGGAGTGAGCTTTTCTTCAGCGAAGGGCTCCGAAAGAAACTGTCGTAGATGCAAGCAGCAAATATTTTACAGAGCACGCTGTAGTTTTCAGACGTTACACATCAGGAACGTGCAGTCAAAACAAGGCCCTTCCGGTCCTTCTGCTGAAGGAACGGAGACCAGAATGAAACTAATTGTCAAACGGAACTGCCGCTGACACCACCCAGTAGATGCTACCAGCCAATGATCTTAAGTCAGGCAAACCTAGATATACCATAAATATATATATATATATATGCACACAGATAATTTACAGCAGGACACGCGTAGTTTCAGACGTAGTTACACTTTCACAACATGGCAGCAGCTTCACCGTGCAGTGCCGAGGTCAGATCTAACACGACGCGAATCAATCGACCGAATTTACATACATACAGACTAAAACAACCGCTAACTAGTTAGCCATCATGTCGGTACGAGATCATGTCGGTACGAGATCGCCGAAGCGGGCAGAGTCCTGGGCGAAGAACATCTTGAGGGAAAGGCACAGCATGATCAGCTGGAGGAGGCCGAAGAGGCCGATCTTGAAGGTCTTGCTTTGCATCCTCAGGACCTCTGTCGTCACCGACAGCTCCTTCTCGTGGGCCTCCAGTCTGTCCACCTGCTCTTTCAGCATCACGATCTTCTTCTCCGTGTCTTGTAGCTTGAGCAACATCCTTGTGTCTTCCCCAGCGGAGAGCCTGTGCTCCTCCAAGGCGATCTGGTCCTCGGCCCGGGCTTGCCAGTTTTGCCTCGCTTTCACCATGACCAGACACTGAATCTCGGCTTCGATTTTGTCCTGAAGGTGGCTCTCAAGCTCGGTCTCCAACTCATCAATGTTGACGGGTTCCGTCTGCAGCGTTGGTGTATGTGCACTGTTGATAAGTGACTGAAGCTCGGATAATCGTGAATCCTTCTCTGTGATAGTATCTGACGCTTCTTTCAGTTTCAGTTCAAGACATTCCATCTTTTGATTCATCCCCAGTACATCAGCCTCTATATAAGGCAAACCTATGTTGCCATCATGTGAATCCTCAGCCACAAACTCCTTGCCAAGTTCTGACAATTTCAGCATCTCTGAAAAAGAACACAGGTAGAACAAACCACTTATTACAGGTAATTCAACAGAATCGTACACAATAGAGGCCAGAGGGATGAAAACCTAACCAGTATACATAGGAATAACACAGTTATAACCAAGGGTGATGGGAGTTAAATGATTCCTTATAACATGAAGTAGCCAAAAAAAAAAAAAAAACACTTCCGGAAGTGCATGCATTGCTATCCACATAACACATAAACCTAGTTATGCTGTGAAGAGCTCGTTTACAAAATTATGTTATTACAAAAACCTTTCAATATTGTGCAAGGATTCTTAGCACGGTCGGAAATCTTCACAGCATGACACTAAAAATAAAAATACCATGACATAACTGTTTAACAGTGTATTTATTCATTAACAGCACTCAATAAGACATAAATGTATTGCAAGGACTGGAGCTGTAACTAACTATTACCACATAAACCTGGATAAACTACCTATCGCCCTTAAATTAGCAGTCAATTGCCCAGTAAAGATCAACAGATTTCTTACGAAATCTGAAACATAGCAGCATCAGGTTGTAAGGGGCTATTGATACCGCTCAGCATAGGTTAAGTTCCAAAAGCAATTAAAGGTTGCAAGCACTTACCAAAGTATAGTAAACCAAACAAGCTATCATAGTCTGTCGATGGTTCACAAGCACAGTGGGGAAAAGGTGCCTATTGATTACTAGTACTACACAGTAACATGAAAAAGAAAGTGCATAACATAACAAAGAAAAGAACATACCACTTTCAAGATCTTCATTTTTCTTGAAGAATTTTTCAAGAACTTCTTGTGCTTTCTCAAGCGAAGAAGCTGATTCAGCAAGAGGATCCTCCTCTTGGGGCACCCAACTCCACTCATTTTCTTCATTTTGCTCTTCAGTTTCATCCAAATTTACAAAACCCCTTATCACGTCCTCATCCCCTGCACTGAACTTTTTGTATGCTGACTGAACCTCCTCACTTTGCCGATCCTCACTTTGAGACCCATCGTAACTCATCGACATTGTTTGATGCCCGTTGTTGCTAAAAGCATCACCTGCATCAGATGCCATCAGGTAAGATTCACCGAAGGAAGTCTCTCCCTTGGTCCTAATTGCCCATCGACGTGTCTTGCAACCTACTCCACCCAAACCAAAATCCTTCACCCTAATCCTTTTCCCATTCCGATGTCCATCTATCATTGACCCCACTAAGCATTTGCTTGCAATAAAGCTGGGACTTAATGTCCTTTGGTCTAAATTCTTTGATACTATCCCTAATGAGTAGCCAGTGGCTAGCACCAAGAAATTGACATCCAGATCTAATGGGTTGACTCTTAATTCCCTCCCCACTCTTCTCCACCTCCTCGGTCGACATGCTTTCCTTGGTGATGTGTGGACAAGATACTTTCCTTGCGTTGGTAAGCATGGCAGAGCTAACTTGCGCGCAACGGCATAGTCGTCGAAAGGTGACTTCGGAAGAAATCCACTTGGATTCTGCTCCCAAGCAGCATGATTCAAGCTAGAAGCAATTTTAGCCTGTGTACACTGCAATTCGGTCAAATTCCCCCCTCTAATCCCAATGAGAGAGGAATCTAGAAGCAACCTTGCAGGCTGCTGGCCAAAATCCCTGCCCCTAGTTGTAAAATCCAATTTATCCATCCTACTACCAGAATCCTTAACCTCAACCGGTCAATCCTACGCGGAAGAAGAAGAAGCTCAATTCGGCCGCAGGCAACTAGATTTCTAGGGTTTGGCTATGATTCTCCTAACAGACACCCCAATTTATATGCCTGGTGGCAGTAAGACTACTTCGCACCCCGAGGAATCCCCAAGCGGGGCGGCAAATCCCAGAAACTACCCCACAAGCTGCCATCCGCACAAAGAACGCAAATTCTTGGTGCGCACCAGGCGAAGTTTCCATGGAAAATTGCACCGAATTGGAGGAAGCGGGAGGGAAAATTACGTACCTTGCGCGACGAAGCTTCGTAGGGCGGGGATTCGGGTGCAGCGGCGGATGAGTGGAAACTAGGAACACCGGAATGGAGGCGGGCGGCGTATATATATGTAGAAGTATTCTTGGGGAATTTCCGTGAAGTGGCGGACAAGTCTGCTCGCGCTACGAAGAAGGAGAGGAAAGCACGAAACGAAGAAAGGAGAAGGGATGTTTGTCCGGGAAGTTATCTTTCCTTTTCTCTGACCCTCCGATCGTCCGACCGTCCGATCCCGTTCAGGCCCTTTGATTCACGGGATTTTTAAAACACAGAAAATAAATAAATAAACAAATAATAGAAAAACGTTTTTTTTTATTTAGAGAAAAGACTGAAGCTGAGCTCGAGATGGCGCTCGAGCCTAGTCCGACTTTGAATTAACAAAGTCATCAACCGACCAGCATTACATCGCAACCAAACCATACAACCAAAGAAAGAAAGAAAAATCAGGGATGCAACCCCACAACGGCCGATACAAGGAGTTGAAGGTAAGCTAAAACGCTACGGATAGAAATGAAAAGACAACAGCTTGAAGACCATGAGGACACAAGCTTCCGCCCAAACAATGAAGCACGTCAAAGGGACTAGCTATAGAACAGGAGTGACCCAAGGGTTCCTCCGCCTCCCGTCGGCGTTGTCGCCAGTTCGCCTCGTCTCCGATGGCCTTAGGGCCATAAGGGCATGGTTGATCCCGGCCCTTGCCGGTGGGAAGGCTCCGTTTTTAGATGTGTTTTCGAGTTTTGTTAGGGTTTGTGTCCTCCTCAGGAAGGCGAGACGGCGGCGACTCCCTGATGATGAAATAAGATTCTCCCCGCCTAGCCCCGTTCCCATGGTGCATCTAGCATCGTCGGTGGGCATGTGGAGGTGAGTCTCCGGCGGATCTGCCTTTGGTGGATTTGTTCGGATCTATTCGTCGTTCGTCTACGTTCGTGTGATCCTTCCAATCTATGCCACTCTTCATCGGCGGTGGTTGCTGTTCTAACGCGCTGGTCCTATGGGGCCTTAGCACGACGACCTCCCTACAGTCAACTACAACAAGTTTTGCCCGGCTCCGGTGAGGAGGGGCGGTGGTGCTTGTAGTTGTCACTAGGTGGACTATGAATCCGGATGTAATTTTTATTATTTCTGGTGTTCGTTGTACTGCCATGATTGAAGATGAATAGATCGGATATTTTCCTGCAAAAAAAAAGAACAGGAGTGATCCAAGAAGACACGACAATGAGAAAGCAACGAAGCCACCAGGAGAAACCAGAACTCGCCAATGCCACCATCTCACACCTGCTCGTCCAAGTCGCCGAAGAGGGGACCACTATCCCCTCTTGCCCAGGCCTAGACATCTTTTGTTTTTATGAATATATTTGTGTTCTTAATGTTACCTGCAAGTTGTATGCACCTATTATCGTTCTGAACCTTAGACCTCGAAGGTGACACTGATTGGGATATCGACATGGATGACTTTAACTTGAGGACTTCATGTATTCAGTATGTGTTAATGCTTTGTTTCGGTTCTCTATTAAAAGGAGCGCCTTAATTACCATTAGTTTTCATTAGGACCCCGCTGCCACAGGAGGGTAGGACAAAAGATGCCATGCAAGTTCTTACTGCAAGCACGTATGACTATATACGGAATACATGCCTACATATGATTGATGAATTGGAGTTATTGTGTATCGCTCTAGGTTGTGAAAGTTACATATTGAATTTCATCTAAATAATATAGCTACTCCATGCCTACACTTTACCGCTATTGCCTTTGCTAAAGTCACTATTGCTCTACTTGTCACAAACTTGTTACTCTTGCTGCTACTATTACCGTTACTCTATTATCACCACTATCATATTACTATGCTACTAATAAATTGCTGCCAGAAAAGTTATCTCTCACGTGTGGTTGAATTGACAACCCAACTGCTAAGGTTTATAAGTATTCTTTGGCTCCCCTTGTGTCGAATCAATAAATTTGGGTGAAATACTGCCCTCGAAGACTGTTGCGATCCCCTATACTTGTGGGTCATCAGAGCCGGCACTAAGGACGCCACACAAGCACCAGGCTCGGGCGAACGAACCACCCGGGCAGACCGGCCCCATGCGCAAGCCAACGTGCTACTTGTAAACTGCGTTGGGATTTCCCTGAAGAGGAGGGGTGATGCAGCACAGTAGAGATAAGTATTTCCCTCAGTGAGAACCAAGGTATCAATCCAGTAGGAGAACCACACCGAACCTCGTGAACAGCACCTACACACACAAAAGCAAATACTTGCACCCAACGCGGGCAAGAGGGTTGTCAATCCCCTTGAACCCGTTATTTGTAAAGATTAATTCTGATAGTGATAGATAGATAAAATAAATTGTAAAATAAAATAAAGGAAATAAAATTGCAGCAAGGTATTTTTGGATTTTATATATGATAAAAGTAGACTCAGGGGGCATAGTTTTCACTAGAGGCTTCTCTCTCGAACGCATGGCATACGGTGGGTAAACAAATTACTGTTGGACAATTGATAGAAAAGCGCATAGTTATGACGATATTCAAGGCAATGATCATGTATATAGGCATCAAGTCTGAGACAAGTAGACCGACTCCTGCCTGCATCTACTACTATTACTCCACCCATCGACCGCTATCCAGCACACATCTAGGGTATTAAGTTAATAAAAACGGAATAACGCCTTAAACAAGATGACATGATGTAGACAAAGTAAACCCAATCAATATGAATAAACCCCGTCATTTTATCCTTAATGGCAACAATACAAATACGTGTCTTGTCCCCTACTTTGTCACTGGGATATAGAACACCGCAAGATTGAACCCATCACAAAGCATCTCTCCCATTGCGAGATAAATCAATCTAGTTGGCCAAACCAAACGGATAAATCGGAGAGAAATACAAAGCTATAGCAATCATGCATAAAAGAATTCAGAAAAGACTCAAATATTTCTCATGAATAATCTGATCATAAACCCACAATTCATCAGATCCCAACAAACACACCGCAAAAGAAGATTACATCAAATAGAACTCCAAGGAGATCGAGGAGAACATTGTATTGAAGATCAAAGAGAGAGAAGAAGCCATCTAGCTACTAGCTATGAACCCGTAGGTCTGTGGTAAACTACTCACACATCATCGGAGGGGCATCAAGATTGATGTAGAAGCCCTCCGTGATCGATTCCCCCTTCGGCAGGGTGCCGGAAAAGGCCTCCAGATGGGATCGCGGAAGAAAATAAGCTTGCGGCGGCGGAAAAGTTATTTCGTGGGGCTCTCCGTTGGTTTCCCAATATTTGAGAATTTATAGAAGTGGAATTAGGTCAAAAGGAGCCATGAGGGGCCCACAAGGCATCTTGGCGCGCCCCCTGGGGGTGCGTGGGGTTGCCTTGTGGCTTCCTCGTGAGGCTTCTGGCCTCCTCCCGAAGCTTCTAGGGTCTCTTTTGTCCAAAAAAATCGTCAAAAAGTTTCGTAGCGTTTGGACTCCGTTTGGTACTCATTTCCCGAAAAACCAAAAACAAGCAGAAAACAACAACTGGCACTAGGCACTAGGTTAATAGGTTAGTCCCAAAAAATGATATAAAATAGCATATTATTGCATATAAAACATCCAAGATGGATACTATAATATCATGGAACAATCAAAAATTATAGATACGTTGGAGACGTATCAGCATCCCCAAGCTTAATTCCTGCTCATCCTCGAGTAGGTAAATGATAAAAACAGAATTTTTGATGTGGAATGCTACCTAACATGTTTATCATGTAATCTCTTTTACGATATGAATATTAAGAAACGAATGATTCAAGGCAATAGTCTATAATTTGATATAAAGACATCAATACTCAGGCATACCAACAAACAATCATGTCTTTCAAAATAAAAATGCTAAAGAACGCTATCCCTACAAATTCATATAGCCCGTCATGCTTAGTCTTCCTAACACAAAGTATTAATCATGCACTATCCCGATGACAAGCCGAGCAATTGGTTCATACTTTTTAACGCGCTTCAGCTTTTTCAACCCTCACGCAATACATGAGCGCGAGCCATGGACATAGCACTATGGGTGGAATAGAATGTGATGATAGAGATTAATAAAGGGAAGTCAAAAAGGAAGATAGTCTCGCATCGACGTGACTAATCAATGGGCTATGGAGATGCCCATCAATTGATATCAATGCGAGGAGTAGGGATTGCCATGCAACGGATGCACTAAGAGCTATAATTGTATGAAAGCTCAAATTGAAACTAAGTGGGTGTGCATCCAACTTGCTTGCTCATGAAGACCTCGGGCATTTGAGGAAGCCCATCATCGGAATATACAAGCCAAGTTCTATAACGAAAAATTCCCACTAGTAAATGAAAGTGACAACTCAGGAAACTCTGTATATGAAAACATGGTACTACTCTGAAGCACAAGTGTGGAAAAGGATAGTAACATTGCCCCTTCTCTCTTTTTCTCTCATTTTTTTGCTGGGCTCTTTTTGGCCTCTTTTTTTATATTTTTCGTCCGGAGCCTCATCCCGACTTGTGGGGGAATCACAGTCTCCATCATCCTTTCCTCACTGGGACAATGCTCTAATAATGATGATCATCACACTTTTATTTACTTAAAACTCAATATTACAACTCGATACTAGAACAATATGACTCTATATGAATGCCTCTGGCAGTGTACCAGGATGTGCAATGATCTAGCGTAACATGTATAAAAATGATGAACGGTGGCTGAGCCACAAATACTATGTCAGCTATATGATCATGCAAAGCAATATGACAATGAAGGTGCGTGTCATATAAAAAGAACGGTGGAAGTTGCGTGGCAATATATCTCGAAATGGCTATGGAAATGCCATAATAGGTAGGTATGGTGGCTGTTTTGAGGAAGATATAATGAGGCTTATGCGTGATAGAGCGTATCATATCACGGGGTTTGGATGCACCGACGAAGTTTGCACCGACTCTAGAGGTGATAAAGGGCAATGCATGGTACTGAAGAGGCTAGCAAATTGCGGAAAGGTGAGAGTGCGTATAATCCATGGACTCGCATTAGTCATAAAGAACTCACATACTTATTGCAAAAGTCTATTAGCCCTCGAAGCAAAGTACTACTACGCATGCCCCTAGGGGGATAGATTGGTAGGAAAAGACCATCGCTCGTCCCCAACCGCCACTCATAAGGTAGACAATCAATAATAAATCATGCTCCAACTTCATCACACAACTAAGGACTATACGTGCATGCTTCGGGAATCACAAATCTTAACACCAATATTCTTACTAAACCACAATCATTCACTAGTACATCCACATATTACCATCTTAATATCGCAAAACTATTGCAAGGAATCAAACTTATCATATTCAGTGATCTACATGAAAGTTCTTATTATATCCCTCTTGAATACCTATCCTTTATGGACCAATCTTATAACCCGTGCAAATTGCCATTAATATTTATTAGACTCTCAAAAAGATTTAAGTGAAGCATGAAAGTGCAACTATTTATTTAAAATATAATCACCACCGTGCTCTAAAAGATATAAGTGAAGCACTAGAGCAACTGCCTAGCTCAAAAGATATAAGTGAAGCACATAGAGTATTCTAACAAAACACGATAAATGTGTGTCCCTCTCAAAAAGGTGTGTTCAAAAGATGATTGTGGCAAACTAAAAAGCAAACAAAGAAAAGAAAACTATGGCACAAGACGCTCCAAGTAAAACACATATCATGTGATGAATAAAAATATAGCTCCAAGTGATATACCGATAGATTGTAGACGAAAGAGGCGATGCCATCCGGGGCATCCCCAAGCTTAGACGCTTGGGTATTCCTTGAATATTACCTTGGAGTGCCTTGGGCATCCCCAATCTTAGGGTCTTGCCGCTCCTTATTCCTTCATCCATCATGATCTCACCCAAAACTTGAAAACTCCAGCACACAAAACTTAACAGAAACCTCGTGAGATCTGTTAGTATAACAAACAAATCTTAAACTTTAGGTATTGTTATAAATTGATTCATATTTAATATTGGCATAATGCTACCGTACTCCAACTTCTCCATGACTTATACCCCAGATACAATCCATAGATTCATCAAAATAAGCGAACTATGCAACAAAAAACAGAATCTGTCTAAAACGGAACAGTATGTAAAGATCTATTTAAAGATATACTTCTGTAACTCCAAAAATTCTGAAAAATTAGGAAAATGTAAACAATTCATATACCAATACTATGTAAAAATTTCAGATATTTCTGACATTCCATTAAAAACATAAAATCAAATACTGGGCGCAAAACTTTATGTTTTCAAACAGCATCAATTATATTATCATCCAAATCATCCTAAAGGCATTACTTGGAACAAACACTAATTAAAAGATAAAAACACAATCATAATAGTAACTATAATTGTGTAACATAAGAAAAATAAAAATTGCAATAAAGATATATATTGGGTTGCCTCCCAACAAACGCTATTGTTTTATGCCCCTAGCTAGGCATAATGCATTGTTTCAAGTATTATCATCTTTCACATCCAATTCCTCAATTATACAACCACGCTTCCTAGGAGGTTTAGCATAAGAGTTTTTAATTATCACACTCCTAGGGACAAAGTTGAGGAATTTGTTTTCATAAATAGGTTCCTTTATTATATCAATGAAGTTGGGATGCAAGCTAATCATTTTAAAATCCTCATTTATTTTACTAGATGTGGCACCCTTATTCTTAGGAACATACATAAACTTGGAATTCTTAAGAGGAGGAGTTCTCTCAATAGTCTTAACAGAAGAAAAAGCGGAACCTAAGTTATTAACGATTTCCTCCAACTTATAAATTCTAGCGGGACTTTGTTCTACTCTTTCATTAATGATTGGTTCCTTCTCCCTTAGCTTTTTTAATGTAGTTCCTACCTTAGATCCAAATTGAGTGACTTGATTGTGAACCTTTTTATCGAAATTTTCAATATGTTCTACAGTAGGCATTTTATTTTCAATATCTTCTAATCTTTGCATAACATGTTCCAAAATCAATGTTGTTTCATTAATAGTTATAGGTGGTGATCCTACCAAATTTCCCATAGCATTGAAAGCATCATTAGGGTGACTACTCAAGAAATTCCCTTCGGTAATAGTGTCTAGCACAAATCTATACCAAGTAGTAACACTAACATAAAAATTGCGAAGTAAAACAGTGGTGGATTGCTTACGAGTGGATCTATTTTGAGCATCGCAAATCCTATACCAAGCATCTTTTAAACTTTCTCCCCCTCTTTGTTTAAAATTAAGCACTTCATTCTCGGGAGTACAAGCAATGAGCAAAGAATTAGCCATAATGGCAAAGCAAGCAAACGAGCAAATAACAATATTTTTGTGTTTTTGTATTTTTCTATGAGAAGTGGGGGAGAAGAAAACAAGAGGAAAATGCAAATAAAAAGGCAAATAAAAAGTAGAGCAAGTAGATGATAGTTTATGCGAAGGTACTTGATAGGTTTTGATGATGTCTCCCCGGCAACGGCGCCAGAAATTCTTCCTGCTACTTGTGAGCTGCGTTGGGATTTTCCCCGAAGTGGAGTGGAGATGCAGTACAATAGAGATAAGTATTTCCCTTAGTGAGAACCAAGGTTATCGAACCAGTAGGAGAATCACACAAAGCCTCGTGAACAACACCTGCACACACAAAAGCAAATAATTGCACCCAACGCGGGCAAGAGGGTCGTCAATCCCCTTGAACTCGTTACTTGTAAGGATTAAATCTTGTAGTGGTAGATAGATAAATCGTAAAATAAAATAAAAGAAATAAAATTGCAGAAAATATATTTTGGTTTTATTTTTATGTTTAAAGTAGACCCGGGGCCATAGTTTTCACTAGAGGCTTCTCTCTCGAACACATAGCATACGGTGGGTAGACAAATTACTGTTGGGCAATTGATAGAAAAGTGCATAGTTATGAGGATATTCAAGGCAATGATCATGTATATAGGCATCATGTTCGAGACAAATAGACCGACTCCTGCCTGCATCTACTACTATTACTCCACCCATCGACCGCTATCCAACATGCATCTAGGGTATTAAGTTAATGAAAACGGAGTAACGCCTTAAGAGAGATGACATGATGTAGACAAAGTAAACCCAATCAATATGAATAAACCCCATCATTTTACCCTTAATGGAAACAATACAAATATGTGTCTTGTCCCCTACTTTGTCACTGGGATATAGAGCACCGCAAGATTGAACCCATTACAAAGCACCTCTCCCGCTGAAGATAAATCAATCTAGTTGGCCAAACCAAACGGATTGATCGGAGAGAAATACAAAGCTATAAAAATCATGCATAATAAAGTTCAGAAAAGACTCAATTACTTCTCATGAATAATTTGATCATAAACCCACAATTCATCGGATCCCAACAAACACACCGCAAAAGAAGATTACATCGAACAGAACTCCAAGAAGATCAAGGAGAACATTGTATTGAAGATCAAAGAGAGAGAGGAAGCCATCTAGCTACTAGCTATGGACCTGTAGGTCTGTGGTAAACTACTCACACATCATCGGTGGGGCAGTAAGGTTGATGTAGAAGCCCTCCGTGATCGATTCCCCCTCCGGCAGGCTGCCGGAAAAGGCCTCCAGATGGGATCACGGAAGAACAGAAGCTTCCGGTGGCGGAAAAGTTATTCGAGGTGGTTCTTTGTTGGTTTCCCAATATTTGAGAATTTATAGAACCGGATCTCGCCGCCGACCAACATGATGATGATGATGATGAAATTCCACCCGCGCCGTGAAATCGCTAGACGCGCAGCTCCATGGTGGGGCCAACTGTCGGGGTTATGAGCCTGACAATGAGTACCAGGGGGTACGAAATAGGGGCGGAGCCTAGCTACGGCGCAAGTGTTGCACTCGGTTTTTCTGAGTTCAGACCCCTCTTGGAGGAGGTAATAGCCCTACGTCTCATGCCCTGAGGCTTGTTTTCTCTTGGGATATGTGATTACAGAGGATGCTGAACCCTTGCAAAGGAAGAAGAGGGCGGCTTATATAGAGTGCGCCTCGGCCTCTTTACTCCCATGTTACAAGGGGACTTAATGACCATAACTACAGGAGTTACAGGTGTTAATTGCCATGACTAAGGCAGTTACATGTAATGGTAGTCGTAATTATACTTGAAGTCTGACTTAAGGCTATTGGACCGTTGCAGCTCCCACGTCGTCCTTACGCCTTCTCTGTCCGAGTGGTGCGAGCTGGCCGACTGGAGGGAAGACATCCGAGTGCCTTCGGTGTATCCGAGTGGATTCCCTATTATGCGCATCCGAATGCGCCTGTAGTCCAGGGACCTTCCAATGATGGTGTGGGGCCCTAGGTGGGCCTTAGATGTCAGGTCTATGACCCTACCAGTGGTAGGTGACCCCATCATTAGCCCCCGAATCGGTCGAGGCTTCGCAAGATGAGTGAGTTGAGCTTTCGGATCGGTCTGAGTGCTTCGGAGGCATTCGACATCCATTCTCAAACAGCTATCCTTAAGTGAAACCGCGGCGGATTATGGAATAAAGGTTTTCCGAGTGATCGGACAGTGTTGATCGCTGGGCAAAACTTGGTGGCATTCGCGTGTCTCTCGGGAGAGATGGACTTGAGGCCCGAGTGAGGGCATGCCATGGAACTCGAGTGACGACGCCGGCGCATGGACTGACTCTCCAGAGAGATGCCACTCCTTATCCCAGGGGAACGCTAGCGCAAGCCAGCTCCGAGTCCAAATTTATGAGGCTCGCGCCTTGGAGCCTAGTGAAAGGGCCAAGTCAACCCGCGGAGGGGCATCGAGCTCATCCCGTTGCGACCCTGAAGATGACTTCAGTCGGATGTTTTACGTGTCCGAGTGCACGGTGACCCGCGGAGGGTGGTCGGTCGGGCCGACTGGTGCCCTTTAGGAAAGGGATAGGAGAAATCAATCGGATTGATTCACGACGGAAATTGTGGGATTTGAAATCCTGCGTGCGCGCGCGGAAGCGGTTACGTCGTGGCTAGTGGGGGAAGTGGGGCGTGGCGCCTCGATTTCTGCCCTAATAACTGCCACATGCCCTATTACTTCTGTGCGCGCGGCTGCTGCAGGCGCCGTTTGATCCGGGGATCTGTGGCTGAGATCTCGTGAAGGGATTTTACCTGCGGTATAAAACTCGTGCGGGGTAGGGTAATTTCCAGATCCCCTTTTCCCCTCACACTCTCTGCTCTCCCCCTCCACCTGCTCCTCCACTCCGAGCACCCAGGCACCCGAAACCATGGTGAAAGAGACGACAGCCAGGTTGGAGAGGGCGAAGAAAGAGGGGAAAGGCGTGTCTTCGAACACTGGCTTGGCGGCGGGTCACGTCCAGGGGGACTGGATCCCGTCGCGGGTGACGGAAGGCCGGCTGAAGGAGTTGGAGGCCGAAGGGCTGATCCCCGTGGGTGTCTGGAGACTGCCCGAGGTGGACGGGATGGAGCCTGCGCCACACGCCGACGAGCGAGTCCTCCTCTTCACCCACGTCGAGCGAGGTTTCTCGATGCCCCCACACCCTTTCTTCCATGCATTTTTGGATTTCTTCGGGGCGCAGCTTCACCACCTCCCGCCGAATGCGGTGGTATACTTGGCGGCGTTTGTCTCGCTGTGCGAAAACTTCATCGGCTGCTACCCCCACTAGGGGTTGTTTAAGCACATCTTCACTTGTCGGTCGATGACGGTGAAGAAGGACTCACCAAGGGGGGAGAAGACAAACGTGACCCAGCAGTACGGGGGATTGGGCATCCAGCACAGAGGGCACTCTGCCTTCCCCAAGATGAGCTTCCCCGACTCCGTCAAAGGCTGGCAAGAAAGCTAGTTCTACTACAGGGATGTTCCGAGTGAAGGGAATCTGACTGGACTCCCGCTGTACTCGGCAGCGAGAGTTGCCGCTCCGCCGTCCCTCACAGTCGCCAAGGAGGAGAAGGTGGACGTAGGGATCCTGGTGGACGCCCTGGTGGGAGTGGTGCGGGTCGGAGTCGACGGGATGGACCTACTGGAGGCGTCCCTCAGTCGGTGGATCCAGCCGCTGCAAGACAGAGAGCACCCGATGTGGAGGTATGAAGGGCCGAGTGACCCCACCCGAGTGCACCCCGATGACCTGCCTGGGAAGGCCGTTGAGGAGAAGATCAAGGTGATCACTTCCGCGTGCGACAATCCACGCGGAGCTAGGAAAGTGCCCCCATATGATTTGGAGCACTCGCCTGTCGATGTAAGTTCGCAGTTCACCCGAGTGATTTTAGCAGTGACTTTTCCATATGACTGACTCTGATCTTGACATGCGTTTTTCTTTCAGCAGAGCTTCCAGAAGATGATCTTGCAAATTCCGAGTGTCGACCACGACTCGGAGGACGTGACAAGTGACACCGAGTGGCAGTAGCATGAGGACGAGGAGGAGGAGGAGGAGGACAGCGACGATGATGCCGAGACCGAGGGGGGCGAGGAGGCGGAATCCTCACCATCTGGGGGAGGCCCTAAGGAGCCCCGCACCAAGGCCCACCATGATACGAATGTTCGAGCGGGCGGGTCCCATATGCTGAGTGATCCCAGACCGACTGCTGCGGTCCCCGTAACTCGCGGGGCGAAGCGCGGGCGAGCCGGATCGGCGGAGTCATCTAAGAAGCAGATCAAGCAGCCCAAGCTCACCACCACCAAGCCCTGATGACCCACAAGTATAGGGGATCAATCGTAGTCCTTTCAATAAGTAAGAGTGTCAAACCCAACGAGGAGCAGAACGAAATGACAAGCGGTTTTCAGCAAGGTATTTTCTGCAAGCACTGAAATTATCGGTAACGAGTAGTTTGATAGCAAGATAATTTGTAACAAGTGACAAGTAGCAATAGTAATAAAGAGTGCAGCAAGGTGGCCCAATCCTTTTTGTAACAAAGGACAAGCCGGAACGATCTCTTATAATAAGCAAAGCGTTCTCGAGGACACATGGGAATTTCATCTAGTCACTTTCATCATGTTGGTTTGATTCGCGTTCGCTACTTTGATAATTTGATATGTGGGTGGACCGGTGCTTGGGTGCTGTTCTTACTTGAACAAGCCTCCCACTTATGATTACCCCCTCTCGCAAGCATCCGCAACTATGAAAGAAGAATTAAGATAACTCTAACCATAGCATTAAACATGGATCCAAATCAGCCCCTTACGGAATAGCGCATAAACTAGGGTTTAAGCTTCTGTCACTCTAGCAACCCATCATCTAATTACTACTCCACAATGCATTCCCTTAGGCCCAAAGATGGTGAAGTGTCATGTAGTCGACGTTCACATGACACCACTAAGAGAATCAACAACATACATATCATCAAAATATCGAACTAATACCAAATTCACATGATTACTTATGACAAGACTTCTCCCATGTCCTCAAGAACAAAAGTAACTACTCACAAATCATCTTCATGTCCAAGATCAGAGGGGTATTAAATAGCATAATGGATCTGAACATATAATCTTCGACCAAATAAACCAACTAGCATCAACTACAAGATGTAATCAACACTACTAGCAACCCACAGGTACCAATCTGAGGTTTTGAGACAAAGATTGAATACAAGAGATGAACTAGGGTTTGAGATGAGATGGTGCTGTTGAAGATGTTGATGAATATTGGTCCTCCCACGATGAGAGGATCGTTGGTGATGTCGATGGCTCCGATTTCCCCCTCTCGGAGGGAAGTATCCCTGCCAGAATCGCTCCGCCGGAGAGCAAAAGTGCTCCTGCCAAAGTTCTGCCTCGAGACGGCGGCGCACCGTCCCAAAAGTCTTCTCCTTATTTTTTCTAGGGAAAATGGGCTTATATACCCGAAAATGGGCACCGGAGGCTGGCCAGTGGCCCCACAAGCCACCAGGGCGCGCCTGGGGGGGGGGGGTGGCGCGCCCTGGTGCCTCGTGGGCACCTGGGTGGCCCCCTCTGGTACTTCTTGCTTCCAGTATTTTTATTTATTCCAAAATAAATCTCCGTGAAATTTCAGCTCATTTGGAGATGTGCAGAATAGGTATCTCTGACATAGCTTTTTCAGGTCCAGAATTCCAGCTGCCGGCAATCTCCCTCCTTGTGTAAATCTTGCATATTAAGAGAGAAAAGGCATTAGAATTGCTCCACAAAGTGTTATATTGATTAAAAACACTATAAATAACAGTAGTAAAACATGATGCAAAATGGACGTATCAACTCCCCCAAGCTTAGACCTCGCTTGTCCTCAAGCAAAAGCCGATATCGATAATCATGCCCACATGTTTAGAGAGAGAGGTGTCGATAAAAACAAAATACGGACATAGTAGCATCATGATCATTATTATAACAGCAATATTTATTATCATAAAACTTCTCATGAGCAAGTAACAATTCATCACAACAATGAAGTATAAGGCATAAACTTTCTTGAAAACTAACAAACTATGTTCTCAGTCAACAATGCAATTGCAATTCATTATATTTTCAGGAAGGGTCTCATGTAGGAGCTTTTTAGCAAGTCCACATACTCAACCATCATATAGTCTTCTATGATTGCTAACACTCACAACATATATATGGAGCAAAAAGTTTTAGCCAGACACATAGAAAGATAGGGGCTTATAATTTTGCCTCCCAACTTATTCACCTCAAGGGTGATGTCAACAATAATAACTCATGATCACTCATATCCAACTGGATATATATGCCTAGATCTTTCCCCACCACATGATGCTTGCAAAAGAGAAAAATAAAAAGGAATAGAGGAGAACACTATTGACTCTTGCATAAAAAGTAAATACATAAAAGTAAAAGATATGCCCTTCGCAGAGGGAAGCAGAGGTCGTCATGCGCTTTTTGTTGTTGGATGCACAAGCTCTTAATGCAAAGGAACGCCACTTTATATTGCCCCTTGTGATAGTAACCTTTATTATGCAGTCCGTCGCTTTTATTTCTTTACCATCACAAGTTCGTACAAAGCTTATTTTCCCTTACAATAAATGTTCATACACATTTAGAGGCAATTTTTACTGCTTTTTGCACCAATGACAACTTACTTGAAGGATCTTATTCAATCCATAGGTAGATATAGTGGACTCGCATGACATGAAACTAGGTTTAAGGGTTTTGGATGCACAAGTAGTATCTTTACTTGGTGCGGATTTTTGGCTAGCAAAGATATTGAGCAAGCACCACATGTTGGAGGATCTATGACAATATAAATTCTATGTCAATATAAGCAAACATAATTCATTACGTTGTCTTCCTTGTCCAACGTCAACAATTTGACATAAAATACTTAATGGGGGCTCACAATCATAAAAGATGTCCAAGATAGTATATTTGCATGTGAATCTTCTCTTCCCTATTAATTTTTTTCATGAATTGCATCATTGACCAATGCTATGTGTGGCACCCCGGCTCAGAGAGACCGGAACACCCCGCATTCCAGCCCAGAGATCAAGTCTTCTGGAATACGGCACTGCTTGGCATAGAACAAATCAGCTCTTTATTACAAATATAACGGGTACAAAGGTTCCGAAGGCAGGAAGGTTACAAGGGCACGACGACACTTCGCCTGCTCAGATAGCTCTATGCTAGCAGCGAGACATCTCGAAGCGGAATAAATCCTAACAGCAGAACAACGACGACGGTGATGAACTCCACTCCGCAGGGACTCTGGCTGGGACGTATCCTAGAGCGCAACCTCGGGGTTCTTGACAAACAAGCAATCACGGCATCACCTGCAATCTGGCATGACAAGCCAGGTGAGTACTTTGAATGTACTCGCAAGCTCACAGCAACCAAAGCAATCAAGGCATACAACAGCATGGCATTTACAGGTTAAACATCAATGATGAACACAATACTACTAGAACAACATGAGCATGGCAACAACATGAGCATGGCAACAACATGAGCATGGCATGTACATATAATTGATGATATGAACAGGATGATACTAGCACTAGCATGCAAGGGGGGGGGGGGGTTGATGTTTAGGGGCTCATGGACCAACTTACTTTGCTCGGAGGTTACCTCGTAACCACCAACTTACCGTCGTGATCATCACACGATCACCTCAGGATCAACCAAGCTCGGTATCAACTATACCATCGTGATCATCTCATGACCACACGGAGCTTGATCTCTACCTGTGATCATCGCATGACCACATAAAGATCAACCAACTTCTTTACTCCTCGAACCGGGGTTGTCATTATTCAGATTATTATTACTGTTGACCCATAGTGTGACCTACTACGAACTGTGTCCATGACCGAGGACGCGGCTATCGATAGATTATACACTCTGCAGAGGTTAGTACACTGTACCCACACTACGGAACTCATGGCCTCGTGCTCCCATTCGGGTGGACCAACGATGTTCCGACAAAACCAGTCTATTGCATGACACTCTCCCGGCCACTCCCGACAAACTCCCCTTTGGGCTATGTCCTGGGTTGCCCCTGATGTCAACTCATGACATCCGCCACCTTTGTGGCCGCCACCGTCATGGCCAAAACATAACATTGTCCCAAACGGGGACCTCGGATATCCTTACAACTCGGGCACTCAAGGCTTATGGCCGCCCACCGGGCCAGGGGTAGCGCGCGCACATAACCTTCCCTAGTTGGAGGCACCGGCGAGAGGCATGACAATAGACCGCATTAGGGCCTCCCCATCCAGGCAAGTGTGGTTGCATTGGTGAGCTCGATTCGGTGGCACCATGACTCAGCCAACAGATTTGTTCAAGTTCGATTAATGTCAGGTTCAACTTGAATGGTGATGAGCTGAGTCACAATAATATAGCATGATGAAATAACAATGCAGATGAGCATGATATCAATGCAACCATGGATGGGCAACATAACCATGTAACATCATAATGATAAATCATTTAGTCTACGGGATGCAAATGAGCATGGCATAAAGATGATCATGAATATTACAAGTATTTTTAGATCATACCGTAACTACTCATGTGAGCATAACATTATCACTAGCATCAGAAATAATTATAAGAATAAAACATGATAAGAATATCCTTAGCAATTAATCATATCACTTACTAGATGAAAATGAACATGGCATAAGCAATGAGCATGGATTCACAAACATTTTCGAAGCATTCACAAAATAATTAAATGAGCAAACAATCATTAAATATTCAAGTGTAAACCATGGCTATTTCAATGCCATCATGCAAGTGGCTGTCGTGGCTTGCCTGGGGGTGAAGGAACCACCGGGAAGAAGTGCGATGAACTCGCGGAAAGAATCGCCGAAAAAGTTTCCCTCTTGGCGGAGCTGTTTTAAGGGCAAGAGCAAAATGGTCATTTTCATAGTGTGACAACCTCATGAAAATGATACCATCAGAACGGGCTCGACGAACTGAGATCGTGGGCTTTGGAATCACCTGAATCGGAGTTACGCTTGCCGAGTTACGGACGTTCGTTCGTTAGGCAGAAATCGAATAAAAACTTATTCATTTCTGCCCTTAAACAGTGAACGTTCATAATATAAAGGTTTTGGCCGGCTGAGTTAAACAGAAAGCGCATTCCAGAAAAATACGCTTTTGAAGCAAAGAAGACGCATTTTCTCCAGAGTACGCTTTCTAGAGGGGAAAGCGCATTCCACTAAATGCGCGTCCACTTAAGTGGCGGGCCCGGCCGCCTGTGTCACCTACAGCCGGGACCCACCGCACCTCTCTCTCTCCTCTCGCCTCCTCCTTCCTCCTCTCGACGTGCGCCCGCAGGCAGAAGGAGGTCGCCGGCACCGGCGCCTGTTCCGGCGGCTCCGGCCACCAACGGCGGCGTCCAGCACATGGGCAGGCTCAGGCGTCGTGCCGCATCCGTCCAGGCAGGGCACGGGCCGCGGGAAGGCCGAGCACGAGGGCTCCTTCGAGCGCGGCGGAGACCGGCGACGAGCGAGCTCGGGCTCGGAGGCACGGCCCACCGAAGAAGGAGAGGAGGTTCTGGAGTGGTTCTAGGAGGCTAGGGGAAGTCCTTGGTGGTGGTAGGAAGGAGACAAGGGCTCGGCATCGGGCAAATTTGAGAGGGGGAGAGCGGCGGCCATGGCGGCCATTGGAGGCCCAGAGAGCACCTCGAGCTCAGGAAAATGGCTATTCGGGGCTAGAGGAGGAGTGCGAGGCTGCTGATGACCTCGGAGGAGGTCGGGGCTTCTTAAATAGCCAGGGCGGAGGTGGTGCCGCCCCCGGGTGTTGCACGGCCGAGCGCGCCGTGCTCTGACACACCGCGTACGCGTGCGCTCGCAACAGAGAGGTTGAGGGCGACGGGAGAGAGCTAGTGGAGGAGCAGACGCGGGCGGCGCGGTGTTCGGTCGGCCACCGAGACACTGTGCGCATGCGGCCGTGGCCACCGTGGCGCGAGGAGGGCGAAGGAGGAGGGGGAGAGGGCTGGGGAGCGACCGCGTGGCTGCCACGAAGCTCTGGGACACGAAGAAACGCGTGGAAACGGCGAGCAGAGGGGTGCCCGGAGCTAGCCGACGCGCAGAGCGCGTCAAACGCATGCCAACGGCGTGGTCACCGCGTGCAATGGCGAGAGGAGGGCACGTCTGCCTGCCGAAAGTTGTCAAACATGTTGTCCCTCCAACATATAGTCCCACAGATGTGATAGCTCGAAGAAATCCACTGTGTATTGATGGGAGGGATCGACTGAACTTTGCTGTATCAAACTTAGGCATGATGCTGTGGTCAATGGGAATGAGATAAGGATTCACCAGGATGTCACAGAGGTTTAGGGTAGGAAGGACTATGATCCTGTGGATTTTTAAGGGATTTGGACCAATATTTGTCATAGTTGCTTTACAACCACCAAATTTGGTTCAGAAGCTAGATCAGGAAATAGCACTCACCTGAATGCTTGGATTGGGCTGAAAATTGGTGGAGGGGGATCATTTGGGCATATGAAGATTCCATAAAAATTTCATCCCATTTGGATAAACCAAAATGGTACTTCCTTCACAATGATACCCACTGGACAGAAACTTGGGGGAATTTTGTGGAGTAAATGGCTTGGCAAAATAATGAGAGTTTTGTCATGCTCACATTATTTATGGATATTTAGGTCCTGGATTAATTTCAGAATTTTTGAAGCAATATAAAATATAGTTGCTTCACAAACTGAAATTGTGACCAGAAAACAAGATTTGAAGGTGTGCTCACATAGATAGTTGGATGGGGATTAAATTTGGTGGAGAGTCATTATTTGATCATATGGATGATATCCCAAAATTTCAAATCATTTGGATAAGCCTAGCTAGTACTTCCTTCACAAAGCTTCTCTCTGGTCAGAAACTTTGGAAATTTGCTGAGGAAGATTTACTAGGCAAATGAAGTTGAATTTTGGCATGAGTCAATAATTTGGATAGGAGAGAGGGCACAGAAATTTTGGGGTTAATCAAGAAAGGGTAAATATCACTTCCTTCACAAAGTGCCATACTGGGCAGAATAGGAAATGAATATTCCTGAATTATTTTTGGACTAGGCAAGGATGGGTATTGGCATATTTGTGGAAGATATGATCCAAAGAATTTATGAGAATTTTCTGGGAATTTTGTGGAAGACAGAAATATAGGTTGCTTCACAACCTAGGGCAAACAGGGTTATTCCTTTAATAGAAAAAGGAATATTCCCAATAAATAAATATTGGAGTTGGGCTAAGATGGAAATGACTTGGCCTTGGGATAGATTTGAGAGTGACAAACCACTTGGAAGTGGCAGGAGAGAAAATTTTCCCAGGTTTCAAGACCACATAGCCACAGAAAAAGAAATTCCAAATGAAATTCGAAGAAATCCAAAAGAAAAAGAAAGGGCCAAAAATCGGGGTGTTACACTATGTTTGTTAACTTTCAATAAATTTTACCACTTATACTTTTCTTTATGTAATGTCATTACTTTCCATAAGATTAGCATATGATCTTTTTCATTATTTTCATTGCTAGGATTGAAACATAAAAGTAAAGAAGCAAAAATTCAAACTACTCTTTATTATATAACTCTCAACTCAATTACATAGATAGATAGATCACGAAACTAGCACTCGAAAATAGATCATACTAAACTTTTATTCAACTAAATCACGAAATCACTAAGGATCGAACTAAAAAATAGGTAAAGATAATAAAAGTAATGGTGATACGATACCGGGGCACCTCCCCCAAGCTTGGCAAAAGCCAAGGGGAGTGCCCATACCCATGTACTCAAGTTTCCTTCTTCGGTGATGGTGGTGGTGATGAAGTGGTGGGCTTGTCCTCCGGCTTCCATGGCATAGGTTCCCTATCATAAAAAGATGAACGAGTCTCCGGAGTCCTGAAACTTGCAGCTAAACTCATACCTTTGAATCTTGCCTCATACTGATATGTCTCCAACGTATCTATAATTTATGAAGTATTCATGCCATGTTTATTATAGTTTTGTATGATTTTGGTGCACTTTTATATGGATTTTATATGATTTTTATGGACTAACATATTAACCTAGTGCCCAGTGCCAGTTGCTGTTTTCTGCTTGTTTTTGGTTTTCCAGAAAATCCATATCAAATGAAGTCCAAATGCAGCGAAACTTTTTGACAATTTTTTCTGGAACATAAGAGACACTAGAAGCTTCGGGAGGTGGCCAGAAGACCCACAGGGGCCCCACGAGCCACCAGGGCGTGCCACCCCCCCAGGCGTGCCCTGGTGCCTCATGGGCCCCCTGTGGCCCTTCTTCACGTGATTCCAACGCCAAAAAATCACATATATTCAGAAACCCCCGAAAGTTAACCTAGATGAGTCTTTACGCCGCTGCAAGCCTCTGTACCTCCACGATCTAATCTACAGCCCTTTTCCGGCACCCTGCCGGAGGGGGGAATCATCACCGGAGGCCATCTTCATCATCCCGGCGGTCTCCATGATGAGGAGGGACTAGTTCACCCTCGGGGCCGAGGGTATGTACTAGTAGCTATGTGTTTGATCTCTCTCTCTCTTGTGTTCTTGATATGGCACGATCTTGATGTATCGCGAGCTTTGTTAATATAGTTGGATCATATGGTGTTTCTTCCCTCTCTATCTTTGTTGTGATGAATCGAATCTTTTCCCTTTGAGGTTTCGTTATTGTTGGATTGAATATTTCAGATTTGAGAACACTTGATGTATGTCTTGCATATGAATACCCGTGGTGACAATGGGGTATTATATTGATTCACTTGATATATGTTTTGGCACTCAACTCGCGGATTCCCGCGGTGACATTGGGGTAATCTATGCATATGGGTTGATGCACGTTTTCATTATCTTTTCTCTGATAGAAACTTTGGGGTGCTCCTTGAAGTTCTTTGTGTTGGATTGAGTATTATGAATCTGAAGTTGTTTGATGCATATTTAATAATCAACTCACGGATACTTGTGGTGACATTGGAGTATCTAGGTGACATTAGGGTTGGTTGATGTGTTTCATATGGTGTTATTTTAGTACGAACTCTAGGGCTATTCGTGACACTTATAGGGAGGGCTCAATAGATTGATCGGAAAGGATAACTTTGAGGTGGTTTCGTACCCTACAACAATTTCTATCTTATGTTCTCCGCGAATAGGAACTTTGGAGTGATTCTTTGTCGCACGTTGAGGGATTTTTATATGATCCAATTATATTAGCATTGTTGAGAGATTGCACTAGCGAAAGTATGAACCCTAGGCTTTGTTTTTAAGCATTGCAATACCGTTTGTGCTCACTTTTGTTACTTGCTACCTTGATGTTTTTATATTTTTAGGTTACAAAAACCTATATCTACTATCCATACTAGACTTTTATCACCATCTCTTCACCGAACTAGTGCACCTATACAATTTACCATTGTATTGGGTGTGTTGAGGACACAAGAGATTTCTTGTATTTGGTTCCAGGGTTGTTTGAGAGATACCATATTCAAACTACGCCTCCCACGGATTGATAAATCTTAGGTCATCCACTTGAGGGAAAATTGCTACTGTCCTACAAAACTCTGCGCTTGGAGGCCCAACACGAGTCTACAAGAATAAGTTGTGTAGTAGACATCAAGCTCTTTTCTGGCGCCGTTGCCAGGGGGGGTGAGTGCTTGAAGGTATATCTTTAGATCTTGCAATCGAATCTTTTAGTTTCTTGTTTTATCACTAGTTTGGTTTTATAAAAGAAAACTACAAAAAATGGAATTGAGGTTGCCTCATATTATTCGTCTTTATCACGTCTTTCTTGAAAATGATGGATCGGAAAATTGTGCTCAATTGATAGAAGAATAATTCAATAAAATGTTTGGCATAAAATATTTGAATGATGAGCATGATTGCAATGTTGCTAGTATGAATTCTTTGAATATCCATGATGCTAATGATATGCAAAACTACAAGCTTGGGGATGCTATGTTTTATGAAGATGATATTTTTACTCCCCCAAGTTTTGATGAGAAAATTTATTATGATGATTGCATGACTCCTATTTATGATGATTATATTGATGAAAGTGGATTTGGAGAGGCCATGAATTTATTTAGTGATGATTCCACTATTTTGGAAGAGGTTTCAATTGACTATGATAACAAAGTTGCTATCTATGATGATTATTGTGATGACATGTATGCTATAAAGAATAATGATAACTATGAAACTTGTCATCATGATTTTAATTTTCAATTGGATTATGCCAATCAAGTACCTCATGATAGTTATTTTGTTGAGTTTTCTCCCACTATTATGAATGAGAAGAAAATTGCTTATGTGGAGAGTAGTAAAATTTCTATGCTTGTGGATCATGAAAATAATGCTTTATGTGATAGCTATATTGTTGAATTCATTCATGATGCTACTGAAAATTATTATGAGAGAGGATCATATGCTTGTAGGTGTTGCAATAATATCAAGTTTCCTCTCTATGTGTTGAAAGTTTTGAAGTTATGTTTGTTTTGCCTTCCTATGCTAGTTGATTCTTGCTCCCATAAATTGTTTGCTCACAAAATCCCTATGCATAGGAAGTGGGTTAGGCTTAAATGTTCTAGTCATATGCTTCATGATGCTCTCTTTGTGTTTCAATTCTTTACTTTTATGTGAGCATCATTGAAATCATCATGCCTAGCTAAAAGGCATTAAAGAAAAGCGCTTGTTGGGAGACAACCCAATATATATACCTACTATTTTTGTGTGTACACATGATTAAGCTACTTTGGTAATCATGTTTTATATGTTTTCTTTCAATAATGTGCCAAGTAAAGCCTTTGGGATAGTGTAGATGCTAGTTGATTTGATTCTGTGCAAAAACAGATACTTTTGCGTCCAGTGCTGGAATTTCTATTCTGTACTGGAGGGTGATAAAATTCTGAAATTTTTACACAGTATTGGGTTACAATTTTTTTACGTTTTCCTAATTTTTCAGAATTTTTGTAGGTACATAAGTATGGTTTTTAAATCGCTTACTACACGCTGTTCTGTTTTTGACAGATTCTGTTTTCGATTCATAGTTTGCTTGTTTTAGTGTTTCCATAGCTTATATTGAGTAATATAAATTGTGGAAATGATATAATACAGTAGGAATTATGTGAGAACAATTATGAATCTTGTCTTGACAGTACCTAAGTGGATGATTTATTTTTATCATACTAACCTATATCACGAAGTTCCGTTAAGTTTTGTGTGATTGAAGTTTTCAAGTTTTGGGTGAGATATTGATATGAGGAGAATAAGGAGCGGCAAGACCCTAAGCTTGGGTATGCCTAAGGCACCCCAAGGTAATATTCAAGGAAGACCCAAAAAACTAAGCTTGGGGATGCCCCGGAAGGCATCCCCTCTTTCGTCTTCAACATTATCGGTAACCTCACTTGGAGCTATATTTTTATTCGTCACATAAAATGAGTTTTGCTTGGAGCGTCATTTTCTTCTGTTGATATTTGCTTGATGTTATCAATAATCATGTTTTGTATCTCTTAATTCAATAAAATGCCAATTATAGCCTTTACCATGCTCAGTTTGCAAGTTCATGTGTTGCTGTTTGAAAACAGAAAGTTTTCTGTTATGTCCAGAATATTCCTGAATAGTTAGAACATGATAAAAATCTGAATTTTTTACACAGTAAGAATGCATGAGTTCTCTGTCACGTGGTAATTTTTCAGAATTTTTGGAGTTAGGGAAGTATGAATTCTTATTCACCCTTTACAGACTGTCCTATTTTGGCAGATTGCTGTTATAGTTGCATTGTTTGCATATGTTTGCTTGTTTAATGTTTCTATTTGAGGATAGGAGTATTAAATATGCAGAGGCATTTAGTATGCAATGTTTAATTATAATTTTAGTGATTTGCTACAGTAGAGAATGTTAAGGTTTTGAGTTGATTTATACTAACTTATCTCACGAATTCTTGTTGAGTTTTGTGTGGATGAAGTTTTTAAGATTTAGGGAAACTGTGATATGAGAGGAATTAAGGAGACACAAAAGCTCAAGCTTGGGGATGCACAAGGCATCCCAAATTAATATTTCAAGAAGTCTCAAGCATCTAAGCTTGGGGATGCCCCGGTAGGCATCCCACCTTTCTTCATCAACAACTATCGGTCAGTTTTGGTTGAGCCTAAGTTTTTGCTTCTTCACATGATATGTGCTATCCTTGGAATGTAATTTTATTTTGTTTTCTTTGCTGTTTGAATAAAATACTTAAGATCTGAAAATTTTAAATGAGAGAGAGTCCTCACATAGCTACCTATTTACTTAACTACTCATTTGGTCTTCACTTATATCTTTTTGGAGTAGTTTGTCATTTACTCTTGTTCTTCACTCATATCCTATGAGTAAATTGTTGAAATGAATTGAATATCATAAATTTGAAATTTATATGCTTCGTATGCTTGTCCCATGGGGATTAGTGACTTCACATATGTAACACCCCAAAATATTTTTCTTTGGATTTTTAAAAATCTTTCTTTAAAATAAAATACTTTGAATTATTATGGCCTTTTTCGTCTTGTGCTTCTTTTGTTCTGAAAATCTTTTTATTTTTAATTGGGTTTCAAAATTTTAAATGGTTCTGATTTGGAAGGTTTATTAATTGGGAAATTATTTTTTTGGAGGATCACAAAAATATTTTTATTTAGAAAGGATTTGGATAATTAAAAATTTTCCATGGGAATGGCCATTTCACTCCTTTGTAGCACTCCTAAATTCTTCCAATAATTTTTCTGTCACTTCTAAATTATCCCTCAAGTCATTCTCACATTCTAGGACAGTGTCCAATACTTTTCCTCTCCACAAAAATATTTCTCCCATTTTAAATAAATTCCAAAGTTGGAATTTATATTTATCCTAGTTTCTTTGGTTTACAAAGGAACCATATTTTCTATAATTCTTCTGCACCCAAAAAAATTATCCTAGCAACTAGGCAGTACCCACAACCCATTTCACCAAATACTTTGAGTTCCAGAGTTCAAAATTTTCAAATTCCATCCAGTTCAAATTTGGTCCAGATTCAAACTCCATGACCAAAACCTATTTTTAATTGCTCCAAAAATTCTGAAACTTTGCCAGACCCTCTTATATGCTTCAACACTTCACCACAAAAATTCCCTAAAATTCCTAAAATCCCTAGCACCCTCTGGCATTTCATCATACACATGGTGGGCGTACTGTTCATCGCTGTCAGAGATTCAGTTAACCGAATCAAGTTCGGAGAGAGGAGGAACGGTGCCGTGCACTCCACTCCATCACCTCTCCTTCTCCTCCACGCCTCCTCTCGCCTTAAATGGATCGCTGGGGACCCCCTGGTCAGTGCCCCGCCGCCGACAGAACAGGAGGTGATCGGTGCAACGGCCACCGTCTTCGGCTGCGGCGGACGAGCGGATCACCACGGTTGCCTCCGCCTTTACTCCTCTCTGCTGCTCTCCCTCGCCTACTCTCCTCCACGCGTCGCCTCTCTTCGTAGCCTCACACACCGTCCACACCACCCTGACCCCACCTGGCAGTCGCCAGAGTCGGTCATCGCCGCCACACCCGCACGGAGGCCTCGCCGTGGATAAGGCCGAAGAGCTCGCGCTCGTCCACGATGGAGCTTCCAGAGAACTCCACCATCCTCATAAACTCCTCACCGCCCTTGACCACCGCCCTTAGCTACCTCGTCGGCCGGATTAACTCCGGCGTCATCCGCTCCGCCTCGGCCATCCCCGGATCGCCTATAAAAGGCCCGCTCGAGCCCCGCAGATCACTCACACCACCTCCACACCATCCCAATCGACCGCTAGTAGAGTCATTCGACCTCGAGGAGGTCGTCTTCTCCACCTCCGACCACCGATCCGCTGCCACCTTCCCCGATCAGTACGACGCCGTTAGGCCGTCTCCACCCCTAAAACTTCGCCAGTAGCCCTCTTGTCCACCATGTGATCGATTCCCCGCTTCAATTCGGCATCCCGAGCTCTCTCCAGCGAGATCCAACCTCACCCGAAACCACCGTCCGCCGGCGTCGACCTCGCCGTCGTTCTGGTGCTCGCCGGCGACCACCACCGCCACCCACCGACGCGGAAGTCCACCCTGATCACGCTTCGACTATCGCCGCCTCCTAAAACCCCGGCGATCATCGTCGGTGATCACCGCCGCCTCTCTGTTCTCGCGCGCGAGCGCGTTCAAATTTAAACCTGACGGGTGGACCCCACCCGTCAGCGTTTTCTTTTTTTCTGTATTTAAAGCGAAAGCGTATTCTGCTGTTTTACGCTTTCTGCGCTGAAAGGCGTATTCCGCCCGAAGTGTTTTCTTTTTTAAAACGCACAGGGACCTGCCATTTTGCAGAAAGACCCCTGGGTTAAAAAGTTTAATAACTTTTTAACCACAACTCTGTTTGAGTTGATTCTTTTTTTTGAAATTCTTATTTTTCACTCTAGTTTTTTTAGTATTTATTTTAAAATATTTTGAGACAACTTTTGGTACTGTTGCAAAATTTTTAATTTTAATTTGAATTTGAATTTTCTAGAAAACGAAGAGGGGAACTTTGCCGGGAATTTCGAGGGATCACTTTCTGACTACTTTGATCAAGGCAAGCATTTTTGAACTTGGGATATGGTGGATTGCATGCATGGTTGCATCGGTTTGGAGTTGCACCGTATGTGTAGTATATCACAAGTGCATGCATGCATGGTCATACCAACTTTGCATTACTTGCCTTCCACTCAAGTATCTGACATGCATGAAAGCTGTGAGAACCCAGGAGTATATCTCCTGCCTTGGACGTGCTGGTGAGCATGGTCTCGCTATGACACGACGGTGTCACCGTGGCATGTGAGACATGCCAGTCATAATAACAACACCTCCTGAGTCGACCTAGATCGAGTCTTGTTCCGTCACACCTAGCTAAACACCGTGCTGCCATGGGTCTTCCCGTGAGGGAAGTACGGTTTAGTAAGTTGCTAACCCCTGTCCATGTACACACCACATAGAGGGCCATGATGAGGGTTTCCACGGCCATGGACTAATGCCCGCCATCAGGTCAGGGGGCATGGGTGTATCCGGCTGGGCCGAGAGGGGGGCACCCCTTGTAATCCGCGCGTATGAATAGTGATCCCATGCTAGTCGAGACGATGGTCTCCCCGACTTAGAGTTTTTCTTGAATGATGCTTTGGGTGATTCCTAGCATCTGGAAAGTTAATCTGGTGTGTGCTGGTCAGACGTGTTTTCAACCCAAAGACTGTAATGGGAATTAGTCAGCGTCGCGGTGCTGGCTAAAGAAATCTCATACACGTGGGTAAAGTGTACACCCTCTGCGGAGTTATACCTATTCGAAAAGCCGTGTCCGCGGTCAAGGACGTTAGCTGGGAAGGGTCAAGTGTCGGTCCCGGTGTTGGTCTTCGGAGGAAATAATTAAATTGATCATCATTCAATTTTGCAGGATAATTATTGTCACCACTGATGTCAGCATGAATATTATTGTCATCATAAATATTATTGTGGACTAACCCATTTCTCTTATATGAATTTTCTGAGTGTCACATGGGCTGGCTCAGTGGTGAATCCAGGATGAAAATGGAGGGTGGGCTCAAAGCTAACGGCAAAAAAAATGAAATGTTCGCTTGAAGAAAAAAAATCTTCATCTCGTAATTCTTTTTCTCAAACAAGCTGAGGTTTTTCCAGATTACTACCGGAAACATGTAGTATTTACTAGAATTTTTCTGAATTTTTTGAAAAATATTAAATTTTGAAGCAAATTTTGAATCAGTTTAGCTAAATAGCCATTATCTCCTAGTCCATTTGTCCAAAGGTGCTCAAACTTGCCTAGAATAATACTGAAAACATGTAGTATTTACTGTAATATTTTTGGATTTTTGAAAAATATTAAATTTTGGACCAAATTTTGAATCTGCTTAGCTAAATAGCCATTATCTTCTAGTCCATTTGTCCAAATGTAATCAAACTTTTCCGGAATACAATATTAAATTTTGAACCAAATTACCCACTGCAACGGGCACATTTGCTAGTACAATAATAAATTTTTAACCAAATTACCCACTGCTTTTGTTGCAAATTTGGTGCTCGAGAGCTGCTAGCTTGCAGGTTTCAGAGTTGTTTAACTCCTTCCTCCGGTCACCATTCACAGTAGAACTGGAGGGCGGCCGCCCGGCCGGCGAGTACCCTCGGAGCAGGGCGCAGCCGGGACGGGTTGGCTGGGAGCGAGTCATGGACACGTGCGCGAATCGCTGCTGGCGCGGAGCTCCGGCAGTCCGCCGCCCCCGACGGCTCCCTGGTCCGCCGCTCCGACAGGCTCCTTTCTCGGCTGGTCCGCCGCCGACGCTAGGTCTGGTCGCGGGAGCGTGCGGTCGTGCCATGGAGATGTGCTGCTGTTCGCTACGTGGGCACTTAGCATTTGGGCTGTTGGGATGTTCGTTCTATTCCAGTGTTGGGCTGCTGGGCTGAGATGAAGCGTAGTAGTAAAAAAAATTCTTTTTTTTCGAGGGTAGACTAGAGCCTGTTGAAGCCTAGCTACTGGACTCGCCACTAGGCTGGCTAGACTACCCGGGCACTCAGTTTTATTTTCTTTTCTGCGTGTCTCATGGGCTGGCTAGACTACCTGGGCACTCAGTTTTTATTTTCTTTTCTGAGTGTCTCATGGGCTGGCTAGACTACCCGGTCACTCAGTTTTATTTTCTTTTCTAAGTATCTCATGGGCTGGCTAGACTACCCGGGATACTCATTTATTTTCAAGACCTCTCGAGGCGTCGCTTTTAGACACCCGTTTGGCATTTCTCTTCAAGACCTCTCGAGGCGTCGCTTTTAGACACCCGTTTGGCATTTCTCTTCAAGACCTCTCATGGCGTCGCTTTTAGACACCCGCTTGGCATTTCTTTTGGATTCTCGGGCGGTCCTGTCTCGCCCGATTCTCCACATTATATTTTTTTCTTTTGGATTCTCGGGCGGTCCTGTCACGCCCGATTTTCCATTAACTTTCTTTGTTTGTCACTAAAAATTTTATTTACTAATTCTCTTGCACATGCTAATATTTATCATGCCATGATTATATTTTGAACAGCATAAGCATATCATTAATCCAGCATAAGCTTATGCATTCGGTATATCTTTTGCTCATAATGTTTGCGAGTACATTCCAACGTACTCACTGGCTTGTCCCTGGCTATTTTATTGGCCAGACCTGGAGGAGGACGAGCTTGTGGACGAAGATTGCGCTAGCGAGCCCAACGCTTAGAGGTGTCCCAATCAGTCAACCTGTGATGTTGGAGTCTACCACATGTATCATCCGCTGTGTTTCCGCTACACCAATAAAATAGCCAAGCCTCACACTGACGCTTGACTTTATTTTATTGTACCAGTGTTGTACCACCACCACACCACTGTGTTATTTCACCACCGTAGTATATTGGCAAGTTTGTAATAATTGTTGAGCACTATGACTCAACCCTGTGTAATATTATGTATGTACTGGATATCTGTATCAAGGAAGTCCACCAGTTGTTCTGATCTTGGGGCTGGTGTGACTTGAGGCTATTCTGTGATTTATCTCAGAAATGGGCCTGACAACATACAAGAAGTATAAGTGGTAAAATTTATTGAAAGTTAACAAACATAGCATTGGTCACATGAACAATTCATGAAAGAATTTTGAAGGAAGAGAGATTTCACATATAAATATACTATCTTGGACATCTTCTATGATTGTGATCCCCCATTAATTATTTTCAAGCTTGATCAAGTAGTTGACGTTGGACAAGGAAGACAACGTAATGAGTTATGTTTGTTTATATTCACATAGAAGTTATATTGTCATGGATCCTCTAACATGTGGTGCTTGCTTAGGATCTTTTGCTAGCCAAAAATTCGTACTAAGTAGAGATACTACTTGTGCATACAAAAACCCTTAAACCCATTTTCTTGCCATGAGAGTCCACTATATCTACCTATGGATTGAATAAGATCCTTCAAGTAGGTTGTCATCGGTGCAAAAAGCAATAAAAATCGCTCCTAAAATATGTATGATCTTTTATTGCAAGGGAAAATAAGCGTTGTACGAACTTGTGATGGTAAAGAAATAAAAGCGACAGACTGCATAATAAAGGTTGCTATCACAAGGGGCAATATAACGTGACGTTCCGTTGCATTAAGGGCTTATGCATCCAACAACAAAAAGCGCATAACAACCTCTGCTTCCCTCTGTGAAGGGCCTATCTTTTACTTTTCTGTATTTACTTTTCTGAATTTACTTTTATGCAAGAGTCATTAATGTTCATCCCTATTCCACTCTACTTATTCTTTAGTTGGCAAGCATCATGTGGTAGGGAAAGATCCTGGCACATATATCCAGTTGAATATAGGTGATCATGAGTTATTATTGTTGACATTATCCCTGAGATAAATAAGTTGGGAGGCGAAACATTAAGCCCCTATCTTCCTATGTGTTTGGCTGAAACGGTTTGTTCTAAAAATATGCTTTGAGTGTCAGCAATCATGGAAGACTAAAAGATGGTTGAGTATGTGGAATTTGCAAGATCAAAGCTCTTACATAGACCCTTCCTGAAAATAAGATGAATTGCAATTGTTTGATGACTGAGAACATAGTTTGTTCGTTTTCAAGAAAGTTTATGGCCTATACTTTAAACATGTGAATAGCTTGCTACTTGATCATGAGAAGTTTTATGAGATGAGCTACTGATTATGATATATATTGATGCTAGAAAAAGTGATTGAAATTATCATTGATCAAACTTATGCACTATGCTAGCATTCACACTTCATAAATTATTTCTTTTATCATTTACCTACTCGAGGACGAGCAGGAATTAAGCTTAGGGATCCTGATACGTCTCCAACGTATCTATAATTTATGAAGTATTCATGCCATGTTTATTATAGTTTTGTATGATTTTGGTGCACTTTTATATGGATTTTATATGATTTTTATGGACTAACATATTGACCTAGTGCCCAGTGCCAGTTGCTGTTTTCTGCTTGTTTTTGGTTTTCCAGAAAATCCATATCAAATGAAGTCCAAATGCAGCGAAACTTTTGGACGATTTTTTCTGGAACATAAGAGAGACTAGAAGCTTCGGGAGGTGGCCAAAAGACCCACAGGGCCCCCACGAGCCACCAGGGTGTGCCACCCCCCAGGCGCGCCCTGGTGCCTCGTGGGCCCCCTGTGGCCCTTCTTCGCGTGATTCCAACGCCAAAAAATCATATATATTCAGAAACCCCCGAAAGTTAACCTAGATGAGTTTTGAGACTTTTACGCCGCTGCAAGCCTCTATACCTCCACGATCTAATCTACAAACCTTTTTTGGCACCCTGCCGGAGGGGGGAATCATCACCGGAGGCCATCTTCATCATCCAGGCGGTCTCCATGACGAGGAGGGAGTAGTTCACCCTCGGGGCTGAGGTTATGTACTAGTAGCTATGTGTTTCATCTCTCTCTCTCTCTCGTGTTCTTGATATGGCATGATCTTGATGTATCGCGAGCTTTGTTAATATAGTTGGATCATATGGTGTTTCTTCCCTCTCTATCTTTGTTGTGATGAATCGAATCTTTTCCCTTTGAGGTTTCGTTATTGTCGGATTGAATATTTCAGATTTGAGAACACTTGATGTATGTCTTGCATATGAATACCCATGGTGACAATGGGGTATTATATTGATTCACTTGATATATGTTTTGGCACTCAACTCGCGGATTCTCGCGGTGACATTGGGGTAATCTATGCATATGGGTTGATGCACATTTTCATTATCTTTTCTCCGATAGAAACTTTGGGATGCTCCTTGAAGTTCTTTGTGTTGGATTGAGTATTATGAATCTGAAGTTGTTTGATGCATATCGAATAATCAACTCATAGATACTTGTGGTGACATTGGAGTGTCTAGGTGACATTAGGGTTGGTTGATGTGTTTCATTTTGTGTTATTTTAGTACGAACTCTAGGGCTATTCGTAACACTTATAGGGATGGCTCAATAGATTGATCGAAAAGGATAACTTTGAGGTGGTTTCGTACCCTACAACAATTTCTATCTTATGTTCTCCGCGAATAGGAACTTTGGAGTGATTCTTTGTCGCACGTTGAGGGATTGTTATATGATCCAATTATATTAGCATTGTTGAGAGATTGCACTAGCGAAAGTATGAGCCCTAGGCCTTGTTTTTAAGCATTGCAATACCGTTTGTGCTCACTTTTGTTACTTGCTACCTTGCTGTTTTTATATTTTTAGATTACAAAAACCTATATGTACTATCCATACTACACTTTTATCACCATCTCTTCGCCGAACTAGTGCACCTATACAATTTACCATTGTATTGGGTGTGTTGGGGACACAAGAGATTTCTTGTATTTGGTTGCAGGGTTGTTTGAGAGATACCATCTTCAACCTATGCCTCCCACGGATTGATAAACCTTAGGTCATCCACTTGAGGGAAAATTGCTACTGTCCTACAAAACTCTGCGCTTGGAGGCCCAACACGAGTCTACAAGAATAAGTTGTGTAGTAGACATCACATACTCATAATTTTGGTTTTGAAGATCATAGATTTGGCCTTGGAGATAGCCGATTCGTTCATTGAGCTTGAAGATGATGTCCCCCATCGATTGGCCATTTACCTTGTGATCACGGGTGAATTCCGTGATCATGGAGTGGTTGGCGCTGAGTCCACGTTCCACCATCCCTTGGCACTTGAAGATCTCCTGCTCCACCACTTCGAGCCTGGACTCCACGCTCCCGGTCTTCTTGGGTCCTTGAAGAGCCCGGATGTGAAGCACCCCCTCACGGATCTCAATGGCTTGAGGGTGTTTCATCACCTCCGGTAGGTAGGGGTTGATGACCTTCTCGTAGAACTTGTCCTTGGAAGAGCTTAGTGGAGCCATAGCGATCTAGATCTGTTAGAAAAATAGCACGAAATAAGAACAGAGGAAATTTCTTCGATACGGTGGTCAAAACTTCCGGGAGTATATATAAAGAAGTTTTATCTTGCAAAACAAGTAATCCAGAAGAAAACGGAGTCGGGAAGGCTCACGAGGAGCCCACGAGCCACCAGGGCACGCCTGGGGGGGGGGGAGTGGCGTGCCCTGGTGCCTCGTGTGCACCTCGTGGGTCCCCTCGGCTGTTTCTTATTTTTGTATTTTTTTCTAATATTCCAAAACTGACAGAAAGTATTTTTATGAAATTTTTGGAGTCGGTTTACTTACCGTATCACGTACCTCTTCCTTTTCAGGATTCTGGAGTGTTCTGGAAGGTCTCTCTTATGTATTCCTCTGGTGTAATTGTTTCAATAATATTAGTTTCAACATTAATGGGAGTACCTGAAATATAGTGCTTAATTCTTTGCCCATTCACCACTCTCGGATTAGTGCCTTCGGAGTTGTTTATTTTGATGGCTCTAGAGCGATAAACTTCTTCGATGATATACGGTCCTTCCCATTTAGAGAGAAGCTTTCCTGCAAAGAATCTCAAACGAGAGTTGTATAATAGAACTTGCTCACCCACTTTGAATTCGCATTTTTGAATTCTTTTATCATGCCATCTTTTAACTTTTTCCTTAAACAATTTGGCATTTTCATAAGCTTGGGTTCTCCATTCATCTAATGAGCTAATATCAAATAACCTCTTTTCACCGGCAAGTTTAAAATCATAATTGAGTTCTTTAATTGCCCAATATGCTTTATGTTCTAACTCAAGAGGTAAATGACATGCTTTTCCATAAACCATTTTATAAGGAGACATACCCATAGGATTTTTATAAGCAGTTCTATAAGCCCATAATGCATCGTCAACTTTCTTAGACCAATTCTTTCTAGATCTATTGACGGTTTTTTACAAAATTAATTTTATTTCTCTATTGCTCAATTCAACTTGACCACTAGATTGAGGGTGATAGGGAGATGCAATTCTATGGTTGACATCATATTTAGCAAGCAGTTTACGGAATGCACCATGAATAAAATGTGAACCACCATCAGTCATTAAATATCTAGGGACTCCAAACCTTGGGAAAATAACTTCTTTAAGCATTTTAATAGAAGTGTTATGATCAGCACTACTAGTTGGAATAGCTTCTACCCACTTAGTAACGTAATCAACAGCAACTAAAATATGAGTATATCCATTGGATTTAGGAAAAGGTCCCATATAATCAAATCCCCACACATCAAATGGTTCAATAGCAAGTGAATAATTCATAGGCATTTCCTGACGTCTACCAACATTACCAATTCTTTGACATTCATCAGAAGATAAGACAAACTTACGAGCATCCTTGAAAAGAGTAGGCCAATAAAAACCAGATTGTAATACCTTATGTGCAGTTCTGTCTCCCGCATGGTGTCCTCCGTAAGCCTCGGAATGACACTTCCGTAGGATTTGTTCCTGTTCATGCTCAGGTATACAACGTCTAATAATACCATCTACTCCTTCTTTATAAAGATGTGGGTCATCCCAAAAGTAATGTCTTAAATCAAAGAAGAACCTTTTCTTTTATTGGTATGTGAAACTAGGTGGTATAAATGTAGCAACAATATAATTAGCATAGTCTGCATACCAAGGAGTATTATGAGAAGCATTTATAACAGCTAATTGTTCATCAAGAAAATCATGATTAATAGGAAGTGGGTCATCAAGAAAATTTTCCATTCTAGACAAATTGTCTGCTATGGGATTCTCAGCTCCCTTTCTATCAATAATATGCAAGTCAAATTCTTGTAGCAATAGAACCCACCTAATGAGTCTAGGTTTAGCATCTTTCTTTTCCATAAGATATTTAATAGCAGCATGATCGGTGTGAACAGTTACTTTAGAATCAACTATGTAAGATCTGAATTTATCACATGCAAACACATCTACTAGAAATTCATGCAAACACAACTGCTAGAAATTCTTTCTCAGTAGTAGCATAATTTCTTTGAGCACTGTCTAGAGTTTAACTAGCATAATGGATAACATTTAATTTCTTATCAACTCTCTGTCCTAGAACAGCACCAACAGCATAATCACTAGCATCACACATAATTTCAAAAGGCAAGTTCCAATCAGGTGGTTGAACAATAGGTGCAGTGGTTAAGGCTTTCTTAAGTGTTTCAAAGGCTTCTACACAATCAGCATAAAAAACAAATGGAACATATTTTTGCAAGAGATTGGTAAGAGGTCTAGAAATTTTAGAGAAGTCTTTAATAAACCTCCTATAGAAACCAGCATGACCAAGGAAACTTCTTATACCTTTAATATCTTTAGGACATGGCATTTTCTCAATAGCATCAACCTTAGCCTTATCAACTTCAATACCTCTTTCAGAAATTTTATGACCCAAGACAATACCTTCATTCACCATAAAGTGGCACTTCTCCCAATTCAAGAAAAGATTAGTTTCTTCACATCTCTGCAAAACTCGATCAAGGTTGCTTAAGCAATCATCAAAAGAAGTTCCGTAAACGGAGAAATCATCCATGAAAACCTCAACAATCTTTTCACAAAAGTCAGAGAATATAGTAGTCATACATCATTGAAAGGTAGCAGGTGCATTGCATAAACCAAAAGGCATACGTCTATAAGCATAAGTTCCAAAAGGACAAGTAAAGGTGGTTTTCTCTTGGTCGGATTGTGATACAGGTATTTGAGAAAAACCAGAATAACCATCAAGGAAACAAAAGTGTGTATGCTTAGACAATCTTTGTAACATTTGATTAATAAAAGGTAAGGGGTAATGATCTTTTCTAGTAGCTTTGTTTAATTTTCTAAAATCAATTACCATCCTATAACCAGTTACAATTCTTTGCGGAATGAGTTCATTTTTATCATTAGGAACAACGGTAATACCTACTTTCTTAGGGACACAATGAATGAGACTTACCCATCTACTATCAGCTATAGGATAGATTATACCTGCTTCCAGAAGCTTTAATATTTCGGTTCTTACCACCTCTTTCATTTTGGGATTTAATCGTCGTTGGTGGTCGACAACTGGTTTAGCATCAGGCTCCATATTAATTTTGTGCTGACATAGAGTGGGACTAATGCCCTTAAGATCATCAAGAGTATATCCAATAGCAGCTTGGTGCTTCCTCAGAGTTTTTAGTAATCTCTTTTCTTCATGCGCTGAAAGGTTAGCACTAATAATAACAGGATATATCTTCTTTTCATCAAGATAAGCATATTTAAATGTATTAGGCAATTGCTTCAATTCGAATACAGGGTCACCCTTAGGTGGAGGAGGGCCTCCAAGTGTTTCAACATGCAAATTGTGTTTAAGGATAGGTGGTTGATCAAAGAACATCTTATCTATTTCATTTCTTTCATTCATATGCACATCATTTTCATGGTCTAGCAAATATTATTCTAATGGACCAGTAGGAGGTACGGCAATAGAAGCAAGACCAATAACTTCATCTTTACTAGGCAATTCTTTATCATGAGGTTGTCTACGAAACTTGGAGAAATTAAACTCATGAGACATACCACCAAAATTAACACTAACAGTTTCTTTAGCGCAATCAATCTTGGCATTAACAGTGTTCAAGGAAGGTCTACCAAATATAATGGGACAAAAATCATCTTGTGGAGAACCGAGGACTAGAAAATCAGTAGGATATTTTATTTTTCCACACAAGACTTCAACATCTCTAACGATCCCAAGTGGTGTAATGGTATCTCTGTTTGCAATCTTAATAGTAACATCAATGTCCTCTATTTCAATAGGTGCAATATCGTTCACAATTTCTTGATATAAGGTAAATGGAATAGCACTCACACTAGCACCCAAATCACATAAGCCATAATAACAATGATCTCCTATTTTAACAGAGACAACATGCATGCCTACTACAGTTCTGTTTTTATCTTTAGGATCTGGTTTAGCAATTCTAGCTGCTTCATCGCAGAAGTAAATAACATGCCCATCTATATTATCAACCAAGAGATCTTTAACCATAGCGACATTAGGTTCAACTTTAATTTGTTCAGAGGGTCTAGGTGCTCTAATATTACTTTTGTTAACCACAGTTGATACTTTAGCATGTTCCTTAATCCTAACAGGAAAAGGTGGTTTCTCAATATAAGCAGTAGGCACAACTGGATCAACATGGTAAACAATTGTTTCTTCTTTAACACTAACGGGTTCCTCAATATTTTATTTAACAGGGGGATTATATTTAAACCACTTCTCCTTAGGGAGATCAACATGAGTAGCAAATGATTCACAAAAGGAAGCTACTATCTCAGAGTCAAGTCCATATTTAGCGCTAAACTTACGAAAAGCATCGGTATCCATAAAAGATTTAACACAACCGAACTCAAGTAATATACCTGACTCATTACCTTTGTCGAGTTCCCAATCTTCAGAGTTGCGTTTAATTCTTTCCAGAAGATCCCATCTAAATTCAATAGTTTTCTTCATAAAGGAGCCAGTCGAAGAAGAATCGAGCAAGGTTCGATCATCATGAGAAAGCCGAGCATAAAAATTCTGTAAGATAATTTCTCTTGAGAGCTCATGATTGGGGCATGTGTACATCATGTACTTAAGCCTCCCCCAAGCTTGAGCGATGCTTTCTCCTTCACGAGGCCAAAAATTATATATATAATTCCGATCACGATGAACCAAATGCATAGGATAAAATTTCTGGTGGAATTCCAGTTTCAATTGGTTCCAGTCCCATGTATCCATATCATTACATAGCCTATACCATGTCAATGCCTTTCCCTCCAAAGATAAAGGGAATACTTTCTTCTTAACTCCATCTCCGGATAGACCTGCAAGCTTAAACAATCCACAAATTTCATCCACATAGATCAAGTGCATATCAGGATGTACCGTTCCATCTCCTGCATAAGGATTAGCTAGCAGTTTTTCTATCATACCCAAAGGAATCTCATAATAAATATTTTCAGTAGGTGCAGTAGGTTGAGGAGCAACTATTTGTGCTTCCGGTCGAGGTGAAGATACCCCGAACAAACCCCTCAAAGGATTACTTTCCATAGTGAAAAGTGACTATAAATTTCAGCACGTAATATAAATGTTTCCTTACCAAATTCCACTCACCAAAGGTGCTTCACTCCCCAGCAACGGTGCCAGAAAAGAGTCTTGATAACCCACAAGTATAGGGGATCAATCGTAGTCCTTTCGATAAGTAAGAGTGTCGAACCCAACGAGGAGTAGAAGGAAATGACAAGCGGTTTTCAGCAAGGTATTTTATGCAAGCACTGAAATTATCGGTAACGAGTAGTTTGATAGCAAGATAATTTGTAACAAGTGACAAGTAGCAATAGTAACAAATAGTGCAGCAAGGTGGCCCAATCCTTTTTGTAGCAAAGGACAAGCCGGAACGATCTCTTATAATAAGCAAAGCGTTCTCGAGGACACATGGGAATTTCATCTAGTCACTTTCATCATGTTGGTTTGATTCGCGTTCGCTACTTTGATAATTTGATATGTGGGTGGACCGGTGCTTGGGTGCTGTTGTTACTTGAAGAAGCCTCCCACTTATGATTACCCCCTCTCGCAAGCATCCGCAACTACGAAAGAAGAATTAAGATAACTCTAACCATAGCATTAAACATATGGATCCAAATCAGCCCCTTACGGAATAGCGCATAAACTAGGGTTTAAGCTTCTGTCACTCTAGAAACCCATCATCTAATTACTACTCCACAATGCATTCCCTTAGGCCCAAAGATGGTGAAGTGTCATGTAGTCGATGTTCACATGACACCACTAAGAGAATCAACAACATACATATCATCAAAATATCGAACGAATACCAAATTCACATGATTACTTATGACAAGACTTCTCCCATGTCCTCAAGAACAAAAGTAACTACTCACAAATCATCTTCATGTCCAAGATCAGAGGGGTATTAAATAGCATAATGGATCTGAACATATAATCTTCCACCAAATAAACCAACTAGCATCAACTACAAGATGTAATCAACACTACTAGCAACCCACAGGTACCAATCTGAGGTTTTGAGACAAAGATTGAATACAAGAGATGAACTAGGGTTTGAGATGAGATGGTGCTGTTGAAGATGTTGATGAAGATTGGTCCTCCCACGATTAGAGGATCGTTGGTGATGTCGATGGCTCCGATTTCCCCCTGCCAGAGGGAAGTATCCCCGGCAGAATCGCTCCACCGGAGAGCAAAAGTGCTCCTGCCCAAGTTCCGCCTCGAGACGGCAGCGCACCGTCCCAAAAGTCTTCTCCTTATTTTTTCTAGGGAAAATGGGCTTATATACCAGAAAATGGGCACCGGAGGCTGGCCAGGAGCCCCACGAGCCACCAGGGCGCGCCGGGGGGGGGGGGGGGGGGTGGCGCGCCCTGGTGCCTCGTGGGCACCTAGGTGGCCCCCTCTGGTACTTCTTGCTTCCAGTATTTTTTATTTATTCCAAAATAAATCTCCGTGAAATTTCAGCTCATTTGGAGATGTGCAGAATAGGTATCTCTGACATAGCTTTTTCAGGTCCAGAATTCCAGCTGCCGGCAATCTCCCTCCTTGTGTAAATCTTGCATACTAAGAGAGAAAAGGCATTAGAATTGCTCCACAAAGTGTTATATTGATTAAAAACACTATAAATAACAGTAGTAAAACATGAGCAAAATGGACGTATCAAGCCCCAGAAGGTCGCTCTTCCCAAGATCAAGATGACGGTGCCCGTGGCTTTGACGTAAGTGATGTACGCCAATCTCTACCGCCGAGTGAATTTATGCTGATCAATGACCGAGTGGATTCGTGAACGCAGAAACGAGACATCTACCACGTCGCCAGACCCGGATGCCCCAGAGAAGGTGCGACCTGAAGCTCAGGCCACAGATGCCGCAACCTCCAAAGGTACTGTCTGGCTTGCTTGAGTTTGTACCCGAATGCTTGTTTGTTTTGCATACTGATCTTTGGATGATTGTAGCTCCGAGTGAAGTAATCCACCATGACGATGATGACAAGGCCGACCTGCCGAGCCCAGGAGTTGGCGAGAAGGCCCCGTCGAGTGGTGATGTCATCATGCAAGAGGCTGCCATCGGCCGAGTGGATAGGATCTCGCCCGCGAAGGTCTTCACCAGGATTGCTTCTCCAGCAAAAGGTGTTGCAAAGGCGGCTTCCATGCCTCCATCGGCGCCGACCCCGGACCCTGCTCCAGTCACCCTGTTCTCATTGCAGAGGGTCCCTGAGGACCGGGTGGGAGCTAGCAAGGAGGCCTTAATCCAGGTCGAGGTGATGAACAACCGGTTGAAGGAGGCGTACGACGCCAGCGAGGCCTTGAAGACCAACGTCCGAGTAAGTGCCGTAGTAATTACCTTTGGCGTCTTTTGAATTTTTGTCTATTTTCTGAATGTGCAATTGAATTTTTGTCAGTGGGCTTGTGCGGGGCACACCCACTGGGTGTTTGTCTGTTCCAGTGGGGGCATGCTGAGTGCACCCACTGGGTGTAGTCCCCGAGACTGCCGTCGACTGGAAGCAGTCGGCGGGAGTCTTAGAACTCGAATTTTTGTTTTCCTTTACCATCATTCACTCGGATTAGCCAGAGCTTTTTTCCAAGTTAATCGGTTCCAGTGGGGGCACGCTGAGTGCACCCACTGGTGTAGTCCTCGAGACCGCCGTCGACTGGAAGCAGTCGGCGGGAGTCTTCGAGTTTTTGGTGTTTTCGCTCTGGGCGTGGTTTCCAACTGCTTTTCGTGGACCATCCTTGAGGATGTCCTTTCAGTGGGGGCACGCTGAGTGCACCCACTGGGTGTAGTCCCCGAGACCGCCGTTGATTGCGGGCAATCAGAGGTAGTCTTTAGAACTGTGTCTGCTGTGTTCGCACTCGAAGTGCGGCCTCTCACTCGGCTGATCGAGTGGGTGGTTTGGTAGCATGTTGTTATCCTCGATCTTCTTCATTGCTGACTTAGTGGTAAGCGAGTACTTGAGGGTCTGATACTGATCGGGCTTGTTCCTCCCTTAAGAAGGGTACTTTAGGATCTGGTACTGATCAAGCTTGTTCCTCCCTTAAGAAGGGTACTTTAGGATCTGGTATTGATCGAGCTTGTTCCTTCCTCAAAAAGGATTTTGTTTCTCAGCCGACTAACTATTTCATTGTCTTGTAATAGAGGGCCTATGAGCTTGGGTCCCACTACGCCACCTTGGAGAAGGAAGTGCTTCAACTTCGCGTGGACCTGGAAGCTGAGAAGCACAAGAGTGACCGCCTTGAGAAGTAGAAGAAGGTTCTGGGAGGTAACTCCAATGCCCGATTGCCCACGAGTCTCACTCTACCTCTTGATCCGATTCAATTTGCTTTAGCAGATGTCCATAGCGAGAACGCCCAACTCGTAATGAGGCTCAGGACTTCTATTTCTTTAGAAACCATGATGAAGGCTCTCGAGAACAAGGACAAGGAGCTGGCGTTGGCGCAGAAGGAGACTAGGACTAAGACCAAGACTGCCGAGGAGAAGCTGGCTTCAGTCAGTAGGCTTGAGGAGGAGAACAGGACTCTGAAGATTGCCGCCAAGGTAGTGAAGGGAAAGATTGCAGAGCTGAAGCAACAATATGCCGAGTGGGAGAACAAGTACAATACTCAGGCGAGTGCCTTTGAAGAGGAGAAGAAAACGCTGAATGCTCAGATCACGAAACTCCTCGAGAAGAAGGCAGAGCTTGAGCAGTACGTCCAGGAGTTCGGCGAGGAGATGGGCAAAAAACTCAAAAGGTAAACCAGGTTTCCAATTGAATCTTAATCGCTCCCAAACTTTTCGTAATGCTGATCCCGAGTCGTTTTTCTCGACAGAATTCTGTTATAACCTCGAGCTGGAGACCGACCGAGTCGAGAAGGACTTGGAGCCCTCGAGGCAGCTCCTCCGGGACAGTGCCGCCATGGCCATTATTCGCTTGGAGGAACGTCTTGAGAGTGCTGTGGGGTACATCATTCGGCTGCGGTCTGCCCTGGCCAAGATCGACCAAGAACTCCTGCCAGGTGAAGAGCTTCAGAATGATGTGGATTCTATGATGACCCGACTGAAGGAGATTCCGAGCTGAGTGCAAGCTTGGAAGAAATCTACCGCCCGCTGTGGAGCCGATGTGGCACTCGCACTCGTCCGCGTCCATTGCAAGAACGTGAACGAGGAGAAACTGAAGTCGCTGAAGGTCGCCAACAAGAAGAAGCTCAAGTTTGAGGACTTCATGGAGACGTTCATTAAAGCAGCCACTCGGATCGCGGATGGCATCGACCTCGACACCTTCGTTGACCTGGCTAGTCCTCCCGCGGAGGAGTGATCAGAAAACATTTAAGTCTTTATTTTCCTCGGAATGCCGAGTGATTAATGTAATCGTTAAACTTTGATGAGTCTTGGGCTCATACTTTATTTTCATTTCGAACGGATTGAAGCTTCAGTTGGATATCCGAATCCTTGCTTTGTTCATTTTGCCGATGTGGTTTTTTATGCTTAGGCGAAAGCTTAGGCGAAGGCTGGTTCACAGCTAAGCCTCCGAGTGTGGAGCATGTCCGTACTCGGATAGTTTTTAGACTTAGCCAAAATCTAGTTCGCAGCTAAGCCCCCGAGTGCGGAGCGTGTCCACACTCGGATAGTTTTTAAATTTAGGCAAAATCTGGTTCGCGGCTAAGCCCCCGAGTGTGGAGCATATCCACACTCGGATAATTTTTAAACTTGGGTGAAATCTGGTTCACGGCTAAGCCCCCGAGTGAGGAGGAAGCTCTCACTCGGAGATGATTTTAACTTAGGCGAAATCTGGTTCGCAGCTAAGCCCCCGAGTGTGGAGCATGTCCGCACTGGGATATGATTTTAACTTACATGAAATCTGGTTCGCAGCTAAGCCTCCGAGTGTGGAGCGTGTCTGCACTCGGATATGATTTTAACTTAGGCGAAATCTGGATCGCAGCTAAGCCCCCGAGTGTGGAGCGTGTCCGCACTTGGATATGATTTTAACTTCGGCGAAATCTGGTGCACAGCTAAGCCCCCGAGTGTGGAGCGTGTCCACACTCGGATAGTTTTTTAAACTTAGACGAAATCTGGTTCGCAGCTAAGCCGACTCACCCATTGGGAGTGAGAATGTGTTAGTTTCCGAACGTAATTAATCACTGGAGTGAAAACACGGCACTGGGCCAAATTAGACGATGTACAGGAAAAGTAAGACTTTTATTCATCTAATTCCACTCGAAAAACTATTACAATGGAGAGAATTTTATTCTAGGTGAAGAATTTGCAGAGCAGATCCGCATTCCAAGCTCGGGGCTCTTCTATGTCTTTGGCGAAGTTATAGAGCCGATAAGCTCCATTGTTTAGGACCTTCGATATTGCAAAGGGTCCTTGCCATGGGGGTGCCAGCTTGTGAGGTTTCCGCTGGTCCAGTCGGAGGACCAAATCACCTTCCTGGAAAGCGCGCCCTCTGATGTGCCTGTCGTGATAACGGCACAGATCTTGCTGGTATGCAGTCGACCTAATGAGTGCCAGCTCGCGCTCTTCCTGAAGGAGGTCGAGGCCATCCTGACGTGCTTCTTCAGCTTCCTCCTCCGAGTACAAATCCACTTGAGGTGAGTAATGCAGTAAATCACTTGGCAGGACAACTTCTGAACCATATACCATAAAGAAAGGAGTGCAGTTCATGGACCGATTCGGGGTCGTCCGCAGGCCCCAGAGGACCGATGGCAGCTCGGTGACCCAGGCTCCTACGGCGTGCTTCAGGTCGTGGATGAGGGGGGGCTTTAGCCCTTGGAGTAACATCCCATTCGCCCGTTCCGCTTGTCCATTCGACTGCGCGTGAGCCATGGAAGCATAGTCGACCCGGGTGCCTTGGGAGTAGCAGAACTCGCGGAACTCGTCTGAGTTGAAGTTTGACCCGTTGTCCGTGATGATGCTATGGGGAACTCCAAACATGAAGATTATTTCCTTGATGAACTTGATTACAGTCGGAGAGTGCAGCTTCTTTATAGGCTTTGCTTCAATCCACTTAGTAAACTTGTCCACTGCTACCAGCAGATGGGTTAATCCGCTGGCTCCGATCTGGAGCGGACCGACCATGTCAAGTCCCCAGACAGCGAATGGCCATGTGAGCGGGATCGTCTTCAGAGCTGACACCGGCTTGTGCGACTGGTTCATGTAGAATTGGCACCCGACACACTGGTCGGCAATGTCTCGGGCAGCCTCGTTGGCTCTGGACCAATAGAAACCTGCCTGGAATGCCTTGGCAACCAGCGTGCGAGAGGAAGCATGATGCCCGCAGGTTCCTGAGTGGATCTCCTGCAAGATCTACTGCCCTTCCTCCGGCGAAATGCAACGCTGAGTGACTCCAGAGGTACTCTACTTGTAGAGCTGAACTCCCATGACGGTGAAGGCCTTCGATCGACGGACGATCTGGCGTGCCTCCACCTCATCCTTAGGGAGTTCCTGCCTGAGCAGGTATGCGAGGTACGGCTGGGTCCACTCGGGAGTGATAACAAGCACCTCATAGACTAAATCGACAACTGTTGGAATGTCAACTTCAGTCAGATTGGACGGTCCGACTGGCTGCGGGGGCTCCTCCACAAAAGGGTCTTCTTTGATCGTGGGCGAGTGTAGGTGCTCTAGGAACACATTCTTCGGAACTGCTTTCTGAGTGGAACCGATCTTGGCCAGGTCATCAGCCGCCTGATTTTTGAGTTGAGGGATGTGATGGAGCTCCAGTCCTTCAAAATTCTTCTCTAGCTTTCTAACGGCATTGCAGTAGCCTGTCTTAGCTGGGCTTCGAATGTCCCATTCCTTCATCACTTGATTCACTACCAAGTCCGAGTCACCATAGACCATCAGTCGGCGGATTCCAAGGGAGATCGCCATATGCAGTCCATGCAGAAGAGCTTCATACTCTGCCTCATTGTTTGAGGAATCAAAGTGAATCTGAAGTACGTAGCTGAGACGGTCTCCCTAGGGAGACACTAGGACCACTCCGGCCCTCGAGCCATTGAGCATCTTGGAGCCATCGAAGAACATAATCCAATGCTCGGGGACACTCGGGGCCGACTATTCCTGCTCGATCCACTCGGCTAGGAAATCCACTAGAGCTTGTGACTTGATAGCTTTCTTGGCCTCAAACCTGATGTCCAATGGGAGGAGCTCGATGGCCCACTTGGCCACTCGGCCTATGGCATCTCTGTTATTAAGAATCTTCGATAGAGGAGCATTGCTTATCACCGTGACTGAGTGTTCTTGAAAGTAATGAGCCACCTTCTTCGCGGTCAGATAAATCCCGTATACCAACTTCTGGTAGTGTGGGTACCTTTGCTTAGACGGGGTCAGAACTTCAGAGGTGTAATAGACTGGCCGCTGGATCTTGAAGGCATTGCCTTGTTCCTCACGTTCCACGGTGAGCACGGTGCTAACAACTTGGCTCGTGGCCGCGATGCACAAGAGCAAAGGCTCTCGGTTGCCCGGAGCAGCAAGCACCGGCTGGGTGGAAAGCAGGGCTTTGAGTTCTTGGAACATGACCTGTGCTTCAGTCATCCACTCGAACTTTTCTGATTTCTTCATGAGTCGGTAGAGTGGCAGGGCCTTCTCGCCGAGTCGTGAAATGAATCTGCTCAGGGCTGCCAGACAGCCCGTGAGTTTCTGTACGTCGTGCAAACATTGCGGTTGCTTCATTCGTACTATTGCGCTGATCTTCTCAGGGTTAGCGTCGATCCCAGAGTAACTTGCCGGCTGGTACCTGATACGTCTCCAACGTATCTATAATTTTTGATTGTTCCATGCTATTATAGTATCAATCTTGGATGTTTTATATGCAATTATATGCCATTATATATCATTTTTTGGGACTAACCTATTAACCCAGTGCCCAGTGCCAGTTGCTGTTTTTTGCTTGTTTTTGCCGTTTTAGAAAATCATTATAAAAAAGAGTCCAAACGAGAAAAAAACTTTGGATTAATTTTTTCTGGACCAGAAGAGACCCATAAAGCTTCAGGAGAAGACCAGAAGATCCACGAGGAGGCGGCAAGCCTGGAGGGCGCGCCCAGGGGGGGTAGGCGCGCCCCGCTAGGCTTGTGGGCCCCTCGTATCCCCTCCTGACCTAATTCTAGTGCTATAAATTCCCAAATATTCCCAATAGACCCAAAAGACAGAAGAAAAAACCTTTCCGCCGTCGCAAGCCTCTGTTCTTCCGTGATCCCATCTGGAGGCCTTTTCCTGTACTCTGCCGGAGGGGGAATCGATCATGGAGGGCTTCTTCATCAACCTTACCGCCGTTCCGATGATGTGTGAGTAGTTTACCACAGACCTAAGGGTCCATAGCTAGTAGCTAGATGGCTTCTTCTCTCTCTTTGATCTTCAATACCATGTTCTCCTCGATGTTCTTGGAGTTCTATCCGATGTAATCTTCTTTTGCGGTGTGTTTGTTGGGATCCGATGAATTGTGAGTTTATGATCAGATTATTCATGAGAAATATTTGAGTCTTCTCTGAACTCTTTTATGCATGATTATTATAGCTTTGTATTTCTCTCTGATCTATCGATTTGGTTTGGCCAACTAGATTGGTTTATCTTGCAATGGGAGAGGTGCTTTGTGATGGGTTCAATCTTGCGGTGCTCAATCCCGGTGACAGAAAGGGACATGACACGTATTTGTATTGTTGCCATTAAGGATAAAAAGATGGGGTTTAATCATATTGCTTGATTTTACTTTGTCTACATCATGTCATCTTGCTTAAGGCGTTAGTCTGTTTCATACTTAATACCCTAGATGCATGCTGGATAGCGGACGATGGGTGGAGTAATAGTAGTAGATGCAGGCAGGAGTCGATCTACTTGTCTCGGACGTGATGCCTATATACGTGATCATTGCCATGAATCCATCATAATTATTTTCTTTTCTATCAATTGCCCAACAGTAATTTGTTTACCCACCGTATGCTATGTGTTCGAGAGAGAAGCCTTGCTGCAATTTATTTACTTTTATTTTATTTATTATTTTAGTTTATCTATCTATCACTATCAGAATTAATCCTTGCACCTAATCGCTAAGAGGATTGACAACCCTCTTATTTGCGTTGGGTGCAAGTGTTTGCTTTTGTGTGTGAAGGTGCGTTTAACGGGATTTTGCTTGGTTCTCCTACTGGATTGATAACCTTGGTTCTTAACTGAGGGAAATACTTATCTCTACTAGACTGCATCATCCTCTCCTCTTCGGGGAAATACTAACGCAGTCTACAAGTAGCAGTACCTTGAAGGTGCACTTGGCTGGATTGAGCTTTATCCCATAATGGCGCAGGTTCGCTAAGGTCTCGGCGAGGTCTGCCAGGAGGTCAGAACCTTTCCTAGACTTGACCACAATGTCGTCCATGTAGGCCTCCACGTTCCGACTGATCTTCTTCTGCAAGCACTTCTGGACCATGCGCATGAACGTTGCGCCCGCATTTTTTAGTCCGAATGGCATCGTGATGTAACAAAAGCACCCGAATGGGGTGATGAATGCTGTTATTATTTCATCTGGTCCATACATTCGGATCTGGTGATTCCCGGAGTATGCATCCTGAAACGACAAACGCTCGCACCCCGTAGTAGAGTCTATTATCTGGTCTATGCGAGGGAGAGGGAAATGGTCCTTCGGGTAGGCCTGATTGATGTGCTTGAAGTTAATGCACATTCGGAGAGATTTATCCTTCTTAGGAACCAAAATGATGTTGATGAGTCACTCGGAGTGGTATATCTCACGGATGAAATCGGCGGCTAAGAGCCGCGCGATCTCCTCATCAATCGCCTTCTGCTTCTCAGTGGTAGAGCGTCGAAGGTGTTCTTTGATAGGCTTCATCTTCGGGTCGACACGGAGTCGATGCTCAACTAGTTCCCAGCTGGGAACACCCGTCATGTCAGCAAGCTTCCATGCGAAGATGTCCTAGTTCTCACGGAGGAACTGGATGAGCTCGCCTTCCTATTTGGTGTCAAGCGTCGTGGAGATGTTGGTCGGGGCAGCGTTCGGGTCCACCGGGTGGACGTGAACCAGCTTCGACTCGCCGGCCGACTGGAAAGCGGATTCCACAGTCAGCTTCTTGGATTTGAGCAGGTCACTCGAATCAACCGCTTTTTTGTACTCGTCCAACTCCACCACTGCCATTTGCTCATCAGCGATGTGGGAGCCCTTCTGCAGGCACTCTTCAGCTATCTTTCGGTTTCCCGTGATGGTGATCACGCCCTTCGGGCCTGGCATCTTGAGTTTAAGATACACGTAGCATGGTCTGGTCATGATCGTGCGTAGGTGGGCCTACCCATGATGGCATGATAAGCACTCCGGAAGTCTACCACCTCAAAGGTCAACCTTTCTTTTCTAAAGTTCTTCTCTCCGCCGAATACGATGTCGAGGGCGATCTGCCCTTGTGATTTCGCCTTCTTCGCGGGATGACCCCGTGGAATTGCATGTTGCTCATACTCAGTCGGGACATCTAAATGCCATTGCCTCTAGAGTATTGGCGTAAATGATGTTCAGCCCGCTGCTGTCGTCCATGAAGACTTTGCGCAGTCGGACTCCTCCAACAGTAGGATTGACCACCAGCGCCTACTGCCCAGGGGTCGGTATGTGGGCTGGGTGATCTGACTGATCAAAGGTGACAGGAGTCTTGGCCAGTCTAGGAGCTTGGTGACAGTCGGAACCGCCATATTGACCTCTCCATTTATCACCTTGAGGCGACTCTTGCTCTCGACGTCAGCGAAGATCATCAAGACCTTCTCAACGTTGGGGTACCCAGAGGCATCTTTGCCCCCATCATCGTCTTCGTCCTCATCCTTTCCCTCCGAGGGATCTTGTCGCATCTCTTGCTTGAGCAGTCGGCACTCCCGAGTGGTATGCTTCGGCAGAATCAAGTTACCATCTTCATCCCTCTTCGTGTGAATCTGGCAGGGCTGATCGAGGATGTCACTTTTTGGGGCACCTTTCTTCTTGCTGGCTCACTCTTTCTTCTGCTTCGGCTGGCCTTTGCCTTTGCTTTGGCTAGCCAGGGCCGCGGCCTCAGCATTGCTGGCTGTCTCGGCCTTGCACTTCTGCTTCTTGTTTTTATTGTTGTCCGACTGATTTGCATCTCCGGCTCGGCCTTTGCCGCTCCTCAGCCGGTCTTCCTCTTCGCCATTGGCATACCGATTGGCTATCTCCATTGCCCGACTGAGAGTCGGGATCTCAGTTCGGCCAAATTTCAGGGCCAGCTCTCGATACCTGATGCCGGCTTTGAAGGCGCTGTCGAAAGTCGGGCTCCGGGGACCCAAAGGTTCGAACACTGGGGTGAGCTTGTTCCTACCTCTTTGTCCCCTACCATGGCTAAGCTACGGCGAAGCTACGCAGGAGCGCGCTAGCGAGGAGTGGACCATGGACTCAGCGGTTTAACCAGGTTCGGGCCACCTTGTGGTGTAAAACCCTACTCCTGCTTGGTTTTGATTGTAGTGAGCAAGAGAGTGTTCTCACGTACAAGGTAGGAGAAGAAGGAGTCAACCGAATCGGATCCCCTTCCCACGATGGTAGCACTGTCCCTTTATACCTTCCTTGGTCCTCTTCCCCCTCAAAACTTAGGCGAGAAGGGTTGCCACACTTGTCGGGTTTTGAAGGGGGACAGGCGCTCAGGCTATCCTGACTAAAGGCGGTCTTCGCCTGACAAAGCATGATCCATGACACGCCGGTGGGCTCGGTGATGACCTCCACCCCGCGCGCCCGCCATCTTGGTCTTCTTTCACCGATCGGGCAACCTTTGGGGTTGCTTTGGGAAGTGGATTGCTGGCCTTGCTCCCCACTACAACAGGAACCCCCCTACAACAACGCATCAATGCATTGTCGTATGTCCATATATGTGTTGTTAAGGTCTACACCAACGGATTAGTATGCATTGCTGTTGATGGCGTTGGAAGAGTCTATAACAACACATATACTTGCGTTGGTAACCGGCATGAAAAAGTGTTGTAAGAGAGCAACATATATACTCAATGATAGCAACGCTCATATGCGTTGGTGCTTAACCTACATGAATGGATTTTGGAATGGACGATGAAACAGAACATTACAATGTTGATATATACCATATATATATACTAATGAATAAATGGTATTTCATATATACCATATTTTATATATTCCAAACGATGACTATTAAGCCAATTTCAATAGTGCATAGGAGCTATAATATAGTATGAAAGACCTCATATATTAATTCACAATATTGCGTTACAAGACACCACCAAAACAATACACGCTTTGTTCTAAACATTGACCATGAAAATGACATTCTAACACATAATGTAGAGCTATCTGGTAGTAGCACAATTCCGAGCCTTAAAATCAACATCTCATTCTAACACATAATGTAGAGCTATCTGGTAGTAGCACAATTCCGAGCCTTGAAATCAACGTCTCAGCTATGCATCAACCATTTGTCTCAACAATCTACAACAAGAAAAATTGACATTAGTATGGTGACAGTACAAAATTAAAACCATATTAATAATGTAGAAAAATTTGAAAGATGAACATACAAAGGTTGAAGATCATGCGATAATTCACACTCTTGCATGACCAATAAGTTTGGCCTTTTTAAGTGGCCATATCAACCAATGGGCTTTCGCTAATGTATCATCAGCACCCACAACTAAGAATTAATTTCCATGGTTGACACCCTTAATTTTATAGTCATCGTTGCTACTCATGAGCGCAGCAAGACTAACCTTCTTGTTTGGATTTTCTGAGCTATTCAAAAAGACTAGTGCCAACCTATTTCACATTAAGAAGTATACTATGCCATTGGTGTCAACCGACATATACTGCCAAACTATTTCACAAACAGAAGTATTATGCCACTGGTCTCAGCGGACAATAATGAGATTCGAGAAATTACTAAGTAAATAACTGTGCTAATAGATAATTTATGTTGAACCCATCATGTACTGAAGGTGAATCGAGTGAAGATTTCTGTAGGTTTTGTCTCTGAAAGTAGATGAGAAAACAATTTCCAACACAAGCACTTTAAGATATGATACTCATACATCTATGGAGTTGGAACCTGGCCCATTTGTAGAAGATAATTTGTGCAACATTCTATGCACTATAATTAAAGCCCATGCAAACTGAATTAGAGAATAAAAAGGGTTTACCAAGTCTATATTCCATATCAGCCAGCTTTTTTGCACCAGCCGCTTCTGATATATGTGCTGAACGATGCTAGTAACAAGTAAAGTGATCAAGAATAATATAAGAAAACATTAATGTGTACAAGATTGAATGATAATGTACTGTATGTAGAGGAAACATTAAGCCAGGGAAGTGTGTTGTTGTGTCGGGGTTCAGTTTCCTGGTCCTAAAGTGAAAACAGTTCACAAAATTAGGAAACTTACTGATGTTGTTTTTAAAATAGATTCAACACTACCAAGAGATCCTCGTTGGAACTAATAAATGTTTAGAAAGAGGCAACTACAGAATTGACCGAGGGAAACAATAGACACACAAGGGACTCCACTCCGACACCCCTTCTGACGAATGCACTTAACTTGTCATTAGTTAATTTTATAATTACACGGGAGTGAGGCCAGCAAAGATCAGTCGAGATCAAATATGTTCAGTTTGCCTCCTGTCTTAATTTGCAAGGCACCCATATTTTTAGTACAATAATACAAACTTCACGTTGTGCTAGGTCCTCAGAATTATCTTGGACAATTAAATCTTAAGTTGCATCTATGACCAGTGTGAATGTAAACATAGAGTAGTGAATGTAGCGCAACATATTCAGATGATACTATCAGTTATATAGAAATGAGTGAAATGCTAATGCTCAGTGTAAAATAATTATTGGTCCTCTCAAATGGTAATGCTTCATTCACTAATCCATCGGAGTACTAAAAGAGCAGTACCTACATAGAAAAAGTGAGTTACATTGGGAAATTAGTACGTGATTGATTTGTGCTTCCAATGTTAGACATGATGTATAGGAAGAACAGCTGTTGATGTCAGATTTTGGCATACAAAAAATAAAACTAATATTCCAGGATGTTCAAAAGAAATTCTAGCGCAAGGGAAATATGATTTAGAACTTCCAACATCTGTCTCTTTCGTACTTACTAACTACAGTATCAGCCAATTAAATTAAATAGAATAGGCAACTTCTACAAATAAAAACACAAAATTACCTCCAGAGATGTTCAACTTGTGATCGGGACAAGAAGGTTGCCGCATCTGCACTGCAGTAGTAAACAAATTGGCATGCGACTAATTTGTTAACTCACGGATCTCAACAGTTCTCTGTAGCAAATCTGAGGCCAACTGTGGCAGCGGCGGAGTCAAGGTAGCCGAGGAAGAGCAGCACGGCCGATCCCAGGCCAGCAGCCGCGCGTGCGGAGATGCTGCGTCGAGGTAGTGGGGCCACAAACCGGAGGAGGAGCGGGAACCACGCTAGTGACCAGTGACAACTAGGGTTTTCTGCAACGGCGCGTCGCGCGTGCAGGGACGTGGAGGACGACGCCGCATCGTCGGATAGGAGGAGAGACGGACCGATGGGCGGCGGCAAGAGATTATGCCTGAGCTAGGCATACTTGGACGTGGCGGTGGCGGAGGCGGCGGTGGCGCTGGTCACGGGGTCTGGTGAAAGAGGAATCAGGGGAGAGAGAGGTGATGGAGAGAAAGATTTGTTTTTTCCATGCTTGGACGGATGAGGTAGAAATAATGTGGAGGTTTTCTACCATAGATGTCGTGGGAGCACTGGGAGGTGGATACGGGGAGGTTAGCAAATTCGTGGGGTGGAGGGTTGACCTAACAACACATGTTATATTTCGTTGGAAGAGATGTGTTGGTGTAGGGGGGTTTTTGTTGTAGTGGCTCCCTTGACACAAAAGGGGAAACCCTCTTCATCCGCGCCTGTTGGCATGGCCTCTGTCGCCGTTCGTCGCCACGCGCGTCACCCACGTGATGGCACGAGACCGCGCTGCCGGACTGAATAGCCCTTGTCTTGAGTGCCTTCGGGAGGAAGCCTCGGGAGGCCACCTCGGGAGGCCGCCTCGCGAGAGGGCCTCGCGAGGTTGCTGGTGAAGATGCTGAGTCTTGCCCACCGCTCCCTGAGGAGGGGTCCTCAGGAGGCCAAGGCCTCATGAGGGGTCTTGGTGAGATGCTTGAGGATGATGGCCTGCTGGGCCCACGCCAGGCGTTGTGCCCTGGGCCAAAGGCAGACGGGCCTGGATACCCTGGGTTCCACGGGCCCGACAGTAGCCCCCGGGACCGCGGCGTGCATGTTCCCGCCTACTAGGGGGCGAAACGGCACGGGCCCTAACCGCCTGCGGGCCAGGCGCGACGCGTGGTGCACTATGTGATGGGGGACGCCCCCACTTCTCCCACGACGCCTCAGTAACCGCCCGTGCTGACATGAAGCCTGTCGCGGGCGATGCGAGACCATCATTGCCTTCCTTCGCGGACTCCGTCTCCCCGCGCTTTCCTTCCCATGCACAGCTCCTCGCGACCCCATCTCCGAGCTCCGCCTCTTCCCCCTCCTCCATCCGTGCCTCTGCCGCACAGATGGCGCCCGCCGACAAGATGGGAAAGACGGCGGCCCCGTTCCCAAGCGCGCCCGCCATCGGGGCGGCCCTGCAGCGCTCCTCCATCGTCGATGGAGAGGGCCTGGACAAGGTGCTCCCGCTGGTGGCCGGCGATCAGAATGAGAATCAGGCGACACAGATATGGCCAGGGTCACGTGCGTGGCGCGACCTGGGGGCGACGGCCTACCCCTTCTTCCTCCACAGCGTTTATGCTGGGTTGGTGCCACCATTCTCAGACTTTTTCTACGCCATTCTCTCCCATTATCAGATTCATGCCCTCCACCTTCAACCCAACTCCATCCTCCTCCTGGCCATGTTTGCCTTTTACTGCGAGGCTTTCATGGGTGTGATGCCTTCGGTGGCGCTCTTCCGCCTGCGGCAGACCAGCACTCCGGATGTGCGTCGTTCCTCGCCGTTAAGGGGATGGAAAACAACATCATCAACTTGAGGGTTGGGAAGAAGGTGGAGGGCTATCAGCGGTGTTGGGTCTACATGGACGCGCGCCGGACCAGCCGGCTCCTGATGATCCCGATGGACCCGGCTGAGAAGAACTCCAGGTAGGGGCACGAGAAGCTCGCTGACGCAAGGAAGGAGCCCGTCTTGGAGCGGATGGCCGCGCACCGGGCCGCAAAGCTATCGGGGGCGACGGTCGTCAGGCGGCGGCACATCACGCCACTCCAGCGGCACTCGCGCCCCGTGTGGGAGTACACCAGCGCGGGCAACGCCATGAGGTTGAACCCTGGCAGCCTGAAGCCAGAAGTGCTGGACGGGGCCCTGGCGACTCTGCTTAGTACCCCTACCGCGGACCTGCCTGAGGGTGCACTCCCGCTGTTCCGCTATAAGGAGAAGGCGGAGCTGGTCGCGGAGATGCCTCTCTTTGACTAGTGGTGGCTCGTGCTGGAGGGCCACGTCCGACCCCGCGAGAACCCCCTTGTGGTGGAGCTGGATTCAAGAGGCAGCGGCGATGGCGAGGACTCGGAGGAGGCCACAGAGGAGGACGCCAACCGGGCGCCACCATGCACTCGCCGTCAGCTCCTCTGTGAGCTCGAGGATGATGACGCCAACAGCGAGCCACCCGCGGCGGAGGGGGCTCTCGGCCGGGGGGCAGTCAACCCCCAGCGCCTCAAGCCCGTCAAGAGGCTGAAACTTCCCAGGACCTCGAGGCAGGCGATGACGCGTCCGGGTCCACTGCGGCCCACTCCGGGGGCCCGAGTGGCGGAGCTGGGGCGATGCTTGACGGCGGCAGCGACGACCCGCCCCTCGTGGGGAAGAAGAGGAAGTGGTCCGCCAGCAACTAGTAAGTCCCCCTGACTCCTCCTGGCGTTTTATGCTCTTGCTCTTTGTCCGGGCTCGGAGCTGTGCCACCGTTTGCGCAGGAGGTCCGCCGGGGACCAAAGGAAGAAGAAGAAGACGACAACAAAGGCGAAGGTGACCCCCAGCCCACAGGGGGCATCAATACCCGTTGCGGGTGCCGGGGGGCTTGGAGAGGCCGCCCGCTACTCTAACGCCAAGACGGAGCGCGCGGAAGTCGAGAGGGAGCCAGCCGTTCCTCCGGAGCCGCATGCGGGCGTGTCTCGTGAGGCCGAGACGGAGGGGCCTCGGGAGGCAGCCTTAGGAGGTGGGGACGCGCTCCCCTCAGACCCCGCCGCGAGGGAAGAAGCAGCGACGGGGGAGGCCGAAGCGCCCACTCCCCCACCAGAGGCCTCCCTTAGAGCGGGGGGGGGGGGGAATCATGGGGCGCGCCGCCGTAGGCATGGCGAGCCCCCACAGCGTGCCGCCGCAGCCGAACGTGGGGGAGGGCCCGACGAACCCACCGCTCCTGGCAAGCGGAGCTGAGTCATCCCTGACCGCGGCGACGGAGAATGTCAGGGGGCCTGACCCGGAGTATCCCATGGCACTTGTGAGCGGCCATGCCCTGCTCAGGCCTGAAGCCTTGCACGACGCCAAGGCCGCGCTCACTCGGCTCGGGACAGACTTCAGGACGCAGAGGCGCGCCTCGCCGAGGAGTGCCTGAAGCTTGCTGACGGGTGGCGCCGGCTTAGCGTCGCCGTCGAAACGGCTCAGCACCAGAACGAAAGCGCTCGCGCACAGGGCGAGAAGGACGCCGCCGAAGTGGAGGGGGTCCGTGCGAGTGCTCTCCGGGAGGCCGAAGCGGCCATCACGCGCCGCGAGGAGGCGGAGGCCCGCCTGAAGGAGCTCCAGGATCAACATGCCTTGCAGGCGCAGTCGTTTCTCGCACGGGAAAGCGCCCTCGCCACTCGTGAGAGGGAGCTTGCGGCCCGCGAAGCGGGCCTCACGACTCGCATGGAAGACCTCGAGAGGGTGTCGACCGAGCAGGCCACAGAGCGGGGGTGCCTGGAGATGCTGGGGTGCCAGCTGGCCGGCGCCCAGGATGCCCACACGAAGCATGTCAACGAGGCCAACACCCAGCTGGAGGCTAAGTAGAAGAAGGCCCAGAAGGACGCTGATGCGAAGATAGTGGAGGCGCGCCTGGTGCTCGCCGAGGAGCATGGTAAGGCACTGAAGTAGCAGAAGGACGCCTTTGAGACGGTGCGTGAGCGGTTCCGACAGGAAATCGCTGGTCTCAAGACGGCACTCGCTGAGGCGGAGACCCGCCGAGAGGCCGCGTCGCAGGCCGCTTCCGGCGCCGAGGCCGAGCCGTCCTCCCTTCGTCTTCAGGTGGGGGGCGCCGCCAGCACCGCCGAGGAAGCCGGAGGCGAGGCAGACCAGGAACGCGTCAAGATGCTCCACTCCCTCGAGCTCCGAGCCCGCGATGCCCTGAACTCCATCTGCCAGGGGAGGCCTGAAGCCCTCCGCGAGTCCCGCGGCGCCGACTACGTTGACTTCTCCACCAAGCTCGTGGAGCGGCTCAAGGACGGGGCCAAGAAGGTGGATGGGATCTTGGAGGAGGAGTGTCGCGGCCTCTTCTCTCAGGCTGCGACCCGCGTCTTCAGTCACCTCCTTCACGCCGATCCCAACTTTGATTTTGACAAGGTGATCGCCCCCGTCCTCGAGGAGCTCTGTGATGGCCTCGCAAAGGCGGTAGAAGGCCATGTGGACGCGCTACTTGGGAAGTACTCCTGCGACAGCGGCGAGGGCTCTGGCGGCGACGACGGCGACGGCGGCGACGACGACGACGCAAGTTCCTAGGGTCCTTTTTCCTTCATCACCCTGCACTAGATCGATGTGGCCCCGTGGGGGCATGAAGACAATGCCTTTGTGTTTAAGTACTTTAGGATTTGCTGTAATGAACGCTCGTGCCCTCGTGAAGCTTTCTCTTGAGGCCTGTTTTGCTCTTTTTGCTTGCCTTGATGCTCTACGTCGTCAGGACCCAGCCCCCGAGCAGGCCACAACCGTCGTTGGTATGTCAGGTCGTGATGCCTAGACAAGGCCAGGAGGTGAGGGGCACCGGGAGCTAGTGAGGGCTCCTGAGGCGCGATGCTCAGGGAGCCCCCCTTTGACGCGCAAGCGGCTTGCGCCAAGAGAAATGCTGGCGCTTGTGAGGTTGCTGGAGGGGAAAGCTTAAGAGACGGTGAGGGCGGCTCGCGAGGTAGGAGACTTAGCTCTGTGTAGGATAGTGTCTGGTGGGCCATCACTTGTAGGGTACGCCTCGTGGGGGTTTCGCTCGCGAGATCTCCTGCTGAGACAGCCGTCGTGGGTTAGCTCCCAAGGCAGGGCCTGCGGGGGCTTCCTAAGGCCCTGAGGGGGCCACCTCGTGAGGCATCCTCGCGAGGCCTTTCAGGGGACTTGCTCCATGCAGAATACTTAACAACAGGGGAGCAGCGCACGCTCGCCGATTCGCTCATGGGCGTTACGCGAGGAGACAAGACACCAAGAACCTTGGTGGGGTGGCGTGCATGGGAGCAGGCCCGCGAGCCAGAGCCCGGTTGCTTGGGTTTTTCAGCGCTGCTGGGACTGACCCGAGCACAGACACCGTGTCCAGCCCCCACTCGCGTGAGGCTCATGAGGGACGTCGTGAGCGCGCGAGGCTCATGAGGCAAAGACAAAGTGAAACACCATGTAAAGAAACCGAAGCTTTACTGAAGTAAGATAGCAACCCATTACATAACCAAAACAAGATGCGGCTGCCGTGTCCGGCACGGGTCAGCTTGAGGTTGGTGCAACCCGTGGGGTGCCCTCGGTTACACATCAAAACGAGAAAAAGGGTGCTGCCGTGTCCGGCACGGGTCAGCTTGAGGTTGGTGCAGCCCGTGGGGCGCCCTCAGTCGATTGTTCCGCCAGCGCGGAGCATGGGGCTTCCAGAGGGGTGTGGGTATGATCGCGGGTCGATCGTTCTGCCAGCGCGGAGCATGGGGCTTCCACTTGGGCATGGGAGGGAGCTCTCGCGGGCCCATCAGGCGAACGCAATGAGAGGCTTCGGGGCGTGTACAACCCCATTTCGTTCGTACGCATGAGGGTCATAGGTAGAACTTGTGGAGGTGTTGGATGTTCCAGGCGTTAGGCACAGGAACTCCGTCCTCCGTCTCCAGCCGGGCTGAGCCGGGCCTGGAGACATGAGTAACCCTGAAAGGGCCTTCCCACATAGGTGAGAGTTTGTGAAGTTCCTCTCTGGAGAGGATCCTGCGGAGGACGAGGTCGCCGACCTAGAGAGTGTGAGGGTGGATGTTGCGGCTGTAGTAGCGACGCAAGGCCTGCTGGTACCTCGTGTCGCGAAGAGCGGCCTGACGGCGGCCCTCCTCGAGGAGCAGCAGATCGGTCTCCCGCAAGCCATCCTGACGCGCCTCGTCGAAGGCAAGGACTCGCGGGGAGCTGTGCTTAAGCTCCAATGGAAGGACCGCCTCTGCTCCGTAGACGAGGAAGAAGGGGGTCTCGCCGGTAGGCTTGCTTGCCGTCGTGCGGATGGACCACAACACGGACTGCAGCTCATCGAGCCAGCCCTTGCCACAGGCCTCAAGCTTCTTCTTGAAGCTCCTTGTTTTGAGGCCCTTGAGGACCTCGGCGTTGGCACGCTCGGCCTGGCCATTGCTTCGCGGGTGCGCCACCGAGGCGTAGTAGATCTGCGTGCCGAGGCTGGCGCAGTAGGACCTAAAGAGGCCGCTTGTGAACTAGGAGCCATTGTCGATGATGATGTGGTTGGGAACTCCAAAGCGGCTCACGAGGCCCTTAATGAACTTGACGGCGGAGCCTGCCAGGATGGTGCGTACAGGCTCGACCTCTGCCCACTTGGTGAACTTGTCGATGGCGACGTAGAGGTAGCGGTAACCACCAGCCACGCGAGGGAAAGGCCCCAGGATATCCAGCCCCCAGACTGCGAAGGGCCATGAGAGGGGAATCGTCTAGAGGCCCTGCGCCGGTTGGTGGATCTGCTTGGCATGGAACTGGCAGGTCTCGCAGGCTTGGACCAGCACGGTAGCGTCACGCAGCGCAGTGGGCCAGTAGAAGCCGTTGCGGAACACCTTGCCGATGAGGGTGCGTGACGAGGAGTGGTGGCCGCAGTCTCCTCCATGGATATCAGCGAGCAACTCGCGTCCTTGATCTTCAGAGATGCACCGCAGCGAGATGCCATTGGGGCGCCTGCGGTACAGCTCGCCATCTTGTAAGCAGTAAGTGGTGGTCTGCCGGGCCACACGCTCTGCTTCTGGGTCCACCTCCGGGAGGGTGCCATGAAGCAAGTAAGCCTTGAACTCCGTGGCCCAGCTATCCGCTTGAGGCTCCAGCGCCAGCAACAGGCGGGCTCCTGAGGCTGGGCCGCAGTCTGGCGCACCCGTGGGCGGTGCGGGCGGGAGTTCCTCATGAAGGAGCGCGGTGCTCGCGGCAAGGGGTGCAGCTGATGGTTTGAGGAGCCTTTCCTCGAAGATGCCGGGGCTCTGAGGCTCACGGCGTGATGCTCGTTTGGCGATGTCGTCATCTTCTTTGTTGCCGCTGCGGGGGACATGCTGCAACTCCAGGCCAAGAAAACGCTTCTCAAGTTTACGTACCTCGTCTAGGTAGGCTGCCATGTGCTCGTCCTTGGGCTTGTAGCTTTTGTTGGAGAAGTTGACGAGAAGTTGCGAATCGCCCTTGATGGTCAGGCGCTTGATGCCCAGAGCGAACGCGGCCTTGAGGCCGGCGATGAGAACCTCATACTCTGCGATGTTGTTGGAAACCTTGTCGGTGTGCCTGAAGCAGAGTTGCATGGCGTAGTAGAGCCTGTCTCCTGTCGGCAAGGTGAGCATGACTCCAGCCCCCGCGCCCTATCGGGAGAAGGCGCCGTCGAAGTGCATGGTCCAGCCACCAGGCGCCTCGTCCCCTGGCATAAGGGATTTGGCCTCGCGAGGCTCCTCCTCATACGTGTCCATCCACTCTGCCACGAAGTCGGCCAGAGCCGCGCCTTTGATGACTCTGGTTGTGGAGAATTCTAGCTGGAAGGCTTGTAGCTCGATGTTCCATTCGGCGACACAGCCAGCAGCATTGGGGCTGCGCAGAACTTGCTCCAAGGGGTAGGAAAAAACGACCTTGATGGGATGACCCTGAAAGTAGTGGCGCAGCTTCTTGGAGGCAACGAGGAGCGCGAGGAGGAGCTTCTGCTGCATGGGGTAGCACTCGCGCGCATCCCTTAGCACGGTGCTGACGAAATACACGGGGTGTTCGACGAGGCACGTAGTTGTGGTGGCATCTTGCTCTCCAGGCGTCTCGCGAGGCTCGATGGGCCCGGGGAGCTCACGAGGCTCAGGAGGCTCGTGAGGCTCACGAGGCTCAGGAGGCTCGCGAGGCTCGGGGGGCTCACGAGGCTCGGGAGGTGCGCAGGGCCTCTCCTTAGCACAGACGCGCTCATCTCGCACCGCCACAAGCGCCGCGCTGGCCATCTGTGGGGTGGCCGCCAAGTACAGGAGCAAGGGCTTGCGAGAGCCCGGCACGACCATGATGGGCGGGCTTGTGAGGTACCTCTTGAGGTCTTCAAAAGCGGCGTCTGCCTCAGGAGTCCACTTGAAAGAGCCGGACCTCTTCAGGAGCTAGAAGAAAGGCAGGGCTCACTCGCCAAACTTGGAGATGAAGCGTCCCAGGGAGGCGATACATCCTGCCAAGCGCTGCATTTCCTTGAGGGTCCGGGGAGGACGCATTTTCTCAATGGCCTTGATCTTCTTAGGGTTGGCCTCGATGCCATGGTGCGAGACTAGGAAGCCGAGGAGCTTGCCAGAGGGAACTCCGAAGACGCACTTTTCGGGGTTGAGCTTGAGGTTGACCTTGCGCAGGTTGTCAAATGTTTCCTCGAGGTCCGTGATGAGGGATCCAGCCTCGCGAGACTTGACCACGATGCCATCGACATAGGCCTCCGCGTTCCTCCCCATCTGAGGCCCCAGCGTGATCCGCATTAGCTTTTGGAAAGTGGCGCCCGCGCTCCTCAAGCCGAAGGGCATGCAGACGTAGGAGTATATGCCGCAGGGGGTGATGAAGGCCGTCCTCTCCACGTCTTCAGCCGCCATCTTGATCTGGTGGTAGCCTGAGAAGTCATCTAGGAAGCATAGCAAATCGCATCCGGCGGTGGAGTCCACGATCTGGTGGATGCGGGGCAGTGGAAATGGATCTTGAGGGCAGAACTTGTTGAGGCTGGTGAAGTCGACGCACATACGCTCCTTGCCGCCTTTCTTGGGGACGACGACCGGGTTGGCGAGCCATTCGGGATGGCGCACCTCACGGATGACTCCAGCTTCTTGGAGCTTCTGAACTTCCTTGACGATGAAATCCTGCTTCTCTGGTGCCTGGCGCCGTGCTTTTTGCTTGACGGGGCGTGCATTGGGGCACACCGCTAAGTGGTGCTCGATCACCTCCCTCGGCACACCGAACAAGTCAGATGCTTTCCAGGCGAAAACATCCGAGTTTGCCCGAAGGAAGGTGACGAGTGCGCTTTCCTATGCGGGAGGAAGGCCAGCGCCGATGGTGAAGGCAGGCCGGAGCCGCTGCCGTCCACCGACACCTTCTTCGTCTCGGCGCGGTCCTGAGAGAACAGCTGCTTCTTCTTCGCGGGCGCGGCCTCACGAGGCTCGACCGCGTCCTCGTCAGCTGGATGCACGACAGCGGCGGCTTTGTAGGCGCGCTCGAGGGAGCAGACCGTGTCCTTCTCGTCGCAGGCGACGGTGATGATGCCGCTGCAGCCAGGCATATTGAGGACGTTGTAGGCATGATGGGTCGCCGCCATGAACTTGGAGAGAGCTGGGTAGCCCAAGATGGCGTTGTAAGGCAGGCTGATGTGCGCCACGTCGAAGTCGATGAGCTCGGTATGGTAATTCTTGCGGGTGCCGAAGGTGACGGGGAGGCGCACTTGCCCCAGAGGGATGGTGGATCCATCGGTCACTCCGGAGAAGGGCTTGGTTGGCATCAGCTGGTCGTAGGGCACTTGGAGCGTCTCGAAGGTCTCGATGGAGATCACGTTGAGGCCGGCGCCTCCGTCGATGAGGGTCTTGGTGACCGCAACGTTGCTGATGGTGGGAGTGCACAGCATGGGGAGTGCGCCTGCGGAGGCCGAGGACTTGGGGTGGTCCGTGGAATCGAAGGTGATGGCGTATTGCGACCACTTGAGGGGCCGCGCGGCCTCAGGCCTCGGGAGGGCGGCATTCACTTTGCGAGAGAGCAGCTTGAAGTGGCGGTTGGACACGGGGTCATGAGCCCCGCCAAGGATGCAGGCGACTGCACGAGGCTCCTGGTAGCCCCCAGCGCCCTCATCAGGCCGGTTGACGTCGTTCCTCCGGGGTGGCGGCGGCAGCGGTGGGAGAGCAGCATTGGCCTAAGGGTTCGCCTCGCGAGGCTGGTCGCGCCAGGCGGCCTCACGAGGCTGGTCGCGCCAGGCGGCCTCACGAGGCTGGTCACGCCAGCCCTGGTGGAAGTTGCCGTTGCCGTTGCGGCCATCCCAGCGGTTGCCGCCGAGGCCACCTCCGCGACTGGCGCCGCGGCTATTGCCATCGTCTCGGCAGCCCTGGCGCTCGTCGCGGAGCAGCTTGAGCTCCTGGCAGTCTTCAGTGTTATGGGAGTGCATGTTGTGGTAGGCGCAGAGCGGCCGGCCGTCTTTCCTGGGCTCGTCATGGTCACGGCCGCGCTTCTGCTCGGGCCCCGCCGCAAGCATGGCAGGGCCCTTACGCTAGACGTCCTTGTTCTTGGTCTTGGCAGCCTCGAGCGCCGCGTCGGGGTCATTGTGGACGAAGAGGGGGCCCTGTTCAGCCTTGGCGCACTTGTCGGCGAGGTCAAACAGCTCAAGCACTGAGTCTAGCTCGTCGTTGATGGCGAGCTTCTAGCGCATCTTGACGTATGTGATGCCGGTGGAGAACGCAGAGATGACGGCCGCGTCGGAGGCGCGCGGTATCTTGTTGCGCACTTGGCTGAAGCGCTGGATGTACTTGCGGTGGGTCTTGTTTGGGCGCTACCGCACGTGCCGCAGGTCGTTGATGGTGAGGGAGTGATACGTCTCCAACGTATCTATAATTTATGAAGTATTCATGCCATGTTTATTATAGTTTTGTATGATTTTGGTGCACTTTTATATGGCTTTTATATGATTTTTATGGACTAACATATTGACCTAGTGCCCAGTGCCAGTTGCTGTTTTCTACTTGTTTTTGGTTTTCCAGAAAATCCATATCAAATGAAGTCCAAATGCAGCGAAACTATTTGACGATTTTTTCTGGAACATAAGAGACACTAGAAGCTTCGGGAGGTGGCCAGAAGACCCACAGGGGCCCCACGAGCCACCAGGGCGCGCCACCCCCCAGGCGCGCCCTGGTGCCTCGTGGGCCCCCTGTGGACCCTCTTCGCGTGATTCCAACGCTGAAAAATCATATATATTCAGAAACCCCCGAAAGTTAACTTAGATGAGTTTTTACGCCGCCACAAGCCTCTATACCTCCACGATGTCATCTACAGCCCTTTTCCGGCACCCTGCCGGAGGGGGGAAAGCATCACCGGAGGCCATCTTCATCATCCCGGTGGTCTCCATGACGAGGAGGGAGTAGTTCACCCTCGGGGCTGAGGGTATGTACTAGTAGCTATGTGTTTGATCTCTCTCTCTCTCTCTCTCGTGTTCTTGATATGGTACGATCTTGATGTATCGCGAGCTTTGTTAATATAGTTGGATCATATGGTGTTTCTTCCCTCTCTATCTTTGTTGTGATGAATCGAATCTTTTCCCTTTGAGGTTTTGTTATTGTCGGATTGAATATTCAGATTTGAGAACACTTGATGTATGTCTTGCATATGAATACCGGTGGTGACAATGGGGTATTATATTGATTCACTTGATATATGTTTTGGCACTCAACTCGTGGATTCCCGAGGTGACATTGGGGTAATCTATGCATAGGGGTTGATGCACGTTTTCATTATCTTTTCTCCGATAGAAACTTTGGGGTGCTCCTTGGAGTTCTTTGTGTGGATTGAATATTATGATTATGAAGTTGTTTGATGCATATCGTATAATCAACTCACGGATACTTGTGGTGACATTGGAGTATCTAGGTGACATTAGAGTTGGTTGATGTGTATCATATGGTGTTATTTTAGTACGAACTCTAGGGCTATTCGTGACACTTATAGGGATGGCTCAATAGATTGATCGGAAAGGATAACTTTGATGTGGTTTCGTACCCTACAACAATTTCTATCTTATGTTCTCCGCGAATAGGAACTTGGGAGTGATTCTTTATCACACATTGAGGGATGATTATATGATCCAATTATGTTAGCATTGTTGAGAGATTGCACTAGTGAAAGTATGAACCCTAGGCCTTGTTTTCAAGCATTGCAATACCGTTTGTGCTCACTTTTGTTACTTTCTACCTTGCTGTTTTTATATTTTCAGATTACAAAAATCTATATCTACTATCCATACTACACTTTTATCACCATCTCTTCGCCGAACTAGTGCACCTATACAATTTACCATTGTATTGGGTTGTTGGGGACACAAGAGATTTCTTGTATTTGGTTGCAGGGTTGTTTGAGAGATACCATCTTCAACCTACGCCTCCCACGGATTGATAAACCTTAGTTCATCCAATTGAGGGAAAATTGCTACTGTCCTACAAAACTCTGCTCTTGGAGGCCCAACACGAGTCTACAAGAATAAGTTGTGTAGTAGACATCATGCTCTTTTCTGGCGCCGTTGCCGGGGAGGTGAGTGCTTGAAGGTATATCTTTAGATCTTGCAATCGAATCTTTTAGTTTCTTCTTTATCACTAGTTTGGCTTATAAAAGAAAACTACAAAAAAATGGAATTGAGACTGCCTCATATTATTCATCTTTATAATGTCTTTCTTGAAAATAAAGATTCCGAAAATTGTGCTCAATTGATAGAAGAAGAATTCAATAAAATGTTTGGCATAAAATCTTTGAATGATGAGCATGATTGCAATGTTGTTAGTATGAATTCTATGAATACCCATGATGCTAATGATATGCAAAGCTACAAGCTTGGGGATGCTATGTTTGATGAAGATGATATTTTTAGCCCCCCCAAATTTTGATGAGCAAATTTATTATGATGAAGGCATGCCTCCTATTTATGACGATTATAATGATAAAAGTGGATTTGGGGAGGTCACAACTTTATTTAATGATAATTCCACTATTTTGGAAGAGGTTTCAATTGATTATGACAACAAAGTTGCTATCTATGATGATTATTGTGATGACATGTATGCTATAAAGAATAATGATAAATAAGAAACTTGTCATCATGATTTGAATTTTCAATTAGATTATGCCAATCAAGTATCTCATGATAGTTATTTTGTTGAGTTTGCTCCCACTACTATTGATGAGAATAAATGTGCTTATGTGGAGAGTAATAAAAAAATTATGCTTATGTATCATGACAAGAATGCTTTGTGTGATGGATATATTGTTGAATTTCTTCATGATGCTACTGAAAATTATTACGAGAGAGGATCACATGCTTGTAATAATATCAAGTTTCCTCTCTATGTGTTGAAAGTTTTGAAGTTATACTTGTTTTGCCTTCCTATGCTAGTTGATTCTTGCTCACATAAATTATTTTCTCACAAAATCCCTATGCATAGGAAGTGGGTTAGGCTTAAATGTGCTTGCCATATGTTTCATGATTCCCCCATTGTGTTTCAATTCTTTACCTTTATGTGAGCATCATTGAAATCATCATGCCTAGCTAAAAAGGCATTAAAGAAAAGCGCTTGTTGGGAGACAACCCAATACTTATACCTACTGTTTTTGTGTGTCCATATTGTTAAGCTACTGTAGTAATCATGTTTTATATGTTTTCTTTCAATAATGTGCCAAGTAAAGCCTTTGGGATAGTGTGGATGCTTGTTGATTTGATTCTGTGCAAAAACACAAACTTTTGCGTCTAGTGCTGGAATTTTTATTCTGTACTGGAGCGTCAAAAAATTCTGAAATTTTTACAAAGTATTGGTTTACAAATTTTTTACGTTGTACTAATTTTTCAGAATTTTTGGAGGTACATAAGTATGATTTTTAAATCGCTCACTACACGCTATCCTGTTTTTGACAGATTCTGTTTTCGGTGCATAGTTCGCTTGTTTTAGTGTTTCCATAGCTTATATTGAGTAATATAAATTGTGGAAATGATAGAATATAGTAGTCATTATGTGAGAACAATTATGAATCTTGTCTTGACAATACCTAAGTGGATAATTTATTTTTATCATACTAACCTATCTCACGAAGTTCCGTTAAGTTTTGTGTGATTGAAGTTTTCAAGTTTTTGGTGAGATATCGATATGAGGAGAATAAGGAGCAGCAAGACCCTAAGCTTGGGGATGATCAAGGCACCCCCAATGTAATATTCAAGGAATACCCAAGCAACTAAGCTTGGGGATGCCCCGGAAGGCATCCCCTCTTTCGTCTTCAACATTATCGGTAACCTCACTTGGAGCTATATTTTTATTCGTCACATAATATGAGTTTTGCTTGGAGCGTCATTTTATTTTGTTTATATTTTATTTCTGTTATCAATAATCATGTTTTGTATCTTTTAGTTCAATAAAATGCCAATTATATCCTTTACCATGCTCAGTTTGCAAGTTCAGGTGTTGCTGTTTGAAAACAGAAAGTTTTCTGTTATGTCCAGAATATTCCTGAATAGTCAGAACATGATAAAAATCTGAAATTTTTACACAGTAAGCATGCATGAGTTATCTGTCACTTGGTAATTTTTAAGAATTTTTGGAGTTAGGGAAGTATGGATTCTTATTCCCCTTTTACAGACTGTTCTGTTTTGGCAGATTGCTGTTATAGTTGCATTGTTTGCATATGTTTGCGTGTTTAATGTTTCTATTTGTGGATAGGAGTATTAAATATGAAGAGGAATTTAGTATGCAATGTTTAATTATAATTTTTGTGATTTTCTACAGTATATTATGTTAAGGTTTTGAGTTGATTTATACTAACTTATCTCACGAGTTCTTGTTGAGTTTTGTGTGGATGAAGTTTTTAAGATTTAGGGAAGCCATGATATGAGAGGAATTAAGGAGGCACAAGAGCTCAAGCTTGGGGATGCCCAAGGCATCCCAAATTAATATTTCAAGAAGTCTCAAGCATCTAAGCTTGGGGATGCCCCGGTAGGCATCCCACCATTCTTCTTCAACAACTATCGGTCAGTTTTGGTTGAGCCTAAGTTTTTGCTTCTTCACATGATATGTGCTATTCTTGGAATGTCATTTTATTTTGTTTTCTTTGATGTTTGAATAAAATACTCAAGATCTGAAATTTTTAAATGAGAGAGAGTCCTCACATAGCTACCTATTTACTTAACTACTCATTTGGTCTTCACTTATATCTTTTTGGAGTAGTTTGTCATTTACTCTTGATCTTCACTTATATCCTATGAGTAAATTGTTGAAATGAATTGAATATAATAAAGTTGAAATTTATATGCTTCATATGCTTGTCCCATGGGGAGTAGTGACTTCACATACAAGAAGTATAAGTGGTAAAATTTATTGAAAGTTAACAAACATAGCATTGGTCACTTGAACAATTCATGAAAGAATTTTGAAGGAAGAGAAATTTCACATATAAATATACTATCTTGGAAATCTTCTATGATTGTGAGCCCCCATTAATTATTTTCGAGCTTGATCAAATAGTTGACGTTGGACAAGGAAGACAACGTAATGAGTTATGTTTGTTTATATTCACATAGAAGTTATATTGTCATGGATCCTCTAACATGTGGTGCTTGCTTAGGATCTTTTGCTAGCCAAAAATTCGTACTAAGTAGAGATACTACTTGTGCATCCAAAAACCCTTAAACCCAGTTTCTTCCCATGAGTGTCCACAATACCTACCTATCTATTGAATAAGATCCTTCAAGTAAGTTGTCATCGGTGCAAAAAGGAATAAAAGTTGCTCCTAAATATGTATGATCTTTTATTGTAAGGGAAAATAAGCGTTGTACGAACTTGTGATGGTAAAGAAATAAAAGCGATGGACTGCATAATAAAGGTTGCTATCACAAGGGGCAATATAAGGTGACGTTCCTTTGCATTAAGGGATTGTGCATCCACTAACAAAAAGACATGACAACCTCTGCTTCCCTCTGCGAAGGGCCTATCATTTACTTTTCTGTATTTACTTTTCTGAATTTACTTTTATGCAAGAGTCATTAATGTTCATCCCTATTCCGCTCTATTTATTCTTTAGTTGGCAAGCATCATGTGGTAGGGAAAGATCCAGGCACATATACCCAGTTGAATATAGGTGATCATGAGTTATTATTGTTGACATTATCCATGAGATAAATAAGTTGGGAGGCAAAACATTAAGCCCCTATCTTCCTATGTGTTTGACTAAAATGGTTTGTTCTAAAAATATGCTTTGAGTGTCAGCAATCATGGAAGACTAAATGATAGTTGAGTATGTGGAATTTGCTAGATCAAAGCTCTTACATAGACCCTTCCTGAAAATAAGATGAATTGCAATTGTTTCATGACTGAGAACATAGTTTGTTAGTTTTCAAGAAAGTTTATGGCCTATACTTTAAACATGTGAATAGCTTGCTACTTGATCATGAGAAGTTTTATGAGATGAGCTACTGATTATGATATATAATGATGCTAGGAAAAGTGATTGAAATTATCATTGATCAAACTTATGCACTATGCTAGCATTCACACTTCATAAATTATTTCTTTTATCATTTACCTACTCGAGGACGAGCAGGAATTAAGCTTGGGGATGCTGATACGTCTCCAACATATCTATAATTTATGAAGTATTCATGCCATGTTTATTATAGTTTTGTATGATTTTGGTGCACTTTTATATGGCTTTTATATGATTTTTATGGACTAACATATTGACCTAGTGCCCAGTGCCAGTTGCTGTTTTCTGCTTGTTTTTGGTTTTCCAGAAAATCCATATCAAATGAAGTCCAAATGCAGCGAAACTATTTGACGATTTTTTCTGGAACATAAGAGACACTAGAAGCTTCGGGAGGTGGCCAGAAGACCCACAGGGGCCCCACGAGCCACCAGGGCGCGCCACCCCCCAGGCGTGCCCTGGTGCCTCGTGGGCCCCCTGTGGCCCCTCTTCGCGTGATTCCAATGCTGAAAAATCATATATATTCAGAAACCCCCGAAAGTTAACTTGGATGAGTTTTTACGCCGCCGCAAGCCTCTATACCTCCACGATGTCATCTACAGCCCTTTTCCGGCACCCTGCCGGAGGGGGGAAAGCATCACCGGAGGCCATCTTCATCATCCCGGTGGTCTCCATGACGAGGAGGGAGTAGTTCACCCTCGGGGCTGAGGGTATGTACTAGTAGCTATGTGTTTGATCTCTCTCTCTCTCTCTCTCTCTCGTGTTCTTGATATGGTACGATCTTGATGTATCACGAGCTTTGTTAATATAGTTGGATCATATGGTGTTTCTTCCCTCTCTATCTTTGTTGTGATGAATCGAATCTTTTCCCTTTGAGGTTTTGTTATTGTCGGATTGAATATTCAGATTTGAGAACACTTGATGTATGTCTTGCATATGAATACCCGTGGTGACAATGGGGTATTATATTGATTCACTTGATATATGTTTTGTCACTCAACTCGCGGATTCCCGAGGTGACATTGGGGTAATCTATGCATAGGGGTTGATGCACGTTTTCATTATCTTTTCTCCGATAGAAACTTTGGGGTGCTCCTTGGAGTTCTTTGTGTGGATTGATTATTATGATTATGAAGTTGTTTGATGCATATCGTATAATCAACTCACGGATACTTGTGGTGACATTGGAGTATCTAGGTGACATTAGAGTTGGTTGATGTGTATCATATGGTGTTATTTTAGTACGAACTCTAGGGCTATTCGTGACACTTATAGGGATGCCTCAATAGATTGATCGGAAAGGATAACTTTGAGGTGGTTTCATACCCTACAACAATTTCTATCTTATGTTCTCCGCGAATAGGAACTTTGGAGTGATTCTTTATCGCACGTTGAGGAATCGTTATATGATCCAATTATGTTAGCATTGTTGAGAGATTGCACTAGTGAAAGTATGAACCCTAGGCCTTGTTTTCAAGCATTGCAATACCGTTTGTGCTCACTTTTGTTACTTGCTACCTTGCTGTTTTTATATTTTCAGATTACAAAAATCTATATCTACTATCCATACTACACTTTTATCACCATCTCTTCGCCGAACTAGTGCACCTATACAATTTACCATTGTATTGGGTGTGTTGGGGACACAAGAGATTTCTTGAATTTGGTTGCAAGGTTGTTTGAGAGATACCATCTTCAACCTACGCCTCCCACGGATTGATAAACCTTAGGTCATCCATTTGAGGGAAAATTGCTACTGTCCTACAAAACTCTGCGCTTGGAGGCCCAACACGAGTCTACAAGAATAAGTTGTGTAGTAGACATCAGGGAGCGGTCTTGCGTGCCCTTGAAGTTGGCGACGAACTGGCTGCAGAGCTCGGCCCATGATGAGATGGATGCCTCGGGGAGGTTCATGAGCCAGAAGCGAATGCCGTCCTTGAGGGCCATGGGGAACCAGTTTGCCATGACCTTGTCGTCGCCGTTCGCCGCCTCGACGCTCAACACGTAGAGTTGAAGGAACTCCGCAAGGTTGGGGGTGCCGTCGTAGTGCGGAGGCAGCTCAGGCTTGAACTTCGCGGGCCACACCACCCGACGTAGCTCGCGGGTGAAGGCACGGCAGCCCACACCGCTTGAGGGGACACCGCCGGCGAGGGCGGCGTGGTTCTGGCACCCAGCTGCCGCAACCTCCTGGAAGGCCTGGTCCTGGTGCTGGCGCTGTCGCTCGAGGAGCACCCGCGCATCAGGCGGCACGCGTCGGATGATCTGGCAGCTGGCCTCATCACGGACTAGCGGGGACGCACCACGGGACGGCTCGCGCGCCCGCGTGTTGCGCTGGGGCCCGCCGAGTTCGTCGTGCAGAGGAGGCGGCGGGGGAGCGCCGTGCGCCAGGTCCCCAGTGCGAGACGGCGGAGGGCAGAGCGAGTGGGAAGGTGCCAGAGCGTCCCCGGCAGCGTTGACGAGCTCGGTGATGCGACCAAGCCAGGCATCATAGCCGGTGTCAGCTGGACAGTAGCGGGCAGCTCGCGCGCCATGAGCAGCGCGGCCTGCGGGACCAGCGCATGGCGGTGTGGCCGTTCGCCTGCACGGAGGGGTGCAGGGAGGAGTCCTGCTGCTCGTGGGTAGCGGGGTCGGTGGCGGCAGCAACCTCGACATGGCGGCGGCGGTTGCCGCGGGCCACCGACTCCATCTGAGCCACGCGGCCAGCCCTGCGCTCGGTGCGCTCGCGGCGTGCGTCGGCCATGAGGCTGGTGGAATGGAGGGCGGCGCGGAAGAACAGTAGCGCACCCCTACCTGGCGCACCAAATGTCGGAAGTTGGGCTCCGGGGACCCAAAGGTTCGAACACTGGGGTGAGCTTGTTCCTACCTCTTCGTCCTCTACCACGGCTAAGCTACGGCGGGAGCGCGCTAGCGAGGAGCGGACCGTGGACTCAGCGGTTTACCCAGGTTCGGGCCACCTTGAGGTGTAAAACCCTACTCCTACTTGGTTTTGATTGTAGTGAGCAAGAGAGTGTTCTCGCGTACAAGGTAGGAGAAGAAGGAGTCAACCGAATCGGATCCCCTTCCCACGATGGCAGCACTGTCCCTTTATACCTGCCTTGGTCCTCTTCCCCCTCAAAACTTAGGCGGGAAGGGTTGCCACACTTGGCGGGTTTTGAAGGGGGACAGGCGCTCAGGCTATCCTGACTAAAGGCGGTCTTCGCCTGCCAAAGCATGATCCATGACGCACCGGTGGGCTCGGTGATGACCTCCGCCCCGCGCGCCCGCCGTCTTGGTCTTCTTTTGCCGATCGGGCACCCTTTGGGGTTGCTTTGGGAAGTGGACTGTTGGCCTTGCTCCCTTGACACAAAAGGGGAAACCCTCTTCATCCGCGCCTGCTAACATGGCCTCTGTCGCCATTCGTCGCCGCGCGCGTCACCCACGTGATGGGCACAAGACTGCGCTGCCGGACCGAACATCCCTTGTCTTGAGCGCCTTTGGGAGGAAGCCTCGGGAGGCCACCTCGGGAGGCCGCCTCGCGAGAGGGCCTCGCGAGGCTGCTGGTGAAGATGCCGAGTCTTGCTCGCCGCTCCCTGAGGAGGGGTCCTCAGGAGGCCAAGGCCTCATGAGGGGTCTTGGTGAGATGCTTGATGATGACGGCCTGCTGGGCCCACGCCAGGCGTTGCGCCCCGAGCCAAAGGCATACGGGCCTGGATACCCTGGGTTCCATGGGCCCGACAGGCGTAGATCGCCTGGTGCTCGGTGACATTCTCCACCGTGTTATGCAGGGTGGTCCACCACTGGATGTACTCCCGGAGAGTCTCATTTTTCTTATGTACACAATGCTGCAGTTCTGACAATCCACCCAGGCGCTTGTACGTGCCCTCAAAAGTCTTGACGAAGACTCGGGCCAAGTCGTCCCAGCAGTATATACTGCCGGGCGTCAGCTGGTTGAGCCATGCTCTAGCCGATCCCTCGAGCATCAGCGGCAGATGTTTCATGGCCACGTTGTCAATGCCGCCGCCGATCTGGATGGCCACTCGGTAATCCTACAACAAAATCTCTGGCTTCGACTTGCCAGTGAAGTTACAGATCCCCGTCGCCAATCTGAAATTGTTCGGGATGTCTGCAGCTCGAATGTATCGGCTGAAACACTCGGGTCCGGAGGGTGCAGATCCACTCGGAGCGTCTGTGTCCAGCCTTCTCTCAAGGCCCGTCCTCTGTCGACCAGGTTCTGAGCGAGGACGGATCTCGCATTGAACCGCGGGTCCCAGAGGTCACCCGGACAGTACGAGGGACTTGACCTCCAATCGTCCCCGAGAGGACGCCTGTCATCATAGGGCTGGCGCCCGTATGTGACGTCCCGCGGAAGGGGCATCCGGGTTCGATCGTAATCGTCATGTCGCCGGGGGGAAGCGACTCGGTCATGTCTCCGCTCTCTGTGCTGGTCTCTCAAGGAGGACGACACCCGGCGCCTCCCTGAGCCGAGTGGACTATGAGCCGACTGAACGGTTTCGGCGCGCACTGACGCGCTATGGATTCGATCACGGGATTGCGACACTGCTGTATTCTGCGACAAGGCTGTCTTCAGCAGGACTTGGATCTGTTGAATCCCCTCCCCGACAGCGGAGCCGGAGGGCTGAATGGAATCAGCGATCCTGGTCGCCGCCGCCAGGTTTTGCAGCGGGGTGTGGAGAACTTGGTACTTCCGGGGTTGATCATTCGGGAACAACCGGCGCTTGTGCTGACTGGAACTGGGCTGCTGGCGAGCATGATCATCCAGTTCCCTCTGCAGCCGATCAAGTCAGTCTTGCTCGGCCAAGGTGGCCAAACGCACTGACTCCATGGCCAGGGCCTCGGGAGTCGCCCTATGATGGGAGTACTGTGACGCCCCGAGACCGATGCTCCAGATTCCTTCCATTTATTTTCCGTCGGTGCCATGTGATTCGTTTGCTGTTGTACTTCGTCATGTCATCATGTGCATTTCATCCGCATGTTTTCATAAAACTTGCATCCGTTCGTAGTGTTTTTCTCTCCGTTCCTTCCGTTGTCCGTTTCGAGACCCGACACACTCGCACGCGCCCGCGGCACCTCCGAAATATTATTTTATAAGTGGGATAAAAAATGTTCTCGGAATGGAGTGAAAGTTGGCGTGCGGTCTTGTTATATTGTAGGTAGACCGCCTGCCAAATTTCGTCCCATTCGGAGGTCGTTTGGTGCCCCAACGGATAACCTATAGTGGCACTATAGCCGGTAAAACGTCGGACGTTTTCGGTGTTCCGAAAACCGTGCCGGGCTGCCATCCTCCCTCTCTCCTCGGCCCAACCCCCTCCACACAGCCCACCTAAGCCTACCCTAGCCCCCCTCCGACCGGGACCATCGGATCGCGATCGGAGGGCTCCGAAACCCTCCTAAACCCCCAAACCCTAGACCCCTGCCTATAAAAGGAAGCCTTCCCTTCCATTTTGGGCAGCAGCCATCCCCCTCCTCAGATTCCGCGCCCAACCACAGCCCCGCCGCCTCTTGTCGTGCCCCCACTCACCGCGCCGCCACCCAGCCGCCGCTCCCCTCCTCTCCAGCGCCACCACTTGGCGAGCAGCCATCGGGCGCGCCGCTGCTCCCCGTGCTCCGCGCCGCCTGCCTCCACCAACTGCCAGCCCCAGCCTCTTTCCTCCCGCGCGGGCCCGCGGAGCCCATCGCCGGCCTGCCCCGGGCCGCAACTGGGCCGCGCCCCCACGCCCCTCCGTGCCCGCTCGCCCCGAGCGCTCCAGATCGGGAGAAGCTCCCGATCCAGAGCCGCCACCGCCTCGTGACCCCACCCGCCGGTGACCTCGCCGGAGCAGCCCCGCCGGAAGACCTCTAGGCCGGCCTCACCTCCCTCTCCTTCTCTCTCCTTTCTCCTTCGCCCTAGCCCCTCACCTCTCTCTCTGCCTTGGACAGGAGCGCCACCGCCGCCATGTATTCCCGCCTCCCCAAGCTCCGTCCGCCGCCGCCGTTGCCGGCCTCCACCCACCTCGCCGGAGTCGCCACCGTCGTGCCAAGTCCCATCAAGCCGACGTCGTTGACCTCCTGCGCTGGCTGGAGATCGAGCAGGAGCGCTCGCCTGGATCGCATCGTCCCGCTCCGCGTCGCCCGTCGTTCCAAATGGAGCCCCCTCAGCCCTACACCGTCTCGTCCACCTGCACAGCATCATCCATCGCTGTCCCTCGATCCAAACAGGACGGCTCCGTCCGCTGCACCCACCGGTCCAAGGACCCTAGGTGAGCACCCAACAGCTATCCCTTGCCCGTGCGCTGCATTGCTATTCTGCGCTCAACACTGTTGGCCCAGCATGCTCCAGATTCAGCCCGTAGTTTATTTTTTTCCTGCTGCGAATTTGTCCAATTATCCCAGTGATCTGCGGTTTTACAGAAAAATCCTTGCGTTTCATGCATATAATATCTCACCAACCGTGCATCGGAATTAACCAACTTATATATGTAAAATGCTTAGAATTTTGTGTAGATTAATACTTTCCAGCTTTCATCCATGTTAGAAATGTTTAAAATTGCTGTTTGCATTAATTTGCACAAATGTCATGCTAAAAAAATGGTTTATTTCATAACTAAATAACCGTAGCTCCAAATTAAATAAACTTTATATGTAAATGGGGTAGAAAAATGTGTAGATTATCATGGTGTACTTTATTTTGCTGTTTAACAACATTAAAATTGTTTTTTAGGCAGAACAGTACCAAATTCGAAATTTGCATATGGGGATTTTCCGGAATTGTTGTTTGTTGTTTCCGGCCTCATTTAAATTGCCTAGATAGATAGTTTAATTATGCTTCACCTCTTGCCATGTTAACCAACTTTTAATATTGATGAGTAGCATAAACGGGAGTGAACTATATAATTGTTGTGGAGCTTCGTCAATATGCAACTCGTTGCATATTGAGCTTCACTTAATGTGTAGTATTTGGTTGTTGCATCTTGCCATGCCATGCCTCATTAAACTGGACATGCATCATACTTGATTGTGCATATGCCATGTTTAAGCTTGTGTGTTTACCATGTTGTTTGCTTCTTTCCGGTTGTGCTTCTTCTCGATAGTTCCGGTTTCGATGCGATTGTGAGGATTCGTTCGACTATGATTGGTTCGTCTTCTTCATGGACTCGATCTTCTTCCGAGCGGGATTTCAGGCAAGATGATCATGACCTTGAATATCTTTACTATCTTTGCTTGCTAGTTGTCTCGTTGCTTTCACTATGTCGCGCTTCCTACAACATACATGTCAGCCTCCCATATGCCATGATACAGCCTCTAACCACCCTTACCCAGCAAACCGTTGTTTGGCTATGTTACCGCTTTGCTCAGCCCTTTCTTATAGCGTTGCTAGTTGCAGGTGCAGTTGCAGGTTGTTCCATGTTGGGACATGGATATCATGGGATATCACAATATCTCTCTATTTAATTAATGCATCTATATACTTGGTAATGGGTGGAAGGCTCGGCCTTTTGCCTGGTGTTTTGTTCCACTCATGCCACCCTAGTTTCCGTAATACCGGTGTTATGTTCCTTGATGAGCGCTTCTAACACATGTGGGGCATATGGGAACCCCCCTGATCATTCGTTTTAGGATAAACTTCTCCAGCAAGGCCCAACTTTGGTGTTAACATTTGCCAACATAATAATACTGAATTAAATAATTAATTATGCATAGGGCATCATGAACCCGAGGATTCTTAACTCAACATAATACAGGTGGGCCAGTGCTGATGGTGCTAGTCCAAAACTAGAGCACTATGCGGGGCCGCCCCTTGGCAACTTGGGGTATTTGGCACCTGTACGCGTCGCTTATCCGCCGTGTCCTGAGAACGAGATACGCGGCTCCTATCGGGATCGTCGACACGTCGGGAGGTCTTGCTGGTTTAGTTTTACCTTTTACGAATGACTTGTCCACCGGAATTCCTTATCGTAAGCATCGTGTTATCATGGTGTGAGGATGTTCCATCGGATGCGTGTGGTAATTTATAATGGACTACTTGGAGCACCCCTGCAGGGTTAAATCTTTCGCGAAGCCGTGCCCGCGGTTATGTGGCGACTTGGAAATTTATAACCTCCGGTTGTAGAGAACTTGACACCAATTCTAATTAAAATACACCAACCGCGTGCGTAACCGTGATTGTCTCTTTTCGAGGGAGTTCGGGAAGAGAACACGGTGGGGTTATGTTTGACTCGTAGGTAGGTGTTCAGGATCACTTCTTGATCATTATTAGTTTGCGACCGTTATGCGTAGTTTACTCTTCTTATTCTGGTACTCGTAAGTTAGCCACCATACAATGCTTAGTGCTTGTTGCAACCTCACCACTTTACCCCTTCCATACCCATTTAAGCTTTGATAGTCTTGCTACCCATGGTTATGGGATTGCTGAGTCCTCGGGGCTCACAGATTACTACAACAACAGATGCAGGTACAGGTAAAGCGATGATCTGACGTGAGAGCGATGCATGTTTGCTTTTGGAGTTCTTCTTCCTTCGTCGACCTTGGGATAGGTTCCGGGTCGGCAGCCTGGGCTAGCAGGGTGGATGTCGTTCGTGTTTTTCGTTTGTGTTTCATCCGTAGTCGGATTCTGCTCTTCTGTATGGTGTTTGCTATGTATTGATGTATTCCTGTGATGACTGTATGTATTTGTATGTATCCCCATCTATTCTGTACATGGTACGATGTAATGATATCCACCTTGCAAGCGTCTTCGATATGCGCTTCTATCCCTGGTGGGGCCTCCGAGTCCCTCGAGGATAGGATCGCATATTGTGCGTGACAAGTATGCACGGCCTGCTCATTCTTCCGACGAAGCTCGTCGCTCTGCTCCTGAGTGAGAGCCTAGGGAATGTAAGGCTCATGGCGGGGGGAGTGCTCATCCCCCAGGTTGTCGTTGTCACGCGAAGTGCCCATGTGTCCATCATGGGGATCTAAGTACCCCGGCGGGCCGCGCGGCCCCGGGCCGGCCATGAGGACTTCGGTCGTGGACTCGATGCTCTCACACTCGGACCCCTCGGCAGAGTCATCATGGATTCCGTCAAAAAGTTCAAGGGCAGGCTCGTCAGGCTCGAGCGCCGCCAGATGCCCGGCGGCGGCCTGAAGAGCCACAGCGTGCTTGATCCAACGTTGAAGCCGCGAGCGCCCAGAGCGCTTGCGACGGCAGCCAGCAGAAAGGAGAGGAACCACTCGGTAAGGGACTGATGGTTGGCGGAGAAGGACTCCGTATGAAGATGCGCGGAAGTGCGCCGCGCCATGGATGGGCAGTGACTCCACGTCCAGCGGGGCCTCCCGGAGCCACGCCGAGTCGTCGGCGATGAAGCTGAGCGCTCCGAACCGCATCTCGCCGCCGACCAACATGATGATGATGATGATGAAATTCCACCTACCCCGTGAAATCGCTAGACGCGCAGCCCCATGGTGGGCGCCAACTGTCGGCGTTATGAGCCTGACAATGAGTACTAGCGGGTACGAAAGAGGGGCGGAGCCTAGCTACGGCGCAAGTGTTGCACTCGGTTTTTATGAGTTCAGGCACCTCTCGGAGGAGGTAATAGCCCTACATCTCGTGCCCTGAGGCTTGTTTTCTCTAGGGATATGTGATTACAGAGGATGCTGAACCCTTGCAAAGGAAGAAGACGGCGGCTTATATAGAGTGCGCCTCGGCCTCTTTACTCCCACGTTACAAGGGGACTTAATGACCATAACTACGAGAGTTACAGGTGTTAATTGCCATGACTAAGGCAGTTACAGGTAACGGTAGTCGTAACTATACTTGAAGTCTGACTTAAGGCTACTGGACCGTTGTAGCTCCCACGTCGTCCTTACGCCTTCTCTGTCCGAGCGGTGCGAGCTGGCCGACTGGAGGGAAGACGTCTGAGTGCCTTCGGTGTATCTGAGTGGATTCCCTGTTATGCGCATCAGAATGCGCCTGCGGTCCAGGGACCTTCCAATGACGGCGTGGGGCCCTAGGTGGGCCTTAGATGTCAGGTGTATGACCCTACCAGTGGTAGGTGACCCCATCAACAGGAACACTAACACAAACTGTTTGTAGTGATTGTACCAGCAGCACCAGTAGTAACTTAGCAAAGATCAATATGAGAAAAGCATAGGCATTGGATCAGCGATGGATAATTGTGTTAGATGACATTCATCATATAACAGTCACAACCTAGAGCGATACACAATAGCTCCAATTCATCAATGTAATGTAGGCATGTATCCCGTACATAGTCATACGTGCTTATAATAAGAACTTGCATGACATCTTTTGTCCTACCCTCCCATGGTAGCGGGGTCCATAAGGAACCTAAAGGATATTAAGGCCTCCTTTTAATAGAGAACCGGAACAAAGCATTAACACATGGTGAATACATGAACTCCTCGAATTACAGTCATTCTCGGAGAGTATCCCAAACAATTGTCACTATGGGGTCTACGGATCAGAACAATAACAAGTGCATATAACTAGCAGATAGGATCAAGAACTTGAATATATTCATGAAAACATAGAGGGTTCGGATCTGAAATCCTGGCACTCGGGCCCTAGTGACAAGCATTAGGAATAGCAACAAAGTCATAGCAACATCAATCTCAGAACATAGTGGATACTAGGGATCAAGCCCTAACAAATTGACTTGATTACATGACAAATATCATCCAACTCCATCACCGTCCAGCAAGCCTACAGAGGAATTACTCACACCCGGTGGTGAGCGTCATGAAATTGTTGATGGAGAAGGGTTGATGATGACGACGGCGATGAATCCCCCTCTTTGGAGCCCCAAACGGAATCCAGATCGGCCCTCCCGATGAAGAACGGGAGGTGGCGGCGGCTCTGTATCGTAAAACGCGATGAAACTTTCTCTCTGATTTTTCTCTCCGCGAGACGGTACTTATTGAGTTGGAATTAGGTTAAACGGAGGTCTGTGGGACCCACAAGCTCGAGGGGCGCGCCCTGGGGGTAGGCGCGCCCCCTGAGCTTGTGGCTCCTGGGTGGCCCCCCTCCAGTAGATCTCTTCGCCAATATTTTGTATATATTATGGAAATATACTCTGTAAATTTTCAGCTCAATCCGAGAACTTTTATTTCTGCACAAAAACAATACCATGGTAGTTCTGCTGAAAACAGCGTCAGTCCAGGTTAGTTTCATTCAAATCATGCAAATTAGAGTCCAAAACAAGAGCAAAAGTGTTTGGAAAAGTAGATACATTTGGGACGTATAAACTCCCCCAAGCTTAACTCATTGCTGGTCCTCAAGCAATTCAGTTGACAACCTGAAAGTGATAAAGAAAAACTTTTACAAACTCTTTTGTTCTTGCTACTGTATATAAGCTTAACTAGTGATCAAATTTTCAGCAAAGATTATGAACTAAGCATATGAATGGTAACACTTATGTCTCACATTTACTCATGACAATAACATAGCCAACTAGCGAGCAATAATAAGATATCTCGGATGCCAACAATTTGTCAAAACAATCATGATATAATATGATAACATGATTTCTCGCTAGCCCTTTCTGAGACCGCAAAACAAAAATGCAGAGCACCTCTAAGGTTCAAGCAGCGACTAAACTTTGTAATTCAGGGTAGAAGAGATCCAGTCATGGTCATATCCAACATTAACTAGACTCAATGCATAAAAATGACAATAGCGCTCTCGGGGTTGGTGCTTTGAATGAGAAGATGATGACTCAACAATAAAAGTAAATAACATAAAAGTAAAAGGATAGGCCCTTCGCAGAGGGAAGCAGAGATTTGCAGAGGTGCCAGAGCTCGAAGCTTAAAACAGAGATGAATGCATTTTGAGAGGTGTGCTTTTCCTGTCAACGTCACGACAAAGGATTTCGATATCTTCCATGCTAAACACATTATAGGCGGTTCCCAAGCGAAAAGGTAAAGTTTACTCCCCCTCAACCATACAAACACAAGCCATGGCTAGCCAAATTCACGGGTGCCCTCCAAACAATCAACCTTCCGGGGAATTTTTTTTTTCAAGTTACAGGACTGTGCATCCCAATTATCAGCCTCTCTCGTGCAATGACAAGTGAATAAACACCATCATGAGAGTAACCCACATGGAAGATATCGACCACCCCGTCGCTTCATGAGCGGTACGGGCACACAAAACAGATGTTTATTTGAAGGATGAGAGGTGGCACATGCAAATTTACTTGGAACGGCAGAGTAATACCGCATATAGGTAGATATGATGGACTCATCTGGAACAACTTTGGGTTTAAGGATTTGGATGCACAAGCAGTATTCCCGCTTAATACAGGCGAAGGCTAGCAAATAGATTGAGAAGCGACCAACTTAAGGAGCGACAACCATCATAATCATGCATTGCGAATAATTAACATTGGACACGAGCATGAGTAGCATATAAACACCCTGAACATAAATATCATGAAGGCTGCGTTGGTTTTGATTCAACCACATGTGTGAACATGTGCCAAGTCAAGCCACTTGAATTATTCAGAGGAGGATACCATACTAACAAACTACATCACAACCATTTTAATGCATGTTGACACACAAGATAAATCATTATCCACTCCTAGCTATTTAAGCATGGCATGAGCAACTATAATCTCTAATTGTCATCACAAATATGTTTACTCATAATATGCTGAATCAAGATCGACTGAGTTAAACATATTTACAAAAACAAAAACAAGAACAGTTCATACCAACTTTTCTCTGCCACAGTCACTTCATCAAATCATCGTCATTATTGCCTTTCACTTGCACGACCGAATGATGTGAAAATAATAATAGTGCAAGTGTGTCGTGGACTAAGCTGGAATTTGCAAACATTTTATTCAAAGGAGAAGACACGGTAATAGTGGTTCTTTATTAAATCAACAATAAAGCATATATGAGCTACTTTAACAATTCTAGCATAGTCTTCTGCATACGACGACTCAACTAAAAGAAAAGAATTTCAAAGAAACACACTGAAATATTTTTGGAGTTTTTAGTTTTTCTGAAGAAAGCAAACTAACGAAGGAAAAACGAAAAGCGAGAAAAACTATTTACACGGGAGAACTCCCAACAAGCAAAAGAAGAAACGAGAAATCTTTTTGGGTTTTATTTTACTACTACGAACTAACTAAACAAGAAAGAAAAACCAAAAAGAAGCGAGAAATATTTTTGGGTTTTTGAATTTTTTCAAACACACAAGAAGAAAGCAAAAATAAAACTAACGTGTATATACAATGAAAGAGGATGAACACCGACAACTGGAATGAATGTGTGGTACATGAATGTAATGCCGGTGAGAAATACGTACTCCCCCAAGCTTAGGCCACTACAAAAAAAAGACACATCCGTGACATTATGGCCCGAACAAAAACTTTTTCAGTCATGGTTGTGACACTTCTATGACAATAATTGTGACAAAAACATGTATTATCATAGATGTGGTGGGCTCCTCTTCTATGACAAAAAATTATGACAGAAAATGGGCATTTCGTCCTGGGCGGGCCGGAGACGCACCCGCATGACATTCTTTGGGCCGTCCATGATGTAAAAAATCATGGTAGAAGTGTTGGAAATATGCCCTAGAGGCAATAATAAATTGGTTATTATTATATTTCCTTGTTCATGATAATCGTTTATTATCCATGCTATAATTGTATTGATTGGAAACTCAAATACATGTGTGGGTACATAGACAACATTGTGTCCCTAGTAAGCCTCTAGTTGACTAGCTCGTTGATCAAAGATGGTTAAGGTTTCCTAGCCATTGACATGAGATGTCATTTGATAACGGGATCACATCATTAGGAGAATGATGTGATGGACAAGACCCAAACTACGAACGTAGCATATGATCGTGTCAGTTTATTGCTATTGTTTTTCTGCATGTCAAGTATCTGTTCCTTTGACCATGAGATCATGCAACTCCCTGACATCGGAGGAGTACCTTGTGTGTATCAAACGTCGCAACGTAACTGGGTGACTATAAAGGTGCTCTACAGGTATCTCCGAGGATGTCTGTTGGGTTGGCATGGATCAAGACTGGGATTTGTTACTCCGTGTGACGGAGAGGTATCTCAGGGCCCACTCGGTAATACAACATCACAATGAGCCTTGCAAGCAATGTGACTAAAGTGTTAGCCACGAGATCTTGTATTACGGAACGAGTAAAGAGACTTGCCGGTAATGAGATTGAACTAGGTATAGAGATACCGACGATCGAATCTCGGGCAAGTAACATACCGAAGAACAAAGGGAACATTATACGGGATTAACTGAATCCTTGACATAGAGGTTCGACCGATAAAGATCTTCATAGAATATGTAGGAACCAATATGGGCATCCAGGTCCCGCTATTGGTTATTGGCCGTAGAGGTGTCTCGGTCATGTCTACATAGTTCTCGAACCCGCAGGGTCTACACACTTAACGTTTGGTGACGATTAGTATAGTTGAGTTATTGTGTTGGTGACCGAAGGTTGTTCGGAGTCCCGGATAAGATCCCGGACATGACGAGGATCTCCGGAAGAGTCCGGAGGTAAAGATTGATATATGTGATAATAGTGTTTTGATCTCCGGAAGGGTTCCGGAATTCACCGGAAGGGGTTCCGGATGTTTACCGAAGTGTTCGGGTGCAGCAACACTTTATATGAGCCAAAGGGGTAAAGCCCACGAGGTATTGGAAAGTGCAAAAGGAAGTTTTGCTGCTGCCTTAAGCGGTACTACCGCTGGTAAGGCAGTACTACCGCGTAAGCGGTACTACCGCTTGTGTGAAGCGGTACTACCGCATAAGCGGTACTACCGCTTGTGTGAAGCGGTACTACCGCTCGTGAGCGGTACTACCACTTGTGCGCGGTACTGCAGGGATCCGAGTTGGACTCTTTCCCTGCGGGCCAAACCGACCTTGTGCGGGAAAAACCGACCTGGAGGAGGCTTTTACTCCAAGTTTAGACCCCAAGGCTCAACATATAAATAGAGGGGCAGGGCTAGCACATGGGACACATTAAGATTTCCCAAGCCGTGTGTCGGCAACCCTAACCCTCTAGTTCTCCCGTCATAATCTCCGTAGTGCTTGGCGAAGCCCTGCAGAGATTGTTCCTCACCACCATCACCACGCCGTCGTGCTGCCGGAACTCATCTACTACTTCACCATCGCTCGCTGGATCGAGGAGGTGAAGGCGTCATCAAGCCGTACGTGTGTTGAACGCGGAGGTGCTGTCCGTTCGGCACTAGTTCGTGATCGGATCGAGGGATGACTTGCGATTTGGATCGCAGAGACGTTCGACTACATCAACCGCGTTTCTTAACGCTTCCGCTTAGCGATCTACAAGGGTATGTAGATTCACTCTCCCTCTCGTAGATGCTCATCACCATGGATAGATCTTGTGTGTGCGTAGGAAAATTTTGTTTCCCATGCAATGTTCCCCAACAAGAAGTGAGTGCAAGGAAAATTTTGGGGAGTTCCCGGTTACGGTGGGTGGTCGGGGCCGAGCGATGCAGTGTGGTTTGCGCGTTTCTCTCATACACGCGCGTGTGTGCGAGGCGTTCGCTAACTGAACCCGAGCGAGGCGTTCGCTTACTGAACCCGAGCGATCGCACTAGCTGCGTACTGAAGCCGATCGATCCTTTCACTGCTAACTGAACCCGAGCAATTCCTTAGCCGCTAACTGAACCCGAGCGATTCCTTCGATGCTAACTGAAGCCGGTCAAGCCCCCCGTACATGCGAGACGTAGCCGGTGTTGGGTTGCCTTTCGATGAACAGTGCCCGTTGCTGCCGCGCGCGCGATACATAGAATGAGTCGAGACGCATCGATCGAGCCCCTTGCGCGAGACGTGGTGAGTTGACCTAGCCGGTTGGTTGGCTATGGATGAGCAGTTCCCGTTGCTGCCGCCCGCTCATATGCCCCACCCTAGCTGGTGGGTTGGCAGTGAATGAACAGTACCCTGGCCATGTGACGGTTTGCCTGGATGAACAGGACCCCGAGGAGGCCACCACACCCCAGCCGGTTGGGGGTGGAGGCTGGATGAACAGTAGCCGGTGGAGGCTGGAGGAAGTCGACGGTGGATGAACAGTAGCTGGTGGAGGTTGGAGGGAGGTCGACCGTGGATGAACAGTATCCTGTGGAGTCCCGTTTTGCGGTACGCCACAGCCCTCCCGATGAACAGGACCGCCATTTCGACCGTAGGCAGTTGGGGAGAAGTCCGTTTCCTCCGTTTTGCGGTACGCGAGAGCCCTCCCGATCAACAGGACACCGTTTCGACCATAGGCGCTCGAACAGAAGTCCGTTTCCTCCGTTTTGCGATACGCCAGACCCCCAGCCGATGAACAGGACCCCGTTTCGACCGTAGGTGGTCGAACAGAAGGCCGTTTCCTCCATTTTGCGGTACGCCAGGCCCCGAGTCGATGAACAAGACCCCGTTTCGGCTGTTCCGTCCAAGTCGGTTGGCTCCCGATGAACAGGACGCGTTCTGACCCAGTCGCTTGGTTCCTGATGAACACGACGTTGTTTCCTCCGTTCTGACCCAGCCGGTTGGCTGCCGATGAACACGACGCCGTTGCTGCCGTATGTTGCCTCTCCATGTACACGAGCCCTGGCCGTACGTATGCGCGAGTACGCATTCGAGATCCCGCCCGTATGTACGTACGTGGCCGTATTCTTTGCCGTGTGGCTGTACGTACGTGTACACGATTTAGACCGGACTGTCTGAACTGCCACGTTGGCGGCTCTACTATGACACGCGCCGCTACTTACTCGGCCACGGTTCAACCTTGCAGAGAGACCGATCGACCAGTATGTACGTACATGTTCGCGACCAGACAGACAACGCTACGTACGCTTCGACCTGGTGGGTCCCAGCTATCAGTGGATAAGGAGGCACTTCCTTGCGTGCGAAGATATAGCTGGTGGGTCCCAGCTGTAAGGTGGAGGAATCATTTTTTTTGCGCGTAATAAGGAGGCACTTCCTTGCGTGCGAAGATGTAGCTGTCAACCTCACCGCGCATAGTCCTCTTTCGATGGCTGTCGTTCATTGACCATGTTGACTACGCCGCGCCGAGAGCACCAAGGCGGTGGACGATGGCGAGGCCTCGAAAGGGAACGACGCGGAGCCGGGGAAGACGCGGCAGTGGATGCCCACACAGATGGGAGTACAAGGTTGACTGGTTCGGCTGCGGTGTGAGGCTGCCATCGCAGGAGAATAACAAGGGATGTGAGTGAGGAGAGGGAAGGCCTGGCCAGCGGTGGGAGTAGGGTGGGGCATTGAGGCCTGCGCGACAGCACAACAGACCATGGGAGGCAGGAGCAGACGGTCCCGCTGACGCTGGTTTGGGCGGCTGGAGCAAGAAGATCATAGATTGAAAAAGCAGCACGGTCGTTAGATTACACTACTGCAGAAATGGCTAGCAGTGGCGGGTGCAAAATGGCCATCAGTGGTGGGCTACGAGCCCAAGCAAGTCCGCCACTGACTTCCTGCCACTGCTAAAAGGCCACCAGTGGCAGGCGGAGGCCTGCCACTGCTAACCTATTAGCAGTGGCGGGCACAAGGTAGCACCCGCCACTACTAATAGGGTGCACTAGAGCAAGTTTGCACCATAACATGATGCACCACTGGCGAGCACCTAGTTCTGCCCGCCACTGCTAATATTTCAGGATTTTAAAAAAAAATGCACGTACTGTACTGTGATGTACACAGTACTGTTCATGTAATATATATAGCATATAGCATATAGGCTGGCATCTAGCACACAAATTTACATACATCATCATCGATTTACAAATTTACATAGGCTTGCACAAAGATCATCAATGTTCTTAATCGATAAGAAAGAAAATAGGAAGAATTAAAGGGCTGAATATGGTAGACGTTGCTCCTCCTAGTAGCCTTCTGCTCAACCATTCTTTCCCGATGGATCTCACCTGCAAAAGAAAAAGAATAAGAAGCCATGAAGCCACTAATATATGAACCAGAGCAAAAATGAGCATAAACGGGTGAGAATGATGAATATTACATAACATGGGTAACATGTGTTATCTAAGAAAGAATGAACTAACTTGTTTTATCTTATTCATTCTGGAGTAACTATAGATGAGATGTATGCATCACTGCCATAATTGGTTCGAGAACCTCTATGAACTACAGGAGAAATCATTGCTTAGCATGTAAACAAGCACCAATTAGTAACCCAACACCGTGTATCAGAAACATCATGTGGAATCATCATTTTCTCAGCCTATTTACAAAGTGCATCTGCTTCATTCTAAGTAAAACCATAAGTTCAATGACTAATGCTATTTGTAGCAAACGTGCCAATCATATGATGCTGGTTAATAAAATCACACAAGTATATCATATGGTGCTGGTTAATAAAATCATGCAAGTATATCATAACCATAAACACTCAAGAGGACTGCACTTGGAACACATCGCTTGCGTTATAAGGTAGAAAGGACCAGTGTTTGGAAAAAACAAAGCAATAAACTAGAAGGCTATTGTTATGACTTAGCAATGTATAAACCCAGCAGCAACAACACCATGAGCAGTACAAGAGATACCAGTACAGGAACTATGAACGCGAGGATTTGGGCAAACCCAAATTTGAAAGGAGCACATGACCAGAGCATAACCACAAGTGCCAACAAGTCATGGACAGCACCAATTCCATCCAAACCAGTCCATAAGCTACTATATACATAGTGCCAAACAGTGACCAACTACCCCAATAGTAACAACAGTGCAACCTTTCTAAATCTAGCATCACACTAATTTAATGAGCACATTCCAAAACATAGCCATGGCACCATACCCACAAACCACCTAGCATACCACATGGAAATCCTCTGAGGAGATGGAGCTCACCAAGCAGGGTGGTAGCTGAAGCAGAACACAACCACTTGGCGGTCGCAGTGCGGTCAACCACCGCCGTCCCACCGGCAAGGAGCAGATAAAATTAGGCCATCTTCGGCATGGTTTTGGTGTAGCAATGGCACGGGAGGCCATCTTCTTCACCTAGTTGTGGGACAAAGCTGAAAACGTCAGAAACAATCTAAAGATCTAGGATCTCTGAATGATAATACCAAAATTGAAGAAAATAAATTCTCAACTACTATGATCTCTGACACTAGTTAAATCTGCATACATTATGGTTTTCTGGGGGATTTGAAGTTCTCAACCAAGAAGAGGCCAATACTGGTACCAATTTATGAGGATAACAATCGTCACCTAGTAGGATTAGGAGTAGTAGCCGTGTAGGTTATCAACAAGTCCTACTACTATATGTGTATTGAGTATAGCCACTGTAATTGAACCAGATCGAAGCAATAGAAATCGAAAGGCTCGACACAAGCCTTTTGCGATCCAATCGGCGTGTCTCCTGCGTCACGTGTGTTTTGAGCGATCAAACCGGCGACTTGATCTAGCTAGCTTGCTAAGCTAGCTAGATGGCATAGCAATCGATCCAGCTGCCTACCTGGCTGCTTGCATACGTGCACATGAGACTAGCCTGTGCGTGTCTGCAGACTGCAGCTTTGTACTTGTGAGTGTTCCTTCGGAAAGTAATCGACTGGAGCATCGCATGAGTGCATCGTTGATCTCGTCGGAATGTACTCGACATCGACGGTCTGGGCCAACAGCAGCACTGTTTCATCAAACATGTTTTTTCCTAAAACTTTTGTTGCCTGAACTGGCCTTATGAAGTCAACATAGATACAATTCAGTCGCCGATGTAGAGCCATTACCTGCTTGGTCTTGGATTCAGCTTGCGGGATCTCCAGCACCTCCTTGTCAGGATTGATCCCGTACCATGCTTGCACATTAGTGAGCTACATAACAGAACAGAGAATTCATTGTCTTGACACATACATGAACTGGTGCTCTACATAACAGAACAGAGAATAAAGTCCGAACCTTAAGCTAAATTTCATACAGTTAGCCAAGTAAAAATGCGTTCTTGCTATTCATTTTTGAAAAAAATTAATCATACTAGTCTCCAAACTCTAATCCATCCAGTCAAGTTCGTTATTGCAGGAATCAAACCATCCCCAATACTTTCTAAAAAATAAAAATAGGGAGGCGTGGATGGGAAGGGACCTTGAGCTGCTGTTGCTCCATGGCCGTGCGTCGTCCTCCTCTCCCTGCATCGGGTGAGTTGGTGATGATGTTGAACGTGAGCGCAGCTGCTCAATGGCTGGGTCCTGGACGTCGTCCGTGGAGGCCGGCTGCTGCTACAGATCGAATCCAACAGAGAAAAACGAGGGGATCAGAGAAAGAAGGAATAAGGGGATTTGGATCCAGGGGAAGGAGAGCCCACCGCGCCATGGTAGTTGCTGGAGGTTGGAGAAGGTGGCCCTGGCTGCTGCGCCGCGGATTCGTCGAGGTCGCCGCGGGTTCTGGCGGATCACGGCCAGCCAGGGTCGCCGGAGCGACGACGGCGACACAGAGGCCGAAACCCTAGCCGTCGAGGGAGGGTCGCGGGTGGCCGGTTGAGGACATGAAGGGCGAATCTGGTCGAAGGGGGGCACAGAGCGGAGGGAGGCGGTCTCGGGAGGGTGTTGCGCGCCGCTGGCAGCCGCCGGAATCGGCCGGGATCGGTTGGCGAAGGCGGTGGCGGCGAGGGTTCGTGCGAGGGGGAGAGAGGGGGCCTCTGTTCGGGCGGCTGCGCTCTCTCTGTCTCTCTTTTACTCTCTTTTTTTCTTATGTGCCACGGGGTGCTCTCTCTCTTTCTTTTTTTATCTTCTTTTTCTTACTTTTTTCCACTTCGGCAGTGACGGGCAATACTTTGTGCCCGCCACTGATAATTTTGATCCCGCGGCAAATTTGTCCGAAAATAGCAGTGGCGGGTGCTGTCTTGTGCCCGCCACAGCTATTTATGTTACCAGTGGCGGGCACGTATATCTGCCCGCCACTGCTATTTTTGAACAAATTTGGCACTGGATCAAAAAACCCCAGCGACGGGCACGTATTGTGGCCCGCCACTGGTACTTGCTTTAATGGTGGCGGGCGTCAGTTTGTGCCCGTCACTGATAACATTTGTCCCACGGCAAATCTGGTAAACTAGCGCCCGCCACTGGTAAGCCAATAGCAGTGGTGGGCGGGTTTTTGAGCCCGCCACTAATGGGAGTTCTCCTATAAGCCCTTTCCCAGTAGTGTTAGCATCCAACGGTCACCGCTGCAAGAATCGTTTGTTGACTTTAAGTTGACAAAGCCCTGCGTACGTGTCCACTTAGTAGGCCCACAAATCAGCATAACATATGTGGCGGACAACATATAGCCTATTTGCTATTTTCCTAAATTTACAGACCATTTGCTAATTATTACATAATTTATTGCAGCCCATATTATACTTTAGAATACATTACCATTTTCTCGCAAGGAAAGGATTAAAAATTTCAGCGATATTTCATTTAAATTGCCGAACTATTTCTAATCCCAAAATTTTGAGCCCGATAAAACTAAATTTAAATTATATTTAAATTATGTTAAAAAATGAAAATTGAAATATCAAAAAATAAAAGAAAATCCACAATTTGAAACTAATTGCCCATTTTCTTTGTTTTTATACATATACAACCCATTTCATATTACTTATAAGATTTACAGCCCTTTTTGTCTAGGCAGGCCGAATGTATCCCTCATCGTCTTGAAAGATTTGCAGCCCAGCAGGACGGAGAAAAAGAAATCAGGTGTAGGCTATTCTACGAAAAAAGAGGTGGGCTAGCCATTTTCACCGAGAAAAAAACAGCTAGGCTCGTCATGTTGTAAACATAAAATAAAAGCCTGGGCTAGACGGGCCGCGGACACCGCACAGCCCAGTTGATAACCTACTCCCTCTCAACAACAACAAAAAAAACAAAAGCAACAAAACTGATCGAGTAACTAGGACCCACGTATCAACAGCATTTTTTTATTTAATAAGGAGGAGCTTCCTTGCGTGCGAAGATGTAGCTGGTGGGTCCCAGCTGTCAGGGAGTGGAATCATTTTTCTTCCGCGTAATAAGGAGGCACTTCCTTGCTTGCGACCATGGACCTCATGGGTCCCAGCTGTCAGCCTGTCCACGTACAGTCCTCTTCCGTTGGCTGTCGTTCATTGACCATGTTTACGACGCCGTGCCGAGAGCACCAAGGCGGTGGACGACGGCGAGTCCTAGGGAGGGAAACGACCTGGAGCCGGGGAAGACTCGACAGTGGATGCCCACGCAGAGGGGAATACGAGGGTTTACTGGCTCGACTGCGGTGTGAGGCTGCCGTCGCCGGAGAATAACAGGAGGTGTGGGTCAGTAGAGGGATGGCCTGGCTAAAGATGGGAGTAGGGTGGCGCGGTGAGGCCTGCGCCGTAGCACAACCGGCCGCAGAAGGCGGGAGCAGGCGGTCACGCCGTCGCTGGTTTGGGCGGCTAGAGCAGGCAGATCAGAGATTGAAGAAGCACGCCGGCCGTTGGATTGACATCTAACGGTCTCACGCTGCTAGAGTCGATTTTGTTGACTAAGTTGACATAGCCCTGCATACGCGTCAACTTAGTAGGCCCACAAGTCAGCCTCCAAATGAGGTGGGACCCAGCTAGCAGGGGGAGGAATTATTTTTCTTGCGCCTAATAAGGAGGCACTTCCTTGAAAAAGATGCAGCTGGTAGGTCCCAGCTATTAGAGGGATGAAACTTTTTTCCGCGTAATAAGGAGGCACTTCCTTGCGTGCAAAAATGTCGTTGGTGGATCCAACCTGTCAGGGGGGAGAATCATTTTTATCGCGTAATAAGGAGGCACTTGCTTGCGTGCGGCCATGGACCATGTGGGGCCCTACTGTCAACCTCTCCACCTACATCCCTCTTTCGATGACTGTCGTTTGTTGACCACGTTGACCACGCCGCGCCGAGAGCACCAACGCGGTGGACGATGGCGAGGCCTAGGAAGGGAACGACCCGGAGCCAGCGAAGACACAGCAGTGGATGCCCACGTGGAGGGGAGTATGAGGGTTGACTGGTTCGGTTGCGGGGTGAGGCTGCAGTCATCGAAAAATAACAGGAGGTGCGGGTGGGTAGAGGGATGGCCTGGCCAGCGGTTGGAGTAGGGTGGGAGCAGGTAGTAAAGCCGGCGCTGGTTTGGGCGGCTGGAGCAGGAAGATCAGAGATTGAAGAAGCACGACGGCCATTGGATGGACATCCAACAGTCACTACTGCTAGAATCGTTTGTTGACTATAAGTTGACAAAGCCTTACGTAGGCGTCAACTTAGTCGGCCAACAAGTCAGCCTGGAAATCTGTGGCGTGTACAACCCATTTGCATTTATTTTTACAATTTAAAGACCATTTACTAATTCATATGGAATTTATTACAGCCCATTTGCCATTTTTAGAATTGCTGCCCTTTTCTGGTCAGGACCAGGGTTAAAAAAATTGCAAAAAAATATGCAAAATTTTCGAAATTTCGCATATTTTTGCTGGGGTCCGAACTATTTTTAATCTCAAAATTAGGAGCGAGATTAAAACTAATTTAAAAAAGTGTTAAAATCTAATGAAATATAAAATCTCAAAGAAGAAAAAAATCAAAATATGAAACTAATTGCCGATTTGCTGTGTTTTTTTTACATTTGCAACCATTTCATATTACTTTTATGATTTACTGCCCATTTTCTGGCCAGGCCGAATGCATCCCTCCTCGTCTTGAAAGATTTGCAGCCCAGCAAGTCAGAGAAAACAAATAGGCCTAGGTTGGGTATTATTCAAAAAAATGGTGGGCTACCCATTTTCCCAAAGAAAAAACAGCTGGCCTGGTCATGTTGTTAGACGGGCCACAGACACCGCACAACCCAGTTTATACGCTGCTCCGTCTGAACAAAAAAAACTGCTCGAGCTGCTGGATCCCTGGTGTCAGCCGCTCCTTGTGCAATTCTGTCGTTAATTGAGTATACGTTGACAATGATGTCGGTCCCAGATATAAGCAAGGTGGATATGAGTAGAAAAAATTGAGGGGTGGATTTGAGTAGTAAGGAGGCACTTGCTTGCGTTCGGCAGTGGACCTGATGGGTCCCTACTGTCATACTCTCAAGTACAGTCCTCCCCTGATTCACCATGTTGACCATGTTGACAAGGCCGGACGGCGGCGCCACGGCGAGTGCACCAAGGCAGAGGATGACGGCGAGGCCTCGGACGGGAATGAACAGGAGCCGGGGAAGATGTGACAGTGTGGCCGTAGGCGCCGGGAGTACGAGAGTTGACTGGTTCTGGTGCGGGGTGGGCTGCCATCGCCGGAGAAGAATAGGATGTGTGGGGGAGTAGAGGGATGGCCTGGCCAGCATTTCATGGTACGACAGGGCGGCGATCCGGGCACGGCACCGCAACCAGCCGTGGAAGGCGGGAACAGGCCGTCCCGCCGGCGCTGGTTTGGTTTTGGCGCCTGGATCGGTCAGACCCAAAAACTCAGCATGCTCGATAATAAGAAATAATTTTATATGGCTACAACTTATTGTAAAATGAAGCCGAGCACTTTTTTTCTTTAGGTGTGAAGCCGAGCACATTCGGAAGCCCTGGGATAAAGTGGGGTCGCCACATGTGTTGGGCTGGGCTGGGCTTTCTTATCAAAAAATAATGTTGGGCTGGTACTTTTTATCATAAAAAAACTCACTTGTTAAAAAACTTGTGGTACCTGGGTTTCGAACGGGAGACCTGGGCAGCACAATCCATAAAACATACAAATGCAACGGAAAAAAATTGTGATATGTATTACAACTTGCCGCTAATAATTGTTAGATGTTGACCATGTTGACTACGATTTGCATTGGCTTCAACCTGGTGGGTACCAAATAACAGTCCGCTGGTTGCACGAAGAAAAGGGTGTGAGAAAAAAGACTGGTCGCTATCTTTGCCTAAGAATAATATCGATTGAATGTAAATATACTCTCATAGGAAAATAATATCCTCCAGTTAAAATCATACTTTTCAAATCATAAATTTAAACAACCTGTGCATGAACATTTAGCTTTATTTATTTATTTAGGGGAGCATTAGCATGTAGCTGGGCCGGATTCATGTGAGAGCCTCCCTCCCAGTTAATTATGGGCTCTTCTATTGGGCCTAAATCACTGGGGGTCCTCGACAAGTGGAAGATGTGTTCCCTAGAAAAAAATAGTATGTGCTACGTACGGGGCACTAACCTCTCAAAAAAAACGTACGGGGCACTAAAGGATCGGAGTGTGCAACGACTTCCAAAACATTGTTTTTATCATTCTAACACCACTATTTATTCAACCAACAGACAAAATATATTACTCATTGTACATTGAAAACACCAGCAGCATCCATGGCTCTATATTGTTTTAGTAAAAGGGGTTTGCCGCCAATTTTCCGTTAATAGAAACCACTAGAGGTTCACAGCAAACTAGAGCCCTACAAAGGAGGCTTGGGATTGAAGATACCACTAGGGGTCGGGGTCCAACAGAAGCAGTAAGCAGGCCAGAAGAGTAAAGACGCAGCTCTCTCTTCCAACCAAACATCAGCCAACATTACAGAAGGGCTACCACAAAAACCAAGTGTATGCATCAAACTTAATAAAAATCCTACTACACCAAGTGTACGCATCTAACTAACTGGCTCAGTTAGACGTTACTATTTATTAAGCTGTGGAGATTGGCTGAAGGCTTGAATCAGATGGGTGCCTGGCGGGGGAAATTCCAGCCAGCAGGTCAAAGTCTGATACATGCGACCCTCTCTCCTACTTTGGGCTGCAGAGCGTGGCGACACATATCAGGGTATGGTGCATGGAGAGACGCATGGTACGCTGTGTACACACAGTTTTGCCTAATGAACGGAACCATGTTGCCATCAGGATCTTTGACGTTGGTGATCTCCTGGTTAATCGGATAATTCAGTTCGAGAAACAGAATGCATGTATCGAGGCTAGTTACCAGCCTCCAGTCAAAAATTCCTGAAGGCCCAAAGAAGCTGGGATCTTGCTCAAAGACCATGCAGTGATTGTGATTGTATTCCGCGAAACAACATGTCCGGTACATGCGAACGATCATCAATCATTCGCCGTCGTCTGATCGAGCCAGGAACCACCTGCAACTGCCATGCCACTTTTCTTTGAAAGGTTCTGGGATTAGGAAGGGAAGGGACACCACGCGGCCTACAACATCATTTCAAGTTGGAGTCAAATAAAAATGGGCTGGTACAGTAAATCTAAGAACAACATGTTCAGAGCATGAATATTTTTTCAGTAAATGTTGACAGTAATATAAGCATGGGAAGGATGATTTGATTTCACCAAAATTTTACTACATCTAGTCACCAATGTGGGACGTTTTGGCAGTTTGAATTAAACTGTCAAAACGTCCACGTTACTGAACAGAGGGTGTATTTGACAGCGTGGTGTTAATTTCTAACAACAATCTCATGATTCTAACTCTTCTCAAATTGACAATATGAAGCAAGCCATCATGATATCATAGGAAATTAGGAGTAACATATTGCTGTAACAGCCATTTGTAGTGATGGCTGGAGTAGGCCAGCAATATGTCCAGCCATAGAAGGAGTCCACATCGTAAATGAAGCCCTTATGTTCAATGGCATCAGAGAGCCATGGAGGATGTATGATCCTGCGATGGACATGGAGATTTATCCACTTACCGCAGTGACCCGTCAGATAGGCGAGACCGCGGTTGAAGAACACAATTAGCCTGAAGTCTTTATAATTCGTAGATCTTGTGGGCACTTGGCAGATTACAACCTTGAGCAAATCAAACTTGGTATCATGTTGGCTACTGTAAGATTCCGAGTATTCTGGCCGCGGTGCCAAAGAAGTGCAGTGTTAGTCAAAGGAAGGGGTATCAATCGCCGGGTGTAGACCTCCACGAGCATCCACCTGCTGCGTTCATCGACAAGAACCATCCAAGACGTGTTCATGCCGACCCAGTACATACCGTTAATGTAGTTGAGGGTGACGGGGATCGGATCGCAGTCGAGGGGGTTGATGCTCGCCACCCTAGGATCCTTAAGCTGCGTGACACACCGTTTCTGAAGATCAGGCGGCATCAGCAAGCAAGGAGCTGGCTTAAAAAGCTCCGTCCTGAGGGCTTTGAGTTAACGGTACAGCCCTGACGAGCACGCGGTGAGCGGCATGGTACTGAGATTGTCCACACGCAAAACAATGAGTTTCATTACCTCTGTGGGGAGCAAATTCCAGCCACTCTTTTGGCGGACGCTGCTCGGTTCTACCATTGTTAGTGCTTGGGTTTCGGAAGAGGGGGGAGGCGCCTAGAGGGGATGGAAGATCGGACGATTTTGTGCTGGTGAGGATGGAGAAGCGAATATGTGCTGCGGGAAGTGGACAGGTGATGATGACAATGTAACAGCAGCACGCCGCTTGACTTACGAGACACATCCCAACAGCGTAGGGTCATATCGATGCGAGACAACTTGACTGATTACAGTACTACTAAAATATACTCATATAAACTACAGTACCTACTATAGTGGAGTAGGACTCTGCTCTACCGGAGTAGTATAGTAAATAGTACAAATTCAATGCCCGAGCGTGGAACTACTAGGAACCACCATCGGTGCTAACGCCAATCTCCATCAATCGTTCGCTGGGAGACATGGCAGTTGCAAACGCCCGCGTCGCAGTTACATGTGTAAGGGTGGCAGTTTTGTCAAATACCATGGGCTTAAAAAAAGGCCACCGTCGGATGGAAATCTGGCAGTTATGTGGGCATTCGCCAGGGATGGGCTCGTGGCGAACGTTCGCCAGGTATCATTACTAACTAGTAAGTAGTACTGGTAGATGCTCATAATTAATTAAACAACCGTACGGGCGACACACACACTAACTACTTCTCGCATGCTGGCCAGACCCAAATGCCATCATTCTCTTTTTCGTCCTTGTTGGCGGCAGTCCACCGTGCTTCTTGGACCTCTGCCCAGCTCTCCTCAGCATCGCGGTAGTTATCGCCGCGATCTTGGCAGGTGGAGGCATTAGGCCATGCTAGCCAGAGACCGTTGTTCTCCTTCCCGGCCTTCTCGGCGGCAGCCCACCGTGCTTGGATCTCCGCCCGGCTCTCCTAAGCAGCGCGTGCGGCAGCTTCTTTCTTGCAGCGGTGGGATTCTCTTTTATTGAGTGCTTTCTGCCTTTTCTGCTCCTTCTGTGCGGCTTTGGCCTCCTATTGCTCCACCGCCCATTCGGGCATGGCAGATTCAAAGTCCGCCCACGTAGGTGTGCAGTCGCCGCCGGCGATGAACTCGGCATGGTGGGATGCCATCGCTTCCTTACCAGTTCGTGTGCGGTCACGGGCGGCGATGAACTCGGCGCGGCGGGATGCCATCGCTTCCTTAACAGTTAGTGTGCGGCGCGGTGGCATGAACGGCGACGCTTGGAGAGAGCTCTGGGATGGGGTGGCCGGACAACCGTATAGCGCGGTGGTTTTTTAGAGCATTCGAGATCTGATTGCCTATGAGAACCGTGTGAGCTGACCTATTGTGCGTTGCGTTTTGAATGGCCGGAACCCCAGCCACGCGGATCGCGTGTGTTCACCTGGGCATATGCATTACCAAGTAACTGTTCATCATTAGTCTTCGCTCAATGGAAGTAGCTGTCTAAGCATGTGGACACCGACACTCTCACCGGTTTCATTACCAAGATCCATACGTTTGCCCTTAGCCTTCGTCATGCAGCCCGTGAGAGCCAGCTCCCTCGAGTGTGATTTGTGCTGCTTTATCTTCGTTCGTTTCGTTGGGCCTGCGTGCCTTTTGCCTGCTTGGCTGTATTAAACCTTCCTTGTTGTCATACTATTCATGTTGCTACTCTGTGATTTGTCTGGTTGGGTGGGCGATCTGCCTTTTCTCTAAAAAAATCTACCGCTTCCTGGATCCTCTTTGATCATCGGAACCGGTTTCTCGACTCAGAGCCATCATAATTTGCATTTGAATGCACTTTCCAGTAATATTATTTTTGCCAGGGCATATAACATACACTATTTTTTAACCCGAATCCAACGTCGAATTCTTTTTTTTTGAATTGTTTGGATTGCTTACCACATGTGTCACGTGGTTCCGACGTTGAACTTTATACTGGAGTACTATTTCCCTACTAGTTAAATTTACAGTAAAAAATATAGGTCGAAAAGTCAAAATATGAGAGGTGCTAGTAAACCGGGACGGAAGTAGGAGTAGTAGGGGCTACTAGAGTAGAGGGCGGCGCTGCAAGGGAGTCTCACCCCGCTCGTGGCGTGGTAGTAGTCATATCACAAAACCCCACCACTCTCAGTAATAAGTGGCCTGGTAAAATGAACGGACAAGCAACCATCATATCACTCCTGTCTTTACTGCATTTCATCTCTCTACAGTTCGGTTCATCTCTCCACATTTACGATCGATCCTAAAGCGGCACGCTCGATCCCTATCTACTAGTAGTACTCAAGTTGGAATTCCAATTGCACGGCACAACTTCGTGTACGAAGCGATTTGGGAGTACGAAGCGATTTGGGAGTAGTAGTAGTACTTGCAAAAAAAATAGTGCGTATATATTTTTTGAAAAGTCAAACTTTACAAACTTTGACCAAGTTTATATAGAAAACTACTTGTATCTATAATAGTGAATATATAAATTATGAAACTATGTGTTGTGATGACTCTAATGAAATATGTTTTGCACTCTAGATGCAAATATTTTTCTCCAAAAATTGGGTCAAATTTAGTGAAGTTTGACTTTTGAAAAAGTCTATATGCACTACATTATGGAACGGAGGGTAGTAGGAGTCACTCGTAGGAGTACGTGCTAGTACGTACGGTATGCTGCCAAAGGCCACTACTCCCTCCCCGGTGCATAGGGCATAGATCGAATGGCTGATCTGCGGGATTCGCTTGAACAGTAGCTGCTGCATCGGTACTGTTCTGGAACAATCACAAGGGCACTTGTCTGTAAAATTTGCATGACTCCCGACCAGTGAGATATAACTACTACGATAGAGAAAAACCTACAGAGAGAAGGAAGTAAACAATCAAATGAGAATGAGTCCCACCATTTATAGCTCATCAGAAAACAATCAATGGAGTTATCACTTCTCATTCTTGCATTTCTTTTGCATTGAATCATTTCACAAGGTTGTCTACTATTTTACTACGTTTACCAAAACCTCATCGTAATATTCAAATGTGCATTCGCACGTGTGTATACATATATACTAGTTGTCCTAGTGCATAAGCCTAGATATAGAAAGAGACGTGTACTAGAGAGACGTGTACTGCGATATATAGTGTTGAACTTCATGCTATGTATGTACTCTACTTCCAAAAAGTAACAAGCGTACAGATACAAAAGGTTTTCAAACTTGTTCCTTTTATACATAATTAATTAAGGACGCTAATAAGTCCCGAGCATTCGGGATTTATCATTTCCGTCCCAATACCATAGAAAACTATGAGTACTCCTACCTACTAATGGGATCACCTTACGACAATAAATTATTCCAAATAAAAGCCACGACGCTCGCAGGAGCGCTTGCGGCGCGCCACGAGTGCCCTGGTGCGCGGTCGTTTCCCAGCGCGGTGAGACAACGCCTCTTCCTCAGCCTCGCAAGTCACGAGGTGCTGATTAGTGGCTCGCCGGCAGGCGAGCGCGATCTTACCAGTCTGGTTATCCGGCGCCAACAGGTACTCCTCCTTGCTGGAAGCGTGCCCTCGATCGATGTACCGCCAAGGGTAGATGAGGCGCATCGACCCGACTGCACTCAGGGCTTTGGCATGGGTATCCTCCGCCACCCACATGGCCCTCGCACGAGCCTTTTGCCAAAGACCGAATTGCCTGACTCTCTCGGAGGCGACATAGGCCTGCCAGACAGCATCCCTCGTGGCGCGCTTCTCTTCCTCGGCCTTCTTCTCTGTCTATCTTTTGGCGTGCTCCGCTGGAGGCAAAGCCTCCCACAAGGCGACCTCCATTTCTTTCCATAGCTCCTCTAAGCTGGGCGGCTCGGGGGCCGGTGCGACGTCCTCCTCGTAGCGGGGCGGCGACGCGTCCTCCGATGTGCGTGCTGGCGAGTCAGGGAACACCGACGCGTCCACCTCAACGCGTCGCGGCGACGGGGAAGAGCGGAACGCCGACACGTCATCCTCAACTCGTGGTAGCGAGGAGCGGAACGCCGACGCGTCCTCCTCGAACCGTGGCGGCGAGGAATGGAACGCCGATGCGTGAGCCTCCGCGCGGGGCAGCGAGGGGCGCCTAGGGCTAGGGAGGGGCGATGCCATGGTGGTCGACGGGTCCGTAATTGAGAAGGAGGGCAAGGAGATGAATGTGAGCGTTCTTCGGAATGCCGTGGGAGGTGCATTATTTATAGCGAGCAATGGTACACCTACATAAGATAGGTTGCGTGATTAACGTAACAGCTAGGTGGGAATTTTTTTTGTTGGAGGAAATTAAGGAGGAGATGGGGGGGGCACCGAGCTGAATTCAGGGGGCGAGGTGGAGATATTGCTGGTCACAACGGTTTAGGGTTTAGGTGATCTGCGATTTATTAGGCAGGAGGAGATTGGGCGAGCACGAGAGGGAGAGTCAACAATCGGCTATACTAGTATGCTATAGCATTAATATATGGCCCACATGTTTCTCTCAGAAAGTGTGTTGGAGCTCGTGCTACAGCCGGCTGTAAGTTTGTAGCCCGCTTCTCTTTTCTCTCCTCTTCTCTCTCATCCAACTCAGCAAAAATATATTAGTATTTAAAATATTACAGCGCGCCTACATCACCTTATTGTACTACTTGCTCTCATGCATGCAGATTTTTTTCACACGGGGAGGACATGTGGGACTGCGGGCGGGAGAAGGAGAGTCATGCAGCAGACTATTTTCACACATGGAGAGGAAAAGATTTGGAGGCGAACGGGTTTCCTGGTAGGCCAAACGATAAAAATGAATCGAGAGGGAGGTGGGCGCATGAGGCGGTTGAGTTAAACGAGGCGCAGTTTAATTACTACTGTACATCACATCTAATACTTTAAGATTTTCCAAATTCTGTTAGAGTAAGTACAATAATGAGCTTATAGCCCGCTTACATGGCACTTTTGCCTATGTGGAGTAGAGAGAAATGGAAAAATGGTGGGACTGGGCTCTCATGTAAGAGCCTAGCTATATGCGTACTCCTTGGCAAATGCAAGAAATACGAAGAACAAGATAGAGAGAAGGTAAAAAAATAGTACTCTTATAGCCAACCTTATAGCTAACCTTGTTGTATGAGTGACTATAAGTGATGACTATATATGACATGGCAACATCATATAGCCTAACGCACCCGAACGGAGGAAGTAGTACTCTGGTCTGGTGTATAAGGCTCACTAGGAATCGCATCGTGACCAAGGTGGATGACTACTGGCTAGTAGCGATTACTCGTCTCGTTCCTTTCCTCCAATCAAGATCCTGTTTAGTTAATTAAATAGAGTTGGTTTCCCACGATATGCATGCATGCAATTGTATTCTCACGGCGCGGTCAATGCAGCCCCCTCATGAAGACTAACGGAATTCCCACTCGCTGGCATGCTAGTCGTTTCCACCAATGGAAAAAAGGAGAAAGGACCGGTAGAGAGTAATTAGCATGAGTAATTCACATTAGGAGATGAGCCTTAGAGAGAGGGTAAATCGAAAAAAAAATGCTCATTTATAGCCGTCCGAAGTCTCAAAGGGCGCGACCGCACGAGCGAGGCGACGGTCGTGGGAGGCGCGACGCTTGACGGAATTAAGTCAAAGTTGCATGCACACGCCGGCATGGCGTGCGAACACGCAGATCCTATACTGCCAGCCCTACGAAGTGGGTCTAACAGATATGACATCTAGTGGGTCCCCCATAGTACTAGAGAACTCTTTGGGGGCATGCAGCCGTTTATCCACCGGGCAAGCCACTACCCCACGCCGTTCGCATGCCCTACTCAGCATTTTTACAATCGGAAAACCGCTAGCAGTTCGCTCCTACTCGTCCCCGTCCTTTAACATTACAATAGTTCGCTCCCACTCATCCTGTCCTTTCGCATTACAGTAGTTCCACTTCTCCTAGCCCTCCTCCAAACTCCATGGCCTCCCAAATCTCCATGATCGGCGGTGAGTACAAGGTTAAAACCATCACCGGCAATGAGTTCGACGTCATCTACACCCGTTCTTCTGCGATGGTGCAAAGATGCCTTGGTCGCTTCCAACGCATGTTCCAAAATTCAAATGATGAGTGGGTCGCTGGGCTAGATGTTGAGTACACCGCAGTCTTGGAGAAAGAGAGGTTTCTAAAGGAGGAAGAGAAGAAGAAGCCCGCCGTGATCTAGGTTTGCGTACATAACTTGTGCTTGGTGTACCACATATGCCATGCCGATGTAAGGTGCCAGAATTTTGAAGACTTCCTCAAGGACGAAAGAGTCAAATTCGTTATTGTAGACTTTAACAACGACAAGGAAGTCCTGGGTCGGATAGGCCTCATTTTACACCAGCCCTTCGACCTCCAGAAGAAACGCATGGTGTCCTCCTCTCAGCCTTCAATGCTGACCCTGGAAGAAGCCATGATTGATCTTTCGTATGGTAAACTGATGAAACCTCACTATAGGTTTCATTATTCATGGGAGCGGAAGAATATAGATGAAGCTCACATCCGGTGCGCAGCACTGGATGCCTACCTTTGTTTAAATATCTATAAGGGTTGGATGAAGAGGCAGAGCCTAGTGTTCGGTTCAAGCAAGGAAGTATCGGCGAAGAGGAAGAGGGACAAGGACGAAGTCGAGGACGTGGACGAGGACTCCAAGTAAGGTGGCATTGTCGTTGCTCATGCTGGTTCTGATTCAGTGTCAACCGGATTAGTTGCTTAGTTTTATTTCAGGGTGCTTAGTTTTATTTCAGGGGTGTGTTGTGCTGAGCCCCCAGCAGAACTATGTTATGTTCTTTCTCGTTACTTGAACTCTTTACTGTACGTACTAGTATTTTTTACAGTTCGAGTTGTAGATGGTACTACTACTCATTTCTTCACCTTCCTACTGTACTTAATAAGTACTAGTAGTATTATTTCCATCCGTCTAACTAGTTGGTACTATTCATCTGTACTACTCATTTCTTACACAACAGCGATAGCAATTTGGGTCAGTCGATTTGTGAAAGAAGAAGTTCGCCGGAGAGAAGGAAGAAGACGACAGAGATGCTACCCCGGTATCAATATTATGGTGGCAGGGTGCCCATGATCTCTCTTATGAGTGTTGGGTGTGGTATGCAGTTCACCGGAAAAAATGGATTGTGCCCGGGGTTAGACGGATGGCAAGGGGGGAGCACGACAGTGGGAGGTGGTTGAGGGGAGGGCGGGGCGGCGGCAGCAGGCGGTTAGGCCTGTGGCGGCTCGATGTTTGAGAGAGAAGATGAAGAGTGAATCATTTTCGGAGGTTGAAGAAGCCCTTCTGGTCGTCCATGTTGCATCCAATGGCTCACAAGAGTCGACTGACCCAAATTGTTCCTTCAGATTGGATTATCCACGTGGCATTGAAGTTCTCGAGGGTACATTCCACGTCCGCACCCGGTTTGCGGCCTCGGCGCGGACGCGACCGGCTTCCGCCGCGACAGCCACCATGCGGGCCTCCTCCTCGTGGGCGGAGACCCCAATGACCCGCTAGCTCCTCCTCCTCGCCGGCGTGCTGGAGCACGTGCTCGTCCTCCTCCTCTTCGTATGCTGCAGGCATAGACGCGGCTCCAGCTGCTCGCGTCCTTGGCAGCGCGGCGGCATCGCTCGAAGGGACTGCAGACGATGTGAGCGAGCGAGCCTGCGACTTCATGGCACCAGGATGGCGGGGACACGGCGGTGATGGGCGAGAAATGGTCGGCCGGAGTAGTACCACATTAATTAGCACAACATCGATATGGAATCCTCTCCAAGCACGTGCACCGCGGCCGCGCGGTCGATCAAACAATGCGTCACGGTGTCGCGCTCGAAGGACATCCACCGAACCATTGTGTGTGTGTGTGTGTGAAAACAATCCCCGAATATCACGCTACACTTTTTTGCTGGAAAAGTTCTTCACGCTACAATATTTCCATATATTTGAATTTAGCTTCAGTTTGTGCTTATTTGGATTTGGACGTTTTAGGTGCACCCTAATAGTATTTTTTTGAGAGAGATTCTGTGGGTGTGACGGAGAGAGAACGTGTGTATGTGTCAATATGTGTTGTGGCGAAAGGGCAATGTGGAGACGGTGTGTGTGTGATATAGAGAGGTGTGAATGTGCAAATGATCGTGTATAAGTGATACATAGAGAGGTGCCGAGATATGGTGTATGCGTGAGAGAACGGTCTTGTATTTGTGTTTGTGTGTGTGTGTGTGTGTGTGTGTGTGTGTGTGTGAGAGAGAGAGAGAGAGAGAAAGGCATCCGTAACACAACAACCATCTCTCTCGATTCGACCCTCCCTCGCACACTCGCATGTAACACATGCATCAACGCACACATTTTCACACCCTCACCCAGCCCCTGCCCGCCTCAAGGCCCCCCTCTCTCCCTCTCTCTCTCTCGCACACACAATCTCTTCCCGAAAACCCTATTTAGCATGTACCTCTCCGTCACATACACCCTATACCACGCACACACATTTATCTCTCATCATGTCTCTTTGCCTTACAAACACACTCCCCATAATCCTCTCTTTATATCCCGCACACGGTCTCTCTATATTGCTTAAACACTCATGCACACAATGTATCCATCTCGCACCATTAGCCTCTCTCGCCTGCACACAATGCACACACATTCTCTCCCTAGGTTTGATTTCTCTCAATATTTCGCACACACACCCCCCCTCGCACACTATCCATCCCCGTCCAAGGTTATATAGTGACCACTATCGATTGTGCTTCTCTGCACCCCGGCATGCACACCACCTTGATCTTCAAGGAGGGCGTCGGGAAGAATGAAGACGCCGACCAGATCGCACTAGAGAATGCGGGGTCAGTTGGAAGCAGGCTGATGTAAAAGCGGCTGACTGACTCCTTTGCTCTCTCTCTCTCTTCCCCGCACAAAAATCAATCCCAGAACCCACAAGGCCACAAGCACACACACAAGCTCCCCCCCTCTCGTCCATGTTTTTTTGAGCTCTCTCATCAAACCTTTTGTCTCTTCTCCTTCCACATGTACAAAATCTCGATCGCACGCACGCATCTCACTCTGTATATATACATGTCTCCATCTTTCTCACAGACCTAACTTCTTCCTCCCTATACAAATGTCCCTCTCTCGCACACTTCCTCTCTCTCTCTCGTGAGGTTTCTCTCCTACTCTCTCACCCACATATATACAATCTTTCCCGCCCTCTGTCTCTCTCTTCCATGGGGTGTATATCTTGTGTGTTGTGCGCACACATCACTCTTCCGCCATTGCTCCATCGTCACACACTCTCTCTCTATACTTCATTCACAAACGCAGGAATTCACACATTGGGATGTGTTCAAATATTGTTTTGGACTGGATCATGTAGAGTTATTGATGGTTTCGTTGCATCCAACTAATTAATAATTATAAAATGCATTTAGATTTTCATTTGAGTTGGATTATGTGAGTTTGAGTATATTGTGAAGTACCATAGACTTGGTATTCATCTTGGAATTCAACAATGATTCTAACTGTTGAATTGTATAAACCATTACATTCGAAGTCAATAGCTTAATATATTTATTTGACAACTACAACAAATAATTAATGTCACGACAGTAAACTAAGAAAACAGATGTGTACTAGTACTCCTAGTTGCTTAGCCCAATCATCCAACACGCCGGACGGGGAGTACAGTGTTACAAATTTTCAAGTCGGCGGCAAAGTCTCCCGCTTCCATCGATATCTCCCGCGACCCAGATTCGAGCAATGCGAAATGACCATCATACCCTTTGTACAACTGGCCGAAGGACGGTGTTGGGTTGGGGGTTGCTTTGGTAACTTCACGTTCACCCTGCCCAGCCACCCCACCCCCGCACCCAGAGGACACCTCAATAGTCCCCATTTTCTATCCCCACAGCAAAATACGCTTCTCCACGGCACCGCAACACCCCACAACAAGCCGGCTGTGGTTAGCCGGCCTTCCTGCCCATCCCCTTCTACATCGGCGCACTCGTCCACCACAGCGCATCTGCCTCATCGACGATGTCGTACGCCGCACTGGAGCCGGTCCACCATCGCCGTCGTACACCACGCAGGAGCTGCTTCCTTGGCGCCGTTGTCCACGGTCTCAGATCTGCTTCCCGGTAGCCGACGACAAGGGTAGCAGCAGCACCGTCGGCGACAATGAACTGACTCCCGTTGCCGCCCATGATGCATAGACGAGGCCGCGACATTCGTGCTCCTCTGCGATTGGTAATGTGTACATTGATTCTCTTAGCTGTACTTGTGCAGTTCCGATTTTCTTCATACCTACCCATCAAATTTCCATGCTGCTATTGTTCCCCTTTCCTGGCTGCTATTGTTCCAGTAAAAGTAATTGGTTATAGCTTGCATTATCCAACAGAATATCATCTTGTAATTGGGCGTCCCTCCTGTACTGTGGTGTGCTTGTGTAGGTTCTTCATCTCTAACCAGTAGCGTGGCAGATGGTTAAAAGTTTTTGAGAATAGCAGGGAGGTGATCCCCCAGTTCTATTGACTCAGAATGAGACCACAACGTATTTGTAGCAAAGTTGAATAACCACAAAGTAGGATATTAAAAATTACTCGTGCCAACATTGCAGATGAGTGCTTTAATGTTGCCTACAAGATGTGTGAGTATTACTATATTTTTCTTGCCATGTTGGGATTTTACAAAACTACTAATGCCAACATGCAGAGGGGAAATGAAGATCAAATACGGGATGTTGGGGACATCTTCAAGGAACGTCGCAAGATAAAGACGAGCTGCACTGAACCTGTAAAACGAGCTTTGGTAAGTAACAACCTTTCAATTACTTTGACGTGGTATGTGTCTGGCAGCAGTATTGTAGACAGGACCAGGCCAGGCCCTCAACAAGCCCCGAGCCGAAAACAGCGTCAAACAATGTTGTGTGCTTGGCTAGGGTTCTTGCCATGCAATCCAGCGGTGTGGCAAATTATTAAACAGTAATAGGCGGGACAAACAATTGCCTCTACACTTGATTAGGCTCTCTATCATTTGTAGGATCTCAATTTACTCACTGGACCCACCATGCCATAGGATGAAAAAATAGTCAGTCAAACGCGGCTACAGAGGCCCTGGGGATCATCTGGTTGCCGGTTGTTTGCTGCAGCTACCCTTGGCTTAATGCACCCCTCTACTGGTTTTCCTATTTGGCTTAGCCTTGTGTTCTTTGATGTATATATTGTAGTTTCTGTAAAGTAGCTCTGCTCGATATGTAATAAGCACACTCTTAATCGTCCTAATGCTTTCCTTTTTAGGGCTCCTTTGATTCAAAGGAATTCTATAGGATTTCTGGAGGATTGAAACCCTTAGGAATTTTTCCTATGTTGGCCCTTTGATTCATAGGATTGGATTCCATAGGAAAATTTTCCTATGGAATCTTTTGTACTACATTTTATAGGAAATCTAACATGCACTCCAACCTCTTTTACAATTCCTATGTTTTTCATGTGGCATCAAACACTCCTTGCTAATCCTATAGGATTCAAGTTGGCATGCCACTCCAATCGTATACTTTTCCTATTCCTACATTTTGAAAATCCTGTGAATCAAAGAGGCCCTTAGCTTGTAGGAAGTAGGTGTTCTCACCCTACGAGTCTGTTTTTATATTTCTCCTTCTGAACTCACTTCTACTAGTCCTATTTATGGGGCTTCTACTAAATGGATCTGTGGAGCTCTCACTATTGATCTAAAAAAGAAGTAACTTCTTCATGTCAGGATGCAGTTCGTGAGAGGAGGGAAGTATGGTCAACCTCAAGATCAGGTTTTGAAGCTATTCCTATGTGCCAGTTCCCAAATGATGCTGGATTACACACAAGGTGCCAGTTCCCTAATGATGCCAGATTAGACACAAGGTGCCAATTCCTAAATGATGCTGGATTACACACTAGCCAGGTGAAGTTGTCAAGTGTTCGTGTCCTCGTTGCTCTAGTAAAGGCTGAAAGAAAGCGTGCAACAGCCCTTGAGAATGTAGCTGAGTTCCTGAAGATGCGAAAAGAGCAATCAGATGCTCTGTTCACCCAAGCCAAACAAGAGATGGAAGAAGCCAGAAAGAAGCTAGCAGAGGCAGAGCAGGCTAAGCATCTCCTGCTATCTAAAACTGATGTCAATCCGAATTTTCATTCATAATAGCTAGGTTCAAATGTTGATCCAGTCAGCATGCATATTGTGATGTTCGTGCATCGACTGAGATGTATGTAAGTCTGATGCCGAGATGTGGCATAGAATATATTTTTTTCGGGTCATGTAATAGCTTACTCTATTTCCAGAACAATAACAGACAAACCATGGGACATGGTATAGTTCACATGCAAGCCCAACATTCCAAGTTTAACTTTCACATCAAACTCATGTTCACAGATATCTTCACATTCATAGATAATGTCCACAACCAATTAATAGCCATAGTTGAAATAGTTTATGCATCTCAATGATTCACTTCAAAGCTAAAAAAAGTGAGGAGAATTTGAAAGCACATTTGCTCCCTTGGTGGTTTTGGTAATTCATAACAACATATATCTCATTGAACTAATGTCCATTCAAGTTAAGATTTCAGGATGTTCAATGATTGGCATGGCATGGACTAGAGATGTGGACCCCTCAAAATGCAAAGAACAAGGATTGGCAAAAGATCAAGACTCTACATTTTTGGTTTAGTGATCCAAGATCACATTGAGTCCATAGGAAAGCCAATACTATTAAAAGGGTATGAGGTGTTGCTTAATGGTCTTTTTGCTCAAGTTCTTAGTGACAGTACTCCTAAACCCTCAACCACTCTCTCAATCCCAAATATGTCCAAAACTCATATTCCAACTCGGCCCCACCGAAATTCTCTATCCGGTCTCACCGAGTTCACCAAGACCTAGCCACTGCCAAAACCCTAACAAATCGGATCCACCGAAATGGATCTCGGTCCCACCGAGATGGCCTTGCCAACTCTCTGTAATCGTTTGCACTCACTTCGGTCTCACTGAGTTTTGCAAATTGGTCTCATCGAGATGGCTTGCCAACTCTCTGTTGCCTTATTGCTTCACTTCGGTCCTACCGAGTTGATGCAATCGGTGCCACCGAGATGAGGATTGCCCTAGCCATTGCACTTCGGTCCATCCGAGTTGTTCGTATCGGTCCCACCGAGATTCCTAACGTTCATATCTTTTACACAGTTCGGTGCTACCGAGATTATTGTTTCGGTGCCACCGAGTTGGGTCAAAAGTGTGTAACAGTTGGATTTTGTGTGGAGGCTATATATACCCCTCCACCACATCCTTCTCAATAAGGAGAGCCATCAGAATGTGCCTACACATCCACCATACATTTTCTGAGAGAGAACCACCTACTCATGTGTTGAGATCAAGATATTCCATTCCTACCATTTGAACCTTGATCTCTAGCCTTTCCCAAATTGCTTTCCACTCAAATCCTTCTTCCACCATAGCCAAATCTGTGAGGAGTCATTTGAGTGCTGGGAAGACTATCATTTGAAGCACAAGAGCAAGGAGTTCATCAACAACACACCGTCTATTACCTTTTGGAGAGTGGTGTCTCCTAGATTGGTTAGGTGTCACTTGGGAGCCTCTGACATGATGTGGAGTTGAACCAAGAGTTTGTAAGGGCAAGGAGATCGCCTACTTTGTGAAGATCTACCCCGAGTGAGGCTAGTCCTTCGTGGACGTAAGCCATGGTGGAATAGACAAGGTTGCTTCTTCGTGGACCCTTCGTGGGTGGAGCCCTTCGTGGACTCGCGCAGCCGTTACCCTTCGTGGGTTGAAGTCTCCATCAACGTGGACGTACGATAGCACCACCTATCGGAACCATGCCAAAAACCACCGTGTCTTCATTGCGTTTGATATCTTCGATCCCCTTCTTTACATACATATGCAATTGCTTACTTTCCGCTGCTATACTCTTAGAATTGCATGTGTAGGGTGATGCTTGACATGTATTATTGCTGAAATCTGCCTACAATTAAAATTGGGAAAAGGTTAGGTTTTATTTGGTCAAGTAGTCTAATCACCCCCCCTCTAGACATACTTTCGATCCTATAGAATTAGAAATAAAGAAACATCTATAGTTCTTACTACCAACATCAATGCTTCTCCAAAACAATATTTAGTTCACAGCCAAAACAAAAATTCCTTCTGAGAGCATTGATGAAAAAGGTGCATTTTCTACCACTGGCGGAGGGACTCCCGTATAATTTTGTGGTTCCACTAAAATTGAGGTATCTGCTTCTGTTTGCACAAACATGCCTGAGATTGACATCCGTGTTTGCCAAAATATGTAAAAGGGTTATCGATGGCATTGCGTCATTTTACAAGTGCCATTGGATTTATCGATGACACTAGATTGACAGCAGCATATTACTCCCTGTGTGACATTGCATCATTTTTCAAGTGACATTGGATTGATAGCAATTAAACCATGGCAATATAAGGGCATGGCGATGTTGGGCGCGCCAACACCATGTAAAGTACCTCCACAGATGCAATAAATTGTCGAGGCAGAGCTCGTTGCCGAGAGCAACAAACATATCAGTGCGAGCACAACAAAACTAGACTGTACGAAATTAATTACATTTCGGACATTTTTTAACTAAACGAGAATAGCTTCCGGGGGTAGGTATAATCTAATGCCGGCCGCGGCGGCCCTCCATGCCTTCCGCCTCCGTGGCCTCCGCCTCCGCCATAACTTCCCTGTGTCCGGCTGCGCTTCAGCCAAAGGGGATGACCCAGGGGAAGAGTGGCTCCTCCGCTTCCGTGAAGCCAAGGCGGGGGTCAATGGTGTTGTGCACTAAACCGGGCAACACACCGGGTGTGTATGCCAGCGACACGGTGGCGGTGGACTTCGTGGGATCCAAGCGGCGGTGGCTCCCATGGTCTACTTTTCCTCGGTGTCGGCGGTGGCCGCGGAGGTGCTGGCCGCCTCCGCCGGCAAGCCGCAGTTCCGCCAACGTTTGCAGCGAATGGCGCGGCCGGCCATGGTGCACTGGACGCCATGCTCCCCCGCGTGCCGCATGGAGCAACTGGCCACTCCTCTACGAGCTGTCTTGGAGCAGCGAGTGCTGCATCAGGGGCCAGCTTGGAGTGGCGGCTTGCTCCTTCACTTGCCCACCTGCAGCCTCGCCCATGTTATTGACGGCCTGGGGCGGGGAGGGAGGTGGAGCAGCGAGTTTCCTGGCTCGTATCCGACAGGCTCGGCTTGGCACCCAGCCAGCTTTTATGCTAGAGAACTCGTCTTCATGCTCGCCGGATGCTATGGAGAGTGTGGAGAAAATGGTGCAAGGAGGAGATGGGGAGCGGAGGTGTGGTGTGGTTCTTGCTAGGCGTCTGGCCTCGTTTAACTAGTGGGTGGACGCTAGGAGCCAAGCGGCGTTGTGTTGAATGCCGGTAGGCTCGCGGACGGACATGTGGGCGGAGTTGGTTTCTTGGCACACGCGAGGGTTCAGACTAGCCATAGTGGAGAGTAACATACACTAGTAACATACACATATCCCTAGACTATTTTACTACTACCTCCGTCCTGGTTTATTGGTCCCCATAGTATTTAGTGCCAAGTTTTGATCATGAATTTAATTAACAAAATGTTAATGCATGTCACAAAAAATAGTATTATTGGAAACTATGTTCAAATACGAATCCAACAATATAATTTTTTATGACATGCATTAACATTTTGTCAGTTAAATTTATGGTTAAATTTTGGCACAAAATACGAAGAGGACCAATAAATTAGGACGGAGGTAGTACCTTCATAGTGGGTAGTAACATAAGTGTGGTGTCATGCAAAGCTTCATTTATTAGGTTATAGACTCATATTGTATTGGGATATGTGATGTTACGGTAACTAGCTAAGTTACTCAAACCACCTCTCTCCTCGTTAACTCATTGCCACATAGGCAAATTTGTTGAGTTGGACTCGATGTTACTGCTGAAGTTACTCCCACTATGGCTAGTCTCAATGGACGTAGGTGGGGCAGTCTGAAGCTGGTTGAGAGCATGGTTAATAATATAGCCAACAATTGGCTATAATAAGTTGCCATGTCATTTATTAGAGTCAACCTAATAGCCGGCTTGTACAATAGTCAGATTTAAATATGTAGTACTTTGTTAATAGCTGGCCCATCATACATTCTCACAAAGTGTCTTGGGTCTCATGCTATAGCCGACTCTTATTCTACAGCCCGCTTTCCTTCTCTCTCCTCTTCTCTCTCCTCCAACTAAGCAAAGATATAATGCGGCGAGGAGGCGTGTTCAGCCTGGCGTGCAGCGGGTGCTACTCTCTCGGCCGGCGCGCCGGTTCAATGCCTGCGCCAGTGAGAGGTCGCGTCCACTCTGGCACTGGGTGAGAGAGGACGGCACGGTCCGCAGATCAGGATGCACCGGCAGTGTGTCTCCTACCTCACCGACGGTGACCGCATCAACGCTTCATCGCCGCCCTTCCACGGCGGACAGGATCTGGTCGGATCTTTCACCGCTGGTGAGGAGAGAGACAATGGCTACCACACGTCTTGTTTAAATCAAGAGAGGGTGAGAGTGTAAAGGGAGCAACCCTGGCTAGCAGCAAGCGTTGAAACTCCAGCCTACGCGTATAGTGACGATTTTCATTTTTCGCTCCATACCAATCGTTTTAATAAATTGTATAACGCGATTCTCAAAAAAAAGTATAACGCGCCATTGAAAAACGAAACTCGTGTCTTGCTAAAAAATGTATTTTATAAATGTGTCAACTCGATCAGTAGCAAGCCACCGCCTCCAGGTCGTTCACGTGTAGTCCCAGACCGTCAACACCTGTGGATCAAATTATCACGCGAGCAGACTCTTCGTACAAAAGTGCGCTCCACCACGTACCCGGTACCTGCGCATGCAGAAATCATGCAACTACGGGTTTATTTGTTTACTGTGCATTACGTAACTCTCATATGTGCGAGACAGCGAGAGACCGACTGTGTGCGCCTCTTCTCTTCGTATATGTACTCCACTGTTTGTGTGATGTCCAAAAAATAATTATAATACTCCAACGTTCCTGTGGGGACCGTTGGATTGTCGATCAAACGGACACAGGTAGAGGTCGTAAAAATTTGTAGAAAACCCCTCAAAGAGTCTCAAAATTTTGCTTGGGTCCAGAGGTTTTTTTCATGATCCAACGGATGGAGAACTATCATATCGTGGGAGCTTGGGAGGCCTTGGAGCACCAGATTTTTTCCTACAAGGGATCGTCCTACAAACAAATGGTGTGTGTGCGTGAGAACCGGCATAGATAAAGAGGGTAACCTAGAGAGAGAGAGAGAGGGGGGGGAGAGCATGCATACGAGAGATCGACCTCGAGATAGATCGTGTGTCTGAAAGAGAGAGGGAGAGAGAGAGTAGGGAGTACTGCATGTGTGAAAAGACACGAAGAGTGTGTGTGCGAGAGGTATCGACATAAAGAGAGACGGTAGCTAGTGTGTGTGCACGATCGAGAGAAATAGAGGTAGACAAAAGATCGAGGATCGGAGAGAGAGAGAGAGGAGGGAGTACTGCATGTGTGAAAAGACACGAAGAGTGTGTGTGCAAGAGGTATCGACATAAGGAGAGACGGTAGCTAGTGTGTGTGCACGATCGAGAGAAATAGAGGTAGACAAAAGATCGAGGATCAGAGAGAGGCATCGGAGTATGCGGGTGTGAGAGATGTAGGGAAGAAGGCTCGGTGATCGATTGAGCGCGTTTGTGTGCGACGGAGAAAGGATGGGAGAAGTTTCATGGAGTACACATGAATGGTTAGGGAGCGAGATACATTGTGTGCAAGGGAGGCCGAGAGAGACGGGGTGCGTGGAACGAAGGGGCCTACAAACATTGTGCGAGAGAGACCTAGAGACAGCGCACAAGAAATAATGCCGAGTGTGTGTATGTGTGCTGCGGAGAAAGAGAGTTCTTGCTACAAACAAATAGGGAGCGTGGGAGACACTACATAGACAGGGTGTGTTTCAAGAAGGGGCAAGATATCTACATAGATACAAGGAGCGCGAGAGAGACATATACGAGAGAGGGGAAGCGAGAGTGTGTAATAGATGGATAAACCTAGCCAGAGGCTGGTCGATAAGTGTGTGTGGGAGAGACAGGAGTCGGGGGTGCGGAAGGGAGAGTTGTGTGTGTGTGTATGTGAGGGAGACAGGGGTCGGGAAGGGGCGGGCGAAAGCAAAGAGGTGTGTGTGTGTGTGTGTGTGTGTGTGTGTGTGTGTGTTTGTGAGAGAGTTAGAGAGAGAGAGATTGTCTGACCAGTAAACAAAGGAAAACATTCAGTTTTGGAATGGAGGTGAAGAGGGAATGGAGACGCCGACAAACGTTGTGTGTGTGAGAGAGAGATAAATTTTAGTGGTAGGAGTCATATCTAGAAAGAGATGAGGTGCGTGATAGATCCCTAGAGAGAGACAAAGACAAAATGAAAGCCGAGTGAGAGAGTGTGTGTGGCGTGGAAAAATAACACTAGGTAGCCGGAGAGATACCAGGGCACGATAGAGACGTAAGAGATAATGAAACACGAGTGGTCTACAGAGATAGAGAGAGTGGGACACGTGTCGAGAGAGACGGCGAGAGACTGTGTTTGTGAAAAAAGAGAAACATGTACTGAGTGTGCGGGTGAGATAGAGAAAAGAGTGTAATAGCTATACTGCTATATGAAGGAGCACGTGAGAGAGACCTAGAGAGAGATGGGCATGAAAGGAGATTCAAATATTTAGTTGCGTGTGTAAAAGATGTCAACATAAAAGGGATTCAAATATTTGATTTAGAGATGATGATACATGTAATTCATACTCGAACCAAAATTGATCTATCAAACATGCATATTCATTTGAATTTGGGCACATGTATGTTATTTAATTTCTTGATATTAGTGATCCAAGCACTTGATTTGAACATAGAGTGGTTTCAAATATTTGAATTCAACCTTATGAATTTGACATTATGGCATTTGTAAACCATTTGTATATATAAAGGGTGTCGTGCTTTTGAATGTATATATATAAAAAAATGATGTATATAGATTTGTATTCAAATACAAACTGGATCCTGTCCGAAAAAAAGAATACAAAATGGATTCGAATTGAGAAGGCACGGTAAACGTGCAAGCTTATTCTCCTAAAATTTGAATGAAGCGGTGAAACACTCAGTCCCTCATCGGCCGTAACCGCCCGAAACCAAATTTTGGGTGATGGAAATTACTGCCTATGCCCTGACACGCAAAACCTGCAGGCTTGATTTCTATAGGTCTCGATAGGGGTAGGTTTGTAATTTCACTCAAACGTGACATAACCGCCTCTCACCCTGATTCATACACGCTGGTCGCCAAAACACAGTCTCTCCTCGACCAAAATCGGCTCTCACCCCAATTCATACACGGTGGGCACCAACAGTGGGCGCCAAAACAAACTCTCCTCGGCCGAAGTCACTCTCGCACAATATTCAGGGTATGCGAGATTACCGTCCTACCCCCAACCGACCAATATCGCTTTGATGTCTGAAATTTTAAATGGGGGCTAAGTTTGTAACTTTCCCCGCATCTGAGACAAGCGCGTCCCAAAGACATGGTTCCCTCTGCCTTTCTCTCCCTCCATTTCCCCATTCGTACTCCATGGGTGCCAAAACACCCTCTCCACCCCAGCCTCCTCCGTCCGCCACCCCATCCACCGCCATCCTCCTCCACCATGCCAGAGCTGATACCCCAATGCCGTCGTCCATTACAAGAGATCGACGTCTCTCATCCACGGTTCCAGACCAGGATCCTTGCATTGCGTCCTCTCGCTTCATCCACGCCGTCGTCCACCTTGCCGGGGCCGCTGCTACGACCGTCTCGTCCACTGTGCCGGGACATATCCCCTGCCGCCACCGTCTGCCCTCCCATATCTGCTTCCACGCCGCCGAAAGTCATCGCAACCGAAGCACCCTCAACTTCTCAGCAGATGCCTACACGGCGCCGTAACAGAGGCGATACTCTTTTATATCTGCTCAAGTTATTTATCTCAGCCAGAAAATAGATCGCCACTGCTTTACTGTGATTTCTTGTCCATCACTTAGAATCTTACTTCTTAGTTGAAAGCAAACATTGTTTGCGAAGTACCCTTTGTATCCTTTGCACCTTCAGATCCGCCATGGTACGCTCAACACTATACTCGCAATGCTTATGGTTTTCCCCTTTTATATTCACTACCATCATCCTAGGTGCTTCGTGTCGTGCCAGCACTACTCCTCAACCCATCAAGCGAAACAACATGCCACTCATATTTCCAAAGCTTAGTTGTTCTAATACGAATCTGATATGATGCTGATATTACTAAAAAAGTGAACGTTTAATTGGTCAGCTAATGTTCCTACTTTAGTTTCGAAAAAGCATGTGCGCCACATATAGAGAGACATCAGGGAATTGCATTTCTTTATGCGCTCTGGTTCATCATGGGTGGGCAACAAACATTGTAGCATCCAAACTCTGCTTCCTCTTCTTTAACCTGTTCCTCTTCTGTTCTTCTTTAATAAGTATAGTAGTACAGTATGTTCCTTGTCGGGAAGAGGAGCAGGGACATTTGCAGTCCACAAGTCTATTGTGTCATTTCTGATCGATGCTTTCAACTCTTCGAGTTGGTCTGCCATAATATCCAGGAAATGCTGAGAGCTATGTCGCCTTTGATAGTCTAGACTGATAGTAATAGTAGTGCACCTTCAGTTGAAGAGAGCTTCCCCTGTAGGGGATCCAAAGCCTTTGTAGCCGTACCGGCAATACAAGCCCATATTTTCCAGCTAGTTCCACTTTCCCAATTTTACTTGTGATGCTTAGGGTCTTCCCATTTTATCTACACAATCAACTGCGTAAGTGCTTTGTGTCATACTAGCAGCACTCCACCCTTCAAGCTAAACAACATACCACTCGTATTTCTAAAGCTTAGTTGTTCATATCCGAATGTGATATGATAATGATATTAGTTAACATGCACATTTAATTGGTCAGCTAATGTTCCCACTTGAGTTTCCAAATGCACGTGGCCTGGTTTATCATGAGCTTAGTTTCCAAATGTATAGAAAAGAAGTGGAATCTCCATAATATGCTTCCTCTTCTATTCTTTAACATGTTCCTCTTATGTTCTTCTTTAATAAGTATAGTATGTTCCTTGTCAGGAAGGGGAGCAGGGAGATCTGCAGTAAATAGGTCTATTGGCCGCTTCTGCTAGATGCTTTCAGCACTTCGAGTTGGTCTGCCATAATATCCAGGAAATGCTAGGAGCTATGTGGCCTTTGAGAGACTAGATTGATAGTAACAGTAGTGCGCCTTCAGTTGAATAGAGCTGGCCTGTAGGGGGTCGAAATGCTTTCGATTAGTAGCTGCAATACAACCCCATATTTTCGAGCCAGTTCCACTTTCCAGATTTATTTATGATGTTATGGTTTCCCCCTTTTATCTACACTACTATCTGCCAAGATGCTTCGTGTTGTACTAGTAGCACTCCATCCTTCAAGCTAAACTACATGCCACTCATAATTCCTAAGCTTAGTTATGAAATTCAAATCTGATATGATATAGATACTAATAAAATAGAGACACATTTAATTGGTCAGCTAATGTTACTATGCGAGTTTTGAAACGCATGTGCGCCACATATAGTGTCATGGGGGAATACTATTTCTCTGTGCGCTCTCGTCATCATGCTTTGGCAATAAACTTTGCATACAATATATTTTGAACCTATCATGTGCCAACTATCATTACTTCTGGAGCTCCCAACAGGGAGCCTATTTTTTGAGCAGTAGTACCATATTATATTAATGTACGCACCAAATTACAGCACACATGGGCTCTCTCATCAGAATTCTAGAGGTAGCACACAAGGGTTTACAGGGAGCCCCTATTATATTAGGATATCCTATGCATTTCAAAGATAATCTCACTACTATTTCTGTTTTCATGCATATCAGATATTGAACATGATCACAATGAATATGAGAATGCGTGCATCAGAGGAATACTGCGGAAAAGTGCAATGGCTAACAAACTTGGCATCAAGGGATTGAGTTCCATTCTGGATGGAATGAAACCCACATGCTCCCCATCTACAGATTCGTGTTCAAAATATGATCCTAATGACTATTCTGAGCTTGTGCAGTCAAAGGCAGAACGCCTATCGTGTTCACCCATCAAGGTGCCTGTTCTAATTTGGCAAGGTTTTATTGGTTGCACGTATCTTGCATAAGGTGTCTTGCATTTCTTCTACTTCGTTGCACCACCATCTGCTTAGTTTACTCATCATATATGTGAAGATGCCATGCCCGTTGTCGGCCAAGTGGGAACTAGGGTACCATGGCCCGTCTACCTCTAGCCCGGAGGACAATGCTTGGGCTGGCCCATGAGGGTGGTTGCAGAACCTGAAGGAGTACAAATAAAGTCTTTGAAAAAGGTGGTGGTACCGGAGAAATCAGATAGCACCCCACTTATATTGGCGACAGAACCAGCGCCACAAAACATAGGCCCGACTCCAGCAGACTGCACCCATACTCCACTGGCCATACCACTAGCCCCACCACACAGGAACCGCACTCCAGCAAAAGGTATGCCGATTTCAGTTGCCATACCACCAGCCGTACCACAGAAAAATCCCAATCCAGCAAAAAGTACACCAAATCCACAGGCCAAAGACCTATTCCAACTACAGAGTGCCCCAATTCCTGTAGATTGGAACCCCATTCCAGTTATTCCCAGTTTAAAAGACAATGCTTTCAATGTTGTTACCAACCATGTGCGTATCTTCCCATTATGGGAAGATTATAGTGAAGACAAACATCATTTTCACATCTTCCTATCGCACTTACGTGTAAGTGCTATTATTCATGGTGATTATTGTCTTGTTTTCTGTTGATTGAACACATCAATGATGTCGTGGTTTTGTCATGGCAAGATGTCCTCGTGAAAGGACTTAGTGGTGAGGCCATCGCACTTAGGTGGTAGCTTGAACGGGGTTGATCGGAATCGAGAGATGCGAGTTTTAGCCAGGTTCGGCCCCTCACCGTGGAGGTAAAAGCCTACATCCTGCTTGATTGCTATTGATGATGATGATCTCGATTACAAGGGTGCTGTTTCGCTACCTCTATCTCGAGAGCTATTGATTTGTCTAAAACTTGTCTCTAATGACCTCTCCCTCTTGGGGTGCCTTTCCCCTCCTTATATAAGTTGAAGGGGCCGGCTTATATGTAGAGTCCTAGTAGGACTACAACTAGTCTATTTTCTATTACAAGTCAGATCCTAGTCCGGGTCTTTTCTTCCGAACTGATCTACCTAGGCCGGGTCTTCTCTCCGGGCCGGATCTTCTCTCCGAGCCGGGTCTACCCAGGCCGGGTCTTCTCTTCGGGCCCTTTGGTCCTGCTGGGTTATGCCTTGGGATGCGGGGCCTAGCCATGGGTAATTCCCCCGACACTAGCCCCCAGGTTAGCTTGAATTTATTCATGCTAAGCTCCTGAAATAAGAATAATTAATATGCTAAAGGACCGGCTTGCTCAAATGGCCGATTTATTCAATGAACCAGCTCCTGGAAAAATCTGGTTTTCTTTGTCATATCAACAATCTGGCTTCGCAATCAACTTGGTGACAGTGAGTCCTTGCAGAAAAATATCTAGAAAAATGACCCATCTGATGTTGATTCGGTTTCCAGTGCTTCGTCTTGATAGAAATATTGGGAAATAAGAAATCCGTCTGATGTTGAGCCGGCTTTCAATGCTTCTAGGCCTTCTATGAATAACTTAGAGGAGATGATCTTTGCAAGCCTCCACCAAGAAAATGAGACCCGGCTCGCTCAAAATTGACAGCTTGAAGTTGTTCTTCTGTTTTTTATCTCCATATTACCTATAGCCCACAAGCTCCGAGTTTATCAGTTTATGATTGTTGGAATCGGGGCTCCAGAGACCCTAAAGGTTTGAACACTGGGGGCGCTAGCTCTTTCCGACCAAAGACGACCACAGCGAGGCTACGGCGAGAGCACTACGCGGGAGCATGACAGAGGACACGACGGTAACCCGGGTTCGGGCCACCTTGCGGTGTAAAACCCTACTCCTGCTTGTGGTTAGGATTGCTGTGGGCAAGAAGGTGTTCTCGTGTACAAGGTAGGAGGTGAAGGGCTCGATCCAGAGATCCCTCTACAATGGCAGCTCTGCCCCCTTTATAGCCGCCCCGGTCCTTTTCCCCCAAAAACTAGGCGGGAAGGGTTGCCACACTTGGCGGGTTTTGAAAGGGGACATGCGCTCAGTCTATCCTGACCAAAGGCGGTCTCCGCTTGCAAAAGCATGATCCATGACGCGCCGGTGAGCTCGGTGATGACCTCCGCCCTGCGCGCCTTGCTGTCTCGATCTTCTGTCACCAAACGGGCAACCTTTGGGGGTTGCTTTGGGAAGTGGATTGCTGGCCTTGCTCCCTTAGCACAAAAGGGGAAATCCTCTCCATCCGCGCCTGCTGGTGCGGTCTCTGTCGCAGTTCATCGTCACACGCGTCAGCCACGTGATGGGCACGAGACCGCGTGACCAAGCTCCGAGGGGCACGAATCATCTTGTGCCATATGGTAGATTATCTGAAATGCTCAATGCACACGATTAGTCCGCAAAAGTATTGTCATCAATCACCAAAACCACTAAGGGAGAAATATGCCCTAACAGCCTTCCTTGCGCGCCGCTGTCTCCCTGCGCCTTCCTTCTCGCGCACAGCTCCTCACGACCCCGCCTCTGAGCTCCGCCTCCTATCTCGCTTCCACTTGCGACTCCGCCGCGCTTCAATGGCGCCCGCCGACAAGAAGGGAAAAGCGGCGGCCCCGGCCCCAAGCGCGCCCACCATCGGGGTGGTGCTGTAGCACTCCACCATCGTCAACTGGGAGGGCCTAGACAAGGTGCTCCCGCTGGTGGCCAGTGACCAGAGCGAGGGTCAGGCAACCAAGATCTGTCCGGGCTCGTGCGCGCGACGCGAGCTGGGGGCGACGGCCTACCCCTTCTTCCTCCATAGCGTTTATGCCGGGTTGGTGCCGCCCTTCTCGGACTTTTTTATGCCATCCTTTCCCATTATCAGATTCATGCCCTCCATCTTCAACCCAATTCCATCCTCCTCTTGGCCATGTTTGCCTTCTACTACGAGGCTTTCGTGGGCGTGATGCCCTCGGTGGCGCTCTTCCACCACTTATTCAGCCTGCGGTTGACTGCGGTGGACCAGCGCTCCGGTTGCACCTTGTTCCTCGCCGTCAAGGGGATGGAGCGCAGCATCATCAACCTGAAGGTCGCGAAGAAGCTGGAGGGCTACCGGCAGCGCTGGGTCTACATGGACACGTGCCAGACCAGCCCGCTCCTGATGATCCCGACGGACCCGGCTCAGAAGAACTTCGGGTGGGGGCACGAGAAGCTCACCGACTCGAGGATAGAGCCCGTCTTGGAGCGGATGGCCGCGCATTGGGCCGCGGGCCTGTCGGGGGCGACGGTCGTCAAGGAGTACCTGCGGCGGCGCATCGCGCCGCTCCAGCAGCACTTGCGCCCTGTGTGGGAGTTCACCGGCACGAGGGACGCCATGAGGCTGAGCTCCGGCAGCCTGAAGCAAGAAGTGCTGGATGGAGCCCTGGCGACTCTGCTTAGCGGCCCCGCCGCGGATCCGCTTGAGGACGCGCTCCCGCTGTTCTGCTACCAGGAGATGGCGGAGCTGGTTGCGAAGATGCCCCGCTTTGACCAGTGGGGTCTCGTGCCGGAGGGCCACGTCGGGCCCTGTGAGAACCCTCTCGTGGTGGTGCTGGACTCCGGAGGCAGCGGCGGCGATGAGGGCTCGGAGGAGGCCACAGAGGGGGACGCCAATCGGGCGCCACCGTGCACCCGCCGTCAGCTCCTCTGCGACCTCAAGGACGATGATGCCGACAGCGCGCAGCTTGCGGCGGAGGTGGCCCTCGGTTGGGAGGCGGTCGAGCCCCCAGCGTCAGAGGCCTATCGGGGCACCAAGACTTCCCGGGCCCTCGAGAAGGGCGACGACGCGTCCGGATCCGCCATCGCTCGCTCCGGGGGCCCAGAAGGTGGAGCGGGGGCGATGCTTGAGGGTGGCGGTGACGAATCACCTTTCATGGAGAAGAAGAGGAAGTGGACCGCCAGCGACGAGTAAGTCCCCGTGCCCGTCCCGTCGTTTTATGTTCGCACTTCTTGTCCAAGCTCGGGACTGAACCACCGCTCGTACTGGAGGTCCGCCAGTGACCAGAGGAAGAAGAAGAAGGAGACGAAGGCAAAGATGGCTTCCAGCCCGAAGGGGACACCAATGCCCACCTTGGGTGCCGGGGGGCATGGAGAGGCCGCTCGCCGCCCAGACGCCGAGACGGGGCGCGTGGAGGTCGAGGAGGAGCTGGCTGTCCCTCCGGAGCTGCGAACAGGCATGGCCCCCAAGACCGAGATGGGCGAGCCTCGGGCGGCTGCCTTCGGAGGTGGGGGCGCGCCCCTCGCGGAGCCTGCCGCGAGAGAAGATGCAGGGATGGGGGAGGTCGAGGCCCCCATCCTCCCACCAGTTGCTTCCCTTAACGCGGAGGAGGGCGACGCGGAGCGCGCTGCGGCGGGCTCTCAGGCTGCACCTGCGCATGAGGCTCCTGCGGCAGGCACGACGAGCCTCCGCGTTGTGCCGCCGCAGCTGAGCCCAGGGGAAACCTCGGCGAGCCCCCCGCTCCTGGCGGGCGACGCCGGGGTTTTCCCGGCCGCGACAACAGAGGGCAATGAGGAGCCGGGCTCGGATTGGGCACTCGAGCTCGTGAGCAGCTGCACCTTGCTCAGACGCGGAGCCTTGCACGACGCCAAGGCCATGTTTGACCGGCTCGGGGCAGATTTCCGAGACGCAGAGGCGCGTCTCGCTGTGGAGCGCCTAAGGCTCACTGAAGGGTGGCACCGGATTAGCGTCGCCGTCAAGATGGGTCAGCGCCAGCACGAGGCCGCTCATGCGAAGGGCGAGAAGGATGCCGCCGAGGCGAAGGGAGCCTGTGCAAGAGCTTTCCGGGAGGCCGAAGCGGCCGTCAAGCGCCGCGAGGATGTGGAGGTCCGCCTGAAGGAACTCGAGGATCAGCATGCTGCGCAGGCGCAGCTGTTCTGCACGCGAGAAAGTGCCCTCGCGACCCGTGAGGCGGACCTTGCGAAGATGTCGACTGAGCAGGCTACGGAGCGCGAGCACCTGGAGACGCTGAGGCGCCAGGTGGCCGACGCCCAGGATGCACACACAAAGTGTGTCGCCGAAGCCAGCGCCCAGCTGGAGGCCAAGGAGAAGAAGGCCCAGGAAGATGCCGACGCAAAGGTAGCGAAGGTGCGCCTGGCGCTCGCCAAGGAGCACGGCAAAGAGCTGAAGTGGCGGGAGGATGCCTTCGAGGCGGAGTGCGAGGGGTTTCAGCACGGAATTGCCGGTCTCAAAGTGGTGCTGGCCGAGTCGAAGACCCGCCGGGAGACCGCGCTGCAGGCCCAAACCGACGCCAAGGCTGAGCTGGCCTCCCTTTGTCTTCAGATGGGGGGCGCTGCTAGCGCCTCCGAGCAGGCCGCAGGCGAGGCAGATCGGGAGCAGGAGCGGCAGCAGGAGCGCACCACGATGCTCCACTCCCTCGAACTTCGGGCCCGCGATGCTTTGAACTCCATCTGCAGGGAGAGGCTTGAAGCCCTTCGCGAGTCCCGCGACGCCGACTACGTCGATTTCTCCACCAAGCTCGTGGAGTGGCTTGAGGACGGGGCCAAGAAGGTGGATGGCATCTTGGAAGAGGAGTGCCGTGACCTCTTCTCTCAGGCGGCGACCCGCGTCTTCATCCACCTCCTTCACGCTGATCCCAGCTTTGATTTTGACAAGGTGATAGCCCCCGTGCCCGAGGAGCTCCGCGATGGCCTCGCGAAGGCGGTGGAAGGCCACGTGGACGCGCTGCTTGGGAAGTTTTCCTGTGACAGCAGCGAGGGCTCCGACGGAGGCGAGGACTACCGTGATGGCGGCGACAACGACGATGGCGTGACTTCTTAGGATCCCCTTTCCTTCGTCATCCTGCACTAGACCGATGTAGCCCTGTGGGGCGTGAAGACAATGCCTTTGTGTTTAAGTACTTTATGACTTGCTGTAACGAACGCCTGTGCCCTCGTGAGGCTTTCTCCTGAGGCCTGTTTCTCTCTTTTTGCTTGCCTTTGTGCTCTACGTCGTCAGGGCCTAGCCCCCGAGCGAGCTGCAGCCGTCACTGGTATGTCAGGTCGCGATGCCTGGACAAGGCTAGGAGGTGAGGGGCACCAGGAGCTAGTAAGGGCTCCCGAGGCGCGATGCTCAGGGAGCCCCCCTTTGACGCGCAAGCGGCTCGCGGAAGGAGAAAAGCCGGCGCTCGTGAGGTTGCTAGAGGGGAAATCTTAAAAGATGGCGAGGGTAGCTCGCGAGGTAGTTAGACTTAGCTCTCGCGGAGGGTGGCGTCTGGCGAGCCACCACTTGTAGGGTGTGTCTCGCGAGGTTTTCGCTCGCGAGGTCTCCTTCTGAGATGGCTGTCGTAAGTTGGCTCCCGAGGCAAGGCCTACAAAGCTTCATGGGGGGCGTCTTGCCGTTGGGCCGCCTCGCGAGGCCTTCTAGGTAAACTGTTCCTGAGACAACTGCATGCAGAGAGTTCAATCGACAGGGGAGCAGCGCATGCTCACCGGCTCACTCATGGGCGTTACGCGAGGAGATAAGACACCAAGGACCTTGATGGGGTGGCGTGCACGGGAGCAGGCCCGCGAGCCAGAGCCCGGTTGCTTGGGTTTTTCAGCGCTGCTGGGACTGACTCGAGCATAGACACCGTGTCCAGCCCCCACTCGCGTGAGGCTCATGAGGGAGGTCGTGACCGCGCACGGCTCGTGAGGCAAGTACATGACGAAGTACACCATGCATGGAAACCAAAGCTTTACTGAGGCAAGATAACAAATTCCATTACACAACCAAAAGAGATGTGGCTGCCGTGTCCGGCACATGTCAGCTTGAGGTTGGTGCAGCCCGTGGGGCGCCCTCAGTTACACATCCAAGAGAAAAAGGGGCTGCCGTGTCCGGCATGGGTTAGCTTGCGGTTGGTGCAGCCCATGGGGCGCCCTTAGTTGATTGTTCTGCCAGCGCGGAGCATGGGGCTTCCACCGGGGTGTGGGTATGATCACGACTCGATCGTTCCGCCAGCGCGGAGCATGGGGCTTCCACTTGGGCGTGGGCGGGAGCTCTCGCGTGCCCGTCAGGCGAACGCATTAAGAGTCTCCGGGGCGTGTACAACCCCATTTCGTTCGTACGCGCGGGGGTCACGGGTAGAACTTGCGGAGCTGCTGGATGTTCCAGGCATTAGGCACAGGAACTCCGTCCTCCATCTCCAGCAGGGCGGCGCCGGGCCTGGAGACGTGAGCAACCCTGAAAGGGCCTTCCCACATGGGTGAGAGCTTGTGGAGCCCCTCTCTGGAGAGGATCCTGCGTAGGATTAGTTTGCCAACCTCGAGAGTGCGAGGGCAGATGTTGCGGCTGTGGTAGGGATGCAAGGCCTGCTGGTACCTCGCGGCGTGTAGGGCGGCCTGACGGCAGGCCTCCTCCAGGAGCAGCAGGTCGGTCTCCCGCGAGCCGTCCTGACGCGCCTCGTCGAAGGCAAGGACTCGCGGAGAGCCATGCTTAAGCTCCAAAGGGAGGATCGCCTTAGCTCCGTAGACAAGGAAGAAAGGGGTCTCGCTGGTAGGCTTGGTCGCCGTCGTGCGGATGGCCCACAGCACAGACTGTAGCTCGTCGAGCCAGCCCTTGCCGCAGCCTCAAGCTTTTTCTTGAAGCTTCTGGTCTTGAGGCCCTTGAGGACCTCAGCGTTGGCATGCTCGGCCTGGCCGTTGCTTCGCGGGTGCAGCACAGAGGCGTCGCAGATCTGCGTGCCGAGGCTGGCGCAGTAGGACTTGAAAAGGCCGCTTGTGAACTGGGAGCCATTGTCGGTGATGATGCGGTTGGAGACTCCGAAGCGGCTCACGAGGCCCTTATTGAACTTGACGGCAGAGCCTGCCGGGATGGTACGCACAGGCTCGACCTCTACCCACTTGGTGAACATGTCGATGGCGTCGTAGAGGTAGCGATAGCCACCAGCCGCGCGAGGGAAAGGCCCCAGGATATCCAGCCCCCAGACCGCGAAGGGCCATGAGAGGGGGATCGTCTAGAGGCCCTTCACTGGCTGGTGGATCTGCTTGGCGTGGAACTGACAGGCCTCACAGGTTTGGACCAGCACGGCAGTGTCACACAACGCAGTGGGCTAGTATAAGCCGCTGCGGAACACCTTGCCGACGAGGGTGCGGGACGAGGAGTGGTGGCCGCAGTCTCCGCCGTGTATGTCGGTGAGCAGCTCGTGCCCCTGCTCCTCAGAGATGCACCGCAAGGAGACGCCATTCGGGCGCCTGCGGTATAACTTGCCGTCCTGTAAGCAGTAAGCAGTGGCTTGCCGGGCCACGCGCTCTGCTTCTGAATCCTCCTCCAGAAGGGTGCCGTGGAGCAGGTAAGCCTTAAGCTCCGCAGCCCAGCTATCTGCTTGCGGCTCCAGGGCCAGCAGCAGGCGGGCTCCTGAGGCTGGGCCGCAGTCTGGCGCGCCCGTGGGCGGCACGGGTGGAAGTTCCTCGTGAAGCAGATGTAGGATCGAAAGTATGTCTAGAGGGGGGGTGATTAAACTACTTGACCAAATAAAAATCTATCCTTTTCCCAATTTTAGTTGTGGGCAGATTTTAGCAAGTATACAAGTCAAGTAACACCCTACACATGCAATTCTAAGAGTGTGGCAGCGGAAAGTAAGCAGTTGCACATGTAAGTAAAGGAGGGGATCGAAGATTTCAAACGCAATGAAGAAACGATGATTTTTGGCGTGGTTCTGATAGGTGGTGCTATCGTACGTCCACGTTGATGGAGACTTCAACCCACGAAGGGTAACGGCTGCGCGAGTCCTCGGAGGGCTCCACCCACGAAGGGTCCACGAAGAAGCAAGCTTGTCTATTCCACCATGGCTTACGTCCACGAAGGACTAGCCTCACTCAAGTAGATCTTCACGAAGTAGGCGATCTCCTTGCCCTTACAAACTTCTTGGTTCAACTCCACATCATGTCGGAGGCTCCCAAGCGACACCTAACCAATCTAGGAGACACCACTCTCCAAAAGGTAATAGACAGTGAGTTGTTGATGAACTCCTTGCTCTTGTGCTTCAAATCATAGTCTCCCCAACACTCAACTCTCTCTCACAGATTTGGCTATGGTGGAAGAAGGATTTGAGTGGAAAGCAACTTGGGGAAGGTTAGAAATCAAGGTTCAAATGGTAGGAATGGAATCTCTTGATCTCAACACATGAGTAGGTGGTTCTCTCTCAGAAAATGTATGGTGGAAGTGTAGGCACGTTCTGATGGCTCTCTTTTCTGAGGAAGAGGGGGTGGAGGGGTATATATAGCCTCCACACAAAATCCAACCGTTACACACTTTTGACCCAACTCGGTGGCACCGATCAGAAATGTCGGTGGCACCGACCTGTGTAAAAGATATGAACGTTAGGAATATCGGTGGGACCGACTGGAACAACTCAGATGGACCGATGTGCAATGGTTAGGGCAAACCTCGTCTCGGTGGCACCGATTGCATCAACTCGGTGGGACCGAAGTGAAGCAATAAGGCAACAGAGAGTTGGCAAGCCATCTCGGTGGTTCCGATTGCAATTCTCGGTGGGACCGAAATAATTGCAGCAAGTAACAGAGAGTTGGCAAGGCCATCTCGGTGGGACCGAGATCCATATCGGTGGATCCAATTTGTTAGGGTTTTGGCAGTGGCTAAGTCCAAATGAACTCGGTGGCTCCGGATAGGAATGAATCGGTGGGGCCGAGTTGGAAAGTAGGTTTTGGACATATTTGGATGGAGAAAGTGGTTGAGGGTTTTGGAGCACTGTCACTAAGCACTTGAGCAAAAAGACCATTAAGCAACACCTCATCCCCTTTTAATAGTATTGGCTTTCCTATGGACTCAATGTGATCTTGGATCACTTAACAAAAATGTTGAGTCTTGAGCTTTTTCCAATCCATATCCTTAGCCTTTTGAGGGGTCCACATCTCTTGTCCTTGCCATGCCAATCATTGAACATCCTGAAATATTTAACTTGAATGGATATTAGTTCAATGAGATATATATTGTTATGAATTACCAAAACCACCCGGGGATTAGTTGCACTTTCAATCTCCCCCTTTTTGGTAATTGATGACAACATATAGATCGAAGCTTCGACAAATAATTAAATGAATGAAGTGCATCGTCGCTTTGAGAAGTATGTGATAAGCAAGAGCTCCCCCTAAATTTGTGCATTATTAAAAATTTGCGTTTGAATGCAAATGCACAATCGATTAGGATCATGGGTCACTCTTCCATGTCACATACAACTTGGTGGAGCACGCAAAATGATATGAATGGAATAGTTAGCACTCATCACCAAAAACACAAGTGAATGAACATACAAAGATAATGATAAGGATAAGCATTAAGCATCACATGAAGCATAGTATGATCAATCACACACAAAGTATCTCACAGGCACATCAAATCAAAGTAGCAAAAAACCAAACAGAAGCAATAACTCAAGAAAAATCAACGAGCAAAAGCGAGACACTCTCTCTCGAAGCCTAATGATCTATACAAATTCTCCCCCTTTGGCAACAAGTACCAAAAAGTTCGAATAGGTATAGAGCTATACGTCTCTCTAGGCACGATCCTCGGCAGCTCCGGTGTGCGTAGATGGCGTTGAGAGAAGTGCATCAGCTGCTGGTTCCTCCTCCTCCTCCTCATCAACCATCATGGAGGGTTTGCCAACAACATAAGCAGTTGTCTTCCTTGCCCTCTTCTTCTTCTTTCCTGCAACTGCTGTCTCTGAGTCACTTGGCTCCTCAAGTGTAAATGTTATTCCTTTCTTGGGGACCTTCTTCACTATTGTCTTCTCTTTGGTGCTAGCAGTGGCCTTGGAACTTGCAGCAGTTCCATACTCTTTAGCAAGAGAAACTTTCTTCTTCTTTGAGGTCACTTCCTCAGGCTGGAAGTCCTCATCTTCTGTGTCTGAGCCCTTGTTTTTCCTTGTTCTTCTGGCAGCCTTTGGCAAATTACTAGGAGTGCTCCTGCTGCCCTCATCATAGCTTTCAGCTGGGCTTGACCCTGCACTAAGGTCAACATTCTCCTCTGAGGCATTATGACTGTCACTAGCGTCTGACATCTTGAAGACTGACCCTGTGAATAGATGGGTATGGGCAGAGTAGATGAATCATCACAAAAGGCAGATATTTTTCAAGAAAATTGAGTTCAAATCTTAGTTTCAAGTTTTCACAGAAGGCATTTCGGATCCACTGAGTTGATCATCTCGGTGATACCGAAGCACTTAACAGAAACATAACACTCCATTTCAGTCAGACCAAGATGTGGTTCGGTGTCTCCGAGATGCTAGGGTTTCATTGAGACTTTACTTTTGGTCTCACCGATTCGTACAACTCGGTGGCACCAAGACGTACTAGTGCAATGGCCAGGGCCAAATCGGTGACTCCGAAAATCTCAAATCGATCAGTCTGAGATGCTTTCGGCGGAAACTTAAACCTAATTTTTTTGCTCCAAACTAATCTACGGAATTTGCAGTGTAAAGGAAGGTGTCAATCCGTGGCAAGAATAATGGCAATCCATCCATGCATTGAATCAGAATTGGAGCACAGAGGGGGTCGAATCTCACCCTAACTTGGTGGAGATCCTCTACGGCGGCAACGGCGGGGAAGAATCCCGTTGATGGTGACGGATTCCGGCGGCGAGGCCGCGCAGGAGACAAGGGCGACGATCCGAAGACCATGGTGACGGCAGCAACGGGGTGCGGGAACGAAAAGGTTTGAGAAATTTCAATCGTTCGGGCCCGCGGAGTATATATACCCGTGTGCTGTCGGTGGCTCTGAGTTGAACAACTCGATGGCACCGATATGTGTAACTGCAAGCAGTATAGCACATCGGTGGCGCCGAAACGGTTCAACTTGGTGACACCGAGATGGGAACCTAGATCAATCAAACTGTTTCGGTGAGTCCGAATAGGAGTGGATTGGTCATGCCGAAACAAATTTGAAGGTTTTGGAGGTTCGGCCCTTTCAGATCAGTGGCTCCGAGTGCTCCTCACCCAGAGGGTCCGAAAATGACTTGTTCAATTTTTGTGATGTAGCAAGAATAGAGTTTGAGACAAGAAAGCATAGATAGCTACAGAAGGTACTTAGGCATTCTTGTACATCCACTTGGCCAGAAAAACCAAGACAATCAAAACATCAAATGGATGTCCTTGAATGAAGAAAACATGCAAACCAACATGCTCACCCAATAAGATAGCAAAATGAAATATGTGTCAAACATGCACAACCAAATCTAGCATCTATCAAGCAATTGGCGATGACTAGGTCATCTATATATGAGTATATTGACTTAGGAGTCAAATGAGAACATTTGATCATAGGTCATACTCATCGTTTAAGCACAAGTGGGGTTGCCACTTTTACATAAAGCATTATTGTGTTCACACCATTAGAGTTGCTTTAGCTCAATTTTTAGAGCAAAGCTCCCCCTAGATGTGATATCCCCCCAAAGAGGGATGAACTAACCTTGGGTTTTGTCGATGATGACTTCATGTAGATGTTGAAGATGTGGATGCTCAATGTTGATGAAGACCATCAAGAGTTGGGAGCAATCCTTGGAGTTTTGCCCTTTCAATTCCTACATGAGTTAGTCCCACACAAGGAACATACAAGAATATCCATAGACATAAAGTGAAATACACATATGATGATGTCCATGAATGCATTGAATACCTTGTCCCTTGCCTTACCAACAAGAGGGTTTGTGACTCCATGAACTAGTGCAAGATGTTGAAGTTGGTTGCACAAGTTCTTGCCATAAATGAATGTGAGTGAAGTTTCTTGGCGGAGTCACCCTCAAGAACTCTCTAGTTCTTCTTGTTTTGGACCCACATCAACTTGATGGGAATCCTTGGAGTTGTAGTAGCACTTGATGAAGTAGAACTTGATGAAGTCTTGGGAACCCACTTGACCGAGGCTTGAGGAGCTTCTTCAAATGAATCAATCTCTTCTTGAAGCTTGTCCTTGTCTTTAACTTGTGGTCTTGTGGTGGAAGATCATCTTGAGCTTGTGTTCCCTTGAAGGAAGTAGGATCATACTTCTCTTGTTGAGGAACGAACTTTGTCTTAGGGTATTGATCTTCTTCCCACTCAACTCCATTTGCATTGAACTTTCGTTCAAAACCAACACCTTGGTTCTTCCGGTGCCTTCCTTGCTTGCGTACAATTTCCTCAAATTGCTTACTCCCGGCAAGGCTCTTGTAGACACCTTTTTCTATAATTCCTTTCAATAGATCATTTTCTTGCTCAAGTATAACTTGGCTAAGAGAATCATTAGTGGAATCAATAGAACTACTAGAAGCAAGAACATTGGATATAGCATTGTTATTGTTACTACTAGAGGTAGAACCCTTTTTACCCTTGTTACTAGTTTGCTTAGGTTTAAATTGTGGCATAAAGGTAGACAAGAGTAAATGTTTGGCAATATATGAAGAACTCTTCTTTTGAAGATCATCATTGATAGCTTTAAGAAACTCATGCTCTTGCTCTAAATTTAGCTTTGAAGCGTAGCTTCTCATGAGTTCTTAGAAGTTCTCTATGGTCCTCTTGAGTTGTTTCATGAGCTAACTTAAGAGCATTTAGTTCTTTAGTTAGACGCTCAATCTCCTTCATAGCATTGTCACTCGTTTCCTCTTGACTATCATGATTACTAGCATTTTCATTATAGCTCACATCACTAGTCTTATCAATAAGTAAATCATCATCACCAAGCAAATCATCTTCATCACTATTGAAATCAAGATACTCGGGGTGTGATAACTTGGGGCCTTTTGCCATGAAGCATCTTGCAATTCCTTCATTTGGTGAGTCAAAGAGATCATAGGAGTTGGATGACACAAGAGCAAGTCCGGCAACACCTTCATCTTGACTATAGTCGGAGTTGGAGTGATAGCTTCTCTCGGAGTGGTTGTCGGAGTCGGAGCCGGAAATCCATTCACCAACATGAGCTTGATGTCTTCTTCTTGGGTAGCTCTTGGATGACTTGTCCTTCCTTTCCGAATCCTTGCTTCTTCGAGAGGGTCTTCGTTCATAACGATCATCTCTACTCCTTCTCTCCTTATGAGGTGATTCATCTCTTCTATGTCTTCCTCTTGGTGATTTGTCTCTTTTCTTGTAGGGAGCCGTACACTCATTGGAATAGTGTCTGGGTTTTCCACAATTGTAACAATTTCGGTCACGACTTGATGATCTTCTCTCATAGTGTCTTGAGCTAGAGCTTCTTTCTTTCCCTTTGTTCTTGTAAAACTTGTTGAATCTTTTCACCATTAGGCTTATCTCTTCATTGGATACTAGCTTGTCACTTGAAGTTGTTGGAGCATCGGTTGAAGCTTTGTAAGCACCACTTGATTTGTTGTGTAGCTCCTCTTTGTCCTTGAGTGACATTTCATGAGCAACAATCCTTCCAATGACTTCCGTGGGCTTGAGATCTTTGTAATTGGGTATCATTTGGATTAATGTGCAAACAGTATCATATTTTCCATCCAAAGCTCTAAGGATCTTCTTGATGATGAATTTGTCAGTCATCTCTTCACTTCCTAAGCCGGCAATCTCATTTGTGATGAGAGCAAGCCTAGAGTACATTTCGGTGACGACTTCACCATCCTTCATCTTGAACTTGTCAAGTTGACTTTGAAGCACATCCAACTTAGATTCCTTGACGAACTCGGTACACTCATGCATATCAACGAAAGTATCCCAAATTTCCTTTGCATTCTCGAGGCAACTGATTTTGTTGAATTCCTCAGGGCACAAACCATTGAAGAGAATTTCACAAGCTTGATCATTGTATTGCAACATCTTCAATTCTTCCGCGGTTGCTTCACGATCCAGTTCCTTGCCATCCTCAAAGAATTCACCTTGCAAGCCAACACGAACAACAACCCAAACGGCGGGGTTATGACCAAGAATATGCATTTTTTCATCTTATGTTTCCAACTAGCAAAGTTTGTACCATCAAAATATGGACCTCTATGGTGATAATTACCCTCACTAGATGCCATACTATCCTAGGTTGTGAAACCAAGGCTATGATCACAAAAGCAATGGAAATCAAGGCTTACGGAGACCAAAGCTCTGATACCACTTGTAGGATTGAAAGTATGTCTAAAGGGGGGGTGATTAGACTACTTGACCAAATAAAATCTATCCTTTTACCAATTTTAGTTGTGGGCAGATTTTAGCAAGTATACAAGTCAAGTAACACCCTACACATGCAATTCTACGAGTGTGGCAGCGGAAAGTAAGCAATTGCACATGTAAGTAAAGGAGGGGATCGGAGATTTCAAATGCAATGAAGACACGATGATTTTTGGTGTGGTTCCGATAGGTGGTGCTATCGTACGTCCACGTTGATGGAGACTTCAACCCACAAGGGGTAACGGCTGCATGAGTCCACGGAGGGCTCCACCCATGAAGGGTCCACGAAGAAGCAACCTTGTCTATTCCACCATGGCTTACGTCCACGAAGGACTAGCCTCACTCGGGTAGATCTTCACGAAGTAGGCGATCTCCTTGCCCTTAAAAACTTCTTGGTTCAACTTCACATCATGTAGGAGGCTCCCAAGCGACACCTAACCAATCTAGGAGACACCACTCTCCAAAAGGTAATAGACGGTGTGTTGTTGATGAACTCCTTACTCTTGTGCCTCAAATGATAGTCTCCCCAACACTCAACTCTCTCTCACAGATTTGGCTATGGTGGAAAAAGGATTTGAGTAAAAAGCAACTTGGGGAAGGCTAGAAATCAAGGTTCAAATGGTAGGAATGGAATCTCTTGATCTCAACACATGAGTAGGTGGTTCTCTCTTAGAAAATGTATGGTGGAAGTGTAGGCACGTTCTGATGGCTCTCTTTTCTGAGGAAGAGGGGGTGGAGGGGTATATATAGCCTCCACACAAAATCCAACCGTTACACACTTTTGACCCAACTCGGTGCACCGATCAGAAATCTTGGTGGCACCGACCTGTGTAAAAGATATGAACGTTAGGAATCTCGGTGGGACCGACTGGAACAACTCGGATGGACCGATGTGCAATGTAGGGCAAACCTCGTCTCGGTGGCACCGATTGCATCAACTCGGTGGGACCAAAGTGAAGCAATAAGGCAACAGAGAGTTGGCAAGCCATCTCAGTCGTACCGATTGCAATTCTCAGTGGGACCAAAATAATTGCAACAAGTAACAGAGAGTTGGCAAGGCCATCTCGGTGGGACCGAGATCCATATCGGTGGATCCGATTTGTTAGGGTTTTGGTAGTGGCTAAGTCCAAATGAACTCGGTGGCTCCGGATAGGAATGAATCGGTGGGGCCGAGTTGGAAAGTAGGTTTTGGACATATTTGGATGGAGAAAGTGGTTGAGGGTTTTGGAGCACTGTCACTAAGCATTTGAGCAAAAAGACCATTAAGCAACACTTCATCCCCTTTTAATAGTATTGACTTTCCTATGGACTCAATGTGATCTTGGATCACTTAACAAAAATGTAGAGTCTTGAGCTTTTGCCAATCCATGTCCTTAGCATTTTGAGGGGTCCACATCTCTAGTCCTTGCCATGCCAATCATTGAACATCCTAAAATATTGAACTTGAATGGATATTAGTTCAATGAGATATATGTTGTTATGAATTACCAAAACCACCAGGGGATTAGTTGCACTTTCAGCAGTGTGGCGCCCACAGCAGGTGGTGCAGCTGAAGGCCCGAGGAGCCTTTCCTCGAAGATGCCCAGGCTCTGGGGCTCTCGACGAGATGCTCGCTTGGCGATGTCATCAGCCTCCTTGTTGCCACCGCGCGGGATGTGCTGCAGCTCCAAGCCAAGGAAGCGCTTTTCAAGTTTATGTACTTCTTCTAAGTAGGCTGCCATGTGCTCGTATTTGGGCTTGTAGCTTTTGTTGGAGAAGTTGACGAGGAGCTAAGAGTCGCCCTTGATGGTGAGGCGCTTGATGCCCAGGGCAAAGGTGGCCTTGAGGCTGGCGATGAGGCCCTCGTACTCTGCGATGTTGTTGGAGACCTTATCGTCACGCTTGAAGCAGAGTTGGACAGCGTAGTTGAGCTTGTCTCCCATTGGCGAGGTGAGCACGACCCCAGCCCCCGCGCCCTGCCGGGAGAAGGTACCGTCGAAGTGCATGGTCCAACCACCAGGCGCCTCGTCCCCAGGCAGAAGGGATTTGTCCTCGCGAGGCTCCCCCTTGTACGGGTCTGTCCACTCTGCCATGAACTCGGCCAGGGCGGCGCCCTTGTTGACCCTGGTGGTGCAGAACTCCAGCTGGAAAGCCTGCAGCTCGATGTTCCATTCGGCGACGCGGTTGTGGCACCCCGGCTCAGAGGACCGGTTTACCCAGTGTTTCCAACCCAGAGATCGTGTCTTCTGGAAACACACAACAACTTGGAACAGAACTGAACTGATATTTATTGATATATCTCTAGTACAAGTTCTTAAATTACATCGATAGCGAGGCCAGAAGCACATCATGTGCTAAGACAATATCTACATTATTTATGAAACATAGCAGGGCCTCGATACTACTAGGTGATTCTACGGCGTAGCGGATCATAGCGCGGAAAACTCCAGCCATAGAGACACTGCTGGGACATGGCCTAGTTAGCGTAGCACGAACCATCGGGACCTCCGTCCTCGGCTCCTCCTGCAACTGGCATGATACGCCAGGTGAGTACTTGGAATGTACTCGCAAGCTCATGGCAACCATAACAATGCAACAAACAATAGCATGGCAATGATCATATTAAGTGCTTAGGTGCTCACTGTTACCAATTACCAACTTACTCTCCTCTGGGTCGTCCCACAACCCTCAAGATATTCATGAACCATTGAATACTTCCGAACATAAGACAAGTTCTTCCATCATTATTATCATTATTGCGATTGACTAATCTGTGGCCTAGTACGGACTGTCCAATACCGTGGACTCGGCTATTCGAATAGATTCTTACACTCTGCAGAGGTTGCGCACTTTACCCACACTATGGAGCTCCTAGTCCCGTACCTCGGTACACTTCCCTCTCGGGTGGACCGGTTCTGCTCCAACGAAACTTGCCTAAACCCGTGACTCCTCCATCGTACCACCGACAATCATACCCTCCCAGGGTCATGTCCTGGGTGGCCCCTGTGTTACCCCGTGACACCTGCCACCGTTGTGGCTAACTAAACTGTCCCAAACGGGAATGCCCGCAAAATAACTCAACTGGGCTCACAGGATTATCGTCATCTACCTGATCAGGGTAGCCCGCACGCATAACCCTCCCTCTTTGGTGGTACCGATAAAAGAGCACAAAGCCAGACCAAGTCAAGGCCGTCCCATACCGGCAAATGTGGTTGCACGGATAAGTCCGGATAGGTGGCACTTGATCAACCAATTAGGTTTAGTCTTAACAAGTATTTAACAAGCATAGATATTTATTATGAATAACTTAACATGGCAGTAGCTAGGCATCCAAGTAATTTACTATGAATTTCACATGTTAAAATAATGCATATAATTCAATTAAATAACCAACACCATTGAAATGCTTCATGAAATGGATGACATGGCTTGCCTTGCTCTGTTGGGTTGTCCACAAACTCCTGGGCTTCAAAGTCAAAAGGATTTCCCTCTGAAAATATTTTGAAAATGCAAAGGAAAAAATGTCACATAACACTGTTCTGTTCACCAGAAATTCTGTGAGCATGGGAAAAATACCAAATTTTACCAGAAAATAGAGGAGCTCAAGACAAACCCAATGCAACAAGAATCAATTGATTTGGACTTATGGATAAAAAGTTATGGACGGTCAAAGTAACTGGTCAAATCTGATTTAAAAACAGAAAATAGAAAATCAGCAGAGGGCCACGTCGAAGACGTATTTCGCTAGGGCGCCTCCACTTACCGCTTCGGCGAGCCACTGACTAGCGGGCCCCTCTGTCAGATTTAAAAGGGGGAGAGAGGGAACAAAGAGCTGCGGCTCTCCGGCGATGGTCACCGGCGATACAGTCGACGACGAGGTCGGGTGACTACGGGGATGGAACGAGCTCACAGAGGCGAACACGTACGTACCCGCAGTGTGACGAGAGATGGCTGGACGACGTCGTCCCCTTCCTCTCCGGCGGCGGTGGCTTTCGGGCGTCACCAGAGACGGCGATTCCGGCAGGGTTTCGGTCGAGGAAGAGGTTGGGCGGGGTCAGTGGAGTGAGGGGAGCTTGCTCGTGGATTTAGTGGAGGCTAGGGTGGAGTGGAACGGCAAGGTGGCGGAGCTCGGGTGGCGACGGGTCGTTGGTGAGATGCGAGGCCAGAGGGCCTCTCGGCCTTGGCTCGTTGCTCGGGGGCTCGATTGGAGGCGGAGGGAGTTGGGTGAGGAGCTAGGAGGGCTGGCCATGGCCTTTTATAGGCGGGGGCGAGCTCTCTGGAATCTGGTGGAGCTCGGCCACGTCGCCGGAGTCCGGACGCCGCGCTGGCTGGCTCGGCGTGGGCGACAGGATAGAAGAGGGCAGAGGGAGTTAATGCAGCGGTGGCGGCTTGCGGAGGAAGGTGACGAGCAGCAGGGCCACTGTGCCCGCACGGGTGCCACCGCTCCCGTGTGCGGTGGTGGCCGGCGAGAGCTTCTTCGGCGAGGGGAAGAACCTGGAGTGGCTAGGTGGACAGCGGAGAGCTAGTCGGCGCAAGGGGACGCGGTACGGCTACGCGGGCGTCTCCCTCCGATGAGACTCGTGCCTGGCGGTGCCCAGAGCGCGGTTTTGGCAGGGCTGGCTACGCGGTCACCGCGTGCACAGGTACCCGCGGCGTGAGCTGGCCTGCCAGACCGTGTCTGGTGCATCGTCTTTGCACCCTAGAACCCCCTCGTGACACTAGATTGCCAAGAGACCCACTGAGCTAAAGCGTAGTTTCAACTACAGTTCGCTGTCAGAAACTTGGTGAGGTTCTGGAGAGGAGATGAGCTGGAGATGAGACCAACAGAGATGGCTGGAGTGATCTACATTGGAAGGACTACAAGCTGGCCAAGTTTGAGAGATTTTCACCAAGATTTGAATGCAGTTCATTTACAACTGCTGTTACTGGTCCAGGGAAAAGATGAGCTTGTTGCACTCATCTGGTTGGTCTGCTGGAGCTAAAATTTGATGTGGGAGGGTTATTTGGTGGATAGAAGATGTCATAAAAATGTCAGCTCAATTGAATACCTCTAGCTGGTACTTCCTTCACAGAGGTTCCATTTGAGCAGAAACTTGTCAGAATATTGCTACTGAAAATTTGTATTGAACAAGATGATATTTTTGGATATTGTGGCAAGATAGGTTCCCTAGTATCTCAGGGAATTATCTGATAGTTTTCTGAGTTGGGAAAATGTGAGTTGCTTCACAAAGGGCCAGTACTGTCCAGAAGGTAAATGGAGTTTTCTGGACAAAATTTTATACTGGACCATGAGATGTTTTTTGAAAATTGTGGGAGTAGATGATGACAAGAAGGTGTGGTATTAATTTGGGATTTTTCTGATCATCAGAACTATAGGTTGCTTCATAACCCATAGTGATGACAGATTTTCCCAAAGGAAGAAAATAACTTATTGGGAAAGATTGAACATTGGAATTTGATCCAGAAGGTGTGTGACAAGATTTTGGCAAGATGTTGAGGGCTTTGGATCACCGAGAGAGATTCATAAGTCCAAAGTCAACTGAAAAGGTTCAAAAACCATCCAAATTGCAAATAAAGCCAGAGAGATTTTGAAAAGAAAAAGTTGCCAAAAACCAGGGTGTCACAAACCTACCCCCCTTAGAATGAATCTCGTCCTCGAGATTCGGTTGCTCAGGGAACAAGTGTGGATATGCTGATCTCAGAAAATCCTCTCTTTCCCAAGTAGCTTCTTCCTTAGTATGATGATCCCATAATACCTTGTAAAATTTAATTGTCTTGCTCCTGGTAGTTCTTTCCATCTCATCCAAAATTCTGACAGGTTTTTCCTCGTAGGTCAAATCTTTGGTCAGCTCTAGCTCACTTATGTCTGCCTGCTTGATCGGAGGTGCAATGCACTTTCTCAACTGTGATATGTGGAAGACATCATGAACGTCAGACAACTCCGGTGGTAATTCTAACTGATATGCCACTCTGCCTCTTCTAGCCATTACTGGAAAGGGACTGATATATCTCGGTGCAAGCTTTCCTCGAGTATGAAACCTCTTTATTCCTTTCATGGGGGTAACTCGCAGATAAGCATATTCTCCGGGCTCAAAAGTTACTTCTCGATGCTTTGGGTCATAATAACTCTTTTGACGGGACTTGGCTGCTCGAAGACGTTCCTGAATATCCTTGACTTGTTTCTCAGCCTCGAGCATCATATCCATGCCAAAGATACGGTTGTCTCCTGTCCGAGACCAATTTAAAGGAGTGCGACACTTTCGTCCATACAGAGCTTCAAATGGTGACATCTTGAGACTCGACTGATAACTGTTATTGTAAGAGAATTCTGCATAGGGTAGACTATCCTCCCATTTGGGTCCATAGGTGAGAGCACAGGACCGAAGCATATCTTCCAATATCTGGTTCACACGTTCGGTCTGTCCATCCGTCTGTGGGTGATATGCCGTACTATGCTTTAGCACGGTTCCCAGAGCTTGATGCAATCGCAGCCAGAATGCTGAAGTGAGCAAGGAGCCTCTATCCGATGTGATAGACTTGGGCACTCCATGAAGGCTGACTATCCGGGACATGTAGAGCTGTGCGAGCTGACTAGCGTTGAAAGTGGTCTTTACCAGAATAAAGTGAGCCACCTTCGTAAGTATATCCACGATGACCCAGATAGCATCATTGCCTCTTGTTGACTTGGGTAGTCCAACAATGAAGTCCATGCATATGTCATCCCATTTCCACTGAGGAACTGGTAAAGGTTGCAGTAACCCAGCGGGTTTCTGGTGTTCAGCCTTAACTCTGTTACAGATGTCACAGCAGGCGACATAGTATGCAATGTCCCTTCGCATTCCTGGCCACCAAAAGGTTTCTCGCAAGTCCTGGTATATCTTTGTTCCTCCTGGATGGATAGAGTATGCGGATTCATGTGCCTCTCTGAGTATTTGCTGTCTCAAGTTGTCTTGATCAGGCACGCATATTCGGTTCTCAAACCATAGGGTGCCTTGATCATCAATATGGAAGGACTTAGCCTTTCCTTGCGGAATATGCTCCTTGATCTCTTGTAAACCTTCATCTGATTTCTGAGCTATCTTAATTTCTTCCATAAGTGTTGGAATGATTTCCATTGTGTCCGGGCTAACCGGGCCGCATAGCACCATATTGAGCTTGGCAAACTCTTCGTGTAGCCTCGGATGGATTCCCTCCATTATTGTATTTATGGTGCCTTGTTTTCTGCTGAGAGCATCGGCGACCACATTGGCTTTTCCCGGATGATAATTAATTCCAATGTCATAGTCCTTAACCAATTCAAGCCATCTTCTTTGCCTGAGATTAAGGTCGGGTTGGGTGAAAATGTACTTGAGACTCTTATGGTCTGTGTATATTTCACACCGCTGCCCAATGAGATAATGCCTCCACGGCTTCCAATTCCAAATCATGAGTGGGGTAGTTCTCTTCATGGGGTCGTAGCTGTCTGGATGCATATGCTACAACCTTTCCTTCTTGCATTAGAACGCAGCTGATTCCACGCCTGGAAGCATCGCAGTATATATCAAAGCTCTTGTGGATGTCTGGAAGAACTAAGACAGGGGCCGTAGTTAGCCTCGTCTTTAATTCCATGAAACTGCTATTGCATTCTTCCGTCCAGACAAACTTGTGGTTCTTTTTCAACAGTTCTGTCAATGGCTTGGCTATTTTTGAGAAGCCTTCAATGAAGCGACGGTAGTAGCCTGCCAATCCCAGAAAACTACGGACTTCAGTTACAGTGGCTGGTGTCTTCTAGTTTAATACAGCAGTCACTTTGCTGGGGTCAACAGCTACACCTTGTTCTGACAGAACATGTCCCAGAAATCCCACCTCTCTTAGCCAAAATTCGCATTTACTGAACTTGGCATACAAGCGATGGGTCCTTAGTCTTTCCAGGACAGTACGGAGGTGTTGCGTATGCTCTTCTTCATCTTTGGAGTAGATAAGAATATCATCGATGAAGACTACCACAAATTTGTCCAAGAAGTCCATGAAGACCTTGTTCATCATGCTCATAAAATAGGCTGGAGCATTTGTCAGCCCAAATGACATGACTGTAAACTCATACAGACCATATCTTGTGGTGAAGGCCGTCTTGGGGATATCCTCTTTCCTGATTTTTAACTGATGATACCCCATTCGGAGATCAATATTGGAAAATACCCGGGCCCCGTTCAACTGGTCAAACAGATCATCAATGCGGGGGAGCGGATATTTATTTTTAATAGTGACCTCATTCAACTGGCGATAGTCTACGCACATTCGCAGGCTGCCATCCTTCTTCTTAACAAACAGCACAGGTGATCCCCATGGCGAGGTGCTTGGACGAATATACCCTTTTTGTAGTAATTCATCCAGCTGTTTCTTTAATTCCACTAGCTCTGGAGAAGGCATGCGGTAGTACTTCTTATAGATTGGAGCGGTTCCGGGAACAACATCAATAGCGAACTCTAGTTCCCGATCAGGTGGCATTCCTGGTATTTCTTCCAGAAATACGTCCAGGAATTCACAGACTACTGGAATCAGATTTATGTCTGTAGTTGTGGCTTTGAATGCCATTCCCTTCTTTGACATCATTCTACTGGCAGTGAACTGCACTGCTTGGCCTGCCGGGTTAACCAGTGTCACCGTCCTGGTGGCACAGTTGATACACACCTGATGTGGTGTCAACCAATCCATCCCCAGTATTATATCCAGTCCAGGGGATTCAATGGCCACAAGGGTAGCTGGGAACTTAACGCCATGTATCAAAATTTCCAGATCCTTGTATATCACATTTGTTCTGAGCATGGAGCCAGGGGATTGTACCACCATGATTTTGTCCAAAAGTGAAGGAGAAAATTTGTGCAAGGTGGCAAAACTCCATGAAATAAACGAATGAGAAGCCCCAGAATCAAATAAAATTATTGCAAGTATGTTATTAACAGAAAACATACCAAGGACCACATCTGGTGCTTAGCGGGCTTCCTCAGTGGAGATATGATGGACTTGGCCGCGATAGAAGTTCGGGTTGGGGCGGCGTCCAACATTGTTGACTTGTGGCTTGTAGTCGGATGATGGCTTCCCATTTCTTGCGGGGCACTGCTTGGAGTAATGCCCGCCCAGGCCACAATTAAAGCAAGTGTTGTTGTGGCAGCAGTCCTCCAGCACTGGCTGTTTGCCGAAGGTCTTGTCCTGGCTGACAGGCTTATTGTTGTTGTTACCATTGTTCCAGGCAGGCTTGTATTCAGATGGACCGAGTTGCCAGATACGTGGCTTCTGTGCAAACTGCTCACGGTTGTCCTTCTTGGGTTCAAACTTCCACTTGCGATCATCATATCCTAACTTATGCTCTCGTTCAGCTATGAAAGCCTTGTTCACCAGAGTCTGGAAGTCAGGAAAGTCAAGCATACAAAGCTGACAGCGGAGGGTATGATTGAGTCCTCCTAGGAATCGGTCAATCTTCCTTTCTTCGGTGGACACGTCATGGGTGGAGTACCGTGCCAGATTATTAAACTCGTTTAGATACTCACCCACTGACATGTTCCCTTGACTAAGAGCAAGAAATTCCCTCTGCTTCACCTTCATTATGCCGGTAGGAATATGATACTTGCGGAATACCTCTTTGAACTTCTCCCAAGAAATAACTTCTCCAGAAGGCCACATTATTTTTGTATTGTCCCACCATATAGCTGCTGGTCCCTCCAGGTAGTGAGTAACAATAGGAACCTTGTCTGACTCATCATAGCGGGCTATGTCCAACTTCTTTTCCATGGTCCTTAGCCAGTCATCAGCTTCCATCGGATCCACAGCCTGACCAAAACTGGGTGGCTTGGTACGCTGAAAATCGGACAACTTAGAGTGTGTCCCATTGTTGTTATTCTGACCCATCAAGGTCTGCATACTTTTCAGAAATTCCATGAGATCTTGATTTCTTTTCTCTTCAAACATTTTCATAATATGATCAGTGGTAGGTGACTGTGGTGGCGGAGGTGGTAAATCTTCTGGTGACTGTCCTGCTTGTCTGGCGGATCGACGAACGGGAGTTCCATCGCCGCCTTGATTACTACACCTCTTCATCCTAAATTTGTTCCCATTGCAAAATACCGAATCGATGAGCAACATCCATAAGGGAAAGCATGATAGTGTGACACTAGAAAAGAAACCAAATAAAAGGAGAAGATAAAGAAAACAACATAATTATACAAGGCAATCCAACATCATACATGACAAGCTAGTAGGGAATTATCATGACTGGACTGCTCATACGGCAGTTGACATATGCAGGGATGCTATGATGCATGCACTGAAACTCAAGTCTCCACTCTAGTAGCGCGGGTGGCACGAACACTGGCAAACTGAAGACTCCTCATCGTCTGATCCGGTCTCGAAATCTGAGCTGATGATGTGAATCTTGGCCTCCGGATCAAAGGTAACACGGCGACGCTGACAAGAAGGTTCTCCATCAGAAGGAGAAGAAGCACGACGCCGCAGCATGGGAGCAGCTGGTGTAGCTAGGAGTGAGGCCCACTCTGCCGGGGTCTCACGTCGGTTACCAGACGAAAAGCCTGGCGGTCCGAACGAGCTAGAAGGAGTTTCAGAAGGTGGAACGGGTGGAGTATACACAGATGAAAACAGAGGTGGAGGAGGAGACTGTGCTGCCGCAACAGCTGCAAGTGCCCCTCGGGCATGAGTCAGCTCCTCAGCTAGTGAAGTGATCATACGGTAACTGGCGTTCAGATAACGAGATAAAACACCAGTAGCACGATCACTCACCGGGTCAACGGGTGCGAAAAGGACTCGCCCCGTCACAGGCGACAGGGTGGGGTAGTGAAAGAAACTTGGATGAGTCTGCATCTCGACCTCGTGGAAGCGCAAGTCAGTGAGAGCCTCCATCGCAGCAAACTGGATCGCCAACTCCGGAGTCGAAGCAGTTCCACCCTTGGAGGAGCGGGAGTAACTGCCAATGTCCGAACTCGCGGTAAGAAAGGCCTCCGCGTGATACTCGTACACCGAACCAGCAAGCTTCTCTCGGAACTCCTGGTACATTGGGTCTTCGCCGTTGGGATACAGCCGAAGCCAGACACTACGAAGCAGTACTGGAAAAGTGAACGGTGCCGGCTCATGATTGTACTGGTATGGAACTGGTGCCATCTACACTCACAAGGCCAACGGTTAGCACAATAAAAACTATATGCATGCCATGCAGCAATCAGATGCAACAAGCAAAGCACACCCCAAGACTCTAAACTAATCGTGGCTCTAGCGCAGGGTTAACTAGGGTGTCCTACAGTCAGCGCGGCTCTGATACCAAGCGTTGTGGCACCCCGGCTCAGAGGACCGGTTTACCTAGTGTTTCCAACCCAGAGATCATGTCTTCTGGAAACACACAACAACTTGGAACAGAACTGAACTGATCTTTATTGATATATCTCGAGTACAAGTTCTTAAATTACATCGATAGCGAGGCCAGAAGCACATCATGTGCTAAGACAATATCTACATTATTTATGAAACATAGCAGGGCCTCGATACTACTAGGTGATGCTATGGCGTAGCGGATCATAGCGCGGAAAACTCCATCCACAGGGACACTGCTGGGACACGGCCTTGTTAGCGTAGCACGAACCATCGGGACCTCCGTCCTCGGCTCCTCCTGCATCTGGCATGATACACCAGGTGAGTACTTGGAATGTACTCGCAAGCTCACGGAAACCATAACAATGCAGCAAACAATAGCATGGCAATGATCATATTAAGTGCTTAGGTGCTCACTGATACCAATTACCAACTTACTCTCCTCTGGGTCGTCCCACAACCCTCAAGATATTCATGAACCATTGAATACTTCCGAACATAAGACAAGTTCTTCCATCATTATTATCATTATTGCGGTTGACCAATCAGTGGCCTAGTATGGACTGTCCAATACCGTGGACTCGGCTATTCGAATAGATTCTTACACTCTGCAGAGGTTGCGCACTTTACCCACACTATGGAGCTCCTGGTCCCGTACCTCAGTAAACTTCCCTCTTGGGTGGACCGGTGCTGCTCCAACAAAACTTGCCTAACCCGTGACTCCTCCATCGTACCACCGACAATCATACCTTCCCAGGGTCATGTCCTGGGTGGCCCCAGTGTCACCCCGTGACACCTGCCACCGTCGTGGCTAACTAAACTGTCCCAAACGGGGACGCCAGCAAAATAACTCAACTGGGCTCACAGGATTATCGTCGTCTACCTGATCAGGGTAGCCCGCACGCATAACCCTCCCTCTTTGGTGGTACTTGATCAACCAATTAGGTTTAGTCTTAACAAGGATTTAACAAGCATAGATATTTATTACGAATAACTTAACATGGCAGTAGCTAGGCATCCAAGTAATTTACTATGAATTTCACATGTTAAAATAATGCATATAATTCAATTAAATAACCAACACCATTGAAATGCTTCATGAAATGGATGACATGGCTTGCCTTGCTCTGTTGGGTTGTCCACAAACTCCTGGGCTTCAAAGTCAAAAGGATTTCCCTCTGAAAATATTTTGAAAATGCAAAGGAAAAAAAATGTCACATAACACTGTTCTATTCACCAGAAATTCTGTGAGCATGGGAAAAATACCAAATTTTACCAGAAAATAGAGGAGCTCAAGACAAACCCAATGCAAAAAAGAATAAATTGATTTGGACTTATGGATAAAAAGTTATGGATGGTCAAAGTTACTGGTCAAATCTGATTTAAAAACAGAAAATAGAAAATCAGCAGAGGGTCACGTCGAAGACGTATTTCGCCAGGGCGCCTCCACTTACCGCTTCGGCGAGCCACTGACTAGCGGGCCCCTCTGTCAGATTTAAAAGGGGGAGGGAGGGAACAGAGAGCTGCGGCTCTCCGGCGATGGTCGCCGGCGATACAGTCGACGGCGAGGTCGGGTGACTACGGGGATGGAACGAGCTCACAGAGGCGAACACGTACGTACCCGCAGTGTGACGAGAGACGGCCGGACGACGTCGTCCCCTTCCTCTCCGGCGGCGGTGGCTTTCGGGCGTCACCAGAGACGGCGATTCCGGTAGGGTTTCGGTCGAGGAAGAGGTTGGGCGGGGTCAGTGGAGTGAGTGGAGCTCGCTCGTGGAGTCAGTGGAGGCTGGGGTGGAGTGGAACGGCGAGGTGGTGGAGCTCAGGTGGCGGCGGGTCGCCAGCGAGATGCGAGGCCAGAGGGCCTCTCAGCCTTGGCTCGTTGCTCGGGGGCTCGATTGGAGGCGGAGGGAGTTGGGTGAGGAGCTAGGAGGGCTGGCCATGGCCTTTTATAGGCGGGGGCAAGCTGTCTGGAATCTAGTGGAGCTCGGCCACGTCGCCGGAGTCCGGATGCCACGCTGGCTGGCTCGGCGTGGGCGACGGGATAGGAGAGGGCAGAGGGAGTTATTGCAGCGGTGGCGGCTTGCGGAGGAAGGCGACGAGCAGCAGGGCACTGTGCCCGCACGGGTGCCACATTGCCCGTGTGCGGTGGTGGCCGGCAAGAGCTTCTCCAACGAGGGGAAGAACCTGGAGTGGCTAGGTGGACGACGAAGAGCTAGTCGGCGCAAGGGAACGCGGTATGGCTACGCGGGCGTCTCCCTCCGATGAGACCCGTGCCTGGCGGCGCCCAGAGCGCGGTTTTGGCAGGGCTGGCTACGCGGTCACCGCGTGCACAGGCACCCACGGCACGAGCTTGTTGGGGAACGTTGCATGGGAAACAAAAATTTTCCTACGCACACATAAGATCTATCCATGGTGATGAGCATCTACGAGAGGGAGAGTGAATCTACATACCCTTGTAGATCGCTAAGCGGAAGCGTTAATAAACGCGGTTGATGTAGTCGAACGTCTTCGCGATCCAAATCGCCGAGCGTCCCGCGATCCAATCACGATCCTTCCGATCTAGTGCCGAACGGACGGCACCTCCGCGTTCAACACACGTACGGCTTGATGACGCCTTCACCTCCTCGATCCAGCGAGCGATGGTGAAGTAGTGGTTGAGTTCCAGCAGCACGACGGCGTGGTGATGGTGGTGAGGAACAATCTCTGCAGGGCTTCGCCAAGCACTACGGAGATTATGACGGAGGAACTAGAGGGCTAGGGTTGCCGGCACACGGCTTGGGAAATCCTGATGTGTCCCGTGTGCTAGCCCTGCCCCTCTATTTATATGTTGAGCCTTGGGGTCTAAACTTGGAGTAAAAGCCTCCTCCGGGTCGGTTTTGCCCGCACAAGGTCGGTTTGGCCCGCAGGAAAAGAGTCCAACTCGGATCCCTGCCGAACCGTGCACAGCCGCGCACAAGCGGTAGTACCGCTTCACACAAGCGGTAGTACCGCTTGGGCGGTAGTACCGCTTCACACAAGCGGTAGTACCGCTCGGGCGGTAGTACCGCTTCACACAAGCGGTAGTACCGCTCCGGCGGTAGTACCGCTTCACCAAGCGGTAGTACCGCTTACGCGGCAGCAAAACTACTTTTGCATTTTCCAATACCTTGTGGGCTTTATCCCTTTGGCTCATATAAAGTGTTGCTGCACCCGAACACTTCGGTAAACATCCGGAACCCCTTCCGGTGAATTCCGGAACCCTTCCGGAGATCAAAACACTATTATCACATATATCAATCTTTACCTCCGGACTATTCCGGAGATCCTCGTCATGTCCGGGATCTTATCCGGGACTCCGAACAACTTTCGGTCACCAACATAATAACTCAATTATACTAATCGTCACCAAACGTTAAGTGTGTAGACCCTGCGGGTTCGAGAACTATGTAGACATGACCGAGACACCTCTACGGCCAATAACCAATAGCGGGACCTGGATGCCCATATTGGCTCCTACATATTCTACGAAGATCTTTATCGGTCGAACCTCTATGTCAAGGATTCAGTTAATCCCGTATGCTGTTCCCTTTGTTCTTCGGTATGTTACTTGCCCGAGATTCGATCGTCGGTATCACTATACCTAGTTCAATCTCGTTACCGGCAAGTCTCTTTACTCGTTCCGTAATACAAGATCCTGTGGCTAACTCTTTAGTCACTTTGCTTGCAAGGCTCAATGTGATGTTGTATTACCGAGTGGGCCCTGAGATACCTCTCCGTCATACGGAGTAACAAATCCCAGTCTTGATCCATGCCAACCCAACAGACACCCTCGGAGATACCTGTAGAGCACCTTTATAGTCACCCAGTTACGTTGCGACGTTTGATACACACAAGGTATTCCTCCGGTGTTAGTGAGTTGCATGATCTCATGGTCAAAGGAACAGATACTTGACATGCAGAAAACAATAGCAATAAACTGACACGATCAAATGCTACGTTTACAGTTTGGGTCTTGTCCATCACATCATTCTCCTAATGATGTGATCCCGTTATCAAATGACATCTCATGTCAATGGCTAGGAAACCTTAACCATCTTTGATCAACGAGCTAGTCAACTAGAGGCTTACTAGGGACACAGTGTTGTCTATGTACCCACACATGTATTTGAGTTTCCAATCAATACAATTATAGCATGGATAATAAACGATTATCATGAACAAGGAAATATAATAATAACCAATTTATTATTGCCTCTAGGGCATATTTCCAACAGTCTCCCACTTGCACTAGAGTCAATAATCTAGTTCACATCACTATGTGATTTACATTGTAATGAATCGAACACCCATGCAGTTCTGGTGTTGTTCATGTTTAGCCCTTGGAAGAGGTTTAGTCATCGGATCTGCAACATTTAGATCCGTGTGTACTTTGCAAATATTTATGTCGTCCTCCTTGATGTAATCGCGGATGGAATTGAAACGTCGCTTTATGTGTCTGGTCCTCTTGTGAAATCTTGGTTCCTTGGCTAGAGCAATGGCACCAGTATTATCACAAAACAGAGTCATTGGGTTAAGTGCACTAGGCACTACTCCAAGATCTGTCATGAACTCCTTCATCCAGACACCTTCCTTCGCCGCCTCCGAGGCTGCGATGTACTCCGCTTCGCATGTAGAATCAGCTACCACGCTTTGCTTGGAACTGCACCAGCTAACCGCACCCCCATTAAGAATAAATACGTATCCGGTTTGCGACTTAGAGTCATCCGGATCAGTGTCAAAGCTTGCATCGACGTAACCCTTTACGGCGAGCTCTTGATCACCTCCATAAACGAGAAACATGTCCTTAGTCCTTTTCAGGTACTTCAGGATATTCTTGACCGCCGTCCAGTGTTCCATTCCTGGATCACTTTGAAACCTTCCGGCCATACTTATGGCAAGGCTGACATCGGGTCTTGTGCACAGCATTGCATACATGATAGAGCCTATGGCTGAAGCATAGGGGATGACACTCATCTTTTCTCTATCTTCTGCAGTCACTGGGCATTGAGTCTTACTCAACTTCACACCTTGCAATACAGGCAAGAACCCCTTCTTGGACTGATCCATTTTGAACTTCTTCAAAACTTTGTCAAGGTATGTGCTTTGTGAAAGTCCTATTAAGCGTCTTGATCTATCTCTATAGATCTTGATGCCTAATATGAAAGCAGCTTCTCCTAGGTCCTTCATTGAAAAACTCTTGTTCAAATATTCCTTTACGCTTTCCAGCATTTCTATATTGTTTCCAATCAGCAATATGTCATCCACATATAATATTAGAAACGCTATAGAGCTCCCACTCACTTTCTTGTAAATACAAGCTTCTCCGTAAACTTGTATAAACTCGAACGCTTTGATCACATCATCAAAACGAAGATTCCAACTCCGAGATGCTTGCACCAGTCCATAAATGGATCGCTGGAGTTTGCAAACTTTGTCAGCATTCTCTGGATCGACAAAACCTTCTGGTTGCATCATATACAACTCTTCCTTAAGGTAACCGTTAAGGAACGCTGTTTTGACATCCATCTGCCAAATTTCATAATCGAAAAAGGCAGCTATTGCTAACATGATTCTGACGGACTTAAGCATCGCTACGGGTGAGAAGGTCTCATCGTAGTCAACTCCTTGAACTTGTGAAAAACCCTTTGCCACAAGTCGAGCTTTATAGACGGTGACATTACCGTCCGCGTCCGTCTTCCTCTTAAAGATCCATTTGTTCTGAATGGCCTTACGCCCTTCAGGTAATACTTCCAAAGTCCATACTTTGTTTTCATACATGGATCCCATCTCAGATTTCATGGCCTCTAACCATTTCTCGGAATCCGGGCCCATCATCGCTTCTCCATAGCTCGTAGGTTCATCGTTGTTTAACAACATGACCTCTAAGACAGGGTTGCCGTACCACTCAGGAGTAGTACGCGTCCTTGTCGACCTACGAGGTTCGATAGCAACTTGATCCAAAGCTTCATGATCATCATCATTAACTTCCTCTTCAGCTAATGTAGGCTCCACAGAAACAACTTTCTGCGCTGCGCTACTCTCAGGTTGAAGTAAAGGTTCAATAACCTCATCAAGTTCTATCTTCCTCCCACTCAATTCTTTCGAGAGAAACTCTTTCTCAAGAAATGTTCCGTTTTTAGCGACAAACATTTTGCCTTCGGATCTGAGATAGAAGGTATACCCAACTGTCTCTTTTGGGTATCCTATGAAGACGCATTTCTCCGCTTTGGGTTCCAGCTTTTCAGGCTGAAGCTTTTTGACATAAGCATCACATCCCCAAACTTTAAGAAACGACAGCTTTGGCTTCTTGCCAAACCAAAGTTCATATGGCGTCGTCTCAACGGATTTCGATGGTGCCCTATTTAAAGTGAATGCAGCTGTCTCTAATGCATAACCCCAAAACGATAGTGGCAAATCGGCAAGAGACATCATAGATCGCACCATATCCAATAAAGTTCGATTACGACGTTCGGACACACCATTACGCTGTGGTGTTCCAGGCGGTGTCAATTGTGAAACAATTCCACACTGTCTTAAGTGACTGCCAAACTCATAACTCAGATATTCTCCTCCTCGATCAGATCGTAGGAATTTAATCTTCTTGTTACGATGATTCTCAACTTCACTCTGAAATTGTTTGAACTTTTCAAATGTTTCAGACTTATGTTTCATTAAGTAAATATACCCATATCTACTTAAGTCATCAGTGAAGGTGAGAAAGTAACGATAACCACCGCGCGCCTCAATGCTCATCGGACCGCACACATCAGTATGTATGATTTCCAATAAGTCACTTGCCTGTTCCATTGTTCCAGAGAACGGCGTTTTAGTCATCTTGCCCATGAGGCATGGCTCACATGTGTCAAGTGATTCAAAATCAAGTGACTCCAAAAGTCCATCAGTATGGAGCTTCCTCATGCGTTTTACGCCAATATGACCTAAACGGCAGTGCCACAAGAAAGTGGTATTATCATTATCAATTCTACATCTTTTGGCATCAATGTTATGAACATGTGTATCATTACTATCGAGATTCAATAAGAATAAACCCCTCACATCGGGTGCATGACCATAAAAGATATTACTCATATAAATAGAACAACCATTATTCTCTGATTTAAATGAGTAACCGTCTCGCAATAAACAAGATCCAGATATAATGTTCATGCTTAACGCAGGCACCAAATAACACTTATTTAGGTTCATCACTAATCCCGACGGTAATCGAAGAGCGAGCGTGCCAACGGCGATCACATCAACCTTGGAACCATTTCCCACGCGCATCGTCACTTCGTCCTTTGCCAGCCTCCGTCTATTCCGCAGTTCCTGTTTTGAGTTGCAAATATGAGCAACCGCACCGGTATCAAATACCCAGGCACTACAACGGGAGTTGGTAAGGTACACATCAATAACATGTATATCATATATACCTTGTTTGTTGTTGGCCGCCTTCTTGTCAGCCAAATACTTGGGGCAATTCCGCTTCCAGTGTCCAGTTCCCTTGCAATGAAAACACACAGTTTCTGGTTTGGGTCCAGCCTTGGGTTTCTTCACGAGAGGAGCAACTGCTTTGCCACTCTGCTTGGAGTTACCCTTCTTACCCTTGCCATTTTTCTTGAAACTAGTGGTTTTATTGACCATCAACACTTGATGCTCCTTCTGAATTTCAGACTCAGCGGCTTTCAGCATCGCAAACAGCTCGGCGACTGACTTGTTCATCCCGTGCATGTTATAGTTCAACACGAAGCTCTTGTAGCTAGGTGGCAATGATTGAAGAACTCTGTCAGTGATAGCCTCTGGCGGAAGGGGCATCCCTAACTCAGCCAGACGGGTGGAGTACCCAGACATTCTGAGCACGTGATCACTGATAGACCCGTTCTCCTCCATCTTGCAAGCATAGAACTTATCGGAGATCTCATATCTCTCGATCCGGGCATTCTTCTGAAAGATAAACTTCAACTCCTGGAACATCTCATATGCTCCATGACGTTCAAAACGTCTTTGAAGTCCCGGTTCTAAGCCATACAACATTGCACATTGAACTATTGAGTAATCATCAGAACGAGCCTGCCAGGCGTTCACAACGTCTAGAGACTCAACTGGAGCGGGTGGATCACCAAGCGGTGCATCAAGGACATAAGCCTTCTGGGAAGCCGTAAGGATAATCCTTAGATTACGGGCCCAGTCCACAAAGTTACTTCCATCATCTTTCAATTTAGCTTTCTCTAGGAACGCATTAAAATTCAGGGGTGCTACTGCGCGAGCCATGATCTACAACATAAATATAGCAAAGACAACTTAGACTATTGTTCTAGATAATGAGTTTAGTTAATCATATTACTTAAAAACTCCCACTCAAATTGACATCCCTCCGATCATTCGAGTGTAACATGATCCAAATCCACCAACTCAAGTCCGATCATCACGTGAGTCGAGGTGGTTTCAATGGTGAACATCTTCATATTGATCATATCTACTATATGACTCATGTTCGACCTTTCGGTCTCTTGTGTTCCGAGGCCATGTCTGTACATGCTAGGCTCGTCAAGTTTAACCCGAGTGTTCCGCACGTGCAACATGGCTTGCACCCGTTGTATGCGAACGTAGAGTCTATCACACCCGATCATCACGGCGTGTCTCGAAACGACGAACTTTCGCAACGGTGCACACTTGGGGAGAACACAATTTATCTTGAAATTTAAGTGAGGGATCACCTTATAATGCTACCGTCGTCCTAAGCAAAATAAGATGCATAAAAGGATTAACATCACATGCAAATCATAAGTGACATGATATGGCCATGAACTTGTGCTTTTGATCTCCATCTCCAAAGCACCGGCATGATCTCCATCGTCACCGGCATGACACCATGATCTCCATCATCTTGATCTCCATCAACGTGTCGCCATAAGGTTGTCGCGCCGACTGTTGCTTCCACGACTATAGCTAACGTTTAGCGATAAAGTAAAGCATTACATAGCGCTTAATGATTGACACGCAGGTCATACAATAATTAAAGACAACTCTATGGCTCCTGCCAGTTGCCGTACTCATCGACATGCAAGTCGTGATATTCTATACAAAACATGATCATCTCATACATCACATATATCTCATCATGTAATTAGCCATATCACATCACAACATACCCTGCAAAAACAAGTTAGACGTCCTCTAATTGTTGTTGCAAATTTTACGTGGCTGCTACGGGTTTGCAAGAACCGTTCTTACCTACGCAAAACCACAACGTGGTGTAGTGATTGCTTTTTGATCTTCTAAAAGAACCCTCTTCATTGAAATCGATTCAACTAAAGTGAGAGAGACAGACACCCGCTAGCCATCTTTATGCAACGAAGTTACATGTTAGTTGAAGGAACCTGTCTCGCGTAAGTGTACGCGTAATGTCGGTCCGGGCCGCTTCATCTCACAGTACCGCCGAATCAAATATCAACTAGTAACGGCAAGCAATATGTATACACCCACGCCCACAACTCGTTTGTGTTCTACTCGAGATCTCATCTACGCATAGACCTGGCTCATGATGCCACTGTTGGGGAACGTTGCATGGGAAACAAAAATTTTCCTACGCACACATAAGATCTATCCATGGTGATGAGCATCTACGAGAGGGAGAGTGAATCTACATACCCTTGTAGATCGCTAAGCGGAAGCGTTAATAAACGCGGTTGATGTAGTCGAACGTCTTCGCGATCCAAATCGCCGAGCGTCCCGCGATCCAATCACGATCCTTCCGATCTAGTGCCGAACGGACGGCACCTCCGCGTTCAACACACGTACGGCTTGATGACGCCTTCACCTCCTCGATCCAGCGAGCGATGGTGAAGTAGTGGTTGAGTTCCAGCAGCACGACGGCGTGGTGATGGTGGTGAGGAACAATCTCTGCAGGGCTTCGCCAAGCACTACGGAGATTATGACGGAGGAACTAGAGGGCTAGGGTTGCCGGCACACGGCTTGGGAAATCCTGATGTGTCCCGTGTGCTAGCCCTGCCCCTCTATTTATATGTTGAGCCTTGGGGTCTAAACTTGGAGTAAAAGCCTCCTCCGGGTCGGTTTTGCCCGCACAAGGTCGGTTTGGCCCGCAGGAAAAGAGTCCAACTCGGATCCCTGCCGAACCGTGCACAACCGCGCACAAGCGGTAGTACCGCTTCACACAAGCGGTAGTACCGCTTGGGCGGTAGTACCGCTTCACACAAGCGGTAGTACCGCTCGGGCGGTAGTACCGCTTCACACAAGCGGTAGTACCGCTCCGGCGGTAGTACCGCTTCACCAAGCGGTAGTACCGCTTACGCGGCAGCAAAACTACTTTTGCATTTTCCAATACCTTGTGGGCTTTATCCCTTTGGCTCATATAAAGTGTTGCTGCACCCGAACACTTCGGTAAACATCCGGAACCCCTTCCGGTGAATTCCGGAACCCTTCCGGAGATCAAAACACTATTATCACATATATCAATCTTTACCTCCGGACTATTCCGGAGATCCTCGTCATGTCCGGGATCTTATCCGGGACTCCGAACAACTTTCGGTCACCAACATAATAACTCAATTATACTAATCGTCACCAAACGTTAAGTGTGTAGACCCTGCGGGTTCGAGAACTATGTAGACATGACCGAGACACCTCTACGGCCAATAACCAATAGCGGGACCTGGATGCCCATATTGGCTCCTACATATTCTACGAAGATCTTTATCGGTCGAACCTCTATGTCAAGGATTCAGTTAATCCCGTATGCTGTTCCCTTTGTTCTTCGGTATGTTACTTGCCCGAGATTCGATCGTCGGTATCACTATACCTAGTTCAATCTCGTTACCGGCAAGTCTCTTTACTCGTTCCGTAATACAAGATCCTGTGGCTAACTCTTTAGTCACTTTGCTTGCAAGGCTCAATGTGATGTTGTATTACCGAGTGGGCCCTGAGATACCTCTCCGTCATACGGAGTAACAAATCCCAGTCTTGATCCATGCCAACCCAACAGACACCCTCGGAGATACCTGTAGAGCACCTTTATAGTCACCCAGTTACGTTGCGACGTTTGATACACACAAGGTATTCCTCCGGTGTTAGTGAGTTGCATGATCTCATGGTCAAAGGAACAGATACTTGACATGCAGAAAACAATAGCAATAAACTGACACGATCAAATGCTACGTTTACAGTTTGGGTCTTGTCCATCACATCATTCTCCTAATGATGTGATCCCGTTATCAAATGACATCTCATGTCAATGGCTAGGAAACCTTAACCATCTTTGATCAACGAGCTAGTCAACTAGAGGCTTACTAGGGACACAGTGTTGTCTATGTACCCACACATGTATTTGAGTTTCCAATCAATACAATTATAGCATGGATAATAAACGATTATCATGAACAAGGAAATATAATAATAACCAATTTATTATTGCCTCTAGGGCATATTTCCAACAGAGCTGGCCTGCCAGACCGTGTCTGGTGCATCATCCTTGCACCCTAGAACCCCCTCGTGCCACTAGATTGCCAAGAGACCCACTGAGCTGAAGCGTAGCTTCAACTACAGTTCGCTGTCAGAAACTTGGTGAGGTTCTGGAGAGGAGATGAGCTGGAGATGAGACCAACAGAGATGTCTGGAGTGATCTACATTGGAAGGACTACAAGCTGGCCAAGTTTGAGAGATTTTCACCAAGATTTGAATGCAGTTCATGTACAACTGTTGTTACTGGTCCAGGGAAAAGATGAGCTTGTTGCACTCATCTGGTTGGTCTGCTGGAGCTGAAATTTGGTGTGGGAGGGTTATTTGGTGGATAGAAGATGTCATCAAAATTTCAGCTCAATTGAATACCTCTAGCTGGTACTTCCTTCACAGAGGTTCCATTTGAGCAGAAACTTGTCAGAATATTGCTACTGAAAATTTGTATTGAACAAGATGATATTTTCGGATATTGTGGCAAGATAGGTTCCCTAGTATCTCAGGGGATTATCTGAGAGTTTTCTGAGTTGGGAAAATGTGAGTTGCTTCACAAAGGGCCAGTACTGTCCAGAAGGTAAATGTAGTTTTCTGGACAAAATTTTATACTGGACCATGAGAGGTTTTTTGAAAATTTTGGGAGTAGATAATGACAAGAAGGTGTGGTATTAATTTGGGATTTTTCTTATCATCAGAACTATAGGTTGCTTCATAACCCATAGTGACGACAGATTTTCCCAAAGGAAGAAAATAACTTATTGGGAAAGATTGAACATTGGAATTTGATCCAGAAGGTGTGTGACAAGATTTTGGCAAGATGTTGAGGGCTTTGGATCACCGAGAGGGATTCATAAGTCCAAAGTCAACTGAAAAGGTTCAAAAACCATCCAAATTGCAAATAAAGCCAGAGAGACTTTGAAAAGAAAAAGTTGCCAAAAACCAGGGTGTCACAAACCTACCCCCCTTAGAATGAATCTCGTCCTCGAGATTCGGTTGCTCAGGGAACAAGTGTGGATATGCTGATCTTAGAAAATCCTCTCTTTCCCAAGTAGCTTCTTCCTTAGTATGATGATGCCATAATACCTTGTAAAATTTAATTGTCTTGCTCCTGGTAGTTCTTTCCATCTCATCCAAAATTCTGACAGGTTTTTCTTCGTAGGTCAAATCTTTGGTCAGCTCTAGCTCACTCATGTCTGCCTGCTTGATCGGAGGTGCAATGCACTTTCTCAACTGTGATATGTGGAAGACATCGTGAACGTCAGAAACTCCGGTGGTAATTCTAACTGATATGCCACTCTGCCTCTTCTTGCCATTACTAGAAAGGGACCGATATATCTCGGTGCAAGCTTTCCTCGAGTATGAAACCTCTTTATTCCTTTTATGGTGGTAACTCATAGATAAGCATCCCTTAGCACCGTGCTGACGAAGTACACGGGGTGCTCGATGAGACACGTGGTTGCGACGGCGGCTTGCTCCTCGGGGGGTCCGAGAGGCTTATGAGGCTCGAAAGGCGGCTCGCGAGGCGCCTTGTTGGAGGCCTCTAGAGGAGGGCCCTCGGAAGGAGGAGGCGCGGCCTCGGGAGGCGATGCGCCAAGGGCCTTCTGAGGCGAGATCTCAGCAGGCGACGGCGCGACCTCGGGTGGCGCCAGCGCGGCAGGCTTCTTCTGCGCACACACGCGCTCTTCTCGAACTGCCACTAGGGCTGCGCTGGCCGTTTGGGGAGTGGCTGCCAAGTACAGGAGCAGGGGCTCGCGAGAACGTGGCGCGACCATGATGGGCGGGCTCATGAGGTACCTCTTGAGATCTTCGAAGGCAGCGTCAGCCTCAAGGGTCCACTTGAAGGGGCCAGATCTCTTCATGAGCTTGAAGAACGGCAAGGCTCGCTCACCGAACTTGGAGATGAAGCGCCCCAAGGAAGCCATACATCCCGCCAAGCGCTGCATTTCCTTGAGGGTCCGAGGGGGACGCATCTTCTCGATAGCCTTGATCTTCTCAGGGTTGGCCTCGATGCCACGGTGGGAGACCAGGAAGCCGAGGAGCTTGCTGGAAGGAACTTCGAAGACGCACTTGTCGGGGTTGAGCTTGAGGTTAACCTTGCGCAGGTTGGTGAATGTTTCCTCGAGATCCTTGATGAGGGACCCGGCCTCACGGGTCTTGACCACGATGTCATCGACGTAGGCTTCCGCGTTTCTCCCCATCTGAGGCCCCAGCATGATGCGCATCACCCGCTGGAAGGTGGCGCCAGCACTCCTCAAGCCGAAGGGCATGCAGGTGTAGCAGTATATGCCGCAAGGGGTGATGAAGGCCGTCCTCTCCACATCTTCTGCCGCCATCTTAATCTGGTGGTAGCCCGAAAAGGTGTGGCACCCCGGCTCAGAGTCACCGGAGCACCCCGTATTCCAGCCCAGAGATCAAGTCTTCTGGAATACGGCACTGCTTGGCATAGAACAAATCAGCTCTTATTTCTAGTAGTTTGGGAACAGAGGTTACAAGGAGTTACAAAAGGTTACAATGATACCACTACTGTCAAGGTAGCTCTATGCTAGCAGCGGCACAACTTCTAGCAGCGGAACCGCGACGCCGGTAATGGACTCCACTCCACAGGGACTCTGGCTGGGACACATCCTAGCTCATAACTCGAACACCTCCGCTATGCAAACAAGGCAATACCTGCAAACTGGCATGACACGCCAGGTGAGTACTTTGAATGTACTCGGAAGCTCACAACAAACACAAGCATCAAGGCATGAAAATGTCATAGAAAATCATGGTTATACCAGATCCATCTGTTATGAAAAGGGTGGAAGAAAATAATAACATACTACAGCTAAACTATCCACCGGAAGTCACCTATGCTAAAATCTCAGGAACCATACACTCTGAGCTACTCGGGTGAAACACTTACTCCTAGGACCACTCTTGGTCACCTCAGAAACTTCAGACGATCATTCCCGAGATCGCTTACAACATCACCAGCGGTCTTCCTCCAAGTGTGTACCTCACCCTACTGGGACGAGTTCTTCCATCATTAACAAGTCATTCCATCATAGGTGTTGATCAGACAGTGTGACTTAGTATGAACTGTGTCCAATACCGTGGACGCGGTTAATCGAATAGATTCTTACACTCTGCAGAGGTTGTGCACTTTACCCACACTCTGGAGCCCCTGGTCCCGTACCTCGGTACACTTCCCTTCCGGGTGGACCGGTGCTGCTCCAACGAAACTTGCCTAACCAGTGACTCCTTCACCGTACCACCGACAATCATTCCCCGTCCGAGTCATACCCTGGGTGGCCCTTGTGTCACTTCTGACACCTGCCACCGTCGTGGACAAACAAACTATCCCAAACAGGGACCTGAGCTCAAAAACCAAACCGGGCTCACAAGGTTATCGTCGTCTACCTGATCAGGGCAGCACGCACGCATAACCTCCCCTCTTTGGTGGCACCGATAAAAGAGCAAGCGGTTAGACCAAGCCAAGGCCATCCCATTCCGGCAGGTGTGGCTGCACTGGAAAGTTCGGTTCAGTGGCACTTGATCAACAATGAAGGAATTTATCCCCAAGTAACTATAATCATAACTGATACTCCGGCATCACCAGGATCCATGCTACAACAATAACTATCTAGAACTCCAATGAGCAATATGATCAAATACCACTACTGATCCCATATAAAAGGTACCTGACGGAATCCCAAAATAATCATAGACGGTAATCTCTTAATCCAGCCCAGTGTCATAACACTACAAACTTGAATCTACTAAAGACCACCATCTCATCACCAACATGACAGTAGCATACTCAAGATCTCCAAATAATTGCATAAATTAAATTATTTGCAATTAATCATATTATTAAAATAATTATTTAAACCATGATATTGCAATGCAATTATGCAAATGAGGGTTGTGGCTTGCCTTGCACCAGGGAAGTGTGGGAGTACTCCTAATCTTCACCAACTACTCAAACCAATCTGTAAAACATTTTTAAAAGCATTTTCAAATATCACATAAGGCATTTTCTTCTGTCCAGAAATTATAGACAGCAGAGAAAAATACCAAAATTCTACAGCAGATAGAGTAGCTCATAAGAAAAATAATGCAAAAAAGAATGAACTCATTTGGACTTATGGTTTAAAAGATATTGATGGTCAAAGTTTGGTCAAAATTCTGTTTTGAATTGAATTTAAATAGAATTTCCAGAAAAACCACAGCCGGCCACGTCGAAGGCGTAAAGTGGGAATACGTCTCCACTTACGTACCGCTTCGGCCGCGGCTGGGCCACTGACATGCGGGGCCCGCTTGTCATATTTGAAGGGGAGAGAGGGAGAACAGGAGGAGGGCGGCTCACCGGTGAGGTTTGCCGGCGATGGCGACGGTAGCGAGCCTGGGTGTCGGCGGGGATCGATTGGGCTGACGATGGCTATCATTCCCGTACCGGCAGCTCATCGGGAGACGGCCGGACGGCGTCGGCCCCTTCCTCTCTGGCGGCGGAGGGCTGCGGTGGTCGATGGATCCGGCGGCTCCGGCGAGTTCTTGGGCAGGGGAGAGGCTGGGATGGATCAGTGGATCCCCACAAGCTCAACGGTGGTCTCAGTGGGTGTTGGGGTGGGCGGAGATGAGCGGACGGAGCTGGGGCAGTGCGGCGGAGCACCTCACCGGAGATGGAGCAGGGGAGCTCTCCGGCTTGCTCCAATGCTGCGAGGCGACGATTGGGAGTGTGAGGGCTCGAGCGGTGAGGAGAGACGGGGTCAGGGGCGGATTTTATAGCCGGGCGGAGCCGCTATGGCCGAATGCCGCCATGGATGCGCTGGTATGGTGAGGAAAGCGAGCTGGCTGCTGCGCTGGCCGTCGCGGCGTGGCTGGAGTGTACTTGAGTGCGCAGGAGCGATGGGATGTGAGCGGAGCCATTAAGAGCGTGAGGACAACGGCGGCGACCGCGGCGCACTGTTCGGCCCGTGCGTGCACTTGGCCGTGTTCTGCATGTCGCCCGCATCGGACGTGACCACTCCGGCCATCCCGTACCGCCCCTCCTTGTCCCAACATGCCGACTGCGTCGCCGCCGTCCACCTGGCTCATATGGAACCCTCTCCCAGCTCCGGCGAAGTGCACACACGGGCCGAACAGTGCGCCGCGGTCGCCATAAAAATTTGGTGGTGCCAAGATGCCATAAAAATTTCAGCCCATTTGGGTAAGTGTAAAGGGTACTTCCTTCACAACACTTCCCACTGGACAGAAACTTGGAAGAATTTTTCAGGGAAATGGCTAAATGAAATGAGCTCAAAATTGGTGGAGACTGATAATATGGATAGGAGAATGGCCTGGATTAATTTCAGAATTTTTGAAGCAATATAAAATATAGTTGCCTCACAAACTGAAATTATGTCCAGAAACCAAGATTGGATGCTGGGCTCACCATGAGGAGTGAATCTTGAATATTTTCACATATCCAAGGTTCACATGCTCCAAAGGATTTATGAGAATTTTCCTGGAATTTTTGGAAGAACAGAAATATAGGTTGCTTCACAACATAGGGTTCAAAGGGGTTATTCCTTTAATGAAAAAGGAATATTTAATTGGGAGAAAAATTGAGATGTGGCTAGAATAGAAGTAACATGACTTGGGAAAAGTTTTTGGAGGGTTTGGTATACTTGGGAAAGAAAATCAAGAATGTTCCCAAGTTTTAAGTCCATAGAGTCATTCAAGACCAAATCCAAACCAGATTCCAATCAAAATTTTCAAATGGGTTTTGAAAGAAAAGTTGGCAAAAACCAGGGTGTCACAAAAGGCGTCCAGGAAGCAGACCAGCTCGCACCCGGCAGTTGAGTCCACAATCTGGTCGATGCGCGGCAGCGGAAAGGGGTCTTGAGGACAGAACTTGTTGAGGCTCGTGAAGTTGATGCACATGCGCTCCTTGCCGCCCTTCTTGGGCACGACGACGGGGTTGGCGAGCCACTCGGGATGGCGCATCTCTCGGATGACTCCGGCTTCTTGGAGCTTTTGAACTTCCTTGACAATGAAATCTTGCTTTTTGCTTGATGGGGCACGCGTTGGGGCACACCGCTAAGTGGTGCTCGATCACCTCCCTCGGCACACCGGACAAGTCAAATGCTTTCCAGGCGAAAACATCCGAGTTTGCCCGAAGGAAGGTGACGAGTGTGCCTTCCTATGCAGGAGAGAGGCATGTGCCGATGGTGAAGGCAGGGCCTGAGCCGCTGCCGTCCACCGACACCTTCTTTGTCTCGGCGCGGTCCTGAGAGAACAGCTGCTTCTTCTTCGCGGGCGCACCCTCAGGAGGCTTAACTGCGTCCTCGTCGGCCGGATGCATGGCTACAGCAGCCTTGTAGGCGTGCTCAAGGGAGCAGACCGCGTCCTTCTCATCGCAGGTGACGGCAATGATGCCGCTGCAGCCCAGCATCTTGAGGACGTTGTAGGCATGGTGGGTCGCCGCCATGAACTTGGCAAGAGCTAGGTAGCCCAAGATGGCGTTGTACGGCAGGCCGATGTGTGCCACGTCGAAGTCGATGAGCTTAGTGTGGTAGTTCTTGCGGGTGCCAAAGGTGACGGGGAGGCGCACTTGCCCCAGAGGGATGGTGGAGCCATCAGTCACTCCGGAGAAGGGCCTGCTCGGCATCAGCTGGTCGTAAGGCACTTGGAGTGTCTCAAAGGTCTCGATGGAGATCACATTGAGGCCGGCACCCCCATCGACGAGGGTCTTGGTGACCGCGACGTTGCTGATGGTGGGAGTGCACAACATGGGGAGCGCACTTGCGGTGGCCGCGGACTTGGGGTGGTCCTTGGAGTCGAAGGAGATGGCATACTGTGACCACTTGAGGGGCCGCGCAGCCTCAGGCTTCGGGAGGGCGGCGTTCACCTCACGAGAGAACTACTTGAAGTGGCGGTTGGATGCGGGAGCCTGAGCTCTGCCGAGGATGCAGGCGACCGCGCGTGGCTCTTGGTAGCCCCCGGCGCCCTCGTCAGGCTGGCTGATGTCGTTTCTCTGGGGTGGCGGCGGCAGCGGCGGAAGAGCGGCGTTGGCCTGAGGATTTGCCTGACGAGGCTGACCATGCCAGGCGGCCTCATGAGGCTGGTCACGCCAGGCGGACTCACAAGGCTGGTCGTGCCAGCGTTGGCGGAAGTTGTCGTTGCCATTGCAGCTGTCCTAGCGGTTGCCACCACGGCCATCCCGACGGCCGGCGCCGCGGTCGTTGCGGTCGCCTCGGCAGCCTAGGCGCTCATCGCGGAGCAGCCAGAGCTCCTGGCAGTCTTCAGTGCTGTGGGAGTGCACATTGTGGTAGGCACAGAGCGGGCGATCGTCCTTCCTGGGCTCATCGCGGTCATGGCCGCGCTTCTGCTCGGGCTCCGCCGCTAGCACGGCAGGGCCCTTGAGCTTGATGTCCTTGCTCTTGGCTTTGGCTGCGTCGGGTGCCGCATCGGGGTCGTTGTGGACGAAGAGGCGACCCTCTTCAGCCTTGGCTCATTTGTCGGCGAGGTCGAATAGCTCAAGCACCGAGTCGAGCTCGTCGTTGATGGCGAGCTTCTCATGCATCTTGACGTCCGTGACACCAGTGGAGAACGCAGAGATGACAACAGCGTCAGAGGCACGCGGGATCTTGTTGCGCACCTGGCTGAAGCGCTGGATGTACTTGCGGAGGGTCTCATCAAGGCGCTGCCACACATGTCGCAGGTCGTTGATGGTGAGGGAGCGGTCGTGCGTGCCCTTGAAGTTGGCGACGAACTGGCTGCAGAGCTCGCCCCACGACGAGATTGACGCCTCAAGGAGGTTCATGAGCCAAGAGCGTGGGTCGTCCTTGAGGGCCATGGGGAACCTGTAACACCCTGGTTTTCTCTCCCCGATTTCTTCCTTCGTGGAATTTGACTCCCGTCTTTTTTTTCGGTGTTACTGGATTTTCTCTCGCTCTTGGGTATATGAAGATGGTCATTTAGCCTTGCCTTTCCTATCCAACCAGAGATTCTTTTCAACCCAACTTGGCCACGCAAACTATATTCCCAGGGTTTTGCCGCCGAAACCCTACCTTCCAAATTATCGGAAGGGAAACCCTAATTCTTTCCATTACAAAGGAACCCTAATTATCTTTGAGTTGTTACCTCCCAAACTTTTCCTAGTGATCATCCCACATCTATAAACCCAGGATATGTAAAAATATTGCCAAGTCATTTGCAATATTTTTCATTTAAAATTAATTCCTTTTTCTGCCAGTTAAAGGAATTAAATCCAGGAAAATATCTATCCATCTCCAAAGTTCATGAAAACTTGTGGAGATATTCTTTGTGATCATATTGAGCTCTCATAAAAATATTGGCCATAATTAAATAAGGGAAATTGCATTTTCCAATTTAAAGCCAATATTGCATTTTGGGCACTTTCCAAAGGAGCTACTATTTTGGTAGCTAGGAAAAATCCCAAATAATTTGTGGAGCTTCTCCTACCCATATATTCACCATTTCCATCAAGAACCCAAGTTCCATAGTTCAAATTTTGAGCACATCATCCAATTCTTGTTTCTGGACTTATTTTGAGGTTGTGAAACAACTATATTTTATATTGCTTAAAAATTCTTGAAATTAATCCAGGACCTCAAATTCCCTATATGATGTGAGCATGCAAAAATTCATATCATTTTATCTAGCCAATTTCTCCTAAAAATTCCATCTAGTTTCAGTCCAGCAAAAAGCTTTGTGAAGGAAGTACCTTCATAGGGCATCCAAATGAGCTGAAAATTTTCCAGTATCTCCATATACCCAGATCACCTCTCTACACCAAAATTCAGCTCATTACATCAAGCCATTTGAGTACAACATCAAAACCTAGCTTCTGTCCAGATTTCCAATCTGTGAAGGAAGTACCCTCAGTTCTTATCCGAATGGCTTCGAATTTTGCCAGCATCTACTCTTTCCTACCACATTTCATTGTGACAAGGATCCAGCTCGTCTCCTTCATCCATTTCTCCAGAAAATTCCATCTAAGTTTACTGTTAAAAACTTTTTCTGCAAGTACCTCTCACCTCAGAGCCACCCATCTGGTTCCAGCAGCTTCCCTCGTCCATTTGAGCAGTGATCCATCTGTTGGACAAGGTGTGACGACCAGACTGGCACCAGAACGTGCTATGCACATGGTGACCACGCAGTGGCCATGCGAAAATAGCGCTCTACGCACTGTCCTCATCGGCCAGCTAGCTCCGGCCGACCCCGGCTTGTCTGAGCGTGTCTAGCAACTCCGCAGTGCCCGCGTACCCCTTCTCCAGCACCTTCCCCCACCTCCTTCTTCCTCCTCACGCCACGGCGAGCATCGCCATGGCACTGTCCGCCCGTGATTCCCCTCTGTCGCCTCCCTCCGCTGTCTTCTTCTTCTCCCGAGCTCTCTCGAGCGTGCCCGAGACCTCTCCACTCCGCGAGAAGCCACCCGACGCCGCAACCATCCAGCCACGTCGCCCCGACGCTCCAGTGCGGTGATGACGATGCCATGGTGGCCGAGCTCATCCGCTCGCCCCGTCCGGCTATAAATAGCCGTTCCCCGGACCTCTCGAGCTCACCAGCGGCCCTCTCTCTCTCCTAGCATCCCGCCCCACCTCTCCACCGAGCTCAAGGAGCTCTCCTGCTCCTCCATAGCCGCCATGGCCGTCGGCGTACCTCGGCCAAATTCGCTCACTCCCGGCCCCCGTTGCTCCACTTGGCCACCGTGGCCAACCACCATCATCACCACGACGGCCTCTCCGCCTTCATTTTGCTCCGGGGCAGGCCGTATCCTCGGCCCTGAGCCCACCCAAAGCCACAGTCCGCCCTGCCCAAGGTAGCCGTCGCTCCCGTCGCTCCCAACGTCCGTGCCCTACACCGGTGGATGTGCCGCATCTTCCTGAGCACACCGGTAGTCGGAACTCTGCCGGGGACGGCCCGTAGCGCCGGGAATCACCGATCGACGGTGCCTCTGTGCCTCCACCCAGCGCGTGCGGGGTGGGAGACGAACCTGCGGGCGGGCCAAGCTTGCCAGTGGCTCAGCCTCCTTCTGTTTTTTTAAACAGAGCAGCAGCGCAGGTGGGCCGGCCCAGCACGAGCAGCGGCTGGGCGGCTCAGCCAGCGCCCAGGCGCCGGTTGCTTTCGGCTCGTGCAGCCCAAGTGCACAGTGCACTTTCATCTTTTTCAACCGAAAAACTGTTAGGGGCCCGATGATAAATATTTTATTTGTAGATAGCTCCCTGGCAGTCAAACCCCTCTAACTTTTTGCTCGTAACTCTAAATCAGGTGAATCCAAAGCCCACTTTCATATTTCTCTGAGCCCATTCTGATGGCATCACTTTCATAATGTTTGCATATTTTGAAAAATGACCATATTGCCCCTGCCCTATATCCAGCCTCTCCGAGAGAGAAACCTTTCTGGTGAATTTTTCCGCGAAGTGATCGCACTTCTTTCCGGTGAATTCCTCGACTCCCATGCAAGTCGACCATCTGATATATGCCCTAAAGCATTGCTCTGTGTTATTCTTGCGTGTTTAAATTAATATGCTTATGCTCGTATGCATAGTGGTAAGCTGTATGTGACTCTGATGAACCCTTGCTTGCCTTTCTTTGGTGACGGCACCACGCCTGTGTTCTGAGCTGCTTCCGGCCATCCAAGGTGGATGCCGACTTTATGTTTCTCTTTTCAGCAACTGGCCCGTGTTCTGAGCTGCTTTTCGGCCGTCTCAGGCAGCTTTTCAATTTCTTTCCGTAACGGTGACCCTATGCTCTGAGCTGTTCTTCGGCCGTCTTAGGGAACTGCTACTTTCTTTTTATCAACACCGTCTCATGCTCTGGGCTGCTTTCCAGCCGTCTTGAGCTGGGGTTGAGTTATTCCAGTAACGTCCCAGATCTGAGTTGTAAAGACCATTCTGGTGGCTACTGGTTTATTTGCCGGTTTCCTGCAAGGGTTCGGATGGTCATAACTTGCAACTAAAACTTGTAAAGTGATTAACTTGCCATTTAAACATTGTTTCACTAATGACTCATTATGATATTATATGAAGATAGGTTGTTATATTTCCATAATTGTTACATCATGCATTTGTTACTGTTATTGCTATGTTAAAGAATGTGACTTAATAATAACAACCTCCTCCGTCGGCTGGATCGAGTCATAGTGCCACCGAACCGAGCTCATCACTGCAGCCACATTTGCCTTTATGGGAAGGCCCTAACTTGGGCTGTTGTATTGCCTCTTATCGGTACCACCAAAGAGGGAAGGTTATGCGTGCGTGCTACCCTGGCCCGGTAGGCGGCGATAACCTTGTGAGCCCGGTTGTTTGTTTAGCCCGGGGTCCCCGTTTGGGACAGTTTTGTTTGGCCACGACGGTGGCAGGTGTCAGGAGTGACACAGGGGCCACCCAGGACTTGACCTGGGAAGGGAATGATTGTCGGTGGGGCCGTAAGAGTGCCAGGCAATAGACAAGTTTTGTTGGAGCAGCACCGGTCCACCCGAATGGGAACATGTACTGATGTACGAGGCCGGGAGCTCCATAGTGTGGGTAAAGTGCGCAACCTCTGCAGAGTGTAAATCTATTCGAATAGACGCGTCCTCAGTCATGGGACACAATTCGTACTAGGTCACACTATTTGGTCTGTGTCGAGTCTGGAGGAACAAACTATATAATACTATTGCTAAGACTGAACTAGAGAATGGTAAGGTTTGTCAGACTTGTAGTGCAGATGCATGGACATCAGATGATGTCGGAGGTTTGAATGTTAGCCATGCGATGGCTTTGAGATGAGCGGTCGGATGACCGCAAAGTTTGGATCGGATTTGGATCGTGAGAATATTCGGAGTATGGATTATTTACTTGATATGCTTTACCTTACTGTATTTACTCTAATAGTTATCATGCTAGATAATCCTGCTATGACATAGTGAATAATACTGCTAGATGGTTAATCTTGCGGGATAATCCTGCCATAACATAATGGTTAATACTGATAAGATAACAAGTGCATGCTTGAATGCCATGGATTGCTTTGCTTCGTGTATATGTTGGTTTGGTTCGCTTGCGAGTACATTCAAAAGTACTCAGCGACCTTCAATGTGGCCAGGTTCACCTAAGGATCTAATGTCCACTAGCGAGGAGCCGGAGTGTTCGCGGGCTAGAAGAGTAATCCAGTTAGATCCCTGTGGATTGGAGCCGCACCAAGACCATGCTGCCTTAGATAGAGCTTTTCCGCTGCCATCACCCTTGTAAAATATCATGTAAGACTTATATATCCATTAATAGAAATGCATGTGTTCATGATACTTGTTGTGAAAGCGCTGTCGGGCCCGTGGAACCCAGGGTATCCAGGCCCGTCTGCCTTTGTCCAAGGGCACAACGCCTGGCGTGGGCCTAGTAGGCCGTCATCATCAAGCAAATCACCAAGACCCCTCATGAGGTCTTGGCCTCCTGAGGACCCCTCCTCAGGGAGCGGCGAACAAGACTTGGCATCTTCACCAGCAGCTTCGCAAGGCTCTCTCGTGAGGCGCCCTCCCGAGGTGGCCTCCCGAGGCTTCCTCCCGAGAGGCACTCAAGACGAAGGTTGCTCGGCTCGGCAGCGCGGCCTCGAGCCCATCACGTGGGTGACGCGCGCGGCGACGAGTGGCGACAGAAGCCGCATCAGCAGGCGTGGATGAAGAGGGTTTCCCCTTTTGTGCTAAGGGAGCAAGGCCAGCTATCTACTTCCCAAAGCGGCCCCAAAGGTTGCCCGATCGGTGAAAGAAGACCAAGACGGCGGGTGCGCAGGGCGGAGGTCATCACCGAGCCCATCGGCGTGTCATGGATCATGCTTTTGCAGGCGAAGACCGCATTTAGTCAGGATAGCCTGAGCGCCTGTCCCCTTTCAAAACCGCCAAGTGTGGCAACCCTTCCCGCCAAAGTTTTGAGGGGGAAGAGGAACAAGGCAGGTATAAAGGGACAGTGCTGCCACCGTAGAGGGGGATCGATTCCACCGTCTCCTACCTTGTACGCGAGAACACTCTCTGGCTCACCACAATCAAAACCAAGCAGGAGTAGGGTTTTACACCACAAGGTGGCCCGAGCCTGGGTAAACCGCTGAGTCCACGGTCTGCTCCTCGCTAGCGCGCTCCCGCCGTAGCTTCACCGTAGCTTAGCCGTGGTAGGGGACGAAGAGGTAGGAACTAGCTCACCCCAGTGTTCGAACCTTTGGGTCCCCGGAGCCCCACTTCCGACATTTGGTGCGCCGGGTAGGGGTGCGCTACTGTTCTTCCACTCCGCCCTCCGTTCCACCAGCTTTATGGCCGACGCACATCGCGAGCGCGCCGAGCGCAGGGCTGGCCGCGTGGCTCAGACGGAGCCGGTGGCCCGCGGCAACCACCGCCACCCCGTCGAGGCTGCTGCCACCACCGACCCCGCTGCCCGTGAGCAGCAGGACTCCTCCCTACACCCCTCCGTGCAGGCGAACGGCCACACCGCCACGGCTTCTTCCTCCCTCGCCCACCGTGGGCCGCCGAACACGTAGGCCACGCTACTCATGGCGCGCGAGCTGCCCCGCTACCGCCCAGCTAACGCCGGCTACGACGCCTGGCTTGGTCGCATCACCGAGCTCGTCAACGCCGCCGGGGATGCTCTGGTGCCTTCCCACTCGCTCCGCCCTCCGCCGTCTCGCGCTGGGGACCTGGCGCACGGTGTGCCCCCGCCGCCTCCTCTGCGTGACGAACTCGGTGGGCCCCAACGCAACGAGCCGTCCCGTGGCGCGTCCCCGCCAGCCCATGACGAGGCCAGCTGCCAGATCATCTGACGCACGCCCCCTGACGCGCGAGTGCTCCTCGAGCGGCAGCGCCAGCGCTAGGACTAGGCCGTCTAGGAGGTTGCGGCGGCAGGCCGTCAGAACCGCGCCGCCCTCGCCGATGGCGTCCCCTCGAGTGGTGTGGGCTGCCGCGCCTTCACCCGCGAGCTGTGTCGGGTGGTGTGGCCCGCAAAGTTCAAGCCCGAGCTGCCTCCGCGCTACGACGGCACCCCCAACCCTACGGAGTTCCTTCAGCCCTACGCGCTGAGCGTCGAGGCGGCGAACGACGACAACAAGGTCATGGCGAACTGGTTCCCCATGGCCCTCAAGGACGGCCCGCGCTCCTGGCTCATGAACCTCCCCGAGGCGTCCATCTCATCATGGGCCGAGCTCTGCAGCCAGTTCGTCGCCAACTTCAAGGGCACGCAGGACTGCTCCCTCACCATCAACGACATGCGGCGGCGCCCAAACGAGACCCTCCGCAATTACATCCAGTGCTTCAGTCAAGTGCGCAACAAGATCTCGCGCGCCTCCGATGCGGCCGTCATCTCTGTGTTCTCCACCGGCGTCATGGACGTCAAGATGCGTGAAAAGCTCACCATCAACGACGAGCTTGACTCAGTGCACGCGCTGTTCGACCTTGCCGACAAGTGCGCCAAGGCCGCCTCTTCATCCACAACGATCCCGATGCGGCGCTCGAGGCCGCCAAGACCAAGAACAAGGACGCCAAGCACAAGGGCCCTGCCGTGCTCGCGGCGGAGCCCGAGCAGAAGCGCGGCCACGATCGCGACGAGTCCAGGAAAGACAGCCGGCCCCTCTGCGCCCATCACAATGTGCGCTCCCATAGCACCGAGGACTGCCAGGAGCTCAAGCTGCTCCACGACGAGCGCCAGGGCCGCCGAGACTATCGCAATGGCCACGGCGCCGGCCGCGGAGGTGTCCGTGGCGGCAACCGCTGGGACGGCCGCAACGGCAACTTCCACCAGGGCTGGCGTGACCAGCCTCATGAGGCCGCCTGGCGCGACCAGCCTCGCAAAGCAAACCCTCAGGCCAATGCCACTCTCCCACCGTTGCCGCCGCCACCCCGGAGGAACAACGTCAACTAGCCTAACGAGGGCGCTGGGGGCTACCAGGAGCCTCACGCGGTCGCCTGCATCGTTGGCGGGGCTCAGGCCCCCGTGTCAAACCGCCACTTCAAGATGCTCTCTCACGAGGTGAATGCCGCCCTCCCGAGGCCTGAGGCCACGCGGACCCTCAAGTGGTCGCTTTACGCCATCACCTTCGACTCCAAGGACCAGCCCAAGTCCACGGCCGCCGCAAGCGCACACCACATGCTGTGCACTCCCACCATCAGCAACGTCGCGGTCACCAAGACCCTCTTCGACGGAGGCGCCGGCCTCAACGTGATCTCCATCGAGACCTTCGAGATGCTCCAAATGCCCTACGACAAGCTAATGCCGACCAGGCCCTTCTCCGGAGTGACCGATGGCTCCACCATTCCTCTGGGACAAGTGCGCTTCCCCGTCACCTTTGGCACCTGCAAGAACTACCACACCGAGCTCATCGACTTCGACGTGGCGCACATCGGCCTGTCTTACAATGCCATCTTGGGCTACCCAGATCTCACCAAGTTCATGGAGGCGACCCACCATGCCTACAACATCCTCAAGATGCCTGGCTGCAGCGGCATCATCACTGTCACCTGCGACGAGAAGGACGCGATCTGCTCCCTAGAGCACGCCTACAAGGCTGCCGCTGTCGCGCATCCGGCTGACGAGGACGTGACCGAGCCTCCTGAGGCCGCGTCCGCGAAGAAGAAGCAGCTATTCTCTCAGGACCGCGCCGAGACGAAGAAGGTGTCGGTGGATGGCAGCGGCTCCGGCCCTGCCTTCACCATTGGTGCTGGCCTTCCTCCTGCATAGGAAAGCACACTCGTCACCTTCCTTCGGGCAAACTCGGACGTTTTCGCCTGGAAAATGTCTGACTTGTCCGGTGTGCCGAGGGAGGTGATCGAGCACCACATAGCGGTGTGCCCCAATGCACGCCCTGTCAAGCAAAAAGCGCGGCACTAGGCGCCAGAGAAGCAAGATTTCATCATCAAGGAAGTTCAGCAGCTCCAAGAAGCTGGAGTCACCTGCGAGGTGCGCCATCCCGAATGGCTCGCCAACCTAGTCGTCGTCCGCAAGAAAGGCGTCGAGTTCACCAGCCTCAACAAGTTCTGCCCTCAGGACCCCTTCGTGCTGCCGCGAATCGGCCAGGGCGCCGGCCCCACCGTCGGTGGATTGCGCATGCCCTTCGGCCTGAGGAATGCTGGCACCTCCATCCAGAGGCTGGCACCCCTCGTGCCAGGGTCTCATGAGCCCCCTGCTCCTCGCGAGCCCCCAGGGCCTGGTGAGCCACCTGGCCCCGGCGGAGCGGTCTTCCTTGGCGCGCCTCACCAGGCCGTCTGAGGGCTCCCCAGCGCGGTCCTGCCAGGTGCGTCTGAAGCGTCACCTCGCGCGGCCCACTCTCCTTCTCGCCGCGCCTCCCACACCTTTGCTCCCGGAGCCCTTCTGCCAAGGTGATTTGGTTTAACGCGACTGAGGGCGCCCCACGGGCTGCACCAACCTCAAGCTGACCCGTGCCGGACACGGCAGCCTCGCCCTACTCCTTTTTGGTTGTGTAATGAATTTTCTTGATTATGCTCTGATAAGTTTATGTTGCCTACTTAATCGCGTGTTGAGTACGATGCCGCCCCGGGAGCGCCACGTGCTCGCGACCCCTCCCCTGACCGATTCCGTGAGCGGGGGCTAGGCACGGCGCCTATGCTCGGGTTCGTCCCTGCAGTGCCGCAAAATCCAATCGACTAAGCTCTGGCTCGCGGGCCGCCCCCGTGCATGTCACCTTACCAAGGTCCTTGGTGCCTTATCTCCTCACGCAATGGCCACGGGCGAGCTAGCAAGCGCGCGTCGCTCCCCCATTGTGAAATTTGTCGACATGCAGCCCCTAAGGAGGCAAGCCGCATGGGGACCTCGCGGGCGGCCTCTTGTGAGCCGGCCTCGCGAGACGGAGACTTCGAGAGCCGAGCCTCGCAAGGCACTCCTCATGAGCCGCATTCACTCCTCATGAGCTGCGACTCGCCCGACACCGTTCTCCACCAAAACCTAAGTCTAACTACCTCGCGAGACACCCACGCCGTCACTCAAGCTCTCTCCCTTCGCGACCCCGCCGAGTGCTAGCGTTTTTCTTCCACGTGAGCCGCTTGCACGCCAAAGGGGGGCTCCCTGAGCATCGCGCCTCAGGAGCCCTCACTAGCTTCCGATGCCCCTCACCTCCTGGCCTTGTCCCGGCATCGCGACAGGACATACGAGCGGCGGCTGAGGCCCGCTCAGGGGCTGGGTCCTAACGGCCTAGAGCGCTGAGGCGAACAAAGGAAAAAAACCGGCCTCACGAGAGAACTTTGGGAGGGAACGCATACATTCCAATCGCAAAGCATTAAATTAAAACTTAAAAGATATTGTTTTCACTCCCCCGTGGGGCTACATTGATTCAGTGCAGAAGAATAAAAAGAAGGAAAAGACCTAGGCGAGGCGCCGTCACCCCCAGGACTCCAGCACGGATGCTGCGCGCGTCCCCAAGAAGGTGCCGCAAGCAAGTGCGGCTCCGTCACCGTGCACGTGGTGCCACCCCTAGGGGCTCCGGAATAGTCACTGCACGCGCCTAGTCAGAGTCCTCGTCCTCGCTCTTGACACAGGGGGAGCTGTCGTCGCTTCCGCTTCCGCCGGAGGGGGTGGCTTCGCTACCGCTGTCATCCTCGCTGGAGGAGCCGCTGTAGCTGCTGTCCTCGCTCTCCGCATAGCACTCTAGACGGCAGCCAGAGATCCCGAAGATCTTAATGAAGAACGTGGCGGCCCCGTCGTACTTGAATTGGAGGACGTGCCCCCGCTTCAGGCCGCGGGCGAGGGCGAACGACTTCCACCCCTGCTTCAAGAACATGAAGCCCGAAGAGGTGAAATCCGTCGCCACCCAGGAGGGGCCGTTGCAGCAGCCGTCGGCCTGCACCCATAGGCCCAAGGGCACGCAGTCCGCCATTGCCTCCGCGAAGGAGTCTGGGAGCCGGAGCCAGGTGCAGGGGCTGCGATGCATGTTCACTATGAACTCGTGGGCCCCCTCCGCCGAATGGCTCCCCGCCTGGGGAGGTAGGGCGGCCGCCCCGTCACGGCCACCTTGGCTGCGCGCGCCGCGCCCTCCGCGCCCGCGGGCGGCACCCCATCCACGGCCGCTGGGACCGGCACCGGCAGCAGCTGGGGAGCACCCGCGCCCCCGGGGTGGGACCTTGGATGCAGCAGCAGAAGCGCGGCCATGCCCTCTTCCCCTCGCCATCTTTGTGGTGGCTCTGGCAAGACGAGGCGGGGAAGGTCGGAAGAAGAATATGGGTGGAGAACTTTGACTCTTCTCTCCCCCTCTTTATGCTCGGCGTGGGGCTTTTCTCGTCGCTCCGCCTTCTCCGGCGTCGGGAATTGAAGCAGCAGCAATGTGCGAGGGAAGGCAATGATGGCCTCGCGTCGCCCGCGGCAGGCTTTATGTCAGTGCGGGCGGTTACCGAAGCGTCGTGGGGAAGTGAGGGCGTCCCCCGTCACATCATGCGCCACGCGTCACGCCTGGCCCGCAGGCGGTTAGGGCCCGCGCCGTTTCGCCCCCTATTAGGCAGGAACCTGCGCGCCGCGGGCCTGGGGGCTACTGTCGGGCCCGTGGAACCCAGGGTATCCAGGCCCATCTGCCTTTGGCCCAGGGCACAATGCCTGGCGTGGGCCCAGCAGGCAGTCATCATCAAGCATCTCACCAAGACCCCTCATGAGGTCTTGGCCTCCGGAGGACCCCTCCTCAGGGAGCGGCGAACAAGACTCGGCATCTTCACCAGCAGCCTCGCGAGGCTCTCTCGCGAGGCGCACTCTCGAGGTGGCCTCCCGAGGCTTCCTCCCGAGAGGCGCTCAAGACGAAGGTTGCTCGGCTCGGCAGCGGAGCCTCGAGCCCATCACATGGGTGACGCGTGCGGCGACGAGCGGCGACAGAAGCCGCGCCAGCAGGCGCGGATGAAGAGGGTTTCCCCTTTCATGCTAAGGGAGAAGGCCAGCTATCTACTTCCCAAAGCGACCCCAAAGGTTGCCCGATCGGCGAAAGAAGACCAAGACGGCGGGCGCGCAGGGCGGAGGTCATCACCGAGCCCACCGGCACGTCATGGATCATGCTTTTGCAGGCGAAGACCGCCTGTAGTCAGGATAGCCCGAGCGCCTATCCCCTTTAAAAACCGCCAAGTGTGGCAACCCTTCCCGCCTAAGTTTCGAGGGGGAAGAGGACCAAGGCAGGTATAAAGGGACAGTGCTGCCACCGTAGAGGGGGATCGATTCCAGCATCTCCTACCTTGTACGCGAGAACACTCTCTGGCTCACCACAATCAAAACCAAGCAGGAGTAGGGTTTTACACCGCAAGGTGGCCCGAACCTGGGTAAACCGCTGAGTCCATGGTCCGCTCCTCGCTAGCGCCCTCCCACCATAGCTTCGCCGTAGCTTTGCCGTGGTAGGGGACGAAGAGGTAGGATCTAGCTCACCCCAGTGTTCGAACCTTTGGGTCCCCGGAGCCCCACTTCCGACAAGCGCATGCCAGAGTAATTCCCTAGGCTGGTGTGTGCGGCGACCGATTGACAACAGTGGTATTCAGGCAGGGCACCACAGAACCAGTTCGCAATGGCCTTGTCTTCTCCATTCGCCGCCTCAACGCTCAGCGCGTAGAGCTGAAGGAACTCTGCGGGGTTGGGGGTGCCATCGTAGCGCGGAGGCAGTTCCGGCTTGAACTTCGTGGGCCACACCACGCGACGTTGCTCGCGAGTGAAGGCGCGGCAGCCCACGCCGCTCGAAGAAATGCCGCCAGTGAGGGCGACGCGGTTCTGGCGCCCAGTTGCCGCGACCTCCTGGACCGCCTGGTCTTGGCGTAGGCGCTGCTGCTCGAGGAGCACACGCGCGTCAGGCGGCGTGCGGCGGATGATCTGGCAGCAGGGCTCGCCAAGGTCCGGCAAGGACGCACCGTGAGATGGCTCACGCGCCCGCGCGTTGCGCTAGGGCCCGGCGAGCTCGTCGCGCAGAGGAGGAACGTCATGCGCCACGTCCCCGGCACGAGACGGCGGAGGACGGAATGAGCGAGAGGGCACCGGGGCATCGCCTGCTGCGTTAACGAGCTCGGTGATGCGGCTGAGCCAGGCGTCATAGCCGGCATCGGTGGGGCGGTAGTGCAGGAGCTCACGCGCCATGAGAAGCGCAGCCTGCGGGGCCGGCGCGTCGCGCCGGCGAGCGAAGAGGCCGTGGCGGTGTGGTCGTCCGCCTGCACGGACGGGTGGTGGGAAGAAGCCTGCTAGTCCCTTGCAGCGGGGGCGGTGGCAGTGCCGGTGGCGCGGCGTCGACGGTCGTCGCGGGGGACGGGCTCCGTCTGGGCCACCCTGGAAGCTCGGCGTGCATAGCGCTCGCGGCGAGCGTCGGCCATGGCGGCGAGGAGATGGAAAGAACCGGAGCGGCCCACTACCTGGCGCGCCAAATGTCAGAATCGAGGCTCCAAAGACCCTAAAGGTTCGAACACCAGGGGCACGCTAGCTCTTTCCAACCGAAGGCGACCACGGCGAGGCTATGGCGGTAGCGCTACGCGGGAGCACGATAGAGGACACGACAGTTACCCAGGTTCAGGCAACCTTGCGGTGTAAAACCCTACTCCTGCTTGTGGTTAGGATTGTTGTGGGGCAAGAAGGCGTTCTCGCGTACAAGGTAGGAGGTGAAGCGCACGATCCAGAGATCCCTCTACAATGGCAGCTCTGCCCCCTTTATTGCCGCCCCGGTCCTCTTCCATCAAAAACTAGGCGGGAAGGGTTGCCACACTTGGCGGGTTTTGAAAGGGGACATGCGCTCAGTCTATCCTGACCAAAGGCGGTCTCCGCCTGCAAAAGCATGATCCATGACGCGCCGGTGGGCTCAGTGAAGACCTCTGCCCTGCGCGCCTTGCTATCTCGGTCTTCTATCACCAAACGGGCAACCTTTGGGGGTTGCTTTGGGAAGTGGATTGCTGGCCTTGCTCCCTTAGCACAAAAGGGGAAATCCTCTCCATCCGCGCCTGCTGGCGCGGCCTCTGTCGTACCTCATCGTCGCGCGCGTCAGCCACGTGATGGGCACGAGACCGCGCGACCAAGCCGAACAGCACTTGTCTTGCGTGTCCTCGGGAGGGTGCCTCGGGAGGCAACCTCGGGAGGCCACCTCGCGAGGCTCTCGACAAAGTCATGGCCGAGTCTTGCTTGCCCGCTCCCTGAGGAGGGGTCCTCGGGAGGCCAGGCCTCGCGAGGGGTCTTGCATGAGGCGCCCGCTGGTGGCCGCCTGTTGGACCTCCGCCAGGCGTTGCACCCTGGGCCAAAGGCAGACGGGCCGGGATACCCTGGGTTCCACGGGCCCAACAATGATGACTTGGTGCTGTGCATAAAAGTAATATCTTGACTGTGTAGCCCCCAAGTGCCGGGTTGTCATGCCTGCAGCAACCTGGGACTTGTAATTGTCTTATACTTACAAAACTTTAGCCAATGTAGCCCCCAAGTCTTAAGAGCAAAACATAGTGAGAGCTTAAGACTTGCTTAAATATAAATGTTGCAACTTTGAAGAAATCCGGGTTGTTCATCTGAGTCGCCAGTCATAAACTGAATGTTTTGCATTTCACATGTGTAGGCCCCAAGGGCCGGCTCATCAGTGTGTGATGGGTCGGGTCTTTAATTTGGACCTTATGATCTATTTAAACAACTGAACGCTGTAGCCCCCAAGTGCCGGGTCGCATGCCTGCAGCGACTTGGGACTTTTCTTGTGAATATCCTTGATTGTTAATTGAGAGTAAAAAAAGCAGATAGTCTATAGCCCCCAAGTGTCGGGTCGCAAGCTTGCAGCGACTTGGGACTGTGTGAGAATAATAGAACCCATTTGTATGTATATAGGCAATGCTGAATCAGGCCGGCTCTGAAATTTCTGAGTTGAAGGAGCAGGACTTGTTGCTTTATCTAGCAATACCATCATGCACTTTTGAAATATTTGTGTCAAAGATCATCCTCAAAATTTTGTTATATTGATTGCTCAATATAAATCCTTGACTAGAGCTGCAGCTTAACCAAATAAAGGCTGGCCTTCGAGGCTCGTCACTTGAAATATAAAGGCCGGCGACCACTGATGCTGAGACAAATCAAGCAAACATCAACCCGGACAATCCAGCTGTCGGCTCTCAGCCATGAATTTTGCCGGCTTAATCCATTGTGATAAAAGCTTGTTGAAAATGGCCATTTGTGGCTTAGTAATAGTTGTTGAAAAACCTCCGTAATCTGGTCATATAGACTTTGATGTTAATTGAAACCTTGGCCGTGATTGCAGTGCAACCTGGCAAATATATGTTTGAGAAAATCCATAAGCAATGTATTGTAATACAAAGCACAAATTAAATGTCCCAAGACCTGGTCAATTCTGTGACCCGGTTTCTATTTATAACCTGGGTCGTATGTATGAAAATTGATACCTGAAAAGAAAGTGCATAGATAGAAATATATAAAAGAAATAACATGATAGAAAAAATAACTTAAATATTAAGCCGACTTTTGAGGCATGACATAAAGACCGGCTTTCGAAGCTCGAGTCTGATCGCTTCTGTGAAGCAGGCTTTTTGGCCTCTTTTGGTTTGTCCTAGCTCTCTGAAAGCCGGCTCTCACGTGACTTAACCGGTGTTTTAACTTTGATGAGTTCGGGGTCACCTCTGTGATTGACTCATCAGGCGTTCACCGGATCACCTTTTCGGAGTAGCATCTTGCTAACAGGCAGGTATAACCAAGAATAATACTTGGCGTATGCCGGGTCAAGAGGGCGAGAAAGCTAAACTTAGTGAGTTGGAAGCCCCCAAATGACCATATGGTCATGGAAAAGCTCAGCATAGGATATACAGGAGAAAATGCTACTACTGCAAAACATCTGGGGTCCAGATAAGCCGGCTTTATTCCATTGATCATAATTGAGCAGGATACCCATGTTTAGACTGCGCATTATGGCAACTAGTCTTCTTTGGTAACCTTACTTTTTGCCAATATGGCAGGGTACCCATGTTTGAACTGCGCATCGTGGCAGCTAGTTCTCTTTGGCAACCTTTACTTTTTCACCAATATGGCAGGATACCTATGTTTGAACTACGCATCGTGGCAGCTACTCCTCTTTGGCAACCTTTAATTTTTCGTCAACAAGGCAGCAACCCCCGGGACTAGGTTGTCTTCTCTGCAATGATCTGGGGTTCTTGTATTTGTTGAAACCGGCCAAATCTACCAAGTCATGTCTGTGTAGCCCCCGAGTCTTAAGTCGACTCGAGGAATCGGCTTGAGATTCTTTATACTTGGCTGTGGCATAAACCGGCGAATAGTTGATAGCTGAAAGCTGGAATTTATTAAAGCCAGAGGCGATGTGGCGAGCTGATAATCTTTGTGATGCTCATCATATGTCCTCCCATTCCTTGCTATTCTCTCTTGGTCCGGCTCTCCTGGCTCTTCCAGGGCCATTTTCTTTTCTGTTTCTTTGCCGCCGGTTTTTGAATTGCCGGCTCAATGGTGGTCGGCTCACCTAGCTTCTCCAGGGATGGTTCCTCCGTGGCCGACTCTCTTGTTTCCTCGATGCGCTAAAGCAGACCGGACCGTGGGGATGGCAAGCCAATATGCCTATCCATTGGGCAACCCGGCGCGGGTGGAGGCTGGCGCCGGCTCCGGCGACGTCGTGCAAGACTGATAATATATATATTTTTTCCTTTTTTTGCTCTAGCTTTGTTGGAGTAGACCAGGCCGCAGGGGCGACGGCCTGCGCACATCCATTGGGTAGCTCGTACAAGCGGGCGTGGCCCTGGTTTGTTGATGTAAACCAGACCGCAGGGCGGCGGCCTGCGCGCGTCCGTTGGGCAGCTCGTACGGGCGGGCGCGGCCCTAGCGTGTTGATGTAGACCGGACCGCATGGGCGGCGGCCTGCGCTCGTCCGTTGGGTAGCTTGTACGGGCGGGCGCGGCCCTAGCATGTTGATGTAGACCGGACCACATGGGCGGCGGCCTGCGCGCGTCCGTTGGGTAGCTCGTACGGGCGGGCGCGGCCCCGGCATGTTGATGTAGACCGGACCGCAGGGCGGCGACCTGTGTGTGTGTGTCCATCAAGCAGTACGGCAGGGTGAATGCTGGCGCATGATGATGTCAGCGTGGGCTCCGTATTCGCGGTATGACGCCACTTTGTAATGAGCACTTGTCCTGCGTATAAAAATATTGTAGGGTAGAGTAATTGTTCTCAGAGGAATTATATGTGCTGATAAAATACATAGGATGGATAGCACCTGATGTTTTCTGTTCTGCACAGGGCGTGGATGTCGTCGGAGTTGTCCAGGTGGCGTTGACGATGGTTCCGTTGAACCTGGAGTCAGCGCTTCCCGAGTCAACAGTGAGGGCCAGATTTAATGAAGCCAAAGACAAGGTGGTCCGAGTCCAAATTGCATGCGGCGATGGCGAGGTTAATCGAGTCTGACCCGGCAACCGACTCGTCGATTTACCTCGTGTACCTGCTCTATTATACGTACACCCACGTACAAGCTGAGTGCCTTTTGCTTTTGTTCGATTGATGTACGTGAGTACTGGTTGTACTCGACTTGTCTCCTTTTTTTTCTGGTAGATCGAATCGTTTGGGAACTTTTGGTGTTCTAATCTTCAGGTCAAGATCAATCGAGAATAATATGGCGGGTGTAGTGGAGGCCAGATCCGTAGACGAACGGCGCCGGGAAAAAGTTTTCCTTTCCGGTCTCATAAAAAATTATGGCCTTGTTCCTTACGTGATGCCTGCACCTGATCTGTTGATTGCCACAAGTAGCACTAGTTGTTGACGATTGCCTTTCCTTGAAATTTGTCCCATGTACGTACTATAGTAGTACTTTGTAAAACAATACTACTATCTTCCAACTTTGGACAACGCCTGTCTCTTACTGATTTGGAGCTTTGCAGGAGGCTGGCCGCAACCCTTCGCGGTGATAAATCTCAATAGCCCTGCTGCCAATTTTTTATTTTTTTTATTGTGAGAAAATTGTCTGCTGTAGCTTGACGTTGGTTGCCTTTGGAAGTTAGAGCTCGCAGCAATACTAGAAATTTTGGTTGACTTGCTCCTTCCTCGTAAATGCCCATGACATCAATTCTTGATGGTTGATGATGCTTTCACCGACCCCGACAGAGTTCGTGGCCAGGGACAGCCCCGATGCTTTTGTCACCTTGTCTGTTTAGCTAAAGGCATCTGTTGGAACGCTGGCGCACCTGATCCCTAGACTGGATCAACCAGATTGCTTGATATGCAGCCGCCGCCGCCAAAATTTCATTGTGAGATTGGATTTTGACGATGACGATCTGATGTTTTTGTCCGCGGGGGCGTATGTAACATCCGAAATTTTTCCTTGATCTTGCCCTAACCGATCCTGATGCATGCTGCTGCCAGAAAGATTTTTGATCTTCATCGACGAGGTCGGGATAGATGTGGATCAAATCGCCTATCTGAACATGTTGATCTATGCGCACAGCCCCATGCAGACAGATCTGAGTGGCGGCCATGGTAGAGGTCGGATCTAATGCCCGCAGCGGCGCATGCTGCCACTTGAAAACTTTTTTCAATCTTGACTGATGAACTCGGAGTCGATGTTGATCCTTTCGAGCTGGTTTTTCTTTATCTGGCCAATCGCAAGCTTCTCTATCCCTAGGAGAGCTCCCTTCAAGAACACAACACCACCGTGCGCAGGGCCCCATGGTGGGCGCCAACTGTCGTGGTTTTGTCACGGCAAGATGTCCTCGTGAAAGGACTTAGTGGTGAGGCCATCGCACTTAGGTGGTAGCTTGAACGGGGTTGATCGGAATTGAGAAACGCGATTTTTTACCCAGGTTCGGCCCCTCACAGTGGAGGTAAAAGCCTGCATCCTGCTTGATTGCTATTGATGATGATGATCTCGATTACAAGGGTGCTGTTTCGCTACCTCTATCTCGAGAGCTATTGATTTGTCTAAAACTTGTCTCTAATGACCTCTCCCTCTGGGGGTGCCTTGCCCCTCCTTATATAAGTTGAAGGGGCCGGCTTACATGTAGAGTCCTAGTAGGACTACAACTAGTCTATTTCTATTACAAGTCGGATCCTAGTCTGGGTCTTTTCTTCTGAACTGATCTACCCAGGCCGGGTCTTCTCTCCGAGCCGGGTCTACCCAGGCTGGGTCTTCTCTCCGGGCCGTTTGGTCCTGCCGGGTTATGCCTTGTGATGCCGGGCCTAGCCACGGGTAATTCCCCTGACAAATGATTTACATTACATTCTTCTAAATAGGAGAGGGTCAATATGGATAGTCATGACAAGCAAAGCTTGCTTGCGCTTTTCAAGGACGCATTGCAGCAGTATCGGTGTTACTTCAGGCAAACACACTTTGATGGCAAGTCTATAAACGAAATTTCGGTGAAGTCTCCTGTGCTAAATTTACAAGATATTGAATGGAAAAACCTTGTTATGCACTGGTCTCGTCCCCAGGAAGAGGTACTGTCTATGAGATCACATGACAATTTGAACTCCTACATTTCTGCATGTGCCTTACCGATCTCTTTTGCATGAAAACTGCTCGAAGAAGAATAACAGTTTGAAAAGGACGATAGGATATCGCAACTATGCTGCTCGCTGCTTTGCTCTTGTTAGTACCTGCTGCCCTGTATCGATGTACTTACATTCATACCTGGTTGATTATGTGACATCTGTGTGCATGATAGCTTGCTTATCCATTGTTCGCTCCAAATTATCAGATCTATATTAATGCTTACATTAATGTAGAATAAACCCAATGCTTATGAAGAAGTTTAGCTCTGCATTGTTCTTGTAAGTACCTGTTGTCCTTTATCACTGTACTTACATTGACAGCTAGTTGTTCATGTACCATCACTCTGCAGTTTATTTCCCCTTACCCTCCATTTTCTAGACCTTATCAGATCTATATTTACTCTTACCAAAATGTTGAATAAAACAAATGCTACCGGAGAAGTTTAGCTTTGCATTGCTCTTGTCAGTACCTTTTTGCCTGTACTGCTATACTTACATTTCTGGCTAGTTGATTATGTAGCATCACTCTGCATCTTAGCTTAAATATTCTCCATTTGTTCCTATATTATCACATCTATATTTACGCTTAACAAAATGTAGAATAAAGGCAATGGTTATGAAGAAGATTCTGTGGTAAACTACTTGAATTGCCCCCCCCCCATCAGCATGGACAAGGGCTTTATAGTGCCGGTCTTCACTACTAACGTAAGTTTGTCCTTCTCGAGCCTTCAAACTTTGTTGAGTATATTTGGATAGGCATGACTGCAACTGCTGTTTATTTTTCGCGTTTGCATCAAATTGCATGCTTAAAGTTTCTTATGAAGAAGTTCATAAACATAAGTTTGTCCTTCTCAATTCAGTTTTTAGTTGTACAACCAAGTTCCTTATTCATACCATGTAAATGAAACTAAACAGAGCAAGTGATCTTCTTTAGAGTGCATGCATGCTTGTGTTCTTGATCTGTAATCCAGGGGTGTGGTGAAACTACCCACTCCAGCACAATGTCATATCCTGCTATGTCTTAACTATGAATTATGCCATATTTTGTTAATGTTATTTAAATCAAGTCTCTTTATTTGCCAATCTAAAATGGGATTAATTGACAGCACACTAGCCATTGATGATTATACGTTCTTTAGCACCACATGTATGCTTGTGTTCTTGATCTGTAATCCAGTGGTGTGGTGAAGCTGGCCACTCCTGCACAATGCCATATCCTGCCATGTCTTAACTATGAACAATGCCATATGATGTTAATGCTATTTTAAACCATGTCTCTTTATTTGCCCATAAGAAATGGGATGAATTGATAGCACTGATGCTTATATGTGCAAAACCTGTTATCTGTTTTCTTGTTTGTCTTTCAGAGTGATATCTCTGATGCTAGGAAGAACTGCCACAATGATAGTGAGACAAACCCATTGCTTGTCCCTCTAACATATATTGCAGGGAAGAAGGCAACACATCTTGGGGATAGCGATACAACCCCAAAGTCATGTCTTGATGTAGTGTCGAAGTTACTCGCTAATAGCAGTGACACAAGCTCGATGAAGTCGTCGCCTGAATCTATTCGACTTCTCCAGACTCAAATTCAAGCAGAAAGACATGCTTCAGCTCAACTCCTACTAGAACTCCAATCTCTATGGAAGATTAACCAAAAGTACAGGACGTCTATTAATGCTATGCAGCTAGAGTTGGAGGATATAAGCGTCAAACAAGCGCAGTCTCATCAGCTTGCTCAGTTGCTTGCGCTGCAGCCCCCGGATAGGGCTAACCTTTCTTGACCTATGTTGAACTGCTGTCGGTTCTGTATATTATTTTGTCGGCGTGTTTATTTGCACCGGTGGCGACCTTTGATGCCCGGTGTATGTAATCTGCTGTCTGGTTGCGCTTTATTATAACTGGCGGCGAACTTTAATGCGAAGTGGATGTAATATGCTGTAATTTCTTTGATGTATACTCTAGGTTAATTCTTCGTCACGATGCTGTAATTTATTTACTGTATATGCTGTCGTCACTCTCTGAAAAAGCCGTAAGCTTCGACCGAGCACAATGGGCCAAATCGTTAGATTTATATAAAAAATTACGGTACAAAAACTGGCTGGCCCACCAATCGCTATAAATGGGTCGAATTATGGGCCCACAATCATCTAGGGCACCTAGACTTAAACTTGCCCATTATTAGTTTCGGGCCTTTTATAGGCCGAGTAAACCGCTTGCCTTAGATGGGCCACAAACTACAATGATCTTTTAACAGGTTAAAACCGGAGCGCAATATGGGCCGTAAACGGGCCAATTTGGGAACGGTCGGTTTAAGGGCCCGTAGCATAATGGGCCGTTAATAGGCCAAAAGTCATCACAAGCCTAATTCTATCGACAGGTATAACGGGTTGTTGATGGGCCGGAATACATGACGGGCTGAAAATGGCCCAATGGGTTAACAAACCACAAACGGGCCGATTGTAACCACGGGCTGAATTTGGCCCTTTAGCATAACAGGCCAATAACAGACCATAAGTAATCGAGGGCTGGAAATGATCCCAAGAATTTATGGGCACTTAGAAGGCCGAAAGAGAACACGGGGTGGAAACGGCCCAACTGAATCATGGGCCCTTAAATGGGCTCAAAGCAGTTCATTGTTCATGATGGGCATGATTCACCACGGGCCGTGAATGGGCCCAGAGATGCAAAAGGCCTCATATGGGCCGAAAGACTTCATGGGCCATAGATGGGCCGAAAGTGAAAATGGGCTGGAATCATATGGGACGGCCCACATGACGTTACTGGGTCAAATTTTGAAAGGCCATAACGGGCCATGAGTACCCGGGCCGTAAATGGGCTGTATGCGAACATGCCGGTAACAGGCTTTCCATGGGCCGGCCCGTTAACGTTTGACCAAGTCAAATGGGCCGGCCTTTATAACCTAAATGGGCCACTATTGGGCCATGCCACGTGTCACTGTTCCATAGGCGCATCTCGTGCAACGAATGGACAACATCTGTCGCAATGCCGACCTGACACGTGGATCAGTTGGCCAATGAGAATTTTACATGTGGAAAAGCCCCATTGGTCAGGGCTGTTAACGGGTTATCGGATCCAAACCGGAACCCGATAGCTTAACGGCGACCCGTTACGGTGGATGCCACTTGTCGGTTACCCTTGACGAAAACACTTCCATGACACGACATTTATCGTCATGGAAGTGGACACTTCTGTGATGATAATTTCAGTATTGTCATGGAACACTTCTACGACAGCACAGGTATGACTATCTTGATTCTGTCATAAAATTGTCACGGATGTACATCCATGACAGAAAACTTGACCTACTGTGACAAAAACGTATCATCACAGAAGTGTTTTTTTTGTAGTGGGCTTTTGGCCTAACTTGGTCTATCGCCACTGCTGGCCTGGATAGAACTCATTGAGGTAGTTTCGATTATACTCCACCGCTGCTGCCAACGCCTGGCGGGCTGCCTCATTCCTGCAGGCAGTCTCCTTCGCCGTCTTGTACGCCTCAGCCTCCTCCTCGTGTATAAAATATCTATGTTTTTATACCAAATTCCTCCTTGAAACCGGCACGTATCATGAAGGCATCGGATGGCCATTCGCATGCTCTCACGAGGGCATCCCACGGTGGTTCAAGGTACGACTCCCGTATTGCAGGACTTGGGGAGCTTTTGCTCGAAGAACCCCCATGGAACATCTTCCTAAACATTTTCTTTTCTCTGAAAAATTTCTGAAATTTTTAGTCCCTCAAAATAAAACTGAACAAAACTCAACAAGTATTTAGAGGCTATATCATGCATCAAAACTACTTTGGACCATAAAAATTCAACATGCAAGCTCATATACATGGTCACCTCAGCAGCAAAAATTTGCAAAACATAAAGCACTAGAGCATTGGAGGAGTCACATAGCAAGGAGTAATTCCTCAAAACAGTTTCAGAAACGGAGTTCCGAGCAAGGAGATCGAAAATTGTAGGAAAATGAGCAAGAACATGGGCTTGAGAGCAAGGGTGATTTTTTCTGGAGGAAGAAGAAGGTTGTAGGCTAGTGGAATAAGTGAGGGGGCCCCTGTGGGACCCACAAGCTCACTAGGTGCGCCTAGGGGGGTGGGCGCGCCCTGTGAGCTTGTGGCTCATAGGTGCACCCCCCTGGGGTGTGTTCAGTGCCAAAAATTCTTAAGTATTACAGAAAAATCATACTAAATTTTTAGGTCATTCAGAGAACTTTTATTTTTGGGACATTTTTTATTGCACGGATAATTCAGAAAATAGGATAATCATGGCATTCTACTTTATTAAACTTTAAATAACAGAGAGTAAATAGAAGGTACAGTAGGTTGTGCTTACTAAGTACATCGACCACATGCCGGTCAGAAAGAATCCATTAATAAGGTTGATCAAGTCTTATTAACAAACTATTTCCGAGTAACATGAAACCGAAGAATTGTCGTATAGCACTAGGTTACCTCAACGGGGATATGCATCTCCCCAACAATAAGGATTTCATATTTCTTTTTGATGGTCGGAAGCGGAAATTCAAAACCTCCAATGGTAATTGTCGAAAAAAATTCAATGGAGTTGATACCATTCACTGAACTTTGTTTCCTCGGGAAGTATACCGTATGTTCATTACCATTGACATGAAAAGTGACCTTGCTTTTGTTGCAACCAATAACAGCCCCTCACAAATTCCAATAGGTATAGCAGTTGATTTATCAGCCATTTGCAAAGATATTTCAGTAGGTGTCAACTTATTCAAATCAAGTCTTCTATATAAAGAGAAAGGCATAACACTAACACCGGCTCCTAAATCACATAAAGTAGTTTTGACATAACTTCTTTTAATGGAGCATGGTATAGTAGGTATTCCTAGATCTCCTAACTTCTTAGGTACTCCACCCTTAAAAGAATAATTTGCAAGCATGGTGGAAATTTCAACCTCAGGTATCTTCCTTTTATTAGTGACAATATCTTTCATGTATTTAGCATATGGAGGCATTTTCAAAATATCTGTCAAACGTGTTCTCAAAAAGACTGGCCTAAGCATTTCAAGAAAGCGCTCAAAATCCTCCTCGTCCTTATTTTTAGGAGGTTTACTAGGGAAAGGCATGGGTTTTTTAACCCATGGTTCTCTTTCTTTACCATGTTTTCTAGCAATGAAATCTCTTTTATCATATCTTTTATTCTTATGAGGTGGGTTATCAAGATCAACAACAGGTTCTATTTCTACATCATTATCAGGTTCTTTATCATTATCTGGTTGAGCATCATTATGAACATCATCATTATCATTATCATTATCATTAGGTGGATGTTCATTACCAGATTGTGTCTCAGCATCAGAAATAGAAACATCATTATGATTCTCAGACGGTTTTTCTATCACAGGTTCACCAGAAGCATGCAAAGTTCTATCATTTTTGTTTTTCTTTTTCTTCTTAGATGAACTAGGTGTAAAAATATTAATTCTCTGAGAATCTTGCTCAATTCTTTTAGGATGACCTTCAGGATATAGAGGCTCCTGAGTCATTCTACCTTCTCTAGTCACAACTCTAACAGCACGATCATTCATTCTATTATTCATTTCATTAAGCAAATCATTTTGTGACTTAGCAACTTGTTCTAACTGAGTATGAACCATGGATGAATATTTACTTAAACCTTTAACATCATTAGCAATCCTAAACATCAAGTCACTCAAGCGATCAATCATAATAGCATTTTGTTTTAATTGATTGCTAACATACATATTAAAATTCTCTTGCTTAACAATGTAATTATCAAATTCATCCAGGCATTGACTAGTAGATTTATTGTAAGGAATATCACCTTCATCCAACCTATAAAGAGAATTTACATTTACTACCTATGTCAGGATATCGAGTCCATGCATTTCTTCAATAGGTGCTAAATTCTTAACATCTTCAGATTTAATACCCTTTTCTTTCATAGTTTTTTGGCTTCTTGCATATCTTCTGGACTGAGGAATAGAATACCTCTCTTCTTCGGAGTTGGTTTAGGTGGTGGCTCAGGAAGTGTCCAATCATCGGCATTCTTTAACATATTATTCGATAGTTCTTTAGCCTGTCCAACAGTTCGTTCCCTGAAAACACAACCAGCACAACTATCTAGGTAGTCCCTAGAAGCATCGGTTAGTCCATTATAAAAGATATCAAGTATTTCATTTTTCTTAAGAGGATGATCAAGCAAAGCATTAAGTAATTGGAGAAGCCTCCCCCAAGCTAGAGAGAGATTCTCTTCTTCAAATTGCACAAAGTTAAATATTTCCTGCAAGGCAGCTTGTTTCTTATGAGCAGGAAAATGTTTTTCAGAGAAGTAATATATCATATCCTGGGGACTACGCACACAACTAGGAGCAAGAGTGTTAAACCATTTCTTAGCATCACCCTTTAATGAGAAAGTAAACCACTTAAGAATATAGTAATAGCGATTTTTTCCTCATGAGCAAATAGGGTGGCTATATCATTCAATTTGGTAAGATGTGCCACAACAGTTTCAGTTTCATAACCATGAAAAGGATCAGATTCTACCAAAGTAATTAACTCAGGATCAATAGAGAATTCATAATCCTTATCGGTAACAAAGATAGGAGAAGTGGCAAACTTAGGATCATATTTCATTCTCTCTATCATAGCTTTTTCTTTCAGTTTACTTAGTAGTTTCTTAACATCATCTCTATCATTACAAGCAAGAAATTCTCTTGCTATCTCCCCATCCATAACATAACCCTCAGGTATCTTAGGCATTTCAACTCTAGTAGGAGAGCTAGGCATAATAGGTGAATCATAATTTTCAGAAGTTTCAACATTCTCAATTTCTTTAGCTTTAGCAATTTGTTCATCAAGAAATTCACCTAGTGGCACAGTATCATCAAGCAGAGTACTAGCATCATCACAAGTTTCATTTATAGCAGAAGTAGTATCATCAATTACTTGTGACATATCAGAATGAATAGCAGGTGGTGGTGTCGCAAGCCTACTTAAAATAGATGGTGCATCAAGTGCAGAGCTAGATGGCAGTCCCTTACCTCCCCTCGTCTTAGAGGGTACGATCTTGGTCTTAGTGTGTTTCAGATTCTTCATTGTGAAAACCAAATATCCAACTCCCAAGTGAACTTAATAAATAGAGCTATGCTTCCTGGCAACAGCGCCAGAAAAAGGTCTTGATAACCCACAAGTATAGGGGATCGAGACAGTCTTCGCGGGTAGTATTTCACCCAATTTATTGATTCAACACAAGGGGAGCCAAAGAATATTTATAAGCCTTAGCAGTTGAGTTGTCAGTTCAACCACACCTCGAGAGTTAAATATCTGCAGCAAAGTATTTAGTAGCACAGTAGTTTGATAGTTTTGATAGTAACAACAGGAACAGTAGCAGTTTTGTAGTGATTGTAACAGCAGTAGTAACAGTAGTAACTTAGCAAAGATCAATATGAGCAAAGCATAGGCATTGGATCGGCGATGGATATTTGTGTTGGATGACATTCATCATGTAACAGTCATAACCTATAGCGATTCACAATAGCTCTGATTCATTAATTCAATGTAGCCATGCATTCCATATATAGTCATAAGTGCTTATAATAAGAACTTGTATGGCATCTTTTGTATTACCCTCCCATGGCTGCGGGGTCCATAAGGAAACTAAGGGATATTAAGGCCTCCTTTTAATAGAGAATCGGAACAAAGCATTAACACATAGTGAATACATGAACTCCTCATACTACGGTCATCACCGGAGTGAATTCCAATTATTGTCACCTTGGGGTCTGCGGGTCATAACACGTAATAGGTGCATACAACTTGCAAGATAGGATCCAAAACATACTTATATTCATGAAAACATAATAGGTTCAGATCTGAAATCATGGCACTCGGGCCCTAGTGACAAGCATTAAGCATAGCAAAGTCATAGCAATATCAATCTCAGAACATAGTGGATACTAGGGCTCAAGCCCTAACAAATTGACTTGATTACATGATAAATCTCATCCAACTCCATCACCGCCCAGTAAGCCTATGAAGGAATTACTCACTCCCGGCAGGCACCTGGCTCGGGCAAGCGAACCACCCCGACAGAGGGGCCCCTCTCGGGAGCCGGCGTAGGCGGGCGCGCATGAACCGTCTGGCTTGAGCAACGAACCCAACCGGGGCGTACACATCGACAGACAGGTCAACCATCTCGTCACATGGGAGGCATGATAACCCACAAGTATAGGGGATTGTGACAGTCTTTGAGGGTAGTATTTCACCCAAATTTGTTGATTCGACACAAGGGGAGCCAAAGAATATTTATGAGCCTTAACAGTTGAGTTGTCAATTCAACCACACCTGGGATATAATATTTCTTCGGCAAAGTGTTTAGTAGCACAGTAGCAATAGTAACAGGAACAGTAACAGAAATAGTTTGTAGTGATTGTAACAGGAGCAACAGTAGTAACTTAGCAAAGATCAATATGAGAAAAGCGTAGGCATTGGATCAGCAATGGATAATTGTGTTAGATGACATTCATCATATAACAGTCACAACCTAGAGCGATACACAATAGCTCCAATTTATCAATGTAATGTAGGCATGTATCCCGTATATAGTCATACGTGCTTATAATAAGAACTTGCATGACATCTTTTGTCCTACCCTCCCATGGCAGCGGGGTCCACAAGGAAACTAAGAGATATTAAGGCCTCCTTTTAATAGAGAACCGGAACAAAGCATTAACACATGGTGAATACATGAAATCCTCGAATTACAGTCATCCCCGGAGAGTATCCCAAACAATTATCACTATGGGGTCTACGGACCAGAACAATAACAAGTGCATATAACTAGCAGATAGGATCAAGAACTCAAAAATATTCATGAAAACATAGAGGATTCAGATCTAAATTCATGGCACTCGGGCCCTAGTGACAAGCATTAAGCATAGCAAAGTCATAGCAACATCTATCTTAGAACATGTGGATACTAGGGATCAAGCCCTAACAAATTGACTCAATTACATGACAAATATCATCCAACTCCATCACTTTCTAGCAAGCCTATGGAGGAATTACTCACACCCGGTGGTGAGCATCATGAAATTGTTGATGGAGAAGGGTTGGTGATGACGACGGCGACGAATCTCCCTCTCCGGAGCCCCAAACGGACTCCAGATCAGCACTTCCGATGAAGAACAGGAGGTGGCGGCGGCTCCGTATCGTAAAACATGATGAAACTTTCTCTCTAATTTTTTTCTCCGCGAGACGGTACTTATAGAGTTGGAATTAGGTTAAACGGAGGTCTGTGGGACCCACAAGCTCGAGGGGCGCGCCCTGGGGGGGTAGGCGCGCCCCTGAGCTTGTGGCTCCTGGGTGGGCCCCCTCCAGTAGATCTCTTCACCAATATTTTTTATATATTTTGGAAATATTCTCCGTAAATTTTCAGCTCAATCCGAGAACTTTTCTTTCTGCACAAAACAACACCATGGTAGTTCTGCTGAAAACAGCGTCAGTCCAGGTTAGTTTCATTCAAATTATGCAAATTAGATTCCAAAACAAGAGCAAAAGTGTTTGGAAAAGTAGATACATTTGGGACGTATCACGGCAGCGCGTGGAAAGGCCCTCACGGGCATGACCGCCACCGCCTCATGATAGTGGCCCCGGTCGTGCTCCGTAGTCCACCCATCATGGACCTCCAAGGCGGGTCGCCCAAGCGTGCGTCGTCTGAGTAGATCGGACGGCATGCAGAGCCCCCGAGAGGCCCCCGCGGCACACCACCTAGAAACGGACGGCTTGGAGGTTCTCTTCACCCTCGACGAGCCCCAGGAGGCGGATACTCCAACATCCTTTATAGGAGTAATATGTTATTGCATGGCTGCTTGCAAAATTAGTTTTAAAAAATTGTTAAACTCTCGACGAATGTACCTTTGCCGAGTGCGAAACTTAGCAAATGAGACACGTGTTAGCCTCTGGCTGCTCTAGCAGATCATTTCCGAGCGTCACATACAGGGTACTTGGCAAACACTTTCCGCAATTAGGAAATAAAATATAAGTTATTTGCCAAGTGTCGTTGCACTTGACAAATCCGCCACGTGGAGCAGTTGGGACAACCTGGAGATATATGCCAAGTGCTTCTTTTCGGTACTCGACAGACACTTTCACATTTAATAAACATAACAAATGTTTGTCGAGTGTCCATTAGTCAACCCTCAGCAAAGAAAAGCCCTGCCATCACGGGGCCATCAGCCTCAGGGCCGAGGGACACATGTCACCACCTTTGTCGCGTGCCTCACTGTCAGATTCCAAATTTTCCAAAATTAGGATGTGCATTTCGAAACAGTGCATTTCATAAGTTTACTGCATATTTGGAGTTTTGGAAATTAAATGACTATTTCTTAAATTGTAAAGTCATTTGGAGTTTAACTAATAGCCATATGAATTTCCGTTTGTATGAAAACTCTTTTTGAAAATTCCATACGGGCAGGGAATTAATTTCCCTCAAATATATATTTGCCCTAGTTTTCTATAAAATAGTTTTAAGATCAAATGATTTGGAATGGTTTCAATTTGGGCCAATTCAAACCATATTTAAATCTTGGGTTCAAAAGAAAAACATAAAATAGAACATGAAATAAATGTAACACCTTGGTTTTTGCCTTTCTTTTTATTTGGATCTATTCAATATTTATTTTTGCAAATGGGTTTTTCTGTCAATTCTTTTCGACTTATCACTTGGAATTATTTTGAATTTCTTCCAAGTGAAGCCTAACTTTCTAAAACCCTCTCAAAACTTCATCACTCTCACAAGATTTGCCATGCCATAATTTTCTTTTGTGGCACTATATTCATTTTCTCCTTGGGAATGAATATTTTCACTTTATGCTATGAAGCAACCTCCACTTTCTTTACTCAGAAAATTCCAAGAAAATTCCCAAATATTCTTTGGATGATGTCTCACCTCCCCATGCAAACATATTCCATAATCATTTGTAAATTTTCAGCCCGGAAAAATGATCTTGCTTCTGGTCAGAAATGGCACTTTGTGAAGCAAGTGTATTTTTCCTTGATCTGTTGAGGCTGAAATTTTTACCACACTGCTACCTTCCTAAGTGAAGCCTACACACCAAGTTTCAGCCTTAGCCTCCAAGCCATGTGAGCTACAAAGCATGCACAAGAGCCGAGGGGGAACATGTCAAGTATCCGCCTGGGATCATGTTTTCTTAGGTTTATTCTGGATGTTTCAGTCCAGAAACATTGCAGCATGCTCAAGTTCCATGCATCGAGCTAGGTGGCAAACCAAGCGCGTTTTCCGACACCGCGTTGAAGGGACTATACCCCAGACACAGTCTGCCTTCTCCTAAAGCACTGCGTATGCCAGAGCACACGGTGACCACGCGGATGAAAGGTGTTCAACAGGTCATTCGCGCGCTCTGGGCATCGGGGCCCTCGGCCGCCGCCCGTCCTCTCTCCACGCGCCACCGAAGCTTGCCTTCATGCCGTAGCCGTCGTCGTCATGCCCACCTGTCCCTCCCTTGCTCCTCCCCGATGCCGGCAGGCCGCACGCCGGACGTAGACATCGCCCATCTGGGCGGAACAGTGTGCGCTAGTGCGGCTCTTGCCCCACTTAGTGCGCTGCACTGTGCCCGCGTGCACGCACAGCCTCTCTGAACTCCTCTACTTCCTCTCCACGTCGAGCCCGAGCTTCTCTCCCTCTCATTTCGCCCGAGCTCCACTTTGGCGGAGCCCAGAGCTCAGCCTCCTCGACGCCTATAAATACATCCACCCCCGAGAAATTCTAGCCATCACCCTCACCTCCACTGAACACAAATCGATCCCCAGCAAGCACGGCAAGGCTGGGAGGGCCTCCTGCCGCCGAACCTCACCGGAGTTGGCCGCGGATCCCCCTCGGTCGTCCACTCGCTCCGGCCATCCTCTCCTTCGCTCGCTACTGCAGTCGAGTTCCTGGGAGCCTCCTGAGTACGCCTGAGCGGTTGGGTCATCGGATCATCGCCGGAACCCCCATATCCGACGAGCTCCGCCGCCTGCCGTCTTTGGAGAAGGAGCTCGAGCCGCCGTCCGTCCACCTCCGATCAAGCCACGGGTACGTGCGTGCTCCTCACGCTGACCTCAATCCATCCTGACTGTCGCCGACGGCAGCCGTGGCCTCCTCACCGGAGAACCACCGGCGACAGAGCCGCCATGCCCCTGTTCCCTCTCTCTCTCTCTCTTTTAACCCTGACAGGGGGTCCCACCTGTCAGCCTCTCTCTCTCTCCCTGAACCATTTTCTAGTGGAGGCGCCCTGACGAAATACGCCTTTGACGTGGCCCTCTCTGGGATTTCTATTTAAATTCAATTAAATTCATATTTGAGCAGAACTTTGACCAGCTATAAATCCTATTCTATAAGTCCAAATGAGTTGAAACTTTTTGCTACAGTTTTGTCTTGAGCTAAAGTTTCTGTTTGCAAAGATTTAAAATTTTCCTTGCTGTTTGGAATTTCTGGTGCAATAAAATGCTTTATGTGACATTTTATTTTTGCATTTAAATTATTTTCAAAATGTCCTAGTTGTGTTGGAGAAGACCAGGAGTATTGTGTCACTCCTCTGAACTAAGGCAAGCCACAACATTCATATGCAAGGATGGCATTTCAATCACAATGGTTTTATTTGAATTAAATTCATTATATGCTTCACTATTAAAATGATTTGCTATATATAACCTATTGCATTATAGTTGTTACATGTCATATTGTTATTATGCAGTAGAGAATATGTCATCTTGTTATTATCTGCAGTAGTGATCATGTCATATACTCTCATGGTAGCATGATGCATTCGTTCATTTTCATATTATCATGACCCGTGCACCTCATTGCATACTATGGCTCGAATCACATTCCTTCAAGTTAAACTTGATGTTAATCCAGCTTGAACAACTGTTGATCGAGTCATGGTGCCACCGAATCGAGCTCACCAGTGCAACCACACTTGCCTGGATGGGGAGGCCCTAATTCGGTCTATTGTCATGCCTCTCACCGGTGCCTCCAACTAGGGAAGGTTATGCGCTGGCGCTACCCTGGACTGGTAGGCAGGCATAACCTTGTGTGCCCAAGTTGTATGGTACCATTGTCCCCGTTTGGGACCGTTTATTTTGTTTTGCCACGATGGTGGCCGGCCACGAGGTGGCAGGATATCAAGAGTTGACATCACGGCCACCCATGACATAGCCAAAAGGGGAGTTTGTCGGAGTGGCCGGGAGAGTGTCATGCAATAGATTGGTTTTGTCAGAATGTCATTGGTCCACCCGAATGGGAGCACGAGGCCATGAGTTCCGTGGTGTGGGTATAGTGTACTAACCTCTGCAGAGTGTATAATCTATCGATAGCTGCGTCCTCGGATATGGACACAGTTCATAGTAGGTCATACTGTGGGTCAACAGAAATAATAAACCTGCACACTAAGAATAACAAGATGGCACATGCAGAAGTTGGTGATCGTGTGAGGATCACTATGGTTGGTATTGCTGTGATCAAGTGAGGATCACGATGGTAAGATGTTGACGGTGGTTACGAGGTAACCCCGAGATGGTAAGTTGGTCCAAGGGACCATGGTAACAATCCACGTACACATCATGACTGGTAGTATCATGTTCATGTTCATGCATTAAACTTGTTAAATGCCTTGTTATTGTTTGTCGTATTTGCTTTGTTTGCTGTGAGCTTGCGAGTACATTCAAATTACTCACCTGGTGTGTCATGCCAGATGCAGGAGAAGCTACGCAAGGAGTTGATGTCGATCTATCCGTCGCGATCTAGGCCATGTCCCAGCAGTGTCCTTGTGGAGTGGAGTCCCGCTACCTCGTTCGTTCCGCTGCCGAGTAGAAATTTCCCTTATCACCAAGGCCCTGAGATGTCTACTAAATAATGTACATAAGTGCAGCCACACTGTCTGTGCCGCTTGGCCTCGCTTCTTATGTAATATCCGAACCCATGTATCCGCAAGAGATCAATAAAGCGGCTATATTCTGTACCAAGTTGTTGTGTGTTACCAGAAGACATGATCTCTGGGCTGGCAATGCAAGGTAAACCGGTTGCTTTGAGCCGGGGTGCCACAATGCTTGGTATCAGATCCGCGCTGACTGTAGGACGCCCTAAACAGCCGACGCATTAGAAAATGGTAGTTTTAAGTCTTTGTGGTAATCTGAGTATGCCTCTGCACTTGGGTGTTGCATTGCATGCATATAGTTTACTTTTGATGCTGATCAGCTAATATTGTGAGTGTAGATGGCACCAGTTCCCTATCTGTATCAACCTGAGCCGGCACCTTCCACCTTTCCGCATCTGCTTTGCAACGTGTGGCGCCGACTCTACCCCGACGGTGACGACCCTGTGTACCAGGTGTATCGAGAGTAGCTTGCAGATGGTGTGTACGAGTATCACGCGGAGGTCTTCATGCACAATAGCACCTTGGTGGGCACCTACACCCGCTCCTCCAAGGGTGGGATTGCTTCTACACCTGACCAGGCGATCCAGTTTGCAGCGTTCGAGGCTCTCACTAACTTGCGCTACAACGAGATTCAGATGTAGACTCACCCAGGTTTCTACTTCTATCCGTCCATGTTTGACACAGGACAAATCCGTTTCCCTTTTATTGATCCGGAGTGTGATCGTTCAGCCAGCCACATGTCTCGTTACATAACGGCTGGATATCTTCTGATTGTCAGCTTAGCCCAGGAGCTGAACCGCACTCGAGACGCACTAGCTGCCGCTCGATCTGCATTTGCTCCACCTTCACTTGCTTATGCACCTCTCATTCCTCCAGTTACTTTACCTCCACCTACCCCTGTGACTCCCGCACCTTCTCAGAGTAACTCGGATACCTCGACGGTGACTCCTCATGAGTCCCCAGCCCAGTGGGCTTTACTTCTCGCTACCCCAGCTGCTCCTATGCTGCGGAGCCACCCTCCACCTAACTCTGAGGGAAAGCCACCCCGTCAGCATCGTCGTGTTTCCTTTGCCCCGGAGCTTTCCGTTAGTATTATCAGTTCCGATTCGGAGTCCGATACCGAGGAGATACCAGCAAGACCTTCAGCTTGCCAGTGTGATGCTTGCAGCCACGAGTAGACGATCATGATGCTGATGTATGTGCATGTAGTACTATCCATGATGTAGTATGATGTTATGTATAATTATGTTGCTTTCTTTTATTCGCTTTGGTTTTCCTCGCCTTTTTTTCCGGGGTTGTTGCTTCACCTTCCTATTTTTTCCCTTTATGGATGTTGCTCATCTCGATGCTTCGTATAGGGAATCATATATAGGATGACAAGGTGTGGCAGCAGCTGTCATGGTGGCGACGATACCCCAGTTCGTTGATCCACCAGGCAAGCAAGACATTCCCCAGAACCATATCAGCCACCACCTCCTCCACCTCAGGCACCCACAACAAAGAAGATTATGCGGATGTTTGAGGAAAAGAGAAATCAAGATTTGATGGAATTCTTGAGAAGCATGCAGACTATGGTTGGGCAGAATAATTATAATGGTAACCATTCTAAATTGTCAGATTTTTAGAGGACCAAGCCGCCAAGTTTTAGCCAAGCTGCGGATCCCATGGAAGCTGATGACTTGTTGAGGACCATCAAAAAGAAGATCGAAATTGCTCGCACTAAAGGTGCTGATAAGGTCCCCTTCGCTACTCATTATCTGGAAGGACCAGCTGCTATATGGTGGGACAATACCAAAATTATGTGGCCTGCCAAAGATGAGATTACTTGGGATAAATTCAAAGATAAATTCCGCAAGTACTATATTCTTGCGGGTATTATGAAGGTCAAGCAGTGAGAGTTCCTTGCTCTTATCCAAGGGAACATGACTGTAAGTGAGTATTTAAACAAGTTCTATCACTTGGCCCGTTATTCTACTCATGATGTGGCCACTGAAGAAAGGAAGATAGATCGGTTCCTTGGAGGACTCAATAATACCCTCCGATGCACACTCAGTATGCTGGACTTTCCCGATTTCCAAACTTTGGTAAACAAGCCACTCATCGCCGAACGGGAGCACAAGCTTGCTAACGATCATAAGGCTACATATGAAGATCGCAAACGCAAGTTTGAACTTGTCACAATTGGGGCTCTGGGGACCCTAAGGTTCGAACACTGGGGTGAGCTCATTCCTACAGCCTCGTCCCCTACCACAGCACAACTACGGCGAAGCTATGGTGAGAGCGCGCTAGCAGGAGCGGGCCGGAGACACAGTGGTTTACCCAGGTTCGGGCCACCTTGCGGTGTAAAACCCTACTCCTGCTTGGTTGAGATTGCTCTGGCACGAGAGTACAAGGTTTGGGGTGGAAGAGTCTCTCCCGCCCCCTCTACAGTAGCACCCTGCCCTCCTTTTATACCTGCCTTCGTCCTCTTCCCCCGAAAACATTGGCGGGAAGGGTTGCCACACAACGGCAAGTTTGAAGGGGGACAGGGGTGCAGTCTATCCTGACAAAAGGTGGTCTTCACCTGCAAAGCGACCGTCCATGACGTGCCAGTGGGCTCGGGGATGACCTCCGCCCTGCATGCCCGCCGTCTTGGTCTTCTTTCACCGATCGGGCAACCTTTGGGGGGCTGCTTTGGGAAACGGACCACTGGCCTTGCTCCCTTGGCACAAAAGGGGAAAACCTCTCCATCCGCACCTGCTGGCATGGCCTCTATCGCTATTCATCGCCGCGCGCGTCAGCCACATGATGGGCATGAGACCGCATGACCGAGCCGAACAGCACTCGTCTTGCGTGCCCTCGGGAGGGTGCCTCGCGAGGCAACCTCGGGAGGCCGCCTCGCGAGGCTCTCGGTGAAGTGGCTGAGTCTTGCTTGGCCGCTCCCTGAGGAGGGGTCCTCGGGAGGTTAGAACCTAATGAGGAATCTTGCTTGAGGCGCTCGCTGGTGGCCGCCTATTGGGCCTCCGCCAGGCGTTGCACCCTGGGCCGAAGGCAGACGGTCCGGGATACCCTGGATTCCATGGGCCCGACAGTAGCCCCCGGGCCTGCGGCGTGCATGTTCCCGCCTATTGGGGGCGAAACGGCGCGGGCCCTAACCGCCTGCGGGCCAGGCGCGACGCGTGGCGCATGAAGTGACGGGGGAACGCCCCCACTTCTCCCATGACGCCTCGGTAACTGCCAGCACTGACATAAAGCCTGCCCGCGCACGGCGCAAGACTATCATTGCCTTCCTTCGCACATTCCGTCTCCCCGCATCTTCCTTCCTGTGCACAACTCCCCCTCTCTCTCTCGAAGCTTCACCGCCCAGATCTTGGCCGTGCCGCCATGGCGCCCCCTGGCAAGAAGGGAGAGGCGACGGAGGCGGCGGTCGTGGAGGTGGTGCCGGAGCCTGCTCTGGGTAGGCCCACAATTGTTAATGCCGAGGGGCTCAGCAAGGTGCTTCCGATGACCGCAGCCGCCTCCAACAAGTGGGGGGCTACTCGGATCTGGCCGGCTTCGCGCCCGACCGCCAAGCTTGACGCTACCTCCACTGTCCTCTACCTTCATGCACTCTTCGCCGGCCTGCTGCCGCCGTTCTCCGATTTCTTCAACGCCATTCTTTCGCACTACTAGGTCCATGCGCTGCACCTCGAGCCAAACTCCGTTCTTCTTCTTTCCGCCTTTGCCTTTTTATGCAAGGCCTTCCTGGGTGTGACGCCCTCAGTGGCGCTCTTCCGCCACTTCTTTAGCCTACGGCTGACAGCGGTGGACCAATGCTCCGGGTGTGCCTCGTTCTACATCATAGAAGAAATGGCAGGCGATGGTATCGACATGAGGCTCACCAAGAAGGTACAGGGCTTCAGGCGGCAATGGGTGTACGTGGACGTGGCCCAATTCAGCCCCCTGCTGCAGCTGCCGACGTCTCCGGCGGTGAGGAGCTCCGGATGGGGACATGAGAGTCTCGCCGATCCGAGGCTGGCGCGGATGTGGAGGAGGTTGGCCGAGCTGAGGGCCGCGAAAGTAACGGTTGTCACGGTTGTGAGGGAGTTCCTTCGCCGGCGCATCGCTCGCCTCCAGCGGCACTCCCGCCCGATGTGGGCCTTCACCGGCCCGGAGGACCCGATGCGGCTGAGCGCAGACAGCTTGCTGCCGGAGGTGCTGAACGAGGTGCTCCACACCGTGACTGGCGAGGAGGCGGGAGAGTCACCCAAGGATGGGCTCCCCTTGTATCGCTACAGGAACAAGGTGGCACTGGCCGGCGCAATGCCGCGCTTCAACCAGTGGGGGCCACTTCCAGAGGGCCTCGAGGGACCCCGGGACAACCCTTTTCTGGTGGTTCCTGGCTCGGGGGACCGTGGCAACGCCGGGGCCATGGCGGGTGTCGCGGGGGACGGCGGCGGGCCGTCCAGGCGGACTCGTCGCCAGCTCGTCCGCGGGCTCGGAGGCAATGATGACATCGCCCCGCCTGGGGCCGCGCTCACCGTACTCGTCAGGACGGGGAGCGCGGGGAGCCCCCGCGCGGTGGCGGTGGAGCCGCGAACCACCGGGGGCGGTGCTGATGGCGAATCCCATGGTCCCCCCGCGAAGGAGGCCAACGCTGAAGCCGGGGCCACCGAACCCTCGGGCCCTACTGGGGGAACCGGTCGTGAGAAGGGGCCCCACGAGGACGGCGGCGGCAGCGCCCTGCCACGGCTGCTGAAGAAGAGGAAATGGGTCGCCAAGGATGAGTAAGTGTTTGCCTTCCCTTCCGTTGCATCTGGCGTGCCGCGTCTGCCTGACTCTTTGCTCTACACAGGACCTCCTTGAGCAAGCAGAAGAAGAAGAAAAGGAACCCTGGCTTGGTGGGGGCCGCACCGCCGGTCACCGGGGCCGAGGGGCGTGAGGAAGACGCGCGCCGTCTCGGCACCGGAGCTAGACTCACGAAGGCAGAAGGGCAGGCGGCCCCTCCCGAGCTGCAGGAGGATGTGTCTCGGGAGGTCCAAGAGGGTGAGCCTCAGGAGGCGTCCTCAGGAGGCAGCTCCATGGTCCTTGGGCCGCCCGCTGTGGGGGCGGACGTCGCGACAGTAGAGGCGGAGACGCCAGCTCTCCCACCATGCACCGCGGGTGGCAGAGGCGCCGCGAAAGGCCCGCGCGGCTTGCCGGTGCGCGGAGCTGCCGCCGGGGGGGGGGGGAGCTGAGCCCGCGGGGCTCACCGCCACGGTAAGACTAGGAGGGGGCCCCTGCGAGCCCTCCGCCACTGGCGAGCGGCATCGGGTCCTCGTGAGCCGCGATGGCGGAGGGCAGCGAAGAGCCAGACCCGGACTGGGCCCTGGCGCTCATGAGCAGCCGCACCTTGATCAGGCACGGGGCCTTGCGGAATGCCACGGCCGTGCTAGGCCAGCTCAGAGCAGAGCTTCAGGCCGTTGAGGCGCGTCTTGATGAAGAGCGCCTACGCCTGGCACGAGGGTGGCATCAACTCGAAGTCGCTGTTAAGCTAGGCCAGTGCCAGTACGAGGCCGCTTGCATGAGAGGCGAGAAGGTCACCACCGAGGTGAAGGAGGCTAGCAAGCGCGCCTTCCAAGAGGCCAAGGCGGCAGAGAGGCGGCTTGAGGCGGCAGAGGCCCGCGGGAAGGAGTTCCAGGATCAGAACCCCGCGCTGGAACGGCAGCTCCAGGCGTGGAAAGATGCCATCTCTGCCCGCGAAGAAGAGCTGGCGGCCCGTGAGGCGGACCTTGAGATCCGCGAGCAGGAGCTCGCACGGACGGCGTCTGCACAAGACCTGGAGCACGAACGGCTGGAGGCGATGGAACGCGAGGTAGCCACCGCTCAGGGCTCCTACGCCCAGTGCCTAGACAAGGCCAACACCAATCTGGAGGCCAAGGAGAAGAAGATTCAGGAGGATGCCGATAGGAGGGTTGCGCAGAACCGCAAGGCGCTTGCCGAGGATCACGGCAAGAAACTGAAGCTGCAGGAGGACCGCTTCAAGGCAAGGCGCGAGGAGTTCCAACATGAGATCGCGGGCATTAAGGAGATGCTAACCGAAGCGGAAACCCGGCGAGAGACCATGCGGAAGGCCCAGGCCAACACCGAGGCCGAGCTGGCCTCCCTCCAGCAGCAGGTGGGGGGCGTCGCCGCTATCGTGGAGCAGGCGAGGGACGAGGCGGCCCGAGCGCGAGGGCGGCAGCTCAAGCGCTCGAAGATGTTCCGCACCCTCGAGCTCCGAGCCCGCCGCGCCTTGGACTCCATTTGAAAGGAGGACGTCAGCAGCCCCCTCGAGACCCACGACGCCAGCTACCTCGGCTTCTTCACCAAGCTCGTGGAGCGGCTCGAGGTCGGTGCCAAGAAGGTGGGCGGAATCGTCGAGGAGGAGTGCCGTGATCTCCTCACCAAGGCAGCGACACGCATCTTCAGCCACCTTCTCCACGCCGACCCCAACTTCGACTTCGAGAAGGTGATAGCTCCCGTCCCAGAGGAGCTCCGCGGTGACCTCGGGAAGGCGGTGGAGGACCACGTGGACGCATTGCACGCGCAATTCGCCCATGACAGCAGCGAGGGCCTAGGCGGAGCCGAGGAAGGTGAAGACGACGAAGGCAGCAGCAGCAGTGATGGCGACGCGTCCTCTTAGGCCATTTCCTCATTATCCTGCACATAGTTAATCGTGGCCCCGTGGGGGTCTGAAGACAATGACTTTTGCTTAAGTATATTACGATTCTCTGCAATGTATGCTTGTGCCCTCGTGAAGCTTTCTCCTGAGGCCTGTTTCTCTCTTTTTGCTTGCCTTTTGTGCTCTACGTCGTCAGGACCCAGCCCCCGAGCGGGACACAGTCGTCGCTGGTATGTCAGGTCGCGATGCCTGGACAAGGCCAGGAGGTGAGGGGCACCGGGATCTAGTGAGGGCTCCTGAGGCGCGATGCTCAGGGGGCCCCCCTTTGACGTGCAAGCAGCTCTCGGAAGGAGAAACGCTGGCGCTCGTGAGGTTGCTAGAGGGGAAAGCTTGGAAGGTGGCGAGGGTAGCTCACGAGGTAGTTAGACTTAGCTCTTGCGGAGAGTGGCGTCTGGTGAGCCGCCACTCGTAGGGTGTGTCTCGCGAGGTTTTCGCTCGCGAGATCTCCTGCTGAGATGGCTGTCATAGGTTGGCTCCCGGGGCTCAAGGGGCATCTTGCCATTGGGCCGCCTTGCGAGGCACCGCGCGCGAGGACTTCTGGGTCATCTGCTCCTGAGACAACTGCATGCAGAAAGTTCAACGACAGGGGAGCAGCACACGCTCACCGGCTCACTCATGGGCGATACGCGAGGAGATAAGACACCAAGGACCTTGGTGGGGTGGCGTGCGCGGGAGCAGGCCCGCAAGCCAGAGCCCGGTTGCTTGGGTTTTTCAGCACTGCTGGGACTGACCCGAGCACAAACACCGTGTCCAGCCCCCGCTCGCGTGAGGCTCATGAGGGAGGTCGTGAGCACGCATGGCTCATGAGGCAAGGATATGACAAAATACACCATGTATGGAAAACGAAACTTACTGAGGCAAGATAACAACTTCGATTACACAACCAAAAAGAGATGCGGCTGTTGTGTCTGGCATGGGTCAGCTTGAGGTTGGTGCGGCCCATGGGGCGCCCTCAGTTACACATCCAAGAGAGAAAAAAGGGTTGTCGTGTCCGGCACGGGTCATCTTGAGGTTGGTGCAGCCCGTGGGGCACCCTCAGTTGATTGTTCTGCCAGCGCAGAGCATGGGGCTTCCACTGGGGTGTGGGTATATGATCATGGCTCGATCATTCCGCCAGCGCGGAGCATGGGGCTTCCACTTGGGCGTGGGCGGGAGCTCTCGCGTGCTCGTCAGGCGAACGCATTGAGAGTCTCCGGGGCATATACAGCCCCATTTCATTCGTACGCGTGAGGGTCACGGGTAGAACTTGCGGAGGTGTTGGATGTTCCAGGCGTTAGGCACAGGAACTCCGTCCTCCATCTCCAGCCGGGCGGCGCCGGGCTTGGAGACATGAGCAACCCTGAAAGGGCCTTCCCACATGGGTGAGAGCTTGTGGTGCCCCTCTCTGGAGAGTATCCTGCGCAGGATGAGGTCGCCGACCTCGAGAGTGCGAGGGCGGATGTTGCGGCTGTGATAGCGACACAAGGCCTGCTGGTGCCTTGCGGTGCGAAGAGCGGCCTGATGGCGGGCCTCCTCCAGGAGCAGCAGGTCGGCCTCCCGCTAACCGTCCTGACGTGTCTCGTCGAAGGCAAGGACTCGCGGAGAGCCGTGCTTAAGCTCCGAAGGAAGGACCGCCTCAGCCCCGTAGACGAGGAAGAAAGGGGTCTCACCGGTAGGCTTAATTGCCATTGTGCGGATGGACCATAGCACAGACTATAGTTCGTCAAGCCAGCCCTTGCCGCAGGCTTTGAGCTTTTTCTTGAAACTTCTCGTCTTGAGGCCCTTGAGGACCTCAGCGTTGGCACGCTCGGCGTGGCCGTTGCTTCGCGGGTGCGCCACAGAGGCGTAGCAGATCTGCGTGCCGAGGCTGGCACAGTAGGCCTTGAAGAGGCCGCTTGTGAACTGGGAGCCATTGTCGGTGATGATGCGTCTGGGGACGCCAAAGCGGCTCACGAGGCCCTTGATGAACTTGACGGCAGAGCCTGTCGGAATGGTGCGCACAGGCTCGACCTCTGCCCACTTGGTGATCTTGTCGATGGCAATGTAGAGGTAGCAGTAGCTGCCAGCCGCGCGAGGGAAAGGCCCCAGGATATCCAGCCCCCAGACAACGAAGGGCCATGAGAGGGGAATCGTCTGGAGGCCCTGCACTAGCTGGTGGATCTGCTTGGCGTGGTATTGGCAAGCTTCGCAGGATTGGACTAGCTCGGTGGCGTCGCGGAGGACGGTGGGCCAATAGAAGCCGCTTCGAAATACCTTGCCGGCAAGGGTGCGTGACAAGGAATGGTGGCCGCAGTCTCCTTTATGGATATCGGCGAGCAACTCGCGCCCTTGTTCTTCTAAGATGCACCGCAATGAGACGCCATAGGGGCGCCTGCAGTACGGCTCACCGTCTTGCAAGCAGTAAGCGGTGGCTTGCCGAGCCACACGCTCTGCTTCTGAATCCTCCTCCGGGAGGGTGCCGTGGAGCAGGTAAGCCTGGAACTCCGCAGCCCAGCTGTCTACTTGAGGCTCTAGCGCCAGTAGTAGGCGGGCTCCTGAGGCCGGGCCGCAGTCTGGCACGCCTATGGGCGGCGCGGGTGGGAGTTCTTTGTGTAGCAGCGTGGCGCCCACTGCAGGTGGTGCAGCTGATGGCCTGAGGAGCCTTTCCTCGAAGATGCCAGGGCATTGGGGCTCGCGACAGGATGCTCGCTTAGCGATGTCATCAGCCTCCTTGTTGCCACCGCGCGGGACGTGCTGTAGCTCCAAGCCAAGGAAACACTTCTCAAGTTTATGTACCTCTTCTAAGTAGGCTTCCATGTGCTTGTCCTTGGGCTTGTAGATTTTGTTGGAGAAGTTGATGAGGAGCTGAGAGTCGCCCTTAATGGTGAGGCGCTTGATGCCCTAGGCAGAGGCGGCCTTGAGGCCGGCGATGAGGCCCTCATACTCTGCGATGTTGTTGGAGACCTTATCGTCGCGCTTGAAGCAGAGTTGGACAGTGTAGTAGAGCTTGTCTCCCGTTGGCGAGGTGAGCACGACCCCAGCCCCCGCGTCCTGCGAGGAGAAGGCGCCTTCGAAGTGCATGGTCCAACCGCCAAGCGCCTCGTCCCCAAGCAGGAGGGATTTGTCCTCTGGGAAAGGGCTTATAGGTGAACCCCAATGAGTGGAGGGCGGCCTAGGTCACCCGCCACAGATACTTTTAAAAATTAGCAGCGGCGGGTAACAAACAGTGACCGCCACAACTAATAGTGTAATTGTGGCGGGCAAAATTCAAACACCGCCACAGCTACAATCTCCCGGGCGAGGCTTGCTTCCGTAACTCAGTTGTGACGGGCCCTAGCAGTTTCCCGCCACAGGTAGTAGATGAAGCAGTGGCAAGCGCTGGCTAGCATCCGACACTAGCCGTCATTGCAGGATGCCCAATTTTAGCAGAACATAGCTGTGGCGGGTCCTCTACCACGCCCGCCGGTGGTAGTTTACATAACTGTGGCGGGCGGAAATTTCTGGCCGCCACAGAATATTTTCCCGCATGGGGCTGCTATCCACGTCACTTTGCAGTGGCGGGCTACTCCTGCAGCCCGCCAGTGAAAATATCAAGGAGTCAGCAGTGGCGTACATCCTGTACTGCTCGCCACAGAACTTTATTGCCTTTTTTGCTTGCCCGAAATTCAGTTAATGCCGCAAAAATAGCAAACCAACTCCAAAAGTTGTCAATTTGTAGCACGGGGCTTCTGATGGCGTATATTACACATGAAAAAAAATTCAAGTCCAAAATATGTTTAAGAACTGAGTTCTGTGTGTGAGGTGGCTGTTTCAAAACCCTTATACACTTGGCGGGGGAGTGTCCTGTTTGCACACGATGTGTATCAGGTTTTGGTCATAACGATCTCTAATTTTTATCAGACCCTACAGGTGTTCAATGAAGACGCCATGGAAAGTTTCAAAAATTTCCAACCTCGTTAGCACGGCCAAAGTTTGTTTTGCCTTTTTTACATGCCAAAAATTCACTTAATGCCACGAAAATAGCAAACCAACTCCAAAAGTTGTCAATTTGTAGCACGGGGCTTCTCATGGCGTATATTACACATGGAAAAAAATTTCAAGTCCAAAATATGTTTAAAAACTGAGTTCTGTGTGTGAGGTGGCCGTTTAGAAACCCTTATACACTTGGCGGGGGAGTGTCCTGTTTGCACACGATGTGCATCAGGTTTTGGTCGTCACGATCTCTAATTTTTATCAGACCCTACAGGTGTTCAATGAAGAAGCCATGGAAAGTTTCAAACATTTCCAACCTCATTAGCACGGCCAAAGTTTGTTTTGCCTTTTTTACTTGCCGAAAATTCAGTTAATGCCGCGAAAATAGAAAACCAACTCCAAAAGTGGTCAATTTGTAGCACGGGGCTTCTGATGGCGTATATTACACATGGAAAAAATTTCAAGTCCAAAATATGTTAAAAAACTGAGTTCTGTGTGTGAGGTGGCCGTTTTGAAACCCTTATACACTTGGCGGGGGAGTGTCCTGTTTGCACACGATGTGCATCAGGTTTTGGTCGTAACGATCTCTAATTTTTATCAAACCCTACAGGTGTTCAATGAAGACGCCATGGAAAGTTTCAAACATTTCCAACCTTGTTAGCACGGCCAAAGTTTGGTTTGCCTTTTTTACTTGCCAAAAATTCAGTTAATGCCGCGAAAATAGCAAACCAATGCCAAAAGTTGTCAATTTGTAGCACGGGGCTTCGGATGGCGTATATGTTTCAAAACTGAAAAGTGCGCTGCCGTATTTTTACGCAACGAATATTTGTGAAAGACAGATTTTACGTACGTAGGCTTTGGGCTGGCGGGTGGCCCTGCTCGCCCGCCGTTGCTAGTTTTTGCAGTGGCGGGTGCCACGTGCTACCCGCCGTGTGTTAACCAAAAACACGCGCCCACCCGCCGCTCCGCCCGGCCCCCCCTCCCCCGCGCATAGTTTCAAACCTTACCTAATACGTTCCCCTGTTCTCTCCCACCCCTCGCGCGCTCGTCCACCGCAACCGCCACCGGCCGCCGCGCACCTCTCTCTACTCTCGCGCGCTCCGGTCCGCCGCCGCGCACCTCTCCCTACTATCGCGCCATCCAGTCTGCGCGCCGCCGTCGTAGCCGTCGCCGGTGCTCGTACTCCGTCACCACCGCAGATATAGTTTTTTTCCCCGCGGGATCCCGTGGGCCGGCACCTTAACAACCTCGCGGCCATCGCAATGAACCCAGCCGTCTCGTCAACACCATCATCGGTGTCGCAAATTTCTGATTCACATCTGTGTCAAGGTATAATTTCACTACATTTCACACCCATATGTTCCACTATTATAGACGATTGTAACATGTCCGATGAAATGCCACACAAAGGATTTAGATCTTAGATGTTCTTGGATGTACCTGTACAAACACGTGGATGGGGTGGTGTGATTCGATGTAGAATCAGATGGTTGTGTTTGATTTGTAGGACTTAATATGAGTGCCAATGTTTTGACGAAACGTTGATTCGTTTCCGTTTCGTCAAATTTCTGGTACTCAATATGCCCTACTTTTAGCAAAGGTCATGCCGAATTTTTCAGTCGCCATTCTCTTTCTATGTTCAGTCATAACTTTTTGTTACAATATTGCAGGTGGACAAATGGATCCCGGCGCCGGAACATCATCTCAGAAGGAATCTCAGTACACCAACCCTGACGTCAAGATGAGCACCCCTGACGTGGATGATTCGGCCATCCCTGACGTCGAGATGGGCAATGACCAATAGGTAGAACCGACCACCGGGTCAGGGGACACGAGCCACACTGACGGGACTTCATCCAGCATGGCCGCGACAAAGAAGAGCAACCGAAAGGCAAGGGATCCAAACAAGCTTCACAAAGGTATAATTGCAATCACCGCAGTTGGCCCGAGTGGCGAGCCCGTCACCCCAGAGGACGCAACAAAAAGGTATAGCAAAATGCTAGGTTGCATCTTGCGAAAAACCGTTCCGATCAGTAGCAAGGATTTGGTCGGACACAAGGAGAATCAACTACTGGCGTTAAACCGTAGTTATGAATTTCCACCTGATGTCAAGAAGTTAGCCGAAGATTATGCCATGTCAAAATGGCCAAAGATGTTAAGGGACTGTAAGAGCAGTGCCCGTTGCAATCTAGTTGGTAAGGACTTCGAGACCGTTAAGCGGCTCAATCCAACTATGGATCACGAAGAATGGACAAAGTTTTGTGAATCCTCTGGTAGTGAGTCAAGCAAGGAGATAAGCGATCATTTCTGTAATTTACGGAAAAATCTGCCAGGTAACCACCGTCTGGGCCCTGGTGGTTACAAAGCTGCAGAACCCAAGTGGGAGAAGGAGGCCGCGGAGTTTATAGCCGCGGGTAAACAGCCTCCGTTCTGGGAACATCGAGATCGTGCTCGGGACTTCCGTTTTCTAAGGGCCCGTGCAGTGCAAGACCAAGACAGTAAGGAGTTGGTCCTCCCGATGCAGGAACTTCGCTCCACGGAGGAGAACTTGGTAACGTCAATCACAACTAATAATTTAGTCTCCACAACTTATTTATTATGTACCATACTAATTGTTTACCAAAACACATGTATTTTTTGTAGAGAAAAATAAATCAGGAATTTGGACCGGGTCCTCATGAATCTCCCCACGGCTATAGGTATGATGACCCTCTTACCCGGGCAGTGAACGCAGGTTTTGGGGTTAACAGGAAGCCCAAGACTGGGCGTGCGTTGGGAGGGGGTAAGATGTTGTGGGACGACGTCTACCCCGAAACCAAAGAACTAAAAAAATACAGAAGGAAGTACATAAGTAAAACTAAGTTAGATGCAGTAGTAGATGCAGCAGTCAAGAAAAGGTTAGCAGAAATGTTTCTGCACGGCGCGGCAAGTCCTACCCAGCAAAATACACCTATCATCACCCATCAGCCACGTGCATCCCCCTTTATTCCATGCTGGCTGCAAGCCAACATGGACGGGGTGAAGACAAGGGTTGCCAACGGTCAAATCATCCCGTTTATAGATGGTAGCAGAATGATGCACAGGGTCGTCCTGCCACTTGGCATGACGAGGGTGAGGGTGCAGGAGGTACTGACGGGCTTCGAATCTTGGTCGTTGCCTCACCCCCCTGAAGACGGCGTCACTATGTTATGGCAAGTGACCCAGAGCCACCTGCTTAAGTGGCCAATGAATGATATAGAGGAGATTCCCCAAGGATATGCCGGCACCGGAGACGTAGTGCCAGATAATCCGCATTCAGGGGAGAAGAATGCACGTGACAGTTGCGGACCATCTGCAGACAAACCACCTATGCCTGTTGTCATCCCCGAAGGGCGGAAAATGAACATGTATAAGCCCGAGGAACCGCTTCTATCGGACTCTATGTTGGAGACCCTCTCGATTGATCTTCAAATTCTACACGCCCATGTGGTAGATAAATCAAAAAAAGGTCAACATGGATACACGGCAAAGGTGATAGAAGGTTATAGTTTTGTCCAGGAGTCTCCGGCAGACAGAATTGATCTGGCCTTTAATGAGGTCATCCATGCAAATATCTTCTCTGTCAGCGCAGTCTCCCCAGAGTTAATGAGGCTCTGGGTACTTCATCGAGCTATAGATCCCCTACTCCCGCATGGTAAAGTGTCCTTACCTGATCCTTTTTACATGCACTGCCACAAACTGGAAACCGCAGAAGGCCAGGAGGTCATCTCGGACTACCTGTTCCCATTATTTATTGTCAAGCATCCACATGCGGACACCTTTCTAGTGCCATACTGCGACAAGTAAGTCGTTAACATTCACTAATTTATTTTGAAACATATAAAAGGCCTTCTAGTTTGATCTCATCAATGCTAATTTCTTCATTTGTTTGCGCAGCGACCGACATTGGATCGTAATCGCACTATTGCCGATGCAGGGCTTGGCTTACTTCTTCGATTTGAAGAGACACCCTCAAAAGCAATGGACCAGATTGAAGAAGGTTCTAAATGATGCTCTCGCCAAGTGTATGAACGTCAGAGAGACTATAACAAAACATTCAGAATTCAAGTTCTTCACTAGCGCTTGTTGCTATCAAGAACAAAATGTGGAAACCTCTCATAGGTCTGGATACTGTGCCATGGCTATCATGGATGGTTTTTTGAAGAAAAGCAAATATTTGCGTAATCATAGCCAGATCATCAAGTGGTCCGCAGAGATGGAGAGGGACATGGACATAGGGGAACTATTAACAGAGCATGGCCGCCTCCAAAAGGTGTTGGCCAGAATCATCAACAAAGAGGTTGTAAATGAGGATGGGAAGTTTCACTTCCAGCTAGAGCGAGATGAAGAATGACTTCACCGAGTCGAAGACATATTGTGGTAATCGATTGCGAGCGATACAGTGCTTCAAAACATCTTGATTCATTGTTCATTTTATGAGTTGAGAATTTTACATGTTTATTTGTTTCCCTACACTTCTTATACTGTATATTTGCTTCATTAATAATCTTAATTATTGTAACGCCATTGTAATATGATTGTTTGAATGCAATGGGATGATTGAGTGCAAAATACTGCTTCAGCGCCATTAAAATGCTGCCACAGCAGCAAAAAAACGCTGCCGCGGCAGCAATTTCTCTATATGCCGACATCACTACCAGTGGCGAGCGGCAAAGGTGCCTGCCACTGCTAATACATACAACAGTGGTGGACAGAGATTTTAGTTGTGGCGGGCCATAACTTCAGCCCGCCACCATAGCACTATCATCAGTGGCGGGCGGGCGCCCGCCACTGATGCCATAATAGCAGTGGCAGGAGGTCAGTGGCGGGCGGCCCTGAGAGCCTGGCCCGCCACTACTGGGCTTTTTGCACCCGCCACTGTTGGGCATTCCCGCAGTAGTGTCACGAGACTCCCCCTCTTACGGGTCTGTCCACTCTGCCACGAAGTCGGCCAGGGCTGCGCCCTTGATGACCCTGGTGGTGCACAACTCCAACTGGAGAGCCTGCAACTCAATGTTCCATTTGGCGACGCGGCCAGCAGCGTTGGGGCCGCGCAGGACTTGCTCCAAGGGGTAAGAAGAGATGACATTGATGGGATGGCCTTGAAAGTAGTGCCGTAGCTTCCTGGAGGCGATGAGGAGTGCGGGGAGGAGCTTCTACTGCATGGGGTAGCGCTCGCGCGCGTCCCTTAGCACCGTGCTGATGAAGTACACGGGGTGCTCGACGAGCCGCGTGGTTGTGACAGCAGCTTGCTCTTCGGGTGGCTCGCGAGGCTCGGCGGGCTTGGGAAGCTCACGAGGCTTAGAGGGCTCAGGAGGCTTCGAGGGCTCGTGAGATTCACGAGGCTCGGGAGGCTCGCGAGGCTCGGAGGGCTCGGGAGACTCACGAGGCTCGGGAGGCTCGTGAGGCTTGGAGGATTTCTCCATAGCGCGGACGCGCTCCTCTCGCACCGCCACGAGCGCCGCGTTGGCTATCTGGGGGGTGGCCGCCAAAGACAGGAGCAAGGGCTCGCAGGGGCGCGGCGCGACCATGATGGGTGGGCTTTTGAGATACCTCTTGAGGTCTTCAAAGGCGGCGTCAGCCTCAGGAGTCCACTCGAAGCGGCTGGACCTCTTCATGAGCTTGAAGAACAGCAAGGCTCGCTCGCCGAACTTGGAGATGAAGCGCCCCAGGGAGGCCATGCATCCCGCCAAGTGCTGCATTTCCTTGAGGGTCCGGGGAGGACGCATTTTCTCGATGGCCTTGATCTTCTCAGGGTTGGCTTCGATCCCACGGTGGGAGATCAGGAAGCCGAGGAGCTTGCCGAAAGGCACTCCAAAGACACACTTGTCAGGGTTGAGCTTGAGGTTGACCTTGCGCAGGTTGGCGAACGTTTCCTCGAGATCCTTGATGAGGGACCCGGCCTCACGGGTCATGACCACGATATCATCGATGTAGGCCTCCGCGTTTCTCCCCATCTGAGGCCCCAACGTGATGCGCATCAGCCGCTGGAAGGTGGTGCCAGCACTCCTCAGGCAGAAGGGCATGCAGGTGTAGCAGTATATGCCGCACGGGGTGATGAAGGCCGTCCTCTCCACGTCTTCTGCCGCCATCTTAATCTGGTGGTAGCCTGAAAAGGCATCCAGGAAGCAGAGTAGCTCGCACCCGGTGGTGGGTCCACTATCTGGTCGATGCGCGGCACCGGAAAGGGGTCCTAAGGGCAGGCCTTGTTGAGGCTTGTGAATTGACGCACATTCGCTCCTTGCCGCCCTTCTTGGGGACGACGACCGGGTTGGCGAGCCACTCGGGATGGCGCACCTCACAGACTACTCCGGCTTCTTGTAGCTTGTGCACTTCTTGAACAATGAACTCTTGCTTCTCGGGCGCCTGGCGCCGTGCTTTTTGCTTGACGGGGCGTGCGTTGGGGCACACCGCTAAGTGGTGCTCGAGCACCTCCCTCGGCACACCGGACAAGTCAGATGCTTTCCAGGCGAAAACATCTGAGTTTGCCCGAAGGAAGGTGACGAGCGCGCCTTCCTATGCAGGAGAAAGGCCAGTGCCGATGGTGAAGGCAGGGCTTGAGCCGCTGCCGTCAGCCGACACCTTCTTCGTCTCGGCGCGGTCCTGAGAGAACAGTTGCTTCTTCTTTGCGGGTGCGGCCTCGGGAGGCTCAACCGCGTCCTCGTCAGTCGGATGCGCAGCGGCGGCAACTTTGTAGGCGTGCTCTTGGGAGCAGACCGCGTCCTTCTCGTCGCAGGTGACGGTGATGATGCCGCTGCAGCCCGGCATCTTGAGGACGTTGTAGGCATGGTGGGTCGCTGCCATGAACTTGGCAAGAGCTGGGTAGCCCAAGATGGCGTTGTACGACAGGCCGATGTGCGCCATGTCGAAGTCGATGAGCTCAGTATGGTAGTTCTTGCGGGTGCCAAAGGTGACGGGGAGGCGCACTTGCCCCAGAGGGATGGTGGAGCCATCAGTCACTCCGGAGAAGGGTCTGGTCGGCATCAGCTGGTCGTAGGGCACTTGGAGTGTCTTGAAGGTCTCGATGGAGATCACATTGAGGCCGGTGCCTCCGTCAATGAGGGTCTTGGTGACCGTGACGTTGCTGATAGTGGGAGTGCACAGCATGGGGAGCGCGCCTGCGGTGGCCGCGGACTTGGGGTGGTCCTTGGAGTCGAAGGTGATGGCGTACTGCGACCACTTGAGGGGCCGTGCGGCCTCAGGCTTCGGGAGGGCGGCGTTCACCTCGCGAGAGAACTGCTTGAAGTGGCGATTGGACGCGGGAGCCTGAGCTCCGCCGAGGATGCAGGCGACCGCGCGTGGCTATTGGTAGCCCCCGGCGCCCTCGTCAGGCTGGTTGACGTCGGCAGCGGCGGAAGAGCGGCGTTGGCCCGAGGATTTGCTTCACGAGGCTAATCGCGCCAGGCGGCCTCGCGAGGCTGGTCGCGCCAGCCTTGGCGGAAGTTGCCGTTGCCGTTGTGGCTGTCCCAGTGGTTGCCGTCGCGGCCACCTCCATGGCCGGCGCCGCGGTCGTTGCGGTCGCCTCGGTGGCCTAGGCGCTCGTCTCAGAGTAGCTTGAGCTCCTGGCAGTCTTCGGTGCTGTGGGAGTGCACGTTGTGGTAGGCATAGAGCGGGCGGCCATCCTTCTTGGGCTCGTCGTGGTCACGGCCGCGCTTCTGCTCGGGCTCCACCGCAAGCACGGTAGGGCCCTTGCGCTTGACGTCCTTGCCCTTGCCCTTGGCGGTGTCGGGCGCCGCTTCAGGGTCATTGTGGACGAAGAGGCGACCTTCTTCAGCCTTGGCGCATTTGTCGGCGAGGTCGAACAGTTCGAGCACCGAGTCCAGCTCGTCGTTGATGGTGAGCTTCTCGCGCATGTTGACGTCTGTGACACCAGTGGAGAACGCAGAGATGACGGCCGCATCAGAGGCACGCGGAATCTTGTTGCGCACCTGGCTGAAGCGCTGGATGTACTTGCGGAGGGTCTCATCAGGGCGATGCCACACATGCCACAGGTCATTGATCATGAGGGAGCGGTCGTGCGTGCCCTTGAAGTTGGTGACGAACTGGCAGCGGAGCTCGCCCCACGACGAGATCGACGCCTCAGGGAGGTTCATCAGCCAAGAGAGTGGGCCGTCCTTGAGGGCCATGGGGAACCAGTTCGCCATGACCTTGTCGTCACCGTTTGCCGCCTTGACACTCAGGGCATAGAGCTGAAGGAAGTCTGCGGGGTTGGGGGTGCCGTCGTACCGTGGAGGCAGCTCCAGCTTGAACTTTGCGGGCCACACCACCCGACACAGCTCGCGAGTGAAGGCGCGGCAACCCACGCCGCTCGAAGGAACACCGTCGGCGAGGGCGGCAAGATTCTGGCGCCCAGCCGCTGTGACCTCTTGGACCACCCGGTCTTGGCACCGGCGCTGCTGCTCGAGGAGCACACGAGTATCAGGCGGCGTGCGGCGGATGATCTGGCAGCTGGCCTCCTCTCGGACCAGCAAGAAAGCACTGCGGGACGGCTCATGCGCCCGCGCGTTGCGCTGGGCCCGGCAAGCTCGTCGCGCAGAGGAGGTGGCAGGGGAGCACCATGCGCCACGTCCCCAGCGTGAGGCGGCGAAGGGTGGAGCGAGTGGGAAGGCGCCGGAGCGTCCCCGACGGCGTTGACGAGCTCGGTGATGCGACCAAGCCAAGCGTCGTAGCCGGCGTCATCTGGATGGTAGCGGAGTAGCTCACGCGCCATGAGTAGTGTGGCATGCGCGTTCGGCAGCTCACGGCGGGCGAGGGAGGAGGAGGCCATGGCGGTGCGGCCGTTTTCCTGCATGGAGGGGTGCAGGGAGGAGTCCTGCTGCTCATAGGCAGCGGGGTCTGTGGCGGCAGCGGTTGCCATGGCCCACCGGCTCCGTCAGGGCCACGCGAGCCGCCCTGCGCTCGGCGCGCTCGTGGCGAGCGTCAGCCATGAAGCTGGTGGAGTGGAGGACGGAGTGGAAGAATAGTAGCGCACCCCTACCTGGCGCGCCAAATGTCGAAATCGGGGCTCCGGGGACCCTAAGGTTCGAACACTGGGGTGAGCTCGTTCCTACCGCCTCGTCCCCTACCACAGCACAACTACGGCGAAGCTACGGCGAGAGTGCGCTAGCGGGAGTGGGCCGGAGACACAGTGGTTTACCAAGGTTCGGGCCACCTTGCGGTGTAAAGCCCTACTCCTACTTGGTTGAGATTGCTCTGACGCGAGATTACAAGGTTTGGGGCGGAAGAGTCTCCCCCGCCCCCTCTACAGCAGCACCCTGCCCTCCTTTTATACCTGCCTTGGTCCTCTTCCCCCAAAAACATTGGCGGGAAGGGTTGCCACACAACGGCAAGTTTGAAGGGGGACAGGGGCGCAGTCTATCCTGACAAAAGGTGGTCTTCGCCTGCAAAGTGACCGTCCATGATGTGCCAGTGGGCTCGGGGATGACCTCCGCCCTGCGCGCCCGCCGTCTTGGTCTTCTTAGTAAACAGATATGTTTCTGTGTATTGCACACCTCTCATGGGGTGGCTTCATATCACATATATAGATTACATGACTTGACCATCAAGAGAGATCAAGAGAATCCCTGACCGAATCAATACATATCGGCAGGAGATCATGTGCCTATACAAGGTAATCTATACAAAAGGAATACTTTAACATCCCCCCTCAGTTTGTGCGTCGTATGGCAAGAGACACAAACTGGACCGAAACTCGGAGAAGAACTGCGACGAGAGTCCTTTTGTCATTATGTCAGCATACTGATGAGAAGATGGCACATGAAGAACCCGCACCTAGCCAAGGGACACCTTCTCGTGAACAAAGTGAATGTTGATCTCGATGTGTTTCATATGGCGATGCTGAACCGGGTTGGAAGCCATGTAGACAGTACTGACATTATCACACAAGACAACTGTGGCAGTCGAGAGAGGATGATGAAGCTCACCGAGAAGCTGCCGGATCCAACAACATTCGGCAACAACATGAGCAACGGCACGATACTTTGCCTCAGCACTAGAGCGAGAAACCATGGTCTGGCATTTGGACGACCAAGAGACCAGGTTATCATCGAGATAAACGCAGAACCCAGATGTCGAGTGTCTGGTGTCAGGGCAGCCGGCCCAATCAGCGTCAGAGTAGGCTGTGAGAGATGTCAGCAAGGAGCGGGTGATGTGCATGCTGAGTTCAAGGGTCCCCTTGATGTATCAGAGAATGCGCTTGACCAGGTGCAGATGCGGCTCGCGAGGTGCAAGACAAGCCTGCTGTACAGCGTGCGCGATGTCAGGGCGCGTGAGTGTCAGATACTGCAGAGCTCCAGCATAGCTGTGGTACTCAGTAGGATCAGCAAGGAGGGAACCATCTTGTGCCGAAAGCTTGCATTTAGCGTCGATAGGGGTAGCCGAGGGATTACAATCCATCATGCCGGCACGGTGGAGAAGATCCAACGCATACTGTCGTTGTGAAAGCACCATACCAGACGCTGTCCGAGTGACAGAAATGCCGAGAAAGAATCATAGGGCACCAAGATCTGTCATAGCAAACTCGGAATGGAGCTGCTGAGTGAGATGACGAAGTAGCTGATCCGTGGAGGCGGTGATGACGATGTCGTCCACATAGAGAAGAATGTAGGCGAGGTTATGGCCACGCTTGTAGATGAACAGAGAGACATCCGACTTGGAGGCGACGAATCCCATCCGATGTGCAAATAGGGCAAACCGCTGGTACCAAGCACGTGGAGCTTGCTTGAGACCGTAGAGCGATTTGTGGAGGCGGCACACGTAGTCGGGGCAGCGAGCATCGACAAAGCCAGGAGGTTGCTGACAGTAGACCTCCTCGTCAAGATTGCCATGAATAAAGGTGTTCTTGACGTCGATCTGGTGAACTGGCCATGCCCGGGACACAGCGAGGCTGAGGACGATACAGAGCATGGCCGGCTTGACAACCGGGTTGAATGTCTCATCGAAGTCGATGCCCGGCTACTGAGAATACCCACGGACCACCCAATGAGCCTTTTTCACAAGCAAGGCTACCGTCAGAGTGAAACTTGTGCTTGAAGATCCATTTTCCTGAAACAACATGAGCACGAGGAGGTCGTGGAACAAGTGACCACGTCCGGTTAGCAACAAGAGCACCAAATTCCTCAAGCATAGCGTGATGCCTGTTGGGATCATGAAGAGCACCACGGTATGTTTTCGGAATGGGAGAGGGAGTGGAGTGGGATGCCGTTGGGTTGAGACGATAAATAGGTTGGAAGAGCCCACGTTTAGCACGCGTGAGCATAGTGTGTGTGTTAGACAGGGACGGTGGTCGGTGAACACCGACGGCCGGCAATGGTTCGGTAGATGCGCAAGAAGGAGGGGAGGCGGTGTCGACCGAGGGAGGAGGAGAGGCCGTCGCGCTGGTTGGGAAGGGAGGCGAGCTTGAGGGTGGGCTGCTAGGTGTAGCCAACGTATGGGAAGGCGAAGAGCCACCATGCATGGTGGGTGACGGGGTTGCATGCAGACTTGATGGAGAGGAGGTGGCATGGGCTGGTGGAGTAGAAGGTGGAAGGCCACGAGATGAGGCGGGCGACGAGCATGCATGCAGGATGGGTTGGGGCTGGACGGGTGCATGTTGGGTGGCTGCTAGGTGTAACAAAAAACGAGGTCGGCTAGGGTAGTCGTTGGTTGATCAGGCAAGTGAAGGAAGGGAAAGACATGTTTGTCAAAAATGATGTGGCGTGAGATAATGACTCGGCGAGTAGCGAGGTCGAGACAACGATACCCTTTGTGTTGACTACGATAACCAAGAAACACACATGCGACCGAGCGGGGAGATAGTTTGTTTTTGGCAGTGGCGGATTGGTTTGGGTAGCATAGACAACCGAAGACACGGAGAGCGGCGTAATTGGGCGGAGTGTCGTATAAGCGAACATAGGGGATGGCGAAGTCTATAGCTTGGGAAGGGCAAATGTTGTTGAGGTGGGTGGCTGTGGCGAGGGCTTCTGCCCAAAAAGAGGGCGGCATGGATGACTGAAATAGAAGGGTTTGGACGACGTCGTTGATCGTGCGAATAGCTCGTTCAGCTTTGCCATTTTGAGCAGAAGTGTAGGGACACGAGAGACGAAGGAGAATGCCGTGAGAGGTGAAGAAGGTGGCGACAGTGGAGTTAAGAAATTCGGTGCCATTGTCGGCTTGCATAGCGACAAGAGGGTGAGAGAATTGTGTCCGAACATATGCAACAAAATTGAGAAGTATGGCAGCGGTTTCAGACTTTTGTCGGAGGGGGAAGGTCCACATAAAATGTGAAAAATCAACAACAATAATAAGATAGTATTTGAAACCCGAAGTACTCAGAATTGGAGAAGTCCAAAGATCACAATGAATTAACTTAAAAGGTTCGACGCTTATTGATGATGACCTAGGAAAGGGTAAACGTACGTGCTTGCCAAGTTGACAAGCATGACAAACACGTGAGTCTGCTTTATTACAAAAAACAAAAGACTATTTATGAAGTTGGGACATGGCGTCACGTCCTAGATGTTCTAAGCGGCGATGCCAAAGCTCGGTGGAGGTGGTGGCGAGGAGTCCATGGGCATGATGATTCATGACGGACGATGGAAAGATGTAGAGGTCTCCTTGGCTATTGCATCGAAGGATCACGGCCCTGGTGCGAAGATCCTTCGCAGAAAAGCCGAACGGGTCAAATTCTATAGAACAAAGATTATCAATAGTGAAACGACGAACAGATAGTAAATTTTTGACAATGTGAGGAACAAGTAGAACATTGTTAAGCAATAGTGTGCGAGCAGAAGTGGGTATAGATGTGTGTCCGATGTGAGATATAGGCAAGGTGGAACCATTGCCCACGGTGACAATGGATGAAGAAGTAGAAGGGATGAGGTGGTGAAGCATACCGGGGTCCGAGGCCATATGAGCAGTGGCTCCGGAATCCATGACCCACTCACCGACGGTCGAGGGGGTGGCGGCGTTGTTGAGGGCGGCCATCAGCGCGGTGCAGTCCCAAGATGGAGCGCCGCCGTGGCCGAGAACTGAGGGAGTGCCGCCGTAGCCGGGAATCGGTGGCGGGTTGGTGCCGAATGCCTGCCCATGCAGGGGAGCCAGAGAGGTGAAGGCTTGGGTGGGTGGTAGCTCGGTGGCCGTGGGCCGAGCAGGCGGGCCCCGGTGTTCTGCCTCATCACAGGAGAAGCCTGAAGTTGCTGGCCCATGTAGGGATTAAAGAAAACCCACAGACCAACAGAAGATGCAGCGTTGCTGGGGCGATGACCACCTGAGTTGCCGCTTGCGTTGTAGCTGCCGTTGCCCTTCTTTTTGCGCCAAGTGCCACCGTTGCGGCTGCTGTTGGAGTTGCCGCTGGAGTTGCCGCCGCCGCGGTTGCCATCGCGGTGGTCCGAGCCGCCGCGGTGCTGGCCGGACGAGTTGGAGCCGCCTGCGCCATGGGACGGGCCGCCGCTATAAAGCGCGGTCTGATTCCCCACGGCCGTGGAGTTCGCGAGCTGCGTCTCACGCAGAGTGAGAAGAGAGCACGTCTGGGTGAAGGACGGCAAGGGGCTCTGCATGGTGACGATCGTGGTGATGTCGGAGAAGCACGGGTTGAGCCCGCGGAGGCAGTTGAGGACGAGTGTTTGGTCGGAGACGGGGGTGCCGACGTCGCTGAGAGCATCCGAGAGGGCCTTGAGGCGATGATAGTAGGCGGTGATGGAGAGGGCGCCTTGGACGAGGCCTCGAAACTCCGCCTCAAGATAAACATCGCGGGTCATCTGATTGTCCAGAAAAAGGTTGGTGATGAGAGTCCATGCTTCCTGCGCCGTCTGATCCTCCGCCATGATTATGTCAAGGATTTCATCGGAAATGGACCCGTAGAGCCACGACCGAATGACGTAGTCGTCGCGAGTTCAGTCCGGTGTGCGGTCCGCCTCGGCGGTGACGGCGTTGACATGAGGAAGCAAGTCGTACTTGCCGAGAAGGACGCGGACTAGCATCCGCCACTTGGTGAAGTTCGAGGCGTGGATGTCGAGCATGACAGGCACATGGGTGCGCACGCGGGCGACCTGCACTACCGAGGAGGCGGAGGCGGGCATAGCAGCGGTGACGAGGGTGCTGGAGGTGGAGTTCATGGCTGTAGGCAGGGTGGGGGAGGTAAGGCTGGAGTTGGTAGCGGCCGCGGTGCGTGAAGTGGTCGACATGGGGCTGTTGGCGGCGAGATGGGATCAGAGACGGGAGCGTCGTGGGCTAGACGAGGCTGGATTGGGAATTGCTAGCTGATACCAAGTAAACAGATATGTTTCTTTGTATTGCACACCTCTCATGGGGTGGCTTCATATCACATATATAGATTACATGACTTGACCATCAAGAGAGATCAAGAGAATCCCTGACCGAATCAATACATATCGGCAAGAGATCATATGCCTATACAAGGTAATCTATACAAAAGGAATACTTTAAAATTCTTTCACCGATCGGGCAACCTTTGGGGGCTGCTTTGGGAAATGGACTGCTGGCCTTGCTCCCTTGGCACAAAAGGGGAAAACCTCTCCTTCCGCGCTTGCTGACACGGCCTCTGTCGCCGTTCGTTGCTGCGTGCATCAGCCACGTGATGGGCATGAGACCGCGCGACCGAGCCGAGCAACACTCGTCTTGCGTGCCCTCGGGAGGGTGCCTTGGGAGGCAAGCTCGGGAGGCCGCCTCGCGAGGCTCTCAGTTAAGTGGCTGAGTCTTGCTTGCCCGCTCCCTGAGGAGGGGTCCTCGGGAGGCTAGAACCTCATGAGGGGTCTTGCTTCAGCCGCTCACTGGTGGCCGCCTATTGGGCTTCCGCCAGGCGTTGCGCCCTAGGCCAAAGGTAGACGGGCCGAGATACCCTGGGTTCCACGGGCCCGACAGAACCTAAGAAGGAAGGAAAAACTTTTCAGAAAGTTCGTACTTGGCAGCAGCCATAGTTCGAATTCAAGCCAACCTGGCAGCAGGGTAACACCAAGACTGAGAATCAAGTCAAGAATATTGTTACAAACCTAGTGAGGGAAGACTGTCAGCGTAACAATGCCTGTTTCACCTGTGGCCAGGCTGGGCATTATGCTAGGCAGTGTCCCAAGGGCGGAAAGCCGTCAGCAAATCTGAAGCCTCAAGTCAATCATGTGAGACCATCCCTCAATCAGAAGTATATTCAAGGGCAAGTGCATCATATCTCCGCCGAAGAAGCTCACGAAGCTCTCGATGTGGTCCTTGGTATGTTTCCTGTTAATAACATACCCGCAATAATTTTTTTCGATTCTGGGGCTTCCCATTCTTTTATTTCGAGGAGTTTTGTTGCCCAGCACCATCTTCCCTATACTCTTTTGGACAAAATTATGGTGGTGCAATCCCCTGGATCTATGCTCAGGACAAATATCGTATGCCGGGATCTAGAAAAAGCAATCAATTGGATCATCTTTCCTGCATCTCTGGTATCCATTGAATCTCCAAAATTGGATGTTATTTTGGGGATGGATTGGTTGACAAAACACCAGGTCTGCATCAACTGCGCAACAAGAGAAGTCACGTTAATAAATCCCTTGGGCCAGCCAGCTCGGTTCTTTGCCGGTAGAGCCGTGCCAAAGCAGGGGAAGGTTTATGCAGCGATTGCTACAGATATGAATTTAATCCCAGTGGTCTGTGAATTCCCAGATGTGTTTCCAGAGGAATTGCCAGGCATGCCACCTGATCAGGATCTTGAGTTTTCAATTGAGCTTGTGCCCAGGACAGCGCCGATTTACAAGAAATATTATCGAATGCCTTCATCTGAATTACTGGAATTGAAGAAATAGTTGGTTGAGATGCTTCAAAAAGGGTATATTCGCCCCAGCTCGTCTCCTTGGGATGCACCTGCCATATTTGTGGGCAAGAAGGATGGCAGTCTCCGGATGTGTGTTGACTACCGTGCTCTCAATGATATCACTATCAAGAATAAATACCCGTTTCCCAGGATCGATGATTTGTTCGATCAACTTAGTGGAGATCAAGTGTTCTCCAAGATTGATTTGCAAACCGGGTATCACCAGCTGAAAATGAGAAAAGAAGATATCCCCAAGACAGCCTTCACTACCCGAGATGGGTTGTATGAGTATACGGTCATGTCATTTGGACTGATCAATGCTCCTGCATTCTTCATGCACATGATGAACAAGGTGTTCATGGACTTTTTGGACAAATTCGTGGTGGTATTCATTGATGATATCCTCATATATTCCAAAGGCGAAGAAGAACATAAACAACATCTCCGTGCAGTATTAGAGCGATTACGAGCTCATCAACTCTATGCCAAGTTTAGCAAATGTGAATTTTGGCTTAAAGAAGTGGGATTCCTTGGGCACACTCTATCCACTCAAGGAGTGGCTGTGGATCAAGGCAAAGTAACGGAAGTACTGAATTGGAAGGCACCCATCACAGTGTCAGAAATCAGGAGTTTCTTGGGTCTGGCAGGCTATTACCGTCGTTTCATTGAAGGCTTTTCAAAGATCGCTAAGCCAATGACAGAATTGCTCAAGAAGAATCAGAAGTTCATATGGACGGAAGCATGTGAGAACAGTTTCAATGAGCTAAAGACTCATTTGACCACCGCTCCAGTGTTGACATTGCCAGACATTTACCGAAGCTTCGATATCTATTGCGACGCATCCAGGCGTGGCATTGGGTGTGTACTTATGCAAGATGGAAAGGTCGTGGCCTATGCATCCAGACAATTACGGTCGCATGAGGAGAATTATCCTACACATGACTTGGAAATGGCAGCTGTGGTACGTGCCTTAAAAATTTGGAGGCATTACATGATTGGAAAACGATGTCAAATCTACACCGACCACAAGAGTCTCAAGTATATATTCACTCAACTGGACTTGAACCTCCGGCAAAGAAGATGGCTTGAACTGGTCAAAGACTATGACCTTGGCATCAATTACCATCCGGGAAAAGCTAATGTGGTCGCCGATGCTCTTAGTCGCAAACCAGCCACAACAAACTCATTAATCGAGCCTTTGCACCCAGCACTTCGAGAAGAAATAGCTCAGCTCAATAGGATCATTTATGATGCAACATGCTTGGTTACCTTGGAAGTCACCCCTACTCTGGAAGAGGAAATTCGTAAGGCTCAACCTGGTGACCCAATGTTACTCAAGGTAATGGCCCAAGTACGAGAAGGGAAGACACAAGATTTCAACATTGATGCTCAAGGTACCCTCCGATTTCGGAATCGAGTCTGTGTACCTGACCTTGGGGAATTAAAGCAGCAGATTTTGAAGGAAGCTCATGAGTCTGCATACTCTATTCATCCCGAAGGCACTAAAATGTATCAAGATTTGAAGCAAACATTCTGGTGGGAAGGTATGAAGAAAGATATCGCCTATTACATCGCCTGTTGTGATATATGCAATAAGGTGAAGGCTGAACATCAGAAACCCGCCGGTTTACTTCAACCCTTACCAGTTCCACAATGGAAATGGGATGATATTTGCATGGACTTCATCGTGGGACTGCCAAAGACACCATGAGGAAATAATGCAATATGGGTTGTGGTCGACATGCTTACCAAGGTGGCTCATTTCATTCCGATAAGGACCACCTACCATGCAGACCAACTCGCTCAACTTTATATATCCAAGATTGTCAGTCTGCATGGAGTACCCAGGACTATCACTTCAGACCGAGGATCTTTGTTTACCTCGACGTTCTGGCTACGTCTCCACCAAGTCCTAGGGACCGCTTTGAAACATAGCACCGCTTATCACCCTCAGACAGATGGACATACAGAATGGGTTAATCAAATCTTGGAAGACATGCTACGGGCATGCGCTCTTGCCTATGGAACCAAGTGGGAAGACAGTATGCCTTATGCCGAGTTTTCCTACAACAATGGCTATCAAACTAGTCTTAAGATGTCACCCTTTGAGGCTCTATATGGACGTAAATGTCACACCCCGCTGATCTAGTCTCAAACAGGAGACAGCCGAATCTTTGGGACTGATTTGATGATGGAAGCAGAAAAACAAGTTAAAGAAATTCGAGACCGATTGCAAGTAGCAAAATCTCGTCAAAAGAGCTACTATGACCCAAAGCATAGGCAGACCAGTTTTGAACCAGGTGAATATGCATATCTCTGAGTTACCCCCATGAAAGGAGTTAAAATGTTTCATACTTGGGGAAAGCTCGCACCAAGATACATCGGTCTGTTTCCAGTGATGACCAGAGTGGGCAAAGTGGCTTATCAGTTAGAATTACCTCCAGAGCTATCTGAGGTTCATGATGTCTTTCACGTGTCTCAGCTACGGAAATGTATCGCACCACCCGCAAAATAGACGGATATGGCAGAACTAGAGCTCGCCAAAGATTTAACATATGAAAAGAAACCCTTAAGAATCTTGGATGAAATGGACAGGGTTACCTGTAGGAAAGCTATAAAATTCTATAAAGTGCAATGGGAGCATCACACCGAGGATGAGGCCACCTGGGAAAGATAAGATTATTTAAGGACTGCATATCCATATTTGTTTCCTGAGCAACAGAATCTCGAGGACGAGATTCATCCTAAGGGGGGGGGGAGGTTTGTAACACCTTGGGTTTTGCCTTTATTTTCTATTTGGATCTATTGAATATTTATTTTTGCAAATGGGTTTTTCTGTCAATTCTTTTGGACTTATCACTTGGAATTATTTTGACTTTCTTCCAAGTGAAGCCTAACATTCTAAAACCCTCTCAAAACTTCACCACTCTCACAAGATTTGCCATGCCATAATTTTCTTTTATGGCACTATATTCATTTTCTCCTTGGAAATGAATATTTTCACTTTATGCTATGAAGCAACCTCCATTTCTTTACTCAGAAAATTCCCAAATATTCTTTGGATCATGTCTCACCTCCCCATGCAAAAATATTCCATAGTCATTTGTAAATTTTCAGCTAGGAAAAATGATTTTGCTTCTGGTCAGAAATGGCACTTTGTGAAGCAAGCGTATTTTTCCTTGATCTGTTGAGGCCTACACACCAAGTTTCAGCCTTAGCCTCCAAGCCATGTGAGCTACAAAGCATGCACAAGTTTTAGTCCAGAAACATTGCAGCACGCTCAAGTTCCATCCATCGAGCTAGGTGGCAAACCAAGCGCGTTTTCCGGCACAGCGTTGAAGGGACTATACCCCACACACGGTCTGCCTTCTCCTAAAGCACCGCGTATGTGTAACACCCCAAAAATGTTCTCTTTTGATTTTTAAAATCTTTTCTTTAAAAATAAAATTCTTTGGATCACCATCGCTCTTTTTCTCTCTTCCTTCTGTTTTGAAAATCATTTTTGAATTTTCAATTGGGTTTCAAATTTTTTTAAATGGATCTGATTTGATGGTTTATTAATTGAGTAAATATTTTTGGAGGATCACAAAATATTTTCCCTTAGGAAACTTTTTGGGTAATTGAATTATTTCAATGAAATGAACCATTTCATTTCTCCTCTAACACATCAAAAATTCTTCCAAAAATTATTCTGCCCCTTCTGAATTTTCATTCAAGTCATCCTCACACCCTAGGGCAGTATACAATACCTCTCCACTACATAAAAATATTTTTATCATATTTAGCAAATTCCATAGTTTGAATTTCATTTATTCTTAGTTCCTTTGATTTACAAAGGAACTATATTATTTCCAAATTTTCTGCACCCACAAAAATTACTCCAACTACTTGATAGTACCCACACCCCATTTCACCAAAAACATTCTGTTCCATAGTTCAAAAATTTCAAATGTCATTCAAGTGAAATTTGGACCAGATTCAAACTCCCTGAATAAAACCTAATTTTAATTGCTCCAAAAATTCTGAAATTTTTCCAGCATCTCTATTATGCATCAGTACCTCACCACAAAAATTCTCACAAATTCCTAAAATGCCAGTGGCCATCTAGCATTTCATCGTACACCTCTTATGCACTGTAGCTACTGTCGAAAAATTTAGTTAAGCAGTGAAGTTCAGAGACAGGGGGGATCGACGTCGTGCGGTGCACTCCACTCCATCTCTTCCTCATCCACGCCTCTAGTGGTCTTCAATGCATCGCCAGGGGTCCCCGTCGCCAGCCTCTCGCCGCCGATAGCACAGGAGATGGCCGGTGCAACGGCTGCTGTCCTCGACCGCGGCGGCCGAGAGGATCAGGGTGGCCACCAGCCACCATCACTCCTCCACTGCTCCCTTTCCTACCTCCTCTCCACGCGTCGCCCTCCTCCACAACTTCATGCGCCGTCCAAGCCGTCCCGACCCCGCTTGGCAGTCGTCGGAGCCGCACGTTGCCCGCCATGGCCGGACAGGAGCTCGGCTCCGGGAAAAGGCAATAGGGCTCGAGGACGTCGCGCTGGCGCCTCTGCAGAGCTCCACTGACCTCACTAACCACACACCGACCTCACCACCGCCCCAACCGACCTCACCGGCCGGATTTACCGCGCCGTGATCCACCCCGCCTCGATCGACTCCACACCGCCTATATAAGGAGCCCCCAAGCTCCGTTCAGTACCTGCACCACCTCCACCCACATCCAATCGACCGCCAGAGGAGTCAGACGACCTCGGGGAGGTCATCTTCCCCGACTCTGGCCGCCCGATCCGCCACTGACCCCGCGAGCCCTTCGTCGTCGTTAGACCACCTCCACCTCCCAAACTCCGCCAGTAGCCTCCTAGTGCTCCCTTTCATCGAAACCGCACGTCAATTTGATGATTGCTAGTCTCTCCGACGAGATCCATCATCATCCGACGCCGCCGTCCGCCGGAGTTGACCTCACCGTCGCTGTGGTGCTCGCCGGCGACCAACTCCACCACCCACCGACGCGGAATCCTCCCCCGAGCCCATCCCCGCCATCGCCGCCCTCTGAAACCCCGGCGATCGCTGCCGATGACCGCCTCCCCCTCTCTGTTCTTGCGCACGAGCGCTTTCAAATTCAAACCTGACGGGTGGACCCCACCCGTCAGTCTTTTCTCTTTTTATGTTTAAAACAAAAACGCCTTCTGCCGCTTTACGCTTTCTGCACTGGAAAGCGTATTTCCTTCCGAGGCGCTTTCTGTTATTTACAACAGGGACCCGCTGGCATTTTTTATTTTTACAAAGAGGTCCCTGGTTTTAAAATCTTTATAACTTTTAAACCACAAATCATTTTCAATTGATTCTTTTTCTGAAATTCTTCTTTTTCACTCTAGTTTTTTTAGTATTTATTTGAAAATATTTTGAGACACCTTTTTGTACTGTTACAAAATTTTGATTTAAATTTGAATTTGCATTTTTCAGAAATCGAGGAGGGGAACTTTGCCGGGAATTTCGAGGGATCACCTTCTGCCTACTTTGATCAAGGCATGCATTTTTGAACTTGGGATATGGTGATTGCATACATGTTTGCATATGTTCGAGATATCACTGGTTATGTGGTGAATAGCAAGTGCATGCATGGTCATATCATTTTGTGCATTTCTTGCATGCATCAAAGAATCTTTCTAACGTGAAGGAAGTGGTGAGAAATATGCCTTGTCGTGCCGATGGCCACGAGTCACTTCATGACACAATGGTGTCACCGTGGCATGTGAAGCATGCCAGTCTTAATAACAACACTTCCTGAGTCGACCTAGATCGAGTCTTGTTCCGTCATGCCTAGCTAAAATTCGTGTTGCCACTTGTCTTCCCGCGAGGGGAGTACGGCTTAGTAAGTTGCTACCCCCTTTCCGTGTACACACCACTTAGAGGGGCCATGATGAGGGTTCCATGGCCATGGACTAATGCCAGTCATCAGGTCAGGGGGCATGGGTGTATCTGGCTGGGCCGAGAGGGAGGGCACCCCTTGTAATACATGCGTATAAATAGTGATCCCATGCTATTCGAGACGATGGTCTCCATGTCTTAGAGTTTTTCTTGAATGATGCTTTGGGTGATTCCTGGCTTCCGGAAAGTTAATCTGGTGTGTACTGGTCAGGTGTGTTTTCAACCCAAAGGCCGCAATGGGAATTAGTCAGCGTCACGGTGTTGGCTAAAGAAATCCTATACACGTGGGTAAAGAGTACATCCTCTGCAGAGTTATATCTATTCAAATAGCCATGTCCACAGTTAAGGACCTTAGCTGGGAATGGTCAAGTGTCGGTCCCGGTGTCGGTCTTTGGAGGAAATAATTAAATTGAGCATGATTCATTTTGCATGATAATTATTGTCACCACTGAGGTTATCATGAATATTATTGTCATCATAAATATTATTGTGGACTAACTCTATTCTTCTATGTGAAATCTGAGTATCACTTGGGATGGCTAGTCCACCTGGATACTCATTTTTTTTCTGGGTATCACTTGGGATGGCTAGTCCACCTGGATACTCATTTATATTTTTTTCTGTTTATCACTTGGGATGGCTAGTCCACCTGGATACTCAGTTTTTTTCTGGGTATCACTTGGGATGGCTAGTCCACCTGGATACTCATTTTTTTTCTGGGTATCACTTGGGATGGCTAGTCCACCTGGATACTCATTTTTCTTTTTTGGGTATCACTTGGGATGGCTAGTCCACCTGGATACTTATTTATATTTTTCTGTGTATCACTTGGGATGGCTAGTCCACCTGGATACTCATTTATATTGTTTTTTCTGGGTATCACTTGGGATGGCTAGTCCACCTGGATACTCAATTCTTTTCAAGACCTCTCGAGGCGTCGCTTTCAGACACCCGTTTGGCATTTTTCTTGGAATTCCTCAGGCGGTCCAACGCCCGATGTTCCATTTTATTTCCTTGGTTTATTATTGAAATTATATAATCATTTATCCACACCATATTAATATTTAACATGCCATGTTGTAAACTTGGTCAGCATATGCATATAATTTAATTCATCATGAACATATGCATTCGGTATATCTTTTGTTCATAATGTTTGCAAGTACATTCCAACGTAGTCACAGGCTTGTCCCTGGCTTGTTAATTTGGCCAGACCCAGAGGAAGATGAGCTTGTGGAGGAAGAGTGCGCTAGCGAGCCTGACGATTAGAGGTGTTCCCAGTCAGTCATCCTGTGGTCTTGGAGTCTACCACGTGTATCATCCGCAGTGCTTCCGCTTCACCAATAAGATAGTCAAGCCTCACACTGACGCTTGGCTCTACTTTATTGTATCAGTATTGTACTATCACCACACCACTGTCTTATTCCGCCACCGTCATATATTGACAAGTTTATAATAAATGTTGAGCACTCTGGCTCAACCCTGTGTAATATTATGTATGTACTGGTCATCTATATCAAGGGAGTCCACCAGTTGTTCTGATCTTGGGGTTGGTGTGACTTGGGGCTATTCTGTGATTTATTCCGGAAACAGGCCCGACAAACCTTGGTATCAAAGCCAGGCTGACTGTAGGAAGCCCTAGGTGCGACCGCTAGTAATAGAGTCAGTCCTAACATTTTTAGCACGCATCTCATGCATTGTAACAAATTTTCCTTGGTCATCATATACTTATGATATGATTATTTTGATTTTTTTGTCTACTGTTGTAGATGTCTGGCGGCAGCTGTCCGACCCAGATTTTTGCCAACGAGCCCGCGAGATTTTCCCGTCTTCTTGTCTACATCGCCAGGGTCGCGATGGGATCTCCAAATCATCTGGAGTACACAGTTTATCCTGACAGGATCTCGGACACCCTGACTATGTACCAGGCTTCGGTATATATTCAGGGTGGAGAGGCCGCGCCTCACCGCAACTATCGTTTTGTGGGGAGAGTCATGCCTATTGAGAGGCATGCTATCTAGATGGCTGCCCGAGAGGCCATCGCTCGTCTTAGGGACATCCTTCCAGTCATGCAGACATGTCCCTACCATTATCTTCCATGCCATGTTCCATACACTAGTCACTATGCTTTCTCCTGCACCGTGGGAGAAAGGGATGAGGTGATTGAGCCCCTTGTTCAGTACATCATGGCTTTAGAGTCAGTCTTCACCTCACTGGTGGACGACTATCTTGCTGCACGGATGGACTTAGTTCGTGTGAGGGGACTTAGTTCGTGCGAGGGCTCCTCGCAGGAATGAGTTTCGTACTCCTTCACCGCGCGCTCCTCGCATTCCGACTCCACCATATGATCCTCCTACTCGTTCAGCGATTCAACGCTCATCTCCGAGCGATGAGTCTAGTCACTTGGCGGTTCCCACTCCGGTTAGAGCTTCACCGCCTACGAGCACAGTACCACCGCGAGCAGGCAGGGCATCGATAGCTGCTCGACTGGAGACCATACCCGAGGAGGAGGAGGAGGTCGAGTGTTCAGCACCCCGTCTGGGACTTACCCTCAGCAGGGCCTACGACGTTCCAGACACTCCGTGATAGCAGACTAGGCATCAGCACCGCAGTCGCCTTTTATGAGAGTGTAGCTGTAAAATATTTACTTTCTGTTTCTTTTCTTCTTTGTAAGATGGCGAGTAGTAGACTTGGATCGCAGAGTGCTAAGAGGATGGAGTAGTGCACTAGTCTAAATAAGTAGTCATGTAAGCATCACGGCTACAACGAGCATATTGTATAATTAAATCATGCATGTATAATTAGATCCTAGATGTATAATTAAATCTGCATGTATAATATAACCCGCTACTTTTATGCACCTACGTTTTTGGGGGGAAATTATTTTCAGTCTCTTAAAATTTATTTCTTCCCTTTATAATTTCTTTTCTCATCGGTGTTACACAAATACCCTAGAAGGAAAATGCATCGTCCCTGGACCCGTTCTATGCCCAGTCCACCAGAGGACAACTTTGCACAGATGGGAAATAATTTCACACCAGGACAGACAAGTCAGCAAAGCAATGATTCAGCATTCTCACAAGTGTGTCGTCTTTATGAACAAAGTCAGAAGTAGCACCGGGAAATTATGCAGCATTTGATAAATATGGGAAATCACCAAGGACAGCAGCAACCCAGATCAAAATTATCTGAACTCCAAAGGGCCAATCCAACTGTCTTTTCTCACATAGATAAACCTTTGGAGGCAGACGACTGGCTGCATGATATTGAAAGAAAATTGGTCATAGCCCAGTGTACGGACCAGGAAAAAGTATTATATGCTCCGCATTATTTTTCTGGAATAGCAGCATCATGGTGGGAAAATTTATGCCACACGCATCCCAATGGAGGAGACATGACATGGGAACAATTCAAGGAAAGCTTCCGGGGAGCACATATTCCCAACAGCATCATGAAATTAAAGAAAAGAGAATTGAGGATCTCAGGCAACGGGGCACAACGGTAACTCAGTACCTCGACCAGTTTACTCAGCTAGCCCGTTATGCCAATGATGAGTATATGACAGAAAGCAAAAAGATGGAGAAATTTCTCAACGGACTTGTTCCATCTTTAAAGTGCCAACTGGTGGTTCATACTTTTCTGGATTTCAAGACACCGGTAGACAAGGCTATTATCCTGGAAAATGAGCACCACAACATGAATGAGATTCACAAGCGCCGCATGAACCAGTCAGTGCAGGTTCGCAACAACATGCCCCGAAATGAATTTCAGAGGCCTATGGCACCTCGTCCAGCAATTCCAACACCACGACCGCAACAAAACCGCAGTTTCTTCAACAACAGGGCCAAGGATGCAATATTTCGTCCTGGCATCACCTGTTACGCCTGTGGAGTAGAGGGGCATTATGCTAGGCAATGCCCAAAGCAGGGGAATAATGCCCCCAAACCCAACAACAATGGCCGCAGTACTAATGCAGCTCCGCGACACAACAACTTCAAGAACAATCACAAAAAGGGGCAGGTTAACCACGTGACATTTGAGGAAGCACAGAATGCACCAGACATCGCGTTTGGTACGTTCCCTGTCAACACAATTAATGCTACAGTTTTATTTGACTCTGGAGCATCCCATTCGTGCATCTCTAAAAGATTTGCCTCGAAGAATCAATTTTCTTTTTTGCCTTTGAAAAACTCAATGGTTATTCAGTCCCCGGGATCAAAGCAAAGCACCCAATGGTACTACCAGGATGTGAACATTGACATAAAATGAATGAAGTTTTTAGCAAATCTTATTGTACTGGAGGCAGTCGATCTGGATGTTATTTTGGGAATGAACTGGTTGACCACAAAAAATGTCACAGCCCTAGAATAATGTTTGTAATTAGTTGCATTAGTAAGCATCATGCATCATATTTAATTTCAGTGAAAGTTGAAATGAGGAAATTTGAAGCCTCCAAATATTAAATAAAGGGCAAAACCCCTGAAAATGCATTCAATGATTCCAAAATGGCCTTAAATAATGTTGGTTATATTTTGGCAAAGGTTTTGAGCCCAACCAAAAATGCTGAATTTTTTTATGGAATATTTTGGGCACTGAATTTAAATCACTATCGTATTTGATTTTGAATTTATATTCATATATTTAGAATATAAATTCAAATAACCCTGAAGTAATTTATATGCACTTGGAAGTGTCCAATGAGCAACATAAAAATATTCAGAGGCAGTTGGCACTGGTTTTAAATTCAGTTTGGACTTAAAACAGTGGCAAATAATAAACAAAAGTAAAAAACAGAAAGAAAAATAGAAAGAACGAACTGTACCTGGGCCGTACCTGGCAAAGGTTTCGGCCCAGCCCACCTCAGCCTCCTCCTGTCGTCTTCCTCCTCGGACAGAAGGACGCGCGCGTGGCCGCGGCGTGCCGGCACGCGCCCGAGCCACCTCCTGCTTGCCTGCCCACCACTGGAGGCGCCTAAGAACACCAGCGTGACGCCCTCGCCCCTCTGGACCTCTCTCCCTCTCTCTGCCGTGCCTATCCCCTCTTCTATCTCTCTCTCGCATAGCCGAGCGCCACCGTCACCGCTGCTCACCGCCGTCATAGCCACCAGCCTTTGCTCGCCTCTCCGTCATGTCCAACGGCTTCGTCTCGATGCCACGAAACTCCGAACCGAAGCACGCGAGCTCGGACACCCTATGAAGCCGCCATCGCCGTCTTCTTCATCCTCGGATGCCCGAGATCGCCGTCGCTGTTCCGGCGTCGTTAGGGCCACCCCAAGCAAGCTGAGCCGTCCTCCGAGCGCCTCGTTAGCTTCCGCGTTGAACCCCTCTCCTCCCTCTATCTTTTGCGCCTGCTAGCCAGCCGTAGCCGCACAAGCACGAGCGCCACCGCCACCTCGCTCGCCGCCGGCGACACCACAGCCCTCCTCTGCACCTGCTACTGCCACCACCAGACGCGCCTCGTTGCGCTGGTTCCAGCGAACCCACCTGCCCAGCCAGCCGTGGCCGGAAATGGCCGGCCGGTGAGCTCCGCCGCGTCCTGTTTACGGCGGCGGTTAGCCGCTGACGTGGCCAGATTAATTAGCGCTAATCCCTTCCCCAGTGAAACTGACTAGTGGGCCCAGTGCCCTAATGATTTTTAGTTAGGTTTTAACTAAACCTGTTTACCCACTGTGCCACTGACGTGCGAGACCCGCACGTCAGGTTTGACCCTGGCCGACCCTGTTGACCAGCTGACGTCAGGCTGACGTCATGCTGATGCAGTAAGTGTTTTTTGGAATTTCAGATAAATCTAAATTGATTTATTTATTTCAGAAAATAGCTAAAACTTCTGAAAATCATAGGAAATAAACCGTAACACCAAATGAAATAATTTATATATGAAAAATTATCAGAAAAATATGAAGAATCTGTTTATGCCATGTTCATGCATATTTGAACAAGTTAACATCACCAACTAGAACAACTCATGATTATGGAATATTTGGTAAATAGATTTGGAGTTGGAATTTGCTATAGGTTTGAATTCCACTTCAATTAATATGACTAAACATTGCATTAGATGAATTCAGTACCTTAAAATGACATATCATGCATTTGGTTGCGCATTGTATTGAATGTTGTTCCTTCTCTCTAGTTGCTGGTGTTTGTTCCTTCTCGGTCGAAGATGGTTCTGACGTTGTGACCGTTGACACTGATGAAGAGCAGTACTATCTTCAAAAGTGCCAGGCAAGCAAACCGCCATTGAGCATTCCGATACAACCCCACTCTCTCGCTCTCGCTCTCTTTTACTGCATTAGGACAACAACGATTCAACTATTACTTGTTGCGGTAGTTGAACCCATTCCTCTGCATGACCTGTCTTTGCCACAGTAAATAGTTGAAACCCACTAGCATGAGTAGGAGTTGTTTGAGCCATGATGTGCCTACTCATTCATGCTTGCTTGTTATGCCTGCTATGCTTAGAGTTGTGTCAGGTCTGATTCATCTGGGATGGATAGGAATGGTGGTGAACATGTCCTACTGTGTGAGAGCTAAGTGTGTGAACACGATTTGGTAAACGTAGCGATGAGAGGCCATGTAGGAGTACATGGTGGGTTGTCTCATTGGGACCGTCCTCAGGAACTGAGTTCCGTGTTTGTGATCCAAGATAGATACTACCACACATTGGGTTCCGGTAACTTGACCCCTCTCAGCTTATTAATCGCCTCGATCTCTGTCCAGGAGTTGCAACTAGTTTCTGGTTTTTGTAGGTCGTGCTAGTAGTCTACCAAGTGGCACCCAGTACAGGTGGGCTTGGGACAAACTAGGCACCGTGGCCCGGTGTACCAAGTGGCACCTGGGTGGTGGACTTGGGAACCTTGCACACATCGTTTGGGGCCGTACTGGAAACCTCGGCCGGACTTCCTTGCGGGTCGGACTAAAATAGGCGATAAAGCTGGACTAGAGTCTTGTGTGGTTAGTCAGGTTGTGGCCGACACCCTCGCCAGGCTTCCGCTTGAAGGTTGCCGAGATACATGAAGTGTATATGGTGGTAAGTGGTGAGAGCGTGTGTGAAGAAGTACACCCCTGCAGGGTAATATGATCTATTCGAATAGCCACGTCCGCGGATATGGACTACTTGGAAGCTTACATTGTTCATAGACAACTTAAAGTGGATACTCTAAAATGTGCCAGATAAGCGTGAGTGCTATGGATGGCCTTCTCGTAGGGAGATGGGAGTGGATCCATAGTGGTGTATTGATATGGTGAATATGTGGACTCGTGTGCGCTTTCTCACCTCAAGGAAAATACTGGTAGTCGTAGTACAGAATAGCCACTGAGTCAAAGCTGGCTTGCTGCAGTTAAAATCCACAACCCCATTGTTGATACTGCTGCATATGTAGATAGTTCTGATGTAAGTCTTGCTGAGTACCTTTGTACTCACGGCTGCTTAATTTATGTTTTTGCAGAGGAGACTTCAGTCTCGCTAGTGTTTTCTGCGATGAGTTCGACGTTGACCGATTAGTTTGGGAATCCCAGACAGAGGTCTGGTTCCTATGGAGGGTCTTGTAGACAGTCAGGCTTTCCAGTCTTCTTTCTTTTCAGCTGTCTATACGCAGACAGGTTTATGCTTCCGTTGCTTGTATGACTTTGTATGTTGGGTCATGAGACCCATGGTTGTAATATCATGCTATGTATGGCCCCCCGGAGCCTCTTAAAGAAATACTTTGAGTCGTAGAGCTATGTTGTGATGCCATGTTGTATCTACACATATCGAGCATATTGTGTGCATGGTATTGAAATGCTTTTGTATGTGTGGGATCCGACACCTAGTTGTTTATTCTTGGTAGCCTTCCTTATGGGGAAATGCCTCCTAGTGCTTCCATCCGGAACACATGGATTGACCGACATGTGTCCTTCTTTGCTCCTGTGTCTGTCCCTACGGGGAAATGTCACACGGTGTTCCTTTAAGTCCTTGTAGCTTGCTACGACTTGGGTTCATACGCTGATGGACGACACGTGCATTGCTGGGTCATGTATGCCTGTCCCTGTAAGTTTGTGCCACCTTGGTTTACGACTAGTCATGTCGGCCCGGGTTCTCTGTCATATGGATGCTAGCATCACAATCATATACGTGAGCCAAAAGGCGCAAACGGTCCCGGCCAAGGTAAGGTTGCAGAAGTGGGAATACCGTGTGTGAGGCAGCAAAGTGATATGATGTGTCTTATGCTAGATCGGTGTGACTTAGGATCGGGGTCCTGACAAATAAAGGTTTTATAGACTGCTACAATCGAACAGTGACTCTCACCAATTGTCATGGGAAGACAGTGAAGTTTGGTACAAGGGGAATTTCGATGTCACAAGGAAAGCTAAATCAAGTGGACACGACAGAATTAAGCAAGGTTCATGTGGTATGCGAATATCCCGATGTATTTCCTGAGGAGCTACCAGGCATGCCACCAGATCGTGAAATTGAATTTGTCATTGAACTAGCACCCGCAATGGCGCCCATCTACAAAAAGCCTTATCGGATGGCTCCGACAGAATTGATTGAGCTAAAGAAACAAATTAAGGAGTTATTGGAAAAAGGTTATGTCCGACCCAGCTCATCACCGTGGGGATCACCGGTTTTATTTGCCAAGAAAAAGGATGGGACCCTAAGGTTATGTATTGACTATAGGGCACTCAATATAGTTACTATCAAAAATAAATATCCGCTACCAAGGATAAATGACCTGTTTGACCAACTGGCAGAAGCCGAGGTTTTCTCAAAAATAGACTTGAGATCAGGCTACCATCAGTTAAGAATCCGATCTTTAGACATACCCAAGACTGCTTTTACCACCAGATACGGATTATATGAGTTCACTGTGATGCCCTTCAGATTGACCAATGCTCCTGCTTATATCAAAAATAAATATCCGCTACCAAGGATAAATGACCTGTTTGACCAACTGGCAGAAGTCGAGGTTTTCTCAAAAATAGACTTGAGATCAGGCTACCATCAGTTAAGAATCCGATCTTTAGACATACCCAAGACTGCTTTTACCACTAGATACGGATTATATGAGTTCACTGTGATGCCCTTCAGATTGACCAATGCTCCTGCTTATTTTGTACACCTCATGAACAAGGTTTTCATGAAATATTCGGACAAATTCGTGGTTGTGTTCATTGACGATATACTTATTTATTCCAAGACACCAGAAGAACATGAGCAACATCTTCGAATAGTCCTGGAAGAATTACGGAAAAATCAACTATATGCCAAATTCAGTAAGTGTGAATTTTGGTTACGAGAAGTCGGTTTTCTAGGACATGTGCTGACACAGGATGGAATAGCAGTGGACCCAAGTAAGGTAAACGATGTCTTAGGATGGAAGCAACCCACCAACATGACTGAGGTTAGGAGTTTTCTTGGTCTGGCTGGCTACTATCAACGATTTATTGAAGGGTTCTCCACCATAGCCAAACCCATGACTCAGCTACTCAAGGACAAAAAGTTTGAGTGGACTGAAGCATGTGAGAAAAGTTTCCAGGAATTGAAAAAGAGGTTAACAACGGCACCTATTCTGACCGTGCTAGATGTGCACAAGAATTTTGAAATATACTATGACGCATCCAGAAAAGGCCTGGGATGTGTATTGATGCAAGAAGGAAAGGTCGTAGCATACGCTTCAAGACAACTACAATGACACGAAGAAAATTATCCTACCCATGACTTGGAACTAGCAGCTGTGATACATGCACTCAAGGACTGGCGACATTACCTTCTTGGTAATCGATGTGAGATATACACGGACAACAAAAGTCTTAAGTATATCTTCACCCAGCCAGAGTTAAACCTGCGACAGCGTCGCTAGCTTGAGCTAATTAAGGATTATGATGTGGGAATTCATTACCACCCTGGTAAAGAAAATGTTGTGGCCAACGCCCTCAGCCGAAATCCATGCACCGACAATGACAGTGTGCAATTCTCACAGCACGAGTTCAACTGAGAATTTGCCAAACTTAACATGGTCCTAGTCATGGAAGGAACCATTGCTTGCCTAGAAGTAAAACCAACATTGGAATATTAGATCAAAGAAACCCAGGAAGGACACCCCAGTATTGAAGGAATTAAAAGGAAAGTAAATTCAGGCAAGGCAGCTGAATTTTCCACTGATAGTCAGGGAATCCTATGGTACGGAAAAAGATTATGCGTACCCAATAAGGAAGAGCTAAAGCAACAAATTTTGGCAGAAGCCCATACCACTCCATACTCCATTCACCCAGGGGGAACCAAGATGTACAAAGATCTTCAGGAAATTTTTTGGTGGCACGGGATGAAAAGGGATATAGCCGTGTATGTCGCACGTTGTGACTCTTGCCAGCGTATAAAAGCAGAACACCAGAGGCCAGCAGGATTGTTACAGCCACTCAGAGTGCCTGAATGGAAATGGGATGAGATAGGAATGGATTTTATTGTCAGATTACCGAGGTCACGACACGGGAATGATGCTATCTGGGTTATCACAGATTTATTAACCAAGGTGGTACATTTCATTCCGGAACAAACAACATACTCAACACAGAAGCTTGCTAAGTTATACCTCTCCTGAATTGTTTGCTTACACGGAGTACCCAAGACCATAGTCTCTGATAGAGGCACTCAGTTTGTCTCTAGGTTTTGGGATCACCTGCAGCAAGCCTTAGGAACTCAACTGGTATTCAGTACATCATACCACCCACAGACAGGAGGGCAAACTGAACGGGTAAATCAGATATTGGAGGACATGCTGAGAGCTTGTGTTCTTACTTACGGAGTCAGCTGGGAGGACAGTTTGCCATATGCGGAATTTTCATATAACAACAGTTATCAAGCCAGTCTAAAAATGTCACCCTTCGAAGCGCTATACAGACGAAGGTGCCGTACCCCTCGCAATTGGTCTGAAACCGAAGATAGCTGAATCTTTGGCCCAGAAGTTCTCAAGGAAGCAGAAACAAAAGTAAAACTTATCCGAGACAGACTGAAAGCAGCTCAGAGCCGTCATAAGAGCTATTATGACCAGAAACACCGACATATCAGCTTCGAACCTGATGAATATGTGTATCTCAGGGTATCCCCTATAAGGGGACTACAAAGATTTAAGGTCAAAGGGAAACTGGCACCGAGATTTATCGGATCATTCAGAATAATTGCAAGAAGAGGAAAGGTTGCCTACCAACTGGAACTACCAGCAGAATTGTCAGATGTTCATGATGTGTTTCATGTGTCACAGCTGAGGAGATGTGTCAGTAATCCAGACAAACAAGTCCAACACCAGGACCTGGATATCCAACCAGATCTTACATATAAGGAACACCCTATAATTTTTTTGGAAGAGTCAGAACCGAGGACCCGTCGGAGTGTGATAAAGTTTTATAAGGTCCAGTGGAGCAATCACACCGAGGAAGAAGCAACATGGGAATGGGAGGATCACCGAAGGATGGAGTACCCGTACCTGTTTGAGGAGCAGCTGAAATCTCGGGGACGAGATTTTTCTTAAGGGGGGTAGGTGTTGTAACACCCCAAAAATATTCTCTTTTGAATTTTAAAATCTTTTCTTTAAAAATAAAATTCTTTGGATCACCTTGGCTCTTTTTCTCTCTTCCTTCTGTTTTGAAAATCATTTTTGAATTTTCAATTGGGTTTAAATTTTTTTTAAATGGTTCTGATTTGATGGTTTATTAATTGAGTAAATATTTTTGGAGGATCACAAAATATTTTCCCTTAGGAAACTTTTTGGGTAATTGAATTATTTCAATGAAATGAACCATTTCATTTTTCATCTAACACATAGAAAATTCTTACAAAAATTATTCTGCCCCCTCTAAATTTTCATTCAAGTCATCCTCACACCCTAGGACAGTATACAATACCTCTCCACTACATAAAAATATTTTTATCATACTTAGCAAATTCCATAGTTTGAATTTCATTTATTCCTACTTCCTTTGATTTACAAAGGAACTATACTATTTCCAAATTTTCTGCACCCACAAAAATTACTCCAACTACTTGACAGTACCCACACCCCATTTCACCAAAAATATTCTGTTCCACAGTTCAAAATTTTCAAATTTCATTCAAGTGAAATTTGGACCAGATTCAAACTCCCTGATCAAAACCTAATTTTAATTGCTCCAAAAATTCTGAAATATTTCCAGCATCTCTATTATGCATTAGTACCTCACCACAAAAATTCTCACAAATTCCTAAAATGCCAGTGGCCATCTAGCATTTCATCATACACCTCATGTGCACTGTAGCTACTGTCGACACCGTGCGGTGCACTCCACTCCATCTCTTCCTCATCCACGCCTCTGGTGGTCTTCAATGCATTGCCAGGGGTCCCCCTCGCCAGCCTTTCGCCGCCGACAGCATAGGAGCTGGCTGGTGCAATGGCTGCTATCCTTGGCCGCGGCGGCCAAGAGGATCTGGCTGGCCACCAGCCGCCATCACTCCTCCACTGCTCCCTCTCCTACCTCCTCTCCATGCGTCGCCCTCCTCCATAACTCCAAGCGCCGTCCAAGCCGTCCCAACCCCGCCTGGCAGTCGCTGGAGCCGCACGCCGCCCGCCATGGCCGAACAGGAGCTCGGCTCCGGGATAAGGCAGTAGGGCTCGAGGACGTCGCGCTGGCGCTTCTGGAGAGCTCCACCGACCTCACTAACCACACAACGACCTCGCCACCACCCCAACCAACCTCACCGGCCAGATTTACTCCGCCGTGATCCACCCCGCCTTGGTCGACTCTGCACCGCCTATATAAGGAGCCCCGAGCTCCGTTCAGTACCTCCACCACCTCCACCCACATCCAATCGACCCCCAGAGGAGTCAGATGACCTCGGGAAGGTCGTCTACCCCGACTCCGGCCGCCCAATCCGCCACTGACCCCGCGAGCCTCTCGTCGCTGTTAGACCAACTCCACCTGCCAAACTCCGCCAGTAGCCTCCTAGTGCGCCCTCTCATCGGAACCGCACGTCAATTTGACAATTGCTGGTCTCTCCGACGAGATCCACCATCACCCGACGCCGCCGTCTGCCGGAGTTGACCTCGCCGTCGCTGTGGTGCTCGTCGGCGACCAACTCCACCACCCACCGACGCGGAATCCTCCCCCAAGCCCATCCCCACCATCACCGCCCTCTGAAACCCCGGCGATCGCCGCTGGTGACCGCCTCCCCCTCTCTGTTCTCGCGCGCGAGCGCTTTCAAATTCAAACCTGACGGGTGGACCCCGCCCGTCAGTCTTTTCTCTTTTTCTGTTTAAAACAAAAACGCCTTCTGCCGCTTTACGCTTTCTGCACTGGAAATCGTATTTCCTTCCGAGGCGCTTTCCGTTATTTATAGCAGGGACCCGCTGGTAGTTTTTATTTTTATAGAGAGGTCCCTGGTTTTAAAACCTTTATAACTTTTAAACCACAAATCATTTTCAATTGATTCTTTTTCTGAAATTCTTCTCTTTCACTCTAGTTTTTTTTAGTATTTATTTGAAAATATTTTGAGACAAATTTTTGTAGTGTTACAAAATTTTGATTCAAATTTGAATTTGCATTTTTTAGAAATCGAGGAGGGGAACTTTGCCTGGAATTTCGAGGGATCACCTTTTGCCTACTTTGATCAAGGCAAGAATTTTTGAACTTGGGATATGGTGATTGCATACATGTTTGCATCTGTTCGAGATATCACGGGTTATGTGGTGAATAGCAAGTGCATGCATGGTCATATCATTTTGTGCATTTCTTGCATGCATCAAAGAATCTTTCTAACATGAAGGAAGTGGTGAGAAATCTGCCTTGGCGTGCCGGTGGGCACGATTCACTTCATGACACGATGGTGTCACCGTGGCATGTGAAGCATGCCAGTCTTAATAACAACACCTCCTGAGTCGACCTAGATCGAGTCTTGTTCCGTCATGCCTAGCTAAAATTCGTGCTGCCACTTGTCTTCCCGCGAGGGGAGTACGGCTTAGTAAGTTGCTAACCCCTTTCCGTGTACACACCACTTAGAGGGGCCATGATGAGGGTTCCATGGCCATGGACCACTACTGCAGGAATGCCTAGCAATGGCGGGCGCAAAAAGGCCAGTATTGGCGGGCCAGACTCCCAGGCCCGCCTGCCACCGACCTCCCGCCACTGCTAGCACCCCATCAGTGGCGGGCGCGCGCCCGCCACTGGTAGAGCACCTCCAGTGGCGGGCATGTCCACCCGCCCGCCACTGCTAGATGATGTAGTTATGATGGTCAAATTCCGCCTCCTGCCACAGCTACATCCACCATGACTAAAAGTATAACCAGCAGCAAGAATTTACATATTCAATCATATGCATTACGATGTATCATAGTTTAGTAGCACATTTTATCATAGTCAATAAACAAGTTAACAACAAGTTGCCCAAGTACATATAGCAAAGTCTAAAGGAATTATGGAGACCACATTATGGAAACCATATTATCGCGTTCATAGAAATAGAGAAAGTACATTCAAGCATCAATAATGGAGACCACATTATGACACTGAACAAATAGTTGACAAGCAAAAGTTCAGCTCCATCATAGCAACTTGCAATTAAGCTCAGCTGTGTGAAGAGTTGTCCTCGTCTCCAATCATCTTCTCGACCTCGGCTAGGGCGGACTTGGTAGTTTCAAAAACTCTCTCGGCAGACTCAACGGCTCCTCGCGCACTCTCTATAGCAGCTTTGCGGCTTCTAGTGGCTGCCCTCGCAAGATCGGGAGATCCTTCATCGCTCTTGGCGTATTGTAGAGCCTTCTGGGTGTCTACGAGGGTCCTCTCCGCATAGGTGAGCGCGAACACCGCCGAGTACCCAGCCGGCCTCGAGACGACGTCTAGGGCTGTAGGAGTCGTAAAGAGGCCTGTCAGCTCCTCCATCTAAATCGCAAAAGTTGACTGTTAGATAAACCCCATTTATACGAAAGCAACTATATAAGAAGATAACATAAACTGTGTATGGCAACCCTGGATGTCTTTCTTCGGGTGGGCAGTTCTCACTTTTAAGTGGTTGTACATATGTTGGGCACTCCATGACTAGTACTTCGACTGTCGATGATGGTCTTTCTTCACCTTCTCCTCCTCCTTTACCAACGTACCAGAGGAGGAGGAGGCCAGAACGACCCTCTACGACAACGGTCGGTTCATCTCCCAAGTGGTTGTATATATATATATGATGTACACTCAATGTTATTCCGACCGTTGGTGAAGGTCGTCCTTCACCTTGTCCTCTTGCTTTACCAAGTTCTCAGAGGAGGAGAAGAGGAAGGACAACCCCTACGACAACAGTCGGTATCCTCCTCTCAAAACAACCCTCATCTCAGTATGTGGATTTAGAGTGAGAATTGCCCCCCTGAACAAAAAATGTAGCTAACAATATCAGTATACTAATTAAATATTACCTGTAGAAAAAATATTAAATAGCTACGAACAAAGAATGTAACAAACAATATCAAACCACTACATTAACTATTATTATGAACGCCTGCAAAGAAAGTTCATATAATCTATGGTCTACGATATACGAATATGAATAAGAAAGTTCCTATAATCTACGAACAAAGAATGTAACTAACAATACCAACACCACTATATTAAAATTTGGGCATGAACTCTGCTTTAAAATGGACATATTAAGTGCTAGAAATTTGGCGAAATGGAAATAAATCAACGTGTCGCCAAAACATTAGCTCTTATTATGAATCCCTGCAAAGAAAGTTCATATAGTCTACGGTCTACGATATACGAATATGAATAATAAAGTTCCTATAATCTACAAACAAAGAATGTAACTAACAATACCAACACCACTACATTAAAATTTGGGCATGAACTCTGCTTTAAAATGGACATATTAAGTGCTAGAAATTTGGCGAAACGGAAATAAATCAACGTTTCGCCAAAACATTAGCTCTTATTATGAATCCCCGAATCAACGTTTCGCCAAAACATTAGTTTGTATAATCTACGACCTACGATCTACGAATATAAATAAGAAACTTCGTATAATCTACGAACAAAGAATGTAACTACAATCTATGATCTACAAACCATAGCCGTAACCCCATAACCCACGTACTCCTAACTCTAACCCTAGCTCCCCTACCAATGTGGGTGGCGGCCACGGGCCGTTAGTGTTCGTGGTGGCCACGGCCGCGTTGGTGTTGGTGTTGGTGGCCATGGCTGTTGGTGCGGGTGACGGCGGGGACGACGAGATCATACCGGATCCCATGGCGATGGCGACGGCGGGGCCGACAGGGCCGGCAAAGAGGACGGTGGGACCGACGGGGCGAGGAAGAGGATGGCGTGGCCGACGGGGCCGGTGAAGAGGACGGCGAGGCAGAGGCGACGACAGCGCCGAGAGTGAGATCTGTGGGGAGAGTTAGGGTGAGCGAGAGTGAGTCAAGTGAGGGGGACGACGGGGGTGCGCGTGGGTTGATAAACTGTGTTCTTGCTGCGACGGGCGGCAACGAGCGACCGCCACAGCTATTTTCTGACAGAAGTGGACATCTGGCAGGGATAACTAGTGGCGGTTGCGCGGAGCCACCCGCCAGTGCTTACTCACATACATGTGGCGGGCCTTAGGGCGCGCCCGTCACTGCTGAGTTACACAGATAAGGGCCCCCGGGGTGAACGTACCTGTGGCGGGTTATTTCCCCCGCCCGCCACAGTTAGACTATTGACTGTGGCGGGCACGTTTTGGCACCCGCCACTGCTTGTTTTCAAAAATAGCTGTGGCGGGTGCCCCGCTGTGCCCGCCACTAATTTATGATCTCCTATAAGCCCTTTCCTAGTAGTGGACTAATGCCAGTCATCGGGGCAGGGGGCATGGGTGTATCCGGCTGGGCCGACAGGGGGGGCACCCCTTGTAATCCGCGTGTATAAATAGTGATCCCATGCTATTCGAGACGATGGTCTCCCTATCTTAGAGTTTTTCTTGAACGATGCTTTGGGTGATTACTGGCATCCAGAAAGTTAATCTGGTGTGTACTGGTCAGGTGTGTTTTCAACCCAAAGACCGCAATGGGAATTAGTCAGCGTCACGGTGTTGGCTAAAGAAATCCTATACACGTGGGTAAAGAGTACATCCTCTGCAGAGTTATATCTATTTGAATAGCCGTGTCCATGGTCAAGGACGTTAGCTGGGAAGGGTCAAGTGTCGGTCCCGGTGTCGGTCTTCAGAGGAAATAATTAAATTGAGCATGATTCATTTTGCAGGATAATTATTGTCACCACTAAGGTTATCATGAATATTATTGTCATCATAAATATTATTGTGGACTAACTCTGTTCTTCTATGTGAAATCTGAGTATCACTTGGGATGGCTAGTCCACCTGGATACTCATTTTTTTTCTGGGTATCACTTGGGATGGCTAGTCCACCTGGATACTCATTTATATTTTTTTCTGGCTATCACTTGGGATGGCTAGTCCACCTGGATACTCATTTTTTTGGGGGTATCACTTGGGATGGCTAGTCCACCTGGATACTCATTTATTTATTTTTTGGGTATCACTTGGGATCGCTAGTCCACCTGGATACTCATTAATAGTTTTTCTGGGTATCACTTGGGATGGCTAGTCCACCTGGATACTTATTTATATTTTTCTGGGTATCACTTGGGATGGCTAGTCCACCTGGATACTCATTTATATTTTTTTTCTGGGTATCACTTGGGATGGCTAGTCCACCTGGATACTCAATTCTTTTCAAGACCTCTCGAGGCATCGCTTTCAGACACCCGTTTGGCATTTTTCATGGAATTCCAGGGGCGGTCCAACGCCCGATGTTCCATTTTATTTCCTAGGTTTATTACTAAAATTATATAATCATTTATCCACACCATATTAATATTTAACATGCCATGTTGTAAACTTGGTCAGCATATGCATATAATTTAATTCATCATGAACATATGCATTCGGTATATCTTTTGTTCATAATGTTTGCGAGTATATTCCAACGTACTCATAGGCTTGTCCCTGGCTTGTTAATTTGGCCAAACCCAGAGGAAGACAAGCTTGTGGAGGAAGAGTGCGCTAGCGAGCCTGACGCTTAGAGGTGTTCCCAGTCAGTCATCCTGTGGTCTTGGAGTCTACCACGTGTATCATCCGCAGTGCTTCCGCTTCACCAATAAGATAGTCAAGCCTCACATTGACGCTTGGCTCTACTTTATTGTATCAGTATTGTATTATCACCACACCACTATCTTATTCCACCACCGTCATATATTGACAAGTTTGTAATAAATGTTGAGCACTCTGGCTCAACCTTGTGTAATATTATGTATGTACTGGTCATCTATATCAAGGGAGTCCAGCAGTTGTTCTGATCTTGGGGCTGGTGTGACTTGGGGCTATTCTGTGATTTATTTCGGAAACAGGCCCGATAGTATGCCAGAGCATGCGGTGACCATGCGGATGCAAGGTGTTCGACAGGTCATTCGCGCGGTCTGGGTATCGGGGCCCTCGGCTGCCGCTCGTCCTCTCTCCTCACGCCACCGAAGCTTGCCCTCATGCCGTAGCCGTCGTCGTCATGCCCACCTGTCCCTCCCTTGCTCCTCCCCGATGCCGGCAGGCCGCATGCCAGACACGGACACCGTGCATCCGGGCAGAACAGTGCATGCTAGTGCGGCTCCTGCCCCACTCAGTGCGCTGCACTGTGCCCGCGTGCACGCACAGCCTCTCTGAGTTCCTCTACTTCCTCTCCACATCGAGCCCGAGTTTCTCCCCCTCTCATTTCGCCCGCAGCTCCTCTCCGGCGGAGCCCAGAGCTCGGCCTCCTCGACACCTATAAATACAGCCACCCCCGAGCCATTCTAGCCATTGCCCTCACCTCCACTAGCCAGAAATCGATCCCCAGCAAGCACGGCAAGGCCGGGAGGGCCTCCTGCCACCGAACCTCGCCGGAGTTGGCCGCGGATCCCCCTCGGTCGTCCATTCGCTCTGGCCATCCTCTCCTTCACTCGCTACTGTAGTCGAGTTCCTGGGAGCCTCCTGAGTACGCCTGAGCGGTTGGGTCGTCGGATCGTCGCCGGAACCCCCATATCCGATGAGCTCCGCCGCCTGCCGTCTCTGGAGAAGGAGCTCGAGACGCCGTCCGTCCACCTCCGATCAAGCCACGGGTACGTGCGTGCTCCCCATGCTGCCCTCGATCCATCCCAGCCATCACCGATGGCAGCCGTGGCCTCCTCCCCGGAGAACCACCGGCGACAGAGCCGCCGTGCCCCTGTTCCCTCTCTCTCTCTTTTAACCCTGACAAGGGGTCCCACCTGTCAGCCTCTCTCTCTCTCTCTCCCCGAACTGTTTTCTAGTGGAGGCACCCTGGCAAAATATGCCTTCGATGTGGCCCTCCCTGGGATTTCTGTTTAAATTCAATTAAATTCATATTTGACCAGAACTTTCACCTGCTATAAATCCTATTCTATAAGTTCAAACGAGTTGAAACTTTTTGCTACAGTTTTTTCTTGAGCTAAAGTTTTTGTTTGCAAAGATTTAAAATTTTCCTTGCTGTTTGGAATTTCTGGTGCAATAAAATGCTTTATGTGACATTTTCTTTTTGCATTTAAATTATTTTCAGAAGGTCCTAGTTGTGTTGGAGAAGACGAAGAATATTGTGACACTCCTCTGAACTAAGGCAAGCCACAACATTCATATGCAAGGATGGAATTTCAATGACAATGGTTTTATTTGAATTAAATTCATTATATGCTTCACTATTAAAATGATTTTCTATATATAACCTATTGCATTATAGTTGTTACATGTCATATTGTTATTATGCAGTAGAGAATATGTCATCTTGTTATTGGGTGCAGTAGAGATCATGTCATATACTCTCATGGTAGCGATGCATTTGTTACTCATTTTCATATTATCATGACCCGTGCACCTCATTGCATACTATGGCTCGAATCACATTCCTTCAAGTTAAACCTGATGTTAATCCAACTTGAACAACTGTTGATCGAGTCATGGTGCCACTGAATCGAGCTCACCAGTGCAACCACGCTTGACTGGATGGGGAGGCCCTAATTCGGTCTATTGTCATGCCTCTCGCCGGTGCCTCCAACTAGGGATGGTTATGTGCTGGCGCTACCCTAGCCCGGTAGGCAAGAATAACCTTGTGTGCCCAAGTTGTATGGTACCATTGTCCCCGTTTGGGACCGTTTGTTTTGTTTTGCCACGACGGTGGCCGGCCACGAGGTGGCAGGATGTCAAGAGTTGACATCAGGGCCACGCATGACATAGCCCAAAGGGGAGTTTGTCGGAGTGGCCGGGAGAGTGTCATGCAATAGATTGGTTTTGTCGGAATGTCATTAGTCTACTTGAATGGGAGCACGAGGCCATGAGTTCCGTGGTGTGGGTACAGTGTACTAACCTCTGCAGAGTGTATAATCTATCGATAGCTGCGTCCTTGGATATGAACACAGTTCGTAGTAGATCACACTGTGGGTCAACAGAAATAATAAACCTGCACACTAAGAACAACAAGATGGCACATGCAGAAGTTGGTGATCGTGTGAGGATCACTATGGTTGGTATTGCTGTGATCAAGTGAGGATCACGATGGTAAGATGTTGACGGTGGTTATGAGGTAACTCCGAGATGGTAAGTTGGTCCAAGGGACCACGGTAACAATCCACGTACACATCATGACTGGTAGTATCATGTTCATGTTCATGCATTAAACTTGTTAAATGCCTTGTTATTGTTTGTCGTATTTGCTTTGTTTGCTGTTAGCTTGCGAGTACATTCAAAGTACTCACCTGGCGTGTCATGCCAGATGCAGGAGAAGCTACGCAAGGAGTTGATGTTGATCTGTCCGTCGCGATCTAGGTCGTGTCCCACCAGTGTCCTTGTGGAGTGGAGTCCCGCTACCTCGTTCGTTCCGCTGCCGAGTAGAAATTTCCCTTATCACCGAGGCCCTGAGATGTCTACTAAATAATGTACATAAGTGCAGCCGCACCGTGTGTGCCACTTGGCCTCGCTTGTTATGTAATATCCAAACCCATGTATCCGCAAGAGATCAATAAAGCGGTTATATTATGTACCAAGTTGTTGTGTGTTGCCAGAAGACATGATCTCTGGGCTGGCAATGCAAGGTAAACCGGTTGCTCTCAGCCGGGGTGCAAAATAAAAGAAAAAGGTCCATATGCGAGCCAGGTTAACCCAGCAGGCCGGCCCAACTAGCGAACCCAGCCACACGTGGGCGCGTGCAAGCTTTAAGCCAAAAAGAAAACAAAATAGTACGCCCTGTCTAATCTTGGCCGTCCGCGTCAGATCCAATAGGCGCCTCCGTGATAATCCCCAAATGCAAGGAATCATCGTAGCACTTTCCAAAGATGGAAGTGGTAAGTATGGAGTGTCGAACCCACAAGGAGCTAAAGGTAAGATCAATATTCTCTCAAGTCCTATCTGCCACTGATACGACTCTATGTATACCGAGCGTTTGCTTTTATCTAGAAATGAGAAATAAAACTACGTTGTGGGTACAAAGAGGATAGCTTTGCATGATATTGGAGAACTAAAACATAAAAATAGGTGCTGCCTAAATAAAGTTAGAATATATTACAAATAACGAGTGTGGAATAATGATGGTATGGTGTGCGGAATTGTCCTAGGCAGATCGGTAATCATTATTGCAATTTTATATGAGGGAGAGACATCAGCTAACATACTTTCCGTACTTGGATCATATGAACTTATGATTAGACCTTGATAGCCTGCAAGTGCACAGAGTTTAGTTGTAGCCTTTTCGAAGTAAGAGTATCGATCCCACAGGGAGCACAGGAATCAGTCTTAGGTCCTTTGCAATGTGCAAATAATGTGCCTAAAAGTTGTAAGTAATCCAAAACAATAAAAGTAATAGTAATAGTGTTGCAAGTGTAATGACGACTAAATATATTAAGGTAAATGTAACACCTCTATGTAATGAGATACAGTGATTCACAAGATTATGCTTAATCATTTTGATTTACCATGCTTGATCACCTTGGAATCATATCTCATTTCAAATTCCAATTCAAATTGAAATTCAAATTTGAGGTGAAAATAAAAGTTATTCAAATCCAGGAACTAAAATGTTCATAATTTTGGAAATAATCCATTGTGAATTATGTTCAGGAAAACAACATCACCAAAATTCCCTAGATGTCTCAAACAACTTGAAAACAATGCCAATTCAGCAATTTAAATGCCTTTTCCTTTATGGAAAATCCATTTGAAATTATATTGCTCCCAAACCTTTTTATTTCACTGTCTAATATTGCAACATATTTAATTGGCCAGTTTGCACATTTTTCAAAAGTGCTTTGGTGGCCAAACTAATTGCAAAACAAAAAGGCAGAAAAGGAAAAACAAAAAAGGGCTAAGGAAAAAGAAAAGGGGCACTGTGCTGCCTGGGCTCTAGTCAACCGGCCGGCCCAGCCCATCTAGCCTTCCCCTACCTCTCTCTGTTCACCGCGCGCGCGCTGTCGCCGCGCCCGCGCTCACCGCGCCCGCCCCCCCTCTCCTCGCTCTACAACGGCTTGCTACAGGCGCCCGCGTCGACTACTTGGCCCCCCCACGTTCCCCTGGCTAGCCCTAGCGCCATTTCCCCCTCTCCCTCGCTCTCTCCCAACTCACCCGAGCGCCGCCATGGGCGCTCTCCGTTGAGCTCACGGCCACCGAGGCCCGATCATCGCCGCAACGTATGCACCGGCTTCCCCTCCCTTGCCTACGTCGGCTACGCCGACTCGTTGGAGCTCGGAGCTGCCACAACGTCGCCGGCATCGTCGTCTTCAACCTACGGGCACCCGAGTCGCCGCCGTCGATCCGCCGCCATCCAGCCTCCCTCAGCCCACTTTAGCACACCTACGGGACCATTGTGTGCCCCGCATTCCTCACCCTCCACGCTCGCTGCCGTTTGCTAGCCGTAGCTGCTGCCCCCATCGTGCCCGAGCTCTCCGCCACGGAGTTCGTCGCCGGCGTCATTCCGGTGACCTTTTGGTCACGCGCCCGTGCCCGTTGTGCTCGTGCGCGCTTGTAGATCCCTCCTGGCCCGTTGCTTCGCCCGCAAACGCGCCGTGTCGCCGTCCCTGTAGTGCACCCGTAGCCGCCACCGCCTGCCGTCATAGCTCTGGCCGATTCCGGCTGCCCCCGCTCGCGAGACCGCCACCAACGGACGCGGCGCGAAGTGCCCGTTCCAAAGAGCCCAACCGCGCGCAAAACCGTCCACCGTAGCGCGTTTCCGAGCTCGCCAGAGTTTGGCCGCCGCGGGAGAGCTCGCCGGCGCGATTCCGGTGGCCGGCGCCGACATGGCCACCTGGGGCCCACCCCCAGTGACACTGCCCGTGGGCCCTGTGGGTCCCACTGTCAGGGTTGACTGGGTCAACCCCGCTGACTGGGCAGCGTGGGCCACTGACATGTGGACCCCACCTGTTTAAAACATTTTTAAAATAAATAAAATGTTAATTAAACCATTAATTAATCAGTTAGTTAATTAGTTAACCTAATTAGTCACTAACAGTGGGTTACACTGGCTAATTAGTTAAATTAGTTAGTTTAACGTACTGTTTAATTAGTCTAGTCTATGACAGAGGGGCCCCACCTGTCAAGTTGACCAGTCAACAGTCAGAGTTGACTGCTGACATCACACTGATCTCATGCTGACGTCATCAACTACTGTTCTGGATAAAGTGAATTTAAATTAATTAAAATAATTTCAGAAAATGTTTAAAACTTTGAAAAATCATAGAAAATAAACTGTAGCTCGGATCAAAAAGTTTTCTACATGAAAGTTGATCAGAAAAACGAGACGAATCCGAATACGCCCTCCGTTTACCTGTCACATGCCCACAACTATGCATAGTGTCGGGGGGATGAACCCCTGGTAGGCAACGTAGCTCGAACCCCTTCTTAAAAAATCATCGGAGCATGTCAAGTCCATCAGGCCGGCTTGCCAGTACGCCGGCTCCCCAGCGCGAGCCGGCTCGGCACGGCGACCCGGCCTGGCCGGCTGGCCCATGCCGGCTGGCCACGAGGGGACGGAAGCCTTCGCGATGAAGCAAGCGTGGCTACAGCGCTCCTTCCTTTACGCTGACAGAGCAGGCGAGGCTGCAGCTTTCCTTGCGCCCCCGCCCGAGGCGGGCGGTGTCAGGGAGGCGCGGTCCTGTAGAAACAACGGCGCCGACCTCCCTCTGACGACGGACGAGACGCGCCACAATGCCCCGTACCCAGACTGACGAGGGACAAGACCCGCCATAGTGCCCCGCGCCAGGCAGGTGCGGCGCACCTGGCGACCCGGTGACCCGGCGGCCCCCACCACCGGCTCCCGATCAATGACACCAGGGGCCCCGCGCCTTTGTAACATTACCATTGTAACCCTGGGGGTCGGCTTATAAGACCCCCCAGGGAGGCCTCCATGCAGAGGGGTTCGTATTCTGGTTCGCTTCCTTCGGTTCACTCTCTCCCGTTGCATAGTTGCTCTTCGCTTCCCTTTAGTGACTCCTTCTCGCTCCACAGAGCACACAAACACACTCTCGCCGGCGAGGCAGAACGGTGGCCTAGCCCCTTCTCCCTCCTCCGTCCGATCAGCTCCAGGAGCGACCTTGTAGCCCTTGTGCTTCCCATACTACAGTCGGCAGGATTAGGGGTGTTACCTCTCCAGAGGGCCCCGAACCTGGGTACGTCTCGTGTCTCGCACTTGCTCGTGCCAACCTCGCCTCCGGAACCCACCGGTGTCCTCTCGTAGCCCCACCTCTTTAGCCATCTTATGGCATCTGCCGTGAGAATACCACGACAGTTGGTGCCCACCGTGGGGCAGCTCGCGCCGTCGGCCAGAGTCAAGTTCCGGACGAGGCCCTTCACCAGCTCCGGCGAGCGCATCATGCACGGTCTGGTCCAGGCTCCCCGCGCGGCCGACTCGGCCGGCTGCGGCGCTCCGCCGGGTGCGGACACCGCTTGTCCCGCAGGCTGCTTCATCATCCCCTTCGGCGCGCTGCACGTCTTCGTCGCACACGTCCCTGACGTGTTTCCCAGCGAGGTGCGCTGTTTCGCCGACTCCCCCGTCCTCGTTGGCTGCGCCGTCTCCGACGACGTTGTGGGTCTCTGCGCCCGCGCGGAGGTGCTGACCATCGGCACTAGCGCCGGCTCGCCGCGCGAGAAGGAGAAGGCCACCACGGCTGCCGCTGCTGCGGCTGCAGCCCCACCACGCCGGGCCGACCCGCTCCACGAGACGATCCAGAGTCTACAAGCCCCCATTACGCCCGACGCCGACACGGCTGCTGCAGCGGCTCAGCTCGACGAAGACCGCCAGCATCTGCTGGCCGAGGCCACGGAGCTTGCGGCAACGCGGCGCCGGCTGGAGTCCGCCCAGCGAGAGTACGACAGCGCACACGGTTTCACGCCGGCCGCCATCGAGCCCAGCCGGGTCGCGGAGTTGCGGATCCATGGGGGCGCAATCGGCCGTGCGCTAGGCGCAGGCCGGCCCGTCTACGACACCCTCGTCAAGAATATGCGCGCGGCGCAGGCGGCCATGGCGGACCTCGAATTTCTGGAGGGAGAGGAGCTGCTACAGCAGCAGCAGCGCATCCGCGACCTCATCGCCGCGGCGAACGAGGAGCAGCAACGCTTCGACCCGACCCAGCCATCCGCCTCCGCCTTAGGAAAAACCGGAGACCCGGAGAGGGCTCTCCGGGACGTGCGGCAGACGTCCTCACATGCCACTAGCGCAAGCCACTCTGGCCGGCACCGGTCCGGTCGGAGCCGGCATAACCGCGCCACCACCGCTGGAGACGGCAACGCCGGCGAGACGGCCGGCGACGGCCGGGTTCAGTAGCCGGAGCCCCCCGTGCGGCCGGCTCGGCGGCCCGAGCCGGCCCCGGAAGCTCCTGCCCCCCACAGTCCCGTGGCCGACCGTATCTGTCCCCACGGACCCGTGGCTAATCGACTCGGCCCCCGCGAGCCCTACGACGAAAGCGACGCCCGTCACTGCATCGACCGGCTGGCTCGCTCCACGGCCCTAGAGGAGGAGAGCTCTGTCGGCCCGGCGTGCTTTGGCCCCCGCATTCGCGAGGAGCCCTTCCCCAAATGTTTCTCGCTGCCCCGCGACTCCCCAAAGTACACCGGCGCCACCAAGCCCGAGGACTGGCTAACCGACTACACCACGGCCGTCGGCATAGCCAGCGGCAACCGGCGAGTGGCCGTGCGCTACGTCCCCCTCATGCTGCTCGGCTCGGCCCGGACGTGGCTTAACAGCCTGCGAGCCGGCAGCGTGAACTCTTGGCTGGATTTCGAAGACGCGTTCATCCGCAACTTCACCAGCACATACAAGCGGCCCAGCAAGCCTCGCCAGCTCTCCATGTGCGTCCAGAAGCCAGGCGCGCCCCTTCGCGACTTCCTCACGCGGTGGACGGAGCTGCGCAACTCCTGCGAGGGCGTCCACGAGGTCCAGGTCATCCAGTACTTCATCGATGGGTGCCTCGACGGCACTCTGGTCAAGCACCGGCTGATGTGAGACGAGCCGGAGACCCTGGCGGAGCTCATGGCTGTGGCAGACAAGTACGCGATGGCAGACTCCGCGATGAATGTGAAAGTCACGATCGACGCAGACGGCAAGCTCCTCCCGGTCCAGCCAGCGCCTCCCAAGCCGGCTGGCGACGGCGGCCAGCACCGCCAAGACAACAACAACAACAACGGCAAGCGCCGGAGTGACCAACAAGCGCCCCGCTACGACAACCGGCAGGTCACCGCTGTGGAAGGGGAGCAGCTGGCTAAACAAGGCTCAAGCCAGCGCCCACGCATCGGCAAGGCCGCCTGGCAGCCCAAGCTATCATTCGAGCTGATGCTCGACGCCCCCTGCAAAAACCACAGCGGCGCGAAGCCGTCGACGCACACGCTCCGGCAGTGCAGTTTCACCCAGCGCCTGTTGAAAGGCAACCTTCCGCCCCCGCCACCCGAAGCCGGCGGAGCCGGCTCGCAGCAGCCACTGCTCCCGCCGCCCCCGCCGACAACCCTTTCCCGTGCCCTGACGCGTCCTACGTCGTCTTCACCAGCGAGGGGGACGGCAAGCACGCCAAGCGCAAGCACGCGACCGAGGTGAACGCCATCGTCCCCCCGGTTCCCCAGTACATGCACTGGTCCGACCGACCGGTCAGCTGGACCCGGGAGGACCATCCGGCCGTCATGCCCACGCTGGGTGGCTACGCCCTCATGCTCGACCCCACCTTCATCTCCGAGAAGCGCACCTGCGGCTTTTCGCGGGTGCTGATCGATGGCGGCAGCAGCATCAACATCCTGTACCGCGACACCACGACCAAGCTCGGCATCGAGGCGCGACAGCTGGAGCCATGCCGGGTCTCTCCTGCTCTCCGATCGGCCGGATCCGGCTCGACGTTCTGTTCGGCTCCAGCAGCCATTTCCGCCGCGAGCCGATCTGGTTCGAGGTGGTCGATATTGCCAGCCCCTACCACGCGCTGCTGGGCCGGCCAGCGTTGGCCAAATTCATGGCGGTCCCCCACTACGCCTACCTAAAGTTGAAGATGCCGGGTCCCAAGGGCCTCATCACCATCATCGGCGACTACAAGAAGTCTCTCGAGTGCGCCAAAGCCGGCTCCCAGCTGGCCTAGTCGCTGGTCATCGCCGAGGAGAGGCGCCAGCTCGACCGGATCGTGGCGCTGGCTAACGCGCAGCCGACCATGCCGGCTCCGCCCAAGCCGGCCGCCGACGAATCCTCCTTCAAGCCAGCCAAAGACACGAAGAGGGTCCCGCTCAACCCGGCCGACCCCAGCTCCAGCAAGTACGTCGTCGTGGGTACTGGCCTCGACAGCAAATAGGAAGGCGAGCTCGTCGATTTCCTAAGTGATAATCAGGATATCTTCGCATGGTCTCCCAAAGACATGCCGGGTGTCCCGAGGGAATTCGCCGAGCACAAACTTCACGTCCGCAAGGATGCCAAGCCTGTCCGACAGCCGCTACGCCGTTTCTCCGAGGAGAAGCGAAGAACCATCGGTGAAGAGATCGCCCGGCTGCTCAAAGCCGGGTTCATCATGAAAGTGTTCCACCCCGAATGGCTGGCCAATCCAGTCCTCGTCCTGAAGAAAAATGGCACCTGCGCATGTGCATCGACTACACCTGCCTGAACAAGGCATGCCCCAAAGACCCGTTCGCTCTGCCCTGGATCGACCAAGTCATCGACTCCACAGCCGGCTGCGAGCTCCTGTCCTTCCTGGACGCCTACTCCGGCTACCACCAGATCAAGCTGGACCCGGCCGACGCCGTCAAGACGTCCTTCATCACGCCCTTTGGGGCGTATTGCTACATCACCATGTCGTTCGGCTTGAAGAATGCCGGCGCCACCTTCCAGCGCTGCATGCAGAAATGCCTGCTGCCCCAACTCGGCAGAAATGTGCACGTCTACATCGACGACATCGTGGTGAAGACCAAGCAGCACCTCACGCTCCTAGCCGACCTCAAGGAGACCTTCGCCAACCTGCGCCGGTTCCAGATCAAGCTCAACCCGGAGAAATGCGTCTTCGGCGTCCGGCTGGCCAGCTCCTCGGCTTCCTCGTCTCGGCGCGTGGCATCGAAGCCAACCCGGAGAAGATCAAGGCAATCGAGCGCATGCGCAAGCCGACCCGGCTGCGCGACGTGCATAAGTTCACTGGCTGCTTGGCCTCTCTCAGCCGGTTCGTCAGCCGGCTGGGAGAGAGGGCCCTGCCCCTGTATCAGGTGATGAAGAAGACGACGGCGTTCGAGTGGAGCGACCAGGCAGATGAAGCCTTCCGTGACCTCAAGCGCATGCTGTCAAACGCGCCCGTCCTGGCCGCGCCGGCTGAGAAAGAGCCACTCCTGCTGTACGTCGCCGCCACCTCCCGAGCCGTCAGCACGGTGCTGGTCGTCGAGCGCCCGGAGGAGGGCAAGGTGCAGCCGGTTCAGCGCCCGGAGGAGGGCAAGGTGCAGCCGGTTCAGCACGGTGTACTTCCTGAGCGAGGTGCTATCCGCCTCCAAGCAGAACTACCCCCACTACTAGAAGATGTGCTATGGCGTGTACCTCGCCGCCAAGAAGCTGAGGCAATACTTCCAAGAGCACGCCATTACTATGGTGAGCACGGCCCCCATCGGCGAGATCATGGGCTACCGGGATGCCTCTGGCCGGGTGGCCAAGTGGGCCATCGAGCTAGCCGGCCACACGATCCTCTACGAGCCCCGCACCACCATCAAGTCCCAGGCGCTAGCCGACTTCCTCATCAACTGGACGGAGACCCAGTACCAACCGTCGACTCCCGAGTCGACTCACTGGCGCATGCACTTCGACGGCTCCAAGATGCGCAATGGTTTGGGTGCCGGCATCGTGCTGTCTTCCCCCAAGAACGACCGGCTGCGGTACGTACAACAGATCCATTTCGCCGCCTCCAACAACGTTGCCGAGTACGAAGCTCTCATGCACGGCATCCGGCTGGCCAGAGAAATCGGCATCCAGCACATCCTCTGCTACGGCGACTCGGACTTGGTGGTGCAGCAAGTTTCCGGCGACTGGGACGCCAAAGACGCCAACATGGCCAGCTACCGTTTCCTGGTCCAGCAGCTCTTTGGCAGGTTCGAAGGTTGCGAGTTCCTCCACGTCCCCCGTGCGGACAATGAAGCGGCCGACACACTGGCGAAAATGGGCTCCACCCAGCAATACATCCCGTCCGACGTCTCCCTCGAGCACCTGCGGAAGCCGTCCATCAAGCCGTCTCCCGAGTCCGAATCAATCTTCGTCCCGGACGACCCCAACGCACCCCCACCCGACCCTGGAGTTCCCGGCCCAAGCTCGGGGACTGCCGGCTCAGGCTCGGGGACTGCCGGCTCCGGCTCGGGGGCTACCAGCTCCAGCTCGGGGACTGATGTCTCCGGCTCGAGGGCTGCCGGCTCCAGCTCGGGGGCTGTCGGCCCAGATCTCATCCCGGCGGCCGTCCTCACGGCGGTGACGGCACCGTCATTGGCTCAGCCAATCCTCGCCTTCCTGGAAGACGTCCGCCTACAACATCATCAACCACGAGCTCGTCAAACGCAACACAATGGGCGTGTTCCAGCGCTGCGTCGAGCAGAACAAAGGAATCAAGATCCTCCTCGACATCCACCAGGGCGAATGCGGCCACCACGCCGCCTCGAGATCCCTGGTGGCCAATGCTTTCCGGCACGGGTTCTACTGGCCCACGGCCCTGCAAGACGCCGAGGAGCTGGTCCTGAAGTGCGAGGGCTGCCAACGCTTCAGCAAGCGCAGCCTCCTGCCAGCTTCAGCCCTTCAAGCCATCCCGATCACGTGGCCCTTCGCCATCTGGGGGCTCGACATGGTGGGGCCCTTCAAGACCACCCGAGGCGGCATGACGCATTTGCTGGTCGCCGTCAACAAGTTCACCAAGTGGATCGAGGCCAGACCGATCAAGATGCTCGACGGGCCCATCGCCGTCCGGTTCATCAAGGATATCGCAGTTCGCTACGGCATGCCGCACAGCATCATCACGGACAACAGCACCAATTTTGCCAAGGGCGCGCTGGCCCACTACTGCTCCGCATCCGGCATCCGGCTCGACTTGGCCTCCGTCGCACACCCCCAGTCAAACGGCCAGGTCGAGCGGGAAAATGGCCTCATCCTAGCCGGCATCAAGCCACGACTCGTCGAGCCGCTCATCCGCTCACCCGGCAGCTGGCTGGATGAGCTGCCAGCCGTCCTCTGGAGTCTCCGAACGACGCCCAACCGCTCCATCGGGTTCACCCCGTTCTTCCTCGTCTACGGAGCCGAAGCAATCATTCCAACCGACATCGAGTTCGATTCGCCCCGGATAACCATGTACACAGAAGCCGAAGCAAAGGAGGCACGCGAAGACGGCGTCGACTTGCTCGAGGAGGCGCGCCTTCTGGCCCTCAGCCGGTTCGCCATCTACCAACAAGGGCTGCGCCACTACCACAGCAAGAAGATCAAGCCCCTCGCGTTCTGCGAGGGCGACCTCGTGCTCCGGCTCGTCCAGCAAACAGTCGGCCAGCACAAGCTGGCTTCTCCTTGGGAGGGCCCCTTCATCATCAGCAAGGCTCTCTACGACCGGAACGCGTACTACCTCATTGACGTGCAGAAGCCGAACAAACGCAAGAGAGATGCAGCCGGCGAGGAGTCCAGCCGGCCCTGGAACGCGGAGCTCCTCCGTCCGTTTTACAGTTGAACGCGCGCACGTATGTGTCACCACCTTTTGAGTTTAATGAAAGCAGCAAGCCCCCCCCCCCCCCCCCCCCCCGTGCGACAGCAGGCGCCCACCGAGTCGGCCCAGCCGGCTCGGGGGCTTCCTTTTCCCTTTTTACTAAGCTCTGTGTCTACACACCTCCCCGTTTTTATTTCACCCGCCGAGTCGGCCCAGCCGGCTCGGGGGCTCGGGGGCTAGCCGGCCAGATCACGCCTCGCCATATTCTCCTTAGTCCATCTCGAAGCGTACGAACCGCCACAACCCTCTCTTCGCTAGCCACAGCCGGCTCCCGGCTGTCCGGCCGGCAAGAGCCAAAGGCCGGAAGCATCGTCACGTAATAACGGCTAAGGAGGAGAGCCCGGCTTGGCCAACCCGGCCCTACCCGCCCTGACTTATCCACCGCACTACCGGCTGCGCGCCAGCCGGCCTAGTGGGTGTTTTCGCTCGCGCTCAAACGTCCGAAAAAGCCTAAGTATTGTGCGTCCCCTCTCAAGGCCGAATCCCTGTCCTAGCCACAGTCCGCAACCCGGCTGTCCGGCTAGCGGCAAGGAGGCCCGAAGAAAAGACAAACAGGAAAAAGGCCCAAAGCCGAACAGCAAAGAGCGAAAACACGACAGTTGGCGCGACAAAATTTATAAACAACACGGGCCCGCGGCCTCAAGTTCATTACATAAACAACACCCCCAGTGGGTGGACCTGCTACCTAACAAAATTTAAGCGACCGAGTACAGGAAAGTTGATAAGCCCTAGGCGGCGCCTGCGTCAGCTCCGGTCGGTGCCGGCTCGGCGGAGGTGGATGCAGCCGCCGGGTCGGACCTGGAGTTCTTCGGCCTCTCGGTCGTCGCGGTGTCGTCCGGCTCGGCTTCGTCATCGGCGTAGGCCCCCGTCTCGGCCAAGCTGCCATCCGGATCATTGAGCTGCAGGCCGAACTCGTCGGCAGGGAGCTCCTCGCCGTCTTCCGTCCGCTCCAAGACGAATTCATCGTCCGGAGCGAACCAGGGCAAGTAGCTGGCCCGTCCGGCGATCCGCCGTGCCTGCGCCGCCAACTGCTCCTCCGCGCCGGCCCGCTGCGCCGCCAGGCGGTCAAGATCCACGCCAGGATACCACGACGCCACAAATCGCAGCGCCGTCTCCGTGCCGGCGCGAGCCGCAGATGCCCTCCACGCCCCGAGCCGGTCCACGCTGGCCTCCAGCCACCGCGCCAGCCGGGTGACGCTGTTCAGCGCCACCGCGCTCGGCCAAAGGCTTTGCGCCATGGACAGGCCGACATCAAGCAGCCGGCGCATGTGGCCCTCGACGGCTCCAAGACGGGCCTCGCCGGCCAGGACGATCTCCGACAAGGTCCAGGCGGCGTAAACGTCGACGTCCGCCCCTAGCGCGCGCTGGTCCGCCCGGTGGGCGTACACGGCCGCATCGGCTGCCTCCTGCGTTTCGGGGAAGACTCCTGCCAAAGAAGGAAACGAGTTAGCCAGAAAAATACAACTTGCCGGCTCGGCCAGCTGGATTGAACAAAAAGTGGTACTCACGGGCGAAGGCCTCATCGAGGTGCTGCGCCTCGCTCAGCATCCCGTGCTCCCGCATGGCCGATGCGCGGGCCTGAGCCTCGAGATCCTTCTCGAGCTGGGCGACCCTCCTGCCGGCTCCCGCCAGCTCCTCGGTCGCCTTGCCGCGCTCTTCTGCCAGCTGGCCCAGCTCCATTTGATGGGCCTCCTCCGCCTTGGCCTTCTCGGCCACCAGCTGGTCCACCTCGGCCTGGAGCCGGTCGCGGTCGGCGATGGCAAGATCGCCCTGCTCGCCGTCTTCGGCAAGCCGGCCTCGGAGACCCGGCACTTCGGCCGCATCAGCTGCGCGACATGGTTCCCGGTCAGACGCCGGAAGCAAGGACAAAATCAAAGAAGGGCAAAGCCATAAGATTCGACCTGGCTGCTCCGCAGTCCGGCCCGAATCTCGGGGGCTACCCCCAGTGGGTGTGCTGGCGCGCCCCCACTGAAGACATGCAAGACGTACCTTGGACCCGGCGCAACTCCTCCTCCTTGCCGGCTAGCTGGGCTTTGACCCCGCGGAACCGCTCCCGAAGCCGATTATACGCGGCGGCCCGTAGGTCGTACAGCTGCTGCGCAAAAGTTAAGTAAGAAGAACGCAAAAGACGGGCTATAATATTCAAGCCGACTGCTCCGCAGCCCGGCCCGAACCTCGGGGGCTACACCCAGTGGGTGCGCTGGCGCGCCCCCACTGATTCGACGATCAAGACAAGAAAAGAAGGAGAGACTCACCGCAAACGCCTGCTCCAGCTTCCGCGCCGCCTCCTGCTCGTCCCGGACGAAGGCCTGCAGGCGTTCGCTCCGCCCGCGAAGTTGCGAGCGCAAGGCATCCGCCGCGTCGTCCTCCCGAGTGCGCGGCCCGATCACAATGGCGCCGGCACACGCCCACGGATGCTGCATCGCGGTCCCGGAGCCGGATTCGCTTCCACCCGGCCGCTCGGAGGATGCAGCGGCTTGGGGCGGAATGACCACTATGGCACCGGCGTCTCCAGCCGCGGCCTCCGGGGCCGGCGTCGGCTGCGCTTGGCCGGATGGTGCGGGGTCCGCCCCGTGCCTCTCTTCGCTGCCCTCGCCTCCTCCTGCCGGGTCGGCCCGGGGCGGCGTGTCCACGACGATGTCCTCATCGACGTCCGACTCGCCGTCGGCCGGCTCCGTCCGCCCGGCCGGCTCCGTCGCCCCCTCCGGCTGCGGCTCGACGATTGTCACCGCCGGCTCCGTCCCACGCTCCAGATCCCACGCCCGGGCCGAGGCCTCCACCATCTCTTTCGCAGCCTCCGCGCGATCCCGCCAGGCGTCGCGTCTCGCCGCGTCGAGGTCTTGGCGAGTTTCGATTTCCTCCTCCGTTGTCCGGGTCAGCTCGGGGTCGATGGCGCTGCTCTGGGTCTTCCGCCAGACGGCCTCGCCAGCCGCGGCCTCCGCGGCCGCCAACGCCAGGTCAACGGCGGACCTGTGCACAGCAAGCTCATCACCACAAGGGCTCAAGCAAGAAAACAAGCAAGTGATCAGAAACAGACAAGAATCACTCACCCGATGACCTTCGGAACCTCCCGCCTCTGGCCCACGGACGGGGCGAGCCGGCGCTTCTTCTTGACGACGGCCCTCTCCCGCGTCGGCGCCACCGCCGCCGGGCGCTTCGCGGCCAGCCTTGACTCGGCCGGCTCCTTCCCATGCGGCCGGCTGCCAGATTCCGCCGCGCGAGCCGGCCCGGCACCAGCCGGATTCCACAGCCACCTTGGAGGATCGACGCTGGCATCCTCCCCGGCCGAGGGCGCTGCACCATGGGCTCCGGTCAGGTCCTCTTCGTCATCGTCTGGCCAGTCGCGCAGAAGTTCTGAGGGCGGAGACTTACCCGCGTTCCGTGACCCGCCAGCTGCGGCGTCGGCCAGGCGCGCTTCGACTCCTCCCTCCTCCGCCTCGGCGCCGGCTTCCTCCGCGTCCGACTCGGGCAAGTCGGCCAGCAGGATCTGGGGATTCGGCCCGTCGTGATTCTGCTGGCAGGCGAACAGCTACGGTCCTCCCGAGGCGTCAGGGCACAGAAATAACGTTGAGGCGGCAACAAATAGAGACCAGGGACTCACCGCCGGCGCCGGGTTTTCCCGGTGATAGGGCTCCTTCCCGAAGCTCCACCCCTCCTCCTTCAACCCGGCCTTGGAGATATAGTTGACCCACTGGACGATCCCGGCCGCCGTCAGCGCCTTGGTCGACGTCCGGGTCGGTTCATGCCGGCCGCTCATGTCGCAGATCCGGTGTGCCCGGCGCTATAGCGGCAGCACCCGGCGTGAGATGAAGGCCGCGATGAGGTCAGCCGGCTTCAGCCCCTCGCGATCCGTCATCTCCCCGATCTGGCGGCAGATGTTTAGGAGCTCCTGTGCCGGCTTCTTGGGGCAGTAGCCCCAATTCGACTTGGCGAGCGGCGCCACGTTGACGAAAGGCGGCAGGTTGATGACGTCCACCGCCGGGTCGGCGTTCCGGACGTAGAAAAATGTCGTCTGCCACTTCCTGGCTGAGTCCTCAAGCAGCAGCTTGGGAAACGGCCCGTTCAGCCGGCCGGTGACCACGGCAGCCCCGTAATCCGACATCGCGCCAGCCGACGCCCCCTGTTGCTTGAGGAAGAAAAGCTTTGCCCACAGGTCAACAGTTGGCAGCATGCCGAGGTAGCCTTCGCAGAGTGTGGCGAACCCGGCGACCTGCAACACGGCGTTGGCGCCGAGGTGGTGAAGCTACAACCCGAAGAAGTCGAGGAATCTCCGGAAGAAAAGACTTGCGGGAAGGCCGAGTCCGCGCTCGAAGTGAGAAAAGAAGACGACGTGCTCGCCCTCCCGCGGCTGCGGCACCCTCTCCGGGCCGGGCGCGCGCGCGACCAGCGCCTCCGCCGATGGCAGCCGCTTCGTGCGGCAAAGGTACCGGATGTTCTCCTCGGTCATGATCGAGCCCTCCCAAGAACCTTTCGGCAGCGCCATTGGAGGGCTCCGCTGGCGTGGAGACGCGGCGAAGGAAAGGAGGAGGAGGAGACGGCTGCGAGCTGCGGGCCTCGGGTCGCGGCGTGCGGCGGCTGGTGCAAGAGCACGCGGCGGCAGCGCTTCGCTCGGTCATGGTGGAGGAGAAGCAGAGGAGGAGCAAGGGGCAGGAGTGTGTGCGGGAACGTTTCCGTCGCACTTCTCCCCTTCTCATTTATAACCGCGAAGAAAGCGTGGGGGAGTGGGATCGTTTGCGCCCATGATCCCCACTCCTACGCACCGTGCGCGCGCGTTTTAACGTGCACATTTACTATGCGGGGAAGCGCAACCGTCAAGCGCCGCCGCAGTAAATCCCTCGCGCACGGGCCGAGGGCGCGTCGTGGCGGGCCTGGTCTGCAGTCGCGTCCCGTCACGCGCGTGGGCTGGCAGGCCTCGCCCGCTGCGGAGCACCACGTGGTGTTCCGTCAGGCCGCGGCAGGCGCGAATCGCCGTATGAAGCAAGACTCGACCAACGGGCATTTCCGTTTCCCGCCCAGGCCGGGGTGCCGCGACCAGGGAACCGGAAGCCGCCGTCCGTGTCCGCCGTGCCGGCTTGCAGACGAGCAGAGCCGCCCGGCCGGGCTCCCTCACTCCACCAACAAAACCGACTCCTCAGGGGGTAAGCTGCGTAGTCCCTCCTGCTTGGAGCCAGCGAGCCTTCACAGCTTCGGGGACTACTGTCGGGGGGATGAACCCCGGGTAGGCAACGGAGCTCGAACCCCTTCTTAAAAAATCATCGGAGCATGTCAAGTCCCTCAGGCCGGCTTGCCAGTACGCCGGCTCCCCAGCGCGAGCCGGCTCGGCACGGCGACCCGGCCTGGCCGGCTGGCCCATGCCGGCTGGCCACGAGGGGACGGAAGCCTTTGTTGGAAATATGCCCTAGAGGCAATAATAAATTGGTTATTATTATATTTCCTTGTTCATGATAATCGTTTATTATCCATGCTATAATTGTATTGATTGGAAACTCAAATACATGTGTGGGTACATAGACAACACTGTGTCCCTAGTAAGCCTCTAGTTGACTAGCTTGTTGATCAAAGATGGTTAAGGTTTCCTAGCCATTGACATGAGATGTCATTTGATAACGGGATCACATCATTAGGAGAATGATGTGATGGACAAGACCCAAACTGTAAACGTAGCATTTGATCGTGTCAGTTTATTGCTATTGTTTTCTGCATGTCAAGTATCTGTTCCTTTGACCATGAGATCATGCAACTCACTGACACCGGAGGAATACCTTGTGTGTATCAAACGTCGCAACGTAACTGGGTGACTATAAAGGTGCTCTACAGGTATCTCCGAGGGTGTCTGTTGGGTTGGCATGGATCAAGACTGGGATTTGTTACTCCGTATGACGGAGAGGTATCTCAGGGCCCACTCGGTAATACAACATCACAATGAGCCTTGCAAGCAATGTGACTAAAGTGTTAGCCACGAGATCTTGTATTACGGAACGAGTAAAGAGACTTGCCGGTAACGAGATTGAACTAGGTATAGTGATACCGACGATCAAATCTCGGGCAAGTAACATACCGAAGAACAAAGGGAACAGCATACGGGATTAACTGAATCCTTGACATAGAGGTTCGACCGATAAAGATCTTCGTAGAATATGTAGGAGCCAATATGGGCATCCAGGTCCCGCTATTGGTTATTGATCGTAGAGGTGTCTCGGTCATGTCTACATAGTTCTCGAACCCGCAGGGTCTACACACTTAACGTTTGGTGACGATTAGTATAATTGAGTTATTATGTTGGTGACCGAAAGTTGTTCGGAGTCCCGGATAAGATCCTGGACATGACGAGGATCTCCGGAATAGTCCGGAGGTAAAGATTGATATATGTGATAATAGTGTTTTGATCTCTGGAAGGGTTCCGGAGTTCACCGGAAGGGGTTCCGGATGTTTACCGAAGTGTTCGGGTGCAGCAACACTTTATATGAGCCAAAGGGATAAAGCCCACAAGGTATTGGAAAGTGCAAAAGTAGTTTTGCTGCCGTGTAAGCGGTACTACCGCTTGGTGAAGCGGTACTACCGCCGGAGCGGTACTACCGCTTGTGTGAAGCGGTACTACCGCCCAAGCGGTACTACCGCTTGTGTGAAGCGGTACTACCGCTTGTGCGCGGCTGTGCACGATTCGGCAGGGATCCGAGTTGGACTCTTTCCCTGCGGGCCAAACCGACCTTGTGCGGGTAAAACCGACCTGGAGGAGGCTTTTACTCCAAGTTTAGACCCCAAGGCTCAACATATAAATAGAGGGGCAGGGCTAGCACACGGGAGACATCAGGATTTCCCCAAGCCGTGTGCCGGCAACCCTAGCCCTCTAGTTCCTCCGTCATAATCTCCGTAGTGCTTGGCGAAGCCCTGCAGAGATTGTTCCTCACCACCATCACCACGCCGTCGTGCTGCTGGAACTCAACCACTACTTCACCATCGCTCGCTGGATCGAGGAGGTGAAGGCGTCATCAAGCCGTACGTGTGTTGAACGCGGAGGTGCCGTCCGTTCGGCACTAGATCGGAAGGATCGTGATTGGATCGCGGGACGCTCGGCGATTTGGATCGCGAAGACGTTCGACTACATCAACCGCGTTTCTTAAACGCTTCCGCTTAGCGATCTACAAGGGTATGTAGATTCACTCTCCCTCTCGTAGATGCTCATCACCATGGATAGATCTTATGTGTGCGTAGGAAAATTTTTGTTTCCCATGCAACGTTTCCCAACAGTGGCATCATGAGCTAGGTCTATGCGTAGATGAGATCTCGAGTAGAACACAAACGAGTTGTGGGCGTGGGTGTATACATATTGCTTGCCGTTACTAGTTGATATTTGATTCGGCGGTACTGTGAGATGAAGCGGCCCGGACCGACATTACGCGTACACTTACGCGAGACAGGTTCCTTCAACTAACATGTAACTTCGTTGCATAAAGATGGCTAGCGGGTGTCTGTCTCTCTCACTCTAGTTGAATCGATTTCAATTAAGAGGGTTCTTTTAGAAGATCAAAAAGCAATCACTACACCACGTTGTGGTTTTGCGTAGGTAAGAACGGTTCTTGCAAACCCGTAGCAGCCACGTAAAATTTGCAACAACAATTAGAGGACGTCTAACTTGTTTTTGCAGGGTATGATGTGATATGATATGGCCAATTACATGATGAGATATATGTGATGTATGAGATGATCATGTTTTGTATAGAATATCACGACTTGCATGTCGATGAGTACGGCAACTGGCAGGAGCCATAGAGTTGTCTTTAATTATTGTATGACCTGCGTGTCAATCATTAAGCGCTATGTAATGCTTTACTTTATCGCTAAACGTTAGCAATAGTCGTGGAAGCAACAGTCGGCGCGACAACCTTATGGCGACACGTTGATGGAGATCAAGATGATGGAGATCATGGTGTCATGCCGGTGACAATGGAGATCATGCCGGTGCTTTGGAGATGGAGATCAAAAGCACAAGTTCATGGCCATATCATGTCACTTATGATTTGCATGTGATGTTAATCCTTTTATGCATCTTATTTTGCTTAGGACGACGGTAGCATTATAAGGTGATCCCTCACTTAAATTTCAAGATAAATTGTGTTCTCCCCAAGTGTGCACCGTTGCGAAAGTTCGTCGTTTCGAGACACGCCGTGATGATCGGGTGTGATAGACTCTACGTTCGCATACAACGGGTGTAAGCCATGTTACACGTGCGGAACACTCGGGTTAAACTTGACGAGCCTAGCATGTACAGACATGGCCTCGGAACACAAGAGACCGAAAGGTCGAACATGAGTCATATAGTAGATATGATCAACATGAAGATGTTCACCATTGAAACCACCTCAACTCACGTGATGATCGGACTTGAGTTGGTGGATTTGGATCATGTTACACTCGAATGATCGGAGGGATGTCAATTTGAGTGGGAGTTTTTAAGTAATATGATTAACTAAACTCATTATCTAGAACAATAGTCTAAGTTGTCTTTGCTATATTTATGTTGTAGATCATGGCTCGCGCAGTAGCACCCCTGAATTTTAATGCGTTCCTAGAGAAAGCTAAGTTGAAAGATGATGGAAGTAACTTTGTGGACTGGGCCCGTAATCTAAGGATTATCCTTACGGCTTCCCAGAAGGCTTATGTCCTTGATGCACCGCTTGGTGATCCACCCGCTCCAGTTGAGTCTCTAGACGTTGTGAACGCCTGGCAGGCTCGTTCTGATGATTACTCAATAGTTCAATGTGCAATGTTGTATGGCTTAGAACCGGGACTTCAAAGACGTTTTGAACGTCATGGAGCATATGAGATGTTCCAGGAGTTGAAGTTTATCTTTCAGAAGAATGCCCGGATCGAGAGATATGAGATCTCCGATAAGTTCTATGCTTGCAAGATGGAGGAGAACGGGTCTATCAGTGATCACGTGCTCAGAATGTCTGGGTACTCCACCCGTCTGGCTGAGTTAGGGATGCCCCTTCCGCCAGAGGCTATCACTGACAGAGTTCTTCAATCATTGCCACCTAGCTACAAGAGCTTCGTGTTGAACTATAACATGCACGGGATGAACAAGTCAGTCGCCGAGCTGTTTGCGATGCTGAAAGCCGCTGAGTCTGAAATTCAGAAGGAGCATCAAGTGTTGATGGTCAATAAAACCACTAGTTTCAAGAAAAATGGCAAGGGTAAGAAGGGTAACTCCAAGAATAGTGGCAAAGCAGTTGCTCCTCTCGTGAAGAAACCCAAGGCTGGACCCAAACCAGAAACTGTGTGTTTTCATTGCAAGGGAACTGGACACTGGAAGCGGAATTGCCCCAAGTATTTGGCTGACAAGAAGGCGGCCAACAACAAACAAGGTATATATGATATACATGTTATTGATGTGTACCTTACCAACTCTCGTTGTAGTGCCTGGGTATTTGATACCGGTGCGGTTGCTCATATTTGCAACTCAAAACAGGAACTGCGGAATAGACGGAGGCTGGCAAAGGACGAAGTAACGATGCGCGTGGGAAATGGTTCCAAGGTTGATGTGATCGCCGTCGGCACGCTCGCTCTTCGATTACCGTCGGGATTAGTGATGAACCTAAATAAGTGTTATTTGGTGCCTGCGTTAAGCATGAACATTATATCTGGATCTTGTTTATTGCGAGACGGTTACTCATTTAAATCAGAGAATAATGGTTGTTCTATTTATATGAGTAATATCTTTTATGGTCATGCACCCGATGTGAGGGGTTTATTCTTATTGAATCTCGATAGTAATGATACACATGTTCATAACATTGATGCCAAAAGACGTAGAATTGATAATGATAATACCACTTTCTTGTGGCACTGCCGTTTAGGTCATATTGGCGTAAAACGCATGAGGAAGCTCCATGCTGATGGACTTTTGGAGTCACTTGATTTTGAATCACTTGACACATGTGAGCCATGCCTCATGGGCAAGATGACTAAAACGCCGTTCTCTGGAACAATGGAACGGGCAAGTGACTTATTGGAAATCATACATACTGATGTGTGCGGTCCGATGAGTATTGAGGCGCGCGGTGGTTATCGTTACTTTCTCACCTTCACTGATGACTTAAGTAGATATGGGTATATTTACTTAATGAAACACAAGTCTGAAACATTTGAAAAGTTCAAACAATTTCAGAGTGAAGTTGAGAATCATCGTAACAAGAAGATTAAATTCCTACGATCTGATCGAGGAGGAGAATATCTGAGTTATGAGTTTGGCAGTCACTTAAGACAGTGTGGAATTGTTTCACAATTGACACCGCCTGGAACACCACAGCGTAATGGTGTGTCCGAACGTCGTAATCGAACTTTATTGGATATGGTGCGATCTATGATGTCTCTTGCCGATTTGCCACTATCGTTTTGGGGTTATGCATTAGAGACAGCAGCATTCACTTTAAATAGGGCACCATCGAAATCCGTTGAGACAACGCCATATGAACTTTGGTTTGACAAGAAGCCAAAGCTGTCGTTTCTTAAAGTTTGGGGATGTGATGCTTATGTCAAAAAGCTTCAGCCTGAAAAGCTGGAACCCAAAGCGGAGAAATGCGTCTTCATAGGATACCCAAAAGAGACAGTTGGGTATACCTTCTACCTCAGATCCGAAGGCAAAGTGTTTGTCGCTAAAAACGGAACATTTCTTGAGAAAGAGTTTCTCTCGAAAGAATTGAGTGGGAGGAAGATAGAACTTGATGAGGTTGTTGAACCTTTACTTCAACCTGAGAGTAGCGCAGCGCAGAAAGTTGTTTCTGTGGAGCCTACATTAGCTGAAGAGGAAGTTAATGATGATGATCATGAAGCTTTGGATCAAGTTGCTATCGAACCTCGTAGGTCGACAAGGACGCGTACTGCTCCTGAGTGGTACGGCAACCCTGTCTTAGAGGTCATGTTGTTAAACAACGATGAACCTACGAGCTATGGAGAAGCGATGATGGGCCCGGATTCCGAGAAATGGTTAGAGGCCATGAAATCCGAGATGGGATCCATGTATGAAAACAAAGTATGGACTTTGGAAGTATTACCTGAAGGGCGTAAGGCCATTCAGAACAAATGGATCTTTAAGAGGAAGACGGACGCGGACGGTAATGTCACCGTCTATAAAGCTCCACTTGTGGCAAAGGGTTTTTCACAAGTTCAAGGAGTTGACTACGATGAGACCTTCTCACCCGTAGCGATGCTTAAGTCCGTCAGAATCATGTTAGCAATAGCTGCCTTTTTCGATTATGAAATTTGGCAGATGGATGTCAAAACAGCGTTCCTTAACGGTTACCTTAAGGAAGAGTTGTATATGATGCAACCAGAAGGTTTTGTCGATCCAGAGAATGCTGACAAAGTTTGCAAACTCCAGCGATCCATTTATGGACTGGTGCAAGCATCTCGGAGTTGGAATCTTCGTTTTGATGAGGTGATCAAAGCGTTCGAGTTTATACAAGTTTACGGAGAAGCTTGTATTTACAAGAAAGTGAGTGGGAGCTCTATAGCGTTTCTAATATTATATGTGGATGACATATTGCTGATTGGAAACAATATAGAAATGCTGGAAAGCGTAAAGGAATATTTGAACAAGAGTTTTTCAATGAAGGACCTAGGAGAAGCTGCTTTCATATTAGGCATCAAGATCTATAGAGATAGATCAAGACGCTTAATAGGACTTTCACAAAGCACATACCTTGATAAGATTTTGAAGAAGTTCAAAATGGATCAGTCCAAGAAGGGGTTCTTGCCTGTTTTGCAAGGTGTGAAGTTGAGTAAGACTCAATGCCCAGTGACTGCAGAAGATAGAGAAAAGATGAGTGTCATCCCCTATGCTTCAGCCATAGGCTCTATCATGTATGCAATGCTGTGCACAAGACCCGATGTCAGCCTTGCCATAAGTATGGTCGGAAGGTTTCAAAGTGATCCAGGAATGGAACACTGGACGGCGGTCAAGAATATCCTGAAGTACCTGAAAAGGACTAAGGACATGTTTCTCGTTTATGGAGGTGATCAAGAGCTCGTCGTAAAGGGTTACGTCGATGCAAGCTTTGACACTGATCCGGATGACTCTAAGTCGCAAACCGGATACGTATTTATTCTTAATGGGGGTGCGGTTAGCTGGTGCAGTTCCAAGCAAAGCGTGGTAGCAGATTCTACATGCGAAGCGGAGTACATCGCTGCCTCGGAGGCGGCGAAGGAAGGTGTCTGGATGAAGGAGTTCATGACAGATCTTGGAGTAGTGCCTAGTGCACTTGACCCAATGACTCTGTTTTGTGATAATACTGGTGCCATTGCTCTAGCCAAGGAACCAAGATTTCACAAGAGGACCAGACACATAAAGCGACGTTTCAATTCCATCCGCGATTACATCAAAGAGGACGACATAAATATTTGCAAAGTACACACGGATCTAAATGTTGCAGATCCGATGACTAAACCTCTTCCAAGGGCTAAACATGAACAACACCAGAACTGCATGGGTGTTCGATTCATTACAATGTAAATCACATAGTGATGTGAACTAGATTATTGACTCTAGTGCAAGTGGGAGACTGTTGGAAATATGCCCTAGAGGCAATAATAAATTGGTTATTATTATATTTCCTTGTTCATGATAATCGTTTATTATCCATGCTATAATTGTATTGATTGGAAACTCAAATACATGTGTGGGTACATAGACAACACTGTGTCCCTAGTAAGCCTCTAGTTGACTAGCTTGTTGATCAAAGATGGTTAAGGTTTCCTAGCCATTGACATGAGATGTCATTTGATAACGGGATCACATCATTAGGAGAATGATGTGATGGACAAGACCCAAACTGTAAACGTAGCATTTGATCGTGTCAGTTTATTGCTATTGTTTTCTGCATGTCAAGTATCTGTTCCTTTGACCATGAGATCATGCAACTCACTGACACCGGAGGAATACCTTGTGTGTATCAAACGTCGCAACGTAACTGGGTGACTATAAAGGTGCTCTACAGGTATCTCCGAGGGTGTCTGTTGGGTTGGCATGGATCAAGACTGGGATTTGTTACTCCGTATGACGGAGAGGTATCTCAGGGCCCACTCGGTAATACAACATCACAATGAGCCTTGCAAGCAATGTGACTAAAGTGTTAGCCACGAGATCTTGTATTACGGAACGAGTAAAGAGACTTGCCGGTAACGAGATTGAACTAGGTATAGTGATACCGACGATCAAATCTCGGGCAAGTAACATACCGAAGAACAAAGGGAACAGCATACGGGATTAACTGAATCCTTGACATAGAGGTTCGACCGATAAAGATCTTCGTAGAATATGTAGGAGCCAATATGGGCATCCAGGTCCCGCTATTGGTTATTGATCGTAGAGGTGTCTCGGTCATGTCTACATAGTTCTCGAACCCGCAGGGTCTACACACTTAACGTTTGGTGACGATTAGTATAATTGAGTTATTATGTTGGTGACCGAAAGTTGTTCGGAGTCCCGGATAAGATCCCGGACATGACGAGGATCTCCGGAATAGTCCGGAGGTAAAGATTGATATATGTGATAATAGTGTTTTGATCTCTGGAAGGGTTCCGGAGTTCACCGGAAGGGGTTCCGGATGTTTACCGAAGTGTTCGGGTGCAGCAACACTTTATATGAGCCAAAGGGATAAAGCCCACAAGGTATTGGAAAGTGCAAAAGTAGTTTTGCTGCCGCGTAAGCGGTACTACCGCTTGGTGAAGCGGTACTACCGCCGGAGCGGTACTACCGCTTGTGTGAAGCGGTACTACCGCCCAAGCGGTACTACCGCTTGTGTGAAGCGGTACTACCGCTTGTGCGCGGCTGTGCACGATTCGGCAGGGATCCGAGTTGGACTCTTTCCCTGCGGGCCAAACCGACCTTGTGCGGGTAAAACCGACCTGGAGGAGGCTTTTACTCCAAGTTTAGACCCCAAGGCTCAACATATAAATAGAGGGGCAGGGCTAGCACACGGGAGACATCAGGATTTCCCCAAGCCGTGTGCCGGCAACCCTAGCCCTCTAGTTCCTCCGTCATAATCTCCGTAGTGCTTGGCGAAGCCCTGCAGAGATTGTTCCTCACCACCATCACCACGCCGTCGTGCTGCTGGAACTCAACCACTACTTCACCATCGCTCGCTGGATCGAGGAGGTGAAGGCGTCATCAAGCCGTACGTGTGTTGAACGCGGAGGTGCCGTCCGTTCGGCACTAGATCGGAAGGATCGTGATTGGATCGCGGGACGCTCGGCGATTTGGATCGCGAAGACGTTCGACTACATCAACCGCGTTTCTTAAACGCTTCCGCTTAGCGATCTACAAGGGTATGTAGATTCACTCTCCCTCTCGTAGATGCTCATCACCATGGATAGATCTTATGTGTGCGTAGGAAAATTTTTGTTTCCCATGCAACGTTCCCCAACAGCCTTCGCGACGAAGCAAGCGTGGCTACAGCGCTCCTTCCTTTACGTTGATAGAGCAGGCGAGGCTACAGCTTTCCTTGCGCCCCCGCCCGAGGCGGGCGGTGTCAGGGAGGCACGGTCCTGTAGAAACAACGGCGCCGACCTCCCTCTGACGATGGACGAGACGTGCCACAGTGCCCCGTACCCAAACTGACGAGGGACAAGACCCGCCACAGTGCCCCGCGCCAGGCAGGTGCGGCGCACCTGGCGACCCGGCAACCCGGCGACCCGGCGGCCCCCACCACCGGCTCCCGGTCAATGACACCAGGGGCCCCGCGCCTTTGTAACATTGCCATTCTAAGCCTGGGGGTCGGCCTATAAGACCCCCAGGGAGGCCTCCATGCAGAGGGGTTCGCATTCTGGTTCGCTTCCTTCGGTTCACTCTCTCCCGTTGCATAGTTGCTCTTCGCTTCCCTTTAGTGACTCCTTCTCGCTCCACAGAGCACACATACACACTCTCGCCGGAGAGGCAGAACGGTGGCCTAGCCCCTTCTCCCTCCTCCATCCGAACAGCTCCAGGAGCGACCTTGTAGCCCTTGTGCTTCCCATACTACACTCGGCAGGATTAGGGGTGTTACCTCTCCAGAGGGCCCCGAACCTGGGTACGTCTCGTGTCTCGCACTTGCTCGTGCCAACCTCGCCTCCGGAACCCACCGGCGTCCTCTCGTAGCCCCACCTCTTTAGCCATCTTATGGCATCTGCCGTGAGAATACCACGACACATGGAACCTTCCCCTTCGGTTCATCTGTCTGATAGATGCCCGAAGGCCGGGAAAATACCCCAGATATTTTCCCGCTCCGCCTGCAACGTGTAGTACTGCGATAGGTCACCACCAGCACTGCATACTGCCATGCCATGCATTGTGCTGCATTTGTTTGCTTGTATTTATTATTTCTTCCCCCTCTTCTCCTCCGGTAGACCCCGAGTCTGACGCTGCTCCCGAGTACGACTACACCGCAGAGGACCAGTCCCTTTTAGCAGAGCTTCGAGGCAAGCAAAACCTCCCTTGATCATCCCTACATCGCCCATTCCTTCTCTCTCATGCTTGCATTAGATTTTTCTACTGTATTAGATAGCTCCTATTCTGATGCATAGCCTGCTTTTGTAACCTGCTATCTTTACTTTACCTGTTATCCTATATGCTTAGTATAGGTCGGTTAGTGATCCATCAGTGGCCCCTCACCCTTGTCCCTGTTGCCCCACTTTGTTACTAGTGTCCCGATCAATATGATCGAGGGGCTGAGACCAGTGCTTTATATTATTCAGTCCCTTGATAAAGTCGGGTCGGCCCCGAGGGGTACCCGCGAGGTATGTGGAGACGGGTTGACCGTGAGGGTACCCGTGAGATGATTACGTGGCATGGCCGGGCATTCCTAGCCCTTGCCGTAAGTCCACGAGATGCGGCGACGGGACCACAGATCGTGGATCGTTGATTGTCACCGCGCGCTACCAATGCAACAATGGGTTTGGATATGTGATCTGAGTAGGCCTCTGGCCTTTTCGCGCTAACCACCACGCGGGAATAAGTATGGGCACTCGGCGTCGTATGTATCAGCCGAAGCTCTTTAGACGTCATCAGTTGAGCGGCACACGCCGGGTTGGACCGCGAAAGCCTGCGCTTGTATTAAGGGGGCTAGGTCTGCTCCCGGCCATCCTCGCAATGCGCCGGAGTGCAATGGGCGATGGGCCCAGGACCCCTGAGCGCTTAGGATGTAGACCGGCGTGCTGGCCTCTCTGTTGAGCCTAGGTAGGGCTGCGATGTGTCGATCAACCGAGGCCGGGCATGACCTGATATAGTGTGTCCGGCTAGAGTTAATCGAGCGTGTTGGGTAAGTTAGTGCACCCCTGTAGGGAAGTATATCTATTCGAATAGCTGTGTCCACGGTAACAGGACGCTCAGAAAGTATCCCGATCTACTACTACTTGAACTGGATACTTGGTGATGTTACTAATATGTTGGCTCCGGGATCGTTTTCTCGCAAGGAGTCGAGGAAGGATCTCTGGGCATTGTTACTACTTAATACTTTTTAATATACTAATATGCACTCTTCTAATGCTGCAAGACGCTGAAGATGCTAGTCTTCGATAGGCTAGGCCTTTCCCCCTATTCTGGCATTTCTGCAGTTTAGTCCACAGATACAGCCCCTCCTTTTGATAATGATGCATACATTGATTAGTTATGATGTAAGTCTTGCGAGTACTTTGGATGAGTACTCACGGTTGCTTTGCTCCCTCTTTTCCCCATACCCGATTGCTGCGATCAGATGACGGAGCCCAGGAGTCAGCTGCTACCACCGACGACTACTACTACCCTACCGCTGGAGCCTACTACTATGTGGAGACCTCCGACGACAAGGAGTAGATAGGAGGCACCCAGGCAGGAGGCCTGCGCCTGTTCGATCAGTGTCGTTGTTTTGCTCAGCCTTCTTAAGGCAGACTTGTTTAAACTTTATGTCTATACTCAGATATTATGTTGCTTCCGCTGACGCTTGATCGCGAGCTTATGTATTCGAGCCCTCGAGGCCCCTGGCTTGTATTATAAAGCTTGTATGACTTTTATTTGTGTTTAGAGTTGTGTTGTGATATCTTCCAGTGAGTCCTTAGGCTTGATCGTGTGCATTTGCGTGTATGATTAGTGCACGATTAAGTCGGGGGCGTCACAGTAAATAACTGATAATATAAATGAGACTTGAAGCAAATGATTAAAAACGTTCCCGGGGGTCCGGAATCCCCTCTAGTGTGCATCTATAGCGGTGCCTAAACACAATGCTACTTCGGATTCCTAAGCCACTTTACATGTTTCTCTTTGTGGGAGGAGCCGGTACAGATACATGCATACTCGTGGTATCTCCGTATCCCATATGCCACCACCGTCCTTCCCCACTTCGGTTATCAAACGGTGTTTATTGGGAAAGATGTCCCCGTGGACGCAGCCAAAGTGTTCTCCATTTTACCCCATGTTGCAACTATCCGCTACGAAGGGAGAAGGGGCCTGTCACGTCACTCGTTTCCACAACCACACAGTTAGCCAACAATAATAACCTTCCATCCAATGTTGGCATACATTGGATGGTCGACTTCACCCAACGTCAAGAAGATTATCAACATAAACATGCAAAGAGGATATTAAATCCTAATATCAAACAACCTATTACACACTAGGGTTCATCCATACCCCGAGAACAACGGGTCTACTCACACATGGGAACGAGAATCATCATGGTAATGGTAATGGAATACATGGAAGGATGAATCAACCGATACACCAAAGGATCCACTAGGGTTCTTGACGTTGCAGATGATAAGGATGTGGATGATGATGACGGTGAAGACGGTGATGATGGAGATGGTGATGATGACTTTGTTCCCCTCGCGGTGAGAGGAATCCCCTACTTCTCGTTGATCCTCCCTCCGGACGGACTCCGGTGGCTAGGGTTCTACCTTCTGGGCGAGTTTCTGGAGGATCTACACGTCTCCTCCATGATCCGATTCGACGGGGTGAAAATAGCTGATCCCCCAGAGGCGGTGGCGCGCCAAATGACCGCGCATGTGAGCGCGTGCGGTCGCATGGAACGCCACCATTCACTCTAGAAGCGCGACGACGGCTGTTTCCATGGCCTTCTTGCTTGATCTTTTTATGGAAAGTTGCTACTTGTAGCTTGCGTTGGTATTATCCCCGAAGAGGAAGGGATGATGCAGCACAGTAGAGATAAGTATTTCCCTCAGTTATGAAACCAAGGTTATCGAACCAGTAGGAGAATCACGCAACACCTCGTTAGCAGCACCTGCACACAAACAACAAATCCTTGCACCCAACGCAAACGAGGGGTTGTCAATCCCTCGGCGGTTAATTGCAAGATTAAATTGTATGTGACAGATAGATAGATTGAAACAAAAATACAAAATAAAATAAATAAAAGAAAAAGTGCAGCAATATTTTTAGGGTTTTAGTAATTTGATTTAGATAGACCCGGGGGCCATAGTTTACTAGAGGCTTCTCTCGAGAAAATAGCATACGGTGGGAAGACAAATTACTGTTGGGCAATTGATAGAAAAGCAAATAATCATGACGATATCCAAGGCAATGATCATGTATATAGGCATCACGTCCGAGACAAGTAGACCGACTCCTGCCTGCATCTACTACTATTACTCCACACATCGACCGCTATCCAGCATGCATCTAGTGTATTAAGTCCATAAAGAACGGAGTAACGCCTTAAGAACGATGACATGATGTAGACAAGATAAACTCACGCATGAATAGACCCCATCTTTTTACCCTTAATAGAAATGATACATACGTGTCATGTCCCTTTCTGTCACTAGGATTGAGCACCGCAAGACCGAACCCACTACAAAGCACCTCTTCCCACGGCAAGATAAATCAATCTAGTTGGCCAAACCAAATCAATAGATCGGAGAAGAAATACGAAGCTATAATAATTATGCATAAAAGAGATCAGAGAAGACTCAAATAATATTCATGGATAATCTGATCATAAACTCACAATTCATCGGATCCCAACAAACACACCGCAAAAAGTAATTACATCGGATAGAACTCCAAGAACATCGAGGAGAACACTGTATTGAAGATCAAAAAGAGAGAAGAAGCCATCTAGCTACTGACTATGGACCTTAAGGTCTGTGGTAAACTACTCACGCATCATCGGAAGGGCAGCAAGGTTGATGTAGAGCCCCTCCGTGATCGATTCCCCCTCCGGCGGAGTACCGGAGAAGGCCTCCAGATGGGATCTCTCGAGAACAGAAACTTGCGGCGGCGGAAAAAGTATTTCGTGGACTCCCCTGAGAGTTTCTGATTTTTCTGGAATTTATAGTGGTGGAATTAGGTCAAACGGAGCTCTATGGACCCCACGAGGTACCAGGGCGCGCCTGCCCCCCCCCCCCAGGCGCGCCCTGGTGCCTCATGGGCACCCCCTGGGGCTTCTGGCCTCCTCTCAAAGCTTCTAGTGTTTATCTTGTCCAGAAAAAAAATCTCCAAAAAGTTTCGTGGCATTTGGACTTCGTTTGGTATTGATTTTCTGTAAAACAAAAACAGGGCAGAAAACAGCTGCTGGCAATGGGCACTAAGTTAATAGGTTAGTTCCTAAAAAATGATATATAATTGCTACAAATGTATATAAAAACGTCCAAGATTTATAATATAACAGCATCGAACAATCAAAAATTATAGATACGTTGGAGACGTATCAGCATCCCCAAGCTTAATTCCTTCTCTTCCTCGAGTAGGTAAATGATAAAAACAAAATTTTTGATGTGGAATGCTGCCTATCATATTCATCACATATTCTTTTCTTTTGTAGCATGGACATTGGACTTGAATGAATTAAAGCAATAGTCTACAATTTGACATGAAGATATAAATACTCAAGCATGTTAACAAGCAACCATGTCTTTCAAAATATCAACGCTAAAGAAAGTTATCCCTAGCCCATTATGCTCAATCAATGATCCATTCATGAAACACACTCAAATATTAGCTACATCCAACGCACAAGTATGACAATAGTGCTCTCTAGTTGGTGCTTTATAAGAGAAGATGGAGACTCAAAAAAATAAAAATTGCATAAAAGTAAATAGATAGGCCCTTCGCAGAGGGAAGCAGAGATTTGTCAAATGTGCCAGAGCTCAAGGCAAAAATTAAAGAGATAAAATATTTTGAGAGGCATGCTTTTCCTGTCAACGAAAACGACCAAGAATTCCCATTATTTTCCATGCTAGACACATCATAGGCGGTTCCCAAACAGAAAGTAAAGTTTATTTCCTTTCCACCATTCTTTCACAATCCATGGCTAGCCGTATCCACGGGTGCCCTCCAAACCAACACTTTCCAAGGAATTTTGTTGTTATTATTTTTGATTCATTGTGGGACTGGGCATCCCTATTACCAACCATCCTCTCGTGCAATGACAAGTGAATAAACACTCATCGTGAGAATAACACACCTAGCATGGAAAATAATGGCCACCCCCTGTCGCTTCATGAGCGGTACGGGCACACAAAACGGAAAAATTATTTTGAAAATTAGAGTTGGCACACGCAAATTTACTTGGAACGGCATTGAAATACCGCATATAGGTAGATATAGTGGACTCATTTGGCACAACTTGGGTTTAAGGATTTTGGATGCACAAGCAATATTTCCGCTTAGTACAAATGAAGGCTAGCAAATAGATTGAGAAGCAACCAACCAAAAAACGAAAACGGTCGTAAACATGCATTGCACATAACTAACACCGAATAATGCACCATAAGTAGGCTATAATTTCTTTGCATAACTATTGACTTGATGTGCATGCATAGGGAATCACAAACATTAACACTAATATTCTTACTAAATCATAGTTACTCACTAACATGACTCACATATTATCATTTCCATATCGCAAAACTATTGCAAGGAATCACACTTATCATATCCAATGATCTATATGAAAGTTTTTATTATATCCCTCTTGAATATTCATCACTTTGGGACCAAATTCATATCTTGTGCAAATTACCGTTACTATTATCAACTCTCAAAAAGATTTAAGTGAAGCATGAGAGTGCAAATATTTCTTCAAAATTTCAATCTTATCAATTCTCAAAATAAAATAAGTGAAGCATGAGAATTCATTTCTTCAAAATTTCAATCAACTCTCAAAATAATATAAGGGAAGCATGAGAATTTATTTCTTCAAAATATAGCCACCACCGTGCTCAAAAAGATTTAAGTGAAGCACTAGAGCAACTGCCTAGCTCAAAAAATTTAAGTGAAGCACATAGAGTATTCTAACAAATGATGATAAACGTGTGGCTCTCTCAAGATAGGTGTGTTCAGCAAAGATGATTGTGACAAACTAAAAAGCAAACAAAGCAAAGACTCATATAATACAAGACGCTCCAAGCAAAACACATATCATGTGATGAATAAAAATATAGCTCCAAGTAAAATTACCGATGGTTGGTAGAAGAAAGAGGGGATGCCCCGCCTTTCGGGGCATCCCCAAGCTTAGACGCTTGAGTATTCCTTGAATATTACCTTGGGGTGCCTCGGGCATCCCCAAGCTTAGGCTCTTACTACTCCTTATTCCTTCATCCATCGTGATCTCACCCAAAACTTGAAAACTTCAATCACACAAAACTCAACAAAACTTTCGTGAGATCCGTTAGCATAACAAAATAAATCACTACTCTAAGTACTGTTGCAAACCCATTCATATTTTATTTTTCCATTATACCTACTGTACTCTAACTTCACCATGGCTTATACCCCCTGATACAATCCATAGATTCATCAAAACAAGCAAGTAGTGCATCAAAAACAGAATCTGTCAAAAACAGAATAGTCTGTAGCAATCTATTTAAAAGCCATACTTCTGTAACTCAAAATATTCTGAAAACTTAGTACAACGTGGGAAATTCATATACCAATACTGTGTAGAAATTTCAGATTTTTCTGACGCTCCAGTACAGAAACAAAATTCGGGCACTGGACGCAAAACTTTCTGTTTTCCAAACAGAATCAATTATATTATCTTCCAAATCATCCTAAAGGTATTACTTGGCAAAAACACTAATTAAAAACACAAAAACACAATCATACCAGTAGCATAATTGTGAAAACACACAATAACAGAAAAAAATATTTTATTCATTGGGTTGGCTCCCAACAAGCGCTATTGTTTTATGCCCCTAGCTAGGCATAGTGCATAGTTTCAAGTATTGTCATCTTTCAAGTTGATTCCATAAGTGGCCCTCATAATGGATTCATATGGTGCTTTAATTTTATTCCTAGGGAAATGTTCCATACCATTTTTTAGTGGAAACTGAAATTTTATATTCCCTTCTTTCATATCAATAACGGCACCTATGGTTCGTAAGAACGGTCTACCAAGTATTATTGAGCAAGAAGAATTGCATTCAATGTCAAGTACAATAAAATCAACGGGCACGTAGTTCCTATTTGCAAGAATAAGAACATCATTCATTCTACCCAAAGGTTTTTTAATAGTAGAATCCGCAAGATGCAAATTAAGAGAACATTCATCTATATTGGTGAAACCTAGCACATCACATAAAGATTTTGGAATTGTGGAAATGCTAGCACCCAAATCACATAAAGCATTGCACTCATAATTTTTAATTTTAACTTTAATGGTGGGTTCCCATTCATCATATAATTTTCTAGGAATTGAAATCTCTAGTTCTAACTTTTCTTCTAACGCTTTCATCATAGCTTCTACGATGTGTTTAGTAAAAGCCTTGTTTTTCTCATAAGCGTTGGGTGAATTTAGCATGGATTGTAACAAAGAAATCCACTTAATCAAATAACAACTATCATAATTAAAATCTTTGTAATCCAAGAGAGTGGGCACATCGCTATTTAAAGTTTTTACCTCTCCAAACCTACTTTTAGCAATTTTTTCATTAAGATTTTCACCCTCCGAATTGTGGCAATGCCTACTAGCTAAAGTTGACTCTTCTTCAGTCCCCTTTTTATCAAGTTTTATATTGCTAAACAAAGAATCAATAGATGAAACACCAATCATTTTAATATCCTCATCATTACTACGATAAAAACCGGGAGGAATCGCTTTTTCTAAAAATTCTCGTTTGGCTTTTAGCATGGCGGTTCATTTCTTACTCTCATCCATGGAGAAATATAAAGCTTTAATTGATTCACTAATATCAATTTTGGGTGGCAAAATTTAGGTCTTAAGATTTTCCACATCATGAATAATTCTATCAATGCTCCTAGACATATCATCAAGTTTACTCAATTTTTCTTCTATCGTAGTATTGAAAACTTTTTGGGCATTAATAAATTATTTAATATTACTTTCAAGATCAGAGGGCATCCTATTATTATTATTATTATAGGAATTGCCATAAGGACTGCCATAATTATTAGAGGAATTTCCAGGAAACGGTCTAGCATTGAAATTACCTCTATAAGCATTATTATTAAAATTGTTTCGCGAGACAAAATTCACATCTATGGGATCATTATTTTGCTCAATCAAAGTGGACAATGGCACATCATTAGGATCAATATGAGTATTTTTACTAGCAACCAATTTCATAAGCGCATCAACTTTATCACTCAAAGTACTAATTTCTTCAATAGAATTCACCTTTTTACTAGTAGGAGTTCTTTCAGTATGCCATTGTGAATAATTTGCCATAATATTATCAAGCAATTTAGTCGCTTCCCCCAAAGTAATTTCCATAAAAGTACCACCCGCGGCGGAATCTAAAAGATTTCTAGAAACAAAATTCAATCCCGCATAAATTTTTTGTATGATCATCCATAAATTTAAACCATGAGTAGGGCAATTTCTTATCATTAATTTCACCCTCTCCCAAGATTGGGCAACATGTTCATGATCAAGTTGCTTGAAATTCATAATTTGATTTCTAAGAGAAATAATTTTCGCGGGAGGAAAATACTTAGTAATAAAAGCATCTTTACACCTATCCCAAGAATCGATACTATTTCGTGGTAAAGATGAAAACCAAATTTTTGCACGATCCCGCAACGAGAATGGGAATAATTTTAATTTCACAATATCATTATCCACATCTTTTTTCTTTTGCATGTCACACAATTCTATGAAAGTGTTAAGATGGGATGCAGCATCTTCATTAGGACTACCAGAAAATTGTTCTTTCATAACAAGATTTAGCAAAGCGGCATTAATATCACAAGTCTCCGCACTAGTGGCGGGAGGAGCAATCGGAGTACTAATAAAATCATTATTATTAGTATTGGAAAAATCACACAATTTTGTATTTTCTTGAGACATCATGAATACGCAAACAAGATAACAAGCAAGCAAACAAGCAAACAAGAAAAAAGGCAAACGGAAAATATTTTTGTATTTTTGTAAAAACGTTTTAGAAGTGGGGGAGATGAAAACGAGAGGCAAATGGCAAATAAAATAAATGCAAGGAGATGAGAGTTTATGCAAAGGTACTTGATAGATGTTGATGATGTCTCCCCGGCAACAGCGCCAGAAATTCTTCCTGCTACTTGTAGCTTGCGTTGGTATTATCCCCGAAGAGGAAGGGATGATGCAGCATAGTAGAGATAAGTATTTCCCTCAGTTATGAAACCAAGGTTATCGAACTAGTAAGAGAATCACGCAACACCTCGTTAGCAGCACCTGCACACAAACAACAAATCCTTGCACCCAACGCAAACGAGGGGTTGTCAATCCCTCGGCGGTTAATTGCAAGATTAAATTGTATGTGATAGATAGATAGATTGAAACAAAAATACAAAATAAAATAAATAAAATAAAAAGTGCAGCAATATTTTTAGGGTTTTAGTAATTTGATTTAGATAGACCCCGGGGCCATAGTTTTCACTAGAGGCTTCTCTCGAGAAAATAGCATATGGTGGGTAGACAAATTACTGTTGGGCAATTGATAGAAAAGCAAATAATCATAACGATATCCAAGGCAATGATCATGTATATAGGCATCATGTCCGAGACAAGTAGACCGACTCCTGCCTGCATCTACTACTATTACTCCACACATCGACCGCTATCCAGCATGCATCTAGTGTATTAAGTCCATAAAGAACGAAGTAATGCCTTAAGAACGATGACATGATGTAGACAAGATAAACTCACACATGAATAAACCCCATCTTTTTACCCTTAATAGCAATGATACATACGTGTCATGTCCCTTTGTGTCACTGGGATTGAGCACCGCAAGATCGAACCCATTACAAAGCACCTCTTCCCATGGCAAGATAAATCAATCTAGTTGGCCAAACCAAATCAATAGATCGGAGAAGAAATACGAAGCTATAATAATCATGCATAAAAGAGATCAGAGAAGACTCAAATAATATTCATGGATAATCTGATCATAAACTCACAATTCATCGGATCCCAACAAACACACCGCAAAAAGTAATTACATCGGATAGAACTCCAAGAACATCGAGGAGAACATTGTATTGAAGATAAAAAAGAGAGAAGAAGCCATATAGCTACTAACTATGGACCCGAAGGTCTGTGGTAAACTACTCACGCATCGTCGGAAGGGCAGCAAGGTTGATGTAGAGCCCCACCGTGATCGATTCCCCCTCCGGCGGAGTACCGGAGAAGGCCTCCAGATGGGATCTCTCGAGAACAGAAACTTGCGGCGGCGGAAAAAGTATTTCGTGGACTCCCCTGAGGGTTTCTGATTTTTCTGGAATTTATAGTGGTCGAATTAGGTCAAACGGAGCTTTGTGGGCCCCACGAGGTACCAGGGCATGCCTGCCCCCCCCAGGCGCGCCCTGGTGCCTCGTGGGCACCCCCTGGGGCTTCTGGCCTCCTTCTGAAGCTTCTAGTGTTTATCTTGTCCAGAAAAAAAATCTCCAAAAAGTTTCATGGCATTTGGACTTCGTTTGGTATTGATTTTCTGTAAAACAAAAACAGGGCAGAAAACAGTAACTGGCACTGGGCACTAAGTAAATAGGTTAGTCCCAAAAAAATGATATATAATTGCTGTAAATGTATATAAAAACATCTAAGATTGATAATATAACAGCATGGAACAATAAAAAATTATAGATACGTTGGAGACGTATCAAAAGTGTTTATCACCTTTAATACGTGATTCCACTGCCATTTTTGGGGCTTTTCTCCATTAAATGAATATTGCTCCAAACATCGTTACCCGAGGGATTATCAGCAAAAAGAAGTGCGCGGACGCGGTAAAATTCCACAAAGCCTACAAAGTAGGCACAAAAATAATGGTAAAATGATCTCATAATTTGGACTCATCAACTCCCCCAAGCTTATAGATTTGCTCGCCCCCGAGCAAATACCGCAACTTGTAATGAAGAGGTCATCTTGGTTATGAGCTGTGGATGAATCAAATGAATGGGTCCAAAGTAAAACTTTAGAATTTACATCATATGATCAATTACACCGTGCACCATTACATCCAAATTTCCATCAAATGAGTATGAAGTCTTCCACACCTTACTATCAATCGTTAATGGGACTATTTCTAACTATTAGTGATACTTTATTCTCCTCTTTGAGTCGGGCAACTCTTAGTGCTATACATATTTCTTTTCATTGTTCTTCACTTCCCATTTTATTTCCTTAACCGCCAAGCCTACCACATATCACTCAAAAAATTTCTTTTCTCTTTTCGAGACGTGATATGAATGGTATGCTTAAACATCCAAGTTCAACCATTTGGAATTATATAAGTTTTCTCGAATCTAAAATGTTTTGTTTTCATGCACAAGAACTTGTCCATATTTCATACTTGGTTCACTGGTTTTAAGAGACCTTACCAAGTAATCACCAAATGAATTGAAATCAGTTCCAATGCATCACATCAAATTGTCAACTTCTCATTCCCGATTCATACTAAAGATGTGTGATGTCTACTACACCACTTTATTCTTGTTGACTCTATTGGGCCTCCAAGCGCAGAGTTTTGTAGGACAGCAACAAATTTCCCTCAAGTGGATGACCTAAGGCTTGTCAATCCGCGGGAGGTGTAGGATGAAGATGGTCTCTCTCAAACAACCCTGCAACCAAATACAACCAATCTCCTGTGTCCCCAACACACCCAATACAATGGTAAATTGTATAGGTGCACTAGTTCGGCGAAGAGATGGTGATACAAGTGTAGTATGGATAGTAGATATAGGTTTTTATAATCAGAATAAATAAAAACAGCAAGGTAGCAAGTGATAAAAGTGAGCACAAATGGTATTGCAATTCTTAGAAACAAGGCCTAGGGTTCATACTTTCACTAGTGCAATCTCTCAATAGTGCTAACATAATTGAATCATATAACAGTCCCTCAACGTGCAACAAAGAATCACTCCAAAGTTCTTATCTAGCGGAGAACATAAGATGAAATTGTTGTAGGGTATGAAACCACCTCAAAGTTATCTTTTCCGATCAATCTATTGAGCCATCCCTATAAGTGTCACAAACAGCCCTAGAGTTCGTACTAGAATAACACCATATGATACGCATCAATTAACTCTAATGTCACCTAGATACTCCAATGTCACCACAAGTATCTGTGACTTAATTATTCGATATGCATCAAACAATTTTAGATTCATAATATTCAATCCACGCAAAGAACTTCAAAGAGTACCCCCAAAGTTTCTATCGGAGAAAGGTGGATGAAAACATGTACCAACCCATATGCCTAGATTACCCCAAGGTCACAGGAATCCGCAAGTTGATTACCAAAACATACATCAAGTGACTCAATAGAATACCCCATTGCTACCACGGGTATCCACATGCAAGACATACATCAAGTGTTCTCAAATCCAAGGTATTCAATCCGACAATAATGAAACCTCAAAGGGAAAGACTCAATTCATCACAAGAAGATAGAGAGGGAAGAAACACCATATGATCCAACTATATTAACAAAGCTCACCGTACATCAAGATCGTGCCAAATCAAGAACACAAGAGAGAGAGAGATCAAACACAAAGCTACTAGTACATACCCTCAGCCCCGAGGGTGAACTACTCCCTCCTCGTCATGGAGACCGCCGGGATGATGAAGATGGCCTCCGGTGATGATTCCCCCCTCCGGCAGAGTGCCGGAACAGGGCTCCGGATGAGATCGCTTCGGTACAGAGGCTTGCGGCGGCGGCATGGAAGTTCTAGGTTTCTTTTCGGGGTTTTCTATATTTATAGGATTTTTCAGCGTTGGATTCACGCCAGGGGGGCCCACGAGGGAGCGACAAGCTCGGTAGGCGTGCCCTAGGGGGACCCGCGCCTCTTGAGCTTGTCGCTTCCTCGTGAGGCTTCTGGTCCTTCCTCGAAGCTTCGGGGGTCTCTTTTTGTCCATAAAAAATCACCGTAGATTTTTAGCCCAATTCGAGAACTTTTATTTCTGCACAAAAAAACAACACCATGGAAGTTCTGCTGAAAACAGCGTCAGTCCGGGTTAGTTCCACTCAAATCATACCAAAACCATATAAAATTGTTGTAAACATGGCATGAATACTTTATAAATTATAGATACGTTGGAGACGTATCAATGTGGAAGGCTTATAATCATCATCTAAAAGCAAAGATGCAAAGCACACAAAGATGCATAATCATACTAAGCAAATTCATCAAGATCATAATAGACTATTTATCAAACCATCCATGACTCAATGGATAAGATTCTTCCCTCTTCACCAAAAGGTATAATAGTACTTTATTACTCGATCTAAATGAACTCTTTCAAGCAAAGCTCAATGGAAAATAATAATGATAAAGGAAACGAGAAAGGGCTTCAAAATCCCCCCAAGCTTAAAATGCTAAGCCAGTTGGATTCATTTAGTCTCCTTTTTATTGATACCGGTGTTCTCTTCTGAAGGTGGAGCGGTGACACCAGTGAGGGCATCAATCATGAGCTTATTGGCGACCTCCAAATCCGTGATGCGAGAATGATACATGCGAAGGGTTGCATCCTGGTTGGCGATAATCCTTAAGCTCGTGTCAAGAGCCTCACGGGTCTTGACAGCCAAGGCAACCTCCATCTCCCTGATGTTATCAGTCATAGCTTTAGTCTCAACTATGGAATTATTGATTTGTACCTGGGGTGGAATTGGTTGCACCGAGGCGGTGTTACGCCTTTTCCTAGGAGGTCCAACTTGCATGCAGGCGCCTATGGTGTGCATCTCACACACCCTTGGATAGATCTTGCCGGATTCTTCCAACGGATCATGGATAGTGCAGTTACTAAAACCGCACTTTCCCATGACAGCGGGAATCTCCCTGACAAAATCGATCTTGTCCTCGTTAATGATGATCTTGATGGCATTGATGGGGATGGCTGCCGGTTTCTTGCCCTTCTATTTATCCTCCTCTTCTTCCTCCTCATAAGGAGGTTCCTCCAGATCTTCCTCGGAGGAGGTCCAATCACGACAGCGACGGAGCCTCTCCCTTATACTTGCTGGAGAATAGCTCTCCTGCTGCAAGTCCTCCTCTTCCTGCGGAGAGGTTTGCCTCTCATCCCACGAAGGAGCCATGATTCCCTGCAACTCAAAACTCAAGAAGGCTTTGCCTAGATTGATTGGTTAGTTTTGATAGAGGAGGGAACAATAGTTCTGTATATAGGAGGCTAAGGACGCACGTTTTAACAAGATAAGGAAGTTAGAAAGTATAAGAAACAAACCAAATAAGATCAGGCAAAATTCTGTTAGAATTTGGAAAGAAATCACGACCGACGGCCTTCCAAACGACCGCAACCGATCATTTGAGCGGTCGTTTGACCTTCTTCCACCGAGCTCTTCATGGACAGAGTGTATGACGGCCTTAAAAACGGGCGCATCCAATCATTCGGGCATCCGTCTGATCCCCTTTCTCCGGCGAGACAAAAACGTTTTTTAGGCATGCAAGCAGAGGCACGGTTTCCCTCCGCGGATCAGATCAAAAGACGGCCTTCCAAGCGGTCATTAGCGATCACTTGAGTGGTCATTTTCTCCATTTGCCTGGGCGCTTAAATAAACAGAATCAAAGACGGTGCTTCAAACGACCGCAGGCGGTCGTTTGTGCGCCCATTTGACTACAGAAAACATATAATTTTATACAGAAAAATACAACGAAGACAACTTTGACGAGAGCTTAAGGAAAAAGATAAAACTTTCTTGTGTTCCCTAGTGCTCTCCACTCTTTGTGTTTTGCGAAGATCTTCGTCCCAGGATTCTTTGTTCTTAGGGGTCGAGGAAATGGTGACATCTTCTGCAACTTACTAGGGTGCAAAGAGTTGTTATAGCAAAATAAATCACTTTCTTCCCTTACCCTCAGTTTCACAAAAGATTCTTCTAGACCGATGAACGGTGGTCTTGCATCTCCAAAGGTACGAGTTGTAGCTCTATCCAAAGCCACAACCATTCCGTAGGGGATACATATACCTTTTGTATTGTATTGATGCTCCTCCTTTACCAGGGATATGTTTGTCAACACTTCTCCTATCTTTTCACGGTCTAAAATTTCACTGTCAAATTCCTGCAAAAGAAGAGACCACCTCACCCAACGAGGCTTAGTTTCTTTAATATCCAATACCTCTTTTATTGCCTGGCTGTTAGATTAGAATATAACTTTTGTATCAGTGATATAAGGTCTAAACTTCTCACAAGCAAAGATCACTGCATAGAGTTCTCTATCATTCTTAGCATAATTTCTTTGTGCATCAGTAAGGGTGTGGCTTGCAAAGTAAATAACATTAAACTTCTCACCTACTTGTTGGCCCCAAACCTCACTTACCGCATTATCATCCATTTCGCATATGACCTCAAAGGGCATGTCCCAGTCTGGAGGTGTAATGATAGGAGCATTAAGTAGAGCATGCTTCAGTTTTTCAAAGGCACTTTTACACTCATCATTGAATGTGAAGGGAACGTCTTTCTGCAAAAGGTTAGTCAAGGGTTTCAAAATACTGGAGAAATTTTTAATAAAGCGCCTATAGAAACCTGCATGCCCAAGAAAACTCCTTATCCCTTTTATATCACGAGGATAAGGGAGTTTCTCTATAGCATCTATTTTTGCTTTATCAACTTCTGTACCTTTACCAGATATTTTGTGCCCAAAACAATACCTTCATTGACCATAAAATGACATTTCTCCCAATTCAAGACAAGATTAGTGTCCTCACACCTTGATACATCCATGTTGCATCATGTTTTGCTACTGTTATTTATAGTGTTTTTAATCAACATAACACTTTGTGGAGCAATTCTAATGCCTTTTCTCTCTTAATATGCAAGATTTACACAAGGAGGGAGATTGCCGGCAGCTGGAATTCTGGACCTGAAAAAGCTATGTCAGAGATACCTATTCTGCACATCTCCAAATGGGCTGAAATTTTGTGGAGATTTATTTTCGAATAAATAAAAAATACTGGATGCAAGAAATACCAGAGGTGGCCACCCAGGTGCCCACGAGGGCCAGAGGCTGGCCAGGGGCCCCACGAGGTACCAGGGCGCGCCACCCTCCCCCCCCCAGGCGCGCCCTGGTACCTTGTGGGGCCCCTGGCCAGCCTCTGTCCCCCATTTTCTGGTATATAAGTCATTTTTCCCTAGAAAAAATATAGAGAAGACTTTCGGGACGGTGCGCTGCCGTCTCGAGACAGAACTTGGGCAGGAGCACTTTTGCTCTCCGGCGGAGAGATTCTGCCGGGGATACTTCCCTCCGGGAGGGGGAAATCGTCGCCATCGACATCACCAGCGATCCTCTCATCGTGGGAGGACTAATCTTTATCAACATCTTCACCAGCACCATCTCATCTCAAACCCTAGTTCATCTCTTGTATTCAATCTTTGTCTCAAAACCTCAGATTGGTACCTGTGGGTTGCTAGTAGTGTTGATTACATCTTGTAGTTGATGCTAGTTGGTTTATTTGGTGGAAGATTATATGTTCAAATCTATTATGCTATTCAACACCTCTCTGATCTTGGACATGAATATGATTTGTGAGTAGTTACTTTTGTTCTTGAGGACATGGGAGAAGTCTTGTAATAAGTAATCATGTGAACTTGGTATTCGTTCGATATTTTGATGATATGTATGTTGTTGATTCCCTTAGTGGTGTCGTGTGAACGTCGACTACATGACACTTCACCATATTTGGACCTAAGGGAATGCATTGTAGAGTAGTAATTATATGATGGGTTGCTAGAGTGACAGAAGCTTAAACCCTAGTTTATGCGTTATTCTGTAAGGGGCTGATTTGGATCCATATGTTTAATGTTATGGTTAGAGTTATCTTAATTCTTCTTTCGTAGTTGCAGATGCTTGCGAGAGGGGTAATCATAAGTGGGAGGCTTGTTCAAGTAAGAACAGCACCCAAGCACCGGTCCACCCACATATCAAATTATCAAAGTAGCGAACGTGAATCAAACAAACATGATGAAAGTGACTAGATGAAATTCCCATGTGTCCTCGAGAACGCTTTACTTACTATAAGAGATCGTTCCGGCATGTCCTTTGCTATAAAAAGGATTGGGCCAACTTGCTGCACTCTTTTTTACTATTGCTACTTGTCACTTGTTACAAATTGTCTTGCTATCAAACTACTCGTTACCGATAATTTCAGTGCTTGCAGAAAATACCTTGCTGAAAACTGCTTGTCATTTCCTTCTGCTCCTCGTTGGGTTCGACACTCTTACTTATCGAAAGGACTACGATTGATCCCCTATACTTGTGGGTCATCAAGACTCTTTTCTGGCGCCGTTTCCGGGGTGTGAAGCGCCTTGGTGAGTGGAATTTGGTAAGGAAACATTTATGTTACGTGCTGAAATTTACTGTCACTATGGAAAGTAATCCTTTGAGAGGTTTGCTAGGGGTATCTTCACCTCGACGGGAAACACAAATAGTTGCTTCTTCAACCTACTGCACCTATTGAAAATATTTATTATGAGATTCCTCTGGGTATGATAGAGAAACTGCTAGCTAATCCTTATGCAGGAGATGGAACGGTACATCCTGATATGCACTTAATCTATGTGGATGAAATTTGTGGATTGTTTAAGCTTGCAGGTTTATCCAGAGACAGAGTTAAGAAGAAAGTATTCCCTTTATCTTTGGAGGGAAAGGCATTAATGTGGTATAGGCTATGTGATGATACTGATACATGGGACTGGAACCGATTGAAACTAGATTTCCATCAGAAATTTTATCGTATGCATTTGGTTCATCGTGATCGGAATTATATATATAATTTTTGGCCTCGTGAAGGAGAAAGCATCGCTCAAGCTTGGGGGAGGATTAAGTACATGCTGTACACATGCCCCAACCATGAGCTCTCAAAATAAATTATCTTACAGAATTTTTATGCTCGGCTTTCTCATGATAATCAAACTATGCTTGATTCTTCTTCGACTGGCTCCTTTATGAAGAAAACTATTGAATTCAGATGGGATCTTCTGGAAAGAATTAAACGCAACTCTGAAGATTGGGAACTTGACAAAGGTAATGAGTTAGGTATAATACTTGAGTTCGATTGTGTTAAATCTTTTCTAGCCACCGATGCTTTTCATAAGTTTAGCACTAAATATGGACTTGACTCTGAGATAGTAGCTTCCTTTTGTGAATCATTTGCTACTCATGTTGACCTCCCTAAGGAGAAGTGGTTTAAATATCACCCCCCTGTTAAAGAAAAGATTGAGGAACCCGTTAGTGTTAAAGAAGAAACAATTATTTACCATGTTGATCCAGTTGTGCCCACTGCTTATATTGAGAAACCACCTTTTCCTATTAGGATTAAGGAACATGCTAAAGTTTCAACTGTGGTTAACAAAAGTAATATTAGAGCACCTAGACCCTCTGAACAAATTAAAGTTGAACCTAATGTTGCTATGGTTAAAGATCTCTTGGTCGATAATATAGATGGGCATGTTATTTACTTCTGTAATGAAGCAGCAAGAATTGCTAAACCAGATCCTAAAGATAAAAACAGACCCATAGTAGGCATGCTTGTTGTCTCTGTTAAAATAGGAGATCATTCTTATCATGGCTTATGTGATTTGGGTGCTAGTGTTAGTGCTATTCCGTTTACCTTATATCAAGAAATTATGAATGATATTGCACCTGTTGAAATAGAGGACATTGATGTTACTATTAAGCTTGCAAACAGAGATACCATTACACCACTTGGGATCGTTAGAGATGTTGAAGTCTTGTGTGGAAAAATAAAATATCCTACTAATTTTCTAGTCCTAGGTTCTCCACAAGATGACTTTTGTCCCATTATATTTGGTAGACCTTTCTTGAACACTGTTAATGCTAAGATTGATTGTGCTAAAGAAACTATCAGTGTTGATTTCGGTGGTACATCTCGTGAGTTTAATTTCTCCAAGTTTCGTAGACAACCTCATGATAAAGAATTGCCTAGTAAAGATGAAGTTATTGGTCTTGCTTCTATTGGTGTACCTCCTACTGATCCGTTAGAACAGTATTTGCTAGACCACGAAAATGATATGCATATGAATGAAAGAAATGAAATAGATAAGATGTTCTTTGATCAACCATCTATCCTTAAACTTAATTTGCCTGTTAAAACTCTTGGAGGCCCTCCACCTAAGGGTGATCCGGTATTTGAATTGAAGCAATTGCCTGATACATTGAAATATGCTTATCTTGATGAAAAGAAGATATATCCTATTATTATTAGTGCTAACCTTTCAGCGCATGAAGAAAAGAGATTACTAAAAACTCTGAGGAAGCACCGTGCTGCTAATGGATATACTATTGATGATCTTAAGGGCATTAGTCCCACTCTATGTCAGCACAAAATTAATATGGAGCCTGATGCTAAACCAGTTGTCGACCACCAACGACGATTAAATCCTAAGATGAAAGAGGTGGTAAGAACTAAAATATTAAAGCTTCTAGAAGCAGGTATAATCTATCCCATAGCTGATAGTAGATGGGTAAGTCCCGTTCATTGTGTCCCTAAGAAAGGAGGTATTACCATCGTTCCTAATGATAAAAATGAACTCATTCCACAAAGAATTGTAACTGGTTATAGGATGGTAATTGATTTTAGAAAATTAAACAAAGCTACTAGAAAAGATCATTACCCCTTACCTTTTATTGATCAAATGTTAGAAAGATTATCTAAGCATACACACTTTTGTTTTCTAGATGGTTATTCTGGTTTTTCTCAAATACCCGTATCACAACCCGATCAAGAGAAAACCACCTTCACTTGTCCCTTTGGAACTTATGCTTATAGACATATGCCTTTTGGTTTATGCAATGCACCTGCTACCTTTCAAAGATGTATGACTGCTATATTCTCTGACTTTTGTGAAAAGATTGTTGAGGTGTTCATGGATGATTTTTTCGTTTATGGAACTTCTTTTGATGATTGCTTAAGCAACCTTGATCGAGTTTTGCAGAGATGTGAAGAAACTAATCTTGTCTTGAATTGGAAGAAGTGCCACTTTATGGTGAATGAAGGCATTGTCTTGGGGCATAAAATTTCTGAAAGAGGTATTGAAGTTGATAAAGCTAAGGTTGATGCTATTGAGAAAATGCCATGTCCTAAAGATATTAAAGGTATAAGAAGTTTCCTTGGTCATGCTAGTTTCTATAGGAGATTTATTAAAGACTTCTCTAAAATTTCTAGGCCTCTTACCAATCTTTTGCAAAAAGATGTTCCATTTGTTTTTGATGATGATTGTCTAGAAGCCTTTGAAACACTTAAGAAAGCCTTAACCACCGCACCTATTGTCCAACCACCTGATTGAAACTTGCCTTTTGAAATTATGTGCGATGCTAGTGACTATGCTGTTGGTGCTGTTCTAGGACAAAGAGTTGATAAGAAATTAAATGTTATCCATTATGCTAGTAAAACTCTAGACAGTGCCCAAAGAAATTATGCTACTACTGAAAAAGAATTTCTAGCAGTTGTGTTTGCATGTGATAAATTCAGATCTTATATAGTTGATTCTAAAGTAACTGTTCACACCGATCAGGCTGCTATTAAATATCTTATGGAAAAGAAAGATGCTAAACCTAGACTCATTAGGTGGGTTTTATTGCTACAAGAATTTGACTTGCATATTACTGATAGGAAGGGAGCTGAGAATCCCGTAGCAGATAATTTGTCTAGAATGGAAAATGTTCTTGATGACCCACTACCTATTAATGATGATTTTCCTGATGAACAATTAGCTGTCATAAATGCTTCTCGTAATACTCCATGGTATGCAGACTATGCTAATTATATTATTGCTAAATACATACCACCTAGTTTCACATACCAACAAAAGAAAAAGTTCTTCTATGATTTAAGATATTACTTATGGGATAACCCACATCTTTATAAAGAAGGAGTAGATGGTATTATTAGGGATTGTATACCTGAGCATGAACAGGAACAAATCCTACAGAAGTGTCATTCCGAAGCTTACGGAGGACACCATGCGGGAGACAGAACTGCACATAACGTATTACAATTTGGTTTTTATTGGCCTACTCTTTTCAAGGATGCTCGTAAGTTTGTCCTATCTTGTGATGAATGTCAAAGAATTGGTAATGTTGGTAGACGTCAGGAAATGCCTATGAATTATTCACTTGCTATTGAACCATTTGATGTTTGGGGATTTGATTATATGGGACCTTTTCCTAAATCCAATGGGTATACTCATATTTTAGTTGATGTTTATTACGTTACTAAGTGGGTAGAAGCTATTCCAACTAGTAGTGCTGATCATAACACTTCTATTAAAATGCTTAAAGAAGTTATTTTCCCGAGGTTTGGAGTCCCTAGATATTTAATGACTGGTGGTGGTTCACATTTTATTCATGGTGCATTCCGTAAGTTGCTTGCTAAATATGATGTCAACCATAGAATTGCATCTCCCTATCACCCTCAAACTAGTGGTCAAGTAGAATTGAGCAATAGAGAAATAAAATTAATTTTGCAAAAAACCATCAATAGATCTAGAAAGAATTGGTCTAAGAAACTTGACGATGCATTATGGGCTTGTAGGACTGCTTATAAAAACCCTATGGGTATGTCTCCTTATAAAATGGTTTATGGAAAAGCATGTCATTTACCTCTTGAGTTAGAACATAAAGCATATTGGGCAATTAAAGAACTAAATTATGATTTTAAACTTGCCGGTGAAAAGAGGTTATTTGATATTAGCTCATTAGATGAATGGAGAACCCAAGCTTATGAAAATGCCAAATCATTTAAAGAGAAAGTTAAAAGATGGCATGATAGAAGAATTCAAAAACGGGAATTTAAAGTAGGTGAGCAAGTTCTATTGTACAATTATCGTTTGAGAATCTTTGCAGGAAAACTTCTCTCTAAATGGGAAGGACCGTATATCATCGAAGAAGTTTATCGCTCCGGAGCCATCAAAATAAACAACTCCGAAGGCACTAATCCGAGAGTGGTGAATGGGCAAACAATCAAGCACTATATTTCAGGTACTCCCATTAATGTTGAAACTAATATTATTGAAATAATTACACCAGAGGAATACATAAGAGAGACCTTCCGGAATACTCCAGAACCCTGAAAAGGAAGAGGTATGTGATACGGTAAGTAAACTGACTCCAAAAATTCCATAAAAATACTTTCTGTCAGTTATGGAATATTAGAAAAAATACAAAAATAAAAAACAGCCAAGGGGACCCACCTGGTGCCCACGAGGCACCAGGGCGCGCCACCCCCCTGGCGCGCCCTGGTGGCTCGTGGGCCCCACGTGAGCCTTCCAGACTCCGTTTTCTCCTGGATTACTTGTTTTGAAAGATAAAAACTCTTTATATATACTCCTGGACGATTTGACTACCGTATCGCAGAAATCTCCTCTGTTCTTGTTTCGTGCTATTTTTCTGACAGATCCGAAAGTATGTCGTCTCAAGACTCGGTTGGAGAGAGCCATGTCTCTTATGTTGCTGCAAGCCCAAGAGCCTATGATGATGAAGATCACCATGGGTGGTCAATCAACGAGGAGGTCGAAGCTGACTTAAAGAGGCTGGATTCCATGGAGCAGGAAGAAACTTCTCGACCATAGCCCAGGAACATGCACGTGGAATACGGGGAATCGAGCTTACCGGATACGGTTAAACCTCCCAACACTCAATTTGTTTCTTATCGTAACTTGAAAAAGAGTGTTGCTTCATCTCCTTCAGCCAGGAAACATCCTTGGGTGGATGGTGCATTAACTGTCACCTGGAAGCTCCGGAAGGAAATTATGGATCTTAAGCATCAAGTCAATAAGCTTGAAGAGGAAAATCGCATCCTCAAAGACATCATCGCCAAGAACATCCCACCACCATCACCGAAGAAGGAGACTTGACCACATGGGTATGGGCACTCCCCTTGGCTTGTGCCAAGCTTGGGGGAGGTGCCCCGGTATCGTATCACCATCACTTTTATTATCTTTACCTATTTTAGTTCGATCCTTTCGTGATCTAGTTGAATAAAAGTTTAGTATGATCTATTTTCGAGTGTTAGCTTCGTGATCTATCTATCTATGTAATCGAGTTGAGAGTTATATAATAAAGAGTAGTTTGAGTTTTTGCTTCTTTACTTTCATGTTCCAATTCTAGCAATGAAAATAATGAAAAAGATCATATGCTAATCTTATGGAAAGTAATGACATTACATAAAGAAAAGTATAATTAGTGGTAAAATTTATTGGAAGTTAACAAGCATAGCATTAGTCAATGATGCAATTCATGAAAAAGTTAATAAGGGAAGAGAAGATTCACATGCAAATATACTATCTTGGACATCTTTTATGATTATGAGCCCCCATTAAGTATTTTATGTCAAATTGTTGACGTTGGACAAGTAAGACCACGTAATGAATTATGTTTGTTCATATTCACATAGAAGTTATATTGTTATAGATCCTCCAACATGTGGTGCTAGCCCAATATCTTTGCTAGCCAAAAATCCGCACCAAGTAGAGATACTACTTGTGCATCCAAAACCCTTAAACCCAGTTTCATGTCATGAGAGTCCACTATATCTACCTATGGATTGAATAAGATCCTTCAAGTAAGTTGTCATCAGTGCAAAAAGCAATAAAAATTGCCTCTAAATATGTCTGAACTTTTATTGTAAGGGAAATAAGCTTGGTACGAACTTGTGATGGTAAAGAAATAAAAGCGACGGACTGCATAATAAAGGTTGCTATCACAAGGGGCAATATAAAGTGACATTCTTTTGCATTAAGAGCTCTTGCATCCAACAACAAAAAGCACATGACAACCTCTGCTTCCCTCTGCGAAGGTCCTATCCTTTACTTTTATGTATTTACTTTTTATGCAAGAGTCAATAGTGTTCTAATCTATTTCCTTTTTATTTTTCTCCTTTGCAAGCATCATGTGGTGGGGAAAGATATAGGCATATATATCCAGTTGGATATGAGTGATCATGAGTTATTATTGTTGACATCACCCTTGAGGTGAATAAGTTGGGAGGCAAAATCACAAGCCCCTATCTTTCTATGTGTCTGGCTGAAACTTTTTGCTCCATATATATATGTCGTGAGTGTTAGCAATCATAGAAGACTAAATGATGGTTGAGTATGTGGACTTGCTGAAAAGCTCCTACATGAGACCCTTCCTGAAAATATGATGAATTGCAATTGCATTGTTGACTGAGAATATAGTTTGTTAGTTTTCAAGAAAGTTTATGCCTTATACTCCATTGTTGTGATGAATTGTTACTTGCTCATGAGAAGTTTATGATAATAAATATTGCTGTTATAATAATGATCATGATGCTGCTATGTCCGTATTTTGTTTTATCGACACCTCTCTCTCTAAACATGTGGACATGATTATCGATATTGGCTTTCGCTTGAGGACAAGCGAGGTCTAAGCTTGGGGGAGTTGATACGTCCATTTTGCATCATGTTTTGCTACTGTTATTTATAGTGTTTTTAATGAATATAACACTTTGTGGAGCAATTCTAATGCCTTTTCTCTCTTAATATGCAAGATTTACACAAGGAGGGAGATTGCCGGCAGCTGGAATTCTGGACCTGAAAAAGCTATGTCAGAGATACCTATTTTGCACATCTCCAAATCGGCTGAAATTTTGTGGAGATTTATTTTGGAATAAATAAAAAATAATGGAAGCAATAAGTACCAGAGGGGGCCACCCAGGTGCCCACGAGGCACCAGGGCGCGCCACCTCCCCCCCCCCAGGCACGCCCTGGTACCTCGTGGGGCCCCTGGCCAGCCTCTGGCCCCCATTTTCTGGTATATAAGTCATTTTCCCTAGAAAAAATATAGAGAAGACTTTCGGGATGGTGCGCCACCGTCTCGAGGCGGAACTTGGGTAGGAGCACTTTTGCTCTCCGGCGGAGAGATTCTGTCGGGGATACTTCCCTCCGGGAGGAGGAAATCGTCGCCATCGACATCACCAGTGATCCTCTCATCATGGGAGGACTAATCTTCATCAACATCTTCACCAGCACCATCTCATCTCAAACCCTAGTTCATCTCTTGTATTCAATCTTTGTCTCAAAACCTCAGATTGGTACCTGTGGGTTGCTAGTAGTGTTGATTACATCTTGTAGTTCATGCTAGTTGGTTTATTTGGTGGAACATTATATGTTCAGATCTATTATGCTATTCAATACCTCTCTGATCTTGGACATGAATATGATTTGTGAGTAGTTACTTTTGTTCTTGAGGACATGGGAGAAGTCTTGTCATAAGTAATCATGTGAATTTGGTATTCGTTCGATATTTTGATGATATGTATGTTGTTGATTCCCTTAGTGGTGTCGTGTGAACGTCGACTACATGACACTTCACCATCTTTGGGCCTAAGGGGATGCATTGTGGAGTAGTAATTAGATGATGGGTTGCTAGAGTGACAGAAGCTTAAACCCTAGTTTATGCGCTATTCCGTAAGGGGCTAATTTGGATCCATATGTTTAATGCTATGGTTAGAGTTATCTTAATTATTCTTTCGTAGTTGCGGATGCTTGCGAGAGGGGGTAATCATAAGTGGGAGGCTTGTTCAAGTAAGAACAGCACCCAAGCACCGGCCCACCCACATATCAAATTATCAAAGTAGCGAACACGAATCAAACAAACATGATGAAAGTGACTAGATGAAATTCCCATGTGTCCTCGAGAACGCTTTACTTACTATAAGAGATTGTTCCGGCTTGTCCTTTGCTATAAAAAGGATTGGGCCAACTTGCTGCACTCTTTGTTACTATTGCTACTTGTCACTTGTTACAAATTATCTTGCTATCAAACTACTCGTTACCGATAATTTCAATGCTTGCAAAAAATACCTTGCTGAAAACCGCTTGTCATTTCCTTTTGCTCCTCATTGGGTTTGACACTCTTACTTATCGAAAGGACTACGATTGATCCCCTATACTTGTGGGTCATCACACCTCTGCAAAAACTTTATCAAGATTGCGAGGACAATCATCAAAAGAAGTTGCATAGACTGAAAAATCATCCATGAAGACTTCCATGATTTCTTCAACAAAATCAGCAAAAATAGCATTCATGCATCTTTGAAATGTAGCTGGTGCATTGCATAGGCCAAAAGGCATACGACGATAAGAGTACATACCAAAAGGGCAGGTGAATGTTGTCTTCTCTTGATCTTCTGGATATACGGCAATTTGTGAAAACCCTGAATACTCATCCAAATAACAAAAATGGGTATGCTTTGCCAACCTTTCAAGCATTTGATCAATGAATGGTAAGGGGTAATGATCCTTACGGGTCTCCTTATTCAGCTTCCTGAAATCAATGCACATTATATACCCAACTATGGTTCTAGTAGGGATTAGTTCGTAATGTCTATTAGGAACTTCTGTAAATCCTCCCTTTTTAGGCACACAATGAACCGAACTTACCCATTTGCTTTCAAAAACTGGATATATAATACCTGCATCGAGTAGACGAATAATTTCTTTTCTTACCATTTCCTTCATTTCGGGGTTCAGCTTCCGCTGGTACTCACGAACTGGTTTAGCTTCTTCCTCCATGAATATACGATGAGTACATATAGAGGGGCTGATGCCCTTTAAGTCATCCATTGAATACCCAAATGCTTTTCTATGTTTCCTCAAGGCATTCATTAATCTCTCTTTTTCTTCATCTGAAAGATTAGCACTAATAATAATAGGGTATCTATTTGTTTCATCTAAAAACTCATACCTTAACTCTTTTAGTAGAGGTTTTAGTTCAGGTGGTGGTGGTTCTTCGTCTCCTTTCTTCTCAGGTACTTCATATTGTGCACTAGATACCGGATCTTGAACCGGTGTTTCATTCAAGTGATGATCTATTTCTTCCTTAGCAGGGTCCTCTGGTTCTTTCTTGTATTCAGTTAAACTCCATTCTAGATCATCTTTTCGGGTTCCGAAGTAGATTGCTGCTAGTTGAGCTATGGTCTTCTCTTCATTGTTGTCATGCTCTCGTGGTTGGGGGTGATTCTTGAATCTGGAAAAATGAAACTCTCTTACCTCTTCCCCATACTTAAAAGATACAACTTCCCTCTTACAATCAATGCTTGCACCTGCAGTGTTAAGGAATGGTCTTCCAAATATTGTGGGACAAAAATCATCTTCAAGGATTTCCATTACAACAAAGTCTACTTGATAAGTAAAGGTTCCCAATATGACATAAACATCAGATACCATCCCATAAGGTCTCCTTCGAGTACCATCTGCTAATCTAATTTCCATATCAGTTAGCTGCAAGTCACAAGCATAGATTTCATCATGAAGCTTAGTGTAAAGAGTGTAAGGTATAACATTAATAGAAGACCCTATATCGCATAGACCAAAATAAGTATTTCCAAATGAACAAGGCACCACCGGTTTACCAGTATCTGTAGATTTGATGCAACCTTTCACAAAACAAGTTACCTCTTCTTCCATCGTTTCGATGGATTTTTCCACTTTTCTCCTTTTTGGGGGCTTCAACTTAGCTTTGCTCTGGTTCTCATTTTCATCCTCAGAATGTTCCCTGTTAAAATACTCAAGCTGCACCTTTCTCACTAGATATGACAATACTGGTTCGAGTTCATAATCTTCTTCCATGGGGAGTACTGATGTTTCTACCTCCAAGGTCTCAACTATGACCTCTTCCTCGGGGTCCTCATCAGTATAATTCTCCCATTTCTTCTTCGGGAACTCCATATGTTCTGCATAGCTTTGAACAAATCTTAAAACAACATCAGGGTCAAGGTATAATTCATTACTTATTTGTTCAACTCTCCCTGAGTTTAGATAAGCTTTGATGCAATCAAAATCTACTTCTACTTTACCCTCTCCTTCTTCATTGCTCCCTCAAGCTTCGTGGTTAGCAAGTTTCCCTTCTAATAATTCCAATGCTTCTGGGACTTCGCTATTAATAAAAGAACCTGCACATGCTAAGTCTAGTTCTTCCTTTGAATCATATTGCAATCCTCCATAGAAAAGATTTAACACTAACCACTCAGGGAGCTTATGATGAGGACAATCATTTAGTAAAATTTTATAACTTTGATATGCGTTTACCAGACTTTCCCCAGGCCTCGGTCGGAAGTTTAAAATCCTCCTCCTTGCTTCATAGGATTTCTTTTCTAGGTAAAAATCCAACAAAAAAGTTTCTGCTAGTTTATTCCATGTATCAAAGGTACCTGCAGGGTGAGACACTAACCAATTCCTTGTCTTTTTGGCCGTACTTAAATGTCCCACATACATCTTCAAAAAATTGCAAATGTTGATAAGAATCCTCACCTTCCTCACCTTTAAACTATTTACCATGCAACAATTCGAGGACACTTGGGTTCACCTCATAAGCTACACCGGCGGGGTTAGGACCCAATGATGAGAACATTTCTCGAATAGCTGGACCTATAAGGCGCATGACTGTGAGCTGATAACTGTGTCCGTACTCATCCATGGTTGTTCCAGACCTGCAAACAACTTAGTACACAAAATTCAAACCAAACTCAGAACTTAGACCAAATGCGCTCAGCTCCCCGGCAACTACGCCAGAAAATGCTTGATAGCCTGCAAGCACACAGGGTTTAGTTGTAGCCTTTTTGAAGTAAGAGTATCGATCCCACAGGGAGCACATGAATCAGTCTTAGGTCCTTTGCAAGGTGCAAATAATGTGCCTAAAATTTGTAAGTAATCCAGAACAGTAAAAGTAATAATAATAATAATGTTGCAAGTGTAATGACGACTAAATCTATTAAGGTAAATAACTAATATTATAAATGAGGCTTGAAGCAAATGATTAAAAACTTTCCCGGGGGTCCGGAATCCCCTCTAGTGTGCATCTATAACGGTGCCTAAACACAATGCTACTTCGGATTCCTAAGCCACTTTACATGTTTCTCATTGTGGGAGGAGCCGGTACAGATACATGCATACTCGTGGTATCTCCGTATCCCATACACCACAACCGTTCTTCCCCACTTAGGTTATCAAACGGTGATTAAGGGGAAAGATGTCCCCGTGGACGCAGCCAAAGTGGTCTCCGTTTTACCCCCTGTTGCAACTATCCACTACGAAGGGAGAAGGGGCCTGTCCTGTCACCCGTCTCCACAACCACACAGTTAGCCAACAGTAATAACCTTCCGTCCGAAGTTGGCATACGTTGGATGGTCGACTTCACCCAACGTCAAGAAGATTATCAACATAAACATGCAAAGAGGATATTAAATCCTAATATCAAACAACCTATTACACACTAGGGTTCATCCATACCCCGAGAACAACGGGTCTACTCACACATGGGAACGACAATCATCATGGTCATGGTAATGGAATACATGGAAGGATGAATCAACCGATACACCAAAGGATCCACTAGGGTTCTTGATGTTGCATATGATAAGGATGTGGATGACGATGACAGTGAAGACGGTGATGATGGAGATGGTGATGATGACTTCGTTCCCCTCGTGGTGAGAGGAATCCCCTCCTTCTCCTCATTGATCCTCCCTCCGGATGGACTCCGATGGCTAGGGTTCTACCTTCTGGGCGAGTTTCTGGAGTCTCTGCATGTCTCCTCCCGATACGATTCGACAAGGTGAAATAGCTGATCCCCCAGAGGCGGCGGCGCGCCAAACAACCGTGCATGCGAGCGCGTGCGGTTGCATGGAACATCGTCATTCACTCTGGAAGCGCAACGATGGCTGTTTCCTTGGCCTTCTCGCTTGATCTTTTTATGGAAAGTGTTTCTCACCTTTAATACCTGATTCCACTGCCATTTTGGGGGATTTTCTCCATTAAACGAATATTGCTCCAAAAGCCGTTACCTGAGGGATTATCAACAAAAAGAAGTGCGCGAACGCGGTATAATTCCACAAAGCCTACAAAGTAGGCACAAAAATAACGGTAAAATGGTGTCATAATTTGGACTCATCAGACCTCTAGCAAGCATCCGCAACTACTAGAAATCATTAAGGTAAACCCAACCATAGCATTAAGTATCAAGTCCCCTTTACTCCCATACGCAACAACCCCCTTACTCGGGTGTAAGCTTCTGTCACTCTAGCCACCCACTATAAGCGAATCATGAACGTATTAAAAAACCCTATAGGGGGAATCCCCCACGTGTGCGCAGCATGGAAGACACCATAGGACAGCACCAAAATAAAAGATACAACTCAAACCAATCAAGATCATCAATCAACCCAAATGACAAAAGAAATCTACTCAAACATCATTGGATGGCAACACATCATTACATAATAATATGTGGCATAAAGCACCATGTTCAAGTAGGGGATTACAGCGGGGTGCGGGAGAGTGGACCGCTGAAAATAGATGAGGGAGGTGATGAAGACGGTGATGTTGATGAAGACGATCACCGCAGTGATGGTTCCCCCGGCGGCACTCCGGCGCCACCGAAAGAGAGGGGCAGAGAGGCTCCCCCCTCCGGCTTGCTCATCCATGGCCTCCCTCCTAGATGGGGAGAGGTTCTCCCTCTGGTCCTTGGCCTCCATGGTGCCCGGAGGGGCGGGAGCCCCTCCGAGATTGGATCTCTCTGTCCATTTTCTTCTCTGGTTCACGTCTCTGTTTGTGGCCGAAAACCGTTTCTTATATTCCTGGAGATCCGTAACTCTGATTGGGCTGAAATTTTGAGGGGATTTTTTTCTAGAAATTATCTTTCTTGCGGCGAAAGAAGGGCCCCAACCGACGTTCGAGGGAGTCACAAGGCAACCGGGCGTGGCCAGGGGGGCGCGCCAGGTTACCTTGTGACCACCTCGGGCACCATCTTGCATTGATTCTTCTTCCCAAAAATCACATATATTCCAAAATAACTCTTCGTAAAATTTTATCGCATTTGGACTTCATTTGGTATGGTTTTACCGCGAAACAAAAAACATGCAAAAAAACAGGAATTGGCACTGGCCACTAGATTAATAAGTTAGTCCATAAAAGTAATATAAAAGTACACCAAAACCATGTAAAACTATTGTGAACATGGCATGAATACTTCATAAATTATAGATACGTTGGAGACGTATCAGCATCCCCAAGCTTAATTCTTGCTCGTCCTCGAGTAGGTAAATGATAAAAGAAATAATTTATGAAGTGTGAATGCTAGCATAGTGCACAAGTTTGATCGATGATAATTTCAATCACTTTTTATAGCATCATTATATATCATAAACAGCATCTCAACTCATAAAACTTCTCATGATCAAGTAGCAAGCTATTCACATGTTAAAGTATAGACCATAAACTTTCTGGAAAACTAACAAACTATGTTCTCAGTCATCAAACAATTGCAATTCATCTTATTTTCAAGAAGGGTCTATGTAAGAGCTTTGGTTTAGCAAATTCCATATACTCAACTATCATTTAGTCTTCCATGATTGCTGACACTCAAAGCATAGTTTTAGAACAAACTGTTTCAGTCAAACACATAAGAAGATAGGGGCTTGATGTTTCTCCTCCCAACTTATTTATCTCAGAGATAATGTCAACAATAATAACTCATGATCACCTATATTCAACTGGATATATGTGCCTAGATCATTCCCTACCACACGATGCTTGCCCATTAGAGAATAAATAGAGTGGAATAGGGATGAACATTACTGACTCTTGCATAAAAGTAAATATAGAAAAGTAAAAGATAGGCCCTTCGTAGAGGGAAGCAGAGGTTGTCATGCACTTTTTATTTTTGGATGTGCAAGCTCTTAATGGAAAGGAACATCACTTTATATTGCCCCTTGTGATAGCAACCTTTATTATGCAGTTTGTTGCTTTTATTTCTTCACCATCACAAGTTCATGCAAAGCTTATTTTCCCTTCCAATAAAAGATCATACATATTTAGGAGCAATTTTTATTGCTTTTTGCACCGATGGCAACTTACTTGAAGGACCTTATTAAATCCATAGGTAGATATGGTGGACAATCATGACAAGAAACTGGGTTTAAGGGTTTTTTGATGCACAAGTAGTATCTCTACTTAGTACGATTTTTTGGCTAGCAAAAGATCCTAAGCAAGCACCACATTTTAGAGGATCAATGACAATATAACTTTTAGGTGAATATAAACAAACATAACCCATTACGTTGTCTTCCTTGTCCAACCTCAACTACTTGATCAAGCTTGAAAATAATTAATGGGGGCTCACAATCATAGAAGATGTCCAAGATAGTATATTTATATGCGAAATTTCTCTTCCTTTAAAATTCTTTCATGAATTGTTCAAGTGACCAATGTTGTGTTGGCTAACTTTCAATAAATTTTACCACTTATACTTCTTGTATGTGAAGTCATTACTCCCCATGGGACAAGCATATGAAGCATATATAATTTCATATTTATGACATTCAATTCATTCAACAATTCACTCTTAGGATATAAGCGAAGCACGAGAGTGAATGACAAACTACTCCGAGAGATGTAAGTGAAGATCAATGAGTAGTCAATCAATTAAGTAGCTATGTGAGGACTCTCTCCAAATCAAGATTTTTAATCTAATTATTTTATTCAAGCAGCAAACAAAATAAAAAATACGCTCCAAGCAAAACACATATCATGTGACGAATAAAAATATAGCTCCAAGTAAGATATACCGATAGTTTTGAAGACGAAAGAGGGGATGCCTTCTGGGCCATCCCCAAGCTTAGATGCTTGAGTCTTCCTTGAATATTACCTTGGGGTGCCTTGGGCATCCCCAAGCTTAGGGTCTTGCCACTCCTTATTCTCCTCATGTCAATATCTCACCCAAAACTTGAAAACTTCAATCACACAAAACTTAACGAAACTCGTGAGAAAGGTTAGTATGATAATAGATAAATCATTCACTTTGGTACTGTTAAGACAAGATCCAAAATTGTTCTCACATAATGCCTACTTTACTCTATCATTTTCACAATATATATAACTCAATATACGCTATGGAAATGCTAAAACAAGCAAACTATGCAAACAAAACAGATTCTGTCAAAAATAGAACAGCCTGTCATGATTTGAACTAGAACCATACTTCTGTAACTCCAAAAATTCTGAACAATTAGAACAGCATAAAAATTTGTAACCAAACATTGTGTAAAAATTTGAGAATTTTTTGACGCTCCAGTAAGAAATGTAAAATCAAATACTGAGCATAAAAGTTTCTGTTTTTGCACAGAATCAAATCAACAAGCATTTGCACTATCAACGCAAGATGGTGCCCGAGGTGGTCTTACTTGGCACTTTATTGAAATAAAAGATACATGACATGGTTACTACAGTAGCTTAATCATGTAGACACACAAAAACAATAAAGATAAATAGTGGGTTGCCTCCACACAAGCACTTTTTTGTAAAACTTTTTAACTAGGCATTGATATTTTAATGATACTCACTTAAAGATAAGAGAATTAACTAGCATAGGAAGGTATAACAAGTGAAAATTTCAACACATGGAGAGGGAACTTGGTATTATTGAGAGGATATTCATAATTATGACAAATTTTACAAGAATAATTATCACTACTTTAAGTAACATCACAATAATTATCATAAGTAGGAACTTTTATCTCATCGTAATCAATTGAAATTTCTTCCAAAATAATGGAATCATCACCAGAGAAAGTTATGAACTCTCCAAATCCACCTTTATCATTATTCTAATAAGATTTAACACCCTCCAAAATAGTGGGATCATTGCTATATAGAGTTGACACTCTTCCAAACCCACTATCGATGATAATGTGATTCATACTCTACAAGATATAAGTGAAGTTCATAGAGAATTCTACAATGAAATAGAGAGACCAATGTCCAAGTTTAAAATATATAAGTGAAGCACACAAAGCATTCTATAAAGCCATACTCAAAAGATTTAAGTGAAGCGCATGAAACATTCTATAAAGCCATACTCAAAAGATTTAAGTGAAGCGCATGAAGCATTCTATAAATCAACCAAGGACTATCTCATACCAGCATGGTACATAAAAGGAAAGGGAAAAATAAACACAAAATACGCTCCAATAATTTACGCATATCAAGTGAACAAAACAAAAACCGAGACATACCGATAATTGTCGAAGAAGAAAGATGGGATGCCTTCCGGGGCATCCCCAAGCTTAGACGCTTGAGTCTCCTTGAATACTTAATTGGGGTGCCTTGGGTATCCCCAAGCTTGAACTCTTGCCTCTCCTCATTCTTCTCATATCGATACCTCCTAGATCTTCGAACACTTCATCCACACAAAACTTAACCGAACTTTTTATTAGAGGGGTTAGTACATATAACATCAAATCCCATCATGTCCTGCTGTAGCATTATTGTATAATTATAATAAAACATTACCCATTGTATGCTATCACAATTCTATGGCTTCCAAGTCAATGGGTCTCAACAAGATTTCAAACATAAGCAAATAAAGAAACTATAACAGCAATCTGTGAAAACAGGACAGTCTGTAAAGATGCAAATGAAACACATACTTCTGTAACTCAAAAATTCTGAAAAATTAGGACGTAATAAAAAAATTGCATAGCAGTACTGTGTAAAAATTTCAAAAAAAATTAACATTCCAGTAAAATATAGAAATTCAAATACTACAACAAAAGTTTCTGTTTTTGCACTGTACACACCAAACAAGCAATTTAAACACCCTAAAGGTAAATCTTGGCACATTATTTTTATAATACAATGTATTTGTACAAGGGGATAATTATTTTTGTGAGAAACTTCCATAAAAAATTCTACATTGTTTCCATGAGCATGAACACAAGTGTTCAAGGTCGACCCTCACTTCTTCAATGCATAGCTTTCCAATCGCTTCTCTTTTTGAAAAAGTTTTAGGTTCCCCTCTATATTTTATGTTTTTAAATATTTAAATGGCACACATAATAAAGTTTATATTACACAAAATAAGAAAAATACTCTCTAAAACTTCCGGGTTGTCTCCCAGGCAGCGCTTTCTTTAAAGCCATTAAGCTAGGCATAAGAGGCAAGCAATTTTTTTGTATTTTGCATTTTTTAATTTTTTTTGGTTTGTTTCACCCACAACTAAAGAAAGAAAACAAGAAAGCAAAAACAAAAGGAAAAACAAAAGGAAAAACAAAATCTACTTAGTGATGAAAGCAAACAAGCATACATGAGAATATTAACCCCGCGCTATTGCTGCCCGGCAAAGGCGCCAGAAAAGAGCTTGATAATCCCCAAGTGCAAGGAATCATCGTAGAACTTTCCAAAGATGGAAGTGGTAAGTATGGAGTGTCGAACCCACAAGGAGCTAATGGTAAGATCAATATTCTCTCAAGTCCTATCTGCCACTGATACGACTCTACGTATACCGAGCGTTTGCTTTTATCTAGAAACGAGAAATAAAACTACGGTGTGGGTACAAAGAGGATAGCTTTGCATGATATTGGAGAACTAAAACATAAAAATAGGTGCTGCCTAAATAAAGTTAGAATATATTACAATATATTACAAATAGCGAGTGTAGAATAATGATGGTATGGTGTGCGGAATTGTCCTAGGCAATTGTTAACAAGATCGGTATTCATTATTGCAATTTTATATGAGGGAGAGGCATGAGCTAACATACTTTCCGTACTTGGATCATATGAACTTATGATTGGACCTCTAGCAAGCATCCACAACTACTAGAAATCATTAAGGTAAACCCAACCATAGCATTAAGTATCAAGTCCCCTTTACTCCCATACGAAATAACCCCCTTACTCGGGTGTAAGCTTATGTCACTCTAGCCACCCACTATAAGCGAATCATGAACGTATTGCAAAACCCTACAGCGGGAATCCCCCATGTGAGCACGGCACGGAAGACACCATAGGACAGCACCAAAATAAAACATACAACTCAAACCAATCAAGATCATCAATCAACCCAAAGGACAAAAGAAATCTACTCAAACATCGTAGGATGGCAACACATCATTGGATAATACACTGGTACCGTTACGTGCTATACAAATAGTTTTTACCCCCTTTCCGTGACAAAGTTTTAAACCGTCGCATTGCCTATGTGTGCGATGGGGGGGTCTTCCCACACAACCCAGAAAACGTCTGCGATAGGGCGACCCGCTGCTGACGATTTTTGTAAAGTAATCGTATGCGAAGTCGCGGACTATCTCACATGTTAGACACGGGCACTACGTTTGTGATCCGCGAGACATCCGAAACGATATTGCAGATATCTACATGTGCAAAAGGTGGATATCACAAACATTTATTTCTACCGGTCTGTTTGCGATACGTACACTATCACACACAGTTCAAAAATATAAAATGTGTGCGGTGTCTCTACTATCGCCAACGCGTCCATTTTCATAACTGTGTGTGATAGGTATACCTATCACACACGGTCTCCAAATGTGAATTGTCTTTTTTTTATCCAAGAATCGCACACGCACATCGTACAGAAACATGTGTAATACTTATGGCAATCCCACACGTGTATGACAATAAACCGTGCGTTCGACCACTGAGTATCGCACACGTTTTCTGTGAAAGAACCATGTGTTCTTTATTTTACCATCGCACACGTTGTTTTATTTCTAACCATGTGTACAGAATTACAGAATTAGGCAGCAGATTAACTATGATGAACCACAATATTTAGAGGCGGTAAAGGTGAAGAGAGAAGTGTAAATCATTTTGGCTGCCGATAGTGTTGCAGAAGCGGAATGCTCATAATGTGCCCTCCTCCATGCCAAAGGTGCGCACAACTTTTGTCCAACTCCTTGTGATGATCGCCCTCCCATCCTTCACCGCCTTCAGGAAGACTTCTAGACCATTATCATGGTAGTATCAATTATATACTTTAACCTTAGTTGCCTCCACTCTGGTCATGTAGTTTGCAAGGTACTCATGAGTAAATTGCTTCGGAAACCACTGAAAAGAGAAAAGTTTCAGAAATTCATGTCTGATAGAGTAACTCATTGTGGGTAGGGGGAAAAGGCAAAAAATTACTTACCATCCTAAAGTTCACTGTTATCTTGGATAAAGTGTAAATAAAGAGTTTAATTCCCATCACCCGTCTCTTCCGCCTAACAATCTTTCTTAGTTTCCTCACTTGACGCTTGTTCATGAATATCTCATTGCCCCATACGCAAAAGGGATCGAAGCGTCGATCAGTACCGCTGATATATGTACCTATAAGCAACCAGTAAATGTTAGAAGCTAAACTTCAATTGCACAAATGATGTAAAAAATATAAGACATGGCATGCAACTAACCTCGACGGCAAACAACAGCATCGCCCATTGCGGCCCTGCGTAAGTACATGGAAAGGCATGTTAACTACATCCACCAAAAATAGCAAATAGTAATAAAACGACAGCATCTCTAGTGATATCTCCATTGCAAAGAGTAGCACGGTAGTAAAGGGACAGATTAAAAAATGGATAGAACTGTTTGCTACAACAGGCTTGACAGCAACCTAAGTCAAGCATTGTAAGTTTCTAGCTGGTATTGGTGAAATTGAACTGGACAGTTCATACTTGAACATGACAGTGTACATTACTGAAATAAACAAGGCATGTGTTAAGTACAGACAACCTAATATAGCCATTAAAAATGGTACTGATGAAATTGAAATTGACAGAGTTAAACATCGCAAGGCAAGTGCTGCTAGAGCAGAGAATGGCCCAATTCTCTATAAAAAGGTAGGGAAATAGCTAAGAATGGTTAGGCATGTTTACTACAACAGGCTTAATACATCAACCGTACAAAACATAGCCATTGCAACAGGTATTGGTAAAATTGAACTGGACAGTTCCTACTTGGTAAATCCCGAGGGGTAGTAGGTGGGGCACTTCATCTGGGCCAGAGCCCGCCCCAAGTCGACGGCGGCGGAGGCGAGGTGTTCCTCTGGGTTGAAGCGTGGATCAGTGCCGCTGACATGTGTACCTACAAGAAGCACGTAAATGCTATAAGCTAAACTGCAATTGCACAAATGATGTAAAATACTATAAGACATTGGGATGGAACTAACCTCGACGGTAAACCACATCATTTCCCATTGTGGCCCTGGGTAAGTACATGGAAAGGCATGTTAACTATAACAGGGTTAACATCCACCAAACATAGAAAATGGTAATAAAATGACAGCTTCTCTAGTGATATCTTCATTGCATAGAGTAGCACGGTAGTAAAGGGATTGATTAAAAAATGGATAGAACTATTTGCTACAACAGGCTTGATAGCAACCTAAGTCAGGCATTGTAAGTTTCTAGTTGGTATTGGTGAAATTTAACTAGGCAGTTCATACTTCAACATGACAGTGTACATTACTGAAATAAGCATGGCATGTGTTAAGTACAGACAACCTAATATAGCCATTGAAACTGGTACTGATGAAATTGAAATTGACAGAGTTAAACATCGCAAGCTGCTAGAGCAGAGAATGGCCCAGTTGTCTATAAAAAGGTAGGGAAAATAGCTAAGAATGGTTAGGTGTGTTAACTACAACAGGCTTAATACATCAACCGTACAAAACATAGCCCTTGCAACTAGTATTGGTAAAATTGAACTGGATAGTTCGTACTTGGTAAATCCCGAGGGGTAGTTGCTGGGGCATTTCATCTGGACCAGAGCCTGCACCAAGTCGGTGGCGGCGGAGGCGAGGTGTTCCTCCGGGTCGACACGCACAGCGACCACCGTGCCATTAACCGCCATCAGCTCCTCGACCACCCGCGTGATATGTGGTTACGCTTACGCGGCGATGCTCTGCAATAGGGGGTGGGGATTTGGAGGCATGAGGATGTTTCGCAGGCGCCATCTAAGCAATCCGGCTGGGGCGGTGATGGAGATCGGTGGGTTACCTGACTGGATCGACGAGGCTCGGGCAGAACATAGATGTGGTTGAAGTTGTGGTTGCGGCGGCGGCAGTTTGAGCTGCAGGGAGGGGGGAGGGTGGGGAGATAGTGCGAAAATGTGATGGGTGGGGATGGGGGTGGGGGGATAAATTCTAAAATCCCGCGCCTACTGAAAATTTCGCTGCGGAACTTGAAACTTACGCGGGCGAAACACACAACACAGACAAAGCGTGTAATATACTCGTGTGCGAGAAGAGAGAAAATTGGCGGATCCCGTATTCAAAATATTGTACACGTGTAGTTGATTAAATCAATCACGGGCGGTCGTGATGGTACGTGTGTGATGTTTTCTAACCGATTTATGAATCATTAACGCACACAATACGCCATAGCACCGTGTGTTTTGTGGTCTCCTAAAAATTAAAATATCTATCAGCATCTAGAGCCGCAGCCTGCAAACATAAAAATCTCTTTCATTAAGTAGTAGTAGTAGATGCTCATAATTAATTAAACAAACATACGGTCGACACACACACACTAACTACTTCTCACATGCTGGCCAGCCCCAGACGCCATCATACTCCTTGCCGGCCTTGTCGGCGGCAGCCCACCATGCTTGAATCTTTGCCCGACTCTCCTTAGTAGCGCGTGCGACCGCTTCTTTCTTACGGTGGCGGGACTCTCTTTTCTTGAGTGCTTTCTGCCTTTTTCACGCCTTCTGTGCGGATTTGGCCTCCTCTTGCTCCACCACCCATTCGGCCATGGCAGCTTCAAAGTCCGCCCACGTAGGTGTGCGGTCGCGGGCGGCAATGAACTCAGCGTGGCGGGATGCCATCGCTTCCTTACCAGATAGTGTGCGGTCGCGGGCAGCGATGAACTCGGCGCGCCGGGATGCCATCGCTTCCTTACCAGTTATTGTGCGGCGCGGTGGCATGGACGGCGACGCTTGGAGAGAGCTCTGGGACGGAGTGGCCGGACAACCGTATAGTGCGGTGGTTTTTTAGAGCACTCGAGATCTGATTGCCTATGAGAACCGTGTGCGCTAACCCTATTGTGCGTTGCATTCTGATTTGCCGGAACCCCAGCCACATGGATCGCGCGTGTGCACCGTAGGATGCACCGCGATCGAACGGCAATCCACATCCCTCCCATCACACCCGTGTAGCTGTAGCTGGGATTTGACTTATATGCGCTAAATGTTAGGTAAATGCTATAAAGTGCTTAGGTATATCAAACGAGTCCTGAAATTCGCAAAAAATTCCAATCTAGTGGCTGATGGTGCTTGCGCACCGTGTGAATAGTTTGGACGCGAAACGATAAAGTCACCGTAAATTCAAGTCCAAATTGCCATTTATCAATTTTCTAGAGTTGGAAAACCAATAAACGACACGTTGGTGGTTGACTCTTGCCACACATGTCCTTGAAATCTCTCCCCATTCCTCGTAAAAGGCATGCAAATTTAGTAAACACCACAAGCATGATTTTCCAAACCGTTTTTGTGCACTTTTTCATGGACCGATTGTGCGAAATTGAATTATGTGCATTAATGCCTACAAAATACACATAACGGCCCAAATATAGTAAATTAGCCTAGAAAAGTGCCAAATTTGAACAAGGTGCATTATAGGGTCTATGTTGATCATAGAAAAAAACTCAAGGAGAAACGACGAAGGAACTTTGGATTCCCCTTCAAACTTGGTGATTTCCCTCTCGAAACCACCAAAACTTCCTTTTGTGATGGTTCGGTTTATGAAGAGCGTGTACAACGACATTAGCCGAACCTTCTCAAAGAATTACCATGCTTTACTGAGGTCATACCATGGCACCATGCCAGGTATCATCTTTTTCAGGCATGTTTTCCAATTTTCTAGAGTTGAAAAACCAATAAACGACACATTTGTGGTTGACTCTTGCGACACATGTCCTTGAAATCTCTCACCATTCCTCATAAAAGGCATGCAAATTTAGTAAATACCACAAGAATGATTTTACAAACCGTTTTTGTGCACTTTTCCATGGACCGATTGTGCGAAATTGAATTATGTGTATTAATGCCTAGAAAATGCACATAACTGCCCAAATATAGTAAATTAGCCTGCAAAAGTGCCAAATTTGAACACGGTGCATTATAGAGTGTATGTTTATCATACAAAAAAACTCAAGGACAAACGACAAAGGAAGTTTGGATTCCCCTTCAAACTTGGTGATTTCCCTCTCGAAACCACGAAACTTCCTTTTGTGATGGTTCGGTTTATGAAGAGTGTGTACAACGACATTAGCCGAACCTTCTCAAAAAATTACCACGCTTTTCTGAGATCATACCATGGCACCATGCCAGGTATCATCTTTTTCAGGCATGTGTTTCAATTTTGTAGAGTCGAAAAACCAATAAACGACACGTTTGTGGTTGACTCTTGCCACACATGTCCTTGAAATCTCTCCCCATTCCTCGTAAAAGGCATGCAAATTTAGTAAACACCACAAGCATGATTTTCCAAGACGTTTTTGTGCACTTTGTCATGGACCGATTATGCAAAATTGAATTATATGCATTAATGCCTAGAAAATGCACATAACTGCCCAAATATAGTAAATTAGCCCGGAAAAGTGCCAAATTTGAACACAGTGCATTATAGGGTATATGTTGATCGTAGAAAAAAACTCAAGGACAAACAATGAAGGAACTTTGGATTCCCCTTCAAACTTGGGGATTTCCCTCTCGAAACCACCAAAACTTCCTTTTGTGATGGTTCGGTTTATGAAGAGCGTGTACAATGACATTAGCTGAACCTTCTCAAAAAATTACCACGCTTTGCTGAGGTCATACCATGGCACCATGCCAGGTATCATCTTTTTCAGGCAGTTTTTCAATTTTGTAGAGTCGAAAAACCAATAAACGACACGTTTGTGGTTGACTCTTTCCACACATGTCCTTGAAATCTCTCCCCATTCCTCGTAAAAGGCATGCAAATTTAGTAAACACCACAAGCATGATTTTCCAAGCCGTTTTTGTGCACTTTGTCATTGACCGATTATGCAAAATTGAATTATATGCATTAATGCCTAGAAAATGCACATAACTGCCCAAATATAGTAAATTAGCCCGGAAAAGTGCCAAATTTGAACACGCTGCATTATAGGGTGTATGTTGATCGTAGAAAAAAACTCAAGGACAAACGATGAAGGAACTTTGGATTCCCCTTCAAACTTGCGGATTTCCCTCTCGAAACCACCAAAACTTCCTTTTGTGATGGTTCGGTTTATGAAGAGCGTGTACAATGACATTAGCTGAACCTTCTCAAAAAATTACCACGCTTTGCTGAGGTCATACCATGGCACCATGCCAGGTATCATCTTTTTCAGGCATGTTTTTCAATTTTGTAGAGTCGAAAAACCAATAAACGACACGTTTGTGGTTGACTCTTGCGACACATATCATCGAAATCTCTACCCATTCCCTTGTAAAAGGCATGGAAATTTAGTAATACCACAAGCTTGATTTTTTATACTGTTATTGTGCACCTTTTCAGGCACTTATCATGCCAATTTGAATTATGTGCATAAATGCCTAGAAATGCAAATAATGGCCCAAATATAGTAAATGAGCCCGGAAAAGTGCCAAGTTTGAACACGGTGCATTCTAGGGTCTATGTAGATCGTAGAAAAAAAACAAGGGAGGAAGACCAAGGAAATTTGGATTCCCTTGAAATCCTGGTGATTTATTATCACACACGGTTCATTTTCGCTGCTTATGAAAGCCGTGTGGGCTGACTCTATCATGCGATGTGTTCTAATTGGCCGGAACCCCAGCCACGCGGATCGCGCGTGTGCACCGTAGGATGCACCATGATTGAACGGCAATCCACATCCCTCCCATCACACCCATGTAGCTGTAGCTGGGATTTGACTTATATGCGCTAAATGTCAGGTAAATGCTATAAAGTGCTTAAGTATATCAAACGAGTCCTGAAATGCGCAAAAAATTCAAATCTAGCGGCTGATGGTGCTTGCGTACCGTGTAAATAGTTTGGACGTGAAATGATGAAGTCATGGTAATTCAAGTCCAAATTGCCATTTTATCATTTTGGAAACAGTGATTCTTCTTGTGAGATGCTCTCGTTTTCAAGGAGTTATCGTTACAACTTGTGCCAGAATTTGCCATTTTATTTACCATAGAATACTGAGGTCATACCATGGCACTAGGGGCACCATGCCAAGTATCATCTTTTTCAGGGATGTTTTTCAATTTTCTAGAGTTGAAAAAACCATTAAACGACACGTTTGTGGTTGACTCTTGCGACACATGTCCTTGAAATCTCTCCCCATTCCTCGTAAAAGGGATGCAAATTTACTAAATACCACAAACATGACTTTCCAAACCATTTTTGTGCACTTTTTCATGGACCGATTGTGTGAAATTGAATTATGTGCATTAATGCCTAGAGAATGCACATAACGGCCCAAATATAGTAAATTAGCCCAAAAAAGTGCCAAATTTGAACACGGTGCATTCTAGGGTGTATGTTGATCATACAAAAAAACCAAGGACAAACGACGAAGGAAATTTGGACCCCCCCTTCAAACTTGGTGATTTCCCTCCCGAAACCACAAAACTTCCTTTGTGATGGTTCGATTTATGAAGAGCGTGTATAACAACATTAGAAAAACCTTCTAAAAATATTACCACGGCATGTTGAGGTCTTACCATGGCACCATGCCAGGTATCATCTTTTTCAGGCATGTTTTTTCAATTTTCTAGAGTTGATAAACCATTAAACGACACGTTTGTGTTGACTCTTGCCACACATATCATTGAAATCTCTCCCCATTCCATTGTAAAAGGCATGGAAATTTACTAAATACCAAAAGCTTGATTTTTCAAACTGTTATTATGCACCATTTTCATGCACCGATTGTGCAAATTTGAATTATGTGCATAAATGCCTAGAAAATGCAAATAATGGCCCAAATATAGTAAATGAGCCCGGAAAAGTGCCAAATTTGAACAAGGTGCATTCTAGGGTCTATGTTGATCGTATAAAAAAACTCAAGGATGAACGACGAAGGAAATTTGGATTCCCTTCCAATCTTGGTAACCTCAATCACACACGGGTTGTGTTTATGAAACGTTGCCTCTGCAGCGCATTATTTGGGCGCAGAAAACCCTCAGCAACACGTCAGTAAAGAAAAGAAAACCCTCACCCCCTCCCCCTTCATCCCCACTCCTCACTCGCACGGCACTCTCCGCAACTCTGCCTGTCAACTTCTATTGCCTCGGCCACCCCTTAGCTGACGACTGTCGGCGGCGGGATTTGGCCCCGTGCCAAACGTCACAGGATTTCGCCGCTGCCGCTTGCCGCCGCCTGTCTGCACCGCCTCTAGCAGACATCATCATTGCTCGTTCTTGACAGGTCTGCCCAAATCTTTGATCTCGACGGCACCCCTCGCAGCCGGATGCCGCCAACAAACGCCACCGCATTTGGTTTCTTCCCCTCGTCGACGCCTATCGGCACCGACTTTCTTGAATCTGGTCGATTGTTGTTTTCTGCGGGATTTTCCGCGGGCTTGGGATGGGGTTTTTTCTCTCTCTCTCATGGAGAGCAAGGTAATTAATTTAGCGAAATATTCGCTCATCTCTTATCGCAGTCCGTCTGTCCCTGTTAATCACCCGGCAGAAATCGCCATGGATTCATTTTTCTTATAGCTGATTCGAGGTTTTTCATTCTAGTGTCCACAGTGCAAGCACAAATCAGGCCACTGTGGTTGCGGCCAGTCGGACAAGAAGTTCTATCTCACCATACCAGATGACTTCAGGGAGCGCATGGTATGTTCAATCTCATCCTACCACGGTTGGCATGTCCCAATTTTATGAACATATACCATATATTGCTATATTTGGATAAAAGGTGCGACATGCACCATAGACGTCAAAGAGGATTTTTTTTGTAAATTAGGCAAATTAATGTTGTATTTGTACCCTTAAAAATGATGTATTGTTCTTTCGGTTAATCTCATATTTGCATGAAATCATGGTTACATTATCTGTTTAATTATATATTTTTGTACTTTGCTTTCAGCTATTGTTCTGTTCTCTCAATTATTCCCATATTTGCATGCAACAATCTTAATTTTCATTTCCCGCAGTACATCCCTTGCTTTGCAAGAACACGTGTACAACGAAATCTTGGCCTTTACTTTGTTAATGACTCCATGGATGTCATATTGACCACGCAGCATAGATTTACAATGACAGTTAGGGTAAAAGTTGATAAAGATGGTCACTCCTATTTTGATGCAGACCTTTGGAGAAAATTTTCTAAGTTTTATCTACTGAAACCTGGCAATAAAATTCTAGTGCATGCACCACATTCTGGTCAAATAAACATGGATGTTTACTTCCCCATCGTCATCAGCCGACCACAGTCTGATTGAGGTTAGTGTTCCTTCAAATTTCTCCATGTTGGCTTATTACTTATTAGCAAAATTAAAGTAATTGTTCTGGCTAAATGATTACTATTTGAGCAACCAATTAGGATTTCATTTTCTGACTCTATTACTAGCCAGTATCAACTTCCAATTACCAATTTATGCCCACCATTCTTCTGCCATGTTCTGAATAAATAATCCCTTTCCACCTTTTAAGCAGGATATGTTGGATGCATAGTTAACAAACTGTATGTTACTCGGCATACCAAATTTCACTGGAAAGAGTTGGAGCATGTCATGCAATTTGTTGCTAATCTAGAAGACCTAGCACAGTGTATGGACGCTGGATTTGGGATGGGAATAAATCTACCACTGGTGCACACATTGAACAAGACCAATTGTGTGAACAAAATGCTGGTACAAAGTCTTGTTTGTATGTTGTTGTTCATAAACTATATATAGCTTCAATTATATGTTACAATTGGATTTTGTTCTTCATTGCAACAGAAATTGCCCGCTGCAGCTATTCCTGAATTGATTTCCCGGCGTGGTCGAATTACACTTGTGCCTGCTAAGAATGCCAAAGTGATTGCAAGGTTACTGCATTTCCCGCACAAATGGAACCATTCAAATTAATAGGTTCTCGGTTGTCCTGGCAATGCATCAACATTTGAAAATCAGAGACACTGTTATACTCATGCTCTACCAAGGCACAGGAGGGATCTTCCTTTTCATTGATGAGATGCCGAGTCGCCATCATCAAGCTGCTTCCAGCGGATAGTTGTGGTTGTTGGCCTATCTTAAGTATGTAGATATGGACCATATGGTTGTCAAAATTGTTCATTTCATGTAAAGTATTAGTATCACCTTTTGTTAAATAGTGTCACCACAATATGTTACTCAAATGCTGTTCTTCAGGTTCTTAAATTTTCCATATTGCAAAATGAGATAATATATAGATAGGCCAGCCCATACAATTGACATATTTGACATGCATGAACAAATAATCAACCGAGCATATATATGCTCAAATTGGTTCAGTGCCTAGTTCGAGGAGTAATTTACAAACCATTATTAGCTCCCTAATTTACATCAATTTAACGAACCGCGCGCGCACAAAAAGAGCTACTGCCCCTGACGCAGACCCAGCACGCACAGCTACCATCGTCCATCATCGTGTCTATCCTACTTGTCTCAGGAGGAGAGGAGGTCACACAGTCGATGACCACCTTGATCCATCGAGGCTGGGGCAGCCTCGACATCGGTGATTGCCGATACTGCCTCAGGCGCAGCTCTCACCAGGGCTGTCGCGACCGCCGGCTCGGCGTACATCGCCCCCAGGCCTGCCGTCACTGCCCCCAGGCCTGCCCCGGCAATGCCCGACACTGCGCCCTCCTCCATCTAGGACATAAGTCTGCGCCTCGTGCGGCGGCCGCCACTGCCGCAGTTGTCCTTGCGTCGTCGTGGTTCCTGCTCCGCCGCTCGCACCATTCGCCGCACTCTGCGCCGAGCCCGCAGTATCACCCGCTGGCGATCCCTAGCCGCTTTCAGGATGACCCTGGCTAACCTGGTGGCTTGCTCATACCGCGTTTCCTGCCTCATCTGGCTGTTGTCGGGAGAGGCGGCGGCATCGACTGCAAAGCTGACCATCGCGCAGGCAGCCTCGATTCCGCTATCGCCCAACTCCATCCGGTCGTCGACCGTTGGGGCCGGGTATGCCAGTATGTGTGGGTAACTACTAGATAGCAAGGGGATCAGTAGTGAGTCACCGCCGCCGGCCATTGTTGTGGTTATTTATAGCTAGCTAGAAGATGGCTAGGGGATTGGGGATTTACAATTTACCCCTGTGGCTGGCGCTTGCGCGGGAAGGCATTGCTAGAGAGTGGGAAGACTAAGTGGAGCACACAATTCCCAGAACACAACCGTATGCGGTGTCACGTGTTATCACACACGTGTTAACATAAGGAAACGTATGTGTAACTTACAAATCATCACTCATGAGTACTCGCACCACGCATCGTGTGCGATGCTCCTACCATCGCAAACAACTCGTTTGCATTTTCAAAGGTTTTTCTACACACATAATCGCACACGAAACATCTAGGTCCGTAGGGCGCCTAAGAGAATTCAGATTTTTCCAAGAATTTTAGTCGCACTTTCTTAATTAGCACCAATTGCTTGACTGTCTTTCTGATCGTTAAAAGTGATTTTAGTTTTTAGTTTTTCCCCTCCCACGTATGAGCCAACCAACTACCTCCAAAATTTAATTATGTTTGCATGCATGCGTGGTGGAAGAGGAAAACGATAAGGAAGTGGGCAGTGATTCTACTCTGGCAATTATAATAACCTAATTAATGGGATGTGTTCATTGGCAATTTGGTGCGGTCAATTTTTTCACCTCGCCCACTCCGTGTTCACCTTGGTTGCGCTGCTCCTCCTTCGCTCTCTATCCTCTCTTCGCTCTCTATCGCCTCTTTCCTCTCGCAGCCCCCAAATCCGGCCTTCCGCGCTCGCCTCCCCACCTCACCCATCGGATTGCACCATGGACAATCCCCTAGATCCCAGCATCCCGCGGGCTTCCCTCTCATTGTGGCCTGTGGCACTGCCGCCATTGAGCGAAACCCACGTATCTATCAGAGGTGATCCATTGCTCTGGACTCACAGATCGGTGGCACCGGAGGACATGTCGGGGCTGCGTTGGAGGTGGTGGGCAGCAAGGGCAAATCGGATCGAGGAAGCGAGGCATCGATTGGAGACATGTTCGAAGGAGCTTTGCATGGCGAAGCACAAGGCGGAGGCGCAAGTCGATCTCAGGGCAGAGATGCTGAGGGATGTCAGCATCAGGCAGTGTCGCGCTGACTTGGAGCTGGCGCTAATGGTAGAGATCATATTCACGGAGTCGACTACGGAGGAGAGAACATGCATGCCTGTGGAATGGTATACGAACCCGGTGCAGCTGTTCAGATGGGCGGTAGAAGAAGCCAAATCGCCCAACCTGCTGCAGCGGCGGCGCTGGGCATGCATCCTAGGCGAGGTGACCTGCCCTCCTTCCCCGCCAGATACTGGATGAAGATCACCTGAAGTACGCGGCCATGGATGCGTACACATGCTACAAGATGTACAGGCGGATCGTTGACATGAGGAAGTGCTTCCTTCCTGTAGACGATGAGGAATTGAGCCACAAGTGGAGAATTGGAGGCAAGCGTCACATCAAGTAGTAGTTGATATGATGATCGTTTCTCCTAGTTTATTATGCATGTAATTGTTTACTTAGGTGTGCAAATGCTATCTGTAGTCAGTTATGTAATTGGAAGTTTAATTTGGTTATGCAATCATGTTCTTATAAGTATATATGTTGTTGTTCTGTAGACAAAGCATAGATGTTGTGCAGACAGAGCAAATCATATCACACACGGACTAAACTACAGAACCCGTCGGTGATGAATTCATCAATCGCTGACAATTATTTACCACCAACAGTTTGCCCACAACACACACGGCTTATTAGCCGGAATCGTCTGTGTTGTTATCGGTCTTCCCACACATTTCTGATTACTGACCTGTTTGCCACGTATCACACACATTTGTTAAGGTGAACCGTTTCTGTTGTTTTGGCTCATCGTAAACAGTTCATCCGAGTGAACTGTATGCCGTATATCGCACACACCTCGAACTGGCTGCCCATTTTTGTTGTTCTGGCTCATCATAAACAGTTCGTATGGATGAACTGTATGCCAAGTATCACACACGCGTCTCGAATCTGAATCGTGCTTGATGTCTTCGGCATCGCACACAGTTCGTTTTATTGGCGATGGTTTTATTACGACACCGTTTGCGATTCATGCATCGCACACAATTTGGTCGCGGGGTCTCTGATTCATGTGTCATGTTATCGGTCGCCTGTAGTAGTGATACTATGTGGCATAAAGCACCATGTTCAAGTAGGGGATTACAGCGGGTGCGGGAGAGTGGACCGCTGAAAAGAGATGAGGGAGGTGATGAAGATGGTGATGTTGATGAAGACGATCACTGTGGCGATGGTTCCCCCGGCGGCACTCCAGCGCCACCAAGAGAGAGGGGAAGAGAGGCTCCCCCTTCGGCTTGCTCCTCCATGGCCTCCCCCCTAGATGGTGAGAGGTTCTCCCTCTGTTCCTTGGCCTCCATGGCGCCCGTAGGGGTGGGAGCCCCTCCGAGATTGGATCTCTCTCTCCGTTTTCTTCTCTGGTTCATGTCTCTGTTTCTGGCCGAAAACCGTTTCTTATATTCCCGGAGATTTGTAACTCCGATTGGGCTGAAATTTTGAGGGGATTTTTATCAAGAAATTATCTTTCTTCCGGCGAAAGAAGGGCCCCAACCGACATTCGAGGGAGTCACAAGGCAATCGGGCGCGGCCAGGGGGGCGCCGAGTTGCCTTGTGACCACCTCGGGCACCATCTTGCGTTGATTCTTCTTCCCAAAAATCACATATATTCCAAAATAAATCTTCGTAAAATAATCGCGTTTGGACTTCGTTTGGTTTGGTTTTTCTGCGAAACAAAAAACATGCAGAAAACAGGAACTGGCACTGGGCACTAGATTAATAAGTTAGTCCATAAAAATAATATGAAAGTGCACCAAAACCATGTAAAACTATTGTGAATATGGCATGAATACTTCATAAATTATAGATACGTTGGAGATGTATCACTCCGCACCCGCACACACACACTCTGTCTTTCTCTCACCCACTGACGCGCTGGCCTTGCATGTCAAGTTGTCGTCCCCAACCTCTTACAAAAACTCGGGCACCCACGTCCAACCTCCACTCCGCGCACGAATGGATGTACGGCCACTTCCCGTTGCGGCCAGAGCCTGAGACCTTGTCCTGTAAATAACCCTGCACCCGCTCATCAGTTTGCCTCACACCTCACCGCCGAACGCCGCCAGGCTACGCCAGAATTGAACCCCGCTTCTCCGGCACTACCACTAGTGGAATACAGGCGAGCCGTCCATCATCTCGACCAACCCTTTCCACCATCGGCATCCACACATCCGGGCGACCCTCCTAGACATTGTCTGCATGTCCAGAGCACCCCGGATCCTCGACTTCACTGACACCCGAGCTGCGTCACTGATGCAACTCCGGTGATCCCCGTGAACCATTGGCACGCACACCTTATCCGGACTTCTTCCCTTGTTCACGCACATTTGTTTGGCCTTTTGTTTCATCTAAAATCACTAATGTAGGATGGTCCTAACATGACACATGCATTAGAGACCCCTCGACCAAACTGTGTGCGATGCATTAATCGCAAACGGTGTCGTACTAAAACCGTTACCAATAAAACGAACTGTGTGCGATGGCGGGTCCATCAAGCACGATTCAGAAAAGATTTGCGTGTGTGAATCGTGGCATACAGTTGATCCATATGAACTGTTTGCGATGAGCCAGAACAACAGAAACGGTCAGCCAGATCAAGGTGTGTGCGATAGACGGCATATAGTTCACTCGGATGAACTATTTGCGATGATCTAGTATAAAAAATGGTCAGCCAGATCAAGGTGTGTGCGATAGCACTACTAGGGAAAACCTTATAGGTGGAGGCTTAACAGTAGCGCGGGTCAGAGACCGGCGCTACTGCTAATTTACAGTAGCGCGGGCCCTGGATACGCGCTACTGCTATCTATTTAGCAGTAGCGCGGGGGTGCTAAACGGCGCTGCTGATAAGTGGGCCCCACCATACCCAGCAGGCTACGTATAGTAGCAGCGCGGGCTGGGGAACGCGCGCTACTGCTAAGAAAATAGCAGTAGCGCGGGTCACAGAGCCCGCGCTGCAACTACGTTTGCACTGTCCCACGCGGTGGGTCCCACTTAGCAGCAGAGTTGGGTCCAGGCCCGCGCTACTGCTAGTGCACTTAGCAGTAGCGCCGTTTGCTAACCCGCGCTGCTGCTAAGGCGCAGCTGCCACCTTTTCCAACCCCTTCCCCCCTCCCCCTCCTCTCTCCCTCACTTCTTCTCCCTCACTTGCTTCCCCCATTACTACTAGCTAGCCTTGTTCTTTCTTCCTTCTCCTACCTCTCTTCTCTCTCCTTTATTGCCCCCCTCCACCATCTCCATTAATGCACCCCTTTCTCTCTTCCTCACTTTTCTCTCCTCCCTCCACTAGTTATTAGAGCCATCTCCTTCCCAACTAGCTAGATCTACCCATTTAATGAAGTGACCTATCTACCTCCCCAACTAGATCTATCCATTTCATGAAGTAAAGCCATCATTGTTGTCCACTTTGGATCCCTAGGTGTGTAGCGACACCGACCTCATCACCGTGCTCGATCTCTCTCGAGATAGGTGAGTAAAACATTATGCTTTGCATGAATGGAAATATGTGTGTGTGCGATATGACCGATTCGGGCGATATGATGGAAATTGTGCGTGTGGCATGAGTTGCCGCCTATATGTGTATTTGCCGAATTGTGCGTGACATGACATGAGTTGCTTATGTTTTGCCGAAATGTCGATTTATTTCCGTTTTGGCAAATTTCGGGCAAACTCTATTTGTCCCTATTTTTAGGGAAGGTCATGCTGAATTTTTGTATGACTTTGATGCATGCATGCATGCGTTTATAATCCTTTTGCTTATTATACCACGCAGGTGATCATGAAGGTCAATGGAAGGATGGTGGAAAGATGATCGCGATCCGCGGCAGACGACATGCATGAAAATAACTAGAAGCAAATTTTTTATCCGTGTCGAAGATGCAAAGGAGGAGTCTGGCTCGACCCCTTTAAGGAAGGCCGTTTGAAGGCGCACCTGCTCATGACTGGTTTCATGGATGGCTATACTCGGTGGATAAGTCAAGATGATGACGTCGATGGGTTAGCCAATGACGACATGGGGCCAGACGAAGAGATGACCGATAATGGCGGCGGAGAAGAGGCCGGACAAGGCGGCAGAGAAGAGGCCGGACATGGGGGCGGAGAAGAGGCCGGACATGACGGAGAAGACGCAGACACGCCGGAGACTTCATCGCTACTAAGTTCAGTCGTGCGGGACCCTCATGTTCGAGACCTGCTTCGCAAGAAGACGACTAACGACAGAGCTACTTGTAGAGAGGAGGCCAAGCTAGAGTAACTGGAGGTAGACTCGAATACTCCATTGTATGATGGTTGCAATGACGAGGTGACCTGCTTGAGTTTCACGCTCGTACTTCTAAAGACAAAGACTAAAAACAAATGGACTGATAGAAGCCTCGATGAGCATTTGAAGTACCTACAAAAAGTTCTTCCCGCGGGGAACCTGTGTCCTACTAGTGTCGATGAGGCCAAGAAGATCGTGTGCCCTCTTGATCTGCCGCACATTAGATACCGTGCATGCATCAATGATTGCATCATTTATCGCAATGAGCACGCGGAAAAAACTAGCTATCCAGTGTGCAATGCTTCTCGATACAAGAAGGCCGGAAAGAAATCTCCCCAGAAAGTTGTATGGTACTTACCGATCACTCCCCGTGTACGGTGTTATTTCGTAGATCCTAGTGAAGCCCGATGATGGAGATGATCCGAAGCTGAGACACCTCGCGGATGCAAGCCAGTGGAGAGCGTTCAATGCTGAATATCAATTTTTCGCAGGTGATCCAAGGAACATCGTGCTTGGCGTGAGTACCGATGGCATGAATCCGTTTGGCAACCAGAACACCAACCATAGCACATGGCGTGTGTTTGTATGGATGTACAACCTTCCCCCCTGGAAGTGCATGAAGACAAAGTACATACACATGAGCATGCTGATTCAAGGGCCGAAACAACTGGGAAATAATATTAATCTATATCTCAGGCTACTGAAAGAGGAGCTAGACACGTTATGGACAGCACCGGTCAAGACATGGGACACCAGCAAAGGAGAGTATTTTGATATGAGAGCCGCGCTGATGACGACGGTGCATGACTATCTCGGTTACGGATATGTATTAGGCCAGGTGTGCCACGGATATTACGGATGCACCAGGTGCATGGATGATACAACGTCGCAGCAGCTAATGAAAGATGGCGGGTCTGGGAAAATCATGTACATGGGGCATCGAAGATGGCTCGAGAAGGATGACCCATGGAGAAACCATGGAGATCTATTCAATGGTGAGGCTGAGCATCGAGGACCTCCACGTAAGAGAAGCGGCACCAAAATCTACGAGTTGTTAAAAAACTGGGAAGAGTGCCCCACGCTGGAAAGATGAAAAAAGCGCCGGAGCCAATGCTGAAGGTATGGAAAACGAGGTCTGTTTTCTAGGATTTGGAGTATTGGCCCAAACTCGAGACGCCTCATTGCCTTAATCAAATGCATATCACAAAGAATGTCGTCGAGAGCTTGCTTGGCACACTGATGAACATGCCGGAGAAGACCAAGGATGGGCTGAAGGCAAGAAGAGACTTGGAAGATTTGGAAATCAGGGCAGATCTCCAGATGCCCTGTAAAAGTCATCGAAGGAAACGGAGACGGAGACGGAGGCGGGGGACAGGGGGAAAAAGGTCAACAAGAAGGAAGAGAAATATTGCCCCCCTTCTTGCTTCACCTTAAGTCCGAAGCAGATCGATCAATTCTTCAAGTGCCTTACCGGAATCAAAGTTACTTTCGGATACTGTGGGAAGATAAGCAGATTTCTAGACACCAAGAAGAAAAGGTTCAGTGGGATGATGTCTCATGACTGTCACGTGATGATGACGCAAATACTCCCGGTTGCCCTTAGAGGGATAATGGACAAGCACGTCCTTGACACGCTTACTGGTCTCTGCAACTTTTTCGACGTTATCTCTCGAAAGTCGATCAGTGTGAAGCAGCTTCGAAGGCTACAGGAAGAGATCGTTGTCATACTAAATGAGCTTGAGATGTACTTCCCGCCCGCGTTCTTTGATGTCATGGTGCATCTGTGTGTCCACATTGTGGACGACATCGTCGACCTCGGGCCGACATTCCTGCATAGCATGATGTCGTTCGAGAGGATGAATGGGGTCATCAAAGGATTCGTTCGTAACATGTCCCGCCTGGATGGAAGCATCAACCAGGGCTATCTGACCAAAGAGTGCATCTCTTTCTGCGAGAATTATCTATACGGCGGAGAACAGGTTGTTGGTTTGCCCGTTAACAAGCACCTTGGGAGGCTCGGAGGAGAAGGTCACACCAACGGCCAGAGGGAACTGCATGTGGACCACTCGGATAGACGCAACGACTTTGACAGAGCAAACTTGGTAGTGCTACAGCACCTAGACGTGGTAGATCCTTTTGCGACACTGTACAAAGAAACCATCGCAAAGAAGTACCGTGACCGGGGGCTATGCAAGACGGATGCCGAAGTTATTAGAGAGCACAACTCCACTTTCTTGCCTTGGTTCAAAGAGCATGTTCTTGCTAATCCCCCAAAAGAGGGCTCTACGGACGGATTGCTCATATACGCCTTGGCACATGGCCCCGCGGCCAACCTCGCGACCTATCTGGCATACGATATCAACGGATACACGTTCTACACAAAGGCCAAAGATATAAATAGTGATTTCCAGAACTCAGGGGTGACGATGGAATGCATGACTGACGACAACGGCGCAACTGAAAGATTCTATGGAAGGGTCGAAGACATCTAGGAGCTTGACTACTCTGGACTGCATAATGCGACGATGTTCCGTGTCAGATGGGCTAAGAATGTCGAAATAGAAAACCAGTATTTCACTACCATGTCTATACCCAACGCCAAGAGCGCTACCGTGAACGTCATCACCAAAAATGAGCCATGGGTACACGCTAAGCACGTGACACAATGCTTCTTCATAACCGACCCGAGCAATCCTAGCTGTGTTGTCGTGAGGAGAGGCAAAAGGAACATCGTCGGAATGAATGGAGTTGCCAACGAGGAAGACTACGACCAGTACGGCAACCCGATGAGGGAAGATGACGATGACGATGAAGCATATGTCAAAAGAAGAATCAAGACTACATTACCTAAGAAAGATCGTACTCCATGGAAAAGGAAAAGTCACAACGAGGGGCTCAATTATTCGACAACGAACAAGAAAGGAAAGAAGCTCACTCTGAAACGTCGTCGACCCTGAGAAACCATCATTTATATATATGTATCTATTTTGTGTACGCACTTAACCGTTATCGGTCAAATGATGTAATATATATATATATATATATATATATATATTATGCACTAATATATCGAGTTATATACATTGTATCCCCTTCCCACCATGGTCTCGGCTTGGTCGTCTTTCGGAGGAGAAAAAATTAAAACAAAAAGGAAAGAAAATGAAAAGAAAAAAGAAAGGAATAGAAAAGAAAATGAAAATAAAAACAAAAAGGAGAAAGGAAAAAGAAAAAGAAAAGAATAAGAAAATGAAAAGAAAACTGAAAAGAAATAATAAAAATAGCAGTAGCGCGGGGTCCTACCCCTCACTATAGCTAACTTAAAGATAGCAGTAGCAGTAGCGCGGGTTTAGGAACCCGCGCTATAGCTAAGTTAGCTATAGCGCGGGGTAGGACCCCGCGCTACTCCTATTTTGAGTTAACCCCCACGCGGGCCTCCCTTCTTTCTCCCCCAATTCCCCATTCTCCCTCTCCATTACACTCCTCTGTCACCGTCGCCGCCGTCGTGCCCCCGCCGTTGTGGACCTTGCGCCCTCGCTCTTCCTCGCCCGCGCCCCTGCCAAGGCCGCCAGAGAAGATCCGGGCCCCTCTGCCGCCCGAGCCATCGTCATCTCCGTGCTCCTCCTCCTCCTCCATTGACCTCACCGCCGCCTTCTCCGAGCCCGCCGTCATCGCCGCGCCCTCGTATGCCCCTCCTCTCACCTCCCCTCTTCTCTCTCTCTCTCTGCTCTCTCTCTCTCTCTCTCTCTCTCTCTCTCTCTCTCTCTCTCTCTCTCTCTGCCACTAACCCTAGGTGCCATATGAACCCTAGGTGCGATATGAACCCTAAATTAAAAATCTTTCTAGTGCTAGATTATGAACCCTAGGGTTAGTGCTAGATTATGAACCCTAGAAATATTTTCTAGGGTTATTTTATTTGTGCTAGATTTAGAAGTTTGAATTGTTGTTATTTAAAAGAAAAAGAAAAACATAATTGTTGCTGTAAACATTATCTTGAATTGTTGCTATTTAAGAACTAAGTTAAAGCAATTGTTGCTATTTAAATAAAAAAATGAATTGTTTTTATTTCAAAAAACTTAGTTAAAGCAATTGTGGCTATTTAAGGAAAAAACAGAATTGTTTATATTTTAAAAAAACTTAGTTAAAGCAATTGTTGCTATTTAAAGAAAAAACAGAATTGTTATTATTAAAAAAAAACTTAGTTAAAGCAATTGTTGCTATTTAAGGAAAACACAGAATTGTTGCTATATAAAAAAAACTTAGTTAAAGCAATTCTTGCTATTTAAAGAAAGAACAAAATTGTTGCTATTTAAAAAAACTTAGTAAGCAATTGTTGCTATTTAAAGAAAAAATAGAATTGTTGCTTTTTAGACAGTAGAAATTTTGTTTATGCAGTAATCAAGTCAAATTTTTTTGCACTTCTTGCACTCCACTAGCCAGCTTGCAGCAAATGTTTTCGTTTGATGGTGAACATATATATTTTGGAAAAGTGAAGTGCCAAATGATGTTGTTGCCATATATGATGTGCCATATGAGCATTTCTTTCTACTTTAGTACATCTTTGCAGGGAAAATGATCCGACTGGCCTATGTTTTGCCGGAATGTTGATTCATTTCCGTTCCGGCGAATTTCAGGCGCTCGATATGTCCACTTTTTAGCAAAGGTCATGCCGAAATTTCCCGTGAATTTCGGCATGACTTGTTCTAGAAAGTATGACATATCGAGTGCCCGGGATTTGCCGGGACGGGAATGAAACGGCATTCTGGCAAAACATAGGCCTTTTTTATGTCATTATTCATTTTATTATAGTTTGAGAATTAAACTAGCAGACTTAATCGTAGGAAACATGTCGAGCAACGACGAAGCCGGGGCTTCTGCCCACGCTGACGAGGATTGCAGGGCCCCCTTACAGCATGAGCACGATTACCTCGACTTCTTGTCTAGTCAGCAAAGCCAAGGTTTGCATGGCCCCCTTGTCATAGCGGACGATGGTACTGTCGTGGACGCCGACACCGAGAACGGCACCGGCACCGATGGCACCGACGCCGGCGCGGATGGTAGCGGCGCCGAAGCCGCTAACAAAGTGAAGAAGAAGTCGAGGACATGACGCCCAAACAAGCTCGGCACCGGAAGACTGCTGGTCACAGTGGTGCACCCCGGTAAATTCGAGCCAACAGAGCCGGAGGAAGCTCGCAAATGCTAAGGCAACCAACTCGGATGCATCCTATGGGAAACCGCGAGCATCAACGACTCAGACTTAAGGAGTAAACCAAATATGGAGCACTTCCTCCTAACGAAGCTGCACAACAGATTCCAGTTCCCCGGCCGGAATGACGAAAAACGTCTGTGGGAAGATCCAGCCATGGTCAAGATAAACAACGCCACCATGGGCAAGTTCAGCAACGCGTTGGCCGCCTGGAAAGGCAGGGTGAAACGAGCTATTGAAAAAAAAAACAACCCTACTCCAAGATTTGGGAAGACAATCCAACACTTTCGGAAGAGAAGTTTGAAAAATTCAAGGAGACTTGCGCTACTGATGAAACCAAGCGTAAGTCTAAGACATTCAAGGGGATGCAGAAAAAGAACATGGGGACCCATCGCCTGGGAAGCCGTGGTTACATTGGCAAGAGGCCCATATGGGATAAGGAGGATGCAGAACGTGAAGCCGCGGGGATCCCAGACCCCTTTCCAGAGTTCACCGACCCGCGGGAGCGTGATTTCATCAGGGCCCGCTACAAGTGGGACAAGGAGAAAAAGGTTTATTACACGGACGCGCCCATGAGGAAATTGATTAGATTACTGGTAATTATTATTTTTCCACCTTATATTAGCTTCTGATCAAGTCGACTACACGTTGTAGTAACATTTGTGAACGGTTCATGTTTCTTTCGCAGAAAGAGCAACACAAGCTTGCGGCCGAAAGCGACTCGTCGTCTCAGTCGTCGGCGAGGCCCAAGTGGGACACCCCTCTCAACCGGGCCTTGAACATACTGACGAGACTCCCTTTGGACAACTGGCCGCTGTATGGACGTGTGCACGGCGTCGGAGATGGGGCCACATGGAAGTTCTACTACCACGAGGACCCGGAGGCCAAAAGGCAAAGAAGGATGTTTAGTCAGGTGAACATCAACGAGAAGGTGAAGCTTGCGGTCGAGAAAAATGCAGCTGAGACCGCTCTAGCGACAAGAGATGAGATGATCCAGCACGCAGTCAGTGCAGCTTTAGCTGCCTGCAGAAGTGATTTTGTAGCTTCGGTTAATACCTTGATTCCGGTTGTTATCGACTGGACGAGGCAAAATCCAGGCAAAACTGCAGTGGATTATCCCCGTCCCAGCTTCGTCGGGAGCAACTCGATGAACATTGCACCACCGCCTACTCTTGCAACCACACCTGCTCCTGCACCCGCTCATAGCAGCCCGTCCTCCATCTCTGGCATGCTCGGCGGGGCTTCCACATTGGCTGAGCTCGACGCCCTCACGGTAATTACGCGTCGCACCCTCATCAACATATCTATAATCTTCCGTTCCCGTTGCCTTTCGTATGTCTGACACACCGCACACATGTCTTCGCAGGCCGACGAAAATCCATGCACCCTACTCTACCACATCAACGGTCAGTTGGTGGATGTGGGAAAGGGTACGATAACAAAGCCCAAGGAGCGCTTGTTCACGGCCGGCGGATGCCCAATAACATCTTCAGGGTTTCTGTGGCGAGTGTGAAAACTGCCTACGAGGGTTTGGCTCCACCGCTATGAACCGGGGGAGAGGACGACGAGAGCCCGGCACAGCTGGGCCAATGCAAGAATTGGCCGTTGCTGTGGCCGAAGAATCTTCTTCATGTGGAGGCGGCTGGGAGCACACCAACGACTACAATACCGATTCAAGGTATGACCACCACCCCACCCACGCAATTACCATCACCGTCTGTCGTGTTGGGTGAGAGCGCACGATGCGAGCAAGGGGGTCCAACCGTCGCCCCCATGGAAGAATATATGAATGATGACACGGATGAGGATGACCCTCTCTGGTACCTTAATACCGGCTATGACGACGCGGAAATGATGAGCCAGCCACTATATGACTCAGGCTATGAGCGTGAAGATGAGATTCATGATGCACAAGAGCCGGAACATCCTCGGGTTGAGTGCAAGAAGTCTCTGTTCATGCAATCCTCGCAGGACACGCCTCCGAATGCCGCCTCAACCCAGGGTCAACTACTCGAGGGTCGTGCAGTGCTTAGCCCTACAACACTTGGGGCGGGGTTCAGGAAGGGTCTGGAAGGCTCAGTAGCTCAACCCAAGAAGAAGCAGAGGAAGAGACCTACGAAGAAAGGCTCTGCTGCCGCCAAAGCTGCTTCTAGTAGCCAGCCGCCTCCGGTGAACAGGGTTGCGGACAGTGTATCGATAAGAGATTCGCTGTTACTCCATGTCGCGGGCAAGCCGATGCTACCGCCGGACGGTCTCATGGCCATAGATGGGGATCTCTGGAGACTCCATGACCATGTGATGTTGACAGAGAAGAGCCTTCTCGCCTCAGAGGATCCAGGATACCCGCTATACACGGTTCGTGTGCCGATGGGCAAGGGCTACGTAGCTACAGGCCCAGCGGATATCTTCTTCCTGCTATACACGGTTCATGTGTCGATGGGCAAGGGCTACGTCGCTACATGCCCAGCAGATATCTTCTTCCTACGGTTTGATCACATCTACGATATGTATCTCCAGAGGTGATTGGACTTTACGCTCGTCCGCCTTTTTGTGCTACATATTAGCTACATCATCAGGAAAGAGCAAATCTTGCTAATCGCCGTAGCGGACCCCTACTACATGCATGAGGGATTCCTGGGAATCAGCGATGTGGAACGTCTAGCTGCGACTAACTACATCAAAGACTTCATGGTAATGAATAAGGACAAGGAAAGGATTTTGCTGCCTTATCATCCCATGTAAGTCATTCCCGGATAGCCACTTTAACACATCCTTTGGTAAATTTCAATCATTCCTTCGAATGTAGGGAGGCTAATTTGAGCTGTATTTATTTTGCGCAGTGAGGGGCGCGCCGTCCTTATCATTCTTTACCCGCGAGTCTCCTACGGTCTATATTTGGACTCGTCCAAAAACATGGTGAAGGAAGACTACACAAACATTAAGAGTGTTCTGGATCATGCTCTCCTTGGCTTCATCATGAGGGGTGGCCACATTCAAATCAAGAAACAAAGGAGGAACTCGCCGGCTTTCTTACATAAAACTGAGTTCTACTGCATCCAGCAACCGGCAGCAAGTACGAACGATGGATTCGACGTCATCCATCACATGATGGAATTCAGAAGGGATCGTCAACAACTTGGCATCACATCTTCATCCGATGCCCATATCTGCAAATGGGCCGAAGCCATAGGAGCCGAACCATATCATAAACTGAGGAATGACTTCTATCGCATCTAGCAGGACATTGTGATGTTCATCGTGAAAGACGTCGTCGAAAAGAATGGGATGCTCCACAGCGGCCCTATATCGCGGGCTGACGTCCGAGCTCGCAAAGGCCTACAGCATATGGACATGATGCCTTTTACGAAGCTAGGGTGCACCCTTCCGGTCATGGATGAATGGAAGTTCCCGTGATTGACGATCACGATGATGGCGTGTCCGTTGAATTTGAACTTTATGTATTCGACGCAACTTTGAAACTTTGTGATGTAAACGGTCCTGCTGAACTTGCGTAGCGCTAGTTAATTAGTTACGATGAACTTCATTAATTATGTTTACTATATGTTGCTTCTATTTGCTTACTCTTTCTCTTCATGTTGCTCAAGTATATATATTATGTTGCATATTATATATCGTTGAATGCATCTCTAACAGGTACATAGATCATCGATGGCGAAGAAATGCTATGCCATGTACATAGGGAAGGTTCCAGGAGTGTACGACGAGTGGCCAGAGTGTCAGGCCCAAGTGTACCGGTTCCCGGGCGGCAGCCAGAGAGGGCTCGATAGCATAGGGGAAGCGGAAGCTGGTTACTTGAGGTTGACGCTAGCGCGAGAGAGGGATCACATCCGCCGCCTCATGAGCTACTACATAATTCCGCTATTCCTCATAGTGATTGCTCTTCTCTTCTATATCATAGTTTAGATGGATGATGAAACATGTGCATGTGATGACCATGTAGTTGCATGTATTCGAGACATGTGACAACTTCTATCGCTATTTCGAGATGATGACGAGAGACATCATTTGTGTTGGATCATGATGTTGATGATGACATGAGATATATATGATGTGACTATTGTATGTGTATGATATGATGAGATTTGTATGTGTATAAAATGATGAGACTATTGTGTGTATCATATGATAGAGACTATTGTATAAAACCTGTATAAATATGGAGAAAATACGTAGGAAAAAAATACAGAAAATAATACATAGAAAAAAATACATAAAATAATAACAGTAGCGCGGGGTATGTGCGTAGCAGCAGCGCGTCCTTAGCAGTAGCATGTGATAAATAGACGCGCTACAGCTTTTAGCAGTAGCGTGGATTCGGCCACGCGCTACTGCTATCTTTGAGTAGCAGCAGTGCGGGTCAGAACACACGCTACTGCTAAAAGTTAGTAGTAGCGTCGTATCAGTAGCACGGGGACCCGCGCTACTGATAGGCCTTTAACCCGCGCTACTGCTAGGGTTTTCCCTAGTAGTGTAGATGGCAAATAGTTCACTCGGATGAATTGTTTCTGATGGGCCAAAACAACAAAAATGGTCAGCCAGATCAAGGAGTTTGCAATATACGGGCACACATTGTAATTAAAAGAATTGTGCGTGATGGTAATAACAAGCGCATGCGGTTGATGGAACAAGTCGTGTGCTGATATCGCCAATTGCGATGCACACTCCACATACGCATTCGAGAACGCTTGCCCACGTTACGCCATCCGAGAATCGTGCCGGACTTCGAAACCAGAACCGTCAATAAATTTTGAACTTGCTTCCCGTCACATTCCAAATTACCACGCTATATTTAATTGCAAACCTGTTCACACCGATCAAATCCTAAACGTTTTCCCACTTAGCAGCTTATTACTAGGTTATAAATACTACCTACTCAAAAATGACTGCACATTCCTCCTCAATTCCTCAACAAACAAACAAGTATTTCTTCGTCGTTCCTTGCGTCTGCCATTGCCCGTAGGAGTTCTTGGTCGAGAATTGACCAGGGAGCGGCGAGCATGGAAGCGAAAGCAGCAGAGATGTCCCGCCTCACCGCGATAGCAACCACGAGGTCCCGCCATGCCGCCGAAGCAGCACAGAGGTCCCGCTACGCTGCCGAAGCAGCACAGACGTCCCGCCACGCCACTGAAGCAGCACAGTAGTCCAGCTGCGCCATGGAAGCAGCAAGGATGACCCACCGCGCCGCGGAATCAGCAGAGAGGTCCTGCCGTGTTGAAGATCTCTTTCGGGAAGGCGAGGGCTCTCACAGGAGCATGCACGCTGAGCTCAATAAGCTGAAGGATGAGATCTCCGGCTGGGCAAAGCTGCACGAGGAGACCAATGCCTCATTTGATAAGGTGATCAGCATCATCCGGGGACTAAGGGATGACAATGCGAAGCTCCGCACCCAGCGGGACCTACTGAGGGAGAAGATCACCGGCAGTGCGAAGCAGCACGAGGAGAGCACTGCCGTGTTGAAGAAGACGACCGCCATGGTCGAGAAAATTATGGACAAGAATGCCAACCTCTACATCGAACGCAAAAGGCTGGTGAGGGAATCCAAAGCTACTGTCAAGCGAAGTATTGAGGACTCGAAAGAGATCATGGCCGTTCGCCGCGAGAACTCCATCGCCATGGATGCAGTGACGAAGATGGCAGAGGAGAGGCTGATACGTCTCCGTTGTATCTATAATTTTTGATTGTTTCATGCCAATATTCTACCACTTTCACGTATTTTTGGCAACATTTTATATTATTTTTGGGACTAACATATTGATCCAGTGCCTAGTGCTAGTTCCTGTTTTTTGCTTGTTTTTTGTTTCACAGAAAATCCATATCAAACGAAGTCCAAATGCAATAAAATTTTACGAAGAATTGTTTTGGAATATATGTGATTTTTGGGAGGTGGAATCAACACAAACGGAGGCCCACGACCTCCACAAGCCACCATGGCGCGGGCCCCCAGGCACGCGGTGGTGCCTCATGGGCACACCGTAAGTTGGTTGGGGCTCTTCTTTGGCTGCAAGGAAGCTAATATCTGGAAAACAATCGTGTTAAAATTTCAGCGCAATTGGAGTTACGGATCTCCGGGAATTTAAGAAACGGTGAAAGGCCAGAAAACAGGAGCGCGAAACAGAAGAGAACAGAGAGAGAGATCCAATCTCGGAGGGGCTCCTGCCCCTCCACCGCCATGGCAGCCATGGACCAGAGGGGAAACTCTCCTCCCATCTAGGGGGAGGCCAAGGAAGAAGAAGAAGGAGGGGGGCTCTCTCCCCCTCCCTTCTGGTGGCGCCGGAGCGCCGCCGGGGGAACCATCGTGACGGCGATCTACACCAACAACTTGGCCGCCGTCACCACCAACTCTCTCCCCCTCTATGCAGCGGTGTAACACCTCTTCTCCCCACTGTAATCTCTACTTAAACATGGTGCTTAATGCTACATATTATTATCCAATGATTTGTGGCCATCCTATGATGTTTGAGTAGATTCTTTTTGTCCTATGGGTTGATTGATGATCATGATTGGTTTGAGTTGTATGTTTTATTTTGGTGCTGTCCTATGGTGCCCTTCATGTCGCGCAAGCATGAGGGGTTCCCACTGTACGGTTTGCAATACATTCATAATTCTCTTATAGTGGGCGGCTAGAGTGACAGAAGCTTACACCCGAGTAAGGGGGTTGTTGCGTATGGGAGTAAAGAGGACTTGTTACTTAATGCTATGGTTGGGTTTTACCTTAATGATCTTTGGTAGTTGCGGATGCTTGCAAGAGTTCCAATCATAAGTGCATATGATCCAAGTACGGAAAGTATGTTAGCTCATGCCTCTCCCTCATATAAAATTGCAATAATGATTACCGGTCTAGTTATCGATTGCCTAGGGACAAATCTTTCTCTTTGTGTTACAAAAAGCTCTCTAATAAACTAATTTAATTGTTTCTATATCTTAACAGCCCCTAACTTTTATTTACGTGTTCTTTATTATCTTTCAAACCTATCCCTTTACACCTACAAAGTACTTCTAGTTTTATCCTTGTTCTAGGTAAAGCGAACATTAAGTGTGCGTAGAGTTGTATCAGTGGTCGATAGAACTTGAAGGGAATATTGATTCTACCTTTAGCTCCTCGTTGGGTTCGACACTCTTATTTATCGAAAAAGCTACAATTGATCCCCTATACTTGTGGGTTATCAAGACCTTTTTCTGGCGCCGTTGCCGGGGAGCAATAGTGTGGGGTTGATATTCTCGTGTGTGCTTGTTTGCTTTATCACTAAGTAGATTTTATTTTCTATTCTAAGTTGTTTTATATCTTTAGTTACGGATATGGAACACGAAACACCAAAAAAAATAGTTGTACTTGCTACTCATGGAGATGGGGAACCTCCTAAAACCCTCGATGCTCGTTAAGCGGAAAACATTAAATACTACTTTGATAATCCTGATAAAACTCCATTCAACTTGATAATGGGAGTTACTTTGGATCAATGGGAATACTTTAGGGATTATCGCTTGTCTCAAAAAGGGAAACTCTTATGGGATCAAATTTATTATTTGCATTGGTATGCTCGGAATTTATGTTTAAGATATGATTATACTTGCTGCTCTAGGATGAAGGCTCCACACCTTCCCTTTTCATGTGAATTTAATGATAATGAAACCTTGGCTTCTTATGCTAATGGTATATATGATTACTATGATGTGGAACAAATAGAAGAATTTGTTGCTTTTAAGGGTGCTTATGAAATTGAATCTTTGTTTGAAAAGTATGAAAATTATGATGATGCTGTTTACCGATCTGAAAATTTTGCTATATTTAAATATTGCTATGAGAATTATGAATACAATGCCTATATTGATCAATTTATTGAGAAAGTCTCTGCTGTCCGAGAAGAGACTAATATTTTGCAGGAATCTATGGAAGAAGAAATTGATGACACTGTGAGCTCATTAGATGAAAAAATTGAGGTAGAGAGCGCAGAACAAAAGGAGGGCGAGCGGATTGATCACCCATGCCCACCTTCTGATGAGAGTAACTCTTTATCTCATACATTGTTTAATTTCCCTTCGTGCTTACCGAAGGATGAATGCTATGATCCCTTTGATTCATTTGAAATATCCTTTTTTGATGAAATTGATGCTTGCTATGATTGTGGCCCCGATGCCAATATGAATTATGCTTATGGAGATGAACTTGCTATAGTTCCTTATGTCAAGAATGAAATTGTTGCTATTGCACCCACATATGATAGTCCTATTATCTTTTTGAATTCTCCCAACTACACTATATCGGAGAAGTTTGCTCTTATTAAGGATTATATTGATGGGTTGCGTTTTACTACTACACATGATAATTTTGATGAATATAATATGCATGTGCTTGCTGCTCCTACATGCAATTATTATGAGAGAGGAACTACATCTCTACCTCTCTATGTTTCCAATACGATAAAATTGCAAGAAACTGTTTATACTATGCATTGGTCTTTACTTGATATGCATGAATTGTTCTTTTATGACATGCCGATGCATAGGAAGAGAGTTAGACTTTGTCATTGCATGATATATGTTGCTTTGTGCTCACTACTAAATTACAAATCATTGTTAATTAAAATTGGCTTTGATATACCTAGGGATCTAGGTGGATCGGTTACATGAGCACTTTATGCCTAGCTTAATGGCTTTAAAGAAAGCGCTGCCAGGGAGACAACCCGAAAGTTTTAGAGAGTCATTTATTTCTGTTGATTGCTTTTATAAAGTTTTAAAAAAAATAGAGGGGAACCTAAAACTTTTACAAAAAGAAAAGTGAAAGTGAGACAGATGAGCAATGTGGAAGTGGGGGCTAGCCTTGAACTTTGTTCATGCCCATGGAAACTTTGTGAACCTTGATTACAGAAACTTTTCAACAAAGATAATTATCCCCTTGTAAAAATCCATTGTATTATAAAAATAATGTGCCAAGATTTACCTTTAGGATGTTTAAATTGCTAGTTTGGTGTGTGCGGTGCAAAACAGAAACTTTTTCTGTAGTGCGTGAATTTACATTTTTTACTGGCACATGAAAAAATTCTGAAATTTTTACAAAGTACTGATATGAAAAAAAATTATTTTTTCCTGATTTTTCAGAATTTTTTGAGTTACAGAAGTACGGTCAATGTTCAGATTACTACAGGCTGTTCTGTTTTTGACAGATTCTGTTTTTGATGCATTGTTTTGCTTGTTTTGATGAAAATATGGATTGTATCGGAAGGTATAAGCCATGGAGAAGTTAGAATACAGTAGGTATAATGCAAAAATAAAATATGAATGGGTTTTCAACAGTACTTAAAGTAGTGATTTGCTTTATTATACTTACGGATCTCACGAAGGTTTTGTTAAGTTTTGTGTGGATGAAGTGTTCAAAGATCGAGGAGGTATTGATATGAGAAGAATGAGGAGAGGAAAGAGCTCAAGCTTGGGGATGCCCAAGGCACCCCAAGTAAATATTCAAGGAGACTCAAGCGTCTAAGCTTGGGGATGCCCCTGAAGGCATCCCATCTTTATTCAACAATTATCGGTATGTCTCGGTTTTTGTTTTGTTCACATGATATGCGTAAATTCTTGGAGCGTCTTTTGTGTTTATTTTTCCCTTTTCTTTTATGCACCATGCTGGTATGAGATAATCCTTGGTTGATTTATAGAATGCTCTTTGCACTTCACTTATATCTTTTGAGTATGGCTTTATAGAATGCTTCATGTGGTTCACTTATATCATTTGAAGTTTGGATGCCTGTTTCTCTTCATATAGAAAACCGTTATTTGTAGAATGCTCTTTTTCTTCACTTATATTTGTTAGAGCATGGTCTTTTGTATAAAGAATTAAACTCTCTTGCTTCACTTATATCTATTTAGAGAGTCAACAGGAATTGGTCATTCACATGGTTAGTCAGAAAATCCTACATAAACCTTGTAGATCACTGAATATGATATGTTTGATTCCTTGCAATAGTTTTACGATATGGAGATGATAATATGTGAGTTATGCTAGTGAGTAATTGTGATTTAGTAAGAATATTGGTGTTAAGGTTTGTGATTCCCTATGCATGCACATAGAGTCAATAGTTATGCAACGAAGTTATATCCTACTTATGGTGCATTATTCAGTGTTAGTTATTCTCAATGCATGCTTATTACCGTTTTCGTTTTCTGGTTGGTTGCTTCTCAATCTATTTCCTGGCCTTCATTTGTACTAAGCGGGAATACTGCTTGTGCATCCAAACTCCTGAAACCCAAGTTGTGCCAAATGAGTCCACCATACCTACCTATATGCGGTATTTCCGTGCTGTTCCAAGTAAATTTGCATGTGCCAACTCTAATTTTTCAAAATAATTTTCCGTTTTGTGTGCCCATACCACTCATGAAGCGGCAGGGGGTGGCCAATATTTTCCATGCTAGGTGTGTTATTCTCACGATGAGTGTTTATTCACTTGTCATTGCACGAGACAGTGGCTGGTAATAGGGATGCCCAGTCCCACAATAAATCAAAAATTAATAACAACAAAATTCCTTGGAAAGTGTTGGTATGGAGGGCACCCGTGGATACGGCTAGCCATGGATTGTGAAAGAATGGTGGAAAGGAAATAAACTTTATTTTCTATTTGGGAACCGCCTATGATGTGTCTAGCATGGAAGATATTGGGAATTCTCGGTCGTTTTCATTGATAGGAAAAGCATGCCTCTCAAAAACAATTTTATCTCTGTAATTTAAGTTTTGAGCTCTGCCACATTTGCAAATCTCTGCTTCCCTCTGCGAAGGGCCTATCTATTTACTTTTATGCATTTTTATTTTTATTGAGTCTCCATCTTCTCTTATAAAGCACCAACTGGAGAGCACTATTGTCATACTTGTGCATTGGGTGTAGTTAATGTTGAGTGTGTTTCATGAATGGATCAATGACTGAGCATAATGGGCTAGGGATAACTTTCTTTAGCGTTGATATTTTGAAAGACATGGTTGTTTGTTAGTATGCTTGAGCGTTGATGTCTTTATATCAAATTATAGACTATTGCTTTGCATCACTCGTGTCTTAATATTCATGCCACGATTAAATTATATGATCAAGATTATGCTAGGTGGCATTCCACATCAAAAATTATCTTTTTTATCATTTACCTACTCGAGGACGAGCAGGAATTAAGCTTGGGGATGCTGATACGTCTCCGTCGTATCTATAATTTTTTATTATTTCATGCCAATATTCTACCACTTTCACATATTTTTGGCAACATTTTATATTATTTTTGGGACTAACATATTGATCCAATCCCCAGTGCCAGTTCCTGTTTTCTGCTTGTTTTTTGTTTCACAGAAAATCCATATCAAACGAAGTCCAAATGCAATAAAATTTTATGGAGAATTATTTCGGAATATATGTGATTTTTGGGAGGTGGAATCAACGCAAACGGAGGCCCGCGGCCTCCACAAGCCACCATGGCGTGGGCCACCCCCCAGAAGCGCGGTGGTCCCTCGTGGGCACACCGTAAGTCGGTTGGGGCTCTTCTTCGGCCGCAAGGAAGCAAATATCCGGAAAAAAATTGTGTTAAAATTTCAGTGCAATCGGAGTTACGTATCTCCGGCAATTTAAGAAACGGTGAAAGGCCAGAAAACAGGAGCATGAAACAGAAGAGAACAGAGAGAGAGATCCAATCTCGGAGGGGCTCCTGCCCCTCCGCCACCATGGCAGCCATGGACCAGAGGGGAAACTCTCCTCCCATCTAGGGGGGAGGCCAAGGAAGAATAAGAAGGAGGGGGCTCTCTCCCCCTCTCTTCCGGTGGCGCCGGAGCGCCGCCGAGGGAACCATCGTGACGGCGATCTACACCAACAACTTCGCCGCCGTCACCACCAACTCCCCCCCCTCTATGTAGCGGTGTAACACCTCTTCTCCCCACTGTAATCTCTACTTAAACATGGTGCTTAATGCTACATATTATTATCCAATAATTTGTGGCCATCCTATGATGTTTGAGTAGATTCTTTTTGTCCTATGGGTTGATTGATGATCGTGATTGGTTTGAGTTGTATGTTTTATTTTGGTGCTGTCCTATGGTGCCCTCCGTGTCGTGCAAGCATGAGGGGTTCCCGCTGTAGGTTTTGCAATACGTTCATAATTCTCTTATAGTGGGCGGCTAGAGTGACAGAAGCTTACACCCGAGTAAGGGGGTTGTTGCGTATGGGAGAAAAGAGGACTTGTTACTTAATGCTATGGTTGGGTTTTACCTTAATGATCTTTGGTAGTTGCGGATGCTTGCTAGAGCTCCAATCATAAGTGCATATGATCCAAGTACGGAAAGTATGTTAGCTCATGCCTCTCCCTCATATAAAATTGCAATAATGATTACCGGTCTAGTTATCGGTTGCCTAGGGACAAATCTTTCTCTTTGTGTTACAAAAAGCTCTCTACTAAACCTAATTTAATTGTTTCTTTATCTTAACAGCCCCTAACTTTTATTTACGTGTTCTTTATTATCTTGCAAACATATCCCTTTACACCTACAAAGTACTTCTAGTTTTATCCTTGTTCTAGGTAAAGCGAACGTTAAGTGTGCGTAGAGTTGTATCGGTGGTCGATAGAACTTGAAGGGAATATTAATTCTACCTTTAGCTCCTCGTTGGGTTCGACACTCTTATTTATCGAAAAAGCTACAATTGATCCCCTATACTTGTGGGTTATCAGAGGCGAAAGCAGGTGAAGGTCGTGGAGGCGATGAAGAAGGAATTGGAGGAACTCCGTGCCCTGCAGCAACCCATCAAGAAGGAGTAGAGAGCAGCGGCCCAGATTGTTGTCTGCATCTTCTTCCTTCTTCTTTTGCCCCTATGTATTTTAGGTGTTGCCGCGTGTGGAATTTTAAATTATCTTCCTGAATATGTAAGACAATTACTATCCATTGCCATTGTCATCAAATATATCAGTCTTGCTAAGTCTTCGTTAAGTTTCAGTCGAGGCTATGTCCGTGAGTTATCCGTGCAAAATTTTGTTTTCAAATTTTCTTTTTTCTCCCTTAAATCTCAGTCGACTGAGACCTAGCCACACCATTAAGCGCCTATAAAACAGGGGCTCGGGCGCCATTAATGGAGAAGTTGGGAGCGAGGTGGGCGGCGGATGGAGGTCAAAGGGCTCGCCTCCCGGTGAGCCTACGCAGCGGTCTGCTCCACGCCTCCCGTCTACTCAAATAGCTACCCCGCATGACGCCTCCTAGCCAATAAAAATGGGGACGCGTGGTGGCACGTAAATGGTTAGTACAACGCCAACGGTTTGAATAACACTTTGTTGATTGTTAATGTGCACTCCTTCAAAAAAATCGGACAAAATTTTTACCACAGCATGTTGGTGCCATGTCAAGGCAACATGCCAAGTTTCATGATTTTCAGGCAAGTTTTGGATTTACAGGAAGTTAAAAACCAAGTTTGTCAATGTTTTCGGTCAAGCCACGACGCCCGGATGTTTGAAATTCATTCCCATTTCTTGCATGGGACCTAAACATTCACCCAAGGACACATATACGATTTTTCAACCCATTTTGGTGCACTGGAGCATGTGCACGTAGTTCAAATTTGAATTATGCACATTAAATGCCTAGAAAACTCAATAAATGTATAAAAAATGCCAAACAAACCTGGAATAATTCCAAATTTTAGCACGACACTCTTATTGGTCTTTGTTGCCTCTGTAAAAAAATCAAGGCAGGAAGAGGCGGCGTATGTCGTTTCGCCCACAAAGGTGACACATTCCCTATCGGAACCATGAGCCTTCTTGAGAGAAATTCCGGTTTGTAAGAAGCTTATACCAAAACTTGTCCCAAATCGAACAAAAATTTTACCACAACATGTTGGTGCCATGTCAAGACACCATGCCAAGTTCCGTGATTTTTAGGCAATTTTTGGATTTACAGGAATTTAAAAACCAAGTTTCTCAATGTTTTCGGCCGAGCCACGATGCCCAGATGTTTGAAATTCATTCCCATTTCTTGTATGGGACCTAAACATTCACCCAAGGACACATATACGATTTCTCAACCCATTTTGGTGCACTGGAGCATGTGCATGTAGTTCAAATTTGTATTATGCACATTAAATGCCTAGAAACTCAATTAATGTATAAAAAAGGCCAAATGAACCCGGAGTAATTCCAATTTTAGCATGACACTCCTATTGGTCTATGTTGCCTATGTAAAAAAATCAAGGCATGAAGAGGTAGCGTATGTCGTTTCGCCCACAATGGTGACACGTTCCCTATCGGAACCATGAGCCTTCTTGAGAGAAGCTCCGGTTTGTAAGAAGCTTATACCAAAACTTGTCCCAAATCGAACAAAAAATTTACCGCAGCATGTTGGTGCCATCTCAAGACACCATGCCAAGTCCCGTGATTTTTAGGCAATTTTTGGATTTACAAGCATTTTAAAACCAATTTTCTCAATGTTTTCGGCCGAGCCACGACGCCCACATGTTTGAAATTCACTCCCATTTCTTGTATGGGACCTAAACATTCACCCAAGGACACATATATGATTTTTCAACCCATTTTGGTGCACTGGAGCATGTGCCTGTAGTTCAAATTTGAATTATGCACATTAAATGCCTAGAAAACTCAATTAATGTATTAAAAAGGCCAAATGAACCCGGAATAATACCAAATTTTAGCACGACACTCCTATAGTTGCATGTTCACTGCAGATAAATGTTCTAGCAATTCAAACACCGACCTTTCCTGCCTTAACCCCAGTTTGTCTTTCAAATCAAAATGAAAAAATCAAGTACACCACAAACAGTTTATTAGCAAGAATCATGTGCGATGCAATACAAAATATCTTGGGGCTCCCTTATGTATGGCTTACGCCGGAAGGTTCATCGGCTATAGTCCACCGGCCGCGCGTCAACCACACTTGCACGCCAGTTTTTCGCTGCACCGTTCGTAAATTTTTGGCAACCGCGGAAATATCTAGGTCCCCGCCCCCTCCCCCCACCAAAAGCCACATTTCCACTATTTCCTCCTTCCTTTCCAAGTTCAGACCTTCAATGCTTGCTTTGCAGCGCCGCCTCCTCGCCGACGGCGCTCCTTCCCGCTGCGCGGCCTCGTCAATATAGTCAGGTAATCCACACCCAACACCCATCCTCCTCCTCCTTCTCCATCCCACATGCCTCGACCGCCGGCGCGACATCTTCCACCCAAATCACTGCCCCATCCTCCAAATAAGCGCCACCCATAGCCATGGTGCACGCATTATAGCCAGGAGCTCAAGGAGCATCTGGCAGCGGTGAAGCAAATCGCGGCCGCACACGCGGATGAGGTCACGATGGCTGACAAGCGTGCCGACCGCCAGATCTTGGAGGAGCACCTCGCCGTCGAGGCCACCATCGACCCCTCATGCATGGACGCCGCTACGCGGTTGGCTACTTTAAATGACAGTTCGTGGTGTTTTCTCGAGGCCGCCTCCGGTGCATTCTAGTGAATTATCCTCTGTAATGTTAATATGCAATCTGATCTTCTGAAATGTGATGTTCAGTTAACAGTTTGGTTCATTTGTTGCGATGTTCAGTTAACTGTTTGGTTCAATTCTGAAATGTGATGTTCAATTCCTGTGGGTACAATTTTTTTATTATTATGCATGTGAGGAATAAAATTGAATTTGGATGTACTCTGTACATGAGAAACATACACAAATGCTATATTTCCTAGTAGTTCTTAAGCATGCTTGGCTTGGTTAACTGTATGATCTTCTAGTATATGTTCTATTCTGCAATGTGGTTCGTAGTTAACTACTTGCTTCATTTGTTGTGGTGTCCAGTTAACTATTTGGTTCAATTATGCAATGTGATGTTCATTTGTTGTGGGTACAAGTTTTCATTAATATATTCTACTGATAGTATGACAACTCTCACTTAAATTGATCAATATCTGCCTTATATGTGTTGCAGGGAAACAATGGGAGGCACTGAGGTTTACCATCGAGGTTTGCACATGCATGGTCCTTTGGCTAACAGCACATTATTGTGCAATTGTAGGAACCATTCTAATATTTAGGTTTTCAACAATTTGGTCTTGCACATGTAGGTCCTGCTGTCAGAGGTTTAGACCCACTGTTCGATCCATTTTGCATATGGGGAAATGAGATGGACATGAATATTAGACAAGTCAAGAAACTCAGAAAGATTGTTAGGATAAAGAAACTAGCGATGAATAACAACAAGATCTTTGTTTGCACAATGAAGAAGACATTAGTCAACTATAGGATGGTAGTAACTCTTTTACCTTGTGTTTTTTCCTATGCGCCATTTCAAAATTTAGAACAGATATTTATGCATATCTTTGTTTTCAGTCCTTTCCAAAGCAGTTCACCGATGATTACCTCTCAAACCACCTGCATGGTCAAGAGGCGAGGAAGGTACTCATTCAACACCCATGGTACAATATTGAAATCTTCCTCAAGAGGATGAAGGTTGGGCGGGAAATCATCCGCAGCCACTGGCCTAAAGTTGCAAGGACATTCAACATCATTGAAGGCTCAATATTCGCCTTCAGATTCAATAGTTTTCCAAATGAGATTCATCTGTCTATATACCGTATATGATGCTACTTTCCAAATGTTTTAGATGTTGCATGTGAAACTTCGTGCTGTTGTGTAATGGCGTAGCTAGCTATATGCCTATATGGTGTAACTGACTGCTGAAGCTATGTGATGTTGTACTCTGATGTAATTCAGCTATGAAATCCTGGTTGCCGTAATATGGCTATGAAACATATGGTGTGTTTGATATGAAATGTCAATTTGATTACTAAATGCATTATCAATAATAGGCCAATTAGCCTGCTTATTGGGTTTCTGTATTGCAGACGGTTTCTCAGACAACACCGTGGGCGATGACCTCAAACAACGCTCACAGTTTCTAGAAAGTAACCGTGTTGGATCAATGAACAATCACACACGACTTCCGCCCGACAAATGTTTGCATTAGGCCACCTTGCACAAATTTTCCACATAAAAATTGTGTGATGTACATATGAACGGAAACATTTGTCTGAGATTCACTGTGTGGGATGTACAAACGAACGGAAACGATTGGGCCAGTATAATTGTCTGCGATGGCTCGCCCGATCTCACATGAGCTCTTTTTGCCCCGCGTGTGTGACCGGAGGCCTTATCGCCGACGGTTTCTGGGTCGTGTGGGAAGGACCCCCCCCCTATCGCACACACAGGCAAAACGATGGTTTAAAACTCTGTCACGAAAAGGGGGTAAAAACCGTTTGTATAGCACATCGCTGCACCAGTGAATGGCACACGAACATGCACGCCGTCGACACCCGAAGCCTTCCGCCGCCCACGCCAACTTCGGCGAGTTCCAGCCGACACCATCGTGGAGCAGTCGTCGCCACCAGAAGCTTCATCGCGTCGAGTTGAACACCGTCGATCTCTCCGCCATCACCGGAGCCCCCCTGGAGCGTTGAGTTCGTCCATGTCAGAAGCAGCGCTGCCGTCTCCGTGTTTTCCAGTGAGTTCTCGAAAGACGTAGCTCTGCCCAGTGAGCCCCTTTCTTTTCTCAGCCATTAGATATTGATGTGAAGCATCTTGCTAGTCCACTTAAGTGAACGGGTATTTTTTTTTTAATTTGAGCCACCCAGGCCACTTTAAAAACAACGGTCCATGTTATAACCCAAGCCAAAGCGGTATCTGACAATCAGAAGCCGCCATGTGTCCCCTGTTTAAATTTAAAAAAATCATAACTTTTTTGCAGAAAGACCCCTGAAATTTCAAACCATCATAGCTTTTTATTTGTAAATCCAAATTGAATGAATCTTTTTGCAAAATGATCCTTATAGATTAAAATTTATAGCGAAACAATAAAAATCCACTTTTGAATATTTTGAAATTACAATTCAAACATAATCTTTTCAAACTTAAATAGGGTTTAACTTGCAAACTATAAATCCAAATTAAATGATTCTTTTTAATGAATAATTCTAGTGACATATATTTTAAAATAAACCTATTTTAGTTTAAATTTAAATAATTTGAAAACCAAATTCAGATATAGTTTAATGGTAGTTAATTCTAACTTAATTTGGTTATAATTTTTTAATCACAAAACTAAATTAAACTTCATTTTTGCATTATATTCGAGAAACATAAACCCAACTTTAGGAAATGAATTATGACATAATTAAAACTTTAAGAAATTCAAATCTAATTAGAATTTAATTCAAATTTAAATAGGAGATATAGTTCATATCTACTTTGAATATAATTAAAACTTAATATCCTTAATCCAAATTAAATGAAATATTTTTCAATTAAACTCTCACTAGTGGAAAAAGTGCTAAACACAACTTCCGTTGGTGGCGCGCCATTTTCAAACAATGCCAGCACTATTTTTTTCAAATAGTGGTGGCGTTGGCTTATTTGCTACGACAGTACTAGGGACATAGTGGTGGTGTCGAAAAATAGATGAGCGTCACAGGTATATGGGCCCCATAATTTGTACAAGATGTAATATAGTGCTGGTGTTGTATGACATGGAATGACAGCACTATTATGTTTAGTTGTGGCGTGTCATGTGTTTCCACGTCAGCATTATTATTTTGTCAATGTGAGGATTCTTATATTATATTTTGAGACTTCAAATTTTTTACCTTTTAGGTGGTGATCATTTTTATAGTATATTGTAGTTTACTTTTATTAAATTTATAGTATTTCAAATGGAAATACTAATATTTTTTAAAATATATAGTATATTGTCTTCAAATTTATTTATAATTATTTATTCTTAATTGTTTTTATTTACTAAAAATACTTTTTTGAATTTTATTAAAGTACTATTATTATTTTGTCAATGTGAGGAAATACTGACATTTTTTAAAATATATAGTATATTGTAGTTTAATTATAACAAATGTATTTATAATTATTTATTCTTAAATGTTTAAAATGTGATTAATAGTATTATTTTGTCAATTAAATTTATATTATTTCAATTGGAAATTCTGTATTTTTTAAAAATATATTTAGTATTTTATTAGTTTCTATTAAATTAAAATTATTGTTTTAAATTTTATTAAATTACTATTATTATTTTGAGTCTTTTATTTGTTTTTTATGAAAGTAAGAAATTTTTATGTTTTTGCTAAATTAACTTTTTTCCGTATTGGGCCAAGCCCAAAAATTATTAGGAGGCAGTGGGGGTCAAAACCAAGGGGGCAACGGCCCCCTCGCCCCACTTCCTCTCTCTCGCTCAAAAAAATCCCTTCCTTTGTGCCCCCGCGCGCGTTCTCTCTGTTCCTCTCTGTCGTTCCACTTTCTGTCGTCGCCGCTGCGATTCCGGCCGGTTCCGGCGGTGAGGTAATCTCCCTCTCTCTCTCTCTCTCTCTCCCGCCGCTCGTCGCCGCTCCAATTTGATTGGATTCGATTTCGTTTTGATTTGCTAGGGTTTCAGCGGCGGCGGCGACGGAAACGACGGACTGCTAGGGTTCATCGCCTCCACCTTCATCCCCTCGGCAGCATTGAGTACGGTGAGTTCATCCCCTCCACATTCATCCCGTCCACCTTCTTTTCTTTTCATCGCTAGGGTTCATCCCCTCCACCAATTTGATTGCATCACTAGGGTTCATCAGATTTGGCAATGTAGAGGCAATTTAGTCAATTTAGTCAGTGGCAATGTACAGCCAATTTAGTCAATTTAGTCAGTGGCAATGTAGAGGCAATTTAGTCAATTTAGTCAGTGGCAATGTAGAGGCAATTTAGTAAATGTAGACAGATTTGGCAATGTAGAGGCAATTTAGTCAATGTATAAGAAATATAACTATCCTACTAAAATATATTCTGTACTGGCCAAGGAAATAATTCAGCAAAGTCCCATTACAATGTTTCAACAGTATAAACAGATATGAACATTATAATCAATTTAAGAAAGATTGGAACCGGTTGTTTGTGATAGATCTTAGAATATTTTTACTGGCCAAAAAGACCACTTGAACCTACCAAAAAATACACCATGTTTGGCAAACTGTATGCACCATGTTTAACACCTGTATGTTATTATTAGGAAATATAGGGTAGATGTCTAGATGATACAAAAGAGTGACCATAGTAAAATGTAAATTTAGTCAATGTAGTAAAATTTCTAGCTGATACAAAAGAGGGATGACCATAGTAAAATGTCTAGCTGATACAAAAGAGGGATGACCATATAAAAGAGGGATGACCTACCAAAAAACTTTAGAAATCTGCACAGAGGACATGTGAATTTAGTCAATGTAGAAAGATTTGGCAATTTAGTCAATTTTGTATGTTTAAAATGCCATGAGTTTGTATGGCAGTGCTAGGTAATTTGTGTGTGTATGTGCATTATGTATATATGAGTTCAACTGTCATATGTACTTCAACTGTTTAAAATGCCATGTGTTTGCATTATGTATATATGTATATATGAGTTCAATTGCTTGTGTATATGCATTATGTATATATGTATATATGAGTTCAATTGTCATATGTAATTTGCTTGTGTATATGCATTTTCTCAATGAACTAGCTTTTTGTATTCTCAAGTCAGTGCCAAGTCAGTGCTATGTATATATGTATATCAATTAGATGGTAGTTCATCCTATCTCTAGTTCATATCACTAGTATCCTGACTTTTTATTATTTTGTAGTTGCAGCCATGAGTAGCTTGTACAGCCACTACGAATCCTCGAGCAACCTCGCGGCGTATGCCAAACTCGACAAAGGCGAAGCGAGCACCAACAAGGTAAGATTACAAAAACATCCATGAGCATTGCAAACACATGCATATATATAACTAACCAGTAATTATTGATGATTTAAAACTTTTAACTTGCCAGGAGTACGTATGGGGCCCGTCTCCAGCACCCGTCGAGCAGCAGCCATGTGACGTGGACATGCTCAACCGCGAGCTGGTCGCGTCACATGAGAGTACAGTGAAGGCCCTCAAGGAGTTGCATGACTCCCTGGGGAAGGAGAAGGATCGGCTTATCGATGATAATTCTAATTATTATGATAAGATACTGAAGCTGAATGACCAGAAGGATGAACTGGTCGCCGAGACAAAGGAGCTGAAGAGGGACATAGAGCTCCTAAAGGCCGAGAGGATTCAGCTCAAGACGGAGAAAGCCCATTTCAAAAAGGAGGGGGAGAGCAATAGGAATAAGCTTCACGATATGAAGTTAATCCTTCGGAGAAATATGTAATGTGTGTAGGTAGTTTAGAAGTACTAACGACCTTTTGTGGAGTACTTGATCACTACGTAGTTTACAAGTACTAATAACCTTTTGTGGAGTTGATCACTACGTAGTTCACAAGTACTAACCTTTTTTGAATTTTAATCTAGGTAAGTTTAAATGGCTGGATATATACTAGGTTTAAATTGCTACATATAATTTTTTTATTAGCGAAAAATCTAATTGCTGGTGTTGGCACACCCTTAACGCCATAGCTAACACAGTCATATTGCTGGCATTGGACACGTGTCACGCCATCAGTACTCACAATATTACTGACGTTTGCGCCAACGCCAGCAGTACAAAATTTTACTAGCGCCATATTGGTGGCGTTGGAACCCTACGCCAGCAAGGGCAATTTTGGCACGCCATAGCTAGGCTTTTCTGTACTAGTGTCTTGAACCAATCATGGCCAAATGTGAAATCACGTGAACTTGAACTGAACTTTTCAAACTTTAATTCAATTTAAAATTCAAACATAACTTGAATTCAAGCAAGTTTGAACCGTTAGTTCAAATTTAAATGAAACTTCAACCATATCTTTAGTATGAATTCAAATGAAACCTATACTATTCAAACCCTAACTCAAACCATTTGAATTCAACTCAAATTCAAATATGAACTCATGTGATCAATCCTAATTCAAATTCAAACAAGAATCCAGTTTGAAACCAAAACCAGGTTAACTTATGAAATCATTTTAAAACCATGTTCAAACTTGAAACTGAATTTCAAACTCAAATCAACTAAATCAAGTCACATTTGAAATTCGTTTCAACCAAACTCTAACTAAAACCAAATACACCTTGTATGTGTGTGTGTTCGCTTCTTATTTGCAATTCATGCAAGTATTACTTTTGCATGAATATGGTCTTATGTATGTTGTGTATGTTTTTGTATTCAACGTTTTGATTGCGAGGAGTGCAATCCTGGTGACTGTGAGGAGTGCACCGGTGACAACAACAACAACGAAGGCAAGTTTCACTTTGATCATGAATCCCAGTATTTTACTATGCACTATAGTATGCCATGATAGGAGTGTGAGATTAGGCTTACGCTATGCTATTGCATGACACCCAGTAGCAAAAACATAGGATCCGTTACCCTATTCCTTGTAACCATTGTGTAGTGATGCTTAGTTTCTATATCATAACGGGGTTGGAATCATCATTAGTTGATACATTACAAACTATATGGTTGACTACTTATTAAAAAATTAATTAATGAATCATACGTGCGGTACTCGGTATTGCTTTAGTGGTTGACTGTTGAGTGGCTCCTGCGGGCCCATGTCTATGGTTTACCTGCTGGGCGTTCAATTGTGGGTGACCGCCCAAGCTCAAAGGGATTGTACGAGTTCCAAGTTAAGTAGCTTGCATGTGTAACCATGAGTTAATATGGGCTCTGTCTTGACCAAGTAAGTTGTGGGAACCTGAGCCAGCAGACTAGCTGATGTAGGTGTGGTTTGGTTGTATGGGTCTGCCATGTGGTATGGGCTAAAAGTCTCATCTTTGTCTACCAAGCTAGTTCACATGTGAAGTTTAGTATCAGTAGGGTGTGACTGGATCTCGCGGGTAAAGTACACAGATCTCTATAGAGTGTTAAGAAAACTGATCATGATTAGCCGCGTCCTTGGTTACGGACAACTTTGAGGAACTTGGCCAAGAACTGTCGGCTTGATCTCATCACCTCTTCTTGACTTAAAATTTGATGGGTTGAACATGGGAATAAGACTACCAGGGGGTTTACCTCTGTGTCCAAGAGTACAACCAGGGTGTACCAAAAGTGTCTCAGTATTTCTACGGATTGTTGGGGATTTACCAGTGTGGCCTACATATAGAGTAGACCACTTATATACAAAGTTTGAATAAAACCTACTATTTTCTGCAAAGAGTTTAAACTCCACTTAACCCAAAGATGCATATAGGTGAGATAGGATTGTTATACAACTGTGGAGCTTGCCAATACATTCAATGTATTGACCCTATTGGCTATAACCTATCATGTTGCAGGTTTCTATTATGAGGAGTGATCACGTAGGGTTTCGAGTCTCCACTCAACATGCTTCCCTGTGGTGTTGATGGAGCCTTATCAAGAATTACTATCTGAGGATTTGCTTTCGTTTCCGTTATTATGAACTCTGTGTGTTTGTAAGACTATCTATTTGACTAGCCTGTGTCTAGAATTTGTAAGGCTTATTTATTTCTGGATAAGCCATGATATTACATCCATACCATGTATGCTGGCGATTTGATTCATGGGTTGGCATAGAAACACCTGAGGACCATAACCTAAAAAGGTAGGTCGTTACACTCAGAAAGGTACTCGGCAAAAGCTTTTAGGCCGAGTGTTGTTTCACACGCTCTCGGCAAAGGGCCTCCATTCCTGAGTGTTATACTTGACAAGGATCTTCTTTGTAGAGTGCACCCGTAATAGAACACGACAAAAGCGCTGACACTCAACAAAGATGGGTTTCGAGTGGTGTCCATTGGACACCCTTTGTAATAGTGTAATGTGGCGACCATCACACTCTTTGTTAAATATTATGAAACATATGCGATTAGGGGTCTTTCGCGCGCGCGCACACACACACACACACACACTTGGTGACATGGAAATGTGTGCAATGTTTTGAGCATGACATGTGTTTGTTATCAACGAAACGTATGCGTTGGTTGGTCATGTCCATCGCACACCTTGTGAGTACGAACATTCGTTCTGTAGGGAGTCATTGCACAAATTTTTTGTTGTAAACCTTGTGCAATGTAATGATTAGCAAGCCGGGTTTATTTTCTTTCATAATTTAATCATTACAATTAGAAAATTTGCCAGAATATGAATTTAAACATAGGCACACAACATATTCAATGTGAGAGTGATCAAGGTAGCCCGTGAGGCAGGGCCGGGCCGGCAAAATCCGGGGCCCTGTGCGAAACTAAAAAATGGGACCCTATCTCACTAGAAAAAATGAACTAACGAGAAATTATAATGTATATGATACAATGTCTTACATAAGAATTGGATACATAAAAAACCATACATATTCAACTCCCTGTTGTATAATATTTATTTGAACAACATCATTCTATTAGTATTCTTTGAAGTGAAATCTTCAATGATATCCTCGTACTCAATCTTCTCCCCATGATGACTCAAATCTGTATTATTCAAACACAAGATACAAAAGATGAATAAAATAAAATTGAAGTGATACGGCAACAGTCAGCGGATATCAATTGGAGATTATGCGTCAATGTTTAGCAATTAGACGAACGGTCTAACTCACCTAGTCTTGTGTCCTGTCCGGATGAACTGCTATGATGTGATCTTTAATCAAGGAGGCAAGAACCGATCTCTAACAAAGTAACAATCCCTGCCAAAAGTTAATTAGGATTTACGAATTAGGAGTAGGATGTTGGAGCCAAAGTTAATCAGGAAGACAAGCTAGCGGCAGCCCGCAGGAGTAGTTAAACACTTAAACTAGGGCGTGGACCATGCACGTATTGATGAATTGTTTAACTCATGACAGTATCAAATCAAGACGGGGAACCCTCCATGATCGATCTTACACATGCTCACACATGACTAGCGCGGGCGAGAGGAACATGTTTTGTTGATCTACCTGTTTTGGCGATGGCGAGAGGAACATGTTCATCAGAACTTCAGACGAAGTTAATCGGAACTCGGAAGGCTCGTTGCCCCGCCTATCATCGTGTCGCCCGCCGCCTCCTCTGGATGCGATGCGATCGATTTTGACCTGGTTTGGATGCGCCGTGTCATCTGCCAATTTCCTCTGGATGCGATCGATCCCGTTCTGTTTTTGATCGAGGCATCGAATCGAGCGGTGGCCTCACGCGGAGTCGTGCGGAAGTGCCAGGCGCCAGCGGCCCAGCGCTAGGAGAAAATATACATAGGCCTACATAAAAATTTTGGGGCCCCTAAAATTTATGGGCCCTGTGCGGGCCGCACACTCTGCACAACTATGGGCCCGGCCCTACCGTGAAGCGGTGACTAGAGTCAGAGCAGTACCAGATTTAGTCTGGTACTCCCTTCATCCTTGAAAGAGTGTACTTCCAACTTTGTTGGAGAGTCAAACTATCTCAAAGTTTGACCGAGTTTGTGCAAAAATATATCAATGTTTATGAAACCAAATAGGTATATGATGAAAATATATTTTATCATGAATCTAATGCTACTAATTTGATGGTATAAATATTGGTGTATTATTGTATAAATACAGTCAAACATAAAAAAGTTTGACTTTCCAACAAAGTTGGAAGTACGCTCTTTCAAAGACGGAGGGAGTAGTAATCAATATAGCCGGTGATTAGAGTCAGAGTACTGCGTGTTCAATGTTTGAGTTAGCTTGCATGCCATTTACAACAAAATGAGAGACCGGATTTTCTACTCTCGGGTGTACTACACCCCAGCTAGCAAAATAATAGAAAAAACATTATCAAACAAAATCCAAAAAATCTGAAATTTTGCGAAATCAAACTTTATCAAATGTTTGAGGTTCTTGCAAAATTTCATCCAAAATAACATCTGTGGAGCTTTCACCAAGAAATAAAAACCGCTGCTCAAAGTTTTGTGCACTTTTTAGGCAATGAGAGCTCCTCGGCTGTTATTTTCGGCCTGAATTCAAGCACTCGATCGAAGAGGCACGAAATGTGAATGAAGACGAATTAAAACCAGTCAACTGAAAAATAACAATTCTGATTAATTAACATGCAATCAAACAAAAGGAACTTGGCGCATAACACTGTCAGCTTTTCTTCTGTTCTTGTCTATGGTTTTGCTCCTCTGAAAGATGACCTGAGCTTTGGACGGGCCTTTACCGCGTGAACATATAAAGTCTCTCTGATTGTTGATACTCTGATGGCTCCAGTTAGTGGCATGGATAATTTGGATGCCCGTCAGAGCTTTTGCTCCAGCCATAAGAAAACCTTGCAAATTGCTTCTCCCCTCTGGTGCCACAATACCCTAGCAATCGCACATGTTTGAGATGCTTATGTAGGTAGATAATTGTCTCAGCTACTGCCGGTTGCCACGGTCCACATATCCTTGGAACCGGAGCTGAGGCACCAAATCCGAAGGTGCTGCAGAGATGGAAATAAGCTTAACATTCCGGCAGCCTTGCTCAGTTCGTCGCCATCACTGAACTTCATGTTGAGAACAAGGGTGGTTACGATGGGTATTGAACTCCTAGGCATGATGGCAAAGCTTGGCGAGTCCAGCATTGGAAGTGTTAGGTGAACGGTTGGGAGCTTAGAGGGCAGGGCAACTTCGGCCATCACGATGTTGGGATACAGCCGCCACACGTCGACGCACAAGAGCACGATATTATCAATATTGGGCGTGTCCCTAAAGGAGATCTCGTCAAGTAGGACATGTAGTGCCAGGTGCACGTGAACTAGCGTGCGCGAGCAGAGCACAAGGCGGCGGAGGCTATGGACTCTGAAAAGGCCTAGCCGGTGCAGGACCGGGCAGCCAGCAATGATCCGGTGCAACGATGTCTCCGAGATCTTCGTCGTCTAGTGTCAGGCTATGCAGGTGATTCACGGTCAAAGGCGCTCGAGGACGAGGGTCGATGAGGCGGCACCTATGGAGAAACAGACACCAGAGACTCCACGTGGCCAGTAGGTCAAGGGGAAGGAGCTGGCGCGTGCCGTCGAATAGGGCTGGACCAAAAGCCCGTAGCTCGCAAGCTTAATGAGCGCTCGATAGTTCGGCTCGTAAAGCTCGTGGCTCGCTTCTTAATGAACAGAGCCAATCATCGATTTGAGCTCGTTAAGTTTAACGAGCTAACGAGTTTCACGAGTAGCTCGTTAAGCTCGTTAGTAACAACATAACACATATTTTTCGTCTTACGTGACAAATTTCTGTAGCACCTCAAACTCATCTATTCAATCTAATCTACATAAGAGGCAACAAACTAGTGCATTTCCTTTTGTAGTCACCATCTTCCTTCTTAATAACTACATCTACACACCCATCTTGTAGACCGTAACACATCAAAATTTGTTAACGAGCCTCGCGAGCGTTCACGAGCTTAACGAGTTTCAAACGAACTGAGCCGAGCAGGGTTTTCTGCGATTAACGAGCGTAACAAGCCGAGCCTTAATGAGCATGAGCTTAACGAGCACGAGCTTAACGAGCCGAGCAGCTCATTAATCCACCCCTACGGTCGAAGGCGAAGCCCAAGAGGAGGCTATCGTCAATGCGCTTGTGCGCTAGTGTTTGTAGCCAGCCAGCGGTTGTCTCGTCAACACGGGTGCGTGCGCTGATGCTTCGGATATGCGCCCCGGGACGGTGGGAGGAAAGGATACGTGAGATGGACTGGCCGGTGGATGGGATATCTGACTTGCCGGCGTTGAGGTCGAGGTCGAGAGGCAGTGACGGCCAGATGGATTGCCAGCAGCGACAGACTTGCATGGTGCGGGCTGCTTCCTTGATTGGGAGAAGGGAGACGATGGTGCCCAGCAAGCAGTCCGGGAGAAGGCTGATACGGTCCTCAGTGGCCACCTCCATCGATCCCGCCGTTTTCGATGAACTCTTGTGATTTCTCATTATCTCTCAAAGCTTACATAAGTGATTAAATCATCCTGCTTCTGCAGGTCGTGTCGTGTAAGAGTAAGACACGTTTAGCAATATTTTAGCAATTGATATAGTTTCTGGTCTAATGATAGCATTTATTTTCTGTAGGAATCTGTCCGTTGTCCGTAGGAATAGCATTCCTCTACTAATACGCAACAGCCAGGTTGTACGCAACAGTTGTACTAGGCCCGGGCGTTTAGTTATTACCAAACCGATAAACCGAACTGAACCATACCGAACTATTATTAATTACTTGGTTATTGGTTTGGGTATTGACTAGCAAATATGCATGTGCATTGCAATGGGAGAAAAAAAAACCTCATATCCACCCCGTTTAGTCCCTAAAAAACTGCACGATCGTGAACAGTCATCTCGAACCACGCTTCCGCTGCTCTTTTATTGCCCTACTATGGAATGATCATGATCGCAAAACCAATGCACAAGAACTCCAGCACCGCCTCCCCTTATATTGGATAAACACTTTGAAGCAGTGTGCGTCAACGGTGGCGTCGATTGTCTAATGTTAGGTCCACACAAACACTTGTCTTATTTGTCCGTCTGTTGTAATTGAGTGTGTACCGTCTGCATCTCCCTTCTGCTCCATCGCCATCGCCAGCAGGTGATCGTGCAAGAAGCCGGGGTGAGAGGGTATTTCATCGGCAAGACTCCGCAGGCCGTTGCATGTGTTTCTTGAAGTTGGTCGTCCATGGATACAGTTAATAACTTGTTGTGGCATCTTGTATCGCTACTTGAGCACCTTGAACCCGTCATGCATAGCGATGAAATCGCGATCGAATTTGTACATGAAGGGCACGTCAACGGCGGCCACTTTTGCTAAATATTTTAAAAAGATGTTTGTACATGAAGGGCACGTCAACGGCGGTTCTGTCGAGCCTGTCCTTCCGCTTTTGCTAATTTTTTTAAAAAGATGTATTGAACATGCACATGCATGCAATGCCGTTTGTTGTAAAGCTCCGATCATATTCGTTAGTTAGCAGCCCTGTGTTGGATCGCGGTGAAAATTAAGTGTGTGAATTTAATCGGATATCTCTTTCTCCCATTGGTCCATCTATATCTAGATCTATACCTATACCTGTATATATTTGACTTGTCAGTGTTGAGGTCGAGATCGAGAGGCAGTGACGGCCAGATGGATTGCCAGCGGCGGCAGAGTTGCATGGTGCGGGCTGCTTCCTTGATTGGGAGAAGGGAGACGATGGTGCCCAGCAAGCAGTCCGCGAGAAGGCTGATAAGGTCCTCAGCGGCCACCTCCATCGATCCCACCGTTTTCGATGAACTCTTGTGATTTCTCATTATCTCTCAAAGCTTACATAAGTGCTTAAATCATCCTGCTTCTGTAGGCCATGTCGTGTAAGAGTAAGACACGTTTAGCAATATTTTAGCAATTGATATAGTTTCTGGTCTAATGATAGCATTTATTTTCTGTAGGAATCTGTCTGTTGTCCGTAGGAATATCATTCCTCTACTAATATGCAACAGCCAGGTTGTATGTAATAGTTGTACTTGGCCCTGTGATAAATGTTTATTATTCATGCTAGAATTGTATTGATCGGAAACCTAAATACATATGAAATACATAAACAACACTGTGTCCCTAGTAAGACTCTACTAGACTAGCTCGTTGATCAAAGATGATTAAGGTTTCCTAACCATAGACATGAGTTATCATTTGATAACGGGATCACATCATTAGGAGAATGATGTTATGGATAGACCCAACCGTAAACTTAGCATCAGATCGTATCACTTAGTTTATTTGTTATAGTTTTCTTCATGTCAAGTATCTGTTCCTCAGACCATGAGATCATGCCACTTCCGGACACCGTAGGAATACTTTATGTGCTATCAAACGTCACTTCGTAACTGGGCGATCATAAAGTTGTTGTACAGGTATCTCCAAAGGTGTGTGTTGAGTTGCATGGATCGAGACTGGGATTTGTCGCTCCGTGTGATGAAGAGATATCTCTGGGCCCTCTCGGTAATACAACATCACAAGAAGCTTCATGTGACTAATGAGTTTAGTCACGGAATCTTGTATTACGGAACGAGTAAAGAGACTTGCCGGTTGATGACCTGCAAGGGCACAGGGCTATTGCAATTCGTGGTAAGTACAGTATGTCGATCCCACAGGGAGCGGTGGTTGCACTGGTAACTACCAACCCCGCAGCTACGTCATCACTTACGTGGCTACGTTCACACCCAGAGTGTTATATGGAAATAGTCTATTCGTTGGTTGCTAGCGAAAGCGATAATAAGGGTGGTTTGAACTAAACAACTACGCGGGGGTAAAAACATAAATAAAACAGCGAGTAAAATAAAGAGGCGGCGCTTGAGTAATAAGGCCGTTCTCGAGGTATTCGGAATCATCACTACACGTTCGTTCTACTAATACTAATCCACTTTACATGTTTCTCTTTGTGGGCGCAGCCGGTACAGATACGTGCATACACGCGGCAGCTCCGTATCACATACGCCACCACCATCCTTCCCCACTCTGGTTATCAGACGGTGATTAAGGGGGAAAAGGTCCCCATGGACGCAGCCAAAGTGGTCTCCGTTTTACCCCCTGCTGCAACGATCCGCTACGAAGGGAGATGGGGCATGTCACTCACCCACCTCGCCAACCACACGGTTCGCCAGCAGTAATAACCTTACATCCAAAATTGGCATAAATTGGATGGTCGACTTCACCAACGTCAAGAAGACTACTAACATAAACATGCAAAGAGGATATCATATCGCGCAAGACAATCGGTACTAACACATACTAGAGTTCATCTTATTCCCTCAAGAACTAATGAATTACTCAAACATGGTGATGGAGTACATAGAGATGAGTTACAAGTTACAATCCAACACGGAGTTGGAGATGGAGGGAGGCATGGCGGCGGCGATGAAGAGGGCACCGGCCCTCCGGCCGGCGCCGGACGCGTGGGAGGCGCCTCCTCCCTTCTCCCTTACTTGTCTTGGCCCTTCTCTATGGTGGAGTTTGCTGCAATGGAGGTGTGGCAGCTGTAGATGATACTTGTGGAGGACGGAGATGGAATGAGCCGGCGGCTAGGGTTAGAGGCCTTCATATAGGAGTGCTCCTTGGGTGTCCTCCGTTGATCTAGCCTCCTCCCTTTCATCCAAGGGCTCAAAGGGAGCCAAATCCACGTCTCAAACAAGCCTTGGTCATCAAGGATCTCGTAGGGAAAAACGGGGCCGAAATCGGAGCAAAATTTGAAAAGTTCTGGCCAATTTTCGTGGCTGTCTGGAGCTCAAACGAGCGGCTCCGGTCGCATGGAAGGTCGTCTTTCACTCTGGACCTCGGGAGCTGCTTCGTATTTTGGTCGCCATTTCTTCATACGAACTCTGATTTTGACGTTCTTGGTCTCGTTGGATTGCTAGCAAAAAGCCCGATGCGTTTGTTTCCTTGGATCGTCATTTTGGACACTTTGATAAATGTCAAATCATCAAACTCAACAAAGGGTCTTGATCTGGTGCCTGGAACTTCTCCGGTTTGACCCCTAGCTTGATTCTTTTGATGTCCCAAGTCCATGAACACGTCAACATACCTATAAAGATCACAAAACAAAGGAAAACTAATAAAAACTAAATAAAAATAAAAAGTGTGCAATGAACTTGGTAAAACAAGTAAATACTGAAAACTATGCATTGGAGACATGAATAAGTGCTAGATGGATATGATATGAGGGATTTTAGCACTATAATATACTCTAAAAAGTATGCATAAAATACACTCATCACCGGTAACGAGATTGAACTAGGTATGGAGATACCGACGATCGAATCTTGGGCAAGTAACATATTGCCGGACAAAGGGAATTACATACGGGATTAACTGAATCCTTGGCATCGTGGTTCAACCGATAAGATCTTTATGGAATATGTAGGAACCAATATGGGCATCCAGGTCCCGCTATTGGTTATTGGCCAGAGAGGTGTCTCGGTCATGACTACATGATTCCCGAACCCATAGGGCCACATGCTTAACGTTCGATGACGCTAGAGTAGTATTGGGATATTTGATGTTGGTAACCGAATGTTGTTCGGAGTCCCGGATGAGATCCCGGACATCACGAGGAGCTTCGGAGTGGTCCAGAGGTAAAGATTTATATATGGAAAGTTGTTTTCGGGGTTACGGAAAAAGTTTGGTTTTTCGGTATTGTACCGAGAAGCTACCGGAAGGTTCCTGAGGACTCCGGAGGAGTCCGGAATTCCACAAGGGAGTATGCCACGTCTCATAGGCCTGCATGGGCTTAGGGGAGGTGCCCTGGCCTTATTGGGCCAGGCACACCTGCCCCTAGGAGGCCCATGCGGGTAGGGCAAGGTGAAACCCTAGGTGGGAGGCGCCCCACTTGGTTTGGGGGCCAAGCCTCCCCCTAGGGCTGTCGCACCCCTCCTTGGAGGAGGGGCTAGGGCCGGTGTCCCCTTCCCCTTACCCCTATATATAGTGGAGGCAATGGAGGGCAGCCCTACACCTCTCCTGGCGCAGCCCCTCCCCGCCTCCACCACCACCTCGTCCCGACAGTGTTTAGCGAAGCGCTGCCGGCACTCCATCACCACCAAGCCATTGTGCTGGTTGTGATCCCATCTACTTCACTTGCTGGATCAAGGAGGAGGAGACGTCACCAAGCCGCACGTGTGCTAAACTTGGAGGTGCCGTCCGTTCGGCACTAGATCGGTTGGATCGTGATTGGATCGCAAAGAGTACGACTACATCAACCGTGTTTTATACGGTTCCGCTTTCGGTCTACAAGGGTATGTAGACACACTCCCCTCTCATTGCTATGCATCTCCTAGATTAGATCTTGGGTGTTTCGTAGAATTTTTTTTGATTTTCATGCAACGTTACCCATCAGTGGCTTCAGAGCTAGGTCTATGCGTAGATGTGTATGCACGAGTAGAACACAAAGAAGTTGTGGGCATTGATGTTCAAATTGCTTACCTCTTTTTGTTATTTCTGGATTCGGCAGTATTGTGGGATGAAGCGACCCGGACCAACCTTACTTGTCCTCGCACAAGAGACCGGTTCCACTAACTGACATGCAACTTGTATTGCATAAAAGTGGCTGGCGGGTGTCTGTCTCTCCTACCTTAGTTGAATCTGTTTTGACAAGAGCGGTCCTTCTAGAAGGTTAAAAGGCAACTTGTATATCACCGTTGTGGCTTTGCGTAGGTAAGAACGGTTCTTATTTGATGCCCATAGCAGCCACGTAAAATTTGCAAGAACAAAGTAGAAGACGTCTAACCTGTTTTTGCAGGGCATGTTGTGATGTGGTATGGACAAAACGTGATGTGATATATGTTGATGTATGAGATGATCATGTTTTGTAATAGGTTCACAACTTGCATGTCGATGAGTACGGCAACCAGCAGGAGTCATAGGGTTGTCTTTAGTTTATTGTATGACATGCATGTCAATCATCAAACGCCATGTAATTGCTTTACTTTATCGCTATGAGTTAGCAATAGTCGTAGAAGCAATAGTTGGTGGAGACAACCACATGACGACATGATGATGGAGATCATGGTGTCATGCCGGTGATGATGGAGATCGTGCCGGTGCTTTGGAGATGGAGATCAAAAGCACGAGATGATAATGGCCATATCATGTCACATATTGATTGCATGTGATGTTTATCTTTTTTGCATCTTATTTTGCTTAAAACGACGGTAGCATTATAAGATGATCCCTTCACTTAATTTCAAGATAAAAGGTGTTCTCCCTAAGTATGCACTGTTGCAAAAGTTCGTCGTTTCGAAGCACCTCGTGATGATCGGGTGTGATAGACTCTTCATTCACATACAACGGGTGTAAGCCAGTATTACACATGCAGAATATTTGGGTTAAACTTAACGAGCCTAGCATGTACAGACATGGCCTCGGAACACGGAGGACCGAAAGGTCGAACATGAGTCATATAGTAGATATGATCAACATGGAGATGTTCACCATTGATGACTGCCCCATCTCACGTGATGATCGGACATGGGTTAGTTGATTTGGATCATGTGACACTTAGACAACTTGAGGGATGTTGATTTAAGTGGGAGTTCACTAGTAATTTGATTAACTGAACCAATTATCATGAACTTAGTCTAAATGTCTTTGCAAATTTATGTTGCAGATCAATGGCTCGCACTGTAGCTCCCCTGAATTTTAATGCATTCCTAGAGAAAGCTAAGTTTAAAGATGATGGAAGCAACTATGCGGACTGGGTCTGTAATCTGAGGATTATCCTCACTGCTGCACAGAAGGCTTATGTCCTTGATGCACCGCTAGGTGTGCCACCCGCTCCCGCCAATGTAGATGCTATGAACATCTGGCAGGCAAGAAATGATGACTACTCGATAGTTCAGTGTGCCATGATTTACGGCTTAGAACCGGGGCTCCAAAAGACGTTTTGAGCACCACGGAGCATCTGAGATGTTCCAGGAGCTGAAATTGGTATTTCAGGCTCATGCCCGGGTCGAGAGGTATGAAGCCTCCGACAAGTTCTTTAGCTGCAAGATGGAGGAGAACAGCTTCGTTAGGGAGCACGTACTCAAGATGTCTGGGGTACTTCAACCGCTTGAACCAGTTGGGAGTTAATCTTCCGGATGAAGTAGCGATTGACAGAGTTCTCCAGTCACTGCCACCGAGCTACAAGAGCTTTGTGATGAACTATAATATGCAAGGGATGGAAAAGACGATCCCTGAGCTTTTCGCGATGCTTAAGGCCGCGAAAGTAGAAATCAAGAAAGAGCATCAAGTGTTGATGGTCAAAAGACCACTAGTTTCAAGAAAGGCAAGGGAAAGAAGGGAAACTTCAAGAAGAATGGCAAGCCAGTTGCCGCTCCAGTGAAAAAACCCAAGGCTGGACCCAAACCTGAGACTGAGTGCTTCTATTGCAAGGGGAATGGCCACTGGAAGCGGAACTGCCCCAAGTACTTGGCAGATAAGAAGGCTGGCAATGTCAACAATGGTATATTTGATATACATGTTATTGATGTGTACCTTACTAGTGCTCGTAGTAGCGCCTGGGTATTTGATACTAGTTCGGTTGTTAATATTTGTAACTCGAAACAGGAGCTGTGGAATAAACAGAGACTAGCTAAGGACGGGGTGACGATGCGCGTCGGAAATGGTTCCAAGGTCGATATGATCGCCGTCGGCACGCTCCCTCTACGTCTACCTTCGGGATTAGTTTTAAACCTGAATAATTGTTATTTGGTGCCTACGTTAATCATGAACATTATATCTGGATCTTGTTTATTGCGAGACAGTTATTCATTTAAGTCAGAGAATAATGGTTTTTCTATTTATATGAATAATATCTTTTATGGTCATGCACCCTTGGTGAATGGTTTATTCTTGTTGAATCTTGATCGTAGTGATACACATGTTCATAATATTGATGCCAAAAGATGCAAAGTTAATGATGATAGTACCACATACTTGTGGCACTGCCGCTTAGGTCATATTGGTGTAAAGCGCATGAAGAAACTCCATGCTAATGGACTTTTGGAATCACTTGATTATGAATCATTTGAAACATGTGAACCATGTCTCAAGGGCAAGATGACTAAAACCCCATTTTCCGGAACAATGGAGCGGGCAAGTGACTTATTGGAAATAATACATACCGATGTATGCGGTCCGATGAGTGTTGAAGCACGCGGTGGATATCGTTATTTTCTTACCTTCATGGATGAATTGAGTAGATATGGGTATATTTACTTAATGAAACACAAGTCTGAAACATTTGAAAAGTTCAAGGAGTTTCAGAGTGAAGTAGAGAATCATCGTAACAAGAAAATAAAATTTCTATGATCTGATCGTGGAGGTGAATATTTGAGTCACGAGTTTGGCACGCATTTGAGACAATGTGGAATTGTTTCACAACTCACGCCACCTGGAACACCACAGCGTAATGGTGTGTCCGAACATCGTAATCGTACTCTATTGGATATGGTGCGTTCTATGATGTTGCTACTTGTAGTCTGCGTTAGTATTTCCCCAAAGAGGAGAGGATGATGCAGTACAGTAGAGATAAGTATTTCCCTCAGTTAAGAACCAAGGTTATCAATCCAGTAGGAGAACCAAGCAAAATTCCGATAAGCGCACCTGCACACAGAAAAGCAAACACTTGCACCCAACGCAAATAAGAGGGTTGTCAATCCCCTTAGCGATTAATTGCAAGGATTAGGTCTTATCGAGGTAAATAGATAAACTAAAATACTAATTAAAATAAAAGTAAATAAATTGCAGCAAGGTTTTTAGGTTTTTTTATATGATAAAGATAAACCCGGGGACCATAGTTTTCACTAGAGGCTTCTCTCTTGAGCACATAAACATATGGTGGGTAAACAAATTACTGTTGGGCAATTGATAGAAAAGCAAATAATTATGACGGATTCATGGCAATGATCATGTATATAGGCATCACGTTCGAGACAAGTAGACCGACTCCTGCCTGCATCTACTACTATTACTCCACCCATCGACCGCTATCCAGCATGCATCTAGGGTATTAAGTATAAAACAGAGTAACGCCTTAAGCAAGATGACATGATATAGAGAAGCAAATTCAAGCAATATGAATAAACCCCATCTTTTTATCCTTAATGGCAAAAATACAAATACGTGGCATGTCCCTTTCTGTCACTGGGATTGAGCACCGCAAGATTGAACCCATCACAAAGCACCTCTCCCATTGCAAGATAAATCAATCTAGTAGGCCAAACCAAATCGATAGATCGGAGAGAAATACAAAGTTATAACAATCATGCATAAAAGAGTTCAGAGAAGACTCAAATATTTCTCATGAATAATCTGATCATAAACTCACAATTCATCGGATCCCAACAAACACACCGCAAAAGAAGATTACATCGGATAGAACTCCAAGAACATCGAGGAGAACATTGTATTGAAGATCAAAGAGAGAGAGAAGAAGCCATCTAGCTAATAGCTATGGACCCGTAGGTCTGTGGTAAACTACTCACACATCATCGGAAGGGCAGCAAGGTTGATGTAGAAGCCCTCCGTGATCGATTCCCCCTCCGGCAGAGTACCGGAAAAGGCCTCCAGATGGGATCGCGGAAGAACAGAGGCTTGCGGCGGCGGAAAGGTTTTTTCTTCTTTCTCTCTAGGGGTTTCCCAATATTTGTGAATTTATAGAAGTGGAATTAGGTCAAACGGAGTCACGTGGGCCCCACAAGGCAGCACGGCGCGCCCCCCCTGGGGCGCGCCCTAGTGCCTTGTGAAGCCTCCGTGAGGCTTCTGGCCTCCTCCCGAAGCTTCCAGGGTTTCTTTTGTCCAGAAAAAATCTCTAAAAAGTTTCGTGGCATTTGGACTTCATTTGGTACCGTTTCTCTGAAAAGCCAAAAACAAGCAGAAAACAGCAACTGGCACTGGGCACTGGGTTAATAGGTTAGTCCCAAAAATGATATATAATTGACTATAAAAACATCCAAGATTGATACTATAATAGCATGGAACAATCAAAAATTATAGATACGTTGGAGACGTATCAAGCATCCCCAAGCTTAATTTCTGCTCGTCCTCGAGTAGGTAAATGATAAAAACAGAAGTTTATATGTGGAATCCTACCTATCATGTTTCATCATGTAATCTCTCTCTTATGGTATGAATAATAAGATCCAAATGATTCAAAGCAATAGTCTATAATTTGATATAAAGACATCAATACTCAGGCATACTAGCAAACAATCATGTCTTTCAAAATAAAAATGCTAAAGAACCTTATCCCTACAAAATCATATAATCATGTCATGCTCCATCTTCTTCACACAAAGTATTTATCATGCACTACCCCGATGACAAGCCGAGCAATTGGTTCATACTTTTTAACGCGCTTCAGCTTTTTCAACTCCCACTCAATACATGAGCGCAAGCCATGGATATAGCACTATGGATGGAATAGAGTATGGTAGTAGAGATAAATAAGAGAAGTCAAAAATTGGAGAAAGTATCACATCAACGAGGCTAATCAACGGGCTATGGAGATGCCCATCAATTGATGTCAATGCGAGGAGTAGGGATTGCCATGCAACGGATGCACTAAGAGCTATAAGTGTATGAAAGCTCAACATGAAAACTAAGTGGGTGTGCATCCAACTTGCTTGCTCATGAAGACCTCGGGCATTTGAGCCAGCCCGTCATCGGAATATACAAGCCAAGTTCTATAATGAAAAATTCCCACTAGTATATGAAAGTGACAAAATAGGAGACTCTCTATATGAAAAATATGGTGCTACTCTGAAGCACAAGTGTGGAAAAGGATAGTAACATTGCCCCTTCTCTCTTTTTCTCTCATTTTTTTTTCTTTTTTTCTCTTTTTTCCTTTTTTTTCTTTTTTCATGGCTCTCCTTTTTTTGCCTTGTTTTTTTATTTCGTCCGGAGTCTCATCCCGACTTGTGGGGGAATCATAGCCACCATCATCCTTTCCTCACTGGGACAATGCTCTAATAATGATGATCATCACACCTCTATTTACTTACAACTCAACATTACAACTCGAAACTAGAACAAAATATGACTCTATATGAATGCCTCTGGCAGTGTACCAGGATGTGCAATGATGCTAGCGTAACATGTATGACAATGATGAACGGTGGCTGAGCCACGAAGACTATGTCAGCTATATGATCATGCAAAGCAATATGACAATGATGATGTATGTCATAAAAAAGGAACGGTGGAAGTTGCATGGCAATATATCTCGGAATGGCTATGGAAATGCCATGATAGGTAGGTATGGTGGCCGTTTTGAGAAAGATATAAGGAGGCTTATGTGTGATAGAGCGTATCATATCACGGGGTTTGGATGCACCGGCGAAGTTTGCACCGACTCTCGATGTGAGAAAGGGCAATGCACGGTACCGAAGAGGCTAGCAAATTGCGGAAGGGTGAGAGTGCGTATAATCCATGGACTCACATTAGTCATAAAGAACTCACATACTTATTGCGAAAGTCTATTAGCCCTTGAAGCAAAGTACTACTACGCATGCCCCGAGAGGGATAGTTTGGTAGGACAAGGTCCATTGCTCGTCCCCGACCGCCACTCATAAGGTAGACAATCAATAATAAATCATGCTCCAACTTCTTAGCATAACGACAGATCATACGTGCATGCTTCGGGAATCACAAACCTTAACAAAATTATTCTTACTAAACCATAATTATCTACTAATACCTCCCCCATATTACCATCTTAATATCACAAAACTATTGCAAGGAATCAAATTTATCATATTCAGTGATCCACATGAAAGTTTTTATTATATCCCTCTTGAATACCTATCATATCAGGACCAAATTCATAACCCATGTATATTACCATTGCTATCATGAGACTCTCAAAAAGATATAAGTGAAGCATGAGAGTGCAACTATTTCTTTAAAATATAACCACCGTCGTGCTCTAACAGATATAAGTGAAGCACTAGAGCAACTGCCTAGCTCAAAAGATATAAGTGAAGCACATAGAGTATTCTAAAAAATCACGAATAATGTGTGTTCAGCAAAGATGATTGTGACAAACTAAAAAGCAAACAAAAGCAAGCAAACTATTTCACAAGACGCTCCAAGTAAAACACATATCATGTGATGACTAAAAATATAGCTCCAAGTGAGTTACCGATAGATTGTAGACGAAAGAGGGGATGCCTTCCGGGGCATCCCCAAGCTTAGACGCTTGAGACTTCCTTGAATATTACCTTGTGGTGCCTTGGGCATCCCCAATATTAGGCTCTTGCCACTCCTTATTCCTTTGTCCATCATAGTCTCACCCAAAACTTGAAAACTTCAGCACACAAAACTCAACAGAAACCTCGTGAGATCCATTAGTATAACATAAAAATCTTAAACTTTAGGTACTGTAGTAAATTGATTCATATTTAATATTGTCATAATGCTACTGTAATCCAACTTCTCCATGACTCATACCCCCCGATACGATCCATAGATTCATCAAAATAAGCAAACTATGCAACAAAAACAGAATCTGTCTAAAACAGAACAGTCTATAAAGATCTATTTAAAAGGTATAATTTTGTAACTTCAAAAATTCTTAAAAATTAGGAAAATGTGGGAAATTCATATACCAATACTGTGTAAAAATTTAAGATTTTTCTGACACTACAGTACAGAATTAAAAATCCAGCACTGGATGCAAAACTTTCTGTTTTCCAAACAGCATCACTTATACTATCTTCCAAATCATCCCAAAGGCATTACTTGGCACAAACACTAATTAAAACATAAAAACACAATCATAACAAAAGATATAATTATGAAAACACTCAAAAACAGAAGGTGAAAGCAAAAATTTATTTTATTCATTGGGTTGCCTCCCAACAAGCGCTATTGTTTTATGCCCCTAGCTAGGCATAATGCATAGTTTCAAGTGTTGTCATCCTTCAAGTTAATTACATAAGTGGCCCTAATAATGGATTCATAAGGTGATTTAATTATTTTCCTAGGGAAGTGTTCCATCCCTTCTTTAGTGGAAATTGAAACCTTATATTACCTTCTTTCATATCAATAATAGCACCAATAGTTCGAAGAAAAGGCCTACCACGTATTATGGGGTAAGAAGGATTGCATTCAATGTCAAGAACAATAAAGTACACGGGCACATAATTTCTATTTGCAAGAATAAGAACATCATTTATTCTACCCAATGGCTTTTTAATAGTGGAATCCGCAAGATGCAAATTAAGGGAACAAGGATCTATGTCGGTGAGACCTAGTACATCACACAAAGACTTTGGTATAGTGGAAACTCTAGCACCAAGATCACAAAAAGCATTACATTCATAATCTTTAATTTTTACTTTAATAGTAGGTTCCCATTCATCTTGTAATTTTCTAGGAATTGATACTTCCAACTCAAGCTTTTCTTCATGTGCTTTCATCATGGCTTCTACGATATGTTTAGTGAAATATTTATTTTGTTCATAAGAATTTGGTGAATTAATCATGGATTGCAACAAGGAAATACACTCAATTAAAGAACAACTATCATAATTAAAGTCCTTGTAATCCAAAGTAGTGGGTGCATTGCTATTTAAAGTTTTGACCTCTCCAAACCCACTTTTTTCATTTTTATGAACAAGATTATCACCCTCCAGGCAAGTGGGACTCCCTCTATCTAAAGTTGACTCTTCTCCAGTCCCTTTTTCATCAAGTTTTATATTACTAAATAATGATTCAATAGGAGTGACACCAATCATTTTAATCTCTTCATCATTACTACGATAGAAACCGGGTGGAATCGCTTTTTCTAGAAATTCTCGCTTAGCTCTCAACCTAGCGGACCTTTCTTTACTTTCATTAATGGAAACATAGATAGCTTTAATAGACTCATTTATATCATGCTTGTATGGAAAAAAATAGTTTTGAGATTTTCCACATCATGAGCAATTCTATCCATGTTCCTAGCCAATTCCTCAACTCTATTCAATTTTTCTTCTATCACAGCATTGAAATTCTTTTGCGAACTAATAAATTATTTGATATAAATTTCAAGATCAGAGGGCATCCTATTATTATTATTATAAGAATTACCATAAGGATTGCCATAATTATTAGAGAAATTTCCAGGAAACGGTCTAGGGTTGAAATTACCCCTATAAGCATTGTTGTTGAAATTATTTCTAGAGACAAAATTCACATCAATAGCATCATTATTTTTCTCAATCAAGGTAGACAATGGCACATCATTAGGATCAATATGAGCATTCTTACTAGCAACCAATTTCAATAGAGCATCCATCTTATCACTCAAAGTATAAATTTCTTCAACAGAATTTACCATCTTACCAGTTGAAATTCGTTCAGTGTGCCATTGAGAATAATTTGCCATAATATTATCAAGAAGTTTTGTAGCTTCTCCCAATGTAATTTCCATAAAAGTACCACCTGCGGCAGAGTCTAGCAAATTTCTAGAGACAAAGTTTAGTCCCGCATAAAAAATTTGTATGATCATCCATAAATTCAAACCATGAGTTGGGCAATTTCTTATCATTAATTTCATTCTCTCCCAAGATTGTGCAACATGTTCATGCTCAAGTTGCTTAAAATTCATAATTTGATTTCTTAAAGAAATAATCTTAGCGGGAGGAAAATACTTGGTAATAAAAGCATCCTTACACTTATCCCAAGAATCGATACTATTTCTAGGCAAGGATGAGAACCAAGTTTTAGCACGGTCTCGTAGTGAGAACGGAAATAATTTTAATTTGACAATATCATTATCAACATCTTTCTTCTTTTGCATATCACAAAGTTCATCAAAAGTATTTAGATGGGATGCAGCATCTTCATTAGGGCTACCAGAAAATTGTTCTTTCATAACAAGATTAAGCAAGGCAGCATTAATGTCACATGACTCCGCACTAGTGGCGGGAGGAGCAATAGGAGTACTAATAAAATCATTATTATTAGTATTGGAAAAGTCACACAATTTTGTATTTTCTTGAGACGTCGCGACAAAGCAAGCAAACTAGCAAACAAGCAAATAAAATATTTTTGTGTTTTTGTAAAAAAAAAAATTAGAAGTGGGGGAGATGAAAACGAGAGGCAAATGCAAATAAAAGGCAAATAAAGTAAATGCAAGTGATTGATAGTTTGTGCGAAGGTACTTGGTAATTTTGATGATGTCTCCCCGGCAACGGCGCCAGAAATTCTTCCTGCTACTTGTAGTCTGCGTTGGTATTTCCCCGAAGAGGAGAGGATGATGTTGGAAATATGCCCTAGAGGCAATAATAAATTGGTTATTATTATATTTCCTTGTTCATGATAATCGTTTATTATCCATGCTATAATTGTATTGATTGGAAACTCAAATACATGTGTGGGTACATAGACAACACTGTGTCCCTAGTAAGCCTCTAGTTGACTAGCTCGTTGATCAAAGATGGTTAAGGTTTCCTAGCCATTGACATGAGATGTCATTTGATAACGGGATCACATCATTAGGAGAATGATGTGATGGACAAGACCCAAACTACGAACGTAGCATATGATCGTGTCAGTTTATTGCTATTGTTTTCTGCATGTCAAGTATCTGTTCCTTTGACCATGAGATCATGCAACTCCCTGACATCGGAGGAGTACCTTGTGTGTATCAAACGTCGCAACGTAACTGGGTGACTATAAAGGTGCTCTACAGGTATCTCCGAGGATGTCTGTTGGGTTGGCATGGATCAAGACTGGGATTTGTTACTCCGTGTGACGGAGAGGTATCTCAGGGCCCACTCGGTAATACAACATCACAATGAGCCTTGCAAGCAATGTGACTAAAGTGTTAGACACGAGATCTTGTATTACGGAACGAGTAAAGAGACTTGCCGGTAACGAGATTGAACTAGGTATAGAGATACCGACGATCGAATCTCGGGCAAGTAACATACCGAAGAACAAAGGGAACAGTATACGGGATTAACTGAATCCTTGACATAGAGGTTCGACCAATAAAGATCTTTGTAGAATATGTAGGAGCCAATATGGGCATCCAGGTCCCGCTATTGGTTATTGATCATAGAGGTGTCTCGGTCATGTCTACATAATTCTCGAACCCGCAGGGTCTACACACTTAACGTTTGGTGACGATTAGTATAGTTGAGTTATTGTGTTGGTGACCGAAGGTTGTTCGGAGTCCCGGATAAGATCCCGGGCATGACGAGGATCTCCGGAAGAGTCCGGAGGTAAAGATTGATATATGTGATAATAGTGTTTTGATCTCCGGAAGGGTTCAGGAATTCACCGGAAGGAGTTCTGGATGTTTACCGAAGTGTTCGGGTGCAACAACACTCTATACGGGCCAAAGGGGTAAAACCCACGAGGTATTGGAAAGTGCAAAAGGAAGTTTTGCTACTGCCTTAAGCGGTACTACCGCTGGTAAGGCAGTACTACCGCGTAAGCGGTACTACCGCTTGTGTGAAGCGGTACTACCGCTCAAGCGGTACTACCGCTCAAGCGGTACTACCGCTCGTGAGCGGTACTACCGCTTGTGCGCGGTACTGCAGGGATCCGAGTTGGACTCTTTCCCTGCGGGCCAAACCGACCTTGTGCGGGCAAAACTGACCTGGAGGAGGCTTTTACTCCAAGTTTAGACCCCAAGGCTCAACATATAAATAGAGGGGCAGGGCTAGCACACGGGACACATTAAGATTTCCCAAGCCGTGTGTCGGCAACCCTGACCCTCTAGTTCTCCCGTCATAATCTCTGTAGTGCTTGGCGAAGCCCTGCAGAGATTGTTCCTCACCACCATCACCACGCCGTCGTGCTGCCGGAACTCATCTACTACTTCACCATCGCTCGCTGGATCGAGGAGGTGAAGGCGTCATCAAGCCGTACGTGTGTTGAACGCGGAGGTGCCGTCCGTTCGGCACTAGTTCGTGATCGGATCGAGGGACGACTTGCGATTTGGATCGCGGAGACGTTCGACTACATCAACCGCGTTTCTTAACGCTTCCGCTTAGCGATCTACAAGGGTATGTAGATTCACTCTCCCTCTCGTAGATGCTCATCACCATGGATAGATCTTGTGTGTGCGTAGGAAAATTTTTGTTTCCCATGCAACGTTCCCCAACAGTGGCATCTGAGCTAGGTCTATGCGTAGATGAGATCTCAAGTAGAACACAAACGAGTTGTGGGCGTGGGTGTATACATATTGCTTGCCGTTACTAGTTGATACTTGATTCGGCGGTATTGTGAGATGAAGCGGCCCGGACCGACATTACGCGTACGCTTACGCGAGACAGGTTCCTTCAACTGACATGTAACTTCGTTGCATAAAGATGGCTAGCGGGTGTCTGTCTCTCTCACTTTAGTTGAATCGATTTCAATGAAGAGGGTTCTTTTAGAAGATCAAAAAGCAATCACTACACCACGTTGTGGTTTTGCGTAGGTAAGAACGGTTCTTGCAAACCCGTAGCAGCCACGTAAAACTTGCAACAACAATTAGAGGATGTCTAACTTGTTTTTGCAGGGTATGTTGTGATGTGATATGGCCAATTACATGATGAGATATATGTGATGTATGATATGATCATGTGTTGTATAGAATATCACGACTTGCATGTCGATGAGAACGGCAACTGGCAGGAGCCATAGAGTTGTCTTTAATTATTTTCGCCGTTTTTGCTTTACTTTATCGCTATGAGTTAGCAATAGTCGTGGAAGCAACAGTCGGTGCGACAACCTCATGGCGACACGTTGATGGATATCAAGATGATGGAGATCATGGTGTCATGCCGGTGACGATGGAGATCATGCCGGTGCTTTGGAGATGGAGATCAAAAGCACAAGTTCATGGCCATATCATGTCACTTATGAATTGCATGTGATGTTAATCCTTTTATGCATCTTATTTTGCTTAGGACGACGGTAGCATTATAAGGTGATCCCTCACTTAAATTTCAAGATAAAATTGTGTTCTCCCCAAGTGTGCACCGTTGCGAAAGTTCGTCATTTCGAGACACGCCGTGATGATCGGGTGTGATAGACTCTACGTTCACATACAACGGGTGTAAGCCATGTTGCACGTGCGGAACACTCGGGTTAAACTTGACGAGCCTAGCATGTACAGACATGGCCTCGGAACACAAGAGACCGAAAGGTCGAACATGAGTCATATAGTAGATATGATCAACATGAAGATGTTCACCATTGAAACCACCTCAACTCACGTGATGATCGGACTTGAGTTGGTGGATTTGGATCATGTTACACTCGAATGATCGGAGGGATGTCAATTTGAGTGGGAGTTTTTAAGTAATATGATTAACTAAACTCATTATCTAGAACAATAGTCTAAGTTGTCTTTGCTATATTTATGTTGTAGATCATGGCTCGCGCAGTAGCACCCCTGAATTTTAATGCGTTCCTAGAGAAAGCTAAGTTGAAAGATGATGGAAGTAACTTTGTGGACTGGGCCCGTAATCTAAGGAATATCCTTACGGCTTCCCAGAAGGCTTATGTCCTTGATGCACCGCTTGGTGATCCACCCGCTCCAGTTGAGTCTCTAGACGTTGTGAACGCCTGGCAGGCTCGTTCTGAAGATTACTCAATAGTTCAATGTGCAATATTGTATGGCTTAGAACCGGGACTTCAAAGACGTTTTGAACGTCATGGAGCATATGAGATGTTCCAGGAGTTGAAGTTTATCTTTCAGAAGAATGCCCGGATCGAGAGATATGAGATCTCCGATAAGTTCTATGCTTGCAAGATGGAGGAGAACGGGTCTATCAGTGATCACGTACTCAAAATGTCTGGGTACTCCACCCGTCTGGCTGAATTGGGGATGCCCCTTCCGCCAGAGGCTATCACTGACAGAGTTCTTCAATCATTGCCACCTAGCTACAAGAGCTTCGTGTTGAACTATATCATGCACGGGATGAACAAGTCAGTCGCCGAGCTGTTTGCGATGCTGAAAGCCGCTGAGTCTGAAATTCAGAAGGAGCATCAAGTGTTGATGGTCAATAAAACCACTAGTTTCAAGAAAAATGGCAAGGGTAAGAAGGGTAACTCCAAGAAGAGTGGCAAAACAGTTGCTCCTCTCGTGAAGAAACCCAAGGCTGGACCCAAACCAAAAACTATGTGCTTTCATTGCAAGGGAACTGGACACTGGAAGCGGAACTGCCCCAAGTATTTGGCTAACAAGAAGGCGGCCAACAACAAACAAGGTATATATGATATACATGTTATTGATGTGTACCTTACCAACTCTCGTTGTAGTGCCTGGGTATTTGATACCGGTGCGGTTGCTCATATTTGCAACTCAAAACAGGAACTGCGGAATAGACGGAGGCTGGCAAAGGACGAAGTGACGATGCGCGTGGGAAATGGTTCCAAGGTTGATGTGATCGCCGTCGGCACGCTCGCTCTTTGATTACCATCGGGATTAGTGATGAACCTGAATAATTGTTATTTAGTGCCTGCGTTAAGCATGAACATTATATCTGGATCTTGTTTATTGCGAGACGGTTACTCATTTAAATCAGAGAATAATGGTTGTTCTATTTATATGAGTAATATATTTTATGGTCATGCACCCAATGTGAGGGGTTTATTCTTATTGAATCTCGATAGTAATGATACGCATGTTCATAACATTGATGCCAAAAGATGTAGAATTGATAATGATAATACCACTTTCTTGTGGCACTGCCGTTTAGGTCATATTGGCGTAAAACGCATGAGGAAGCTCCATGCTGATGGACTTTTGGAGTCACTTGATTTTGAATCACTTGACACATGTGAGCCATGCCTCATGGGCAAGATGACTAAAACGCCGTTCTCTGGAACAATGGAACGGGCAAGTGACTTATTGGAAATCATACATACTGATGTGTGCGGTCCGATGAGTATTGAGGCGCGCGGTGGTTATCGTTACTTTCTCACCTTCACTGATGACTTAAGTAGATATGGGTATATTTACTTAATGAAACACAAGTCTGAAACATTTGAAAAGTTCAAACAATTTCAGAGTGAAGTTGAGAATCATCGTAACAAGAAGATTAAATTCCTACGATCTGATCGAGGAGGAGAATATCTGAGTTATGAGTTTGGCAGTCACTTAAGACAATGTGGAATTGTTTCACAACTGACACCGCCTGGAACACCACAGTGAAATGGTGTGTCCGAACGTCGTAATCGAACCTTATTGGATACGGTGCGATCTATGATGTCTCCTGCCGATTTGCCACTATCGTTTTGGGGTTATGCATTAGAGACAGCTGCATTCACTTTAAATAGGGCACCATCGAAATCCGTTGAGACGACGCCATATGAACTTTGGTTTGGCAAGAAGCCAAAGCTGTCGTTTCTTAAAGTTTGGGGATGTGATGCTTATGTCAAAAAGCTTCAGCCTGAAAAGCTGGAACCCAAAGCGGAGAAATGCGTCTTCATAGGATACCCAAAAGAGACAGTTGGGTATACCTTCTACCTCAGATCCGAAGGCAAAGTGTTTGTCGCTAAAAACGGAACATTTCTTGAGAAAGAGTTTCTCTCGAAAGAATTGAGTGGGAGGAAGATAGAACTTGATGAGGTTGTTGAACCTTTACTTCAACCTGAAAGTAGCGCAGCGCAGAAAGATGTTTTTGTAGAGCCTACATCAGCTGAAGAGGAAGTTAATGATGATGATTATGAAGCTTTGGATCAAGTTGCTATCGAACCTCGTAGGTCGACAAGGACGCGTACTGCTCCTGAGTGGTACGGCAACCCTGTCTTAGAGGTCATGTTGTTGGACAACAATGAACCTACGAGCTATGGAGAAGCGATGATGGGCCCGGATTCCGAGAAGTGGTTAGAGGCCATGAAATCCGAGATGGGATCCATGTATGAAAACAAAGTATGGACTTTGGAAGTATTACCTGAAGGGCGTAAGGCCATTCAGAACAAATGGATCTTTAAGAGGAAGTCGGACGCGGACGGTAATGTCACCGTCTATAAAGCTCGACTTGTGGCAAAGGGTTTTTCACAAGTTCAAGGAGTTGACTACGATGAGACCTTCTCACCCGTAGCGATGCTTAAGTCCGTCAGAATCATGTTAGCAATAGCTGCCTTTTTCGATTATGAAATTTGGCAGATGGATGTCAAAACAGCGTTCCTTAACGGTTTCCTTAAGGAAGAGTTGTATATGATGCAACCAGAAGGTTTTGTCGATCCAGAGAATGCTGACAAAATTTGCAAACTCCAGCGATCCATTTATGGACTGGTGCAAGCATCTCGGAGTTGGAATCTTCGCTTTGATGAGGTGATCAAAGCGTTTGAGTTTATACAAGTTTACGGAGAAGCTTGTATTTACAAGAAAGTGAGTGGGAGCTCTATAGCGTTTCTAATATTATATGTGGATGACATATTACTGATTGGAAACAATATAGAAATGTTGGAAAGCGTGAAGAAATATTTGAACAAGAGTTTTTCAATGAAGGACCTAGGAGAAGCTGCTTTCATATTAGGCATCAAGATCTATAGAGATAGATCGAGACGCTTAATAGGACTTTCACAAAGCACATACCTTGACAAAGTTTTGAAGAAGTTCAAAATGGATCAGTCCAAGAAGGGGTTCTTGCCTGTATTGCAAGGTGTGAAGTTGAGTAAGACTCAATGCCCAGTGACTGCAGAAGATAGAGAAAAGATGAGTGTCATCCCCTATGCTTCAGCCATAGGCTCTATCATGTATGCAATGCTGTGCACAAGACCCGATGTCAGCCTTGCCATAAGTATGGCCGGAAGGTTTCAAAGTGATCCAGGAATGGAACACTGGACGGCGGTCAAGAATATCCTGAAGTACCTGAAAAGGACTAAGGACATGTTTCTCGTTTATGGAGGTGATCAAGAGCTCGTCGTAAAGGGTTACGTCGATGCAAGCTTTGACACTGATCCGGATGACTCTGAGTCGCAAACCGGATATGTATTTATTCTTAATGGGGGTGCGGTTAGCTGGTGCAGTTCCAAGCAAAGCGTGGTAGCTGATTCTACATGCGAAGCGGAGTACATCGCTGCCTCGGAGGCGGCGGAGGAAGGTGTCTGGATGAAGGAGTTCATGACAGATCTTGGAGTAGTGCCTAGTGCGCTTAACCCAATGACTCTGTTTTTTCTGATAATACTGGTGCCATTGCTCTAGCCAAGGAACCAAGATTTCACAAGAGGACCAGACACATAAAGCGACGTTTCAATTCCATCCGCGATTACATCAAGGAGGACGACATAAATATTTGCAAAGTACACACGGATCTGAATGTTGCAGATCCGATGACTAAACCTCTTCCAAGGGCTAAGCATGAACAACACCAGAACTGCATGGGTGTTCGATTCATTACAATGTAAATCACATAGTGATGTGAACTAGATTATTGACTCTAGTGCAAGTGGGAGACTGTTGGAAATATGCCCTAGAGGCAATAATAAATTGGTTATTATTATATTTCCTTGTTCATGATAATCGTTTATTATCCATGCTATAATTGTATTGATTGGAAACTCAAATACATGTGTGGGTACATAGACAACACTGTGTCCCTAGTAAGCCTCTAGTTGACTAGCTCGTTGATCAAAGATGGTTAAGGTTTCCTAGCCATTGACATGAGATGTCATTTGATAACTGGATCACATCATTAGGAGAATGATGTGATGGACAAGACCCAAACTACGAACGTAGCATATGATCGTGTCAATTTATTGCTATTGTTTTCTGCATGTCAAGTATCTGTTCCTTTGACCATGAGATCATGCAACTCCCTGACATCGGAGGAGTACCTTGTGTGTATCAAACATCGCAACGTAACTGGGTGACTATAAAGGTGCTCTACAGGTATCTCCGAGGATGTCTGTTGGGTTGGCATGGATCAAGACTGGGATTTGTTACTCCGTGTGACGGAGAGGTATCTCAGGGCCCACTCGGTAATACAACATCACAATGAGCCTTGCAAGCAATGTGACTAAAGTGTTAGCCATGAGATCTTGTATTACGGAACGAGTAAAGAGACTTGCCGGTAACAAGATTGAACTAGGTATAGAGATACCGACGATCGAATCTCGGGCAAGTAACATACCGAAGAACAAAGGCAACAGTATACGGGATTAACTGAATCCTTGACATAGAGGTTCAACCGATAAAGATCTTCGTAGAATATGTAGGAGCCAATATGGGCATCCAGGTCCCGCTATTGGTTATTGATCGTAGAGGTGTCTCGGTCATGTCTACATAGTTCTCGAACCCGCAGGGTCTACACACTTAACGTTTGGTGACGATTAGTATAGTTGAGTTATTGTGTTGGTGACCGAAGGTTGTTCGGAGTCCCGAATAAGATCCCGGACATGACGAGGATCTCCGGAAGAGTCCGGAGGTAAATATTGATATATGTGATAATAGTGTTTTGATCTCCAGAAGGGTTCCGGAATTCACCGGAAGGAGTTCCGGATGTTTACCGAAGTGTTCGGGTGCAACAACACTCTATACGGGCCAAAGGGGTAAAACCCACGAGGTATTGGAAAGTGCAAAAGGAAGTTTTGCTACTGCCTTAAGCGGTACTACCGCTGGTAAGGCAGTACTACCGCGTAAGCGGTACTACCGCTTGTGTGAAGCGGAACTACCGCCCAAGCGGTACTACCGCTTGTGTGAAGCGGTACTACCGCTCAAGCGGTACTACCGCTCGTGAGCGGTACTACCGCTTGTGCGCGGTACTGCAGGGATCCGAGTTGGACTCTTTCCCTGCGGGCCAAACCGACCTTGTGCGGGCAAAACCGACCTGGAGGAGGCTTTTACTACAAGTTTAGACCCCAAGGCTCAACATATAAATAGAGGGGCAGGGCTAGCACACGGGACACATTAAGATTTCCCAAGCCGTGTGTCGGCAACCCTGACCCTCTAGTTCTCCCGTCATAATCTCCGTAGTGCTTGGCGAAGCCCTGCAGAGATTGTTCCTCACCACCATCACCACGCCGGCGTGTTGCCGGAACGCATCTACTACTTCACCATCGCTTGCTGGATCGAGGAGGTGAAGGCGTCATCAAGCCGTACGTGTGTTGAACGCGGAGGTGCCATCCGTTCGGCACTAGTTCGTGATCGGATCGAAGGACGACTTGCGATTTGGATCGCGGAGACGTTCGACTACATCAACCGCGTTTCTTAACGCTTCCGCTTAGCGATCTACAAGGGTATGTAGATTCACTCTCCCTCTCGTAGATGCTCATCACCATGGATAGATCTTGTGTGTGCGTAGGAAAATTTTTGTTTCCCATGCAACGTTCCCCAACAGATGATGCAGTACAGTAGAGATAAGTATTTCCCTCAGTTAAGAACCAAGGTTATCAATCCAGTAGGAGAACCAAGCAAAATTGCGTTAATCGCACCTGCACACAGAAAAGCAAACACTTGCACCCAACGCAAATAAGAGGGTTGTCAATCCCCTTAGCGATTAATTGCAAGGATTAAGTCTTATCGGGGTAAATAGATAAACTAAAATACTAATTAAAATAAAAGTAAATAAATTGCAGCAAGATATTTTAAGGTTTTTTATATGATAAAGATAGACCCGGGGACCATAGTTTTCACTAGAGGCTTCTCTCTTGAGCACATAAACATACGGTGGGTAAACAAATTACTGTTGGGCAATTGATAGAAAAGCAAATAATTATGACGGATTCATGGCATTGATCATGTATATAGGCATCACGTCCGAGACAAGTAGACCGACTCCTGCCTGCATCTACTACTATTACTCCACCCATCGACCGCTATCCAGCATGCATCTAGGGTATTAGGTATAAAACAGAGTAACGCCTTAAGCAAGATGACATGATGTAGAGAAGCAAATTCAAGCAATATGAATGAACCCCATCTTTTTATCCTTAATGGCAACAATACAAATATGTGTCATGTCCCTTTCTGTCACTGGGATTGAGCACCGCAAGATTGAACCCATCACAAAGCACCTCTCCCGTTGCAAGATAAATCAATCTAGTAGGCCAAACCAAATCGATAGATCGGAGAGAGATACAAAGCTATAACAATCATGCATAAAAGAGTTCAGAGAAGACTCAAATATTTCTCATGAATAATCTGATCATAAACTCACAATTCATCGGATCCCAACAAACACACCGCAAAAGAAGATTACATCAGATAGAACTCCAAGAACATCGAGGAGAACATTGTATTGAAGATCAAAGAGAGAGAAGAAGCCATCTAGCTACTAGCTATGGACCCGTAGGTCTGTGGTAAACTACTCACACATCATCGGAAGGGCAGCAAAGTTTATGTAGAAGCACTCCGTGATCGATTCCCCCTCCGGCAGAGTACCGGAAAAGGCCTCCAGATGGGATCGCGGAAGAACAGAGGCTTGCGGCGGCGGAAAGGTTTTTTCTTCTTTCTCTATGGGGGTTTCCCAATATTTTTGAATTTATAGAAGTGGAATTACGTCAAACGGAGTCACGTGGGCCCCACAAGGCAGCACGGCGCCCCCCCTGGGGCGCGCCCTAGTGCCTTGTGAAGCCTCCGTGAGGCTTCTGGCCTCGTCCCAAAGCTTCCAGGGTTTCTTTTGTCCAGAAAAAATCTCCAAAAAGTTTCGTGGCATTTGGACTTCATTTGTTACTGTTTCTCTGAAAAGCCAAAAACAAGCAGAAAACAGCAACTGGCACTGGGCACTGGGTTAATAGGTTAGTCCCAAAAAATGATATATAATTGCATATAATTGCATATAAAAACATCCAAGATTGATACTATAATAGCATGGAACAATCAAAAATTATAGATACGTTGGAGACGTATCAGATGTCTCTTACCAATTTGCCACTATCGTTTTGGGGTTATGCATTAGAGACAGCCGCATTCACTTTAAACAGGGCACCGTCTAAATCCGTTGAGATGACACCATATGAATTATGGTTTGGCAAGAAACCTAAGCTGTCATTCCTTAAAAGTTTGGGGATGCGATGCTTATGTCAAGAGGCTTCAGCCTGATAAGCTCGAACCCAAAGCGGAGAAGTGCGTCTTCATAGGATACCCTAAATATACCATTGGGTATACCTTCTATCACAGATCTGAGGGCAAGGTCTTTGTTGCCAAGAATGGATCCTTTCTAGAGAAGGAGTTTCTCTTGAAAGAAGTGAGTGGGAGGAAAGTAGAACTTGATGAGGTAATTGTACCTTCTCTCAAATTGGAAGGTAGCACATCACAGAAAGAAGTTCCCGTGATGTCTACACCATCCGGAGAGGAAGCTAATGATAATGATCATGAAACTTTGGATCAAGTTACTACTAAACTTCGTAGGTCAACCAGGGTACGTTCCGCACCAGAGTGGTACGGTAATCCTGTCTTGGAAGTCATGTTGTTGGACAACGGTGAACCTACGAACTATGAAGAAGCAATGATGAGCCCGGATTCCGACAAATGGCTTGAGGCCATGAAATCCGAGATAGGATCCATGTATGAGAACCAAGTATGGACTTTGGTAGACTTACCCGATGACTGGCAGGCCATTGAGAACAAATGGATCTTTAAGAAGAAGACAGACACTAATGGTAATGTCACCGTCTATAAAGCTCGACTTGCCACAAAGGGTTTTCGACAAGTTCAAGGGGTTGACTACGATGAGACCTTCTCACCCATAGCAATGCTGAAGTCTGTTAGAATTATGTTAGCGATTGCCGCATTTTACGATTATGAAATCTGGCAGATGGATGTGAAAACCGCGTTCCTTAATGGTTTGCTTAAGGAAGAGTTGTATATGATGCAACTGAAAGGTTTTATTGATCCTAAGGATGCTAATAAGGTATGCAAGCTCCAGCGATCCATCTATGGACTGGTGCAAGCATCTCAGAGTTGGAATATATGCTTTGATGAGGTGATCGAAGCTTTTGGTTTTATACAAACTTATGGAGAAGCTTGTATTTACAAGAAAGTGAGTGGGAGCTCTGTAGCATTTCTAGTACTGTATGTGGATGACATATTATTGATTGGAAATGATATAGAATTTCTGGAGAGCATAAAAGGTTATTTGAACAAGAGTTTTTCAATGAAAGACATGGGTGAAGCTGCTTACATATTGGGCATTAAGATCTATAGAGATAGATCAAGACGCCAGATAGGACTTTCACAAAGCACATTGCTACTTGTGAGCTGCGTTGGGATTTCCTCGAAGAGGAGAGGATGATGCAGTACAGTAGAGATAAGTATTTCTCTCAGTTAAGAACCAAGGTTATCAATCCAGTAGGAGAACCACACAGAACCTCGTTAGCAGCACCTACACACACAAAAGCAAACACTTGCACCCAACACAAACATTTGCAAGGATTAATTCTGATAGTGATAGATAGATAAAGTAAATTGCAAAAGAAAATAAAAGTAAATAAATTGCAGCAAGGTATTTTTGGATTTTAATATATGATAAAAGTAGACCCGGGGGCCATAGTTTTCACTAGAGGCTTCTCTCTTGAACACATAGCATACGGTGGGTAAACAAATTACTGTTGGGCAATTGATAGTAAAGCAAATAATTATGACGGATTCATGGCAATGATCATGTATATAGGCATCACGTCCGAGACAAGTAGACCGACTCCTGCCTGCATCTACTACTATTATTCCACCCATCGACCGCTATCGAGCATGCATCTAGGGTATTAAGTATAAAACAGAGTAAAGCCTTAAGCAAGATGACATGATGTAGACAAAGTAAACTCAAGCAATATGATTAAACCCCATCTTTTTATCCTTAATGGCAATAGTACAAATACGTGGCATGTCCCTTTCTGTCACTGGGATTGAGCACCTCAAGATTGAACCCATCACAAAGCACCTCTCCCATTGCAAGATAAATCAATCTAGTTGGCCAAACCAAACGGATAGATCGGTGAGAAATACAAAGCTATAGCAATCATGCATAAAAGAGTTCAGAGAAGACTCAAATATTTCTCATGAATAATCTGATCATAAACTCAAAATTCATCGGATCCCAACAAACACACCGCAAAAGAAGATTACGTCAGATAGAACTCTAAGAACATCGAGGAGAACATGGTATTGAAGATCAAAGAGAGAGAATAAGCCATCTAGCTACTAGCTATGGACCCGTAGGTCTGTGGTAAACTACTCACACATCATCGGAAGGGCAGCAAGGTTGATGTAGAAGCCCTCCGTGATTGATCCCCCCTCGGGCAGAGTACCGGAAAAGGCCTCCAGATGGGATCGCGGAAGAATAGAGGCTTGCGGCAGCAGAAAGGTTTTCTCTTCTGTCTCTCTAGTATATTGGGAATATTTTGGAATTTATAGTGCTGAAATTAGGTCAAGAGGTGCGACGAGGGGCCCACAAGCCTGGGGGCGCGCCTCCCGAGCTTGTCGCTCCCTCGTGGCTCTTTTGGTCTTCTCCCGAAGCTTCGAGGGTCCCTTCTGGTCCAGAAAAAATTAATCCAAAGTTGTTTCTTCATTTGGACTCCGTTTGATAATGATTTTCTGAAAAGACAAAAACAGGCAAAAAACTGCAACTGGCACTGGGCACTAGGTTAATAGGTTAGTCCCAAAAAATGATATATAATGGCATATAAAACATCCAAGATTTATACTATAATAGCATGGAACAATCAAAAATTATAGATACGTTGGAGACGTATCAAGTATCCCCAAGCTCAATTCCTGCTCGTCCTCGAGTAGGTAAATGATAAAAACAGAATTTTTGATGTGGAATGCTACCTAACATGTTTCATCATGTAATCTCTCTTACGGTATGAATATTAAGATCCGAATGATTCAAAGCAATAGTCTATAATTTGATATAAAGACATCAATACTCAGGCATACTAACAAACAATCATGTCTTTCAAAATAAAAATGCTAAAGAAAGTTATCCCTACAAAATCATATAATCATGTCATGCTCCATCTTCTTAACACAAAGTATTTATCATGCACTACCCCGATGAAAAGCCGAGTAATTGGTTCATACTTTTTAATGCGCTTCAGCTTTTTCAACCGCCATGCAATACATGAGCGCGAACCATGGATATAGCACTATGGGTGGAATAGAATGTGGTGGTAGAGATTAATAAGGGGAAGTCAAAAAGAGGAAGATAGTCTCACATTGATGCGGCTAATCAACGGGCTATGGAGATGTCCATCAATTGATGTCAATGCGAGGAGTAGGGATTACCATGCAATGGATGCACTAAGAGCTATAAGTGTATGAAAGCTCAACATGAAAAAAACTAAGTGGGTGTGCATCCAACTTGCTTGCTCATGAAGACCTCGGGCATTTGAGGAAGCCCATCATTGGAATATACAAGCCAAGTTCTATAATGAAAAATTCACACTAGCATATGAAAGTGACCAAACAGGAGACTCTCTATATGAAAAACATGGTGCTACTTTGAAGCACAAGTATGGAAAAAGATAGTCACACTGCCCCTTCTCACTTTTTCTCTCATTTGTTTCCTTTTTTTTCTTTTTTTTCGTGGGCTCTTTTTGGCCTCTTCTCTTTTTTTCTCTTATTTTTTTCTCTTTTTGTTTTATTTCCTCGCTAGAACAATGCTCTAATAATGATGATCATCATACTTCTATTTACTTACAACTCAAAAATTACAACTCGAAACTAGAACAAATATGACTCTATATGAATGCCTCTGGCAGTGTACCAAGATGTGCAATGATACTAGCGTAACATGTATGAAAAATGATGAATGGTGGCTGAGCCACAAATACTATGTCAGCTATATGATCATGCAAAGCAATATGACAATGATGATGTGTGTCATATAAAAAGAATGGTGGAAGTTGCATGGCAATATATCTCGGAATGGCTATGGAAATGACATAATAGGTAGGTATGGTGGCTGTTTTGAGGAAGATATAAGGAGGCTTATGTGTGATAGAGCGTATCATATCACGGGGTTTGGATGCACCGGCGAAGTTTGCACCAACTCTCGATGTGAGAAAGGGCAATGCATGGTACCGAAGAGACTAGAAAATTGCGGAAAGGTGAGAGTGCGTATAATCCATGGACTCACATTAGTCATAAAGAACTCACATACTTATTGCCAAAGTTTATTAGCCCTCGAAGCAAAGTACTACTACGCATGCCCCTAGGGGATAGATTGCCAGGAAAAGACCATCGCTCATCCCCGACCGCCACTCATAAGGTAGACAATCAATAATAAATCATGCTCCAACTTCTTAGCATAACGACTGACCATACGTGCATGCTTCGGGAATCACAAACCTTAACACCAATATTCTTACTAAACCACAATTATCTACTAGCACCTCCCCCATATTACCATCTTAATATCGCAAAACTATTGCAAGGAATCAAACTTATTATATTCAGTGATCTACATGAAAGATTTTATTATATCCCTCTTGGATACCTATCATATTAGGACCAATTTCATAACCCATGCATATTATCATTGCTATTTATTAGACTCTCAAAAAGATATAAGTGACGCATGAGAGTGCAACTATTTCTTTAAAATATAACCACCGCCGTGCTCTAAAAGATATAAGTGAAGCACTAGAGCAACTGCCTAGCTCAAAAGATATAAGTGAAGCACGTAGAGTATTCTAACAAATCACGAATAATGTGTGTCCCTCGCAAAAAGGTGTGTTCAGCAAAGATTATTGTGGCAAAATAAAAAGCAAACAAACAATAGCACAAGACGCTCCAAGTAAAACACATATCATGTGATGAATAAAAATATAGCTCCAAGTGATATACCGATAGATTGTAGACGAAAGAGGGGATGCCATCCGGGGCATCCCCAAGTTTAGACGCTTGAGTCTTCCTTGAATATTACCTTGGGGTGCCTTGGGCATCCCCAAGCTTAGGCTCTTGCCGCTCCTTATTCCTTTATCCATCGTAGTCTCACCCAAAACTTGAAAACTTCAGGACACAAAACTCAACAGAAACCTCGTGAAATCCGTTAGTATAACAAATAAATCTTAAACTTTAGGTGCTGTTGTAAATTGATTCATATTTAATATTGGCATAATGCTACTTTACTCCAACTTCTCCATGACTCATACCCCCCGATACGATCCATAGATTCATCAAAATAAGCAAACTATGCAACAAAAACAGAATCTGTCTAAAACAGAACAGTCTGTAAACATTTGAATTAAAGTCATACTTCTGTAACTCCCAAAATTCTGAAAAATTAGGAAAACGTGGGAAATTCATATTCCAATACTTTGTAAAAAATTCAGAATTTTATCACGCTCCAGTACAGAATGAAAATTCCATAACTAAGCGCAAAAGTTTCTGTTTTCAAACAGCATCAATTATACTATCTTCCAAATCATCCCAAAGGCATTACTTGGCACAAACACTAATTAAAATATAAAAACACAATCATAACAGAGGCTATAATTGTGTAAACACACAAAAACAGAAAGTAAAACAAAAATTTATTTTACTTATTGGGTTGCCTCCCAACAAGCGCTATTGTTTTATGCCCCTAGCTAGGCATAATGCATAGTTTCAAGTGTTGTCATCAAGGTAAGGGAGATCATCCATGCTCATCTCATACTCTCTTCTTTCAGCAGCAAGTTTTCTAAGTGGAAAGCAAAAGTACTCAAAACGGCTAAATTTAATAGGATAAGGATCCATAAGATCAAGTTTAGGAGGAGGGGATTCCTCCTTTGGCCCTTTGATGACTATCTCTTCATTATACATGTTTCTTTGAATATGTTCCTTTAGTTTTTTCTCAAGCACAAGTCCAAATCCATTATTTTGTATAGCAAAATTATCATTGAGTTCAGAAATTTTATCAAGTAAAGTGGATGGGGGAACCTTTTTCTAAGATTCTCATTATAAGCAGCATAATCTGAAGATTGTAATCTCCTCATTGCCTCCTGGTTGTAAAGGATTTCTTCTATAGGCGGACATCCACTATTTATATTGTAATGAGCAAATATTTCATGGGCCTCTTTCATGATGTGGCCAAATTCATAAGCTACGAATAAAGTGACTACCCGTTTGACGGAAGGATTACGAATGTTTGAAAACTCTAGAAGTATCCTTTGTATAGCGGGATGCATATGCACAAATTGTCTCTCAAATTCAACTATAAGCAAAGATATGGCATCCACAAAGCTAGAAGTTTCATTAAGAATTGACCCTCCTAACATAGGTAACGTGCCCGCACAAGTAAAGAAATTCTGAATAACACCTTTTCCAATAATATTACCACTACCTATACGGAGTTTTTTAGTATTCATGATAGTAGGTTGTTCTTTATCAGGATCATCATTGGGAAGATTATCTAATTTTTCTTGAGAAACTTTAGGAAAACCTCTCTTTTCATTTATAAGCTTCAAAAGTACCAAAGGGTTGTCTAAGGACTCCGCTCTAGTTGCGGGAGAATTACCAATTTTTCCAAACATAGTCATGATAGCAACTTTGAGCAAGCAAACAAGCAAACGAAAATATTTTTGTTTTTTTTTTGTAAAAATTTTTTAGAAGTGGGGGAGATGAAAACGAGAGGCAAATGCAAATAAAAAGGCAAATAAAATAAATGCAAGTGGATGATAGTTTATGCGAAGGTACTTGATAAGTTTTGGTGATGTCTCCCCGGCAACGGCGCCAGAAATTCTTTCTGCTACTTGTGAGCTGCATTGGTATTTCCTCGAAGAGGAGAGGATGATGCAGTACAGTATAGATAAGTATTTCCCTCAGTTAAGAACCAAGGTTATCAATCCAGTAGGAGAACCACACAGAACCTCGTTAGCAGCACCTACAAACACAAAAGCAAACACTTGCACCCAACGCAAATAAGAGGGTTGTCAATCCTCTTAGCGGTTATTTGCAAGGATTAATTCTGATAGTGATAGATAGATAAAGTAAATTGCAAAATAAAACAAAAGTAAATAAATTGCAGCAAGGTATTTTTGGATTTTAATATATGATAAAAGTAGACCCGGGGGCCATAGTTTTCACTAGAGGCTTCTCTCTCGAACACATAGCATACGGTGGGTAAACAAATTACTGTTGGGCAAGTGATAGAAAAGAAAATAATTATGACGGATTCATGGCAATGATCATGTATATAGGCATCACATCCGAGACAAGTAGACCGACTCCGGCCTGCATCTACTACTATTACTCCACCCATCAACCGCTATCCAGCATGCATCTAGGGTATTAAGTATAAAATAGAGTAACGCCTTAAGCAAGATGACACGATGTAGACAAAGTAAACTCAAGCAATATGATTAAATCCCATCTTTTTATCCTTAATGGCAATAGTACAAATACGTGTCATGTCCCTTTCTGTCACTGGGATTGAGCACCGCAAGATTGAACCCATCACAAAGCACCTCTCCCATTGCAAGATAAATCAATCTAGTTGGCCAAACCAAACGGATAGATCGGAGAGAAATTCAAAGCTATAACAATCATGCATAAAAGAGTTCAGAGAAGACTCAAATATTTCTCATGAATAATCTGATCATAAACTCACAATTCATCGGATCCCAACAAACACACCGCAAAAGAAGATTACATCGGATAGAACTCCAAGAACATCGAGGAGAACATGGTATTGAAGATCAAAGAGAGAGAAGAAGCCATCTAGCTACTAGCTATGGACCCGTAGGTCTGTGGTAAACTACTCACAGATCATCGGAAGGGCAGCAAGGTTGATGTAGAAGCCCTCCGTGATCGATTCCCCCTCCGGCAGAGTACCGGAAAAGGCCTCCAGATGGGATCGCGGAAGAACAGAGGCTTGCGGCGGCGGAAAGGTTTTCTCTTCTGTCTCTCTAGAATATTGGGAATATTTTGGAATTTATAGCGCTGGAATTAGGTCAAGAGGTGCCACGAGGGGCCCACAAGCCTGGGGGGCGTGCCTACCCCCCTGGGTCGTGCCTCCCGAGCTTGTCACTCCCTCGTGGCTCTTCTGGTCTTCTCCCGAAGCTTCGAGGGTCCCTTCTGGTCCAGAAAAAATTAATCCAAAGTTTTTTCTTCGTTTGGACTCCGTTTGATAATGCTTTTCTGAAAACGCAAAAACAGGCAAAAAACAGCAACTGGCACTGGGCACATATAAAACATCCAAGATTGATACTATAATAGCATGGAACAATCAAAAATTATAGATACGTTGGAGACGTATCACACATACCTTGACAAGATTTTGAAGAAGTTCAAAATGGACCAGTCGAAGAAGGGGTTCTTGCCTGTGTTACAAGGTGTGAAGTTGAGTAAGACTCAAAGCCCGAGCACGGCAGAAGAAAGAGAAAGGATGAAAGTCGTCCCCTATGCCTCAGCCATAGGCTCTATAATGTATGTCATGCTATGTACCAGACCTGATGTGTGCCATAAGTCTGGCAGTGAGGTACCAAAGTGATCCAGTGTGACGCCCCTGACTTAATCGTGCACTAATCATACACGCAAATGCACACGATCAAGCCTAAGGACTCACGGGAAGATATCACAACACAACTCTAAACACAAATAAAAGTCATACAAGCTTTATATTACAAGCCAGGGGCCTCGAGGGCTCGAATACATAGCTCGCGAGCAAGCGTTAGCGGAACCAAACAAAATATCTGAGTACAGACATAAAAGGGGAACAAGTTTGCCTTAAGAAGGCTGAACAAAACAACGACACTAGATCAAAAAGGCGCAGGCCTCCTGCCTGGGAGCCTCCGAACCTACTCCTGGTCGTCGGTCTCCACGTAGTAGTAGGCTCCACCAATGGGGTAGTAGTAGTCGTCAGCGGGAGCAGCTGGCTCCTGGGCTCCGTCATCTGATCGCAGCAATCGGGTATAGGGGAAAAGAGTAGCAAAGGAACCGTGAGTACTCATCCAAAGTACTCGCAAGACTTACATCGGAACTATTCTATGTATGCATTGGTATCAAGTGAAAGGGCTGTATCTGTGGGCTAGACTACAGAAATGCCAGAATAGGGGAAGGCCTAGCCTATCGAAGACTAGCATCTTGCAGCGAAAGTAATAGCATCTTGCAGCGAAAGTAATGCGAGAAAGGGGTTATTCTATGTATGCGAGAAAGGATCACTTTCTCGCATTAGAAGAGTGTAGATTAGTACATAAATATAGTAATAGCATCAAGTATAAGTAACCAAGCCCAGAGATCCTTTCCCGACTCCCTGCGAGAAAGTGATCCTGGAGCCAACATATTATTAAGTAACATAAGTATCCAGTTCTAGTTGTAGTAGGTTGGGATACTTTCCGAGCGTCCTGTTACCATGGACACGGCTATTCGAATAGATATACTTCCCTGCAGGGGTGCACCAACTTACCCAACATGCTCGATTAACTCTGGCTGGACACACTTACTCGGTCCATGCCCGGCCTCGGCTGATCGACACATCGTAGCCCTACCTAGGCTCAACAGAGAGGCCAGCACGCCGGTCTACACAATAAGCACTCAGGGGTCTTGGGCCCATCGCCCTTTGCACTTCTGCGAGTTGCGTACGCGGCCGGTGAGCAGACCTAGCCCCCTTAATACAAGCGCAGGCTTTCCCAGTCCAACCCGGCGCGCGCCTGTAGGATCGAAGTATGTCTACCAGAGGGGGGGTGAATGGGAGTTTTAAAATTTTCTCGGAAATATTAAAACTCTCGGAACCCAGCAGCGGAACGAATGAAAATACAGTAAACAGTGAGCGAATACAAACTACCGAATGGAAACTAACAACATGTACCAAGGTAAATCACATGATTGAAATATGGCATGTCACAGTTCGAATGTACAGAGGGTAGCAGAAGTGACCAGTGATGCTCGATGGCGACAAGGTGTTTGGTAGACCAGTTCGCCCTTCTGCACAAGGACTACGTCTGGTTGGAGGGGTTGTGATTTAACACAGAAGATAAACTCTCTTCGCCCTTTTCTCCTCGACAATTGGTTCGTCAACCAATGCCGATAACTCGTGGTAGATGCTTGAAGGCGATCTCCGAACCTTTACAGACTTCTTCTTCGAGAACCACAATTACTCTTGGTCTCTGAAGAAATTGACACCTAACCGTCTAGAGAGTTTGCAGCTCTCAAGAGTAATAGGCGGAGCGTACTGGACTTAGATTCTAGTGATGCTGAACCACTATCTAATTTTTCGGCTCTAGGGTTTTCTCTCGGTGGATTTTAAACTCAAATCTCTCGGAGAGGGGTTGCTCAACAATCTTCTCAGAATCAAACGGAGCAGCCACCAGACAACGCCGGTGCGGGGTGGCTATTTATAGCCGCAGCCTTCCCTGATGGGAAATGACAATTTTGGACACGCGGTCTGGCCAATGGCCAACCGACACGTTCACAACGGTCGGATTTGGGAGCAACGGTAACATTACTTGAGGAACAAGTAATGCTAACTCCTCGGTCAGAGACAAATCTCTCGCAGCGAAGAAGATCACAGTCTCTTACTGGCAAGTATTTGCTCTGAACACAAAGAGATTTCTCTCACGGCTTTCATAGGATTTGGGTTTAGCATCAGTGAATCAAATCTTAGAACGCTACACCCCTCTTAATAGTACGGTGGTCCTATGACTCAATAAGGAGAAAAGAAACAACGAAAAGAATGCTACGTCTTCTCTTCGTCTTCAATTCTCTCGGCTGCAGTCACTTCCTTCGGACAGGCACCGAATCAAATGCTTCACGTCAGCAATTTTTGAGGGGTCACTCTTGTCGTCATAACCTTCGGTGATAACATTCACTGCTACACAGGGGATAATCTTCGGAGTTGTGAATCCAAACTCCTCTTAACTCCAGGGACCTGTTACTCTGTGTGCACTAGCAAACACATCGGTCCCTCACTGTTTGTCAATCAATCTCCAAAACATAAGGAGGCAAATTATTGCACCAACAATCTCCCCCTTTTTAGACGATTGATGACAAAACAGATAATCATCGAAGTGAAGATAGATAAGTGTAAAATGGATCAAACAAGAGTGAGTAAGAGTTACTTGCTCGAATATGAAATGGACTCCCCCTAAATGTATGCAGGGACGAAAGATATGAGATAGATTCTCCTGCAATAATTTGAAGTATATGGAGGAAATTTCAATCATTCGAGGCATTTCATTCGCACTGATGAGATATAATCCATCGAGATCTTAGTGCAATCAAAGATAACTTCTGATAATAATTCCACCTGCAAGACAAATACTTCGAGAGAAATGGTGCAGCAGCAGGGGTTATTAACATTACGGCAGAGAAGTTATCGAGTTTTACAACATAGTGCGGATAGGATATAGACCAAAAGTTGCAAACTCGAACGAAACCAAACTCAAATGAAACACCAAAAGCAAATCTATCGAGACTCGATGTAATTCTCCCCCTTTTTGTCAACAAGTGTCAAAAAGGTGACGAATAACATGAGTGAAGAAACAGCAGATCTTGGATCAATCGGTGGCATCTCCGGATGAGCTGTCCGAGGTGATTTCATCTTCGGACGTGACCGGAATGGCTTCGTCTTCAGCAGCAACAGATTTTCCTTCAAGAATAAGAGCTTGGGGCTGAGCAGACGAAGGAATAGCTGGAGGGACCATGGGAGGAGCACAAGACTGCACATTGCCTTCGGTAGGTTTCTCTGTTGGTGATGTGGCTTCAGATTCATCAAGCATTTTACGCAGTTTTAGATGAAGAAGATCAGTTGTAGGCCCACGAGCAGGTACAGAAGGAGTCCTATCTTGAAAATCTTCGATAGTGAAGCCTTTGTCAATGTAGTCATAGAGCTCTTGGAGATTGACATTCAGGAGTTGTTTCTCGGTAAAGAACTTGCGAAGCAGTTTCCAGAGTCTCTTCTTATTTTCATCATCTATCAGATGCATTATCCTCGTGCGATTGTTAAGTTCATTCAGCTCGGAGGCGAGATGTTCTTTCTCGCGTCGATCCTCAGTGATATGCTGCAGCAGCAGTTGTTGTGTATGCAAACTGACTTCGAGTTGCGATGGAGGTTGAGGCGTAATCTTTCGGTCGCGCTGAGGCAGACGAGGCCCATCAAATTGCTTGTGATAATCACGCGAGCTTGAAGCAGGCGACTTGCCCGAAGAAAGATCATTCATAACTTGCAAAGTATCGTGAACAGGAGGAATAAAGCTTTTGTGGCTTTCCTTTGCAAGATACACTGTGCGCATGGCATGATCAACAACTTTCTGGATCCATGGCGCAAACACTTTGATGCAAAAGGGATATTGAGCTGAATCCTTCAGAATACGTAGGAACATGTCTTCCACATCGAAAATGTATTGCTCAGAGATTGCATATATTGCATTGCGGAGAACATCTGAGATGGACTTGTCCGGATTCATGCCAGCCAATGGGCAAATGGTGTATGAGAGCATATGGAATAGCGTCTGATTGTCGAATGATAAATGCTCAGGACGAGGAGGACCAGTGTAGTCACGAATCTTTTCGGGATCCATTGTGCATCGAAAAAGTTCATCTGATATGACATCAATGTTGTGAACTTGAATGTTAGTGTTACCGTGCTCAAAGCGAGGGAAATGGAAGTGCGAGACAAAATCTGTCGAAGTGCACTTGATGCGTTTTCCTTCGGTCATCCATTCCATAATCCATTTTGAGCTATCTTTTTCATCACCAGAGATGTACAATGTTGCATAGAATTGAAGAATAATTTCTCTGTTCCATGGGTGCTCGAACTCAAATACCTTTGTGAGGCAGAAATCATCCAGATCCTGAAGTAATTGATTAAAACAGCCAATATTTCGCATAGCAGGAACGTCCAAAAATTCATGAGGAAAAATATTCTTGCTCTCATAAAGGACCCGAGAGTAATAAATAGCTTGTTCCTTGGTCCAGAAACGAGGCGATTCAGAGGTGCGTGGGCCATCATACGGACTGGCCTGAAAGAATTTGGGATGCGCATTCCGATTAAAAATCGGTCCTTTTGCGCCTGCGCCTGTCGAGAACAATGGCAATTCTTCACGAGGATATGGATATTTGAGTTCTTCTTCAGGAGAAAGATACTCATCACCATATACAACTGAGTAAGACCGGCGGGCAGAGACAGATTTGTGCTCGGAGGGACCAACATCTGGCATCCGTGCGACTGTATCGATGGATAACTTGAGTGGAGATGGAGTATGTGGCACAACAGATGGTGCAGCAGGGGCGCTTAGCACTGGAGCAGGTTCATCAACTTTGGGCATCGATGCCGAAACATCCATTGGAGGAGGCTGAGACTGTTCCACAGTAAATTGTTTTTGCTCGTCGACAGATGGATCTGGGACTTGTGACGCTTCATGAGCTGGAGAGGCTTGGGGTTCGGAGCGAGGAATTTCACCTTCCTCTGAAACAACGTGTTGTGAGGGAATTTCAGCCCGAGCAGGGAAAGCCACAGGCACTGGTTCAGTTGGCCTTGGCGAGGGAGGAGCATCCGAATACTTAACAGGTGGTGGCGAAGGAATAGCAGGCTCAGGAGATTTTTCTTTTTGAGACTGAGCATCTTGACGGACAGGCGACGGTTCCTTCGGAACAGGAGGTACATTTTGCTTCGTTGTTTTCTTTCTTTGCTTGATCTTCTGCTTAGCAACATGATCAATGTGACCCTTTACCAGATCATTGTAGCCAGTACCTTTGGCTTGATGTTCATCACAGATTTTCCGAACAATTTCATCGAGATCTGTGTGAAAGCGCAACCTTCGGTTACGTAGAAGACTCATGGCTCGGTTGATATCCTTGTAGGAATCTTCGAGTGTGTTGATGATAAAATTTGATGAGGCAGTTTTCATTCGCTCATTAAGATCCATTAGTTCAGCAGAGAGAGAATTAATCTCAACTGCATCATCTCTCGGTTCTTGCACTACAGAAGTTGCTTGAGTAATAACTTCGGCAGGGATTGGCAAAGATGCCACCTCTCCATCGAAAGGGTTCTCCACAAACTTATCGAGCTGCTCCATGATGAATATGTGATCATAATAATGAGGTGCATCTGACTTGACAGAGGGAGCAGTCTGAACAGGAACAGGAACTTGCTCGGAAGGCGGCTGAGAAGCCAATGGTTGAGTCAGCATAGGAGCAAATTTAGCAACCTTTTCCTTCGGAGCAGAGGATTGGGGAGCATTTTGCTCGGTAGGCGCCTTGATTTTCTTCATTTCAGGTTTGGGAATGTTTTCGCCAGGCTTCGCAGCATTCACTGGAGCATCAACTATCAAATCCTTCAAGTTAATTGCATCTGGATGAGGAGTTGTGTTCACGTGTTGTTTCATGGTGACAGTGGTAGCTAGCGTTTTTCTGGCAGGCATCTTCTTCGATGGGGCCAGATTAACCCGAAGATCAGGCACGGTGGAAGTGGTAATGTTCACACCCTCGCTGGGAGTAGCAGCAACCTCTTCTTTGGTGAGCGGAGGATCATCTTCATCAGCCGAGGAATCATCCATATTTGCTTCATCTGCTGGTACAGCCTTTTTCTTCTTCGGTGCACGCTTTCTCTTCGACGCAGCAGCACTGGGATCATGCTTGTGTTTGGTGCGTCCTTTAGACATCCCTTCGGCCTTTTTCTTTTCCACATCATCTTTGAGAAGACGAAGGTTTTCTGCTTCACGAGCCTTTTTCTTTTCAGCCCTCTCAGCTCTTTTGACGGCATTGCGCTGACGCTTAGCGAGCTCATCGGGATATGAGGCAAGAGTACGAAGGGAAGACTCATGAGCATTTGCCGGAGGAGGTGGTATCTCTTGAGGTCCATTTGACTTGATTAGAGAAAGTTCTCGGCAGTCACCCCACGGTGGATGGAATGCAAAATTCTGAGCAAAACGAGGAGCAACGAACTCATAGTTGAACCATTTGCGCACCCAGTGGCATCGAATCCATTGCTGTCGTGTATCTCGATGGTGTTTTGATTCGCCTGGAACTGTGTTGTATCGATCATGAGAGATATATTCTGCTGTGTTTGTGAGAGCCTGTCTGCCACCCCTCTTCTTCTTCGGAGCAGTTTCTACTTGCTCGTCATCATTCTATTCGGCCCTTTTTCTCTTGCTGGTGGACGGGCCTACCGTTCGGCCCTTGGCATTTGGAGCTTTCGATTCATCAGCAGTGCCCAATACAATATCATCTCCGTCAGGCAGGCTACGCTGAGCTGAGTCCGCAACTGACTGCATTTTCCTGTGAACAGAGATAGATGCGAGGGAAAATGGGGACAGGGTTACGAATGCACACAGCGAAGATTTTGAAAAGGAACTCGTTTTTTATGAAGAAGTAGATGCAGACTTTGAGAAATGTTTCGGGTGAAGGAAATGTGTAGGATGAACTAGTAGGTTCGAAGAAAATACTAGTAAACGTGCTAAGCATTCCGTTCGGACGAGACAAAACACAAACCCTAGATCTGAAGTTTTTTTTTCGGATGCGAGGTACAACTACAAACCACATCCACAAAAGTTACCTAGCAGTAAGGATCTGAGAAATTGCAGAAAAAACAAGGCTATTTCTACCGCGGACGAACTTGAACTGGATGAACAGAAGAACAAGTTTGCACTGCACATACCCTAACTTGGTGATGTGCAGCAACTACGGCGGCGCGGAGACGAAGATGATCCGCGGCGGCGAGGAAGGACTCCAGCGACCTCTTTCCGGCAGTGAAGCGGCGAAGGTGGTCGGCGTCGTCGAGCTCGAGGAGGAGCAGTGCGGTAGGGCTTCGTAAGGTGGCGATGGTGAGAGATGCGAAGTGAAACGAGAAAGGGGGCGGCGCAGTATATATATGTGAGGGGAAAATGACCGCACCCTGAATCTGATCGGACGGACGGAGTCAAGGGACTCTTTCTCTTCAACGGATAGGATAAGCTGGCAGTTGATGATGAGCACGTGCCAACCGTCATCAAAGAACATGGTCCAGACCTGGGCGGGAAACCCCAAATTTTGGACGGCTTTCGCCAAAACAGATTAAGTTCGGACCGAAACATTAACGTGGTCAAGGACACCAAATAAAATTTCGTTCACAGATGAAATTTGTGCATTCATAACAGAGCAGCATAGACTGGAAGAGATAGAATAGAGGGAAAACAGGGTCCTAGGCATTTCACTCAGACGAAGAAACACAAATACCCGAAAGACAAGCTATGAGTGAAATACATTTGGACAAACTCGAAAGGTTTCAAAAGCAATTTCAACGAAGAGAAATTGTGGTGGCGTTACCCACCGTATAAGAACTGTATGACCCCGAGCGTCGCACAATTATCGTGGCACCCAGTTAGTCTAGTTCTTCGTTAATGTATTCACTCTCAGAAAGAAAATTTCACTTTGTCGAAATTTTCAAACTCTTCGAGTGTTATGCACCCATTCCTTCAAAGATGTGGAAGTGTTGGTACGGGTGCCGAGTCCAGCTTACTGCACGTTTGCGGAATCTAGGATATTTAGCTCACACCGTAACGCACAGAATCTTTTCTCGTCGAGAGGCTTGGTGAAGATATCGGCGAGATTCTCTTCGGTGTTGACGTGAATGATAACAATATCCTCTCGAGCAACATGATCGCGTAAGAAATGATGTCTGATCTCAATATGCTTGGTGCGAGAGTGCTGCACAGGATTGTGTGCAATTTTGATTGCGCTCTCATTGTCGCACAATAGAGGAATCTTCTTGACCTTGATGCCATAATCCTTCAAAGTCTGCTTCATCCATAATAACTGTGTACAACAAGCACCAGCAGCAATATATTCGGCCTCAGCGGTAGAGAGTGAGACGCAATTCTGCTTCCTTGACGACCAACATACCAATGATCTACCGAGGAAATGGCATGTCCCCGAAGTAGATTTCCTGTCAACCCGGTCACCTGCATAATCTGAGTCTGAATAGCCAATGAGGTCAAACTGTGCTCCCTTAGGATACCATAAACCTAAGGTGGGGGTGTGAGCCAAATATCTCAGAATACGCTTGACCGCTTGGTGATGCGATTCTTTCGGTGCAGCTTGAAAACGAGCACACATACAAACACTCAACATAATATCAGGTCTGGATGCACATAGGTAAAGCAAAGAACCAATCATCGAACGATAAGCTTTCTGATCGTAATCTTTACCGTACACATCTGCGTCCAGCTGGCCATTTGTTGGCATGGGAGTTTTGTAACCCTTCTGTTTGCAATCTTGCATTTTGAACTTCTTAAGACAATCTCTCAGGTATTTCTCCTGAGATATGAAAATTCCATTGTCCTGTTGATGAATTTGCAGTCCGAGAAAGAACTTAAGTTCACCCATCATAGACATTTGATACTTCTCGGACATCATTCGCCCGAATTCCATGCTGCAAGCATTGTTAGTACAACCGAAAATAATATCATCCACATAAATTTGACACACGAATAGATCACCATCGATAGCACGAGTGAAAAGAGTGGAATCAGTGGATCCTGGCTTGAACCCTTTGTCGAGCAAAAACCTCTTTAGAGTGTCATACCAAGCTCGAGGGGCTTGCTTCAACCCATACAGCGCCTTTTTCAACCTGAAAACTTTGTTAGGAAACTGAGGATTTTCAAAGCCAGGTGGCTGCCTAACATATACTTCCTCATCAATTTCACCATTGAGGAAAACACTTTTCACATCCATTTGATAAAGCAGAATATCATTGTAATTTGCATAAGTGAGAAGAATACAAATTGCCTCAAGGCGAGCAACAGGAGCATATGTTTCACTGAAATCAATACCTTCTACCTGTGTATACCCTTGAGCGACAAGACGTGCTTTGTTTCTCACAACAATGCCATTTTCATCTTGCTTGTTTCGGAAAATCCATTTTGTGCCGATGATATTGTGCTTCTTAGGATTCGGTTTGTCAACCAATTCCCACACATCATTCAATTCGAATTGCACCAACTCTTCTTGCATGGCATTCATCCAATCGGGATCATTCATAGCTTCTTCATACTTGGTAGGTTCTGTCAATGAGACGAAAGAGAAGCTGCCACAGTAGTTAGCCAAACGAGTGCGAGAGCGAGTTGTGGGTCGGTAACCTGGATTCTCGAGATCTTCGAGGATTAATGCAGGGTCAACTCGATTTGCCACTCGTGGATGAGGATTTCCTTCGAGATGATCATTTTCATTTTCCTCATCATCATCATCAGGATTGGCATTAGTATCGCCATTTTCATCATGATTGCCATTTTGATCAGCACTTGCATTCGCATTTGGGTTGCCATTTGTGTTCGGAGCGGCATTTGCTTCGGCAGTAGCTTGGCGTGTTCGTCGAGCTATGGGAGCATCATCATCGGAAGAATCAGGTACATTTCCTTCGACTGGCCTGACATCCCCAATAGCCATTTGCCAAATAGCATCCGAAATCGGAGGTTCATCTATCACATTAGGCAGGTGCTCCTTTTGGGAGCCGTTAGATTCATCAAACCGCACATTTACCGTTTCCATAACTTTCCCGTGGTGAGAGTTATAGACACAATAAGTATGCGAGTTCGAGCCATAACCAAGAAAAAAACCTTCATGTGCTTTGGGTGCAAACTTAGAATTATGATTCATGTCACGAATATAGCATGGTGCACCAAAAACACGTAAATAGGAAACATTCGGTTTCTTGCCAGTGATAAGTTCATATGAAGTTTTCTTAAGGAATTTGTGAAGATAAACACGATTCACAACATGGCAAGTAGTATTAATAGCATCAGCCCAGAAACGAATAGGAGTTTTATACTCACTGAGCATTGTTCTTGCCATTTCAATAAGAGTTCTATTCTTTCGCTCAACAACTCCATTCTGTTGGGGAGTGTATGCGGCAGAGAATTCATGAGTGATACCATTTTCATTGAGAAAGTCTTCGATATGAGTATTTTTTAACTCAGTACCATTGTCGCTTCTGACATGCCTAATTCGCACTTCATATTCATTTTCAGCCTTCTTGGCGAATCTTTTGAAGATGTCTTGGGTGCAAGTTTTGTCTTCGAGAAAGAATACCCAAGTGTATCGAGAAAAATCATCAACAATAACCAGACCATAATGACCGCCTCCGAAACATGCATAGTTTTGAGGCCCGAATAAATCCATATGAAGAATTTCCAGTGGTCTTGTTGTGGTCATGACAGTTTTTGATGAATGATGCTTCTTGGCCAATTTACCAGCCTCACAAGCTGCACAGAGACGATCCTTGTCGAATTTCACATCAGGAATCTCCACGGAGATGATTTTTCTTCACGAGAGTCTGCAAGTTTCTCATACCTGCATGACCAAGTCTTCGGTGCCACAGCCATCCTTCGGTTGCTTTTGCAAGCAAACAAGTTCAGACTGAGGGACCCTTAGAGAAATCCACAATATATAAATCACCTTTTCTATTTCCTTCGAACACGAAGGAATTGTCAGTGGCCATGAAGACAATGCATTTGGATTTAGAAAATAGAACTAGCATGCCTAGATCACAAAGCTTGCCAACAGACATAAGATTGAATCCAAGAGACTGAACAAGTAAAACATCATCAATGTTCTTGTCCTTGGATATAGCAATTTTACCTAACCCAAGTACCTTTCCTTTGTTGTTGTCGCCGAAAGTAATGTACTTCTCAGATGAAGCAGTTAAGTAGGGGTCGACCAACAACGACTTGTCTCCGGTCATATGACTAGTGCATCCACTATCCATTATCCATTCGGTACACCCGGAGACATAGTCCTGCAGAGAAATCAGGCTTTCTTAACCACCCACATCATTGTAGGTGGCTTCGAAACATATGAGCGAGCAGGATATGATTTCTTTCGATAGTCATGTGAATTGTAATTTGAATGAGTACGAGAATAATCGAAAGAGTATGCATTGAAATTCCTTCCAGATGAATGAGTATAGCGGTTGGGAGATACAAGCATGTACTCATTCTGTCGAATCTTTTCCAGAATATATCGAGCATTTTCTTCCTGCATGGTTAGTAGTCTAGTAACAGGTAATACTTCGATAGTTTTCTTAGGCACCCAGATAGCTTCCTTTGGAGGGCCATTCCTACTGTTCGGTCCAACATAGCGAGCAACAGCCTCACCACGTTGGTTTTTGAACAACTTATAGTTGTCCAGCGAATCATCATATGAGTATTCGGGGATCGACGAGTCATATCCCGAAAGTAAAGCTGGATCGAGCGTTTTGCTCTTAGAAGGCACCCACACAGTGCGAGGATATTGATCTGGTTCCCAGTAGGAGCCATTCTCATTTAGTTTCCTTTCGAAACCGATACCTTCCTTCCTGGGGTTTTTGTGAAGAATGGATTTCTTCAGAACATCACACAGGGTTTGATGCCCTTTGAGAGACTTGAACATTCCTGTCTGAAGAAGATCCTTCAACCTGGCATTTTCATCACAAACAGAACCATTTTCCTCGACCGAGGGGTTAGCATTCACAGACGATTCAGCATTTGATTCAGCATTACTATGTTCGAGACATTTTAAGCAAGGAGGTATAAACACTTCAGGTTTCTCTTTGAGTTGTTGGGTGAGAAGAGAATTTTCTCTGATCAAATCATCATGAGCCTCTCTCAGCGACTCGAGTTCCTGTTTCCGTTTCAGGTAATCATAAGTCAATCTTTCGTGGTCAGCTGAGAGAAAATCATGACGATCTGATAGTTCTTTCATTCGAGACTCGAGAGCGGAATACTCTACGGTCAACGACTGATTTTTCTCCATCTCCTCAACCAACAACCCTTCGGACTTCCTGAGGGTTTTCTCAATTTTCTCGAGAGAGTTTTGTTGAATATGGGCAATTTTTATCAGTTTAGCATGGTCATCCTCATCAGAAGAATATTGATCACTGGAGTGAACCTTGTGATGTTTGGAGGATACCTTTTCTTTCGAGGCTTTGGCCATGAAGCAGTACGCAGGAGACTCGTTGTCGCTCGAATGATTCTCGAACAAGTTCGTTGCTGGAGAGGAGCCACATGCTATGCCCGCCATGCCGGAATCGGAGTCCTCCTCTGATTCATCAATCTCTTCGGCGTCAGAGGATGCTTCTTCTTCGGAATCCATTTCCTTGCCGATGTACGCCTTGGCCTTGCGTGAAGTGTTCTTGCGGTTGGACGAGGACTTGGAGGGATTCTTCGAGGAAGATCTTGAGGGGGACTTGGAGGAATCCTTCTACTTGAAGAACTTCTTCGTTTTCTTCTCATCATCGGAGTCGTAGCTTTTGCTCTTGCTTTTGCCATGGTTTCCTGAATCATATCTTCCACTTGCACGGATTTCAGCTTCCCAAAGAGGGCAGTCCGAAATGAAATGACCTGGCTTTTTGCACTTGAAACAGGTGTAATCTCCTGATGGCTTTGATGAAGATTTGGAGCCGCCAGAGTTGCTGGATCCTTTCTTCTGAAACTGATTTTTCCTATGAAGACGCTGGAATCTTTTCGTGATCAATGCGAGATCCTGACTAATCCTTTCGGTGTCATCTGAATCTTCATCGGCATTTCCTTCCGAGGAAGAATCAGGCACAGCCTTGAGAGCATGACTTTTTCGGTGACTTGAGCCATAGAGATCTCTTTTCTCTTCTTCTTGTTCTTCGTGGGTGTTCAGCCTTTCCATGATATCAGCGGAGTCGAGGACTTTGAAATCAGCTCGTTCCTCAATCATTAGGACAAGAGTATCGAACGAACTGTCAAGGGATCGGAGCAACTTCTCCACAACTTCATGATCAGTGATGTATTTAGCGCCGAGACCTTGTAGCTCGTTTCCAATGTCACTCAGACGATCGAAAGTTTGCTGACAGCTTTCATTTCCAATTCGCTTGAACCTATTGAACTTGGCCCGAAGTGTATCAATGCAAGCTTCTTTCTGAGTTGAAACACCCTCGTTTATCTTTTCGAGAATGTCCCACAATTCCTTTGCAGTTTCACACTGACGGTAGCGAAGAAATTGAGCACGAGAGAGATGGCCACCAATTTCATCTTTAGCTTGAGCATCCATCTGAATGAGTTTCTTCTCGTGGTCAGTGGGGACCTGGGGCACTTCAACTGTGAATCCATTCTGCACCACATTCCACATATCATCATCAATAGCTCGGAGACGGATCTTCATCTTCTCCTTCCAGAAGGGGTAGTCCGTCCCATCGAAGATGGGAATCTTGAGGTGCGACTTGTAGCTCACTGAAGACATACTTAAACTCCAAGGTGGTTAGACCAAAATGAGCAGAGTCAAGGAGTACCTTGCTCTGATACCAATTGTAGGATCGAAGTATGTCTACCAGAGGGGGGGTGAATGGGAGTTTTAAAATTTTCTCGGAAATATTAAAACTCTCGGAACCCAGCAGCGGAACGAATGAAAATACAGTAAACAGTGAGCGAATACAAACTACCGAATGGAAACTAACAACATGTACCGAGGTAAATCACATGATTGAAATATGGCATGTCACGGTTCGAATGTAGAGAGGGTAGCACAAGTGACCAGTGATGCTCGATGGCGACAAGGTGTTTGGTAGACCAGTTCGCCCTTCTACACAAGGACTACGTCTGGTTGGAGGGGTTGTGATTTAACACAGAAGATAAACTCTCTTCGCCCTTTTCTCCTCGACAATTGGTTCGTCAACCAATGCCGATTACTCATGGTAGATGCTTGAAGGCGATCTCCGAAACTTTACAGACTTCTTCTTCGAGAACCACAATTACTCTTGGTCTCTGAAGAAATTGACACCTAACCGTCTAGAGAGTTTGCAGCTCTCAAGAGTAATAGGAGGAGCGTACTGGACTTAGATTCTAGTGATGCTGAACCACTATCTAATTTTTTGGCTCTAGGGTTTTCTCTCGGTGGATTTTAAACTCAAATCTCTCGGAGAGGGGTTGCTCAACAATCTTCTCAGAATCAAACGGAGCAGCCACCGGACAACGCCGGCGCGGGGTGGCTATTTATAGCCGCAGCCTTCCCTGATGGGAAATGACCATTTTGGACACGCGGTCCAGCCAATGGCCAACCGATACATTCACAATGATCGGATTTGGGAGCAACGGTAACATTACTTGAGGAACAAGTAATGCTAACTCCTCGGTCAGAGACAAATCTCTCACAGCGAAGAAGATCACAGTCTCTTGCAGGCAAGTATTTGCTCGGAACACAAAGAGATTTCTCTCACGGCTTTCATAGGATTTGGGTTTAGCATCAGTGAATCAAATCTTAGAACGCTACACCCCTCTTAATAGTACGGTGGTCCTATGACTCAATAAGGAGAAAAGAAACAACGAAAAGAATGCTACGTCTTCTCTTCGTCTTCAATTCTCTCGGCTGCAGTCACTTCCTTCGGACAGGCACCGAATCAAATGCTTCACGTCAGCAATTTTTGAGGGGTCACTCTTGTCTTCATAACCTTCGGTGATAACATTCACTGCTACGCAGGGGATAATCTTCGGAGTTGTGAATCCAAACTCCTCTTAACTCCAGGGACCTGTTACTCAGTGTGCACTAGCAAACACATCAGTCCCTCACTGTTTGTCAATCAATCTCCAAAACATAAGGAGGCAAATTATTGCACCAACAGCGCCGCTCAACTGCTGACATATGGAGAGCTTCGGCTGATACATACGACACCGAGTGCCCATACTTATTCCCACGTGATGGTTAGTGCAAAAACGCCAGAGGCCTACTCAGATCACATATCCTAACCCGTTAGTGCTCTGGGAGCTCGCGGTGACAATCAGTGATCCACGATCTGTGGTCCCGTCGCCCCGTCTCGTGGACTTACGGCAAGGGCTAGGAATGCCCGGCCATGCCATGTAATTAGCTCGCGGGTACCCTCACGGTCAACCCGACTCCACATCACGCTCGTGGGTACCCCTCGGGGTCGACCCGCCACCAACAAGGTACTGTAGTAAAAGTCAAGGTAACCGTGTGTCCATAACATCAAGGGGGAACCCGAGGAATCACCCTCGATGGATTCCTACTCGATGTAATCCGTCAAGGAGAACCAGGAGGAATCACCCTCGATGGTCCACACTTGAGGGGTTGCACGACAGAGTCATCATCGGGAAGGGGAGAGCGAGGAATCACCCCCTGCAATCACCACCGATGTGCTATACTACAGAGATATCATCAGGAGTGCAGTACGAGGTATCACCCTCGGCACTCGATAGTAGCCCTGCAGAGTCGTACAACTAAGGGAGGTGTGTGGTGATGTGTCGGTCTCTGCACATCGATCACAATGATCGAGGCACTGGTAACAAAGCGGGGCAACAGGGACAAGGGTGAGGGGCCACTGATGGATCACTAACCAACCTATTCTAAGCAGTTTAGGATGACAGGTAAAGTAACAACAGCAGGTTACAAAAACAGGCTATGCATCAGAATAGGAGCAATCAATTACACTACCAAAATCTAATGCAAGCATGGGAGAGAAAGAATAGGCAATATTGGAATGATCAAGGAGGGTTTGCTTGCCTGGAAGCTCTGCTGAAAAGGTCTGGTCGTCAGGGGTGTAGTCGTACTCAGCAGCAGCGTCGGTCTCGGGGTCTACCGGAGAGAAGAGGGGGAAGAAACAATAAATAAAAGCAAACAAATGCAACGCAGATGCATGGCATGGCAATATGCTGTGCTGGGGTGACCTAATGCAGCACTACACGTAAGAGGTGGAGCGGGAAAATATCTGGGGATATTTTCCCGGCTTTAGGCATCTGTCAGACAGATGAACCGGAGGGGAAGGTTCCATATTTGCAATGTTAGAGGCATGTAACAGTTGCATGGAGGGCATATTCGGGTTCGTCTCGTTTTTCTGATCAACTTTCATGTAGAAAACTTTTTGATCCGAGCTACGGTTTAATTTCTATGATTTTTCAAAGTTTTAAATCATTTTCTAAAATTCCTAGAACTAGCAAAGTGGCCCGCTCGATGTGCGGGCTAGAACTTTAGAAGGTTTAATAATCTACACATATATTATTTAATTTCTCTAAAGAAAAGTTGTGACCAAATATGATGACATTTACAAATATAAGACTTCTGCGAATATAATTCTGTTTTAGATTAACATATAAATATATATATATATGTTATCCATTTGTCATTTACCTACTAATTATGCATGTTGTGCAAAATGTATTTTAATGATGAATCGATTTGCATAGTCAACATCTTAATATACATAGCTTAATTGTTAAATAAGTACACATCTTATGTGAGGATTTATCTTATTTCATGCTATGTCCATAGGATTCTTGTTTCTTGTTCTGAAGCAAGTCCTCGAGAGGGTTGAGTAACCGAATGTTAGTCTGAATTCTATGGTTGGGCGAAAGTCATGATGTTATATGTGGTCTTGTTAGTAAGTGCAGAACAGTGGCCTGCGAAGTTTTGTGTAACATATTTAATGGATTCTTCTTTTTAAAATAACTTTATGATATATTTAGCTAATATGCCACTATATTAATAGATCAGAGTCAAAAAGAGAAGGTAACTATTGTGGGCAGCATTGCTCTAGCGAAAGTTTTGATGTGATCATACAAACAAATCAAATGTATGAATGGTCACATGTGCAAAATACTACATTCATTAAATATCGATTTGACAAATACTAAGTACCACCACTCTACCATCGCTTTAAGTTCTAACTTGTAAGAAAAAGACACGGTGGAAGTAGCAATTACATAGCATTTGCACAATTTCTTTCTCGTTGCTATTTTGAATCGGGCACTACAGAGTGATGAATATTAGTTTATTGGCTTTACATAAGTTGCATGAATCACTCCGGACATGAAAAATGACCAGGAATGAACATATCTTGTATTATCATCACAAAATAAAACATGTTGTATTGTACATTATGGCATTTAGAGTATCATGAAAGTGAACTTGTAAAGTATAAGAATGTTCATTGTAAATCATGTGCATCTTTCCGCCCATATACTTAGGGTAATAGTACTTTAAAAAGCATGTGAAATAAAATTGGTTGCACTCATAAGCTTTTTAATCTCGGGCAAATGTTAGTAGTAGCTGTCGTAACACAAAATCTAAATCTGCAAAAAAAGATATGATGATAGATCACACAAAAATGGTAAACTTAAGGAACATCTTGTAACTCTAGCATATGTAAAGAAATTTCATGTTAAGACAAAATCTCCTCTATATGATACATCTCAGGATAAAGATAAAAATTACAATCTACCCCTCTTATATTTGCAGTCCTATAGCACACCAAAAGCATGAATGAACATTGTTTTTTAATGCAAATATAACAATTTTAAGAAATAACATCAGTGGAGGGTGGTCCTACAAAACAGATGTGTGGCATTCCAGATGCACAAACTGCACCTCAATAATTTTTTCCTTCCATATTACTTAATTGCACCTAGAATCAACCACTAAAAACAAATATAACGCTTCATATATATCGAAAACTCACTTTGGCACCCTATCAAAGATTTAGTGTTACCATTATCACAGTTTATCATTCCCACCATCTAGCCATATGTGCCATCGTATATTGTCAGTACCACTATAGTTTCCATAGGGTACTTCTGTTAATATATGATTATACCTTTCGTATTTTGTCAGAGCTAGCACATTAACTCAGATGCCACCTACGAACCTAACTGTGCCAGAGCAATAAAACACCATATGGTCCACAAACAAACATGACTTTTGTACCAATAAAGGCCGACAATAAAAGAAATACCAAAATACCAAGCAACAACATTAGTAATTTTTCCTAGTGCTAGCATAACTAAAAGATTGAGTGCACCACACTCCATCAGATCCTTTTATAATGTATCAAAATTCTGCTTTCTATATAACTATAAGAAATTGTTACAAATGAACAGTCTACCCCTCCTTGCATTTTTTACATTTGCAAATTCAGGCATAGAGAATTAAAATTCACAACTTCAGGTTTAAATTAAAAATTAACAATCATTTTCATTGAATACATCACGGTGTACTTCAATGGAACATTTTTAGGTTGATGTTGAACACGTACTGCAACAACATATTCCCTTGGTGTTATGTCCATCTTTCCTTGAGGATTGTTCTTTTTTTGACTTTTCTTTTCTTTTTTTTCTATGTTGGATTGCTATCTCCCTTCACACATAGAGTTATATTCCCCTGCTTTGATCCCTCCTTGCATCTACCAGATCTTAGCTGGGAAGTTAAAACAAAGCGCATCCACCTGTAGAGATTAGGGATCACAAAGTGAGGAGGAGGGTATCAATGGATTTTCATCCGTGCCGCAACACACTTCCAAAGGAGCACCTTATCTTCCTTGCTGCTTCTCGGGAGAGAGCTCTTGCTTTACCGTCATCTCAACAAAAACTCCGACAATCCGAGAAACGCCACAAAATCAGAACCCAATCGAGATGCTTTCCATGTGGCGGCAGGCGTCCAACTTTGTGGGTTTGTGAGCACCGATCAAAGGCTATGGCTAGTTGCAAAGGTGCCCAAGAGGTGAGAATGGAGGGATTAAATTAATTAGAAGATCTAGGATTATTGTTTTTTTAGACGCAAGGATCCATTTGACGTAAGGCAGGATGATTTTTTTAGATTTTATATACATTTATCTTTTTTGAGGTTAACACATCATGTGTTGTGCCCTCGAATGTTTTATCACGTGCATTAAGTTTAGCTGAGCCATCAAAGAGCTAATGGTACCAATCTGGAGCATTTTTTCCATTCAAGATAGACAAGAGGTAAACAAAATATGCATCATTTAGTCCTCTGCCTAGCTATCTTCAGTTTACATGGCCACGTGGGTCATAAATTTAAGAACTAAATCTATATTATTCTACGACGAATTTCTTTGGCATGTAGATATAAGGGATTCCACTCGTGTTCTGAACAGAACCAACTTCCAACATGAAGATAATCTACATAACATGGCGAAGCACATCGGTTTTTGAGGAAGAAGAATATGGGTTGAGAAAGACCTTTTTTTCTTCCAGAAATTACAACTAATTCCTCTCATATAATGACATTTGGAAAGCCTACAAACCATTGAAACAAAATTAACATTAAAAGAACTTCTGAAATCAAATGAAAAAAATATGCGAATAACGATTTGTGATCTTTCTGTTATAGTTATTTCACCATTCAATATTCTACGACAACTGGAGCGTTAAGGCACACCCCCATATCTGTCCGAACAACGGAACCTAAGGCAGCATCTCATGAGGAACAATTTTGTTTAAATCTACCAATTTGTCCAGGATAACCACAGAGAACACAAACTAATGGGAAAGATCAATTAATCAAGGATTATTATCACAAAGTGCTTAGATTAATATTCTGGCACATAAGGATACCTAGAGATTTTCTGAATAGTGGCGGTGACCACCGGCAACCTTGTGGTCGCACGAAGAAAATCCTAGTCGGTGTGCTCACTGCAATTAGGAAATCAACTGAAAATAAATCCCCATAAAATTTCAAAGAAAACTTGGCGAGAGAGAGCAAGTACTTACCCCTAGTGCAATGGATGCAATTTTCCAACAAAAGAAAACGTGATCTCATGCAGTGTAAAAAGAGCCATTAGATTACTTTCAAAAAAAAAGAGCCATTAGATTATAATTGTTGCGCATATCACATTTCTGGACATTAGAAGGAATATATGTGGGAAATAGCTTTTTTTTATATTTGAGATAGCCATATATAAATCGTCTAGACTCTAGACCAGTAATTGATTATGCTTTCCATGGATGTAAATAAACTAACAAATGGATGTAAAGACGACATATATAAAGCTTCAGTTATATTCTTTGCTTTTGTAAGGAATTAAGAACATGTAGCCGAAGATATTCAATAAAACAAAATGATAGTAATCATGTATGGTAGTAGCAACATCAAGTTTCTTATTCTCCAAATACCATCATATGTCTAACCCAACAGAATCTACATACCTAGTGCTAACAGGAAGGCTGCAAGCTGACTTCCACTCCTGGATTACTGTTAGTCAACGCTTTGTACAGCAGCAACACACATGTACGCAACACCTCCTGATCGATCCTTGAAAAGAGTTACTCCCTCTGTAAAGAAATCTAAGATCGTTTAGATGACTATATTAGTGATCTAAATGATCTTATATTTCTTTACAGAGGGAGTAGCTCCCTTGACATGAACATGCACGTACATGTACAGTAGGCTCTCGGCTGATCGGTTCTGCCGGCCGCCGAGATAAGTAATCAATCTGCTCTGGTGTTCTCACTGTGTACGTGCACCTCCCAGCAGCTATATTGACCTGGAGAGGAATCAAATGAGCGTTGCTTCGTTCAGAGTACTCGACGGTGCCCTTATGCCAATATCATCGATAGCCCCAACGTATGGCGTTGCTGCACCACTACGGAACCCAGCGGGCTACATCCCTAATTAAGAACCACAATTAGTCAAAAAATTAAGAACTACCTGACCTATAGAAAAAAATAAGGATGGATTGCAGAGCATCCGCAGCCCAGGATTGAAATCGCCGCACGTACCATCCACTGCTGTCGTAGGACTTGGAGCAGTTCCGTACCAAAAAAAATCTCCACGGAACAACGCTGGTGGAGCTCGTGTAGGATTTCTTCAGGATAGTGCTCGAGATCGAAGACAACATGCGGACTACTATGTTGTAGATCCTGGCTGTCTTCAAGAGTGACGGCTGTGTGAGGAAGTCGTGAGGCGGCCAACACGTTGAGGGCGGCGGCAGCGAGGCCAAAGGTTGGAGATGGCGATGGCGCTGCTGCATCTTGGATCACATGGAGAGAAAGAGACGTGGAAAATAAATTTAGGGTTTGTTTTTTTTTCTTACGTGAACATTACTAACGCTCGTGACTCTTTTTCTTAGGGATAAGGGAAGATCTCGTGTATAAGAAAAACAAATTGACGTGGTGAGTAGTATTTTTTTAGAATCGGTGTGTAATATTTTTGAGAGAAGCTCGTTAGTAAAAAAAATTGTCTTTCTATTTTTATGTTGAAGAGATATTTTTATGTAATGGCAATGGTGGGTAATTTTTCATTGATTGGTGTTACAAAAAAAATTGCCTCCATCCAACGGTTAGTAAAAAAAATGCTTTTCTATTTTTATGTTGAAGAGATATTTTTATGTAATGGCAATGGTGGGTAATTTTTCATTGATTGCTGTTACAAAAAAAAATTGCCTCCATCCAACGGTTATGTTTCTTTTTCCACGAATTAAGTGGTTAGATCTTTCTAATTATTGTGGGATTTTCTAGTATATTCTCTTTTTTCTAGTGAATCCGTTAAGTACTTTTTATATATAATAGATTATTTTAAATATTAAATTCGAATTTAAACAGTGGAAATACATTTTATACACAGACTGAGCCAGCCACAGTCAATGACATGTGGGGCCAGTCAAAGTCCAGCCAGCAGTCAACTTTGACCATTGACTGGTCAAACTGACATGTGGGGCCCCTCTGTCATAGACTAGATATATTAAACAGAAGATTAAATTAACAGATTAATCTAATTAGCTAGTGAGACCCACTATCAGTGACTGATTAACTTAACAGAATAATTAGCAGTTTAATTAGCATTTTTATTATTTATAAAAACGTTTAAATTAAGTGGGGTCCACATGTCAGTGGCCCAGGCTGCCCAGTCAGCTGAGTTGACCCGGTCAACTCGGCCAACTGGGCCCGTGGGGCCCTTTGCCAGTGCCCCAGAGGGGGCCACGTGGCCGGCCACGTCGGCGCCGGCGCCGGAGTTGCGCCGGCGAGCCCGAAACACGGCGGAGGGTGCCGGCGAGCTTCGGGATTCGCCTACGATGGTCCAAAACGCGCGCGGGTGGGCTCTTTCGAACGGGCACTTCGCCGCGCGTCCGATGGAGACGACAGCGTGCGGCGGCGATCTCCGGTGACCGAAGAGGAAGGCGAGGTCGCAGAGCTCGCTGCAGAGGCGAGGGGCTCGAGCTGGCGGCACCAGACGAGGTAGCCGGCGACGGCGGACCGTTCTGGCACGGCGGCGAGGCGACGGGGCAAAGGTGGCCGCGGCTATGGCACAGGCGCGGCCATGACAGCGCTCGGGAGGGGGTGGAGAGAGCGAGGGAAGGGGAGGAGTGACGCTAGGGTTTGTCCACGGGGGCGAGGGCGAGGCCAAGTAGTCGCCCACGGCGACTGTAGCCGTGCGTTGTCGTGCGGGAGAGAGGGGGGGCCTGGCGCGGCGAGCGCGCGCGCGGCGACAGCAGCGCGGGGAGGAGCAGTAGGAGGGAGACGAGCGGGGGAGTTGGGCTGGGCCTCCCTGTTGACTTAGGCCCAGGTACAGTGGGCTCTTTTCTTTTTCCCTTTTTTTCTTTTTCTGTTTTCTTTTCCCAGTAGCTTTTGCATTTATTTTTAGCCAACAAATTACTTTGCAAAAATGTGCCACTGGTAGAAACAAATAGTAAGGAATATTGTGCACTGCCACAAATAGTTTGGGGGCAAAATAATTTCATTTGAATTTTGCACTGCATTTAAAAGGGGCAAAATGGTGAAGTTCGCCCTGTTTGAAATGAGATATGATCCAAATGTGATCAAGCATTGTAATTGTTGATGACTTGGCATGATTAACAGATGATCATTGTGCTCATTACATAGGGGTGTTACATCCAGGAGTAGATCATTGGACAGCGGTCAAAAATATCCTTAAGTACCTATAGAGGACTAAGGACATGTTTCTCGTTTGTGGAGGTGATGAAGAGCTCGCCGTAAAGGGTTAAGTCGATGCTAGCTTCGACACAGATGCGGATGACTCGAAGTCTCAAACCGGATACGTATTTATATTGAATGGTGGAGCAGTCAGTTGGTGCAGTTCCAAGCAAAGCGTCGTAGCGGGATCTACATGTGAAGCGAAATATATAGCTGCTTCGGAAGCAGCGCAAGGAGTCTGGATGAAGGAGTTCATATCCGATCTAGGAGTAATACCTAGTGCATCGGATCCAATGACTATCTTTTGTGACAACACTGGTGCTATTGCCATTGCCAAGGAGCCCAGGTTTCACAAGAAGACCAAGCACATCAAACGCCACTTCAACTCCATCCGTGATTACATCAAGGAGGGAGACATAGAACTTTGCAAAGTACATACGGATCTGAATGTGGCAGACCCGTTGACTAAACCTCTTCCACGAGCAAAACATCATCAGCACCAAAACTCTATGGGTGTTAGATACATTACGATGTATACTAGATTATTGACTTTAGTGCAAGTGGGAGGCTGTTGGAAATATGCCCTAGAGGCAATAATAAATGGTTATTATCATATTTTCTTGTTCGTGATAAATGTTTATTATTCATGCTAGAATTATATTAATCGGAAACTTAAATACATGTGTGAATACATAAACAACACCGTGTCCCTAGTAAGGCTCTACTAGACTAGCTCGTTGATCAAAGATGGTTAAGGTTTCCTAACCATAGACATGAGTTGTCATTTGATAACGGGGTCACATCATTAGGAAAATGATGTGATGGACAGACCCAACCGTAAACTTAGCATCAGATCGTATCACTTAGTTTATTTGCTATAGCATTTTTCATGTCAAGTATCTGTTCCTCAGACCATGAGATCATGCCACTCCCGGACACCGGAGGAATACTTTGTGTGCTATCAAACGTCACTTCGTAACTGGGTGATCATAAAGGTGCTCTATAGGTATCTCCGAAGGTGTGTGTTGAGTTGCATGGATTGAGACTGGGATTTGTCGCTCCGTGTGACAGAGAGATATCTCTGGGCCCTCTCGGTAATACAACATCACAAGAAGCTTCATGTGACTAATGAGTTTAGTCACGGGATCTTGTATTACGGAACGAATAAAGAGACTTGACGGTAACAAGATTGAACTAGGTATGGAGATACCGACGATCGAATCTCGGGCAAGTAACATATCGCCGGACAAAGGGAATTACATAAGGGATTAACTGAATCCTTGGCATCGTGGTTCAACTGATAAAGATCTTCGTGGAATATGTAGGAACCAATATGAGCATCCAGGTCCCGCTATTGGTTATTGGCCGGAGAGGTGTCTCGGTCATGACTACATGATTCCCGAACCCGTAGGGTCGCACGCTTAACGTTCGATGACGCTAGAGTAGTATTGGGATATTTGATGTTGGTAACCGAATGTTGTTCGGAGTCCCAGATGAGATCCCGGACGTCACGAGGAGCTCCAGTGGTCCGGAGGTAAAGATTTATATTTGGAAAGTTGTTTTCGGGGTTACGAAAAAAGTTCAGTTTTTTCGGTATTGTACCGAGAAGCTATCGGAAGGTTCCAGAGGACTCCGGAGGAGTTCGGAAGTCCACAAGGGAGTATGCCACGTCCCATAGTCCTGCATGGGCTTAGGGGAGGAGCCCTGGCCTTATTGGGCCAGGCGCACCTGCCCCTAGGAGGCCCATGCGGCTAGGGCAAGGGGAAACCCTAGGTGGGAGGCGCCCCACTTGGCTTGGGGGCCAAGCCGCACCCCTCCTTGGAGGAGGGGCTAGGGCCGGCGCCCCTTCCCCTTACCCCTATATATAGTGGAGGCAAGGGAGGGCAGCCCTACACCTCTCCTGGCGCAGCCCCTCCCCGCCTCCTCCACCACCTCGCCTCGATAGCGTTTAGCGAAGCGCTGCCGGCACTCCACCACGTCGTCGTGCTGGTTGTGATCCCATCTACTTCTCCCCCTTCGCTTGCTGGATCAAGGAGGAGGAGACGTCACCAAGCCGCATGTGTGCTAAACTCGGAGGTGTCGTCCGTTCGGCACTAGATCAGTTGGATCGTGATTGGATCGCGAAGTGTACGACTACATCAACCGCGTTTTATACGTTTTCGCTTTCGGTCTACAAGGGTACGCGGACACACTCCCCTCTCGTTGCTATGCATCTCCTAGATTAGATCTTAGGTGTTTCGTAGAAATTTTTTTGATTTTCATGCAACGTTATCCATCACCATCTATATCTAGATCTATACCTATACCTGTATATATCTGACTTGTCGGCGTTGAGGTCGAGGTCGAGAGGCAATGACGGACAGATGGATTGCCAGCGGCGGCAGAGTTGCATGGTGCGGGCTGCTTCCTTGATTGGGAGAAGGGAGATGATGGTGCCCAGCAAGCAGTCCGGGAGAAGGCTGATACGGTCCTCAACGGCCTCCTCCATCAATCCCGCCGTTTCCGATGAACTCTTGTGGTTTCTCATTATCTCTCAAGCTTACATAAGTTCTTAAGTCGTCCTGCTTCTGCAGGTTGTGTCGTGTAAGACGCGTCTAGAAATATTTTAGCGATTGATATAGTTTCCAGTTTAATGATAGCATTTATTTTCTTCACGAATCTATGGAGATAAATACACTAGAGGTCCTAGAACTTGCGCGTGGCGATCAATTTGATGCACAAACTTGTAAAATACGTGTTTTTGGTCCGCGAACTTGCATGAAGGTGCAAATACGGTCACATTTCACGTATGCGGACGTACTCGTTGCCTGCATGGCACGCGAGCGTGGCCAGGGCCCACTGTCAGCCAGGAAAAACCCTTAGCTTTTTTTATTCACGTATTGAGCCCCTCAAATAAAAAGGTGGGTTTCGAACCGAAGACCTAGTCACGTATGGACAGCCACCAAACCGATGATGATTCATGTCTAGATAGCACTACTATTGCTATTGCTTATATTCTATCAACACGGACCCAAAAATTAGAAAACAAAATCTATCAAACTGAGAAAAGAGAGCCCCGCTCTGTTCGAACCTGTGACCTCGTGGTCATCTGTGACTAAGCTAACCAGCATGCTACGACGACAAAGGATGTCCTACTAAAGAGATAAACATTATTTATGTTGTTATTTCTGTTGTTCTATGTACAAGAAAACAACTTAGATTCTAGTGTTTATGATATTTTAAAAAAGTTAATGAGTTACAAAAAATGGTACGTGACATTTTATATAATATTTAAACATTGTAAAAAAAATATTAGTGTAATTAAAAACATACCTTGCATTTTAAAATGTTCATGATTTTTTTTAAATGTTTATAAAATTTACAAAAATGTTCGGGTAGTTTAAAAAATATTTCGTACCATCCAAAAACGTTTAACATGTATTTGGAAAAAGGTTTTAAAACATGTATTTGAAAAAATGTTAATCATATGTTTAAAAAATATTAAATGTGTATAAAAAAATTTAGATGGACTGAGCCTGTATGTACTTACGTAATTAAGTACGTTGGCATCATTACATACGGGCTCAGTCCATCTAAAAACATATGGGCTCAGTCCACCAGTACACCAGTACGTACTGGTGGACTGAGCCCGTATGTACTTACGTAATTCGTTGGCATCATTATGTACTTAGAAATATAAGTATAGTATTATAATTACATCGCTTAGTACGTTGGAGACGGTTGCATGTAGGGCACATCTTCTATACCTCGACGTGTTGGAGACGGTTGCATGTAGGGCACACCTTCTATACCTCGACATGTGTATCCCTTCTACTGCCTGTTCTGGGCAAGCAGTTAACCGGGAGAAAAGCTCAATATTTTTTAGTGCCAATACACCATAACCCCTACCGCAGACTCTCAAGCAGTCCCTCGATATTCATGTGGTAGCGTTCTCTGAACGCTATCTGGGGTTACCTACGGCCATTGGCAGGTTCAGTCGATACCTACTTACAGTATGAGCTGCTTTTGCTTACAAAGAAGGTGTGCAAGAGCATTATTTCATGTATGGCCAAGTATTGGTGGGGGAGCTCCATGGACAAACATACACTCCATTGGCTTTCTTGGGATAAGCTAGCGACACCCAAGGTGAAGGTAGACATGGGTTTCCGAGACATGCACATGTTCAATCTTGCGATGCTTGGGAAACATGGCTGGCGCCTTCTGACAAAACTGGACTCGTTATTGTAACATCCACAGATCTTAACCCTGTCATTAAGTTAATTAAATTGCCATGTCATCATGATCATCCTAATTAAATTGCATTTAGGTAATAATACAAATTCAAATTCCAAATTCATATGCAAGTCAAATTATTACTTCTTCAATTAATTGGATAAAAAATGTTCATAATATTTCAAATAATCCCAAAGCAATTATAAAAATAAAACCAACATTATTTGGATACCCAAATTGACCCTAGCAACCAAAACAGTGGACTAGCAGTAAATAATTTGACCTTTTCAATTTCTAAAAATAATTAAACAATTCCAATTGCTCTGGAACTTTTTGTGCACCCTCAAAATATTGCATTGTATTTATGTGACAAGTTTCACATTTTACAAAAATCATTTGTTGTCGAAAGAAAATACAAAACAGTAAAGAAATAAAAGAAACAGAAAAGAAAAGAGAAAAAGAAAAGAAAACTATTGCGCGGCTGGGCTTCAAGTGCACAGTGACAGCCCAGCCCAGCCGCGTCTTCTCCCTCCTACTGCTCATCCCCCTCGCTCGCAGTGGCCACAGCGCGCCCGCGCGCACTGGCCCCCCCTCGCCCCGCTAGACAGCGCGGCCTGCCGTCGCCGTGGTGGTTAAGGGCGACGCCCCGCACCTCTCTGAACCCCCTGGCCTCACTCCTCCCCCCTCGCGCGCGCTATCTCGTCCTCCCCGCGCACACCCGACGCGGCCATGGCCGCCCCTCCGTAACCACGCGGCCACCGAGCCCTCCCTGCCCCGCCTTCGTGTCCACGCGCTCCGCCACGACGCCCTCGCCCTCTCCGTCGAGCCACGCGAGCTGAGACGCGCCACAGCGTCGCCGGCGTCTTCATCTCTTACCTCGGGCCACCGAGATCGCCGCGGTCGATTCGCTCGCCTCCGGCCTCCTCCGGCTTCCCTGAGTACATCATCGAGCTCACTGTGAGCTGCTACCCTCTTCCCCTCCTGTTTTCGCATGGATACGTCGCCGCATTTCCTCCCCACCGTAGCCGAGCTTCGGCCACCGCCATGGCCGGCCAGCCACGTTCTCCCGTGCTCCTCTGCTCGCGCTAGTATTGTCGTCGGGCTCCTGTTGCTCCATCGTTGCGGCCTAGCCGCTTAGTTTGATCGTTAGAGCCCCACATCACCGCGCCCGAGCACGCCCGACTCTGGCCACCGCTGCACGCCATCGCCGCCGTCGATTTACTCCGCCTCCGGCCGCGTAGCCAGTTCCATTGGATGCGCCGCGTCGCGCACGTCATTTTGGTGGTCGCGGCTTGCGATTTGGTAGCGTGTGCGACGAATCTGAGCGACGCCACCCTCTCTGGTGCTCGCCGGAGCAGTGCCGGCGCGCACGCCGGCGTTTAAACGTCAGTGGGCCCCGCCTGTAAGGTCATTAGCGGCTAACTGCCGTGCTAATAGCCACTGACATGTGGGCCCTATGCACTGTAGCAATTAGATTGGGCCTAAGCAGTTCCTGTGACACTGACTGGTGGACCCCCTGTTCCTAATTAATTCAATTAACACACTAACTAATCTCACTGTCACTGACAGCAGGGCCCCACCACTAATTAAGCTCAATTAGATAAATTAATTACCCCTGTGTCTATGACACCTGGGACCCACTGGTCAGTTTGACCAGTCATCGGTCAAAGCTGACTGGGCTGTTGACTTTGACTGGCCCCACCAGTCAGTCTCTGCTGACTGGGCAGTTGACCCAGTCAACTGTGGCCCACTGTCAGCCACGGTAGTGCACTGCTGTGTACACTCTTCTGGGTGCACATAGCATTTCAGTTTACAGTTTTCGAATTTAATTTAAATACAGAAATTCCAGAAAATGATTAAAACTTTGAAAAATCATATAAAATAATCCGTAACTCAGATGAAAATAATTTATATATGAAAAATGATCAGAAAAATATGACGAATCCGAATATGTGATCAAAATGCTTGACCATCACTCCTAACTAGATGAACTTGGAACTTTCCCTCCCGGTTCAATATACCGATAACTGCCCGGAGCCGGGAAAATATTCCCGGATATTTTCCCGCTCCGTTTAAAATACTTAGTCCTGCGTTAGGGCACCCTAGCACAGCCTGTTGCCATGCCAAGCATCTGTGTGCATTTGTTTGCTTTATATTTAATGTTTCTTCCCCCTCTTCTCTCCGGTAGACCCCGAGACCGATGCTGCCCCTGTGATCGACTACGTCACCGACGACCCTGCTTCCTTTTCAGTAGAGCTTCCAGGCAAGCAAAACCCCCTTGATCATTCCTATATCGCCCATTCTTTCGCCCCCATGCTTGCATTAGATTTTGCTACTGTATTTGATTGCTCCTATTCTAATGCATAGCCTGATTTTGTAACCTGCTGATGATACTTTACCTATTGTCCTAAATGCATAGTTTAGGCTGGTTAGAGATCCATTAGTGGCCCCGCACCCGTTTCCTTGTTGCCATGCTTTACCACCGGTGACTCGATCAGTGTGATCGATGTACAGAGGCCGAACACAGCACCGCACACACCCGTAGTTGTACGACTCTGCAGAGCTACTATCGAGTGCCGAGGGTGATACCTCCTATCTCACTCCTGATGATATCTCTGTAGTGTAGCTAGTCAGTTGTAGGTTACCGACGGTGATTCCTCTTTCACCACCTCCGATGATGCCTCTGTCGTGCAACCCCTCAAGTTTGAACACATCGAGGGTGATTCCTCCTAGTTCACCTTGACGGATACATCGAGTGGGAGTCCATCGAGGGTGATTCCTCGAACTTCTCCCTTGATGACAAGAACACACTGTTACCTTTAACTGTTGCCCCTTTTAACGGTTACTGCGGGACTGGAGGGACAGGCGGTACCACCCCGGTAGAGGTGGACCTGAGTTCCCGACAGTCTCTTGAGAGTCGGGTTGACCTGGAGGGTACCCGCGAGATAATTGCGAGGCACGGCCGGGCAGGCAGAGACCGCCCTAGAGAGGGATGGGCCTGACCCTTGTTGCAAGTCCTCGAGACAGGGCGACAGGAGCACTGATCGTCACCGCGAGCTCCCAATACACTTAACGGATTTGGGTATTTGATCTGAGTTGGCCACTGGCCTATACGCACTACCACCACGCGGGATAATGGTTTAATGGGGCCCTCGGCGCCGTATGTATCAGCCGAAAGCTCTATCAGATGTCCAGTTCAGCATTGTGGCCGGGTCGGATCGTGCCATCCAGGAGAGGGGTGGCGCTGGTATCCACCCTGCACACAACGACCCGGAGTGCAAAGGGCGATGGGCCCAAGACCCCTGAGCGCTTAGGATGCAGACCAGCGGGGACCTCTCTGTTGAGCCTAGGTAGGACTACGTAGTGTCGATCATCCGAGGCCGGGCATGACCCGAAAAAGTGTATCCGGCCAGAGTTAATCGAGCGTGTTGGGTAACAGTAGTGCACCCCTGTAGGGAAGTTATCTATTCGAATAGCCATGTCCACGGTAACAGGACGCTCAGTGTTGTATCCTGATCTACTACAACTTGAACTGAATACATGTTACTTTAATTGTAAGCTCCGGGATCGCTTTCTCGCAGGGAGTCGAGGAAGGATCTCTGAGCTTTGCTTCTACATGCTTGTTACTTTATGTTATGCTACTAATCTGCACTCTTCTAATGCTGCAAGATGCTGAAGATGCTAGTCTTCGATAGGTCAGGCTTTCCCCTCTATTCTGGCATTTCTGCAGTCTAGTCCATAGATACAGCCTCTTCATTTGATACCGATGCATAAATAGAATAGATCTTATGTAAGTCTTGCGAGTACTTTGGATGAGTACTCACGGTTGCTTTGCTACCTCTTTTTCCCCATACCCGATTGCTGCGATCAGATGACGGAGACTCGGAGCCAGCTGATCCCGCCGAGGACTATTACCACCCCGATGATGCCTACTACTACGTGGAGACCGACGGCCAGGAGTAGTTTAGGAGGCTCCCAGGCAGGAGGCCTGTGCCTTTTCGATCTAGATGTCTTTGTTTTGCTCAGCCTTCTTAAGGTATCCTTGTCTAATTATGTATGTACTAAAATACTAATGCTTCCGCTGACTCTTGTGTAACTCGAGCTTATGTATTCGAGCCCTCGAGGCCCCTGACTTGTAATATAAAGCTTGTATTATTTTATTTTGTGTCTAGAGTTGTGTTGTGATATCTTCCCGTGAGTCCCTGGGCTTGATCGTGCGCATTTGCGTGTATGATTACTGCACGGTCGGGCCAGGGCGTCACAAGCTGGTATCAGAGCCAACTGCCTGTAGGAAGCCGCCTTTCCAACTCCTTGGCCGAAGTTGAGTCTAGTCTTTGAAAAACTATTTTACTAACATGGCTGTGTGGCTTACGGGCCCACGTCGCCCATGGGTGGGTTTAGGATCTTTTATTCCTCTCCTTTACTCTGGGATTCTGATCTCTCCTCTATTCGGGTTAAAGTTTTGCTAACACTAACATTAGGTTCTCATGTTCACATCCACCCGGAGAGCTGGATTGTCTGCAATTGCTCCTTTCCATTGGTCTATTTAATCTGATCATCACATTTTTCTTTCCATTGGTCTGTTTAACCTTTCTTGTAATCTAGCTTTTATCTAAGCGGTAATGATTCCCTACTTATGCAAACACCTCGGTGTACCACTCTGTCGGTAACACCATGTTACTATAGTTGTTGGCATTCAGGTAACCGACGGTGGATGAGAATTTTCCCTATTGTTCCGCCTCGTCTTAACGAGCGGGAAAATTGTTCTCTTCGTCCCTCGCCCTTGGTACCGACGTTGTTGCCAACCTAGCTGACAAACTATCCTCTGACGTGCCTTACTATCATGGCCGTGCAAGATGTCACCGCCCTTCCTACTTGTAACCCACACTAACCACAGTTCCATAGGATCGAAACCTGACTCTCCTGTACATCCTTGATCCCGAAGATTCCCCTTACTCCACCTCTTAAATCTCGGGACGAGATTTCTTGCAGTGGGGGAGATTTGTAACATCCCCAGATCTTAACCCTGTCATTAAGTTAACTAAATTGCCATGTCATCATGATCATCCTAATTAAATTGCATTTAGGTAATAATACAAATTCAAATTCCAAATTCATATGCAAGTCAAATTATTACTTCTTCAATTAATTGGATAAAAATGTTCATAATATTTCAAATAATCCCAAAGCAATTATAAAAATAAAACCAACATTATTTGGATACCCAAATTGACCCTAGAAACCAAAACAGTGGACCAGCAGTAAATAATTTGACCTTTTCAATTTCTAAAAATAATTAAACAATTCCAATTGCTCTGGAACTTTTTGTGCACCCTCAAAATATTGCATTGTATTTATGTGACAAGTTTCACATTTTACAAAAATCATTTGTTGTCGAAAGAAAATACAAAACAGTAAAGAAATAAAAGAAACAGAAAAGAAAAGAGAAAAAGAAAAGAAAACTACTGCACGGCTGGGCTTCAAGTGCACAGTGGCAGCCCAGCCCAGCCGCGTCTTCTCCCTCCTACTGCTCATCCCCCTCGCTCGCAGTCGCCGCAGCGCGCCCGCGCGCACTGGCCCCCCTCGCCCCGCTCGACAGCGCGGCCTACTGTCGCCGTGGTGGTTAAGGGCGACGCCCCGCACCCCTCTGAACCCCCTGGCCTCACTCCTCCCCCCTCCCGCGCGCTGTCTCGTCCTCCCCGCACACACCCGACGCGGCCATGGCCGCCCCTCCGTAACCACGCGGCCACCGAGCCCTCCCTGCCCCGCCTTCGTGTCCACGCGCTCCGCCACGACGCCCTCGCCCTCTCCGTCGAGCCACGCGAGCTGAAACGCGCCACAGCGTCGCCGGCGTCTTCGTCTCTTACCTCGGGCCACCGAGATCGCCGCGGTCGATTCGCTCGCCTCCGGCCTCCTCCGGCTTCCCCGAGTACATCATCGAGCTCACTGTGAGCTGCTACCCTCATCCCCTCCTGTTTTCGAATGGATACGTCGCCGCATTTCCTTCCCACCGTAGCCGAGCTCTGGCCACCGCCATGGCCGGCCAGCCACATGCTCCCGTGCTCCTCTGCTCGCGCTAGTGTTGTCGTCGGGATCCTGTTGCTCCATCGTTGCGGCCTAGCCGCTTAGTTTGATCGTTACAGCCCCACATCACCGCGCCCGAGCACGCCCGACTCCGGCCGCCGCTGCACGCCATCGCCGCCGTCGATTTACTCCGCCTCCGGCCGCGTAGCTAGTTCCATTGGATGCGCCGCGTCGCGCACGTCATTTTGGTGGTCGCGGCTTGCGATTTGTTCGCGTGTGCGACGAATCCGAGCGGCGCCACCCTCTTTGGTGCTCGCCGGTGCAGCACCGGCATTTAAACGTCGGTGGGCCCCACCTGTAAGGCCATTAGCGGCTAACTGCCGCGCTAATAGCCACTGACATGTGGGCCATATGCACTGTAGCAATTAGATTAGGCCTAAGCAGTTCCTGTGACACTAACTGGTGGACCCCCTGTTCCTAATTAATTCAATTAACATACTAACTAATCTCACTTTCACTGACAGCAGGGCTCCACCACTAATTAAGCTCAATTAGATAAATTAATTGCCCCTGTGTCTATGACACCTGGGACCCACTGGTCAGTTTGACCAGTCATCGATCAAAGCTGACTGGGCTGTTGACTTTGACTGGCCCCACCAGTCAGCCTCTGCTGACTGGGTAGTTGACCCAGTCAACTGTGGCCTACTGTCAGCCACACTGCTGTGTACACTCTTCTGGGTGCACATAGCATTTTTAGTTTACTGTTTTCGAATTTAATTTAAATACAGAAATTCAGAAAATGATTAAAACTTTGAAAAATCATATAAAATAATCCGTAACTCGGATGAAAATAATTTATATATGAAAAATGATCAGAAAAATATGACGAATCCGAATATGTGATCAAAATGCTTGACCATCACTCCTAACTAGATGAACATGGAACTTTCCCTCCCGGTTCAATATACCGATAACTGCCCGGAGCCGGGAAAATATTCTCGGATATTTTCCTGCTCCGTTTAAAATACTTAGTCCTGCGTTAGGGCACCCTAGCACAGCATGTTGCCATGCCAAGCATCTGTGTGCATTTGTGTGCTTTATATTTATTGTTTCTTCCCCCTCTTCTCTCCGGTAGACCCCGAGACCGACGCTGCCCCTGTGATCGACTACGTCACCGACGACCCTGCTTCCTTTTCAATAGAGCTTCCAGGCAAGCAAAACCCCCTTGATCATTCCTATATCGCACATTCTTTCTCCCCCATGCTTGCATTAGATTTTGCTACTGTATTTGATTGCTCCTATATTAATGCATAGCCTGATTTTGTAACCTGTTGTTGATACTTTACCTATTGTCCTATATGCTTAGTTTAGGCTGGTTAGAGATCCATCAGTGGCCCCGCACCCGTGTCCTTGTTGCCATGCTTTACCACCGGTGACTCGATCAGTGTGATCGATGTACAAAGGCCGAACACAGCACCACACACCCCCATAGTTGTACGACTCTGCAGAGCTACTATCGAGTGCCGAGGGTGATACCTCCTATCTCACTCCTGATGATATCTCTGTAGTGTAGCTAGTCGGTTGTGGGTTACCGATGGTGATTCCTCTTTCACCACCTCTGATGATGCCTCTGCCGTGCAACCCCTCAAGTGTGAACACATCGAGGGTGATTCCTCCTAGTTCACCTTGACGGATACATCAAGTGGGAGTCCATCGAGGGTGATTCCTCGGACTTCTCCCTTGATGACAAGAACACACTGTTACCTTTAACTATTGCCCCTTTTAACGGTTACTGCGGGAATGGAGGGACAGGCGGTACCACCCCGGTAGAGGTGGACCTGAGTTCCCGACAGTCTCTTGAGAGTCGGGTTGACCTAGAGGGTACCCGCGAGATAATTACGAGGCGCGGCCGGGCAGGCAGAGACCGCCCTAGAGAGGGATGGGCCTGACCCTTGTTGCAAGTCCTCAAGACGGGGCGACAGGAGCACTGATCGTCACCGCGAGCTCCCAATACACTTAAAGGATTTGGGTATTTGATCTGAGTTGGCCACTGGCCTATACGCACTACCACCACGCGGGATAATGGTTTAATGGGGCCCTCGGCGCCGTATGTATCAGTCGAAAGCTCTGTCAGATGTCCAGTTCAGCATTGTGGCCGGGTCGGATCGTGCCATCCAGGAGAGGGGTGGCGCTGGTATCCACCCTGCACACAACGACCCGGAGTGCAAAGGGCGATGGGCCCAAGACCCCTGAGCGCTTAGGATGTAGACCGGCGGGGACCTCTCTGCTGAGCCTAGGTAGGACTACGTCGTGTCGATCATCCGAGGCCGGGCATGACCCGGAAAAGTGTGTCCGGCCAGAGTTAATCGAGCGTGTTGGGTAACAGTAGTGCACCCCTGCAAGGAAGTTATCTATTCGAATAGCCGTGTCCACGGTAACAGGACACTCAGTGTTGTATCCCGATCTACTACAACTTGAACTGAATACATGTTACTTTAATTGTAAGCTCCGGGATCGCTTTCTCGCAGGGAGTCGAGGAAGGATCTCTGGGCTTTGCTTCTACATGCTTGTTACTTTATGTTATGCTACTAATCTGCACTCTTCTAATGCTGCAAGACGCTGAAGATGCTAGTCTTCGATAGGCTAGGCTTTCCCCTCTATTCTGGCATTTCTGCAGTCTAGTCCACAGATACAGCCTCTTCATTTGATACCGATGCATAAATAGAATAGATCTGATATAAGTCTTGCGAGTACTTTGGATGAGTACTCACGGTTGCTTTGCTACCTCTTTTTCCCCATACCCGATTGCTGCGATCAGATGACGGAGCCCCGGAGCCAGCTGATCCCGCCGAGGACTACTACCACCCCGATGATGCCTACTACTACGTGGAGACCGACGACCAGGAGTAGTTTAGGAGGCTCCCAGGCAGGAGGCTTGTGCCTTTTCGATCTAGATGTCGTTGTTTTGCTCAGCGTTCTTAAGGCATCCTTGTCTAATTATGTCTGTACTCAGATACTAATGCTTCCGCTGACTCTTGTGTAACTCGAGCTTATGTATTCGAGCCCTCGAGGCCCCTGGCTTGTAATATAAAGCTTGTATTATTTTATTTTGTGTCTAGAGTTGTGTTGTGATATCTTCCCGTGATTCCCTGGGCTTGATCGTGCGCATTTGCGTGTATGATTAGTGCACGGTCGGGCCGGGGCGTCACAGTTATGTGCGAGGGTTTTGAAAGGGAAATATTATCTGCACACTGACTTCCTTAATGCTACTGCCCCAGCCCGAGCTTCGGCTACCTATAAGGCAATCATTGCTGGGAGAAAGGCACTGGATGTTGGTCTAATCAAAAGAGTTGGGGACGGCACAACCATCTCAACATGGTCAGACACCTGGATCCCAGGCACTCTGTTTCTGAAACCGATGTGTCGCATTGGCTTTGATCCATTGCCGAGGGTTTCAGAGTTGATTGATGAGTACACATGTAATTGGAATGTAGACATCATTAAAGCAAATTTCCTGCAACCGGATGTCAAGGCGATCTTGAACATTCCCCTAAACCCCGCCGGTGGTGAGGATTTCTTGGCTTGGGCCTTGGAGAAGGCGGGCATCTACTCTGCGTATCGCTCTCTCGTGACTCGCAACGAGCATAGCTCTTTAGAGGAAGGGACGATTACAGAAGCTTCATCAGCCAATAAACAGATGTGGACAGCTCTATGAAAATTAAATGTTGTTCCCAAGGTTTGAGTGTTCTGGTGGAGATTTCTTCGCGGGATTCTACTAGATTCGGTCAATTTGCAGTATCGACACATTAAACCGCTTGGGCGGTGTGAAATCTGTAAGGCCATGGATGAAAACATGCCACATGCATTAATACATTGCTCTCATGCAAAGCAGTTTTGGATCGCAGCAAGGGACAGGTTTCAGCTCCGCTTGCCTAGGCTGCATCCGGACACTTGGGCACGGGACATCCTATTGGATTCTCAGTTCACAGATGACGAGCGCTGCAAAGTTATCACGATCATGCATAGTATTTGGTCATCACGCAACTGTTTGACTCACGATCGTGATGGTTATGACCCAGTCCAGGCTCTAAAATGGGTTCATGAAACTTTGGTGATTCTGGATCTTCCTTCATCGCATACGAAAACTACGGCCGCTCAGTGCTGGCGACCACCTGAAGCAGGAGGGGGAACCATAAACACTAACGGTGCTGTTAGTGTTGAAGACATGAAAGGCGCGGCGGGAGGTGTGGCTCGCTCACACTTGACGTTCCTAGGTGCCTGGAGTAAACCCCTGTTGGGCGTAACCGATCCGTTTATTGCCGAACTTCTTGCCTTTCGGGAGGGGATGATCTTGCTCAACTTTGTGGCTTCTCACATGTGATCATGGAGATTGACTGCTTGGAGCTAGTCAATCTATGGAAATCGCACAACAATTCTGGTTCAATTGCGGCGCCTATCTTGGAGGAATTAGAGGAGATTAGTGCTAGTTTTGCTTCTCTGATGGTTACTCATGTCGGCGGAACTTCTAATGTTCCAGCCCATCAGTGTGCTCGCTTAGCTTGCTCACTTGATAGCACCGAGAGTTGGCTTATGCAAGCCCAGAGTTCCTTTTGTCTTGCCTGCGGGTAGATTGTAACCCTATGATGCTTCGTTAATAAAGCTCTCAATTTCGTTGCAAAAAAAGGTACCATCATCTGAAGCTATCGTGTGGCGATGGTGGCCACCCTGCAGACACCAGGTGGCACCGCCGTCTGATGCTATCGTACCTCGCTGGTGGACATTTTAGTTGACACGTCAACTTTTACTCCCGTTGCAACGCACGGGCATATGTGCTAGTAATCTCCAATATTAATTACGTGCCTGAAACCTCGAACACATCTGAATCAGGAGGCATCTGGTCCTCGGCGGGGGGCTGGGAGTCCTCGACATAGGATGGAGGAAACTGGCTCTCGGACAGGACAATGGCCTGACTAAGATCTTGCGTTTGCGTGGTCATGTCCTACAATCGTAGCACACACATTGACAGTAAGCATAGCACACACTACCGGACCATCTAGCTTAACACATCACGATATGAGTAGCATACATGAACAAGCATTCTACCGATCCATCACAACTAGCTACCAATTCATTGTGTTCAACACTACAATACAACCATAGCTACCAATCCATTGTGTTCAACACTATGATACAACCGTGGCATGCTACAAATCCACCACCAATAGCTACCAGAACATCACAATCTCAAAGATCGGCAGTGTACAATGCTACAAGATGCTCTCAGATCTAGCTACAACAAGTACATAGAAGGGGTGATTGAACTCACAGAGGCCATCGCTGCAGCTCGAGGGAGACACGAAAAAGGTCAGAGAAGATGAGGACACGAGTCGCCTCCGCCGTGGACCGCCGGCCAGAGAAGGAGCGCCGCTTACCTGCTCGTCGGTGCCGATGCGCGTTGGAGGGAAAGCTTGAAAGGGGGGAGGATGGCGGGAGTTTCGCCAATGAGGCGAAGGGGGCTATATAGGGCGACCGAATCGGCGGGAGGTAACCCGAAATCGTCCCACCGATTTTTCAGAGACGCGCGCGAGCTCGCGCCATCTCCGTGGTAGCACGAGCTCAGCGCCACGTTCCCCTCCCCTGCTTCGACCGAGCCTAGCTCGCTAGAAACTGCCGATTCGGGGTTCCTAGCGGGCCTGGTTGAAAGGTGCTTTAAAGTTCATACTATGCGGACCAAACAGTGTATTTGGGACAAGCAAACATGCCAAATTCTTCCCGCGCGGGCCTGGTTGGGCTCTATGCCACCAACCAAACACGCCCCTAGTGTTCCCTTGGAGCGAGGGAGGAAGGAAAAAACTCCTAGTGTCTCCTCGGAGGGAAGGAAGGAGAAAAACGCTTCGTAACTATCAGTTCAACCGTATCACCTAAATCACTAAGCTCCCTGGGGGTAAATCGCATGGGAAGCGATTGAGGCCAATCGATTGATGGGAAATACCCAATGGTTCTTGGTTGTATATACACCCTATATGGGGATTTTTTTAATAATTAAACAAAAAGTCAAAATAGTTCAAAAGTATTTTAGATTAAACTTGACTTTGTTTTGCACTAGTATATAAATTTTCACGAAAAAAAAACAAACATTGACTTCAGGGCAAAAAAGACAAAATTTATTTGCTATTATAGGTCACTATTCACACTATTTTGACCGAAAATTTGTCTTTTTTGAAAAGAAGTCAAAGGGTGATTTTATTTTTGTGAAAATTTTCTCACAAGTATAATAGAAGGTCAAGTTTATTTCAAAAATATTTTCAGATTTTTTTGACTTTTTGTTGAATTGCTAAAAAAAAAATTCATATAGGGTGTATGTACACCCAGGAACCAAACGTTCCCATCCATCGATTGATCTGTCTCTTCGATTTTGACCGGGTCTTCCCTTCGTGTGAGCTGGGCCTGGTGAGCTGGCCGTTCGTGGGTCCTTTTTGTCTGAAATTTTTTTTTTGGGCTTCTTGTGTAGCCTTCATGGTTCCTGTATCGTGATATTTGATTCGCAAAGGCAATGTAGGCTCATGGTTGTTTAAGTTTTTTTCAGAGGGTGGCTCGACATATGCTGATTTTGTGCATGCTCGCACACATTCTAGCACTGGTGCAGCCGACCTCTTTGAACTAGCAGGTATTGTTTTAATGTGATCTATTTGAGCTATGGTTTGTTGATTTGCACCTTATATGTGATTGTTGTTTGCTCAGCTGTAAGTGCGACACGGGTGACGGAAGGAGGTGGGTACGCAAAAGAGGTTTATTGTTAATGTTGGCACAACAGACAAAGATGTGTTGGTGCGCTTTTCAAACTTTGTAGCCATTGCCTTATGTTCTGCGGGTGGTTGTTATACCGATTGCATTTAGTCCTTTTGAAAATCGTTTTTTCCCTTCATGTTTCTTTGCAGGAGGGTGGTGATGAAGGAGCTGAGAAGCACGCAACGGATGTTGTTGTCACACCAGTCAAGGATATGTTGGTGCGTTTTTGAAATTCCACGAGCAGTTTATGGAATTATGGTTTGCGTGTGTTTGTTGTGCCGGTTGCTTGTGGCTGCTGTGAAGAGCACATTTTCCGTTATGGATCTACAGGAGGGCGGTCATGAAGGAGTTGAAAAGCCTGTGACCGTCCTGTTGTCACAGATGCTGCTACAGGAAGTGAACGCGCAGGCGGAAAAGGGTTGTTGTTTGGTACTTTTGTATTACAGGTTAGTTTTTTGCATAATCGTTCAGTTATATGTCTATATTTATTTACTGTTTGTATGACACGCCATGGAGGGGGTAAAGGAATCACATCCAAGAAGCTGTTCACTGATGAACATGGCGCAACAGGGCATGCATGGGTAAGACGGCCTCTTTGCTTCTCCACAAAGAAGTTTCTGTTCATAGATTTTTGTCTTCCTGTGGATTGGTTTTTGAAATTCGTTTTCCAACTGCATAATGGATAGGACAGGCCAGAAGTGATGTAGGGGGATAAGGGAAAGCGCACTGACGAAGTTTTTGTGGGGCGGTTAACGGCGATCGTTCATGGGCCACAGAAGCATGTGTCTGTTCATTGTGTGTTAGCATTTGTTGTAATCATAGTTGCTTAGTCGGACAATAACATAGTTAAATAAAAGGATAGCGTTTATGTACTGTTGATTCGATGCGCCTGCGTGATTCCGTTTTGATGGTTTGCTTTCTTATTTTTGATTTGCTCATTTTTTCCCTGTGTTCGAGGATTTACAGGATCACTAGCTCAAACATGAGCCACTCAGGGAGGAGATTTAGAGTTAATTACCTTGGTATTGAGATCCTCCCATCTTCTTTTCTTCTTCCTTCACCTCCTAGAGCCTGTGTTGTAGTGCTAGCTCGATCGGAGAGCGGGGAGAGTTTAGCTTAGAGAGAGTGTTTCTTAGAGTAGCCGTCAGTTTCCTCTCCTCAAGAAATCTCCTTGTATACTTTAGACTACACACCAGGGGGGCGACACCTGGTTGGTGATGAGTTGCCCCGATCAGAGCTGGTCAAAATCGACCTATTGCAACGCTGTACTGTAGCAACCAACTTGCTGTTTGGCACTGTAGCAGCCAGATATAGTTAAGACTGTAGATCACAAAATATCCAACGTGTCAGCTTACTGCCATATGCAACTGAGACGCATTGCCAGGTACTAGAATCGATCAACTGATGCCATTAAGAAAAAGCTAACTCACTCCGTTGCCCCCAAGCCCTCATCAAACCAAAAGAAAAAAGAAAAACCAGCAATATAAGCGGCGCGGCAAAGAGCGCAGACCCCTTCTAGTACATATACAAGCTTAAAGCGTCTAAGTTTCAGTTAGCAACAATGGTCCAACCAAAACAGAAATTGGACCCTTAAAAAAGTAGAAATTGGAGCATTTTTCTCCTTGAAACATGATTTGTCCTCACAAAGGACATCTGGAGCTACTCCAAATTAGCTCATAAACTGGATAATACAGTTGTGCAAATCGCTTTGTTATTCTCCGTGTAATGCAAATTAGTTCATTATGTTATCTTGGCAACATATACTGCAGTTGAACCAGGTACCACAAACTAGCGGCGAACTTCCCACGGAGCAGAGTGGAAGATAAGTACCATAAAGAAAGAAGAGAGAAACTCGCCAGTAATTGTAATATTATTGGCTTATTTGATAAATAGTGAAATGTATGCTTGGTCACTATTGGAAAAAATACCATGCTATAATGTATTGTAACTTTGCAGAATGTAATTAAAACACTTTTAAGGCAAATATGTGTACCTGAAAAGACAACTAAAGAAAGCAAATCTATGTGGAAAAAAAAATCCTGTTGAGAGTCAGACATCTTAAGACAGGTTCATCACTGATCCCAGTATTTTAGACCCATCACAAATCTCATTTTCAAGTTCTCTTGGTCATTTGGGCTACTGAGTAGTCACCGTAAATCCTGTGAATAGTAGACATGAGGGTTTATGTAACCTTGTGGAGGCTGGACACGAGACGGGGTGAGATGTAAGGATTGGCTATATCTGACTTGCTGCCTTTGAGCACCAACCATTGGGAAAACAGGCATGGATCTAGCAAAATTCTCCCTTGGCAAAATTTGCATCGGCGGTGGATGACAGTAAAATGGCCTGGGCCCAAAATTGTTTGGGACGGAGATTGATGTTGGATAGGTTCCAGCGGGAGGATGCATACTGACTTGTGGCTCACTTCTGCATTCAGGAGGATCATCGTTAATCATGATAACCTCTTTCATCATGTAGGTAGGGTGATGCATGACTGGAGCAGGGTTCCTGTATGGTTTCTGCAGAGAATGATGATTAGATTGCACCATGAAACCACCATGCATTGGAGGCCCAACAAAGTTACCAGCCTGAACACTTGGAAGAGGAATCTGGTGACTCCTTGCTGATGGAGTTCTGTCGATGAATGCAGAATGACTATGTTGGTAGTCTGGAGGCACGAAACTAGCAGGTGGCATGTAATTCCCTCTCAGCATGTAGTCTGGCTTTGGAGCTTGGGGACGCCCACTCTCCTGGCTGTTCATCACCATCAAGTTATTGCCCATCAGTCTCAACATAGGACTTGGCGGCGATGGAAGCTGAGTTTGCAATGATGGTCTGATACAATCTGTCGCATAAGACGGGGAGCTCATGGAAGATTCAGTTAAAACTTTGCCAGTTAATAGCTGACCATGTGAATCTAAGTAAGGGTTTGAATTTGTGTCTGTTCTTTGGTATGTGCTGAAAGATGATGATGTCCGTAAACCCATGTGCAATTTTCTAGCAAAAGTGTCTGATCTGGCTGTCAAACTTTCATGGTCTAAGTGAGGCTCCCTGGAGATGCTCTCACGACAAGAGCAGCAATACAACTTCTCCTTAGCCAACTGTTCACCTTCTCTTGCTGGAGGCATCGACTTCGTCTCTTGATTTGAGCTCCCAGACATGCTCTTTTCAAGTGTCCTAACATTTACAGTCGATGGGCCTGGTCCTGACTCTTCATTTCTTGAATCATTCAAAGCAACTGGAGAAGACATAGTTGAGGCAACCGAAATAGGAGAGTCTGATGAGTCCCGACCAAATGCCAAAAAAACATGATCTTGGTTAAAGTCTTCTCTGTTCGACGTTATTGACGAGTTATCCCGAGGAGTTGCAAGACCCATGTCCCTGTTATTAGTGAAGCAGGTGCTAGATTCCTTAGTTGAAGCTGGGTCTACTTGACATTCCTCCATCTCATTATTGGTAACAATGTTTGACACATGAGTATGATGTGTGGATTGCTTAGTGGAGCATTGATCCTGCATTGATGAACTTCCTTTGGGCACAGTTTTGCTATTTTCAAGACTCAATGAACCACTACTTATTGCACTGCAACAGTCCTCATGAGTATTTCTGGAGACCGAGGTACATTGCATTTGAGTTGCATGTTCTTCACCTTCATAATCCGTATGTGTACTTGTTGTTTGTTGTGTCACATCATGCTGATGATCCCCTTGCCCCAATACCGGCATGTCAGTTCCATAAGAGAGATCATTATCTGTGGTATCTTCTTGGGTATGCTTTACAACCTTCTCGGATGTGCTATTGTTAGTAACACTGAAGGTATTGTTTACATGTCTGTGATCAAGTTCATGCTCTTGACCAAAATCATTGACTAGCCCACTAATAGAAGGTGAAAAGTCACGCTTGCGAGTCCTCGATAGAGATCTGTGCTTTCTTAACACCTTAGAAGTAGACACTGTCCTCTTTGAATCATTACTCAGACCTCTAATGGAAACAGAAAGACAAGGTTCAGAGCATTTTGTCGAGGTGGAATTCCTCACTGTATCATACTTATCAGACTTAGAAGCTTCTCTTCTTCCAATCTCCTTAATTTTTCTCTTCGCGAGAGTAGCAGCTGATCTAGGTACTTTTGGGAAGGCACTGCTGGATGAAGGATTTTCTGATGACCATCTGGGAATTGATCTGAATAATCTTGAAGAACCCTTTTCCTGATCATCATTTTCATTGACTTCCAAAGTGGTGGCTGTCTCTTCTGTTGACCGTGAAGAAAATGCCTCAGTATAACTTTCTGTAATTTGAGGATCATCAAAGCCACCAATCATGCGGCTCCTAGCCAATTTCGTTGTTCCGGGTTTCATGCTATCTGACGATATATTATTTGACTTTCTGCTCAAATTGTTAGTGATACCCGAGCGTTTGGAGCACACCCATTGCCTTATAGTTTCCGAACGACCACAACTGCTGCTTTCAGTAGGTTTCTGTGTATGCATGGTAGGCTCCTCAGAGGTGCCATCATGGATATCTCCATCTGGGTATAATTCAACCTGGACATGTATCAAAGGAATAAATGAACGGAAATATTATTGAATAAAAAAGACTGGAGAGGAAGCTAACATCATATGCAATTTGGTAGATAAATTCAGTAACATAAATAAAAATTCCACCAACCAACATGGCATCTGTAAAATCAAAATGATTCATGAATTAAATTAACTCACAGAGAATACATTTTGAATACTACTGTGACTTTTCAAGCTTCTCACAGAAGCAAAGAGCTCAAATAAAATTAGCAAGCATGTCAATCCACATAATCTGAACCATAATCTAAGAGGTTTAAGTAATTATGAGTCATGTGCGTGAACTCCAAGGAACCAAAATGGTTTAGGTCCAAGGATAAGGCTAGGTAAGCTAAACACAAAACCTACTTAAATTACAGTAAAATATACGCATCAAACTAACTAAATTGTATACCTGAGATTTCAAATGGTTTAGTCGGTTGCACTTCTTTCCATGTACCTTGAACTTTTTATTCCTAAATGATTTAGATTCCAAGGATGTCTTTTTCATCAATATACTCTTTCCAGTCTGGTGCTTTTCAACTTGCTTTAAACCAAGTTCATTCCCCAAGACCAAAGGTGCACCAATAGGCTTGGATAAAATTCTGATTTTTATGCCATTTGAATCAACATAGACATCACTATCTCTTTCACTATCTTTTGCTTCAGATGGTACCACTCGTGGGCTTCGGTTCTTAGTGCAAACCACCTTGTTCACAGTTGGCACAGACAATTCGATAGCCCAGTTAGTCCCGTTCCTCCGATCAAGGTCATCAAGAGTGTATGGAAGGGCTTTCTTGTAAATGCCCACCATCAGTTGCATCTTCCTCTGCTTCACTTTTGGCTTCACAATAACCGTCTCTACTACTGGCTCGGCATTAGACACAGCATAAAGGCACTGGTCTATGTGTGCATTCAAAGTGGTATTTGATGGAGAAGAGAAGACTTTGCAAACAGGACAGGTATTTGAAGCCTTTGGATTCGAAACCGAGCTAGAGTTGTATGATAAATCTTTTCTCTGACGGATATCTGTCATAGAGCCTGACTTGACTAGCAACTTGCCCTTCTTTTCTGAAGTCTGACGTGATGAGCCAAGACTTTTCAAATAGGGTCGAGCAACCTCTGTCCGCGAACTTGCTTTGGTGCAAATATTATCTTCCTGATATGCTTGTATAGCCTCACTAGTATGGCCTGATTCATTTATATTTCTACCTTGGTCAGTAGCAGTCTTCCCACCCTCTGTAGGAGTGTATTGAGATGTACCAAGTGACTCATCTGCTGATTGACATGACTGGAGGTTGATACCAGTTGTAGTCACATTTGACAAACCAGCTTCTCTAGCCTTTACCAAATCAACAAAAGCATCGGCTTCTGGGCATGCAGCAGACTGCTCAGAGTCTACACAAGTATAGAAAGACCTTGATCGGAGCAAATCAGGAGGCTCGAATGGAGGCAGTAGATCTTTAACTCCACGCTTCAAGCAAAGTTCCAGCGACTGCGGGTGGAAAGGCCAACTTCTCTTGATGCCTTTGCTCCTCGAATCAAAAACATAATCTCTGGGAAGATAAAAACAGACACATTAGCATAAAAAATACTTAAAACATTTCCTTCGAATGATTTGGATGAAAAACAAATTTAAATAAATTTTGTTCAAATGATTCGGATTTAAATTGAATTTAGGTTTAACATAAATTCATGCCCAAGTAAGCCAACCTGAACTAGAATACAAATTTCAAAGTGTCACGGTCGCAAGGGGATTTATCTTTCTTTAACAACACAGCCACACCTTCCTCTTTAGAATACCGTAAACACTGAAACTCTTGGAACGAGATGGTGGGTGTTTAGACACAGCGACTTCGGAAGAAAAAAGATAAAACTATACGGAGCCTGACAGAAGAGCCAAGTCCAATAGTCCCCACCCATTGCTCACATGGACGCTATCACTTGATGATCACAAGAATCCCACTACCGCTATCAGCTCACTCTCAAAAAAAGCCGGCTGTGTTCCTTTGTGGCATGTTTGCCATTGGCACTACTTGCCCATAGCCGCATGCGAGGAGATAGACCAGATTGCAACCTTTCGCCACACCGCACATGCAAATGAGCAACATACCAGAAAGTGGCACGCAGTCTCCAAGGTGTTTTTGCAGAACCAGCACTACTTGTCATTGGGGATGCCCGGTGGTGGAGCCAGCTTGTCGAGCCGGGGCAAAGTTTGATAGTTGCACTCTCGGTGAGCGAATGCCCATAAGAACTGACGTTGAAACCCTCACGCAGTGATTATACTAATGGAGGCTTCTCCAGTGGAGCAGCTGCCCAAGCTGGCCAGGCTGTGGCTCCGTCACTCGGGATGGCTTTTCGCACGTCCGCCGTTGGGATCTGCTCCTGCATGAACAACCAGCTGAAGAACCAGCAATTCTACAGCACCCACACTTTCCAAACAAGCTTCAAGAATGGGTGTCTTATTTCGCTCTCAAAATACGCCCTATAAATTACTTTGGCATCACATATAATAGAATCCGCTACCCCGCATCCAATAGGGTAACCCAGTTCTTGCTTTTACCCCCACACCACTAACCAGAAGCATTGACCCTTCTTCTCCAGTAAACCATATATGCCACGTATAGTTTTCAAACGGCTTCAGTAATGGTCAACTGGACTATGTCAAAAGGAAGAAAAAGGAGAGGAAAGCATCTACAAGGAACTAAAATCACCCTATCTATTTACAGCATGACATCACTAAGTAGGAAAAAAGATAAGAAAAAAGAAATAAAAGGAAACGTTAGCTGTAAACAGCTGTCAAGTAAGATTCATGGAACAAGAATCCCTTTTGCATGTTTCAGTTTCTTGGATCCTTTCCCCCCACACCCACAGCCAGACAGCCTCATCCCATAGCCAGTCAGACACCCACCAGAACAACACGGATTAACCCAATGAAAGCAACAGTGCACACCTAATCATCGATTCCACCCCTCAAAGCTGCAGCCAATAATTAATCCGTGCCGTGCGTATGGATCGGAAAGACGCAAATAACCATTTTAAGAAGATAATAAACCCCGAGCTGCTAAACCATATCACAAGGTACTAAAGCAGTAATCAGAAAGGCCCCTCTTATTTCTCACCTTATGGAGAAGGTGGGGCACGGTTGGACAAGATCCACAGGAACTTGGCGTGCTGACTCCGGTGAGTCGGCGGCGTGGAACGTCGCTGGATCAGCACCCACACCCCGAACCACAGACTGGGAGGAGCACGAGGGGCCTGAAGGGTTGTCACTGGATAGCATCGATCTGGTGAATGTAACGAGGTAGTAAGTTCACCCGGTGGAAAGCAAGAACCTTTGCTAACTTGCTGCCCCCAACTACCTCATCAGGCACCTGCAAACAGAAACCAAGACCCATGTTATTTCATGTCCACCCATCAGAAGAGCTCTTCTTGGGGAATCTATCGTGTCATTTTATGTGGAAGGGAGATGCAGGAGTGATTGGAGTGGAGAGGAGGAGAGAAGAAGAGAGCTGGAAGACGAGTTGCTCTTAGATTAGTGAAGACGAAACCACATGAAATATCAGTAGTCTAAAGCACAAGTGGGTTGGTGGGCAAATCAAGAAGTGGATTAGTGGGAAGCTTACACAGATCACACAGCTCTTGCAGGGATTTGCAGAAAGGCAGTATGAGGCAACAAGAGATGAACAGTTGCTAAGCACATGAGGTTAGCTTATCTGGTACTGCTTTGTTGATGGGGAAATAAATAGAGAAAAAAATGGAGAAAGAGAGGGGGGAGGGGTAGTTTAGCCAGGGAACATATGTGGTGAGAAATCAACACAAGGATTTTGCTGCATAATCTTGGCCTCCTGGCCCAAAAGGGGATTTTTTTTCTTCAGCCTGGGAAAATAAAGTAGCACTACCTAGCTAGCAAAGCACAAAATTAGAAAGAAAGGGCATAATCTGCACCAAATCTACGAAAGGCGAGCAGGAACCAGACCAAGAATCTTCTCCGTGTGGTTAATTAAGACCAACATAAGCATCAAAGGAAAAATAGCTAAGGGCATGTACAATGGTGCTATCTTAGGAGTGCCACGTAGGATAAATAATGAGGTGGAGGAGAGAGAACTCTGAAAAAAAGCTTTGCCTTCTCTTATTTAAGAGAAGACAAGAGGTGATCTCTTAGCACAATATGTCTCACCACGTTTTTAGGAATAACTAGTTATTGAAGATAAGGCTAAGAGATGACTCATTGTAGACAATTCTTTTTGTCATCTCTAAATTACATGCAAGACTTAAGATAAGACTATCTTATCAACCATTGTACATGCCCTAAGATCCAGCATGAACAGCGTGAGAAGAAGAAAAATATCCAAAAGGAGATCCACGCACAGCCCACGCCCCACTCGTCGCAAGAGAAGAAGAAAGAGGGGAGCTAGCATAGGGGGAGGAAGCGGGAAAAGGAACTCACGGGTCGATCCAAGCGGAGAAATCTCAAGAACAGGCTAACAAATCACAGCAAGATAGAGGAAAGTCCTCACCTCTGCTCCTCAAGCCGCGCACGCGCGCCCGCGTCCTGGTAGATCCACCCGGTGCCGGGACGCCGGGGCGAGCTGGGGGGGGAGTGTGGAGCTCAGCTCCCTGGCTCGGTATGGGTGGGGGGATTTCGATTTGGAGGGGAGAGGGAGAGGAGAGGAGAGAGGGGGAGAGGGGAGGGGAGAAGCGTGCGGAGTCAGACTACCACTTAATCTATCTCGCCTTCTCTCTCCTGGTTAGTTCCTCTCAGCGATCGTATATGCTTTTCTCTTTGACATTTCCACCCAGCAAATGGTGGAGTGAGTAAAATTAGCGGTGATGTGAAAGGAAAAGGAAGAGAAGGAAACACCAACCGAAACTGCCTTGCGTACGATCATTTTTCGTACGATTTCGTACGACAAGACTCAGGCACGTTTCCCGAGATTTGGGCCCACACCACCAGATGAGTCTGGTCGTACAAAAATCGTATGGATTTCTGTCGTACGTATAGCAGCTCTCAACACCAACCACTCGCACATCGGAGGCATCTGGTTCTCAGCCAACCTAAGTGAGGGGTCTACCACTAATAACTGCAGCTCCAGAGAGATGCACATATAGATAGGACAAAATGAGCAAGAGAGCGCGTATTGTTAGTATTATTTTTCTAGAATGCGCACGAGTGTGCGTACCTTACATTAAAGAAGAAGGGGTGAAAGAACACGTATTATTTTCAGCGTATTAACCTATCTATGTTACTGATATTGGACATCTATATTTGAGAGTAAAACTTGTCTACATCACTGAACTTGTCTGATGCGCGTAAAATCATGATTGTACTCAATAAGTGCTATGTTGGACTATGCCAAAGTTGTTCCGACGACGCGGATACGGTCACTGGAGACGTTTCCCTCCGAGTTTTGCCCACGTGTCACCGCTCGACTCGGCATTGGCTGCCACCTCGGCGTATCAGGACCACGCGCGTGATCTTCGGCGTTTTGGAGGGTTTTACACAAATATTCAGGGTGGGTGGGTCATCATTAGGGGCAGGTGGCGTTTCTTAGGGTTAGTAGCATAAAATGTTCGACTTTTTTTGCACTACCCCCCCCCCGGCTTGCAACATCACCTCCTCTGGAAACCACCTGAATAGGAAAGAACGGAAAGGAAGGAAAGAAAAGAGAGGAATGAGGAGACAAGCAATTGTGGAGTCAATTGGCTAGGGTTTTCACCTCGACACGAGAAGTCCTTCGTGTTGGCAACCTTGACCGGGTATTTCGTCGGTGAGTCGAAGCATGGCATTGCGGCGGCGGGTTAGAGGATAAGCTAATCTCCATCTTACAGTGACTTCTTTGTCCCCGTCGCCCTTGATGGTCGTAGCACACGCTTTATTACGGCTTATTATAGGGACACATCGTAGGTATTTCTTTCTCTTTGGTAGTCTACATGACCTGCGCAGTTGTAAAGGAGGGGTTTTGGGGGGTTTACATGTGCCGCGTGATGTGGTTAAAGGAAGGGTTTAGGGGTATTGTGCTATTGTTGTAATGCAGCATGCTAGGACAATTGCAGGGGTGGTGTTGTTGAATTTAAGGAAGATAGTAATGTGACACATGTGGATGTTAGTCATTTTTCATGAATATTCGTGTTGACTGAAGATATGTGAATTGGCCTAAGCATGTGTACTCGATTTAGTTAACTGAATTTTGGACATTCGTTGAAATATGTTTGCACATGTCAACTAAATGAGCATGTAGCTAAATTTTGGCATTCGTTGAAGATATGTTTGCACATGTCAACTGAACAAGTATGGTACTAAATTTTGGACATCCACTGAATTTGAATGTTAACTAATGATTTGTTTGCAAGTTAGCTGAATTTTTACATGTTTACATCATCATCATACTTAATAAGTAGTGTTTTTGCCTATTACTGAACATCATTGTCACATAGATGAGATGTTAAATAGTGCCATGTTTTTTATACTCTTAGCATTGCATTTGTAGGTGAAGAACAAGTGGATATGTTTTACAGTTGATTAGAATTGTGGTGTGTTTTTCCTTGGGAGTGGCATAAACGGGTCGTATGTAAATGGATCAATGGCATGTTATGATTTCTGTGAAGGATGGAGCTGGTGGATGAACATTGTTGATACGTCCATTTTACATCATTATTACCTACTATAATTTATCCTATTTCAATGATATATTTCACAATATAGTGCAATTGTAAGGTCTTTTCTCTCTTAAAATGTAAGGAATACAAAGAGAGGGGGATTGTCGGACAGCTGAAAATCTGGACCTAAAAAGCAACAGAAGAAAAAAGCAATCCTGCGGAGCTCAAAATGCAGCGTGGATTTTTGGAGAACTATTTTGGAATATCTTAAGAATTATGGAGAAAGAATGGGCCAGAGGGGACCCACCAGGTCCCCACACGCCCTGGTGGCGCGCCCACCCCCTAGGGCGCGCTATGTGGCCGTGTGGGCCCCTGGTGACTCATCTTGCGACGTCCTTTGGCAATAAAATCACATTTGCCCTAGAAAAAATCACAAAATATCCTCAGGACTTTCCGCCGCCGTCTGCGAGGCGAAACTTGGGCGGAGAACTTTTGCTCTCCAGCGGAGCGATTTGATACGTCTCCGTCGTATCTATTTTTTCAAACACTTTTGCTCTTGTTTTGGACTCTAATTTGTATGATTTGAATGAAACTAACCCGGACTGACGCTGTTTTCAGCAGAACTACCATGGTGTTGTTTTTGTGCAGAAATAAAAGTTATCGGAATTGGACGAAACTTTCTGGAGATTTTTTATGGAATATATAAAAAATACTGGCGCAAAAAACTACCGAAGAGGGGCCACCTGTTGGCCACAAGGCAACAGGGCGCAGCCACCCCCCTGGGCGTGCCCTGTTACCTTGTGGGGCCCACAGGCGGCTGTCTGACCTAATTCCAACGCTATAAATTCCGTTTCCCCGAGAAAAAATTAAGAGAAGAAGTTTCATCGCGTTTTACGATACGGAGCCGCCGCCACCTCCCATTCTTCATCGGGAGGGCTGATCTGGAGTCTGTTCGGGGCTCCGGAGAGGGGAATTCATCGCCATCGTCATCATCAACCATCCTCCATCACCAATTTCATGATGCTCACCACCTGGCGTGAGTAATTTCTCTGTAGGCTTGCTGGACGATGAGGGGTTGTATGAGATTTGTCATGTAATCGAGTCAATTTGTTAGGGCTTGATCCCTAGTATCCACTATGTTCTGAGATTGATGTTGCTATGACTTTGCTATGCTTAATGCTTGTCACTAGGGCCCGAGTGCCACGATTTCAGATCTGAACCCTCTATGTTTTCATGAATATATTTGAGTTCTTGATCCTATCTGCTAGTTATATGCACTTGTTATTGTTCTGATCCGTAGACCCCAAAGTGACAATAGTTGGGATACTCTCCGGGGATGACAGTATTTCGAGGAGTTCATGTATTCACCATGTGTTAATGCTTTGTTCCGGTTCTCTATTAAAAGGAGGCCTTAATATCCCTTAGTTTCCTTATGGACCCCGCTGCCACAGGAGGGTAGGACAAAAGATGTCATGCAAGTTCTTACCATAAGCACGTATGACTATATACGGAATACATGCCTACATTACATTGATGAATTGGAGCTATTGTGTATCGCTCTAGGTTGTGACTGTTATATGATGAATGTCATCCAACATAATTATCCATCACCGATCCAATGCCTACGGTTTTCGCATATTGATCTTTGCTAAGTTACTACTGTTGTTGCTCTTGTTGAAATCACTACAAAACTGCTACTGTTACTGTTTCTGTTATTATTGCTACTGTGCTACTAAAGACTTTGTTGCAGATACTTACTTCTCCAGGTGTGATTGAATTGACAACTCAACTGCTAATACTCGCGAATATTCTTTGGCTCCCCTTGTGTCGAATCAATAAATTTGGGTGAAATACTACCCTCGAAGACTGTCACGATATCCTATACTTATGGGTTATCAAGACCTTTTTCTGGCGCCGTTGCCGGGGAGCATAGCTCTATTTGTTGAGTCACTTGGGAATTATATCTGTTGATTGCTACTTGTAGTCTGCGTTGGAATTTCCCCGAAGAGGAGAGGATGATGCAGTACAGTAGAGATAAGTATTTTCCTCAGTTAAGAACCAAGGTTATCAATCGAGTAGGAGAACCAAGCAAAATTCCGTTAAGCGCACCTGCACACAAAAGAGCAAACACTTGCACCCAACGCAAATAAGAGGGTTGTCAATCCTCTTAGCGGTTATTTGCAAGGATTAAATCTTATAGAGATAAATAGATAAACTAAAATACTAATTAAAATAAAAGTAAATAAATTGCAACAAGGTATTTTTAGGTTTTTAGTATATGATAAAGTAGACCCGGGGGCCATAGTTTTCACTAGAGGCTTCTCTCTCGCACACATAGCATACGGTGGTGTCGGTGTATAAAACATGGGTATTTTATACCCTGACTTATGCACAGACAGTAGCAGCCTCCTTGTCGGCCAAAGCTTGTCGGGAACCGCCGAGAACAAGATTCAAGGCCCAATTGCAGAAGCTACTTGAGAGGAGCTCAAGACACGACACCAACAAGCACTCAACTGGTACCGAAGATGGAAACATTCCTTGCCGGCAAGCTCCGGACCGGCAAGATGAAGACCCGGCAAGCTCCGTGCAGGCAAGCTTCCACCGGCATGCCAGCACTCCACCTCACCGAACAGCTAGTCGCTAATCGGTGAGGTGTCGACCGCGCAGGCTGGTTGGTGAGAGTTGTCGGGCACGTGTCAGCACGCAGGGAGAAGATTTGTCTTTAAAGACACCCGTCCAGGAGGCGTGTCAGAATAATACGAGGTAGCTGGGCAAGCGGTGCAGGAACCTTGCCGGGGCCGCCTCTCCACACGACACCTGACAGTGCATTTAATGCCTTTGTCCTGAACTGGCAGAGTTAGGTATGATAGCACTGTTTGCTATCCAATCACTATGTAATTACTGTTTTGCCACTGTGGTAACCCCTTGAGCTATAAAAGGAGGACCAAGGCAACAGTTAGAGGGATTCGGACTCCTTTTCAAACACCTGCAGGTCTCGTGTAGCAACTCCCTCCGCACCTTGCCCGGGGAAGCGCTCCTTGTACTTGTGCGCTCATACAACCAATACACCAAAAGTAGGAGTAGGGTTTTACACTTCTCAGCGGCCCGAACCTGGGTAAATCCCTCGCGTCTTCCATTGATTCTGCTCTTTGTGCACATCAATCCCCCCTGCCGAACCACAAGGGGCTGGATGGCCCCATAGATGGTCGTACCCACGACATCTTTGGCGTGCCAGGTAGGGGGAAAGCTTGCGCGAACCTGAATCAGTGGATTACGCGTCATCTTCATCAACTTCATCATCGTCCTCCTCCTCGTCGATGGCGCCCAAGAAGAAGAGCATCACGATGACGGCCCCCTCACACGCATCCGCAGGCGGCGCAGGCGGCGCAGCCAATGCAGATGGTGCAGATACCGCAGTTGGCACGACCAGCGCAGGCGGCGTGGTCGCCATGCCCACCGTGGTTGGCGCAGGAGACGAGCGCGCTGGGGGCAGTCGACTTCCTCGATCCTTTGGCGAACGAAGCCGCGACGGCGCGAGCGGAGCGGACGGACGACCTCCTCCTCCTCCTCCTCGCCGTGCCGGCGAACACAGCCACCGGAGCGGCAATGCCCGAGCCGGTGCGAACCAAGACCCCGCCACGGCGGCGTCCAAAGATGCTGCTTCAGGAAAGACACCGCGCCCCTCGCTCGACGGGCGCAGTACGGCTCCGAGCGGCATCAACGACCCCGGACAGCGGCGTCCTCACGGTAGGACTCCTGTTGATCACATCCCAGATCCTCAGGCACCGCCTCCGCCACAGCAACCCGCCGCTGATCATGTGTCGCGGCAGCGGGGCCGCGATGGCGCTCCTACTGGCTTTGCCAGGAGTAGAGCGACGTCGCGCTCTTCGCTTCCGGCCATGCCAGCCACGGCGGCAGAAGCGATGGCGCGAGCTCAGATGCTACTGAACTTCCCTCCAGCAGCAGAGAAGATGGATGAATGGAGAGCCACCATCCAGAGCTTGATTGGGTTTGGCGAGGCCAGTAAATCACAGCAAGCGGAGCCCTCATGACGTCCGCAAACAGCGCCAGTAGCTCTAACGGGTGACCGCGTTGAAGGTGCTGCGCTAACGGTGCAATCACACCAGCGGCAACAGTCCCAACAGCAGCAACGCCAACAGCCGCGGCAAGCTCAACGATCTTTTGAGCCCGACGAGATGTCAATGGCCTCTTCGGATCCGCGGGCGTGACAAGACCAGCGGCAAGTGCTACGAGACAGACGGGTAGAGGATGCCCGCACCACCATCGAACGGCGTCGGGAGGCGCGCCGTCAATCAGACGCGCGCAATGGCCCCATCGTTGATGAGCCTGCGCCGGAGGTTGGCGGCTATCTACCTTACGAGGTTGGGTGTCCTGCCTTCACTCGTGAGCTGCGGCAAGTCCGATGGCCGTCCGTCCGGGCCTTCAAGCCAGAAGTACCAGAGAAATACAACGGCAAGCTGAACCCGGCAGAATTTTTGGGCATCTACATGATTGCCGTGCAAGCTGCCGGAGGAAGAGATGAGAAAATCCTCGCCAACTACTTTCCATTGGTACTGAAGCCCAACGTGAGATCTTGGCTGATGAACTTGCCGGAGAACTCCATTTCTTCATGGGCAGATCTCTGCAATGAGTTTGTTGGTGCCTTTACCGGAGGCCACAAGGCCCCTGGGCAGCTCAGCGACCTGCAAGTGATCCCGCAAAAAGATGGAGAAACTTTACGCAAGTACATCCAGAGGTTCAGCCGTGTGCACCGTAACATTCCAGACGTGCACCCCGCAGCCGTCATTGCCGCCTTTCACATGAATGTGTGCAACCGGAGGATGCGGGAGAAGATGAACGTCAAGCTACCCAAAATCGTCAACGAGCTCTATACGTTGGCGGATAAGTGCGCGCGCGCTGAGGAAGGAAGGAGACTTCCCGAGGAAGACGTCGGCGCCGAGGTGGATTCCGAGGACGACGACGCTGCCACCCCGAGGAAAAAGGGCCGAAAGCGCAACAGGAAGCCAAAGACAAAACTGTAATGGCCGTCGAAGGTTTCGGCAACTCTGAGTCCGCCAAGAAAGCCAAGACTGAGAACTCCGGCAAGGAGGCGGCTGTATGCGCCGCTTGCCAGGAGGCGGCGGCAAACGAAAAGGCCGGCAAATCTGATGGGCCATACTGCAAGATTCACCGCACCAAGGGCCATGATCTCCAAGAGTGCCGACAAGTCGAGCACCTTGTTGAGAAATAGAAGGCTGAATATGAAAAACGTGACAAAGAGAAGGGTTAAGATGGTGCCGGTGAATCTGGCAAGAAGGGCCGTGGCGGTCGTGGGGGCCGTCGCGGCAAGGCAAAGCAGCAGAAAGAAAAGCTTGCTAGAGGCTGCGAGAAGAAAGGGGAAGATGATGGAAGTGAGGAAGAAGAGGACGACGGAGAATCCAGTGAACAAGAATTCCAGAAGGCAACTGAGGCCATGTGCGTTGACGGAGGCGCATCTTTGCACTCCTATCACCGCCAACTTGAGCAGTGGGCTCGTGAGGTTAACGTGGCAGAACCGGCAATGGGCTCTCAAAAGCCACTCAAGTGGTCCCACACGCCTATCATTTTCGATGCCGAGGATCACCCTGACCGCATAACTGCAGTCGGGTGTTTGCCGTTGTTGGTTTCACCGACAATTCGCAACCTCCAGGTCACGAAAATGTTAGTTGACGGTGGGGCCGGCCTGAACCTGATTTCTCCAGAGGTAATCAAGAGGCTGCAGATTCCTGACGAGGAGCTCGAGAAGACGGGCACTTTTCATGGGGTAAACCCGGGAAGAAGCCAGCCCAAGGGAAAGATCACATTGTCGGTGACGTTTGGCGGGGAATTGAACTACAGAACGGAAAAGATTGTGTTCGACGTCGTCAAGATCCCCTTGCCGTACAATGGAATTCTTGGCCGCCCAGCCTTGGCGAAGTTCATGGCAGCATCTCACTATGCTTACAACACGTTGAAAATGCCAGGGCTGATAGGTGTCATTTCCATCAACTCCGACAAGAAAGATGCAGTCATTTGCGTTGATAAGATGTACAGAGATGCGGTTGCAGCCGAGACCGCCAAGGCGCCCGCTCCGCCAAGAAGAAAGAGAACAAGAAGTTCGACAAGACCTCTAGCAAGGATTCCGGGAAGCGCACCTCTTCGGAGTGCTGCGCACCTGTTGAAGACTTGCCGAAGTGCTCTGCCGGTAAGAAGCCCAAGGCTACTGCACCAGCAACCAAGAAGGTGCCGACGAAGGAGGACGGCACTAACGGTACCTTCACCATCAGTGCCACCCTTGACAGCAAATAGGAAAGCACGCTCATTGCCTTCCTGCGGGCGAATGTCGATGTGTTTGCATGGCGACCATCTGACATCCCCGGTGTTCCCAGGGAGGTAATTGAGCACCATCTTGCCGTCTGTCCCCACGCTCGGCCCGTCAAGCAAAAAGTCCGGAAGCAAGCTTTGGAACGGCAACAATTCATTGCCGAAGAAATAAAGAAACTTGAAGCAGCAGGTCTGGTCAGAGGTGTACTACATCCAACTTGGCTGGCAAATCCAGTTGTGGTGCGCAAAGCAAACAGAAAGTGGAGACTTTGTATTGATTACACCGATATTAACAAAGCATGCCCGAAGGATCCTTTGCCCTTGCCGCGCATTGATCAAATTGTAGACTCTACCTCCGGCTGTGATTTACTCTCCTTCCTTGACGCATATTCTGGGTACCATCAGATATTCATGGCCAAGGAAGATGAGGAGAAAACCGCATTCATTACTCCGTGTGGCACATACTGCTTCGTGCGTATGCCTTTCGGATTAAAGAGTGCTAGTTCAATATTTGCGAGGGCAGTCCAGATTGGTTTTGAGCCCCAGCTGCACAGGAATGTGGAAGCATACATGGATGATATAGTGGTCAAGACCATGGACAAATCTACCCTCATTCAAGATTTGGAAGAGACATTTGCAAACTTGCGCAAAATCAACTTGAAGCTCAACCCCGAGAAGTGTGTGTTTGGCGTTCCATCCGGCAAGCTCCTCGGATTCTTTGTATCTCAACGCGGAATTGAAGCAAATCCCGACAAGATCAAAGCAATTGAGCAGATTCAAGTGTAGGAGATATGCCCTAGAGGCAATAATAAATGTTATTGTTTATCTCCATGTTCATGATTATGTTTATATTCCGTGCTATAACTGCTATGGTTCTTGAGTCTGCAATAACCACGAGGCTCGAAGGAAGACTCATATGCACGTGTGGAATAATAAACGGTAAAATGTATTCCTAGTCTGGACTCTAAGACTAGCTCAAGTGTTGCATGATGGTTCTGTTTTTCCTGATCATGGGCATGACTATGCCGGCAACTTTGAGGGCACAATGTTAGAAGAACACTTGTGTTGAATCGACCCGATTGATGTTATGCTATGAGATACATTCGTCACAAGTTAATGGTTAATAACACAAAGATAGTTAATGTTTGCATAATTCCTTAGACCATGAGAGTATCAAGTTCCTTCGTGCTTGCTTCGTGAACTTTGGGGTTTGTTAAACGTCATCCGTAACTGGGTGGCTATTACGGCGGCTTACGGGTTCACAGAAAAGTATGACAAGGAACGAGATAGCTCGAGATTGGGATTTGCTCCTCCAACGATGGAGAGATATTCTTGGGCCCTCTCGGTGTTACGGTATCCACCATCGTCTGGCCAGACACATTGTGATTTGATCACAGGGATGCCGGAACACGGAAACGAGAAAAGAGAACAAAACCGGTAACGAGGTAACTGGCATAGTGGACAAGTTGTTGATCCACAGGGATGCAGAAAATCTCACCTCGGGTATTTGTAATATATCGTGAAGCAACAGGAATAGCACACGGCAACTAGAGGTTCACTCGGATATTCATTCGTGTGGGTATAGGGGTCAATATGGGTGTCCACGGCTCCGATGTTGATCATTGATCGGAAAGAGTTCCGGTCATGTCTATACTTCACCGAACCTATAGGGTCGCACGCTTAAGGGTCATCTATCTGCTGAATACTAGACACGGAGTCTGAGAGAAAGTCACCGGAAAAGTTTCGGAGACAGCGGTAAAGTTCTGGAGAGAGAGCACCGGAATAGTTTCGGTAAAACTGAAAAGTTGTTTCAGGGTATACCATTAAGTCAAATTGGTTTCGGCACACGCCTGGAAATTCTTGGAGGGTGCCAGAATTGGTCTGGGAACTTCTGGGATTTTTCGGAGAAAAAAACCGGAAATGTTCCGGAGCTGCCGGAACCGCTTTGTTTGCTTTTCGCAGATGAAAAACACTAATCCGGAATTGTTTCGGAACGCATCCAAAATCATTTGTTTGGGTACTGGAATTATTCTAAGACCCACAGAAATATTTTCGGATTTAACGTTCGTGGAAAAATGTTTCCGTGAATAGTGAAAGTGCTTTTTGGGTGTCTTCTTGGAGAAGCTACCTTGAGGGCCTTTTGGTATTTTTTCCCCTTAGCTTCTTGGAGAAGCTACCCTTGGGCTTGGCCTATAAATAGGGGTGGAGGGGGCTGCCTAAAGACACACTCTTTCTCAACATACACAAGCCATGCATGATCTGGCCTTCTTCTCTCCTTCCCCGTGAAATAGTTTTGTAGAGCCGAAAGGCTGTCTGGGTTCCGGTGGGGACTAGTTCTGGACGGCGAAGCCCTGCCAGATAGATGACACCGTATGTGTGCAACCCCGTAGAGAGGTCATAGGTTCGATCTTTTTGCCCGAGGGGCTGTTCGAGGGTCCTCCCGAAGGGCTGTCCGAGTTACTGTCCGAGTTTCGGGGGTCCTCCCGAAGGGCTGTCCGTGAGGCCTCCTGGAGGGCTGTCTGAGGATCCGTCCAGTGGGACTATCCAAAGGACTATCCAGAGGCCTCCCGGAGGGCTGTCCGAGGATCCGTCCGGTGGGACTATCCGAAGGACTGTCCAGAGGCCTCCCGGAGGGCTGTCCGAGGATCCGTCCGGTGGGACTATCTGAGGGACTGTCCCGAGGCCTCCCGAAGGGCTGCCCGGAGATCCGTCCGGTGAGCTAATGAGGGAGTACATCCTTGTGGTTGGGAGGTTGTAAATCCTAGCTGCGGGGATCTGCACCGCCGATCGTCATCGACTCTACTTCCGCTACGCTACGAGTCGGTAACGAAAAGGATCAAACCTTGTATGCAGTCTCCATAGTGGTCCTGGGCTGGTGCGTAGGTCAGAAATTTTTTGTTTTCTGCTGTGTTACCCTACAGTGGCATCATGAGCCGTGCTATGCGTAGATGCAGGTTACGATCTAGAATAGATAGAGATGTATGGGTGTTGCACAATATAATTTGTAGTAGATGAGTTCTACTGCTGATAATTATTTGTGCGGGCAGCAGATGAAATCTGTTACCCGATGTTCTTTTTGCTTCCCTGGAATTTGTATATTTCTGATCTTGATAACAGCATGGTGGAATTTCAAAGTTCTGGCAATCCGCGATCCTGATTGATCAACGAAGTGCTAACAGTTCTTTGAATTCCACCATAGTTAAAAAGAAAGATGAAATTTCGCAGACGAAAGGACAATGCAGATATGATCTGCACGGGGGTCATGTGTATGATGAAGTTCAGTATGGGGCTCGATATTTTATTATCTCGTGTTTCATACACCCCGCAAAGTTAATCTAGCAACTTGGATAATCATACTTGATGATGGACGTTGGTAGCTTTGGTTTGCTTTGAAACCTTAGAAGCCACGTAAAATGAAATTTTGCATAAACCGATTAGAGGCGTCTAACTTGGTTTTGCAGGATGGTTTGCATGTGCATGTGATGTGGTATAGCAATGCTCATATTAATTTGATTATGTATGAGATGACTATATAATGTAAATTAACATGACCTGCGTGTCATGATTCGGCATGATGGCTGGAGCCATATGATTGTCACTTTAATGACCTGCGTGTCAACCTTAAGTAATGCACTTATTTTATTAGCTATAGAGATAGCAATATTATCTGGTGCATCGACAAGGTGGTGGCAATCTTCGCGAAGGTGAACACCGACGCAAAATGCCGAAGACGAAGAAATTAAAGACTTCTCCGTCAGAAAGGGCTATACCATATCATGCTATTATGAATTGCCTGAGATGTTTATCCCTTTTGTTGCACCCTTCTTGATTGCGCGGTAGTCTCTTTTATTAGGGTGATATCTCACTTAAAATATCAAAGTAGTTAGTGTTCACCCAAGTGTAGCACCGTCTAAAATTCGTATCTTTTCGGGGTGCACCATGTACACATGAGCACGAACGAATCGAGAGGAATGAGGCGGGTGAGGTCAGACCTCGCAGCAAGATCACTTGGTTGTCTTTGACGTTCAGGCAGGAGAGTCCTGAGCTCGGAACACGCCCATCGAAAGATGAACAAGAATCACATAGAGATGTGATCAGCAAGTTGGCCTACCGATTGAAATTCGCGTCATCAATGATGAACCCGTCAGTGGCGTCGAATTGAAATACGGATCTTGTATCACTCGCAATCAATTTTGAGAGATATTGATTTGAGTGGGAGCGCACTATAGAATTAACTTGTTTAATTCTCGGTGCAATTAATTATGAACACTTGTCTAAAGTGAAATTTGCATAATAGTTATAGAAGAATGGCTCGCGTTTCCACCTTCCCTGTTAAAATTGAATAAGCTGTTAAATATCTGGTTAAAACTTTATGGTTGGTAACGTAATGTGAGGATTGTCCTCAAAAGTGCCGAGAAGGACTTTGTCCTATCGCATGCTTTTGGTATTCTCCCGCTAATGCTATGGATAATGTGACTCTCGTCCTTTGATCCAAAAGCTAGAATTCCGTTACGGTCAAGTGCAATATGTTTGCTTCCATGAGACCCGAACTTCAAAAGTTTGGGATAGCTATGTGATATTCATGGAACTGAAAATCATTTTTAGACACAAACAAAGGCTAAAAGATACGTGATATCCAAAGCAATGTTTGTTTTTCAAACTATTAGTAAAGTGTTTACTGGGCATTTGACTGATGAGAGAGGAATCCAGAAGAACGTCTATCATATGATGAAGGTGAATAAAACAAACAACTTAAAGAGAAAGGAAATGTCCAAAGGGTGTTAGTGCGACTTACACACCTAGGAAGTCCGGGGCTAACGCCACTCTTAAGTTGGGTGCTTCTTCTGAGAGTAGGAAAAATACTAAAAGTTAAACTGTTAGAAGTATAAAGGCAAAAAGAGAGAAGACTGGAATATCCAGCTCATGTATGAATGTCATACAAGCTATTGATGTATAGAAAGGCTGGTCAAAAGATAGTTCTTGGGAATTATGATTAAACATGTTAATCACTGATTCTTGGGTATTGTGAGTTGATCACAGAGATACCCGCTCGATTGCATTCTGTTGCGACTCGATGCAAGAACTACTATGGCCTAAAAGACTTGCCGGAGTGAGGTTCAGATACGCGATGGGAACATAGTAAATGTTACTATACCTTCCATCGGTGTATTACCTATGTATTTATTTTCATAATTCATTTTGGAGTTTCATACTCTCTAGCCCATTGCATAAGGTATCTTGCAAGAAGGTTGTTCATAAGAGAACTTTTGATGTTCGGTGTTATGAATAACATAAGGGCCATACTTTCATTATGAATGAGATGTATGTTATGAATATTGATAATAATACATTACCTCTGTATTTACTTTCATAATTCATTTTAGAGTTTATACACTCTAGCCCATTTGCATAATGTTTGTTGCAAGAGTGTTGTTCATGAAAGAACAATTGTTGTTCAGTATCATGAATAACATAAGGGCCATGCTTCCATTGTGGATGGGATGTATGTTATGAATATTGATGGTAATGTGATACATCCATAACACTGACGCTAAATGTCGCAAGACTAAGAGAATACCACACATGTGTGGCACTGCATTTGGTCACATTGGAGAAACCCGCATGTAGAAATTCCAAAATGATGGATTTTGAAGTCGTTTGATTATAAATCATCTGACACTTGCAACTTTCCTCTGAAAAGTGAAGTGACTGAAATACCGTTCACAGGCCATAAGGAACGAGCAACGAACTTATTTGTGATCAACATTTTGATGTATGTAGTCCGATAAATGTTGTTGCTAGCAGTGGATTTATCTATCTTCAGAAATGACTCAAGTAGATATATGGATATTTACTTGATGAGACGTAAGTCTGGATCTTTTGAAATCATTCATAAGGTTTTCAAAAATGAAGTAGAAATTATTGTAACAAGAAAATTATGTTTCTGCAATTTGATTGCGGAAAGGAATATTTGAGTTACAAGTTTAGTGAATGTCTGATGAGTTGTGAAAAGAATTTCATAACTTACACCTCCCGGAACACCACTGTGAGTGGAATGTCCGTGAAGATGTAATCAAACCATTTATGACATGGTAAGATCAAAGATGACATAAATCAATTTGCCATTATCCCTTTTAAAGTAATGCTTTAGAGACTGCGGCTTTTACACTGAAAAGAGCACCATCAGGTCTGTTGAAATGACGCCATGGTATGGTACGCCCAACCATGCTTTGTCTTTTCTTAACATTTGGAATATTGGGCTTGTGTAAAATATTTACAAACCTATTCCAAATCAGACAAGTACTACTTTGTAGGTTATCCCAAGTAATTGGGAATTCCTCCACCACTATACCGAGGCAAAAAGATTTGCCACCAAGAACGGTATGCTTTTAAAGAGAATGGTTCTTGCAAAAAGGTGAGTGGGAGAATAGTGCAACTCGACGAGATAACAGTATCTTCGTCATCAGATCAAAGGAAAGAAACCTTGGAAGTAATTCCAGAGTTTCCTACTGCGACTGATACGGAAGCCTCTACATGAGATGTATGGACTTCGGTCGAACTTGCAACTGAACCACGTAGGCAAAACTCGTGCAAACCTCTCAGGTGCGCAAGCGAGATATTGTTGTTAGACAACAGTATACCTACGATACACAAGGAAGCGTTGATGGGCCCTGACTCCAGAATTGGCTAAATGCCAATATAATCCGAGATAGTTTCCATAAATGATTCAAGATTATTTCTTGATAAACCCTTCGAAAGACTTAGAGTCTAACGAACATTAATGGAACTATAAACTGATGTGGATAAAATGTTTTATCCATAAAGCTCGACTTGTTGCAATAAAAAGTTCAAGGAGTTGACTACGATGAGTTTGTCTCACCATAGCGATGCTTAAAGTCAGATCGGGTTAAACTAGCAATCAATACATATTTCAATCTTGAGATATGATACATGGATGCCAAAAAGATTTCCATGTGATGGAAATGCAACCTAGGACTTGCATGTGGTACAGTCCAAGGTATTTTGTCAATCCAGAGGATGCTAGTAAGTATGCAAACTTCAGAGTTCCAGCAATGGACAGAAGAGAGCAAAATGGAGTTGGAATCTTCGTTTTGATGAAATAGTCAAAAGAGTTTGATTTCATCAATGGATAACGAAGATGCTTGTGGTTACAAGAAAGTAAGTGGGAGCATAATAATATTTCTAAAAACTTTGTGTGCTTGACACATTGTGGATTGGAAATAATATAAATTTCTTGACACGAATTAGGACTTCATTGAAAATAGTTTTCGATGAAGTGCTTGGGCTAAATAGCCTTGACATTAGGCATATTTATCTGCGAGATAGAATTGCCTAAAAGGCTAAAGCCAAAAAATACATATTGACAAGATGCTAAAACTTGTTAGCATTAAAATACCAAGGAGTTATTCTTGCCGAAGTCACATGGAAAGGGTTTTTGCAAGACTCGGTGTCCCAAAACACTGATGAGCGAAATACATGATGGAGATTCCACACACTCTCGTGTTTGGATTAATCATGTATTCCATGGTATGTAAAACAACCAGATATGTCCAGTACTCCCAAGGAGTTGCGAGTATAGATACCAAAGTGATCAAAGTACTGATCATGGGACAACAGTGGAAAATGTCATTAAGTACTAAAGTAGCACTGATGACATGTTTTCTCGCAAGCAGAGATTATGAAGTGCTCGTTGTAAGTAATTGCATCGATACAGTCTTCATCAATACTCCATGCGATTTTTGATTTAAGTTAAGGGTTTTGTGTAATACACGATATGGTGGCACGGTGTTTGGAAATCGTTCCAAACAGGTTACTGTGGCGAATTCTATAACAAAGCCTAAGTATGTTGCCGCTTTCAAAGCGACATAGAAGATGTTGAATCGTACAGTTCATTCATGAACTTAGTATGGCTCCAAGATGGCTTTGGTCAATGGAACACTATTGAAGATAGTTGCTCCATAGCTCAGTCTGAGGAATCAAGGTTTGACCAGTGATTCACATATATACGAAGCCAAGTCCACACAAAATATGAATTTTGTGAAAGCGTGAAAACGCGAGGACATGCAAAGATACACACGGAACTAAAGTTGTCAGATCTGTTGGACATCATGCTATACCACATGCGAAGCATTTTTACACTGGTATGCCATAGGTGTAATGTGCATTAGCATTGACTAGATTATTGACTCTAGTGCAAGTGGGAGTCTGTAGGAGATATGCCCTAGAGGCAATAATAAATGTTATTGTTTATCTCCATGTTCATGATTATGTTTATATTCCGTGCTATAACTGCTATGGTTCTTGAGTCTACAATAACCACGAGGCTCAAAGGAAGACTCATATGCACGTGTGGAATAATAAACGGTAAAATGTATTCCTAGTCTGGCCTCTAAGACTAGCTCAAGTGTTGCATGATGGTTATGTTTTTCCTGATCATGGGCATGACTATGCCGGCAACTTTGAGGGCACAATGTTAGAAGAACACTTGTGTTGAATCAACCCGATTGATGTTATACTATGAGATACATTCGTCACAAGTTAATGGTTAATAACACAGAGATAGTTAATGTTTGCATAATTCCTTAGACCATGAGAGTATCAAGTTCCTTCGTGCTTTCTTCGTGAACTTTGGGGTTTGTTAAACGTCATCCGTAACTGGGTGGCTATTACGGTGGCTTACGGGTTCACGGAAAAGTATGACAAGGAACGAGATAGCTCGAGATTGGGATTTGCTCCTCCGACGATGGAGAGATATTCTCGGGCCCTCTCGGTGTTACGGTATCCACCATCGTCTGGCCAGACACATTGTGATTTTATCACAGGGATGCTGGAACACGGAAACGAGAAAAGAGAACAAAACCGGTAACGAGGTAACTGGCATAGTGGACAAGTTGTTGATCCACGGGGATGCAGAAAATCTCACCTCGGGTATTTGTAATATATCGTGAAGCAACAGGAATAGCACACGGCAACTGGAGGTTCACTCGAATATTCATTCGTGTGGGTATAGGGGTCAATATGGGTGTCCACGGCTCCGATGTTGATCATTGATCGGAAAGAGTTCCGGTCATGTCTATACTTCACCGAACCTATAGGGTCACACGCTTAAGGGTCATCTATCTGCTGAATACTAGACACGGAGTCTGAGAGAAAGTCACCAGAAAAGTTTCGGAGACAGCGGAAAAGTTCCGGAGAGAGAGCACCGGAATAGTTTCGGTAAAACTGAAAAGTTGTTTCAGGGTATACCATTAAGTCAAATTGGTTTCGGCACACGCCTGGAAATTCTTGGAGGGTGCCAGAATTGGTCTGGGAACTTCTGAGATTTTTCAGAGAAAAAAATCCGGAAATGTTCCGGAGCTGTCGGAACCGCTTTGTTTGCTTTTCGCAGATGAAAATCACTAATCCGGAATTGTTTCGGAACGCGTCCAAAATCATTTGTGTGGGTACTGGAATTATTCTAAGACCCACAGAAATATTTTCGGATTTAACGGTCGCGGAAAAATGTTTCCGTGAATAGTGAAAGTGCTTTTTGGGTATCTTCTTGGAGAAGCTACCTTGAGGGCCTTTTGGTATTTTTCCCCATAGCTTCTAGGAAAAGCTACCCTTGGGCTTGGCCTATAAATAGGGGTGCAGGGGGCTGCCTAAAGACACACTCTTTCTCAACATACACAAGCCATGCATGATCTGGCCTTCTTCTCTCCCTCCCCGCGAAATAGTTTCGTAGAGCCGAAAGGCTGCCTGGGTTCCGGTGGGGACTAGTTCTGGACGGCGAAGCCCTGCCAAATAGATGACACCGTATGTGTGCAACCCCGTAGAGAGGTCGTAGGTTCGATCTTTTTGCCCGAGGGGCTGTTCGAGGGTCCTCCCGAAGGGCTGTCCGAGTGACCAGCCCGAAGGGCTGTCCGTGAGGCCTCCCGGAGGGCTGTCCGAGGATCCGTCCGGTGGGACTATCCGAAGGACTGTCCAGAGGTCTCCCGAAGGGCTGTCCGGGGATCCGTCCGGTGGGACTATCCGAAGGACTGTCCAGAGGCCTCCCGGAGGGCTGTCCGAGGATGCGTCCGGTGGGACTATCCGAGGGACTGTCCTGTGACGCCCCCGACTTAATCGTGCACTAATCATACACGCAAATGCACACGATCAAGCCTAAGGACTCACGGGAAGATATCACAACACAACTCTAGACACAAAATAAAATAATACAAGCTTTATATTACAAGCCAGGGGCCTCGAGGGCTCGAATACAAAAGCTCGAGACATACAAGCATCAGCGGAAACAAAAGTATCTGAGTACAGACACAAAGTTAAACAAGGGTGCCTTAAGAAGGCTAGCACAAACAGCGACACTGATCGAAAAGGCGAAGGCCTCCTGCCTAGGGCCTCCAAACTATTCCTGGTCGTCGAGGATCTCCACGTCGTAGTAGAATACTCTGGGGATCTCCTGCTCCTAGGTTCCTTCGTCAGATGTATCATCAATTGGATATGGGGAAAAGAATAGCAGAGCAACCGTGAGTACTCATCCAAAGTACTCGCAAGACTGACATCAGAACTATACTAATATGCATTTGTATCAAAGGGATGGGGCTATATCTTTGGACTGAACTGCAGAATGCCAGAGTAGAGGGGGAGAAGCCTAGCCTATCGAAGACTAGCATCTTCAAGCAATCTTGCAGCATCAGAAGAGAGTAGAGTATAGTAACATACAATAGTGGTTGTATAGCAGCAACTCCCCGAGATCCTTTCTCGACTATCCCACGAGAAAGCGATCCAGAGAGCAATAGTAACAGTTTAATATGTATCACCATCACTTTGTAGTTGTCATGGATCCGGATACAACTCCGAGTGTCCTGTTACCGTGGACACGGCTATTCGAATAGATCACTTCCCTGCAGGGGTGCACTACTGTTACCCAACACGCTCGATTAACTCCGGCCGGACACACTTTTCTGGGTCATGCCCGGCCTCGGCTGATCGACACACCACAGCCCCACCTAAAGCTGAGCAGAGAGGTCCCCGCTGGTCTACATCCTAAGCGCTCAGGGTTCTTGGGCCCATCCCCCTTTGCACTCCGGGTCGTTGCGCACACGCGGGTCCAGGCACCACCTCTGTCCTGGATGGCGCCGGCCCAGCCGTGCCGCACTGCTGAACTGGACATCTGTCAAAGCTTTCGGCTGATACATACGGCGTAGAGGGCCCCATAAACCATTATCCCACGTGGTGGTAGTGCGTATAGGGCACGACGACCCACTCAGATCAAATACCCAGTTCCGTTAGGCGTATTTAGTAACTCGCAGAGACGATCAGAGTTTCTGTCGCTCCGACTTGGTATCACTCGCGGGTACTCTTGGAGCCGACCCGTCTTTAATGTTGTTCTCTCGCGGGCACCCTTGGGGCCAGCCCGACTTTAACAGTTTAAGTATTGCAGCAGTGTAAGCATTTCCGCGATCACACCCAGAGTGATCACGGCCCAGTAACAAGCATGGCATACGGACAAGGCGAAGAGCCAAAGATGGAACATCAACATAGTTAACTAGGCATCATGGGATAACAGGTAATGTATCAGTAGCAGACGACAAAATCAGGCTATGCATCAGAATAGGATAAAGCAAGGCAGCGACAATTTCTAATGCAAGCAGGAGGGAGAAAGAATAGGAGATATCGGCATGCGTCAAGGGGGGATTGCTTGCCTGGAAGCTCTGCAGAGAGGGGTTGGTCGTTAGTCGGCTGCTCGTCGGGGGTGTAGTCGAACTCTGCTGCGACGGCGTCGGTCTTGGCGTCTTTCGGGAGAGAAAGGAGGGGGAGGAAACAATAAATCCATGGCAAAAATGCAATCACTATGCATGACATGCCTAAATGATATGCAGAGGTGTTTTATTGCCTAACTAAATGCTTTAGTTAATTTAGGAATTTATCTGGATTTATTTTATTAAAGTTGAGCACTATTTATTTATTGAAATCAGTCAAAAAGTTCCTTGTTCGGTATGTTAGAGGCGTGTGGCAGGTATGTGGGTAGGATATTCGGAACGTTCATATTCTTCTGATCATTTTTCATATATAAATTATTTTCATCCGAGTTACGGTTTATACTATATGATTTTTCAAAGTTTTAAACATTTCTGGAATTATTTTAATTATTTAAATTGGCATTATCCGAAACAGTGCAGGGGTGACGTCAGCATTGCGTATTGCTGACGTGAGAGGTCAACAGTTCGGCTGACCAGAGTCAACCTGACCTGTGGGTCCAGTGGGACCCACTGGTCAGCCTCACAGTAGTTAATTAGGGGTGGGGCCTACTGGTCAGTGTCTAATTAACTAATTAATTTAATTAATCGTTTATTTATTTTAAAAATGTTTTAATCGAGCGGGACCCACATGTCAGCGGGAGGGGCCGCGCTGACCGAGTCAACTGGGCCCAGTGGGTCCCAGTTGCAGCGACTGAGCGGCGGGGCCCGCGGTGCCACGTCGGCGCCAGCTGGACGCCGGCCACCGGAGCACGCCGGCAAGGCCGAACGGCAGCGAGCAACTCCGGCGAGCCCGGAATCTCTCTGTAGGGCACCGTTCGAGGCGTTCTTGGGCTCTCTGGAACGAGCGGACGAAGCCGCGTCCGGTGGTGGGGGTCACGGCGGCTGGGAAGGCCCGGAAGGTCGGCGGCGGCGACGGCGGGCGGCGGCTGTTTCGGGCGGTGATCGGGCACGGCGATACGGCGTGCTAACGGGCGAACAAAAGGCTAGGCGAGGCCTACGTGCGCACGCGAGCAAGATGGGCATGAGCCCAAGACCGTTTGGTCGTCGGAGCCTCGCCGGCGACGAGGCGGGCGGCGGAGCAGTCGGGCAACTCCAATGCGGTGGCTACAATGACTAAATCGCGCGGGGAAGAGGGGGAGAGGACGGCGGCTGCTCACCGGGCCCTGTAGGTGTGCAATAGCGGGCTTGGGGAGGCTTGCCGTCGCCGGAATCACGCCGGAGACGAGGAAACCCGAGGAGGAAGACGACGTCGCCGGGCTCGACTCAGTGGCTCCCGGCTTGAACGGCTGGGCGCAGTCGACGGAGAAGATGCTGGCGAAGCTTTGCGACAAGTCGGCGGGGCTCGGGGTCGACGGTAGCCGCGGGATCGAGTGGAGGTCGGCGGCGATGTCTCGGGTGAGGGGGAGACCGAGAGAGAGAGGGCGAATGGGGGCGAGTGGGGGCAGCTAGGGTTCGGGGGAGGACGAGGGTAGCTCGGGGAGGCACTTAACGGCGTCGGGGAGCCGCCCGATGGCCGACAGCGCGACGGCCATCGCCGTGTCAGTGCGCGCGCCCGACAGCGAACAGAGGAGGACGACGACCGTGCAAATGGGCCGGGCCGACTACTGTTCGTCTTTAGCCCAGCCGCACAGTAAGTAGTTTCCCTTTTTCTTTTTCTATTGTCTGTTTTCTGTTTTAATTCTGTTTTGCAAAATGTTTGACCACTACTGGACTTTTATAAAATGTGTGATTTAGTTCAAATATTACAGTGCAATACTCTCTACCACCAGAAATGAGTTTGGCTAAATTATAAATTCATTTGTAACTTAGATTAAATAAAATGGATTTAATTGTTGCTGTTTGAGGTTGTTAGAGTCACTTAAGCATTTTTAGTGACGTTGTTTTCCTGAACACATTTAGTTATGAATTATTTGCTATTAAATGAACATTTTAGTTCTCAATTTGAACAACTTTTATTTTGCACTTTAAATTTGAATTGCATTTTAAATTGGAATTTGAAGTGAGATATAATCCTAATGATGATCAAACACTGATAATCATGCTGACTTGGCATTATCAAAAGGGTGATTACTGTAGCTATTACATGGGGGGTGTTACAACTCTCCTCCTCTAACAAGAATTCTCGTCCCGAGAATTAAGAGGTAGGTTGAAAGAAAGCGGGATATTCTTCACGAAGACGATCCCCGCGTTCCCAAGTGGCTTCATCTTCAGAATGATTCGACCACTGAACCTTGAGGAACTTGATCGACTTCTGACGAGTCTGGCGTTCAGTTTGATTAAGAACGCGGATCGGATACTCTGGATAAGACAGATCTTCTCACAATTCAAGCACTTCATGATCCACAGCTCGGATAGGAACCTTGAAGCAGCGTCGGAGTTGAGATACATGAAAGACATCATGCACTTGAGAAAGGTTTGGCGGCAATTGCAATTGATATGCCACTTCTCCTCGACGGGCGAGAATACGGAACGGGCCAATGTAGCGAGGAGCTAACTTGCCCTTGATTCCGAACCGATGAGTGCCCTTCAACGGAGTGACACGAAGGTAAGCTTGCTCGCCAGGTTGATAGACCATTAACTTGTGCTTTCGGTCATAGTTGCTCTTCTGACGAGACTGAGCAGCTTTTAAATGCTCCCAGACAATGCAGACTTGATCTTCAGCTTGTTGAATAATGTCCGGACCAACGAGTGATCGTTCCCCAGCTTCTGACCAATTCAGAGGGGTTCGACACTTACATCCATATAGAACTTCAAATGGTGCCATCTTCAGACTAGCTTGGTAGCTGTTGTTGTAAGAGAATTCGGCATACGGGAGAGATTCCTCCCATTTCTTACCGAATGAGATGACGCAAGCTCGAAGCATATCTTCAAGCACTTGATTGACTCGTTCAACTTGTCCCTGGGACTGGGGGTGAAAAGCAGTGCTAAAGGACAGATGAGTTCCCATAGCTTCTTGGAAACTGTGCCAAAATCTTGAGGTAAAAAGGCTGCCACGATCTGAACTGATCTCCAACGGAACACCGTGGAGTGACACAATTCTGGAAACATACAAGTCTGCTAACTGACTAGCAGTGATTGTCTCCTTGACTGGCAGAAAGTGAGCAACCTTGGAGAATTGGTCAATGACGACAAAGATAGCATCATGACCCTTCTGAGATCTAGGAAAACCAGAAATGAAATCCATTTCGACCTTGTCCCATTTCCATTCAGGAATATCAAGGGGTTGCAGAGTTCCAGCAGGCCTTTGGTGTTCTGCTTTGATGCGACGGCAAACATCACACTCAGCAACATAACGAGCAATGTCTTGCTTCATACCAGGCCACCAGTATCTCTGTCGTATGTCTTGGTACATCTTGGTACTGCCAGGGTGAATAGACAAAGGTGTGTCATGTGCTTCCTTCATAACTTCCGGGGTCGTGTTCTGGTTGTGAATTCTAGGGACCACTAAATGACCTTTGAAGAACAAGGTATCTTGGTCATCCAGGGAGAAGCCTGAGAGCTTTCCTTGTGCGAGATTGCGTTTAAACTTATGGATCTCGGAGTCATACTTCTGCATGCTTCTGATGAGGTGCTCGAGATCCGGTTCAACAACCAGGGTATTTAGATATCCTTGAGGAACTATCTCGATGTTCAGCTTCCGAAGCTCTTCGTACAGGAGTGGTTGCTGTAGCTGAACCTCAAGTTCACAATAGTAGGATTTACGGCTCAAAGCATCAGCCATTACATTAGCCTTGCCAGGGGTATAAGAAATACCCAAGTCATAGTCCATAATGGCCTCCATCCATCTTTGTTGACGGAGGTTCAGAGATGGCTGAGTGAACAAGTACTTCAGACTCTTATGATCCGTGTAGATCTCGCATCGATTACCAAGAAGGTAATGTCGCCATAACTTCAATGCATAAATAACTGCAGCAAGCTCGAGATCATGTACTGGATAATTTTCCTCATGAGGACGCAATTGACGAGAGTCATAAGCAATCACTTTGCGCTGTTGCATTAGGACACAGCCCAATCCTTGATGAGATGCATCACAGTAAATCACGAAGTCCTTTTTGGAATCCGGGGGTGCTAGCACTGGGGCAGATGTCAACTTATCTTTGAGTGTCTAAAAACTTTCTTGGCACTTTTCTGTCCACTCAAATTTAACGCCTTTGTGAAGCAGATCAGTCAGAGGCTTAGCAATTTTGGAGAAGTTCTCGACGAATCAGCGGCAATAACTAGCGAGTCCGAGAAAACTTCTGACTTGCTTGACATTCTTCGGAGGAGTCCATTCAAGAATAGCTTGAACTCGTTCTGGGTTAACAGCAATGGCATCTTTGGAGATCACGTGGCCGAGATATGTCACTTCGGATAACCAGAACTCGCACTTGGAGTATTTGGCATATAGTTGATGCTCTCGAAGTTTCTCCAATACAAGCCGAAGATGTTCGGCGTGTTCCTCTTCATTCTTGGAAAATATAAGGATATCATCCAAATAAACCACGACGAACTTGTCAAGGTAGTCCATGAAGATATAGTTCATCAATCGAGAGAACGTTGCTGGAGCATTAGTTAATCCGAAGGACATAACAGTATACTCGTATGATCCATATCGAGTAACGAAGGCTGTCTTCGGAATATCCTCTTTGCGAACTCAGATCTGATGGTAACCCAATCTTAAGTCGAGTTTAGAGAATACCGAGGATCCAGCAAGCTTATCATACAGATCGTTGATTCTGGGAAGCGGGTACTTGTTCTGAATTGTTGCCTGGTTGATAGGTCGATAATCTTGAACCAACCGATTCGTACCATCCTTCTTCTTAACAAAGAGCGAAGGTGCTCCCCAAGCAGAGGAACTGGGGCGGATGAAACCCTTTTTAAGTGATTTGTCGATTTCTTCCTTAAGCTCGAGAAGTTCATGCGGAGGCATCTTGTATGGGCATTTAGCAATAGGGGTAGTGCCTGGTTTCAAGTCGATGACGAACTCGACTGCTCTAACAGGGGGTATTCCTGGAAGCTCTTTTGGAAAGACGTCCGGAAATTCGCGAACGACTGGAACATTCTCAATTCCCTCAAGAGGTGAAGCGTTCAAAGCATTCAGAGCATATATCTGGCTCTCGGCATTCTGAACTGTTCGAGCTGAGTATCTAACTGTCTGGCCGGAAGGGTGTGTGAGCCGGACTGTTTCAGTGGCACAGTAAATCAAAGCTTTATGAGGCTTCAACCAGTCCATACCCAGAATGATGTCTATGTTGGAGGTCTTGAGAGCAATGAGAGAAACGGGGAACACCAATCCTCCAATCTCAATGTGGTTACCGTGGCTTACCATGTTAGTTTGCCAATTTGCTCCGGGTGACTGGATTACTAAAGGGGTGGACATCTCCTCGAAAGGCATATCATGGCTTCGCACGAAACTTTCGGGCATGAAGGAGTGCGATGCTCCAGAATTAAAGAGAACAGAAGCTGGGATTGAATTCACTAGAAGGGCACCCATCACAATTTTGGTGTCCTGTCGAGCTTCTTCCATCTTGACATGGTTGACACGGATAAGTTGACGAGCAGGTGGTCTGGCATCAGCGTTCTTGGGATGATGATTTCGACAACCCCTCTTACGACCAGCAGGAGGTCGTGATGCATTCTGGGGCTGATCCTGGCGACAGTTAAGAACACGGTGCCCTGGCTGTCCACACTTGAAGCAATTCTCATCATTGGGGCGAGGAGCCATAGTATTGGGCTGTCTATTTTGAGCACTGGGTTATCTTGGCGATGCGGGCGGACTAGGAGGGACCACAACATTGGGCTGAACTCTGAGCTGTCTCGGCGGCGAAGGCAGACGAGGTGCGACGTAAGACGGCCTTGGTGTTGGAGCTGGTCGGTGATGTACATGGTGCGGAATCCAGACCCGACGTTTCTGAGCAGGCTGACCCGAAGACGAGCCAACGTCACGAGTGCGCTTGAGCGACTCCTGGTACTCATTCAAAGCAGTTTCAATTCGGAAAGACTGGCTGACAAGCGTTGCAAAGTCTGCAGCTTCATGAACAGCAAGTGCGAGCTTTGTATCAGGATGCAGTCCTTCACGGAATTTCTCCTGCTTGCGAGCGTCAGTACAGACGTCATCTTCAGCATAGCGAGATAATTCGAGAAATTCGCTCTGATAAGCATCCACAGTCATTTCGCCCTGTATGAGTTTGTGGAATTCCTTCTTCTTCTGGTCCATCAAACCTTGAGGAATATATCGTGCACGGAATGCTGACTGGAATTCTATCCATGTGGTGACTATCCCAGCAGGCAGCATCCGCCTGTGGCTTTCCCAGCATTGAGCAGCTGGACCCTTGAGGTGAAATGTCGCAAAGGTGACGTAACTGTCAGGGGCAACTTTAGCTGACTCCATCTCAAACAGAATGTCACGAAGCCAATCATCAGCATCCATAGGATTGGTGGAGTTGCGGAAAACGGATGGATTGAGGCGCACAAAATCTTGCAGTGAGATTGGTCCAGGCTCCTGACGAGCATCGTTGCGTTCCAAATGGTTTACCAGACTCTTATTGAGCTGACGGTTCAGTTCAAACTACTGCGTCATTGCGGCAATATAAGGTGGAGGTGGGGGATCGTGAGCCATCCTGCCAAATCAACAGGGGCAGTTTAGCAAGAACAACTGCATGTGAAAGGAGTTATCCATGACGTAACATGAGCAATGATCAGGAAGTGCAATAGATACATATTAGTAGTCATTAAAGACATACAAATCAAAGCACAAAATTGGATATCAACGGACAGCGCGAGTTCGAAAACACACGCAGCTAGACAAACTAGGCGGCGCGCAGGCACGCGGTAAGGAATACACAGCGGGACATAGCAAAGGCTATATCAACGTCGGAGAAAACTTTTGGGGCAAGGAATCTGCAAATGACAACGCAGGGTGTCATCGATAAAAGGATCCTGCGGTCCGTGAGCATTATGCAGCAGAACCTGGCCCTCATCTTAAAGAAAGGGGGGATAAATTCAGAACTCCGGGTGGATGTGATTACGAGAACCTAATGTTAGAGTTAGTAAATGTTTAACCCGAAAAGAAGAGAGAGATCAGAGTCCCAGAGTAAAGAAGAGGAATAAAAGATCCTAATCCCATCCATCGGCGACGTGGGCCCGTAAGCCACACAGCCGAGTTAGTAAAACAGTTTTTGAAAGACTAGACTCAACTTTGGCCAAGGAGTTGTGTCGTGGTATTTTCACGGCAGATGCCATAAGATGGCTAAAGAGGTGGGGCTACGAGAGGACGCCGGTGGGTTCCGGAGGCGAGGTTGCCACGAGCAAGTGCGAGACACGAGACGTACCCAGGTTCGGGGCCCTCTGGAGAGGTAACACCCCTAATCCTGCCGAGTGTAGTATGGGAAGCACAAGGGCTACAAGGTCGCTCCTGGAGCTGTTCGGACGGTGGAGGGAGAAGGGGCTAAGCCACCGTTCTGCCCCTCCGGCGAGAGTGTGTGTGTGCTCTGTGGAGCGAGGAGTCACTAAAGGGAAGTGAAGAGCCACTATGCCACAGGAGAGAGTGAACCGAAGAAAGCCAACTAGAATGCGAACCGACCCCTCTGCATGGAGGCCTCCCTGGGGGTCTTATAGGCCGACCCCCAGGGTTACAATGGTAATGTTACAGAGGCGCGGGCCCCTGGTGTCATTGACCGGGAGCCGGTGGTGGGGCCGCCGGGTCGCCGGGTTGCCGGGTCGCCAGGTGCGCCGCACCTGCCTGGCGCGGGGCAATGTGGCGGGTCTTGTCTCTCGTCAGTCTGGGTACGAGGCACTGTGGCGCGTCTTGTCCGTCGTTAGAGGGAGGTCGGCGCCATTGTTTCTACAGGACCGCGCCTCGCTCACACCGCCCACCTCGGGCGGGGGCACAAGGAAAGCTGCAGCCTCGCCTGTTCTGTCAGCGTAAAGGAAGGAGCGTTGTAGCCACGCTTGCTTCGTAGCGAAGGCTTCATCCCCTCGTGGCCAGCCGGCATGGGCCAGCCGGCCAGGCCGGGTCGCCGTGCCGAGCCGGCTCGCGCTGGGGAGCCGGCGTACTGGCAAGCCAGCCTGAGGGACTTGACCTGCTCCGATGATTTTTTGAGAAGGGGTTCGAGCTCCATTGCCTACCCGGGGTTCATCCCCCTGACAGTAGTCCCCGAAGCTATGAAGGCTCGCCGGCTCCAAGCAGGAGGGCCTTCGCAGCTTACCCCCTGAGGAGTCGATTTTGTTGGTGAAGCGTGGGCACACCGGATCTGCGACATGAGCGGCCGGCGTGACCCGACCCGGACGTCGACCAAGGCGCTGACGGCGGCCGGGATCGTCCAGCGGGTCAACTATATCTCCAAGGCCGGGTTGAAGGAGGAGGGGTGGAGCTTCGGGAAGGAGCCCTATCACCGGGAAAACCCGGCGCCGGCGGTGAGTCCCTGGTCTCTATTTTTTGCCGCCTCAACGTTATTTCTGTGCCCTGACGCCGCCAGAGGATCGCAGCTGTTCGCCTGCCAGCAGAATCACGACGGGCCGAATCCCCAGATCCTGCTGGCCGACTTGCCCGAGTCGGACACGGAGGAAGCCGGCGCCGAGGCGTAGGAGGGAGGAGTCGAAGCGCGCCTGGCCGACGCCGCAGCCGGCGGGTCACGGAACGCGAGTAAGTCGCCGCCCTCAGAACTTCTGCGCGACTGGCCGGATGACGACGAAGAGGACCTGACCGGAGCCCACGGTGCAGCACCCTCGGCCGGGGAGGACGCCAGCGTCGATCCTCCAAGGCGGCTGCGGAAGACGGCTGGCGCCGGGCCGGCTCGCGTGGCGGAATCCGGCAGCCGGCCGCATGGGAAGGAGCCGGTCGAGTCGAGGACGGCCGCAAAGCGCCCGGCGGCGGCGGCGCCGACGCAGGAGAGGGCCGTCGTCAAGAAGAAGCGCCGACTCTCCCCGTCTGTGGGCCAGAGGCGGGAGGTTCCAAAGGTCATCAGGTGAGTGATTCTTGTCTGTTTCTGATCACTTGCTTGTTTTCTTGCTTGAGCCCTGGTGGTGATGAACTCGCTGTGCATAGGTCCGCCGTTGACCTGGCGTTGGCGGCCGCGGAGGCTGCAGCTGGCGAGGCCGTCTGGCGGAAGACCCGGAGCAGCGCCATCGACACCGAGCCGGCCCGGGCCGCGGAGGAGGACATCGAAACCCGCCAATCCGGTCGAGACCTCGACACGGTGACGCGCACCGCCTGGCGGGACCGGGAGGTGGCCGTGAGGGTGATGGAGGAGGCCTCGGCCCAGGCGTGGGAGAGGGCCTCCGCGAAGCGGGCCCGGGTCACTGCAGAGCCGGCCTGGCCGGAGATGGAGAGGGGCTCGGCGCCGGCGGCGACGATCATCGAGCCGCAGCCGGAGGGAGCGGGCGAGCCGGAAGGGCGGGCGGAGCCGGCCGGCGGTAAGTCAGACGTCGATGAGAATATCGTCGTGGACACGCCGCCCCGGGCCGACCCGGCAGGAGGAGGCGAGGGCGGCGGAGAGAGGCGCGAGGCGGACTTCGCGCCATCCGGCCAAGTGCAGCCGACGCCGGCCCCGGAAGCCGCGTCCGGGGACGCCGGTACCCTGGTGGTCGTGCTGCCCCAAGCCGCCACGAACACCGAGCGGCCGGGTGGAAGCGGATCCGGCGCCGGGACCGCAGTCCAGCAGCCGTGGGCGAGCTCCGGCGAGGTCGTGGTCGGGCCGCGGACCCGGGAGGACGACGCGGCGGATGCCTTGCGCTCGCCGCTTCACGGTCGGAGCGAGCGCCTGCAGGCCTTCGTCCGGGAGGAGCAGGAGGCGGCTGGAGCAGGCGGTCGCGGTAAATTCTTTCTTCTTTGTTTGTCTTGGTTGCTGAATCAGTGGGGGCGCGCCAGCGCACCCAGTGGGTGTAGCCCCCGAGGTTCGGCCGGGCTGCGGTGCAGCCGGGTCGAATCTCATAGCTTGTCTTTTTGCATTCTTCTAATCTTCTGTTTGCGCGCAGCATCTGTATGACCTTCGGGCCAGCGCGTACAACCGGCTCTGGGAGCGGTTCCGCGAGGCCAAAACCCAGCTCGCCGCCAAGGAGGAGGAGCTGCGCCGGGTCCAAGGTACGTCTTGCATGCCTTCAGTGGGTGCGCGCCAGCGCACCCACTCGGTGTAGCCCCTGAGATTCGGGCCGGACTGCGTAGCAGCCGGGTCGAATCTTATAGCTTTGTCATTTTCTTCTAATCTTTTTGTCCTTGCTTCCGGCGTCTGACCGGGAACCTTGTCGCGCAGCTGATGCGGTCGAGGTGCCGGGTCTCTGAGGCCGGCTTGCCGAAGCCGGCAGGCAGCGCGATCTTGCCGTCGCCGACCGTGACCGGCTCTAGGCCGAGGTGGACCGGCTGGCGGCCGAGAAGGCCAAGGCGGAGGAGGCCCACCAAACAGAGTTGGGCCGGCTGGCGGAAGAGCGTGGCAAGACGGCCGAGGAGCCGGCGGACGCCGGCAGGAGGGTCGCCCAGCTCGAGAAGGATCTTGATGCTCAGGCCCGCGCATCGGCCGTGCGGGAGCACGGGATGCTGAGCGAGGCGCAGTACCTCGATGAGGCCTTCGCCCGTGAGTGGCATTTTTTCTTCAATCTGGCTGGCCGAGCCGGCGAGTTGTTTTCTTCTGGCTAACTCGTTTCCTTCTTTGGCAGGAGTCTTCCCTGAAACGCAGGAGGCGGCCGATGCGGCCGTGTACGCCCACCGGGCGGACCAGCGCGCACTAGGGGCGGACGTCGACGTTTACGCCGCCTGGACCTTGTCGGAGATCGTTCTGGCCGGCGAGGCCCATCTTGGAGCCGTCGAGGGCCACATGCGCCGGCTGTTCGATGCCGGCTTGGCCATGGCGCGGAGCCTTTGGCCGAGTGCGGTGGTGCCGAACAGCGTCACCCGGCTGGCGCGATGGCTGGAGGCCGGCGTGGACCGGCTCGGCGCGTGGAGGGCATCTGCGGCTCGCGCCGGCGCGGAGACGGCGCTGCAATTTGTGGCGTCGTGGTATCCCGGCATGGATCTTGACCGCCTGGCGGCGCAGCGGGCCGGCGCGGAGAAGCAGTTGGCGGCGCAGGCACGGCGGATCGCCGGGCGGGTCAGCTACTTGGCCTCGTTCGCTCCGTACGACGAATTTGTCTTGGAGCAGACGGAAGATGGCGAGGAGCTCCCTGCCGACGAGTTCGGCCTGCAGCTCAATGATCCGAACGGCAGCTCGGCCGAGACGGGGGCCTACTCCGATGACGAGGCCGAGCCGGACAACACAGCGACGACCGAGAGGCCAGAGAACTCCAGGTCCGACCCGGCGGCTGCATCCACCTCGGCTGAGCCGACGCCGGCCGGAGACGACGCGGGTGCCGCTTAGCATAGCTTTTTTCCGCTTTATGCTTCCTGTACTTTAATTTTGTTAGGTAGCAGGTCCACCCACTGGGGGTGTAGTTCTATGTAATGAACTTGTGGCCGAAGGCCCATGTTGTTTATAAATTTTGTGACGCCAACTGACGTGTTTTCGCTCTTTGCTGTTCGGCTTTGGACCTTTTTCCTGTTTGTCTTTTCTTCGGGCTTCCTTCTCGCTAGCCGGACAGCCGGGTAGCGGACTGTGGCTAGGATGGGGATTCAGCCTTGAGAGGGGACGCACAGTACTTAGGCTTTTTCAGACGTTTGAGCGCGAGCGAAAACACCCACTGGGCCGGCTGGCGCGCAGCCGGTCGTGCGGTGGATAAGTGAGGGCGGGTAGGGCCGGGTTGGCCGAGCCGGGCTCTCCTCCTTAGCCGTTCTTACGTGACGATGCTTCCGGCCTTTGGCTCTTGCCGGCCGGACAGCCGGGAGCCGGCTGTGGCTGGCGAAGAGAGGGCTGTGGCGGTTCGTACGCTTCGAGATGGACTAAGGAGAATATGGCGAGGCGTGGTCTGGCCGGCTAGCCCCCGAGCCCCCGAGCCGACTGGGCCGACTCGGCGGGTGAAACGAAAACGGGGAAGTGTGTGGACACAGAGCTTAGTAAAAAAGGGAAAAGGAAGCCCCCGAGCCCCCGAGCCGGCTGGGCCGACTCAGTGGGCGCCTGCTGTCGCACAGGGGGGGGCTTCCTGCTTTCATTAAATCCAAAAGGTGGTGATAGATACATGCATGAGTTCAACTGTAAAACAGACGGAGGAGCTCCGCGTTCCAGGGCCGGTTGGACTCCTCGCCGGCTGCGTCTCGCTTGCGCTTGTTCGGCTTCTGCGCGTCGATGAGGTAGTACGCGTTCCGGTCGCAGAGAGCCTTGCTGACGATGAAGGGGCCCTCTCAGGGGAGGCCAACTTGTGCTGGCCGGCTATCCGCTGGACGAGCCGGAGCACGAGGTCGCCCTCGCGGAATGCGAAGGGTTTGATCTTCTTGCTGTGGTAGTGGCGCAGGCCTTGTTGGTAGATGGCGGACCGGCTGTGGGCCAGAAGGCGCGCCTCCTCAAGCAAGTCAACGCCGTCTTCGCGTGCCTCTGTTGCTTCGGCTTCTATGTACATGGTCACCCAGGGCGAGTCGAACTCGACGTCGGTTGGAATGATTGCTTCGGCTCCGTAGGTGAGGAAGAACGGGGTGAACCTGGTGTAGCGGTTTGGCGTCGTCCGGAGACTCCAGAGGACGGCCGGCAGCTCGTCGAGCCAGCTGCCGGGTGAGCGGATGAGCGGCTCGACGAGTCGCGGCTTGATGCCGGCTAGGAGGAGGCCGTTTGCCCGCTCGACCTGGCCGTTCGACTGGGGGTGTGCGACGGAGGCCAAGTCGAGCCGGATGCCGGATGCGGAGCAGTAGTGGGCCAGCGCACCTTTGGCGAAGTTGGTACCGTTGTCTGTGATGATGCTGTGGGGAACGCCGTAGCGAGATGCGATATCCTTGATGAACCGGATGGCCGTGGGCCCGTCGAGCTTCTTGATCGGTCTCGCCTCGATCCACTTGGTGAACTTGTCGACAGCGACCAGCAGATGTGTCATGCCGCCTCGGGCGGTCTTGAAGGGCCCCACCATGTCGAGCCCCCAGACGGCGAAGGGCCACGTGATGGGGATGGTTTGGAGGGATGAAGCCGGCTGATGGCTGCGCTTGCTGAAGTGTTGGCAGCCCTCGCAGTTGAGGACCAGCTCCTCGGCGTCTTGCAAGGCCGTGGGCTAGTAGAAACCGTGGCGGAAGGCCTTGGCAACCAGGGATCGCTAGCTTGGTGGCGCCGGTGTACTTTGGGGAGTCGCGGGGCAGCGAGAAACCTTTGGGGAAGGGCTCCTCGCGAATGCGGGGGCCAAAGCACGCTGGGCCGACAGAGCTCTCCTCCTCCAGGGCCATGGAGCGCGCCAGCCGGTCGATGCGGTGACGGGCGTCGCTTTCGTCGTAGGGCTCGCGGCGGCCGAGTCGATCAGCCACGGGTCCGTGGGGACCGATACGGTCGGCCACGGGACCGCGGGGGGCAGGAGCTTCCGGGGCCGGCTCGGGCCGCCGAGCCGGCCGCACGGGGGGCTCCGGCTGCTGAACCCGGCCGTCGCCAGCTGTCTCGTCGGCGTTGCCGTCTCCAGCGGTGGTGGCGCGGTTATGCCGGCTCCGACCAGACCGGTGCCGGCCAGAGCGGCTTGCGCTAGTGGCGTGTGAGGACGTCTGCCGCATGTCCCGGAGAGTCCTCTCCGGGTCTCCGGTTTTTCCTGAGGCGGAGGCGGATGGCTGGGCCGGGTCGAAGCGTTGCTGCTGCTCGTTCGCCGCGGCGATGAGGTCGCGGATGTGCTGCTACTGCTGCAGCAGCTCCTCGCCCTCGAGGAATTCAAGGTCCGCCATGGCCGCCTGCGCCGCGCGCATATTCTTGACGGGGGTGTCATAGACGGGCCGGCCTGCGCCTAGCGCACGGCCGATTGTGCCCCCACGGATCCGCACCTCCGCGACCCGGCTGGGCTCGGCGGCGGCCGGCGTGAAACCGTGGGCGCTGTCGTACTCTGGCTGGGCGGACTCCAGCCGGTGCCGCGTTGCCGCAAGCTCCGTGGCCTCGGCCAGCAGATGCTGGCGGTCTTCGTCGAGCTGAGCCGCTGCAGCAGCCGTGTCGGCGTCGGGTGTGATGGGGGCTTGCAGACTCCGGATCGTCTCGTGGAGCGGGTCGGCCCGGCGTGGCAGGGATGCAGCCGCGGCAGCAGCAGCCGCGGCGGCCTTCTCCTTGTCGCGCAGGGAGCCGGCGCTAGTGCCGATGGTCAGCACCTCCGCGCGGGCACAAAGACCCGCGACGTCGTCGGAGACGGCGCAGCCAACGGGGACGGGGGAGTCGGCGAAACAGCGCACCTCACTGGGAAACACGTCAGGGACGAGCGCGACGAAGACGCGCAGCGCGCCGAAGGGGACGATGAAGCAGCCTGCGGGACAAGTGGTGTCCGTACCCGGCGGAGCGCCGCAGCCGGCCGAGTCGGCCGCGCGGGGAGCGCGAACCAGACCGTGCACGATGCGCTCGCCGGAGCTAGTGAAGGGCCTCGTCCGGAACTTGACTCCGGCTGACGCCGCGAGCAGCCCCACGGTGGGCGCCAATTGTCGTGGTATTTTCACAGCAGATGCCATAAGATGGCTAAAGAGGTGGGGCTATGAGAGGACGCCGGTGGATTCCGGAGGCGAGGTTAGCACGAGCAAGTGCGAGACACGAGACGTACCCAGGTTCGGGGCCCTCTGGAGAGGTAACGCCCCTAATCCTGCCGAGTGTAGTATGGGAAGCACAAGGGCTACAAGGTCGCTCCTGGAGTTGTTCGGACGGTGGAGGGAGAAGGGGCTAAGCCACCGTTCTGCCCCTCCGGCGAGAGTGTGTGTGTGCTCTGTGGAGCGAGGAGTCACTAAAGGGAAGTGAAGAGCCACTATGCCACAGGAGAGAGTGAACCAAAGGAAGCCAACTAGAATGCGAACCGACCCCTCTGCATGGAGGCCTCCCTGGGGGTCTTATAGGCCGACCCCCAGGGTTACAATGGTAATGTTACAGAGGCGCGGGCCCCTGGTGTCATTGACCGGGAGCCGGTGGTGGGGGCCGCCGGGTCGCCGGGTTGCCGGGTCGCCAGGTGCACCGCACCTGCCTGGCGCGGGGCACTGTGGCGGCTCTTGTCTCTGGTCAGTCTGGGTACGAGGCACTGTGGCGCGTCTTGTCCATCGTCAGAGGGAGGTCGGCGCCGTTGTTTCTACAGGACCGCGCCTCCCTGACACCGCCCGTCTCGGGCGGGGGCGCAAGGAAAGCTGCAGCCTCGCCTGTTCTGTCAGCGTAAAGGAAGGAGCGCTGTAGCCACGCTTGCTTCGTCGCGAAGGCTTCGTCCCCTCGTGGCCAGCCAGCATGGGCCAGCCGGCCAGGCCGGGTCGCCGTGCCGAGCCAGCTCACGCTGAGGAGTCGGCATATTGGCAAGCCGGCCTGAGGGACTTGACCTACTCCGGTGATTTTTTGAGAAGGGGTTCGAGCTCCGTTGCCTACCCAGGGTTCATCCCCCCGACAAGTTGGAAAGGGGGGTTCCTACAGGCAGTCGGCTCTGATACCAACTTGTGACGCCCCCGACTTAATCGTGCACTAATCATACACGCAAATGCACACGATCAAGCCTAAGGACTCACGGGAAGATATCACAACACAACTCTAGACACAAAATAAAATAATACAAGCTTTATATGACAAGCCAGGGGCCTCGAGGGCTCGAATACAAAAGCTCGAGACATACAAGCATCAGCGGAAACAAAAGTATCTGAGTACAGACACAAAGTTAAACAAGGGTGCCTTAAGAAGGCTAGCACAAACAGCGACACTGATCGAAAAGGCGAAGGCCTCCTGCCTAGGGCCTCCAAACTATTCCTGGTCGTCGGGGATCTCCACGTCGTAGTAGAATACTCTGGGGATCTCCTGCTCCTAGGTTCCTTCGTCAGATGTATCATCAATTGGATATGGGGAAAAGAATAGCAGAGCAACCGTGAGTACTCATCCAAAGTACTCGCAAGACTGACATCAGAACTATACTAATATGCATTTGTATCAAAGGGATGGGGCTATATCTTTGTTCTGAACTGCAGAATGCCAGAGTAGAGGGGGAGAAGCCTAGCCTATCGAAGACTAGCATCTTCAAGCAATCTTGCAGCATCAGAAGAGAGTAGAGTATAGTAACATACAATAGTGGTTGTATAGCAGCAACTCCCCGAGATCCTTTCTCGACTATCCCACGAGAAAGCGATCCAGAGAGCAATAGTAACAGTTTAATATGTATCACCATCACTTTGTAGTTGTCATGGATCCGGATACAACTCCGAGCGTCCTGTTACCGTGGACACGGCTATTCGAATAGATCACTTCCCTGCAGGGGTGCATGACTGTTACCCAACACGCTCGATTAACTCCGGCCGGACACACTTTTCTGGGTCATGCCCAGCCTCGGCTAATCGACACACCGCAGCCCCACCTAGAGCTCAGCAGAGAGATCCCCGCCGGTCTACATCCTAAGCGCTCAGGGTTCTTGGGCCCATCCCCCTTTGCACTCCGGGTCGTTGCGCACACGCGGGTCCAGGCACCACCTCTGTCCTGGATGGCGCCGACCCAGCCGTGCCGCACTGCTGAACTGGACATCTGTCAAAGCTTTCAGCTGATACATACGGCGTAGAGGGCCCCATAAACCATTATCCCACGTGGTGGTAGTGCGTATAGGGCACGACGACCCACTCAGATCAAATACCCAGTTCCGTTAGGCGTATTTAGTAACTCGCAGAGACGATCAGAGTTTCTATCGCTCCGACTTGGTATCACTCGCGGGTACTCTTGGAGCCGACCCGTCTTTAATGTTGTTCTCTCGCGGGCACCCTTGGGGCCAGCCCGACTTTAACAGTTTAAGTATTGCAGCAGTGTAAGCATTTCCGCGATCACACCCAGAGTGATCACGGCCCGGTAACAAGCATGGCATACGGACAAGGCGAAGGGCCAAAGATGGAACAGCAGCATAGTTAACTTAGCATCATGGGATAACAAGTAATGTATCAGTAGCAGGCGACAAAATCAGGCTATGCATCAGAATAGGATAAAGCAAGGCAGCGGCAATTTCTAATGCAAGCCGGAGGGAGAAAGAATAGGAGATATCGGCATGCGTCAAGGGGGGATTGCTTTCCTGGAAGCTCTGCATAGAGGGGTTGGTCGTCAGTCGGCTGCTCGTCGGGGGTGTAGTCGAACTCTGTTGCGACGGCGTCGGTCTCGGCGTCTATCGGGAGAGAAAGGAGGGGGAGTAAACAATAAATCCACGGCAAAAATGCAATCACTATGCATGACATGCCTAAATGATATGCAGAGGTGTTTTATTGCCTAACTAAATGCTTTAGTTAATTTAGGAATTTATCTGGATTTATTTTATTAAAGTTGAGCACTATTCATTTACCGAAATCAGTCAAAAAGTTCCTTGTTCGGTATGTTAGAGGGGTGTGGCAGGTATGTGGGTAGGATATTCGGAACCTTCATATTCTTCTGATCATTTTTCATATATAAATTATTTTCATCCGAGTTACGGTTTATTCTATATGATTTTTCAAAGTTTTAAACATTTCTGGAATTATTTTAATTATTTAAATTGGCATTATCCGAAACAGTGCAGGGGTGACGTCAGCATTGCGTATTGCTGACGTCAGAGGTCAACAGTTCGGCTGACCAGAGTCAACCTGACATGTGGGTCCAGTGGGACCCACTCGTCAGCCTCACAGTAGTTAATTAGGGGTCGGGCCTACTGGTCAGTGTCTAATTTACTAATTAATTTAATTAACAATTTAATTAATCATTTATTTATTTTAAAAATGTTTTAATCGAGCGGGACCCACATGTCAGCGGGCGGGGCTGCGCTGACCGAGTCAACTGTGCCCAGTGGGTCCCAGTTGCAGCGACTGAGCGGCGGGGCCCGTGGTGCCACGTCGGCGCCAGCTGGATGCCGGCTATCGGAGCACGCCGGCGAGGCCGAACGGCGGTGAGCAACTCCGGCGAGCCCGGAATCTCTCTGTAGGGCACCGTTCGAGGCGTTCTTGGGCTCTCTGGAACGAGCGGACGAAGCCGCGTCCGGTGGTGGGGGTCACGGCGGCTGGGGAGGCCCGGAAGGTCGGTGGCGGCGACGGCTGGCGGCGGCTGTTTCGGGCGGTGATCGGGCACGGCGATACGGCGTGCTAACGGGCGAACAAAAGGCTAGGCGAGACCTACGTGTGCGCGCGAGCAAGATGGGCACGAGCCCGAGACCGTTTGGTCGTCGGAGCCTCGCCGGCGACGAGGCGGGCGACGGAGCAGTCGGGCAACTCCAATGCGGAGGCTACGGTGACTAAATCGCGCGCGGAAGAGGGGGAGAGGACGGCGGCTGCTCACCGGGCCCTATAGGTGTGCAATAGCGGGCTCGGGGAGGCTTGCCGTCGCCGGAATCGCGCTGGAGACGAGGAAACCCGTGGAGGAAGACGACGTCGCCGGGCTCGACTCGGTGGCTCCCGGCTTGAACGGCTGGGCGCAGTCGACGGAGAAGACGCTGGCGAAGCTTTATGACAAGTCGGCGGGGCTCGGGGTCGATGGTAGCCGCGGGATCGAGTGGAGGTCGGCGGCGATGTCTCGGGTGAGGGGGAGACCGAGAGCGAGAGGGCGAATGGGGGCGAGTGGGGGCAGCTAGGGTTCGAGGGAGGACGAGGGCAGCTCGGGGAGGCACTTAACGGCGTCGGGGAGCCGCCCGATGGCCGACAGCGCGACGGCCATCGCCGTGTCAGTGCGCGCGCCCGACAGCGAACAGAGGAGGACGACGACCGTGCAAATGGGCCGACCGACTACTGTTCGTCTTAAGCCCAGCCGCACAGTAAGTAGTTTCCTTTTTTCTTTTTCTATTGTCTGTTTTCTGTTTTAATTCTGTTTTGCAAAATGTTTGACCACTACTGGACTTTTATAAAATGTGTGACTTAGTTCAAATATTACAGTGCAATACTCTCTACCACCAGAAATTAGTTTGGCTAAATTATAAATTCATTTTTAACTTAGATTAAATAAAATGGATTTAATTGTTGCTGTTTGCTACTGTTTGAGGTTGTTAGAGTCACTTAAGCATTTTTAGTGATGTTGTTTTCCTGAACACATTTAGTTATGAATTATTTGCTATTAAATGAACATTTTAGTTCTCAATTTGAACAACTTTTATTTTGCACTTTAAATTTGAATTGCATTTTAAATTGGAATTTGAAATGAGATATAATCCTAATGATGATCAAACACTGATAATCATGCTGACTTGGCATTATCAAAAGGGTGATTACTGTAGCTATTACATGGGGGGTGTTACATGTCCCGAGGCCTCCCGAAGGGCTGCCCGGAGATCCGTCCGGTGAGCTGACGAGGGAGTACATCCTCGCGGTTGGGAGGTTGTAAATCCTAGCTGCGGGGATCTGCACCGCCGATCGTCATCGACTCTACTTCCGCCGCGCTACGAGTCAGTAACGAAAAGGATCAAACCATGTATGCAGTCTCCATAGTGGTCCTGGGCTGGTGCGTAGGTCGGAAATTTTTTGTTTTCTGCTTCGTTACCCTACATCAAGCACCAAAAAGAGTAAGGATGTACGGCGTCTTGCCGGCTGTGTTGCTGCCTTAAGTAGGTTCATTTCAAAATCCGCTGAGCACGCCCTGCCGTTTTTCAAGATATTGAAAAAGGCAGGTCTGATGAAATGGACTCCAGAAGCGGAGGCCGCGCTGCAGGACTTGAAAAGATACCTCTCCTCAGCGCCGACACTAGTTGTGCCTAGACCACAAGAGCCGTTGTTGCTATATGTAGCAACAACAAATCAAGTGGCTAGTGCTGCATTAGTGGCGCAGAGAGAAGTCAATGATGAGGAAGCGGCCGCGGCAAGCCCGTCCAACGACAAACCGGAATCTTCCCCGGCGAGGTCTGACGCCGACAAGTCAAAAACAATGCAAGCAAGTGAAACTGATCAGCAAGTGGTGCCGGGGAAGAACGTGGTGCAGCGACCCGTGTATTTTGTTAGTTCCCTTCTGCAGGGGGCTAGATCAAGATACTCTAGGGTGCAGAAATTGCTTTTCGGCCTTCTTATGGCCTTGAGAAAGCTACGTCACTACTTCCAAGCACACGAGATCACCGTCGTCACTCGCTTTCCATTGCAACGCATCTTGAGAAATCCAGAGGCGACCGGCAGGATAGTGGAGTGGGCGTTGGAATTGTCATGCTTTGCACTTAAGTTTGAAAGCACTTCAACCATCCAGAGCAGAGCCTTGGTGGAGTTCATTGCGGAATGGACGCCAACGCAAGACGAAGAAATTCAAGAAACAGCTCTCCCCGGCAAGGAGGCAGCAAAAGAATGGATCCTATACTTTGACGGTGCCTTCTCGCTGCAAGGCGCCGGTGCCGGAGTGCTGCTTGTCACACCCACCGGAGAACAGCTCAAGTATGTGGTTCAAATGCACTTTCCCAGGGAGCAAGCTACGAACAACACTGCTGAGTACGAAGGGCTCCTTGCCAGTCTTAGGATCGCGGTGGACCTTAGGATCAGAAAATTGATCATCCGCGGGGACTCGCAGCTTGTTGTGAAGCAACTAAACAAAGATTACCAGAGCCCGTTGATGGAAGCGTATGTGGAGGAAGTGAGGAAATTGGAAGAGCACTTTGACGGGTTGCAAACGGAGCACATCCCTCGTGCAGAAAATAGCATTGCTAATAGCCTGTCAAAGTGTGCCGCTCAAAAGCTTCCCGTGGAACCGGGAACTTTTGTGCTCCATTTGAATCAGCCAACAGTCACTCCATCAACGCAGGCCAGTAAGAGAAGGAAGTTGAATACCGGCAAGTACTTTCCGGCAGAGCTCCCAGAAGCCGCTGACAAGAATGTTGCCGGGAACAACGACACAGTCGTCGGTGAGCAGCGGCTTAGCGCAGAACCTCAAGTTCTTGCCGCTGAAGCAAGCGCTCCCGCGGCCGAAGAAATGCCTTTAGTCCTTGTCGTCGAGCCGCAGGCTCCGGCATGGGCACAGCAGATAGTCCATTTCCTTCAAACAGGAGAACTTCCCGATGAGCAAGAAGGAGCTGAAAAAGTAGCCCGTCAGTCAAGTATGTATCAGCTTGTGGATATCATTCTATACAGAAAGCGACCAAATGGTGTGAAATTGAAGTGTATTTGCCGGGATGATGGACAAAAGCTGTTGGCAGAGATACATGGAGGCATATGTGGCTCTCACATAGGTTCAAGAGCGCTTGCCGGCAAAGCTTTCCGGCAAGGCTTCTATTGGCCCACTGCCCTCCAGGATGCAACTGAGCTATTAACCAAGTGTGAAGCATGCCAGTTCCATTCAAAGAACATATGTCAGCCAGCCCAAGCTCTCCAAACAATCCCTCTCTCCTGGCCCTTTTCGGTCTGGGGGCTCGATATCTTGGGCCCCTTCCCCCGTGCTGCCGGGGGCTTTGAGTTCTTGTACGTCGCCATCGACAAGTTCACAAAGTGGCCTGAAGTGGAGCCGGTGAGGAAGGTGACAGCGCAATCAGCCGTCAAGTTCTTCAAAGGATTAGTTTGCCGTTTCGGGGTTCCTAACAGAATCATCACCGATAACGACACACAATTCACGAGCCGCACCTTCATGCAATATGTCCAAGACCTTGGCAGCAAAGTCTGTTTTGCATCTGTCGCTCACCCGAGAAGCAACGGCCAAGCGGAAAGGATGAATGCTGAAGTTCTGCGTGGCCTCAAGATAAGAACATTTGACAGGCTACGTAAATGTGGAAGGCGCTGGATTGATGAGTTGCCGGCGGTTCTTTGGTCACTCAGGACGACACCGAATCGAGCTACCGGCCAAACACCCTTCTCCCTAATCTATGGTGCAGAAGCGGTGCTCCCCACGGAACTGATGTATGGGTCACCTTGAGTGCTCGCTTACGATGAAGCTGAGCAAGGGCAGCTGTGGCAAGACGACGCAACGCTCCTTGAGGAAGATCGTCTTCGGGCGGCTGTGCGAGCTGCACGCTACCAGCAAGCCTTGCGCCGCTATCATAGCCGCAAAGTGCACGCCTGAAGCCTTGAGGAAGGCGACCTTGTTCTTCAGCGCGTTCAGTCCGCCAAGAAATCAAACAAGTTGACGCCGAAGTGGGAAGGCCCTTATCGGGTAGTACGAGTCACCAGACCCGGCGCAGTCCGTCTGGAGACCGAAGATGGCACCCCAGTGCAGAACTCATGGAATATTGAGCATCTTCGCAAGTTCTACCAATAAGGCGCAGTTGCCGGGCCTCCCGGCAACCCCTTTTGTACAAGCTTTGTCGGCAAGACTTGTAACCCTTTGTACAAAGCCAGGCGCAGATCCTGTGCATAATAAAGTTAAGTGTTTCGCAACTCTTCGTACATATTCATTTATATATGGATACATGTGATGTTGTGATTTACACTTTAGTTTGTATGGAATGGCTGATGGACCGTCAAGGTCCCCAAACCACTCTTTTCTATTCTTTCTTTTTCTTGAAAGGACAGAAGGATCCCTCGCGTGCAAGTTTCCCGGGGGGGAGTGGAGATGGGGTACCATTTTAACGACGTTCAAGTGATCATTTCATGCAACGAGAGAAACAACACAAGGAAAAGCTAAGTTGAAAAACTTCAAAACTTTTTCCTTGTTACATTCTGCAATTTCCCTTGAACGATTCAGCGCTTTGTATGAGAAACCTACACGCGAAGGAACCTTGCCGTGATCAGTCCACGCTCTAGCTTGCCTCGAGTCCACTCGGCAAGCCTAGCAGCCGCATTCTGGCCCGGCAAGTTGCCTTGCCGGTAGCGGCACTTCCAGCAGGCTGCTAAGGACCCGTTCCTCAAAGTGCTCGCGGCAAGTGTGTGCACCGGCAAGTTTTCCGACGGCGTAGGGAGCACAATCATACAAAGGTAAAATAAAACAAGGGGGAGGACGCACATGCATTCAAGCAACACAAGTTATATTAAATCGCAGAAACAGTGCAGATCTAAGATGAGATCGAATGTATCTTTTGCATGATAGCACAACGATGGATATAACGACAAGCTCAATCCCGACGATCACCCTGGATTCTGGGAATCTGGAGAACCTTGTCGGCGAGGGGAGCAGCAATCTTATTGGCGGTAGTCACGTCGGTGTTCTCCGGCAGTTTCCTGAAGACCCTGGAGAGATCAATGCCGGGATTGCGATGGGCAATTTTGAGCTGCACCCTGTATACGATTTCGCGTGCAAACTTCCGGGATTCATCAGCGAATGAAGCAGACCTGTCCTCGTGATACGTCTTCAAGGCGTCGATAAGGCCCTCGAAGAATTTGGTCAGTCTGGCGCTAGTGGCTTCCTTGTCATTAACAGTGAAGCCCCAGCTCCTCATATCCATGACAGCAATCTGGGAAGAGATGCGCTCAGCAACATTGACAAGCTTGCCAGTCCAGAGGGAAAGGTTCTCGTGCAGTTGAGCATAGTTGTTCTCAGCATCCCTCTTCAGGGCCTCTTCCTTCTCCAGCTTCTCCGTCAAAACCCTCTCCCTCTCCTTGGCGGATTCAAGGGCTGTTACCAAGGTGGCCAACTGGGATTTCAGATCTCCGATTGTCCTGGCGGCGGCGTCAAGATCTTGGTTCTTGGACGACAGCTGCATTTGCAAGTCCCCTAGAGTGCAGGCTGCCTTCAGCGCTTCATCCTTGAGGGCCTCGATTTCTTTACCAGTGCCGGCAAGATCATCCTTTAATTTGGCCATTTGAGACTCCAGCTCTGTCTTGGCGGAGGCGGCGGCAGCAGCCTTGTCAGAAGCCTCCTTGAGCTTGGCGGTGCTCTCCAAGGCCTGAGTTTCGATGGATTTCTTGTGCCCATCTTCCAACTCTTGGGTCCGTTGCTTAAGGAGTGTTTCAATTTCCTCATCCTTGCCGCGGAGTGTGGTGGCAAGGGCCTCTTCACGGGCAGCGAGTTCCTTATCTTTGACATTGAGCAGCGCCTCGCGCTCTGTCAGCTTGCCGTCGCGAATTGCCGCTTCTTCCTTGGTAGCGGTGAGCTTTTCCTCCTGCCTTATAAGATTGCGCGCCTGCTCGTTATACCATGCGCGCAGCTCGTCCACCTTCTTTTTCAGCTTCTGCTCAACCAGATCTGCAGCTCTGCGCTCTTCCTGGATTCTGTCCCATCTGCGGCTGTACCTTTCTTGGACGCCCTTGAACCCGACGGCCATGATCTCCATGAAAGCAAGATCTTCGGCGCTGTCAGTCGCGTCGGTGGCCTCGCCGGTTCTCTGGGCCAAGGGGAGCAGAATCCGGGCTATTTCTTCATCAAAGTTTGGCCCCGCAGCGCCAGATGTGCTCGGGGCTCCAGATTCACGCTGAGAAGCAATCAACGCCAAGCTGCTCGGTGGGGCCTGCAAGGTTGGCGCCACCAGTTGGTTGCCGGGGTTCGGCGCATCGGTGTTGACGGGCGCCTTCCCCACATCCATTCTGGCGGTGTCGAACGTATCACCAGGGGTCATCTCAGGCTTCCCGGGAGCCTCTCTGATTTCCTCAGCAACTTGCACAATATCCTCTCCAGCAGCAATCTTGGCGGCTTCGTCAGTGGCATCCCTTGCAATATTCGCTACCTCCACAAGGACTTCACCTTCTTCGGGAGAGGTTGGAGCTGTGGAGTGAGGCGGGAGCAAAAGCAGAATGAGATTCAAATTACAAGTCAAAGTTCAAGAAAACAAAAAAAGAAATTTTCCGTGAGAAATGTTTTGAGACAAGGGGATTACCCGTTGGTGTTTGCTGAGGAAGGGCATCTCCTCCCCCGGCAACTTCTGTTGCCGACGCGCGGTCACCGGCGGCTCCGCTTGTCGGGGCAACCTCTGTGCGGGCAGACTCATCGGTGGAGGCCCTTGTCGGGGAAGCACTCTCCGGAACGATGGTTGGCGGGGGAACCACAGCGGGGTCCGCCTCTTGGTGTTCTTCTTCTTGACGGGCCTCCCCCGCCTCCTTGTCGGGCTCAGAAGAAGGAACTTCAGTGCCAGCGCCAGTAGGCGGGATCTGCACCACGTCCTCCCGCAGGGGGCTAGGCTGGGGGCTGACGACGATGGTGTCAGCCGTCCCAACCCCCTGCCCCGCACTCACCGTGGGATCTTGTGCTATTGCAGACTTGGCCCGCTTCGACCGGTGCGCAAGTAGTTCTGGATCCCTATCAAAGACAAGAGAAATCAAGTTAAAATGGCGATCAAAGAAGGCCAAGACTTGGTGGAGATATGCAAGGTTACTTACTCCTCCTCCTCCTCGGGCTCGCCAAGGACGTCGAAGTCGTACACCACCGGCGGAGGCGATTCCCTGGCCCTCTTAAGCGCCGGGGGAGGTGAACCCGTCGGCTGAATGGATTCAACTTCCTCGGCAACCTCTTGCCGGGGAGATGGAGGCTGGGCTCGGGGACGCCGGGTTGATTGCCGGCGTACCTCTTCTTGGTGGCCGGTCTTTGTGGTCGTCTTCTTCACCGAAGGACCAGCCCCAGGCGAAGAGGTGCGCACCGGCTCTTGGCTAACTGCCCTCCGAAGACGGTGTTTTTTCTTTGTCGGGGCTTGTGGGCCCTCTTCCTCTTCGGGCTCTTCGGCAACCGCAGTCCCGGCAACCTCAGCCTCGGCAGCCTCACCCCCGGCAAGCTCTTCCTGTTGCTCTTCGGCAGCTTCTTTTTCGGGGTACTCTTCATCATCATCCTCAACTACCACGGCGTCAAGACCGCCTGCCGCGTTGATTCCCGCGATCTCTGCGGCCTTGCTGGCGATGTATGCCAGTTCCTCGTCATTGGTGGCCCGGATGAGATCCGTTTCCTTCCGAGAGGCTTTCTCCGTCAGGTTGGAAGCCCAATCCATCTCGTTCTCCAAGGTAGGCAGTTCCTAGTCCACTTTTACTCCGTGAGCATCGCAATCTGGCATCATCGACAAGATGGAGTCCTTGGCGGAGTTGATGTGCAGCGGGATGATCCTATCCGACAAGTGGAATGTGCCAGTTTTCCGGAACAACTGTTCGCATAGGCAGGCATGCTCCATAACCGACAAGTTGTTGCCGGTCCCAGGGTACAATCTCATAACGTCAGCGACATTCTGGTATTCCCAAGCGAATGTTTCTCTCTTCTGCAACGGCACTATGCGTCACCGGAGGAAATCGGCACCAACCATCTCTATGGTCAGATTGGCGGCCTTGAGGCGGGCGATTCTGTTCAGTGCCGGGCGAAGTTTCGCGTCAGTAGCACCCATATGGCTCCAGTTCTTGCCGCGCTTGACTGCCAGTATGCGCGGTATGCAGAATTGAGGAAAATCCTTTTTCCTGGATCTAGCACCATTCTGCCCTCCACTCGTCCCATTTGAGGTGGAGCTGTCCGGCAAGATACTGGCCCTTGGTCTTTACCCTGGGGATCCAGGTCACGCTGCCGGAGAGTGATTTGTCTTCGAAACGGGGAATGAAAAAGTGACGGAACAGATCCACATTGGGGGCCACTCCGACGAAGTTCTCGCACAGGTGGGCGAAAACCACCATGCAAGTCATCGCATTTGGAGTGAAATCCAATAATCTGAACCCGTAGCTGAACATCATGGCGCTGAAGAAATCTGAGAACGGAGGGACCAAACCACAGTAGAAGTAAGCATAGAAAAAGGGGTACGAATCTACGGGGTCCTTGTCGCCTTCGGGAAGCACCACGGGCGCCTTGTGGTCCTTGGTGTCCCTTCCCCACATGTACGCGTACCTCCTGATCAACTCGTTGGCACCCAAGGAGCATGGCGAGAAGATCACGTTCTCCCTCCGCCGTTTCTCCAGATCTTCCAGCGCCTTCTTCTTCTCCTCTGCCTTGGGATCGAGCGGCTTGGCGGGCTTCTTCCCCGCTGCATCGGCTCTCTTGGGCGCCATCAGGAATTGGGGAGGCAGAAGGTGGCCAAGTCGAGACGCAAATCAGTAACAGCGGCGGTGGCGGAAGCGGTTCTGGCGAGAGGAAGGAGACGAAGCAGGGGAAAACAGGGGTGAATGAGCAGCGCCTCCTCACGATTGCCTTTTTATGGGGAAGGCACGAGGGGGCTGGCTCTTCACTGTTTACCCCTGGCGGCGCCCTTTTTACAGGCACACTACCGCGAAATAACCGCAACAGTCCACGTTCCCACGCCCCGCATTTAATTACCATCATGATGAAAATTACAGCGGCAGTTTTCCCGCCGCGTGTCTGTGCATTATTTGGGCCTAGCCCAATGACGCTTCGGACGCGCGTATGGCCCAGGCCCGGGGGCTCCTGTCGGTGTATAAAACATGGGTATTTTATACCCTGACTTATGCACAGACAGTAGCAGCCTCCTTGCCGGCCAAAGCTTGCCGGGAACCGTCGAGAACAAGATTCAAGGCCCAATTGCAGAAGCTACTTGAGAGAAGCTTAAGACACGACACCAACAAGCACTCAACTGGTACCGAAGATGGAAACATTCCTTGCCGGCAAGCTCTAGACCGGCAAGATGAAGACCCGGCAAGCTCTGTGCCGGCAAGCTTCCACGGGCACGCCAGCGCTCCACCTCACCGAACAGCTAGTCGCTAATCGGTGAGGTGTCGACTGCGCAGGCTGGTTGGTGAGAGTTGTCGGGCACGTGTCAGCATGCAGGGAGAAGATTTGTCTTTAAAGTCACCCGTCCAGGAGGCGTGTCAGAATAATACGAGGTAGCTGGGCAAGCGGTGCAGGAACCTTGCCGGGGCCGCCTCTCCACACGACACCTGACAGTGCATTTAATGCCTTTGTCCTGAACTGGCAGAGTTAGGTATGATAGCACTGTTTGCTATCCAATCACTATGTAATTACTGTTTTGCCACTGTGGTAACCCCTTGAGCTATAAAAGGAGGACCAAGGCAACAGTTAGAGGGATTCGGACTCCTTTTCAAACACCTGCACGTCTCGCATAGCAGCTCCCTCCGCACCTTGCCTGGGGAAGCGCTCCTTGTACTTGTGCGCTCATACAACCAATACACCAAAAGCAGGAGTAGGGTTTTACGCTTCTCAGCGGCCCGAACCTTGGTAAATCCCACGCGTCTTCCATTGATTCTGCTCTTTGTGCATGTCGATCCCCCCTGCCGAACCACAAGGGGCTGGATGGCCCCATAGATGGTCATACCCACGACAGGTGGGTAGATAAATTACTGTTGGGCAATTGATAGAAATGCAAATAATTATGACGGATTCATGGCAATGATCATATATATAAGCATCACGTCCGAGACAAGTAGACCGACTCCTACCTGCATCTACTACTATTACTCCACCCATCGACCGCTATCCAGCATGCATCTAGGGTATTAAGTATGAAACAAAGTAACGCCTTAAGCAAGATGACATGATGTAGACAAAGTAAACTCAAGCAATATGATTAAACCCCATATTTTTATCCTTAATGGCAACAGTACAAATACGTGTCATGTCCCCTTTTGTCACTGGGATTGAGCACCGCAAGATTGAACCCATCACAAAGCACCTCTCCCATTGCAAGACAAATCAATCCAGTAGGCCAAACCAAATCGATAGATCGGAGAGAAATACAAAGCTATAATAATCATGCATAAAAGAGTTCAGATAAGACTCAAATATTTCTCATGAATAATCTGATCATAAACTCACAATTCATCGGATCCCAACAAACACACCACAAAAGAAGATTACATCGGATAGAACTCCAAGAACATCGAGGAGAACATGGTATTGAAGATCAAAGAGAGAGAAGAAGCCATCTAGCTACTAGCTATGGACCCATAGGTCTGTGGTAAACTACTCACACATCATTGGAAGGGCAGCAAGGTTGATGAAGAAGCCCTCCGTGATCGATTGCTCCTCCGGTAGAGTACCGGAAAAGGCCTCCAGATGGGATCGTGGAAGAACAGAGGCTTGCGGCGGCGGAAAGGTTTTCTCTTCTGGCTCCCTGTTGTTTTTGGAATATTTGGGAATTTATAGCGTTTGAATTAGGTCAAGAGGTGCCACGAGGGGCCCACAAGCCTGGGGGCGCGCCCTACCCCCTGGGCGCGCCCTCCAGGCTTGCCGCCTCCTCGTGGCTCTTCTGGTCTTCTCCCGACGCTTCCTGGGTTTCTTCTGGTCCAGAAAAAATTAATCCAAAGTTTTTCTTTTCTTTTTTGGACACTTTTTGATAATGATTTTCTGAAACGGCAAAAACAAGCAGAAAACAGCAACTGGCACTGGGCACTGGGTTAATAGGTTAGTCCAAAAAAATGATATATAATGGCATATAATTGCATATAAAACATCCAAGATTGATACTATAATAGCATGGAACAATCAAAAATTATAGATACGTTGGAGACGTATCATTGATCACTATAAAGAATCTGAAAGACGCTAAGACCAAGATCGTACCCTCTAAGACGAGGGGAGGTAAGGAACTGCCATCACACTCTGCACTTGATTCACCTTTTGTTTTGAGTAAGCTTGCGACACCGCCACCTATTATTCATTCTGATATGTTGCAAGTAATTGATGATACTACTTCTGCTATAAACGACACTTGTGATGATGCTAGTACTCTACTTGATAATATTGTGCCACAAGGTGAATTTCTTGATGAACAAATTGCTAAAGCTTAAGAAATTGAGAATGTTGAAACTGATGAAAATTATGATTCACCTATTATGCCTAGCTCTCCTACTAGAGTTGAAATGCCTAAGATACCTGATGGTTATGTGATAGATGGAGAGACAGCTAGGGAAATTCTTGCTTGTTATGATAGAGATGATGTTAGAAAATTATTGAGTAAGCTAAAAGAAAAGTCTATGATGGAGAGAATGAAATATGATCCCAAGTTTGCTACCTCTCCTATCTTTGTTACCGATAAGGATTATGAATTCTCTGTCGATCCTGAGTTAATTACTTTGGTTGAATCAGATCCTTTTCATGGTTATGAAACTGAAATTGTTGTGGCACACCTTACTAAATTGAATGATATAGCCACCCTATTTGCTCATGAGGAAAAAAAATCATTACTATTACATTCTTAAGTTGTTTCCTTTCTCGTTAAAGGGTGATGCCAAGAAATGGTTTAACACTCTTGCTCTTGGTTGTGTGCGTAGTCCCCAGGATATGATATATTATTTCTCTGAAAAATATTTTCCTGATCATAAGAAACAAGCTGCATCATAGGAAATATTTAACTTTGTGCAAATTGAAGAAGAGAATCTCCCTCAAGCTTGGGGGAGGCTTCTCCAATTACTCAATGCTTTGCCTGATCATCCTCTTAAGAAAAATGAAATACTTGATATTTTTTATAATGGACTAACCGATGCTTCTAGGGACTACCTAGATAGTTGTGCTGGTTGTGTTTTCAGGGAATAAACTGTTAAACAGGCTGAAGAACTATTGAATAATATATTAAAGAATGCCAATGATTGGACACTTCTTGAACCACCACCCAAACCAACTCCAAAGAAGAGAGGTATACTATTCCTCGGTCCTGAAGATATGCAAGAGGCAAAGAAATCTATGAAAGAAAAAGGTATTAAGTCTGAAGATGTTAAGAATTTACCACCTATTGAAGAAATACATGGGCTCGACACCCCGACACAGGTAGTAAAGGTAAATTCTCTTTATAGATTCAATGAAGGTGATATTCCTTACAATAAACCTGCTAGTCAATGCCTGGATGAATTTGATAACTACAATGTTAAGCAAGAACATTTCAATATGTATGCATGTTAGCAATCAATTAAAACGCAATGCTTTCATGATAGATCGTTTGAGTGATTTGATGTTTAGAATTGCTAATGATGTTAAAGGCTTGAGTAAACATTCGTCCATGGTTCATACCCAGTTAGAACAAATTGCTAAGTCACAAAATGATTTGCTGAGATGAATAATAAAATGAATGATCGTGCTGTTAGAGTTGTTACTAGAGGAGGTAGAATGACTCAGGAGCCTCTGTATCCTGAAGGTCATCCTAAAAGAATTGAACAAGATTCTCAGAGAATTAATATTGATGCACCTAGTCCATCTAAGAAGAAAAAGAAAAAGAAAAATTATAGGACTTTGCATGCTTCTAGTGAACCTGAGATAGAAAAACCTCCTGAGAATCATAATGATGTTTCTATTTCTGATGTTGAGACACAATCTGGTAATGAACACCCACCTAATGATAATGGTAATGATGTTCATGTTAATGCTCAACCAGATAATGATGTAGAAATAGAACCTACTGTTGATCTTGATAACCCACCTCCTAAGAATAAAAGGTATGACAAAAGTGATTTCATTGCTCAAAAACATGGAAAAGAAAGAGAACCATGGGTTCAAAAACCCATGCCTTTTCCCACTAATCCATCTAGAAATAAAGATGAGGAAGACTTTGAGCGCTTTGTTGAAATGCTTAGACCTGTCTTTTTGCGCACTCGCTTGACTGATATTTTGAAAATGCCTCCATATGCTAAATATATGAAAGATATTGTCACTAATAAAAGAAAGATACCCGAGGCTGAAATTTCCACCATGCTTGCAAATTATTCTTTTAAGGGTGGAGTGCCTAAGAGTTAGGAGATCCGGGAATACCCACTATACCATGCTCTATTAAAAGAAGTTATGTCAAAACTGCCTTATGTGATTTAGGGGCTGGTGTTAGTGTTATGTCTTTCTCTTTATATAGAAGACTTGATTTGAATAAGTTGACACCTACTGAAATATCTCTTCAAATGGCTGATAAATCAACTGCTATACCTATTGGAATTTGCGAGGATGTGCCCGTTGTTGTTGCAAATGTTACCATCTTAACAGACTTTGTTATACTTGATATGCCCGAGGATGACAACATGTTGATTATCCTTGGAAGACCCTTTTTGAATACTGCAGGGGCTGTTATTGACTGCAACAAAAGCAAATTCACTTTTCATGTCAATGGTAATGAGCATACGGTTTATTTTCCAAAGAAACAAAGTTTGGTGAATGGTATCAACTGCATCGAAAAAGTTTCGACAATCACTATTGGAGGATTTAAATTTCCTCTTCCTACCATCAAAAAGAACTATGAAATTCTTATTGTTGGGGAGATGCATATCCCCGTTGAGGTAACTTAGTGCTATACGAAAGTTCTTCGGTTTCATGTTACTCGGGAATATTTTGTTAATAAGACTTGATCAACCTTATTAATGGATTCTTTTTTAGGGGCATGTGGTCGATGAATTTAGTAAGCACAACTTTCTGTAATTATAGTTTGCTCTTTGTTATTCATAGTTTAATAAAGCAAAATGCCATGATTATCTTGTTTTCTAAATTATCCGTGCAATAAAAAATGACCGAAAAATAAAAGTGCTCAGAATGTCGTAAAATTTTAACATGATTTTTTCTGGAATATTTAAGAATTTTTGGCACTGAAAACAACCCAGGGGGGGGGGGGTGCCCCTGTTGCTCACAAGGCAACAGGGTGCGGCCACCCCCTGGCCGCGCCAACATGCCTTGTGGGTCCCACAGGGACCCACTCACTTATCCCTTCAGCCCACTTCATCTCCTACCTCCAGAAAAAAAATCTTTGTAGCTCTCTCCTTCGTGTTCTTGCTCCCAAACCTGAGATTTTTGATCTCTTTGCTCGGAGCTCCGTTTCCGAAACTGTTTTGGGGGATATATTGCTCCTTGGTATGTGACTCCTCCATTGCTCCAATTAGTTTTTGCTTTAGTGGATTATATTTTGCATAAGTTGCTACTATTGGTGCTACTGAAAATGAGCTTGCATGTTGAATTCTTTGAGTTTTAAGTAGTTTGAATGCTTGATATAGCCTCTAGACATTCATATGACTAGTTGCTATCAATCTTGTGAAGTTTTGTTGACATCATTTTGTGGCCCAAAAATTTCAGAAATTTGTTGCTAGGAAAATGAACTTCTTTCGGAGAGGTTCTTCGAGCCGGAGCCCCAAGGGAGTCACCGAAGGTGCCGCTGACCTTCACATTCCTCGTAGAGTGGAGGTGCGGCCATGCGAATGGCCACACAACACCTTCATGGACGAAGCCGGGTTTCACCAAGAGTTCGCGCAATTTGCCGCGAATGCCAGCCTGACCGACTTCCTCGCAGATGAGTGTGACCAATATCACCTCCTCACAAATTCCTTTGTGCAAAATTTTTATTTCCTGCCTAGGGTCGATGTTCCCATGGTACGCTTTGATTTATATGCCGAACATCATGAAATACCACTTGCTAAGTTTTGGAAGATTTGCCTGATTCCCTCTGATGGGGAGTTGAGGGAGCCTCGTCCTGAGGAGTTTGAGGACTTCCTTCTCACTTTGACCGTGGGAGAATTTAGGGGCGTGTCGAGAGCCCGAGTTACTAGCTTGCATTTTCCCACCATGCACTACTTTGGCTTATTCATAGGGAAATGTTTGACTACCAGAGAGGAAGGTGGTACGCTCAGTGCCCCTGACCTCGCCATTTTACGCCGTGCGCTTTATGGTGATAACACTTTTAGCTTGGGAGCTATCATTGCACGCTGCTTGCACACTAACAGGACTAGGGGTAAAATTCATGGCGGTATTTATGCTACGCGCCTTGCGAAACGCTTTAACGTTGCTATCCGTCATAATGATTATGTGTTGCCTAAGATTTATTTAGACCAACAGTCCATGATTGATCACCACTTTATTGATGAACCTGAGCCTCCTCACTACATTCGTTATAACTTGGTATTTAGTTAGAAGACACGTGAGATTATTTCGTTGCCTGCACCTTCTTTGTTTGACTCTCATGCCAGGAACGGATACACCATCCTGCCACCGGACATCATTGCTTACAAGAATGAGTTGGCCGCGGCAGAGACCGAGGCCCAGCCTTGGGACGCTCGAGTGCCTCCGCCTAGCCACTTTCCTACTGGACCTGATGGATTTTATGGATGGCAGTAGACCAAGTTAGGCCAAAAGCCTAATGGATTTTACATTCATGTTCACATATTCATTCTAGTTGTCGGTGTTCATCCTTTTTCATTGTATATCCATGTTCGTTTTATTTTCACTTTCTTCTTGTGTGTTTGAAAAACTTTGAAAATCCAAAAATGTTTCTTGCTTCTTTTCGGTTTTTCTTTCTTATTAGTAGTTCGTAGTATTAAAAGAAAACCCAAAAAGATTTCTCGTTTCTTCTTTTCTTGTTTGTTGGGAGTTCTTGCATGTAAATAGTTTTTCTCGCTTTTTGTTTTTCCTTCGTTAGTTTGCTTTCTTCAGAAAAACTAAAAACTCCAAAAAATATTTCAGTGTGTTTCTCTGAATTTCTTTTCTTTTCGTTGAGTCGTCGTAGGGAGAAGACCACGATGAAATTGTTGAGTGGCTCTCGTATGCTTTGTGGTTGATCTAATGAAGGGCCAATATTGCCTTATCTTCTCCCTTGAATAAATTGTTTGTAGATTCCAGCTTAGTCCACGGCACTCTTGCACTATTATTATTTTCACATCATTTGGTCGTGCAAGTGAAAGGCAATAATGACGATGATTTGATGAAGTGACTGTGGCAAGGAAAAGCTGTTATGAACTCTTTTTGTTTTTGTTTTTGTAAATATGTTTAACTCAGTATCCATGATTCAGCATATTATGAGTAAACATGTTTGTGATGACAATTAGAGATTATAATTGCGCATGCCATGCTTAAGTATCTAGGAGTGGATAATGATTTATCTTGGATGTCAACATGCATTAAAATGGTTATGATGTAGTATGTTAGTATGGTATCCTCCTCTGAATGTTTCAAGTGGCTTGACTTGGCATGTTCACACATGTAGTTCATTCAAAACCAATGCAGCCTTCCCGATATTTATGTTCAGGGTGTTTATATCCTACTCATGCTAGTATTCAATGTTAATTATTCACAATGCATGATTATGACAGTTGTCGCTCCCTAGTTGGTCGCTTCTCAATCTATTTGCTAGCCTTCACCTGTACTAAGAGGGAATACTGATTGTGCATCCACAATCCTTAAACCAAAGTTGTTCCAGATGAGTCCACTATATCTACCTACATGCGGTATTATTCTGCTGTTCAAAGTAAATTTGCATGTGCCACCTCTAATCATTCAAATAAACATCTGTTTTGTGTGCCCGTACAGCTCATGGACCGACAGGGGGCGGTCAGTATCTTCCATGCTAAGCGGGTTATTCTCAAGATGAGTGTTTATTCATTTTTCATTGCACGAGAGAGGCTGGTAATTGGGATGCCCAGTCCTATAATCAAAATAAAGAAAAATATAATAAAACAAATAATGACCCACAAGTATAGGGGATCAATCGTAGTCCTTTCGATAAGTAAGAGTGTCGAACCCAACGAGGAGCAAAAGGAAATGACAAGCGGTTTCAGCAAGGTATTCTCTGCAAGCACTGAAATTATCGGTAATAGATAGTTTGATAGCAAAGTAATTCGTAACAAGTAACAAGTAGTAATGGTAACAAAGGTGCAGCAAGATGGCCCAATCCTTCTTATAGCAAAGGACAGGCCAGAATGAACTCGTATAATAAGCAAAGCGTTCTCGAGGACACATGGGAATTTCATCTAGTTACTTTCATCATGTTTGTTTGATTCGCGTTCGCTACTTTGATAATTTGATATGTGGGTGGATCGGTGCTTGGGTGCTGTTCTTACTTGAACAAGCCTCCCACTTATGATTACCCCCTCTCGCAAGCATCCGCAACTACGAAAGAAGAATTAAGATAAATCTAACCATAGCATGAAACATATGGATCCAAATCAGCCCCTTACGGAATAGCGCATAAACTAGGGTTTAAGCTTCTGTCACTCTAGCAACCCATCATCTAATTACTACTCCACAATGCCTTCCCTTAGGCCCAAGGATGGTGAAGTGTCATGTAGTCGACATTCACACGACACCACTAAAGGAAGCAACAACATATATATCATCAAAATATCGAACGAATACCAAATTCACATGATTACTTATGACAAGACTTCTCCCATGTCCTCAAGAACAAAAGTAACTACTCACAAATCATATTCATGTTCAAGATCAGAGGGGTATTGAATAGCATTAAGGATCTGAACACATAATCTTCCACCAAATAAACCAACTAGCATCAACTACAAGATGTAATCAACACTACTAGCAACCCACAGGTACCAATCTGAGGTTTTGAGACAAAGATTGAATACAAGAGATGAACTAGGGTTTGAGATGAGATGGTGCTGGTGAAGATGTTGATGAAGATTGGTCCTCCCACGATGAGAGGATCGTTGGTGATGTCGATGGCTTCGATTCCCCCCTCCCGGACGGAAGTATCCCCGGTGGAATCTCTCCGCCGGAGAGCAAAATTGCCCCTGCCCAGGTTCCACCTCGATACGACGGTGCTTCATCCCGAAAGTCTTCTCTATAATTTTTTTAGGGCAAATGAGACTATATAGCAGAAAGAGGGGGCCGGAGGCCTGCTAGGGGCCCCACAAGGCATCAGGGCGCGCCCAGGGGGGTGTGCCCTGTTGCCTTGTGGGAAACTGGTGGGTCCCCTCTGGTATTTCTTTTCTCCAGTATTTTTTATATATTCAATAAAAAATCTCCGTGAAGTTTCAGGTCAATTGGAGCTCTATAGAATAGGTATCTCTGCTGTAGGTATTTCAGGTCCAGAATTCCAACTGCCAGTATTCTCCCTCTTCATATAAATCTTGCAAATTAAGAGAGAAAAGGCATAAGAATTGCATCATAAAGTGAAATAATGACCAAATACATTGTAAATAACAGTAGGAAATCATGATGCAAATTGGACGTATCAACTCCCCCAAGCTTAGACCTCGCTTGTCCTCAAGCGAAAGCCGAAATCGATAATCATGACCACATGTTTAGAGAGAGAGGCGTCGATAAAAATAAAATATGGACATGAAGGCATCATGATCTTTATTATAACGATAATATATCATCATAAAACTTCTCATGACAAAGTGACAATTCATTCACAAGTTAAAGTATGAACCATAAACCGTATTGAAAACTAACAAACTATGATCTCAGTCACTGTAGCAATTGCAATTCATTATATTATCAGAAAGAATCTATGTAAGAGCTTTGTTTAGCAAGTTCACATACTCAACTATCATTTAGTCTTCTATGATTGCTGACACTCACGACATACTTATGGAGCAAAAGTTTCAGTCAGACACATAGAAAGATAGGGGCTTATAATCTCGCCTCCCAACTTATTTACCTCAAGGGTAATGTCAACAATAATAATTCATGATCACCTACATTCAACTTGATATATATGCCTGGATCTATCCCCACCACATGATGCTTGCCAAGAGAGAAATATAAAAAACAGAATAGAGGAGAATACTATTGACTCTTGCATAAAAGTAAATACATAAAGTAAAAGATAGGCCCTTCGCATAGGGAAGCAGAGGTTGTCATGCACTTTTTATTTTTGGATGTGCAAGCTCTTAATGTAAAGGAACGTCACTTTATATTGCCCCTTGTGATAGCAACCTTTATTATGCAGTCTGTCGCTTTTATTTCTTCACCATCACAAGTTCGTACAAAGCTTATTTTCCCTTACAATAAAAGATCATACATATTTAGGAGCAATTTTTATTGCTTTTGCACCGATGACAACTTACTTGAAGGATCTTATTCAATCCATAGGTAGATATAGTGGACTCTCATGACATGAAACTGGGTTTAAGGGTTTTTGGATGCACAAGTAGTATCTCTACTTAGTACGGAATTTTGGCTAGCAAAAGGTAGGGGGCAAGCACCACATGTTAGAGGATCCAAAACAATATATCTTGTATGTGAATATAAGCAAACATAACTCATTACGTTGTCTTCCTTGTCCAACGTCGACTATTTGACATAGAATATTTAATGGGGGCTCACAATCATAAAAGATGTCCAAGATAGTATATCTATATGTGAGACCTCTCTTCCTTTATTACTTTTTCATGAATTGCAACAATGACCAATGCTATGTTTGTCAATTTCCAACAAGTTTTATCAATTATACTTCTTTTATGTGAAGTCATCACTCCCCATGGGATTAGCATATGATCTTTACTTTTTATTCTCTTTATTTATTTCTAAGATTGGAATAACAAAAGCAAAACACTCAACTCAAATTATTCTTTATTATATAAATTTCACACACGATTACATAGATAGATAGATCACAAAGCAAGCACTCGAAACTAAATCATACTAAAACTTTATTCTTCTAAATCACGAAATAACTAAGGATAGAACTAAGATAGATAATGATGATAAAAGTGATGGTGATACGATACCGGGGCACCTCCCCCAAGCTTGGCACAAGCCAAGGGTGGTGCCCATACCCGTGTACTCAAGTCTCCTTCTTCGGTGATGGCAGTGTTGATGAGGTAGGCTTGTCCTTTAACTTCAGTAAGTACTCCAAATTGCCATTGATCCTCCGAAGGGCATGATTCTGCTCTTCTAACACAATAACTTCACGGGTAAGCGATGTATTCTGAGCACAAACTGCTTCAAAAACCTTTATTGTATTGATTTCAGATGGGGAGAGGTTATGATAAAGATTTTGCCATGTATCTTCCCTTTTTGGTGCTTCTCCCGTGCGCGTGGCTGTCCCTTCTTCTCCTTGAACCCGGTCCTCCATGACCTTTCCTGATCCCTCCTCCATCTCGGTGTCCTCCTCTCCGGACGACCACTCATAGTAGACTTCATTGAAAGGACGCTTGTCGGGCGAAGGTTGCACAATCCGGTGCTTGGTGCGGAGTCTTTGGGGAGCCATGGGGATCTAGATCTGTCAGAAAAACAGTCCGAAACAAGAACAGAGGAGAAACTTGCGATGCGGTAGTCAAAACACCCGTGAGTATATATAAAGAATTTTTATCTTGCAAAACAAGCATACGAGAGGAAAACGGAGTCGGGAGGGCACACGAGGGGCCCACAAGGCAACACGGCGCGCCCCGGGAGGGGTCACGCCCTGTTGCCTTGTGACCTCCTCATGGGTCCTCTGGGTTGTTTCTTATTTTTGTATTTTTTCTAATATTCCAAAATGGACAGAAATATTTTTTATAGAATTTTTGGAGTCGGTTTACTTACCGTATCACATACCTACCCCTTTTCAGGGTTCTGGAGCGTTCCAGAAGGACTCTTTGATGTGTTCCTCCGGTGTCATTGTCTGAATAATATTAGTTTCAACATTAATGGGAGTACCTAAGATATAATGCTTAATTCGTTGTACATTCACTACTCTCGGGTTGGTGCCTCCAAAATTGTTAATTTTGATAGCTCCAGAGCGGTAAACTTCTTCGATGATGTATGACCCTTCCCATTTAGAGAGAAGTTTTCCTGCAAAGAATCTGAAACGGGAGTTGTACAATAGAACTTTCTCACCCACTTTAAATTCCCCTTTTTGAATTCTTTTATCATGCCATCTTTTAACTTTTTCTTTAAATAACTTGGCATTTTCATAGGCTTGGGTTCTCCATTCATCTAAAGAGCTAATATCAAATAACCTCTTTTCACCGGCAAGTTTAAAATTGTAGTTAAGTTCTATAATTGCCCAATGAGCCTTATGTTCTAACTCAAGAGGTAAATGACATGCTTTTCCATAGACCATTTTATATGGAGACATACCCATAGGATCTTTATAAGCAGTTCTGTAAGCCCATAATGCATCATCAAGTTTCTTAGACCAATTCTTTCTAGATCTATTGACGGCCTTTTGCAAAATTAATTTTATTTCCCTATTACTCAATTCAACTTGACCACTAGACTGAGGATGATAAGGAGATGCAATTCTATGATTAACATCATATTTAGAAAGCAATTTACGGAAAGCACCATGAATAAAATGTGAACCTCCATCAGTCATCAAATATCTAGGGACTCCAAACCTCAGAAATATAACTTCTTTAAGCATTTTAATAGAAGTGTTATGATCAGCACTACTAGTTGGAATAGCTTCTACCCACTTAGTAATGTAATCAACAACAACTAAAATATGAGTATACCCATTAGAGGAAGGAAAAGGTCCCATATAATCAAAACCTCAAACATCAAATGGCTCAATAACAAGTGAATAGTTCATAGGCATTTCCTGACGTCTACCAACATTACTATATCTTTGACATTCATCACAAGAAAGGAAAAACTTGCGTGCATCTTTGAAAAGAGTAGGCCAATAAAAACCAGATTGTAATACCTTGTGTGCAGTTCTATCTCCCGCATGGTGTCCTCTGTATGCCTCGGAGTGACACTTCCGTAGGAATTGTTCCTGTTCATGCTCAGGTACACAACGTCTAATAATACCATCTACTCCTTCTTTATATAAATATGGGTCATCGCAAAAGTAATGCCTTAAATCAAAGAAGAACTTTTTCTTTTGTTGGTATGTGAAACTAGGTGGTATATATTTAGTAACAATGTAATTAGTATAATCTGCATACCACAAAGTGTTACGAGAAGCATTTATCGCAGCTAATTGTTCATCAGGGAAATCATCATTAATAGGAAGTGGGTCATCAAGAACATTTTCCATTCTAGACAAAATATCTGCTGCGGGATTCTCAGCCCCCTTTCTATCAACAATATGCAAGTCAAATTCTTGTAGCAAAAGAACCCACCTAATAAGCCTAGGCTTAGCATCTTTCTTTTCCATAAGATATTTAATAGCAACATGATCAGTATGAATAGTAACTTTGGAATCAACAATGTAGGATCTAAATTTATCACATGCAAACACAACTGCTAAAAATTCTTTTCCAGTAGTGGCATAGTTTCTTTGAGCATTGTCTAGAGTTTTACTAGCATAATGAATAACATTCAATTTCTTATCAACTCTTTGTCCTAGAACAGCACCAACAGCATAATCACTAGCATCACACATAATTTCAAAGGGTAGGTTCCAATCAGGTGGTTGAACAATAGGTGCAGAAATTAAGGCTTTCTTAAGTATTTCAAAGGCTTCTACGCAATCATCATCAAAAACAAATGGAACATCTTTTTGCAGAAGATTAGTAAGAGGCCTAGAAATTTTAGAGAAGTCTTTTATAAACCTTCTATAGAAACCAGCATGACCTAGGAAACTTCTTATACCTTTGATATCTTTAGGACATGGCATTTTCTCAATTGCATCAACTTTAGCTTTATCAACTTCAATACCTCTTTCAGAAATTTTATGCCCAAGGACTATACCTTCATTTACCATAAAGTGGCACTTCTCCCAATTCAAGACATGATTAGTTTCTTCACATCTTTGCAAAACTCGATCAAGGTTGCTTAATCAATCATTAAAAGAAGTTCCGTAAACGGAAAAATCATCCATGAAAACTTCAACAATCTTTTCACAAAAGTCATAGAATATAGCAGTCATACATCTTTGAAAGGTAGCAGGTGCATTACATAAATCAAAAGGCATACGATGATAAGCATAAGTTCCAAAAGGACAAGTAAAGGTGGTTTTCTCTTGATCTTCTTGTGATACAGGTATTTGAGAAAAACCAGAATATCCATCTAGGAAACAAAAGTGTGTATGCTTAGATAATCTTTCTAACATTTGATTAATAAAAGGCAAGGGGTAATGATCTTTCCTAGTAGCTTTATTTAATTTCCTAAAATCAATTACCATCCTATAACCAGTTACAATTCTTTGTGGGATAAGTTCATTTTTATCATTAGGAACAACAGTAATACCTCCTTTCTTAGGAACACAATGGACAGGACTTACCCATCTACTATCAGCTATGGGATAAATTATACCTACCTCCAGAAGCTTTAATATTTTAGTTCTTACCACATCCTTTATTTTAGGATTCAGCCTTCTTTTGTGATCAACAACGGGTTTAGCATCTGGCTCCATATGAATTTTATGCTGACATAAAGTGGGACTAATGCCCTTAAGATCATCGAGAGTATATCCAATAGTAGCACGGTGCTTCTTCAGAGTTTTAAGTAATCTCTTTTCTTCATGCTCTAAAAGGTTAGCACTGATAATAACATGATATGTCTTTTTTTCATCAAGATAAGCATATTTAAGCGTATCAGGTAATTGCTTTAATTCAAACATAGGGTCACTCTTAGGTGGTAGTGGGTCTCCTAATGTTTCAACAGGCAAATTATGTTTAAGAATAGGTGCTTGTTTAAAGAATAATTCATCTATCTCATTTCTTTCATTCATATGCATATCATTCTCATGGTCTAGCAAATATTGTTCTAAAGGATCTGTAGGTGGAACAGCAATAGAAGCAAGACCTATAATTTCATCTTTATTGGGTAATTCTTTATCACGAGGTTGTCTACGAAACTTGGAGAAATTAAATTCATGAGACACATCACCAAAATTAACATTGACAGTTTCTTTATTGCAATCAATCTTAGCATTTACTGTATTCAAGAAGTGTCTACCAAATATAATGGGACAAAAATCATCTTGTGGTGATCCAAGAACAAGGAAATCAGTAGGATATTTGATCTTACCACACAAGACTTCAACATCTCTAACAATCCCAAGTGGAGTAACAGTATCTCTATTTACAAGCTTAATAGTGAGATCAATATCTTCAATCTCAACAGGTGCAATATCATTCATGACTTCTTGATAGAGAGTAAAAGGGATAGCACTAACACTAGCACCAATATCACATAAACCATGATAGCAATGATCTCAAATTTTAACAGAAATAACAGGCATGCCGACTACGGGTTTGTTTTTAACTTTAGTGTCTGGCTTAGCATTTCTAGTTGCTTCATCACAGAAATATATGACATGTCCATCAATGTTATCAACCAAAAGATCTTTAACCATTGAAATATTAGATTCAACTTTAATTTGCTCAGAAGGTCTAGGTGCTTTAATATTACTTTTATTAACCACAGTTGAAGCTTTAGCATGTTCCTTAATCCTAACAGGGAAAGGAGGTTTCTCAATATAAGCAGTATGCACAACTGGATCAACATTGTAAACAATTGTTTCTTCTTTAACACTAACAGGTTCTTCATTTAATTCAATGGGTGGATGATATTTAAACCATTTCTCCTTAGGGAGATCAACATGAGCAGCAAAGGATTCACAAAAGGTAGCTACTATCTCAGAGTCAAGTCCATATTTAGTACTAAACTTATGAAGAGCATCAGTTTCCATAAAAGATTTAACACAATCAAACTCAAGATTTATACCTGACTCTTTACCTTTATCGGTTTCCCAATCTTCAGAGTTATGGTTAATTCTTTCCAGAAGATCCCATCTGAATTCAATAGTTCTCTTCATAAAGGAACCAACAGAAGAAGTATCGAGCATGGATTGATCATTATGAGAAAGCCGAGCATGAAAGTTTTGAATAATTATTTCTCTTGAGAGCTCATGATTGGGGCATGTGTGCAACATATACTTGAGCCTTCCCCAAGCTTGAGCGATACTTTCTCCTTCACGAGGCCAAAAATTATATATATAATTCCGATCATGATGAACCAAATGCATAGGATAAAATTTCTGGTGAAATTCCAGCTCCAACCGATTCCAATCCCATGTTCCAGTACCATCACATAGCCTATACCATGTCAATGCCTTTCCCTCCAAAGATAAAGGGAATACCTTCTTCTTAACTCCATCTCCAGATAAACATGCAAGCTTAAACAATCCACAAATTTCATCCACATATATCAAATGCATATCAGGATGCACCGTTCCATCTCCTGCATAAGGATTAGCTAGCAGTTTCTCTATCATACCCGAAGGAATTTCATAGTAAATATTTTCAGTAGGTTCAGTAGGTTGAGGAGCAACTCTTAATGCTTCCGGTCGAGGTGAAGGTACCCCGAACAAGCCCCTCAAAGGATTACTTTCCATAGTGACAAGTGACAATAAATTTCAGCACGTATTATAAATGTTTCCTTACCAAATTCCACTCACCAAAGGCGCTTCACTCCCCGGCAACAGCGCCAGAAAAGGGTCTTGATGACCCACAAGTATAGGGGATCAATTGTAGTCCTTTCGATAAGTAAGAGTGTCGAACCCAATGAGGAGCAGAAGGAAATGACAAGCGGTTTTCAGCAAGGTATTCTCTGCAAGCACTGAAATTATCGGTAATAGATAGTTTGATAGCAAAGTAATTCGTAACAAGTAACAAGTAGTAACGGTAACAAAGGTGCAGGAAGGTGGCACAATCCTTCTTATAGCAAAGGACAAGCCGGAACGAACTCGTATAATAAGCAAAGCGTTCTCGAGGACACATGGGAATTTCATCTAGTCACTTTCATCATGTTTGTTTGATTCGCGTTCGCTACTTTGATAATTTGATATGTGGGTGGATCGGTGCTTGGGTGCTGTTTTTACTTGAACAAGCCTCCCACTTATGATTACCCCCTCTCGCAAGCATCCGCAACTACGAAAGAAGAATTAAGATAAATCTAACCATAGCATGAAACATATGGATCCAAATCAGCCCCTTACGGAATAGCGCATAAACTAGGGTTTAAGCTTCTGTCACTCTAGCAACCCATCATCTAATTACTACTCCACAATGCCTTCCCTTAGGCCCAAGGATGGTGAAGTGTCATGTAGTCGACGTTCACACGACACCACTAATGGAAGCAACAACATACATATCATCAAAATATCAAATGAATACCAAATTCACATGATTACTTATGACAAGACTTCTCCCATGTCCTCAAGAACAAAAGTAACTACTCACAAATCATATTCATGTTCAAGATTAGAGGGGTATTGAATAGCATTAAGGATCTGAACATATAATCTTCCACCAAATAAACCAACTAGCATCAACTACAAGATGTAATCAACAATACTAGCAACCCACAGGTACCAATATGAGGTTTTGAGACAAAGATTGAATACAAGAGATGAACTAGGGTTTGAGATGAGATGGTGCTAGTGAATATGTTGATGAAGATTGGTCCTCCCACAATGAGAGGATCGTTGGTGATGTCGATGGCTTCGATTCCCCCTCCCGGAGGGAAGTATCCCTGGCGGAATCACTCCGCCGGAGAGCAAAATTGCTCCTGCCTAGGTTCCGCCCTCGAGATGGCGGCGCTTCGTCCCGAAAGTCTTCTCTATAATTTTTTAGGGCAAATGAGACTATAGCAGAAGGAGGGGGCGGCGGCCTGCCAGGGGCCCCACAAGGCATCAGGGCGCGCCCCGGGGGGGGGGGCGGGGGCGCCCTATTGCCTTGTGGGTCCCATCTGGTATTTCTTTTCTCCAGTATTTTTTATATATTCGATAAAAAATCTCCTTGAAGTTTTAGGTCAATTGGAGCTCTGTAGAATAGGTATCTCTGTTGTAGCTATTTTAGGTCCAGAATTCCAGCTGCTGGTATTCTCCCTTTTCATATAAATCTTGCAAATTAAGAGAGAAAAGGCATAAGAATTGCATCATAAAGTGAAATAATGACCAAATACATTGTAAATAACAGTAGGAAATCATGATGCAAATTGCACGTATCAACAAACTCCCCCGGAATTTGATCGTTTGGAGGGCACCCATGAATTCGGCTAGCCATGGCTTGTGTTTGTATGGTGGAGGGGGAGTAAACTTTACCTTTCCGCTTGGGAACCGCCGATAATGTGTTTAGCATGGAATATATTGAAAATCCTCGGTCGTGACGTTGACAGGAAAAGCATACCTCTCAAAATTGTTTTCATCTCTGATTTATGCTTCGAGCTCTGGCACCTCTGCAAATCTCTGCTTCCCTCTGCGAAGGGCCTATCTATTTAATTTTATGTTATTTTACTTTTATTGTTGAGTCATCACCTTCTCATTTTAAGCACCAATCCTGAGAGCACTATTGTCATTGTTATGCATTGAGTATAGCTAATGTTGGGTATACCATGACTGGATCTCTTCTACCCTGAATTACAATGTTTAGTCACTGCTTGAACTTTGGAGGTGCTGTGCATTTATGTTTTGCGGTCTCAGAAAGGGCTAGCGAGATACCATGTTATCATATTATATCATGATTGTTTTGACAAATTGTTGGCATTGGAGATATGTTATTATTGCTCGCAAGTTGATTATGCCATTGATATGAGTAAATGTAAATTCTAAGTGTTATCATTTGCATGGTTAGTTCATGATCTTTGCTAAAAACTTGGGTGCTATTTAAGCTTATATACAGATACAAGAACAAAAGAGTTCGTAAAAGTTTTTCTTTATCACTTTCAGTTTGTCAACTGGATTGCTTGAGGACAAGCAATGAGTTAAGCTTGGGGGAGTTGATACGTCTCCGTTGTATCTACTTTTCCAAACACTTTTGCTCTTGTTTTGGACTCTAATTTGTATGATTTGAATGAAACTAACCCGGACTGACGTTGTTTTCAGCAGAACTACCATGGTGTTGTTTTTGTGCAGAAATAAAAGTTCTCGGAATTGGACGAAACTTTCTGAAGATTTTTTATGGAATATATAAAAAATACTGGCGCAAAAATCTACCGAAGAGGGGCCACCCGTTGCCCACAAGGCAATAGGGCGCGGCCACCCCCCTGGGCACGCCCTGTTACCTTGTGAGACCCACAGGTGGCCGTCTGACCTAATTCCAATGTTATAAATTCCGTTTCCCCGAGAAAAAATTAAGAGAAGAAGTTTCATCGCGTTTTACGATACAGAGCCGCCGCCACCTCCTGTTCTTCATCGAGAGGGCTGATCTGGAGTCCGTTCGGGGCTCCGAAGAGGGGGATTCGTCGCCATCGTCATCATCAACCATCCTCCATCACCAATTTCATGATGCTCACCACCGGGCGTGAGTAATTTCTCCGTAGGCTTGCTGGACGGTGATGGGTTGGATGAGATTTGTCATGTAATCGAGTCAATTTGTTAGGGCTTGATCCCTAGTATCCACTATGTTCTGAGATTGATGTTGCTATTACTTTGCTATGCTTAATGCTTGTCACTAGGGCCCGAGTGCCATGATTTCAGATCTGAACCCTCTATGTTTTCATGAATATATTTGAGTTCTTGATCATATCTGCTAGTTATATGCACTTGTTATTGTTCTGATCCGTAGACCCCAAAGTGACAATAGTTGGGATACTCTCCGGGGATGACAGTAATTCGAGGAGTTCATGTATTCACCATGTGTTAATGCTTTGTTCCAGTTCTCTATTAAAAGGAGGCCTTAATATCCCTTACTTTCCTTATGGACCCCGCTACCACAGGAGGGTAGGACAAAAGATGTCATGCAAGTTCTTACCATAACCACGTATGACTATATACGGAATACATGCCTACATTACATTGATGAATTGGAGCTATTGTGTATCGCTCTAGGTTGTGACTGTTATATGATGAATGTCATCCAACATAATTATCCATCACCGATCCAATGCCTACGCTTTTCGCATATTGATCTTCGCTAAGTTACTACTGTTGTTGCAATCACTACAAAACTGCTAATGTTACTTTTTTCTGTTACTATTGCTACTGTTACTACTGTGCTACTAAACACTTTGCTACAGATACTTAGTTCTCCAGGTGTATCGATAATTATGCTGCTAATGTTACTGTTTCTGTTACTATTGCTACTATTTCACTCGGTGGGTTCGTTGGGTACGTGGCAATAGCGTCGGGCAGCCAATATGCGATGCCCGGGTAGATAGAAGGGGGCTCATCGTCTACTCGGTGTCGGGTATGTTTCATGTTGCTTTTCGAGCGGCTTGTGCCGAGTAATGTGGAACCATGCTTGTCTCCTCTCAGGCATGGGCTCCATCTTTGCGTACTACCCTTTGCTCGCTTGTATCATTCGCCATAGTTGATAGGACGAGGCGTCAAAGTGTGCTTGTGGGGTTTACAAGGCTAGATCTCTTGCTCGCCCGCTTCCAGGGTAACTGATCCCGACCACCTACGGTGACGCATGTAGGGAAGAGACACATGGTCGGTGCGGGCTCCCGTGTCGACCCTACCGTGAAGGTCACGACCTCTGGGAGGGCCGCCGCCGTGAAGGGCCCCGCGTCTGGGAGGGCCGCCAGCTCTATGAAGGTCGCCGCCACCAGGGCCTCCGCTGCCAATGCCGCCGCCTCTGCGAGGCCTGACACCGCCAAGCCCTCTGCCTCTAGAAAGTTTGCCGCCGCGACAAGTGCCACCAAGGGGAAGTGGCTATCGTCATCGGTGACGGAGGGTCAGCTAAGTCACCTCACTGATCTTGGATATATCCCATTGAAGGACCAGGCAGCGTGGCATTCCCCGGGCATGGAGGATTCCTCCATAGCAGATGTCGTGCCAGCTCCGCGAAAGGGCGAGCGGGTGCTGCTCCTCACTTTCGTGTTGCGGGGGATGTCTCTATCCCTCCATGATTTCTTCCGTGGGTTGCAATTCTTCTATGGCCTTGAGCTTCACCAACTTACCCCCAATGGAATCCTCCACAACGCTTGCTTCATTGTGTTGTGTGATTGTTTCTTAGGGACCCAGCTGCATTTTGGCATGTGGTGGAAATACTTCCGTGTGAATGCGCAGAAAAATGGTGACGATCTCTATGAATGTGGTTGTGCTCTCGTATAGTTGATGCCAAAGGTCAAGTACTTCGATCCGGGGCTGCCCGAGTCTGTGTAGAGTTGGCAGCAAGGTTGGTTCTACTTTCGCGACGTTTTGATTGGGGACGAACATTGATCGCTCTACCTGTCTAGTTACGCGTCCCTCCCACACACATCTTGTCCCTCTCCCCCTCTCACCGTCTAGTAGGCCTCTCGCCTATCTCTAAATGCGCGCGCACATGCGCGCGCGCACACACACACACACACTTGTCCTCTTTATCGATCTTACACGCATACACTCATTCCCTTTCCCCATCTCCATCGATATCTCTCACAAACGATCCCTCCCCTCTCATTCCATAGGTCATCCCTCTGTATATATATCTAGACCTCTCTTTGACATTCATTGCATTGGCAAATATCCCCTCTCTCACGCACACACGTACGGTCACGACTGTCTCGCGAAGAGAAGAGGTGCACGCATGCACTCTTTCTCTCACTCACACGCGCGGGTACATGGATGGAGCGCATCTATATACGAAGAGACAGCCCATCCCACATGATAATTTGACCCGTATGGTTGTTGACTTAACGGAGGGCCGGGAACCACACGTGAATGATAGAAAGTGCGACCTGGACGGGGTGGCATGTTATTAGTCAAGTTCTCCTTACATGTACATAAAAATAAATTTGCTTCACGCGTATTCAGTTTAAGACGATTGCAACATAGAGAAAAATAAAATTACTCCATTATATATGTAGGCTGGAGCTTCAGGGCTAGTTTTCTATGGTTGCTCCTGCTACTCCCGTAGGAGTTGTTGGATACCCCGAAGAGGAAAGGTGATGTAGCACAGCAACAGAAAGTATTTCCCTCAATTAAGAACTAAGGTTTATCGAACCAGTAGGAGTCACCAAGCTAACAATGGAAACAACACCTGCACACAAACAAATAAAAATTGCTTGCACCCAACTTGGCAAGGGGGTTGTCAGGCCCCTTATCTTGCTAGTTACAAGATTAAAAGCAAATAGATAGTGATAAAGGTAAAACGGCAAAAAGGTAAAGGAAAATAAAAGAGTAAATTTTATAGGAGCTTGTATGAATCTAGAATGGACAGGGGGCCATAGGTTCACTAGTGGCATCTCTCTGGAAAGCAGTAGTGGCATGGTAGACAAATTATTGTTGGGCAGTTGATAGAAAAGTAGAAATTTATAACTATGATCATTCATGGCATAATCTCACATAGGCATTATGTTAGGACCGAGAGTATATCGACCAGAGGGGGTGAATGGGTGATTCAAAATTTCTTTCGAAACTTTGAATCAAGACCAATCACTGCAGCGAAACAGATGAGATAGACAACGCACCGAAGAGAAACCGACAGAACTTAACGAAAGGTAACACAGCAAGAGAGGCTAAGCAAATCTTTCAAGGAAAGATATGATGATCGCCTTAGTATAGTAGCACATGACTTTCGCTATGACAATGGTGGCACAGAAAGATAACAAGATAAATAACATAGATGACCGAACAACAATGGAGGATAGGAAATAAGATGCTGTCAATCGAAAGGAAATACGAGAGAATGAACAACTCACACAACAAAGACTGAAAGATGAAACTAATGAAGAACACACTATAGATACATATGCTAGATCAGGGAAATCTATCGGTACACAGAGCACTGAAAGTAAGCTACTGAAAGTATTGCAGTAGAGTAGAATGAACCAGTGTTGCTCGATGGCCACAGGAGATTTGGTAGACCAGTTCACTCTTCTGCAAAAGAGCTATGTCTGGTTGGAGGGACTTGTGATTGAACGTAGGAGAAAACCTCTCTCCGTCCTATTCTCCTTCAACTAGAAGCTGATCAGACTTCAGTTGAATTCACTCAGGGTAGATACTTGTCGGTGATCTCCAAACCTTCAACAGACTTCTTCGCGAACCACAATTACTCTTGGTTGCTGAAGACTTTGCTTGGTGAAGACAATTACTCTTCGACACTCAAGCCGACACCTACCCATCTAGAGAGTGTGCAGCTCTTAAGAGTAATAGGTACAGGAACTCTAACTCAGGTCTACTATGATACTCAACCATTGTCTAAGTTTCGGTTCTTGATTTTCTCTTAGTGGATCTTAAACTCAAATGTCTCGAGAGGGGTGCTCAATCAATCTTCTCAGAATCTTAACCAGAGCAGCCAATGATCAACATGGGAGTAGGGTGATTATTTATAGCCACATCCTTCCCTGATGGGAAATGACCATTTAGGACATGAAGCCCAACCAATGGCCAACAGATACATTTCCAACGGTCGGATTTTGAGCACAACAGTAACATTCCTTGCGTAGCAAGTAATGCTAACTCCTTGGTCCGAAGGATATCTCTTGCTGCACAGAAGAACATCGTCTCTGGCTGACAAGTAATCATTCAGAGTACAAAGAGATTTCTCTCTGTCTTTCATAGGTTTCGGCTAAGCATCACAGTGGACCTAAGCTCTGAGAACCTATACCCCCCTTAATAGTATGGTGGTCCTATGACTCAAATAAGAGAAAGAAGAACAACAAAACAAATGCTACGTCTTTGATTTGCCTTAAAAATTCTCGACTGCAGTCATTCTTCTTCGAACACACCGAACGTAAATTGCTTTACGTCGGCAATAATTTCAAGGGGTCAATTCCTTCACACAATCTTCTCGGTATCATCTCTTCTAGAAATGTATCTCTTCCTTCTCTGCAACGCAGATGATCTTCGGTGAAGTTCTTCGAACTTCAAGACAGAACATAGCATTCTTCTTGGATCTCCATGGACTATTTCTCTCTATATGCACTAGCAAGCAGACCAGTCCATGATTGTTTCTTGCAACAATCTCCAAAACACAGGGAGGCAAGATATTGCACCAACACATTACGTCCGTGATAAGTAGACCGTTAATCCAACTGCATCTACTACTATTATTCCACCCCAAGACCGCTATCCAACATGCATCTCAAAGTATTTAGTTTGCAAGAAGCAGAGTAATGCAATAGGCATGATGACATAATGTAGACAGAAAGAAATCTAGAAATAAGATTAAACCCCGTCATTTTATCCTTAGTGGCAACAATACAATACGTGTCTTCGTCCTTATTGTCACTGGATTAGAGCACCGCAAGATTAAACCCACTACTATGCACCACTCCCTCTGATGAACTACCCATCTATCTTGGCGAGAGAAGACAAATATATCGGAAAGCATACATACCTATTTAATTATGCAACAAAGAAACTTCAAGATCGAATCCCAACAAACACACCACAAGAATTATATCAGATTGATCTCAAAAGAGAACATGGTATTGAAGATCCGAGAGAGAGAGAGAGAGAGAGAGAGAGAGAGAGAGAGAGAACCGTCTAGCAACTATTATGGACCCGTAGGTCCTGAAGGAACTACTCACACACCATCATGGAGGCGGCAAGGTTGATGAAGATGGCCACCCCAATGGTTTCCCCCTCTGACAGAACTTTGGAATGGGGCTCCAAATGTGATCGCTTTGGAAAAAAGGCTTGAGGCGGCGATAAAATTATTCTGGATGGCTCGCGAAGGGTTTCAGGATTTATGGGAATTTATAGGCCAAGAATTAGATCAAACGGAGGCTCAGGGGCCCCATATGGACAGGTGGCGCGGCCACCCCCTGGCCGCGCCATGTGTCCATGTGGGAGCTTCGTGGGTCCCCTCGACGTCTCCCGAAGCTTCTAGTGTTCCTTTTGGTCGAGAAAAAATCATCAAAAATTGGCATCTTGTTTGGACCTTCCTAGATAATGATTTTCTACGAAACCAAAAACAAGAAAAAAAATAGGAACTGGCATAGTGCACTAAATTAATATGTTAGTCCATGAAAATAATATAAAATGATGTAATGATAATAAAAGCATGTAAGAATGATAATATAATAGCATGAAACAATAAAAAAATTATAGATACGCCAGAGACCTATCAGCTCCCTTCTCACTCTCTCACCGTCTTCTAATCTAAACAAGACAGCGGTGTGCACACTCTCTCTCCTCGCTAGTGGCCACAGATCCGACTGGATCCGGTTCGCTGGGGAAGGGAAGGAGGTGCAACGTTGATGTGGTCACCATTGGCGAGGGGGGGAAGCTGACGGGCGCTGTCCTCTCTGACCGGTGGCTGGCGCGGGAGGGCCTTCGCCCTCTTGCTCCCTGCTGTCGTCTGGGTAGATCACGTTGCGCGCCACACCACATCTCACCGACCCGAGGTATAACTTGTTTTGCAACCGGCCTTGTTCTACTTGCCCAATTCCCCATGTCGCCACATGTGGATCTTCTTCTATTGCCCCCAGGTCCCCATGTAGGTAGGCTCCGTCAGCTGGTCCTACACTACCTAAACTTGTACAATTAGAGGAAAAGCTACTCCATGAAGATAAATTGATGTCTTGGTTGAATAAGGAAGAAGAATGGGTGGAAAAGTAGCAGAGACCGGCTATAACAAACGGATCTCTTGGTTGAAAAGGGAAACAAGGGGGGTAGTAGATGCTGGCTAGACCAGTCTCTTGGTTGAAAAAGGAAATAAAGTGGTTGGGGAGGACAACGCAACTGAGAATGACCAGGTCTAGATTTCCTGTGCTCACATAGGAAAAGTTCACTAAAGAGAACAAAAATGGACAAATACGGACATGCTGTTTGGATGATTGTTGCTCTCGGAAACCACCTCTGCCAGACTACTTTATGCCTCGGTGGAGGTACATGGTCCTTGTGTGCCCCCTGACCCTATGCCCTTATTGTTGATGTTAATCTAATATCACTGGTAAAGTGAAGCAATGCCACAGTTAAAGTATTGTCACCTTTAAGTAATGTTGCTGCCAATCTAGTGCCCTCAATAAATTGAGGCAATGACATTGTTTTAAACTTTTAAGAAATGGTTCTGTCTTGCTTGATTTCCCATGACGATAAGGAAGATGCTTCTATTTGTGTGTGTTCATTTCATGAGTTCTTATTGACCAGTAATATCATTGATAAAATATGTAGATGCCACTGCTAAGCCAAAGTAATGACATTGCTTAAATAACCATTTTACATATTTGTGCAAACAGGCGTGTCCATCTCCATCTCAGGCGTGTCTATCTACATATCATTTCTGTTTGTGCAAACACAAGCAGATACCTCGATTTTAGTGGAACTGCACAAAATTAGATTTTGTTGTTGCTCCCCCTACTTAACCTCTGCCACGTGGTTCTACGTTTCTCGATCTCAATGACCAAGAAGAAAATGGCCACATAGAGGATATGAATTATTTCTGTGGAGCTTCACCCAAACATGATGTCGTATCCATGATGCAAAAACCACGACAACCTATTGATCCTCATAGTTGAGTCTCATGGTTGTATCGGCCGGTGAAGCTGCTAGATGAGGAAGACAGTGCCACCTTTCATGATTCGTAAGTGCACCTTGGTACAAATTTTTCTTTCGCTATGAACTAAATGTTGCCTCGAAGAATCGTCGATGTTAGTAGTAAGAACAACCTATTTTCTTAGTTTCTACACCTTTTAACAACTTTGTCTTCAGCTCCCCTGCAACGTTTATTTGTGTTCGGCTATGAAATAAATGTTTGTCTATGATCTTTGGATCATTGAGTTGTGAGTTGGTTCTGAATGCTAGCTATTAATGTGAATGTATTCGTGAACCAGCCCTTTGAGTTTGATGTGAATGCTGAACTTGGAATGCAAGAGCCCATAATTACTAGGAGAGAGCAAACTATACATACATAACATAAATAAAATTACAGGTTGGTGCAGCCCACGTTTCCGATAATTTGAGTCGTGTGGTTGTTCACTTAAAGGAGGGTCGGAAACCACAGGTGAACGGTACAAAGTGCGACCTGGACGACGCGGTGGCGTGTTATTGATTGAGTTTCTCTTTATTGGTATCATTACCTATGTATCAAAATAGAAGACGTTTTGGTACGTTAAATAAATTTTTCCTTTTATTTAATGGCACTTATACATTTTTTAGGATAAGCACGTTTACAATTTAAAACGATGGTATGGAGAGAAAAAAAACTACTCTGAAGAACAAAGAGTAGTCAAACAATTAAGTAGCTATGTGAAGACTCTCTCCAAATAAAGATTTTAGATCCAAGTATTTTATTAAAAAAGCAAACAAAATGAAAATAAAAGGACACTCCAAGAATAGCACATATCATGTGAACAAATAAAAACTTAGGCTAACTGATAGGTGTTGATGAAGAAAGGTGGGATGCCTACCGGGGCATCCCCAAGCTTAGTTGCTTGAGACTTCTTGGAATGTTATCTTGGGGAGCCTTGGGCATCCCCAATCTTGAGCTCATGTGTCTCCTAAATCTTAAAACTTCATCCACACAAAACCCAACAAGAACTCGTGAGAAAAGTTAGTATAAATCAATTCAAAACCTCAACATTATCTACTGTAGAAAATCACTAAAATTATAATTAAACATTGCATACTAAATGCCTCTGCATATTTAATACTCCTATCCACAAATAGAAACATTAAACAAGCAAACATATGCAAACAACGCAACCATAACAGCAATCTGACAAAACAGAACAGTCTATAAATGGGGAATAAAAATTCATACTTCCCTAACTCCAAAAATTCTGAAAAATTACCACAGGACATAGAACTCATGCATTCTTACTGTGTAAAAATTTCAGATTTTTATCATGTTCTGACAATTCACATAAATTCAGTACATAACAGAAAACTTTCTGTTTTCAAACAGCAACACATAAACTTGCAAACTGAGCATGGTAAAGGCTATACTTGACATTTTATTGACATAAAAAGGTGCAAACATGATTATTGATAACATCAAGCAAATGTAAACAAAATAAAATGATGCTCCAAGCAAAACTCATATTATGTGACGAATAAAAATATAGCTCCAAGTGAGGTTACCGATAATGTTGAAGACGAAAAAGGGGATGCCATCCGGGGCATCCCCAAGCTTAGATGCTTGAGTATTCCTTGAATATTACCTTGGGGTGCCTTGGGAATTCCCAAGCTTAGGTTCTTGCTGCTCCTTATTCTCCTCAAATCGTCATCTCACCCAAAACGTGAAAACTTCAATCACATAAAACTTAACGGAACTCCGTGAGATAGGTTAGTATGAAAATAAATCATTCACTTTGGTACTGTCAAGACAAGATTCATAATTGTTCCCACATAATTCCTACTGTAATCTATCATCTCTACAATTTATATTGACCAATATAAGCCATAGAAACTATAAAACAAGCAAACTATGCATTGAAAACAGAATCTGTCAAAAACAGAACAGTCTTTAATGAGGGAATTAAAAAGCATACTTCTCTATCTCCAAAAATTCTGAAAAATTAGGACAACGTAATTTTTTTCTAACCCAATACTGTGTAAAAATTTCAGAATTTTCTCACTCTCCAGTACAGAATACAAATTCCAGCACTGGACACAAAAGTTTCTGTTTTTGCACAGAATCAAATCAACAAGCATCCACACTATCCCAAAGGCTTTACTTGGCACATTATTGAAAGAAAACATATAAAACATGATTACTACAGTAGCTTAATTATGTGTACATACAAAAACAGCAGGCATAAATGTTGGGTTGTCTCCCAACAAGCGCTTTTCTTTAATGCCTTTTTAGCTAGGCATGATGATTTCAATGATCCTCACATAAAAAGTGAAGAATTGAAACACAATGGGAGCATCATGAAACATATGGCAAGAACATTTAAGCCTAACCCACTTCCTATGCATAGGGATTTCGTGAGCAAATAATTTATGGGAGCAAGAATCAACTAGCATAGGAAGGCAAAACAAGCATGACTTCAAAACTTTTAACACATAGAGAGGAAACTTGATATTATTGAGATATGTAGAAGCATATCTTCCTCTCTCATAATAATTTTCAGTAGCATCATGAACAAATTCAACAATATAACTATCACATAAAGCATTCCTTTCATGATCCACAAGCATAGAAATTTTATTACTCTCCACATAAGCAAATTTCTTCTCATCAATACTAGTGGGAGCAAACTCAACAAAATAACTATCATGAGACACTTGATTGGAATAATCCAATTGAAAATTAAAATCACGATGACAAGTTTCATAGTTATCATTATTCTTTATAGCATACATGTCATCACAATAATCATCATAGATAGCAACTTTGTTGTCATAATCAATTGAAACCTCTTCCAAAATAGTGGAATCATTATTAAATAAAGTTGTGACCTCTCCAAATCCACTTTTATTATTATTGCAATAGGGTTCAACACCCTCCAAAATAGTGGGATCACTAGTACCTAGAGTTGACACTCTTCCAAACCCACTTTCATCAATATAATCATCATAAATAGGAGGCATGCTTTCATCATAATAAATTTGCTCATCAAAACTTGGGGGACTAAATATATCTTCTTCATCAAATATAGCATCCCCAAGCTTATGGCTTTGCACATCATTAGCATCATGGATATTCATAGAAAGGTTACTAGCAACATTACAATCATGCTTATCATTCAAAGAATTTATTCTAAACATTTTATTGAATTCTTCTTCTAACACTTTAGCACAATTTTCCGATCCATCATTTTCAAGAAAAACATTATAGAGATGAAGTAATTGAGGCAACCTCAATTCCATTTTTTGTAGTTTTCTTTTATAAAACCAAACTAGTGATAAAACAAGAAACTAAAAGATTCAATTGCAAGATCTAAAGATATACCTTCAAGCACTCACCTCCCCGGCAACGGCGCCAGAAAAGAGCTTGATGTCTACTACGCAACTTTTATTCTTGTAGACGTTGTTGGGCCTCCAAGTGGGGAGTTTTGTAGGACAGTAGCAAATTTCCCTCAAGTGAATGACCTAAGGTTTATCAATCCATGGGAGGCGTAGGATGAAGATGGTCTCTCTCAAACAACCCTGCAATCAAATACAAAGAATCTCTTGTGTCCCCAAGACACCCAATACAATGGTAAATTGTATAGGTGCACTAGTTGAGCGAAGAGATGGTGATACAAGTGTAGTATGGATAGTAGATATAGGTTTTTGTAATCTGAAAATATAAAAATAGCAAGGTAGCAAGTGATAAAATGGAGCACAAACGGTATTGCAATGCTTGGAAACAAGGCCTAGGGTTCATACTTTCACTAGTGAAATCTCTCAACGGTGCTAACATAATTGAATCATATAACAATCCCTCAACGTGCGACAGAGAATCACTCCAAAGTTTCTATCGGAGAACGTAGGACGAAAACGTGTATCAACCTATGTGCCTAGATTACCCCAATGTCACCACGGGAATCCGCAAGTTGAATACCAAAACATACATCAGGTAACTCAATAGAATACCCCATTGTCACCACGGTTATCCACATGCAAGACATACATCAAGTGATCTCAAATCCAATATTCAATCCAACATAACGAAACCTCAAAGAGCAAGACTCAATTCATCACAACAAGATAGAGAGGGAAGAAACACCATATGATCCAACTATATAAACAAAGCTCGTGGTACATCAAGATCATGCCAAATCAAGAACACGAGAGAGAGAGAGAGATCAAACACATAGCTACTGGTACATACCCTCAGCCCCGAGGGTGAACTACTCCCTCCTAGTCATGGAGACCGCCGGGATGATGAAGATGGCCTCCGGTGATGATCCCCCCCTCCGGCAGAGTGCCGGAACAGGGCTCCGGATGAAATCGCTTTGGTACAGAGGCTTGCGGCAGTGGCGTGGAAGTTCTAGGTTTCTTTTCGGGGTTTCTAGTATTTATAGTATTTTTCAGCGTTGGATTTATGCCAGGGGGGCCACGAGGGAGCGACAAGCCTGCCCGGCGCGCCCTGGGGGGAGGGCGCGCTCCCCAGGCTTGTCGCGTCCTCGTGGCTCGTCTGGTCCTTCCGTGAAGCTTTGGGGGTCTCTTTTGGTCCATAAAAAATCACCGTAAATTTTCAGCCCATTCCGAGAACTTTTATTTTTTCACAAGAAACAACACCACGGTAGTTCTGCTGAAAACAGCGTCAGTCCGGGTTAGTTCTAATCAAATCATACCAAAACCATATAAAATAGTTGTAAACATGGCATGAATACTTCATAAATTATAGATACATTGGAGACGTATCACACTCCACTATATAAAGGTTGTGTCCTCTGCGCTTGCTTGCTAGGGTTGCTCTCTTCACACTCTCTCTCAACCTCTCCATATCTAAACAAGACAACGGTGGACACTCTCTCTCTTCTCACTGTTAGTCACAGATCCAGCGGATCCCGTCCGTGAGGGAAGGGGAGGAGGTGCAGCATTGACGCGGTTGCCGTCGGCGATGGAGGGGACCCACTATCAGCTGCATCATTCTCTCTGACCCAATGCTAGCGCGCACTACTGCAGGATGGTCCTAACGCGACACATCAATCAGAGACGCCGCGACCAAACTGTGTGCAATGCATTAATTGCAAACAATGTCGTACTAAAACCATTGCCAATAAGACGAACTGTGTGCGATACCGGAGACATCAAGCACGATTCAGATTAGAGACGCGTGTGCGATATGTGGCATACAGTTGATCCATACGAACTGTTTGTGATAAGACAGAACAACAAACACGATTCAGATTAGAGATGCGTATGCGATACGTGGCATACAGTTGATCCATACGAACTGTTTGCGATAAGACAGAACAACAAACACGATCAGCCAAATCGAGGTGTGTGCGATACACGGCATACAGTTCACTCGGATGAACTGTTTGCTATTGCCCAACACAACAGAAATGGTCAGGCAGATCAAGGTGTGTGCGATACACGGCATACAGTTCACTCGGATGAACTGTTTGCGATGAGCCAAAACAACAGAAACGGTCAGCCAGATCAAGTAGTCTGCGATATACGGGCACACACTCTAATTAAAAGAATTGTGCGCGATGGTAATAACAAGCGCACACGGTTGATGGAACAAGTTGTGTGCTAACATCACCGATTGCGGTGCACACGCCATGCACGCATCTGAGAATGCTTGCCCACATTAATTACACCATCCGGGAATCGTGCCGCACTTCGAAACCGGAACCGTCAAATAATTTTGAGCTTGTTTCCCGTCACATTCCAAATTACTCCGATTCACACCGATATGTAATTGCAAACCTGTTCACACCGATCAAAACCTAAATGTTTTCCCACTTAGCAGCTTATTACTAGGTTATAAATACCACCTACTCGAAAATGACTGCACATTCCTCCTCAATTCCTCATCAACAAACAAACAAGTCTTTGTCCTTCCTTGTATCTGCCATGGTCCGTGGGAGGAGTTCTTGGTCAAGAAATGACCATGGAGCGGCGAGCAAAGCAGCAGAGAGGTCCCGCCTCGCCGCGATATCAGCCGAGAGGTCCCACCACGCCGCCGAAGCAGCACAGAGGTCCCGCCGCACCGCCGAAGTAGGACTGACGTCCCGCCACGCTGCCGAAGCGGCAGAGTGGTCCGGCCGCACCGCGGAAGCGGCACAGATGTCCCGTCGTGCCGCGGAAGCAGTAGAGAGGTCCTGCCGCGTCGCGGTGGCCTAGATGGATCTATCGCGGGCACTCGAGGGCTCTCACAGGCGCATGCGCGCTATGCTCAATAGGCTGATGGACGATGACATCCCCCGCTGGGCGAAGCTGCAGGAGGACAGCTATGCCACGTTGGATAAGTCGACCGACGTCACCCGGGGACTACGGGGTGACAAGGTGAGGCTCCGCACCGAGGGCGACATGCTGAGGGCGAAGATCGCCGGCAGGGCGAAGCAGCACGAGGAGACAACTGCCGTGTTGAAGAAGACAGCCGTCATGGTCAGGAAACTTATGGACAAAAATGCTAAGCTCCGCATCGAGCGTGAAATTCTCCTGGAGGAATCTATGGATGCTCACAAGTGATGTATTGAGGACGTGAAGGAGATCAAGGTGGACGAAATGACGAAGATGGCGTAGTAGATCAAGGTGAAGTAGAGAGCAGCGACCTGCTACTTGTAGTCTGCGTTGGTATTTCCCCGAAGAGGAGAGGATGATGCAGTACAGTAGAGATAAGTATTTCCCTTAGTTAAGAACCAAGCTTATCAATACAGTAGGAGAACCAAGCAAATTCCGTTAAGCGCACCTGTACACAAAAGAGTAAACACTTGCACCCAACGCAAATAAGAGGGTTGTCAATCCTCTTAGCGGTTATTTGCAAGGATTAAATCTTATAGAGGTAGATAGATAAACTAAAATACTAATTAAAATAAAAGTAAATAAATTGCAGAAAGGTATTTTTAGGTTTTTTTATATATGATAAAGTAGACCCGGGGGCCATAGTTTTCACCAGAGGCTTCTCTCTCGAACACATAGCATACGGTGGGTAAACAAATTACTGTTGGGCAATTGATAAAAAAGCAAATAATTATGACGGATTCATGGCAATGATCATGTATATAGGCATCACGTCCGAGACAAGTAGACCGACTCCTGCCTGCATCTACTACTATTACTCCACCCATCGACCGCTATCCAGCATGCATCTAGGGTATTAAGTATGAAACAGAGTAACGCCTTAAGCAAGATGACATGATGTAGACAAAGTAAACTCAAGCAATATGATTAAACCCCATCTTTTTATCCTTAATGGCAACAATACAAATACGTCTCTTGTCCCCTTCTGTCACTGGGATTGAGCACCGCAAGATTGAACCCATCACAAAGCACCTCTCCCATTGCAAGACAAATCAATCTAGTAGGCCAAACCAAATCGATAGATCGGAGAGAAATACAAAGCTATAATAATCATGCATAAAAGAGTTCAGTGAAGACTCAAATATTTCTCATGAATAATCTGATCAAAAACTCACGATTCATCGGATCCCAACAAACACACCGCAAAAGAAGATTACATCGGATAGAACTCCAAGAACATCGAGGAGAACATGGTATTGAAGATAAAAGAGAGAGAAGAAGCCATCTAGCTACTAGCTATGGACCCATAGGTGTGTGGTAAACTACTCACACATCATCAGAAGGGTAGCAAGGTTGATGAAGAAGCCCTCCGTGATCGATTCCCCCTCCGGCCGAGTACCGGAAAAGGCCTCCAGATGGGATCGCGGAAGAACAGAGGCTTGCGACGGCGGAAAGGTTTTCTCTTCTGGCTCTCTGTTGGTTTTGGAATATTTGGGAATTTATAGCGTTGGAATTAGGTCAAGAGGTGCCACGAGGGGCCCACAAGCCTGGGGGGCGCGCCCTACCCCCTTGGGCGCGCCCTCCAGGCTTGCTGATACGTCTCCAACATATCTATAAAATTTGATTGTTCCATGCTATTATAGTATCAATCTTGGATGTTTTATATACCCTTACAAGCAATTATATATCATTTTTTTGGACTAACCTATTAACTTAGTGCCCAGTGCCAGTTGCTATTTTTTTTCCTGTTTTTGGTTTTTTCAGAATATCAGAACCAAACGAAGTCCAAATGCCATGAAACTTTTTGGAGAATTTTTTCTGGACATAAGAGACACTAGAAGCTTTGGGAGAGGGCCAAAAGACAAAGGAGGTGGCCACGAGCCACCAGGGCACGCCCCAGGGGGGTGGCACGCCCTGGTGCCTCGTGGGCCCACCTTTGCTCCGTTTGACCTAATTCCACCTCTATAAATACTCTAAAATCGGGAAACCAACAGGGGATTCCATGAAATACTTTTTCCGCCGCCGCAAGTTCCTATTCTCGAGAGATCCCATCTGGAGGCCTTTTCCGGCACTTTGCCGGAGGGGGATTCGATCACGGAGGGGCTCTACATCAACCTTGCTGCCCTTCTGATGATGCGTGAGTAGTTTACCACAAACCTTCGGGTCCATAGTCAGTAGCTAGATGGATTCTTCTCTCTTTTTGATCTTCAATACAATGTTCTCCTCGATGTTCTTGGAGTTCTATCCGATGTAATCACTTTTTGCGGTGTGTTTGTTGGGATCCGATGAATTGTGAGTTTATGATCAGATTATCCATGAATATTATTTGAGTTTTATCTGAACTCTTTTATGCATGATTGTTATAGCTTCGTATTTCTCTCTGATCTATTGATTTGGTTTGGCCAACTAGATTAATTTATCTTGCAATGGGAGAGGTGCTTTGTAATGGGTTCGATCTTGCGGTGCTCAATCCCAGTGACAGAAAGGGACATGACACGTATGTATCGTTGCTATTAAGGGTAAAAAGATGGGGTTTATTCATGCGTGAGTTTACTTTGTCTACATCATGTCATCTTGCTTAAGGCGTTACTCCGTTCTTTATGAACTTAATACTCTAGATGGCGGTCGATGTGTGGAGTAATAGTAGTAGATGCAGAATCATTTCGGTCTACTTGTCTCGGACGTGATGCCTATATAAATGATCATTGCCTTGGATATCGTCATGATTATTTGCTTTTCTATCAATTGCCCAACAGTAATTTGTTCACCCACCGTATGCTATTTTCAAGAAAGAAGCCTCTAGTGAAAACTATGGCCCCCGGGTCTACCTTTATCATATATTGAAAATCCAAAAAATACCTTGCTTCAATTTTAATTTATTTATTTTATTTTGTATTTTTGTTCGATCTATCTATCTATCACCATACAATTTAATCTTGCAATTAACCGCCAAGGGATTGACAACCCCTTGTTCGCGTTGGGTGCGAGGATTTGTTATTTTGTGTGCAGGTGCTGCTAACGAGTTGTTGCGTGATTCTCCTACTGGATTGATAACCTTGGTTTCATAACTAAGGGAAATACTTATCTCTACTGTACTGCATCATCCCCTCCTCTTCGGGGAAATCCCAACGCAGCTCACAAGTAGCAGGAAGAATTTCTGGCGCCGTTGCCGGGGAGACATCATCAACATCTATCAAGTACCTACGCATAAACTTTCATCTCCTTGCATTTATTTTATTTGCCTTTGCCTCTCATTTTCATCTCCCCCACTTCTATTTTTTTTTACGAAAATACAAAAATATTTTCTGTTTGCCTTTTTCTTGTTTGCTTCTTTGCTTGCTTGTTATCTTGTTTGCGTAGCCACAATGTCTCAAGAAAATACAAAATTATGTGATTTTTCCAATACTAATAATAATGATTTTATTAGTACTCCTATTGCTCCTCCTCCCGCTAGTGCGGAGACTTGTGATATTAATGCCGCTTTGTTAAATCTTGTCATGAAAGAACAATTTTCTGGTAGTCCTAATGAAGATGTTGTATCCCATCTTAACACTTTCGTAGAATTGTGTGATATGTAAAAAAAAGATGTGGATAATGATATTGTGAAATTAAAATTATTCCCGTTCTCATTGCGGGATCGTGCAAAAATTTGGTTTTCATCTTTGCCACGAAATAGTATCGATTCTTGGGATAGGTGTAAAGATGCTTTTATTACCAAGTATTTTCCTCCCGCGAAAATTATTTCCCTTAGAAACCAAATTATGAATTTCAAGCAACTTGATCATTAACATGTTGCCCAATCTTGGGAAGGGATGAAATTAATGATAAGAAATTGCCCTACTCATGGTTTAAATTTGTGGATGATCATACAAAAAATTTATGCGGGATTAGATTTTGTTTCTAGAAATCTTTTAGATTCCGCCGTGGGTGGTACTTTTATGGAGATTACATTGGGGGAAGCTACTAAATTGCTTGATAATATTATGGCAAATTATTCACAATGGCATACTGAAAGAGTTTCTACTAGTAAAAAGGTGAATTCTGTTGAAGAAATTAGTACTTTGAGTGATAAAGTTGATGCGCTTATGAAATTGGTTGCTAGCAAAAACACTCCTATTGATCCTAATGATGTGCCTTTATCCACATTGATTGAGCAAAATAATGATCCTGTAGATGTGAATTTTGTCTCGCAAAACCATTTTAATAGTAATGCTTATAGAGGTAATTTTAATCCTAGGCCATTTCCTGGAAATTCCTCTAATAATTATGGCAATTCCTATGGTAATCCTTATAATAATAATAATAATAATAATAATAATAATAATAATAATAGGATGCAGTTTGATCTTGAAAGTAATATTAAAGAATTTATTAATGCTCAAAAAGTTTTCAACACTACGATAGAAGAAAAATTAAGTAAACTTGATGATATGTCTAGGAGCGTTGATAGAATTATTCATTATGTGGAAAATCTTAAGACTAAAATTTTGCCACCCAAAATTGATATTAATGAATCAATTAACCCAAAATTTATATTAATGAATCAATTAAAGCTTTATATGTCTCCATGGATGAGAGTAAGAAAAGAACCGCTATGCTAAAAGCTAAACGAGAATTTTTAGAAAAAGCGATTCCTCCCGGTTTCTATCATAGTAATGATGAGGATATTAAAATGATTGGTGTTTCATCTATTTATTCCTTGTTTAGAAATATAAAACTTGATGAAAAAGGGACTGAAGAAGAGTCAACTTTAGCTAGAAGGCGTCCCCATAATTCGGAGGGTGAAAATCTTGATGAAAAAATTGATAAAAGTGGGTTTGGAGAGGTAAAAACTTTAACTAGCGATGTTCCCACTCTCTTGGATTACAAAGACTTTAATTATGATAGTTGTTCTTTGATTGAGTGTATTTATTTGTTACAATCCATGCTAAATTCACCCAACGCTTATGAACAAAACAAGGCTTTTACTAAACACATTGTAGAAGCGATAATGAAAGCGTTAGAAGAAAAGCTAGAACTAGAAATTTCAATCCCTAGAAAATTATATAATGAGTGGGAACCCACCATTAAAGTTAAAATTAAAAATCATGAGTGCCATGCTTTATGTGATTTGGGTGCTAGCGTTTCCACAATTCCAAAATCTCTATGTGATGTGCTAGGTTTTATCAATATAGATGAATGTTCTCTTAATTTGCACTTGGCGGATTCTACTATTAAAAATCCATTGGGTAGAATTAATGATGTTCTTATTCTTGAAAATAGAAATTATGTGCCCATGGACTTTATTGTACTTGACATTGATTGCAATCCGTCTTGCCCCATAATACTTGGTAGGCCTTTTCTTCGAACTATTGGTGCTATTATTGATATGAAAGAAGGTAATATAAGATTTCAATTTCCACTAAAGAAAGGGATGGAACAATTCCCTAGGAAAATAATTAAAGCACCCTATGAATCCATTATGAGGGCCACTTATGGAATCAACTTGAAGGTTGACAATACTTGAAACTATGCATTATGCCTAGCTAGGGGCATAAAACAATAGCACTTGTTGGGAGGCAACCCAATGAATAAAATAATTTTTTGCTTTTTATTTCTGTTCTTGTGTGTTTACACAATTATTCTACTGTTATGATTGTGTTTTTATGTTTTAATTAGTGTTTGTGCCAAGTAAAGCCTTTGGGATGATTTGGAAGATAGTATAATTGATGCTGTTTGGGAAACAGAAAGTTTTGCGTCCAGTGCTGGAATTTGAATTCTGTACTGGAGCGTCAGAAAAATATGAATTCTTTACAAAGTATTGGTATATTAATTTCCCATGCTGTCCTAATTTTTCAGAATTTTTGGAGTTACAGAAGTATATCTTTTAAATAGATCTTTATAGACTGTTCTGTTTTAGACAGATTCTGTTTTTGTTGCATAGTTTGCTTTTTTGATGAATCTATGGATCGTATCGGGGGGTATGAGTCATGGAGAAGTTGGAGTACAGTAGCATTATGCCAATATTAAATATTAATCAATTTACTACAGTACTTAAAGTTAACGATTTATTTGTTATACTAACGGATCTCATGAAGGTTTTGTTGAGTTTTGTGTGATTGAAGTTTTCAAGTTTCGAGTGAGATCACGATAGATGAAGGAATAAGGAGTGGCAAGAGACTAATCTTGGGGATACACAAGGCACCCCAAGGTAATAGTCAAGGAAGACTCAAGCAACTAAGCTTGGGGATGCCCCGGAAGGCATCCCCTCTTTCTTCTACCAACTATCGGTAATTTTACTTGGAGCTATATTTTTATTCGTCACATATCATGAGTTTTGCTTGGAGCGTCGTGTATTATATGAGTCTTTTCTTTGTTTGCTTTTTAGTTTGTCACAATCATCTTTGTTGGACACACCAATTTGAGAGAGCCACACGTCTATCATGATTTGTTAGAATACTCTATGTGCTTCACTTAAATCTTTTGAGCTAGGCAGTTGCTCTAGTACTTCACTTAAATATTTTTGAGCACGGCGGTGGCTCTATTTTGAAGAAATATTTGAACTCTCGTGCTTCACTTATATTATTTTGAGAGTTGATAAGATTAAATTTTGAAGAAATATTTGCACTCTCATGCTTCACTTATATCTTTTTGAGAGTTGATAATAGTAATGGTAATTTGCACAAGATATGAATTTGGTCCCAAAGTGATGAATATTCAAGAGGGATATAATAAAAACTTTCATGAAAGATCATTGGATATGATAAGTTTGATTCCTTGCAATAGTTTTGTGATATGGAGATGATAATATGTGAGTCATGTTAGTGAGTAATTGTGATTTAGTAAGAATATTAGTGTTAAGGTGTGTGATTCCCTATGCATGCACATAAAGTCAATAGTTATGCAACGAAATTATATCCTAATTATGGTGCATTATTCGGTGTTAGTTATGTTCAATGCATGTTTATGACCGTTTTCGCTTTTTGGTTGGTTGCTTCTCAATCTATTTGCTAGCCTTCATTTGTACTAAGCGGGAATACTGCTTGTGCATCCAACTCCTTAAACCCAAGTTGTGCCAAATGAGTCCACCATACCTACCTATATGCGGTATTTCCATACCGTTCCAAGTAAATTTGCATGTGCCAACTCTAATTTTTCAAAATAATTTTCCGTTTTGTGTGCCTGTACCGCTCATGAAGCGGCAGGGGGTGCCCAATATTTTCCATGCTAGGTGTGTTATTCTCATGATGAGTGTTTATTCACTTGTCATTGCATGAGAGAGTGGCACGTAATAGGGATGCCCAGTCCCGAAATGAAAAAATTTAACATGATGATGATAATAAATTCCTTGGAAAGTGTTGGTATGGAGGCACCCGTGGATACGGCTAGCCATGGATTGTGAAAGAATGGTGGAAAGGAAATAAACTTTATTTTCTGTTTGGGAACCACCTATAATGTGTCTAGCATGGAAGATATTGGGAATTCTCGGTCATTTTCGTTGACAGGAAAAGCATGCCTCTCAAAATAATTTTATCTCTCTAATTTAAGCTTTGAGCTCTGGCACCTCTGCAAATCTTTGCTTCCCTCTGCGAAGGGCCTATCTATTTACTTTTATGCAATTTTTATTTTTATTTTGAGTCTCCATCTTCTCTTACAAAGCACCAACTAGAGAGCACTATTGTCATACTTGTGCATTGTGTGTAGCTAATATTGAGTGTGTTTCATGAATGGATCTATGATTGCGCATAATGGGCTAGGGATAGCTTTCTTTAGCGTTGATATTTTGAAAGACATGGTTGCTTGTTAGTATGCTTGAGTATTTATGTCTTCATGTCAAATTATAGACTATTGCTTTGAATCATTCAAGTCCAAATGTCCATGCTACAAAAGAAAAGAGTATATGATGAATATGATAGGTAGCATTCCACATCAAAAATTCTGTTTTTATCATTTACCTACTCGTGGACGAGCAGGAATTAAGCTTGGGGATGCTTGATACGTCTCCAATGTATCTATAATTTTTGATTGTTCCATGCTATTATAGTATCAATCTTGGATGTTTTATATACACTTACAAGCAATTATATATCATTTTTTCGGACTAACCTATTAACTTAGTGCCCAGTGCCAGTTGCTATTTTTTTGCCTGTTTTTGGTTTTTCAGAATATCGGTACCAAACGAAGTCCAAATGCCACGAAACTTTTTGGAGATTTTTTTCTGGACATAAGAGACACTAGAAGCTTCGGGAGAGGGCCAAAAGACAGAGGAGGTGGCCACGAGCCACCAGGGCGCGCCCCAAGGGGGTGGCGCGCCCTGGTGCCTCGTGGGCCCACCTCTGCTCCGTTTGACCTAATTCCACCTCTGTAGATACTCTAAAATCTGGACACCAACAGGGGAGTCCATGAAATACTTTTTCCGCCGCCGCAAGTTCCTGTTCTCGAGAGATCCCATCTGGAGGCATTTTCCGGCACTCTGCCGGAGGGGGATTCGATCACGGAGGGGCTCTACATCAACCTTGCTGCCCTTCCGATGATGCGTGAGTAGTTTACCACAGACCTTCGGGTCCATAGTTAGTAGCTAGATGGCTTCTTCTCTCTTTTTGATCTTCAATACAATGTTCTCCTCGATGTTCTTGGAGTTCTATCCGATGTAATCACTTTTTGTGGTGTGTTTGTTGGGATCCAACGAATTGTGAGTTTATGATCAGATTATCCATGAATATTATTTGAGTTTTCTCTTAACTCTTTTATGCATGATTGTTATAGCTTCGCATTTCTCTCCGATCTATTGATTTGGTTTGGCCAACTAGATTGATTTATCTTGCAATGGGAGAGGTGCTTTGTAATGGGTTCGATCTTGCGGTACTCAATCCCGGTGACAGAAAGGGACGTGACACGTATGTATCGTTGCTATTAAGAGTAAAAAGATGGGGTTTATTCATGCGTGAGTTTACTTTGTCTACATCATGTCATCTTGCTTAAGGCGTTGCTCCGTTCTTTATGAACTTAATACTCTAGATGCATGCTGGATAGCGGTCGATGTGTGGAGTAATAGTAGTAGATGCAGAATCGTTTCGGTCTACTTGTCTCGGACGTGATGCCTATATACATGATCATTGCCTTGGATATCGTCATGATTATTTTCTTTTCTATCAATTGCCCAACAGTAATTTGTTCACCCACCGTATGCTATTTTCAAGAGAGAAGCCTCTAGTGAATACTATGGCCCTCGGGTCTACCTTTATCATATATTGAAAATCCTAAACATACCTTGATGCAATTTTACTTTATTTATTTTATTTTGTATTTTTGTTTGATCTATCTATCTATCACCATACAATTTAATCTTGCAATTAACCGCCAAGGGATTGACAACCCCTTGTTCGCGTTGGGTGCGAGGATTTGTTATTTTGTGTGCAGGTGCTGCTAACGAGTTGTTGCGTGATTCTCCTACTGGATTGATAACCTTGGTTTCATAACTGAGGGAAATACTTATCTCTACTGTACTGCATCATCCCCTCCTCTTCGGGGAAATCCCAATGCAGCTCACAAGTAGCACTTGCCGCCTCCTCGTGGTTCTTCTGGTCTTCTCCCGAAGCTTTCTGGGACTCTTCTGGTCCAGAAAAAATTAATCCAAAGTTTTTTCCCTCATTTGGACACTTTTTATAATGATTTTCTGAAAAGGCAAAAACAAGCAGAAAACAACATCTGGCACTGGGCACTGGGTTAATAGGTTAGTCCCAAAAAATGATATATAATGGCATATAATTGCATATAAAACATCCAAGATTTATACTATAATAGCATGGAATAATCAAAAATTATAGATACGTTGGAGACGTATCAAGCATCCCCAAGCTTAATTCCCGCTCGTCCTCGAGTAGGTAAATGATAAAAATATAATTTTTGATGTGGAATGCTACCTATCATGTTTCATCATGTAATCTCTCTTACGGTATGAATAATAAGATCTGAATGATTCAAAGCAATAGTCTATAATTTGATATAAAGACATCAATACTCAGGCATACTAATAAACAATCATGTCTTTCAAAATAAAAATGCTAAAGAACATTATCCCTACAAAATCATATAATCATGTCATGCTCCATCTTCTTAACACAAAGTATTTATCATGCACTACCCCGATGACAAGCCGAGCAATTGGTTCATACTTTTTAACGCGCTTCAGCTTTTTCAACTCCCACGCAATACATGAGCGCAAGCCATGGATATAACACTATGGGTGGAATAGAATGTGGTGGTAGAGATAAATAAGAGAAGTCAAAAATAAGAAGATAGTCTCACATCGACGAGGCTAATCAACGGGCTATGGAGATACCCATAAATTGATGTCAATGCGAGGAGTAGGGATTGCCATGAAACGGATGCACTAAGAGCTATAAGTGTATGAAAGCTCAACATGAAAACTAAGTGGGTGTGCATCCAACTTGCTTGCTCATGAAGACCTCGGGCATTTGAGGAAGCCCATCATCTGAATATACAAGCCAATTTCTATAATGAAAAATTCCCACTAGTATATGAAAGTGATAAAATAGGAGACTCTCTATATGAAAAACATGGTGCTACTCTGAAGCACAAGTGAGGAAAAAGGATAGTAACATTTCCCCTTCTCTCTTTTTCTCTCATTTTTTTTTCATGGCTCTTTTTGGCCTCTCTTTTTTTCGTTCGGAGTCTCATTCCGACTTGTGGGGGAATCATGGTCTCCATCATCCTTTCCTCACTGGGACAATGCTCTAATAATGATGATCATCACACTTTTATTTACTTACAACTCAATATTACAACTCGATACTAGAACAAAAATATGACTATATATGAATGCCTCTAGCAGTGTACCAGGATGTGCAATGATGCTAGCGTAGCATGTATAAAAATGATGAACGGTGGCTGAGCCAAAAATACTATGTCAGCTATATGATCATGCAAAGCAATATGACAATGACGATGTGTGTCATAAAAACGGAACGGTGGAAGTTGCATGGCAATATATCTCGGAATGGCTATGGAAATGCCATGATAGGTAGCTATGGTGGCTGTTTTGAGGAAGATATAAAGAGGCTTATGTGTGATAGAGCGTATCATATCACGGGGTTTGGATGCACCGGCGAAGTTTGCACCAACTCTCGATGTGAGAAAGGGCAATGCACGGTACCGAAGAGGCTAGCAAATTGTGGAAGGGTGAGAGTGCGTATAATCCATGGACTCACATTAGTCATAAAAAACTCACATACTTATTGCAAAAGTTTATTAGCCCTCGAAGCAAAGTACTACTACGCATGCCCCTAGAGGGATAGATTGGTACGACAAGTCCATCGCTCGTCCCCGACCGCCACTCATAAGGTAGACAATCAACAATAAATCATGCTCCAACTTCTTAGCATAACGACAGATCCTACGTGCATGCTTCGGGAATCACAAATCTTAACACCAATATTCTTACTAAACCACAATCATCTACTAATACCTCCCACATATTACCATCTTAATATCGCAAAACTATTGCAAGGAATCAAACTTATCATATTCAGTGATCTACATGAAAGTTTTTATTATATCCCTCTTGAATACCTATCATATCAGGATCAAATTCATAACCCATGCATATTACCATTGCTATTAATTAGACTCTCAAAAAGATATATGTGAAGCATGAGAGTGCAACTATTTCTTTAAAATATAACCCCCGCCGTGCTCTAAAAGATATAAGTGAAGCACTAGAGCAACTGCTTAGCTCAAAAGATATAAGTGAAGCTCAAAAAGGTGTGTTCAGCAAAGATGATTGTGACAAACTAAAAAGCAAACAAACTATATCACAAGACGCTCCAAGTAAAACACATATCATGTGATGAATAAAAATATAGCTCCAAGTGAGTTACCGATAGATTGTAGACGAAAGAAGGGATGCCTTCCGGGGCATCCCCAAGCTTAGACGCTTGAGTATTCCTTTATTATTACCTTGGGGTGCCTTGGGCATCCCCAAGCTTAGGCTCTTTCCGCTCCTTATTCCTTTATCCATCGTAGTCTCACCCAAAACTTGAAAACTTCAGCACACAAAACTCAACAGAAACCTCGTGAGATCCGTTAATATAACAAACAAATCTTAAACTTTAGGTACTATTGTAAATTGATTCATATTTAATATTGGCATAATTCTACTGTACTCCAACTTCTCCATGACTCATACCCCCCGATACGATTCATAGATTCATCAAAATAAGCAAACTATGCAACAAAAATAGAATATGTCTAAAACAGAACAGTTTGTAAAGATCTGAATTAACGTCATACTTCTGTAACTCCAAAAATTCTGAAAAATTAGGACAACGTGGGAAATTCATATATAAATAATGTGTAAACAATTCAGAAGGTTCTGACGCTCCAGCAAAATACCAAAATTCCAGCACTGGGCGCAAAAGTTTCTGTTTTCAAACAGCATCAATTATACTATCTTCCAAATCATCCCAAAGGCATTACTTGGCACAAACACTAATTAAAACATAAAAATACAATCATAACAGAAGCTATAATTGTGTAAACACTCAAGAACATAAGGTAAAAGCAAAAATTTATTTTATTCATTGGGTTGCCTCCCAACAAGCGCTATTGTTTTATGCCCCTAGCTAGGCATAATCCATAGTTTCAAGTGTTGTCATCCTTCATTCCCAAGTCCTTTTTGATTAAATCTTCCAAAACTTTTCTCATTAATTCTATACTCTCATGCTCTTATTTTCTAGTGGGTGAGCTTAGGTAATTGAAGGGGCTTTGATTAGTAACTTTAACATTCATAACTTCAAACTCAGGATCATCACCATAAACGTCCTCATATAAAACATGTATCTCATCATCAATAGGATCTCTAGCCGTACCCTCAAACCATTCTTCACTAAATCCCTCATCAATTCCTTTAGTAACCACTCAAATTTATCACAAGCATGGTGGTACATAGTTTTAATTATTTCGGCGTATGTGAGGGTGTCCCGGACTAGGGGGTACTCGGGCTGCTGGCCTATCTCTCGTAGGCCGGGCTGGTGGGCCGCTCTCTACTCGTCGATGGAAGGCCGGATTGTGGGCGACCCCGTGTATCAGAAGGAAACCTCCGAAGACTTGGCGTCTCATCCAAGGAATAACTGGCATGACCGGCATGTTTATCCCCTGATGGTAACCGATCATATGTAACCCTAGGACCTTCTGGTGTCTATATAAACCAGAGGGTTTAGTCCGTAGAGGATCATCATATCCATTGCCTAGGGTTTAGCCCATCCGATCTCGAGGTAGATCAACTCTGTAACCTTCATACAATCACATCAATACAATCTAGCAAGACGTAGGGTATTACCTCTTCGAGAGGGCCCGAACCTGGGTAAATCGCCGTCTCTACGTTCTCTGTTACCCATTGATTCCTAGACCCACAGTTCGGATCCCCTACCCGAGATCTGCCGGTTTTGGTACCGACATTGGTGCTTTCATTGAGAGTTCCGTTGTGGGTCACCAAGGATCAATGGCTCGCCTTCTCATCAGCGATGGAATCCACAACGGGGACATCTTCGTCCCCGGACAACTCTTCGCATTCGGCGGCATAGTGCTGCACGCCGATCCGACCGGTCACCTTGACCGGGTTGGCAGCTTCGCCCCTGAGCAGGAAATCAAGTTCGGCGGCCTTGAGTACGTTGCCGATGCTCGAGGCGATCTGGTCTTTACTGGGTTCTCGGCTTTACCCAAGGAGCCTACCAATCCCGAGGCCTCGACCTCGGATTCCCTCCCCGTCCCTGTCCCCAGGCCAGACCTCAGTTCGGATCTGGCCTTGAGTTCAGATCCAACCCCAGCGCCAGAAAACCAAGGGTCTCCCTTGGCCGAACACATTCACAGTATTGGCGCGCCAGAGCTCAACTCCGATGGATGCCCGAACGTGAATCCGGTTGACCTCTCGTTTTTAAGCGAGATGTTAGATCGGATCCAGAGGATGAATATCGCGGATGGCCCATCCTCGGACCAGGAGCAGGTCGGACAGGAGGCCAGTCGCGGGGAATTTTACTTCCCACCCACCACCCACTTGGTAGCCACTGTCGAAGACTTAACCGACATGCTGGACTACGCCTCCGAGGAGGCTGATGACATGGACGAAGATATCGACATCTCGCCCTATACGGCTCCTTCCCTTGCCACTTCCAACACCGGAAAGTGGACCGCCACCTCCACCTACGATGTTTACATGGTCAATACCCCCAAGAAGGACGGCGACACGACTATGAAGGATGGCGACGGCCCCACCGAGGAACAGCCCAAACGCCGACGACGGCGAGCCAGAGAGCGAGGAAAGGGCAAGGAAAACAACATAGACACAAACGGCACTGGAGAGAATGACACTCCGGATAATATGGGGGAGCTCGGCGACAGCACCCCCGAGCAGCACCACGATGCCTCGGAAGGGCATGAAGACCAGGGTGACCCCGAGGACCTTGAGGATTCCGAGGACAGCAATTACCTCCCTCTGTCCGAAGAGGAGGATAGCCTCGGACCCGAAGACTTCATCATCCCAGAGGACCCCCTGGAGCAAGAGAAATTCAAACGACAACTCATCGCCACCGCCCGAAGCTTGAAGAGGAAGCAACAACAGTTAAAAGCGGAACAAAATATGCTCAACGACAGATGGACGATGGTCTTAGCTGCTGAAGAGGACCTTGACGATCAACGTCAGGGTCAATACAAGAGTTACCCACAGCGGCGCCTACTCCCAGAATTTGAGGATGAGGCCCTTGAGCCCATGCCTCCCAGACGAACTTAGGCAAGCCAGCCCGACCGCCCCCCTCGAGGATGGGATAGGCCGGCTGTGGAAACCGAACTCCTACCCGTCCCCCCTCGAGGACGGGATAGGGCGGCCGGGGAAGCCGAATACCCACCCGTGCCTCCTCGCCGAGCAGGCAAATATCCGGTTCAACCGGACGACCAATACGATCTGTGCCGCGACCTGAATGCCCGAGGGATCCAGTCCAGATCCATCTATGGATCCACAGGATACGCGCCTGTTGGACGGGATGGATACCAAGCCTGGCGCGATAGGAACGACAGAGCTCGGGAGCAGCACCGTGCCCGGATGACAATCGATCTTCGGCGCGATGTGGCCCGGGCCAGGGGCGCCGCACACCCAATGTGTTTCACCGATGAGGTGATGCAGCATCAGTTCCCCGAGGGGTTCAAACCCGTCAATATAGAATCCTACGATGGGACAACTGACCCAGCCGTGTGGATTGAAGATTTCCTTCTCCACATTCATATGGCCCGAGGAGATGATCTCCATGCCATTAAGTACTTACCATTGAAACTCAAGGGACTAGCAAGGCATTGGCTGAACAGCCTACCCGAAAACTCCATCGGGAGCTGGGAGGAGCTCGAGGATGCATTCCGAGCTAACTTTCAAGGCACCTATGTTCGGCCACTGGACGCCGATGACCTAAGCCATGTCATTCAGCAGCCCGGGGAGTCAGCCCAGCAATTCTGGAACCGGTTCTTGACCAAGAAGAACCAGATCGTCGACTGTCCGGATGCCGAAGCGATTGCGGCATTCAAACACAGTATCTGGGACGAGTGGCTCGCCCGCCAGCTAGGCTAGGACAAGCCGAGAACAATGTCGGCCCTTACCACCCTAATGACCCACTTTTGCGTGGGTGAGGATAGCTGGTTAGCTCGTCGAAGCAACCACCCCGAAGACCCCGGCACTTCAGAGGCCCGGGACGGAAACGGGAAACCCTGACACAATAAGAACAATAAGCGCCGGCACTCAAACAACGGCGGTGAAGCCGACGACGCAGCAGTAAACGCCGGATTCAGTGGCTCAAAATCGGGACCGCGGAAAAAACCCTCTAAAGGGAACCGGGACGGCCCGTCTGCGCTGGATAGAATATTAGATAGGCCCTGTCAGATTCACGGCACCCCGGATAAGCCCGCCAACCATACCAACCGTAACTGTTGGGTAATCAAACAGGCCGGCAAGGTCACAGCCGAAGAACAGGGCAAGGGCCCCCGCAGCGAGGATGACGACGAACCTCGCGAACCGAACAACGGAGGCCAAAAGTAGTTCCCTTCAAAGTTCAAAACCGTGAACATGATCTACGTCACACATATACCGAAGAAGGAGCGGAAACGCGCTCTTCGGGATGTCTACGCCTTAAAGCCGGTAGCCCCGAAATTCAACCCGTGGTCGGCTTGCCCGATCACTTGCGACCGTCGAGACCATCCGACTAGTATACGCCATGGAGGAACGGCGGCTCAGGTGCTCGACCCCATTGTAGACGGATTTCACCTCACCAGAGTCCTTATGGACGGAGGTAGCAGCCTCAACCTGATTTACTTGGATACAGTGAGGAAAATGGGGATCGACCCGTCAAGGATCAAACCCAGCAACCCCACCTTTAAAGGTGTAATCCCAGGTGTCGAGGCACGCTGCTCGGGATCTGTGACATTGGATGTTGTCTTCGGCTCGCCCGATAACTTCCACAGCAAGGACTTGATCTTCGATATTGTCCCCTTCCGCAGCGGTTACCACGCACTCATCGGCCAGACTGCGTTCGCCCGCTTCAATGCCGTCCCGCACTATGCATACCTGAAGCTCAAGATGCCAGGACCAAAGGGCGTTATTACCATCAACGGTAATACCGAGCGCTCACCCCGAATAGAGGAACACATGGCAGCTCTAGCCGCCGAAGTCCAAGCCGCCGAAGAGGCGTCGCAAGCCCAGTCTACTGCCAAGACACTGGACGCACGCAAGCGCTCCCGAGCTGCAGCCTCGGTCCCGGAGCACTCCCATGCTCACCCCAAATAGGGGTACACGCCCCACAGCACGGCCCACCTAGTCTCGAAATACGTACCTCGAGTGCACAATTGCGCGCTCAAAATTCCATGGGCAGTTGTGGGGACACATGAACCAAAGGCCGAGAGCTCGGTTCAACGGAGCAATGGCCAATAGATGTCTTCGAATTAACATCAACAACGGGCACCATCTAGGGCCTGATCAGCGTCAAACTGATATACCACGGCGACTTCTCAAAACCCTTCCCCAAGGGCTTGTCTGCCGAACATTACTACTTCCGTCGAACATACAGACGACAGCTTCACTCACACGGAAGCTTCTTCAAGAGCAAAGGCGCAGACATGCAGCAGGGCATAGTTGGGACGTCAAACCACTCATGAAGGCCCTGTGTAAACCTTTACTCTAACGTATCTATTTCTTCAAAAGTATCTATCAAAGTTACTTCGGCAATCCGGATTGTACGGTTGGACGTCACATATTCAAAGAAAATAAAGACCAATTTTTCTCTGGTAATTGTGCAGTCACTCGCGTTGCATATTTCCTTTCCGCTTTTTCAGGCCGAAGTAAACTATTACGATACGTCCCTTTTTTAGTAACCGGCTAATAGACCGGGGGCTCGAACATAAATCTTGCCTAAAACTTTATCCCGGCACCTACTTTTATTTTATGTGCTCGGTGTCATGGATATTGCACTATATGAATCAGTTCCGAATTGCGTCTTTGGTCAATAGTTGGGTTGCCCGGCTCCTGTGTTTACCCTCTTACGTTCCGCACTGTTTGGCTAAGAGGGTAAAGGGAGAATCACTGCGATTGTACTTGTAGCTAGCCTGGTTAAGTACCTCAGTGGAGAAAGCCAAAAACTGACTGTCACAATAAAGCGAGAACTGGTCGGCGATCCGATGACTCGTGTCAAACCAAAAATCGTTGGAGGTTAGTCCGTGTTAAACGAAGGGTTCTCTGTTACAGAAACCATGTGATGATGGTATCAATCGCGGCTCGTCCGAATATCACAAACACTGGGGGCTAGTCACCAGCCCCCGCAGTCAAGCTCCTATGGCTAAGTGAAAGCACTAAAGCCGCATAGTCTGATTGCCTGGTTTTCCGTACATACGACCACCTCCGGGCACCGAGACGTCGGCTAAGGGTTCAAGTATTACGAGAAAACTCCCCATGCAGAATCTGCAAGGGGGCTGAAGCTGACGACTGGTAACTTTCAGTTTAAAAACGGCCGCACAGGAGTCAAAATTAACATAAGCAGGCACTATATTCACAGCCAACAACTTGCATAAGAATAAAACAAAAGTTTCAGCTCCTTGGCTACAAGGAAACTAAATCTACTCATAAATTACATCTTTCGAGCACTGGGCCTCTATTGCCCGAGCACCGTCCATCACGATGGGAAAATATTGCTCGGGGCGCCTATGCTCCTTCCCAGGGGGTGGAGGTCCGGTGGCCATCTCGGCTGGCTTGATCTTCGGCCAGTGCACCATGGTCTTGCCGAAGGCCATCCGAGCTCGTTCAATACACGTGGAGCACTTCCAAGCATCAATTCAGGGCACGGCGTCGTACAGCCTCTGCACCAACCCAAAATAGCTGCTCGGTAGTGGCTCTGAAGTCCACAACTTGACACAGAGGTCCTTCATCACGGGCTCCGCCATCCGATGCAGCTCCATCAGCTGCTTCATCTGGTTGTTAAGGAGGGGAGGGTGTTCGGGCGCTTGAAATTGCGCCCAAAACAGCCTTTGTTCGGCCTGACCCTCCTGGGCGGCGAAGAACCTCGCCGCATCAGCCGCACTCCTCGGGAGGTCCGCAAAGGCGCCTGCGGAACGCCACACCCGCGTGAGCAAAGCGAACCTGTTACCTCCAAAGACACTCTGCAGCAAATATGGCTTACCATCCGCAATAAGCTTCACTTCGCGGAGTTCCTTCTGGTAGCCGCGCGCCTCTGTCCGCGCTTCCTTGGCCACCGACCCCAGTAAGGTTAGCTCGGAGGCCTGCTCTTTATTCTTCTTCTCAAGAGCCTCACACTTTGTGATGGCATCCGCGAGCTCTTGTTGCACTTCCGCCACTCTAGCTTCGTGCTTCTGACTAGCGGTTTTCACCGTTATCAGTTCGGCAGCCGATTGTTCGGCTGCCGACCTCTGCTCCGCCGCTTCTAGCTGAGCCGTCCTTAGCGCGGCCTTGAGGTTCTCGACCTCCGCGGCGGTAGCTATAGTCATATCCACTGATTCCGTTTAGGCTACTTTAAACCTTACTTAACAAAAATGCAACGACTATCGTAAATACTGCAGTTCGGACTTACCTTGCGCCTCGTCGAACCTCCTGTTCACCAGGCTGAGGTCGTCCTCGGAGCTTTTGAGCTTCCGATTCAGCTCGGCCAACTCCTCGGCGTTGACGGCTGCTGCCGAAGACGACGCATGCGCATCACTCTACGCACATTAGTATCCAAGATATTGATTTTTGATCCTCTGACCGGCTTTCATCAAGCTAGTCAGAGTCTCGGGGGCTACTGTGTATGTGGCTATACATTTGTACAAAAGAAATTCTTTAAGGGAAAGCATTAGTTGGCTCACCTTGAAGCCTGCGAGAAGGCCATTGAAAGCCTCCTTCAGTCCGCTATCCACGGACCGAAGACTTTGCAACACCGCGCCCATAAGGGCACGGTGCTCTTCGGCAATAGAGGAGCTGGTTAGATCATCCTCCATCTGATCCGTCCACCCAGTCGATGCCCGCTCTGGGGCGGGCGGGGGTGGCGGGGGCACTTCCTTTTCTTCCCTCTCGAGGACCGGAGTGCCCGACTCCAGAGCCGCTCTCGGAGAAAGCTCAGATTGTCCGGGCTCCTCCTCTTCGTTAACCAGATGGGCCCTCCCCTCCTGGTCTTCGGTGACCGAGGTGGTCGCCTCGGCCATGATGACGTCGCCCCCTCCCCCTGTGTGTGGCACGGGAGGCGTCCTCCTCGACAGGACCTCCTCGGCCTCCTCGATGATTGGGGGAGGCGAGGCGCGCAATTCGGTCCCGCTCTCTGCCAGCGCGGCCTCTGGAGAGCCCCCCTCTGAGACTCGGTCGGTGGGGAGGTCGCGCAGCGGGCTGCGATGTCAAAAGCAAAAAGTGATCGATATTGAGCTTAGTTCGGCCGAAAACACTTACGCAGATACTGGAATGCGTACCTTTGGGCCTGCGGTTTGGCCCTGGGGATCCTCCGAGGAACCTCTTCGGAGGCCTCGGAGTCCTTGGCAGAAGCTGAGCTATTGTCGGACAGGGCTACCTTGGCCCTGCATGCTCTCTTGAGGGAGGGGTGAAGCGGCTTCTCCTCGACGTCTTCGGACGCCGCCCTTTTTCCTGTCCGGGAGGTATTGTCTTCCTCCCCTTCTCCTCCCTGCTCCTTTTCCTCCTCTTGTGCGGAGGGAACGTGGGTGTCCCCGGATCTAGTGTCCGGGGGTCCTCGGGAGCGGAGGCCCTCTCTGGCCTCCCTCTTCTGGTCCTTCTTCTTCTCCTTCCTCTCCGGCGCCTCGTATGGCTCCACGGCCAACATGGCCATCAGTAGGGGTGTCCTGGGCCCCTCTGGCAGCAGCGCCGGACTGTTGATCTGCTCGGCCTTCTTCAGCCAGTTCTGCGGATGGGAAGTAAAAAAGCTAAGTACCTTGTCAAAAGGGAACAGTTCGGGTATAAGAACAAAATTAGTCATACCTCCCATGGGGTATTTGCGGCGTCGAGTCCGATGTCTTCCTCCTCGGCCGGCCAGTCCTTCTGCGGCTTGAACAGCGCCCTCCACTGCTGAGCGTGGGAGGTGCGGAAGAAGTTGCGCACGGTGGCCGGGTCTTCGGGCTTGTAGGCCCACATTGGGGAGGCTCTGTCCTGGCATGGGAGGATTCGGTGGCCGAGTATGATCTGGATCACATTGGGTAGCTCGACGCCCTGCTCTATCATCTTGGCGATCCGGCTCTGCAGCTGCGCCACCTCCTTGTTCACCCCCAGTCGAGGCCTTTCTTGGTCCATGAGACCAGCCTCGTAGGGGGTCCGGATCGGATGGCTAGAATCGCCCCCCAATCCGCGCTCCTTGGCTCGGTGATGTAGAACCATTCCTTCTGCCAGACCTTGACGGTCTCGATGAAGGTGCCCTCTGGCCACTCCACTCGGGGGAGCTTGCTGACCATCGCACCCCCACAGTCCGCCTACTGGCCATCGACGATCTTCGGCTTGATATTGAAGATCTTCAGCCACAGGCCGAAGTGTGGCCGGATCCGAAGAAAGGCCTCGCAGATGATGATGAAGGCCGAGATGTGGAGAAAGGAGTTCGGCTCGAGATCGTGGAAATCAAGCCCGTAGAAGAACATAAGGCCCCTAACGAAGGGATGGAGGGGAAAGCCCAGACCTCGAATGAAGTGGGGCAGGAATACCACCCTCTCGCCCTGCCGCGGCGCGGGGACGACCTGGCCGGCCTCTGGGGCACGGTGGGCGACGTTGGCGGGGAGATAGCCCGCGTCCTTCAGCTCCAAGATGGCGCTCTCAGTGATGAGAAACGCCTCCCACTTGCCTTTGGACCCGGAGCCCGCCATTGCTGGATTGAAACTGGCGGCTGGAAAGGTTGTTGAATAGGAAAGTGGATCTGGGCGCTGGAGCTCAAAGAATGGGGAAGGCAATGGCAAAGGCAGAGATGGGAGCATGCGATGGAAATGGAGACCGTTCCCCTTTTATGGGCTGTAAAACCCACGGCCCCTTTACTGCGCCGCAGTCCTCGCCATTTCCCCATGTAACCATGCCATCATGCGCGTGTGGGGCGGGGCAGATTATTGATCATATCCCTTAAAACCAGGGCACGATCTCCATATCGATGGGACGTGCCAATGAAAAAACCGCCTCGAACCACGGATCGAGTTTTTCATAAAACAACTCGTGGTCGTAACGCATTGTGACCCTTCGGTAAAAAGTTGTCAGATGGGGGTACTGTTCATACCGAGGTAACTAGCCTTCGAGGCTAAGTTATCGATACCCCTTGGCGACCGAAGTGTATTTCAGGGCATGTGCGGCCAGACAACACTTAAAGACTCGACTTAGAGGAGACACATGCCGGTCATTGATATCACAGAAGGAAGGGAACTGGTCCACAAAGCCGATGGTGTTCGGCGTCTACCTCGGCTTCGAAGACTAGTTCGGGGGCTACTGAGGGTGTCCTGGACTAGGGGGTACTCGGGCTGCTGGCCTATCTCTCGTAGGCCGAGCTGGTGGGCCGCTCTCTACTCGTCGATGGAAGGCCGGATTGTGGGCGACCCCGTGTATCAGAAGGAAACCTCCGAAGACTTGGCGTCTCCTCCAAGGAATAACTGGCATGACCGGCATGTTTATCCCCTGATGGTAACCGAACATATGTAACCCTAGGACCTTTTGGTGTCTATATAAACCAGAGGGTTTAGTCCGTAGAGGATCATCATATCCATTGCCTAGGGTTTAGCCCATCCGATCTCGAGGTAGATCAACTCTGTAACCTTCATACAATCACATCAATACAATCTAGCAGGACGTAGGGTATTACCTCTTCGAGAGGGCCCGAACCTGGGTAAATCGCCGTCTCTACGTTCTCTATTACCCATTGATTCCTAGACCCACAGTTCGGATCCCCTATCCGAGATCTGCCGGTTTTGGTACCGACAATATGGAACTCTCCTTCTAATATTTTTACCATAAGCAAAGTAATCTTTAGATTCCAACTACGAATAGTATCTTTGTCATGAAGAATCTCCTCTATAGGAGGATGCTCAAAAATTTTGTAAAAGGAAAAAATATCCCTAGCTTCTCGGATTATATAATCAAATTCGTGCATAAGGATTATAGTGGCAATTTTCTTAGCCCTAGGAACATGGATGTTGGGAAGTTCATAAAATATCTTTTGTAAGGCGGGGTGGATATGTAAAAAAATTCTTTCTAATTTAACCACAAGCATGGCAATGGCATCCACATAACAATTTGTTTTATCAAGAATAGATCCACTAATTATTGGTATAACTCCCGCGCAATTAAAGAATTCCTGAATAATGTTTTTCCCAATAATATTACCACTTCCCACATGATAAATTTTAGTCTTAAAACTAGTGGAGGGCTTAGTCTCCGGAGGGTCATGATTAAGATCAAAAGAGTGTGTTTTCTCCCCAAGAGATTCATCACCACTATCCTCGCTAGCACTTTCAACCACAACTTTTTCAAATTCAGACATGATAACAATTTCAAGTAAAGCAAGTAAACTAGCAAACAAGGAAATAAAAAAATTGCGTTTTTGTAAAAAAATTAGATGTGGGGGAGATGAAAATGAGAGGCAAATGCAAATAAAATAAATGCAAATGGATGATAGTTTGTGCGAAGGTACTTGGTAGTTTTGATGATGTCTCCCCGGCAACGGCGTCAGAAATTGTTCGTGCTACTTGTAGTCTGCGTTGGTATTTCCCCGAAGAGGAGAGGATGATGCAGTACAGTAGAGATAAGTATTTCCCTCAGTTAAGAACCAAGATTATCAATCCAGTAGGAGAACCAAGCAAAATTCTGTTAAGCGCACCTGCACACAAAAGAGCAAACACTTGCACCCAACGCAAATAAGAGGGTTGTCAATCCTCTTAGCGGTTATTTGCAAGGATTAAATCTTATAGAGATAAATAGATAAACTAAAATACTAATTAAAATAAAAGTAAATAAATTGCAGCAAGGTATTTTTAGGTTTTTAATATATGATAAAGTAGACCCGGGGGCCATAGTTTTCACTAGAGGCTTCTCTCTCGAACACATAGCATACGGTGGGTAGACAAATTACTGTTGGGCAATTGATAGAAAAGCAAATAATTATGATGGATTCATGGCAATGATCATGTATATAGGCATCACGTCCGCGACAAGTAGACCGACTCCTGCCTGCATCTACTACTATTACTCCACCCATCGACCGCTATCCAGCATGCATCTAGGGTATTAAGTATGAAACAGAGTAACGCCTTAAGCAAGATGACATGATGTAGACAAAGTAAACTCAAGCAATATGATTAAACCCCATCTTTTTATCCTTAATGGAAACAATACAAATACGTCTCATGTCCCCTTCTGTCACTGGGATTGAGCACCGCAAGATTGAACCCATCACAAAGCACCTCTCCCATTGCAAGACAAATCAATCTAGTAGGCCAAACAAAATTGATAGATCAGAGAGAAATACAAAGCTATAATAATCGTGCATAAAGGAGTTCAGAGAAGACTCAAATATTTCTCATGAATAATCTAATCATAAACTCACAATTCATCGGATCCCAACAAACACACCGCAAAAGAAGATTACATCGGATAGAACTCCAAGAACATCGAGGAGAACAAGGCATTGAAGATCAAAGAGAGAGAAGAAGCCATCTAGCTACTAGCTATGGACCCGTAGGTCTGTGGTAAACTACTCACACATCAACAGAAGGGCAGCAAGGTTGATGAAGAAGCCCTCCGTGATCGATTCCCCCTCCGGCAGATTACCGGAAAAGGCCTACAGATGGGATCGCGGAAGGACAGAGGCTTGCGGCGGCAGAAAGGTTTTCTCTTCTGGCTCTCTATTGGTTTTGGAATATTTGGGAATTTATAGCATTGGAATTAGGTCAAGAGGTGCCACGAGGGGCCCACAAGCCTGGGGGGCGCGCCCTACCCCCCTGGGCGTGCCCTCCAGGCTTGCCGCCTCCTCGTGGCTCTTCTGGTCTTCTCCCGAAGCTTCCTAGGTCTCTTCTGGTCCAAAAAAATTAATTCAAAGTTTTTTTTCTCGTTTGGATACTTTTTGATAATGATTTTCTAAAAAGTATCCAAACGAGAAAAAAAACTTTGAATTAATTTTTTTGGACCAGAAGAGGCAGCAAAGACCAATTGGTCTTTGTTGCCTCTGTAAAAAAATCAAGGCAGGAAGAGGCAGCGTATGTTGTTTCGCCCACAAAGGTGACACATCCCCCCTATAGGTTAGTCCACAAAGATGCCTCCTCGTTTTTTGGGACTAACCTATTGGTCTTTGTTGCCTCTGTAAAAAAATCAAGGCAGGAAGAGGCAGCGTATGTTGTTTCGCCCACAAAGGTGACACATCCCCCCTACCGGAACCATGAGCCTTCTTGAGAGAAGCTCCGGTTTGTAAGAAGCTTATACCAAAACTTGTCCCAAATCGAACAAAAATTTTACCACAGCATGTTGGTGCCATGTCAAGACACCATGCCAAGTTTCGTGATTTTCAGGCAATTTTTGGATTTACAGGAATTTAAAAACCAAGTTTCTCAATGTTTTCGGCCGAGCCACGACACCCAGATGTTTGAAATTCATTCCCATTTCTTGTATGGGACCTAAACATTCACCCAAGGACACATATACGATTTTCAACCCATTTTGGTGCACTGGAGCATGTGCATGTAGTTCAAATTTGAATTATGCACATTAAATGCCTAGAAACTCAATAAATGTATAAAAAAGGCCAAACGAACCCGGAATAATTCCAAATTTTAGCACGACACTCCTATTGGTCTTTGTTGCCTCTGTAAAAAAAATCAAGGCAGGAAGAGGCAGCGTATGTCGTTTCGCCCATAAAGGTGACACATCCCCTATCGGAACCATGAGCCTTCTTGAGAGAAGCTCCGGTTTGTAAGAAGCTTATAGGAAAAGGTGGCTAAAGAGAACAAAAATGAGACCAACACAAATATTCTACTTGGATCTTTGTTGCCCGGGGTAACAAACTCTACATCACTATCCCATGCAACTGTTTAGCTGTTGTTAATCTAATGCCTCTGGTGAAATGAAGCAATGCCACTGCTAAAAGTAATGAAACATTTAACAAATGTTATTGTTATTATAATGTCTCTGGTAATATGAAGCAATGACAATGTTCTAGAAATGCTATTGTCCTGTTATTTTCCCGTTAAGATAAGTAAGATGCCTCCTTTCATTGGTGTATGTGTCATCAACTATTATTTGCCTGTAATTGTTTCCTTTGTACCTCTTTGGGCAAACAGGGATATCCATTTCACCTCATTGGTATTGCGACCTTTTGGTGCACTTCACAAAACACTTTTGTTTTAAGAGTGTTTTGTGCAGTTCAACTAAAATGTCACACCGACAATGTTGCTTGACTTCAGTGGAACTACACAAAGGGAGATTTGAGTTTCTATCCTCATTATCCATATTGGCACCCTAACCTCCCCTTAGGTAAGATAATGATATTTAGTTAATGTGTTTGCCTCTATTTTTCTACTGTCATAATAAAATAATGTTATTGTTTAGTAGTAGTATACTTGTACTCCCTAACTGACAAAGCCAAATCTGACATTGAAGGCCAAGCATGTCCATGGTTGAACCAATTGGTGAGGAGAAAGAGAACTGGAAGAAGAAGGATCCCACCTTTGTGTTGCAGTCGAGTAAATGATCACATGCCACTCTTTTGGTACGGTAATCATACAAGTAATGCTAATTGTTTTGCATGTTAATCTAGCACCGCATATGAAATGATCCAACTGTTTGCTACTATTTTGCCACATTTAGTTTAGTGCCACATTTAATCCAATCATTCCTAAAAACTTTTCCACAATGACACATAACACATATTCGTGCAATGAAATAGGGATACTCAATTTCAGTGGAACTGCGCAAAAGGAGATTGGAGTTAGTGAGCCTCATTTTCCTTTGCCAGGTGGAAGTAATGCCACTAGACGATTTCTCTAATCAACAATAGATCCTCCTGGACAAGATCTCTGAACCCCAAAATGTACATGATTCTCGCCCTAATATCCTCCCTTAGGTTGGTACTGTCCTTTGTTATCCTTACATCACATGCTAATGGTATTGTACACTGTGTTGTGATACGTCTCAAACGTATTTATAATTTTTTATTGTTTCATGCTATTATATTATCATTTATATACTTTTTATAGCAATCTATATTATTTTTATGGAATAACCTATTAATTTAGTGCCCAGTGCCAGTTCATGTTTTGTGCTTGTTTTGGTTTCGCGGGAAATCAATAACTACGGAGGTCAAAATAAGTTGTCGATTTAATACGATTTTTTTTGGAAAACAAGAAACACTGGAAGCTTCAAAGAGATCAAGAAAAGCAGCCAGGGTCCCACACGGGCAGGTGGCGTGGCCTGGGTGGTAGGTCGCGCCCCCTGCCCATGTGGGGCCCCTACTTATCGCCTTGACTCACCGCCATAAATCCCTATAAATACTGAAACTATTCATTGTGCCTCCAGGAGAATTTTATCGCCGCCGCAAGTTCTAGTTCCACGAAGATCCCATCTAGAGGCCTTTACCGGAGCTCCGTTGGAGGGAGAAGCACTTGCCGGAGTCTTCTTCATTAACCTTGCTGCCTCCATGATGATGTGGAGTAGTTCCATCAGGACCTATGGGTCCATTGTAGTAGCTAGATGACTCTCTCTCTCTCTATTTTGCATCTTCAATACCATGTTCCCGTGAGCTTTCTAACATGATCGGGATCAATTCGATGTAATCTATGGTGTGTTTGTTGGGACATGTTGAATTGTCACTTTATGATCAGATTGTTCATTGAAATCAATTGAATCTTTTGAGGTTTGTTTACTATATAGTTAAATAGCTTTGCATGCTCTACGATCTATATGTCTTTGGCAAGTTCGATGGATTTTTCTTCAGAGGGAGTGGTGCTTTGTAATGGGTTCAATCTTGCGGTGGTCTAGCCTAGTGATGACCCACAAGTATAGGGGATCAATCGTAGTCCTTTAGATAAGTAAGAGTGTCGAAACCCAACGACGAGAAAAAGGAATTTATAAGCGGTTTCAGCAAGGTATTCTCTGCAAGTGTTGTAAAGTAGTAGTAACAGATAGTTTGATAGCAAGATAATTCGTAGCAAGTAACAAGTAACCAAAATAATAAAGTGCAACAAGGTGGACCAATCCTTTTATTGCAAAGGACAAGCCAAGAGTTCTTCTTATAATGAGCAAAGCGTTCTTGAGGACACATGGGAATCTCGTCTAGTCACGTTCGTCATATTTAGTTGATTCACGTTCACTACTTTGATAAGTTGTTATGTGGGTGGACCGGTGCTAGGGTGCTATTCTTACTTGAACAAACAACCCACTTATGATTACCCCCTCTCGCAAGCATCCGCAACTATGAAAGAAGAATTAAGATAAATCTAACCATAGCATGAAACATATGGATCCAAATCAGCCCCTTACGGAATAGCACATAAACTAGGGTTTAAGCTTCTATCACTCTCGCAACCCATCATCTACTTAATAATTCCACAATGCCTTCTCCTAGGCCCAAGCATGGTAATGTGCCGTGTAGTCGACGTTCACACGACACCACTAGAGGAAGAACAACATACACATCATCAAAATATTGAACGAATCCAACATCACATGATTATAACAAGACTTCTCCCATGTCCTCAAGAACAAACGGAACTACTCACATATCATATTCATGTTCATGATCAGAGGAGAATAATATATGATTAACAATCTGAACATATAATCTTCCACCAAATAAACCAACGGGCATCAACTACAAGATGTAATCAACACTACTAGCAACCCACAGGTATCAATATGAGGTTTTGGACAAAGATTGAAAACAAGAGATGAACTAGGGTTTGGAGATGAGATGGTGCTGGTGAAGATGTTGATGGAGATGAGTCCTCCCACGATGAGAGGAACATTGGTGATGACAATCGCTTCGATTTCCCCCTCCCGGGGGGAAGTATCCCCAGCGGAATCGCTCCGCCAGAGAGCAAAAGTGCTCCTACCTAGGTTCTGCCTCGAGACGGTGGCGCTTCGTCCCGAAAGTCTTCTTGTAATTTTTTTCTAGGGCAAATGGCCTCATATAGCAGAAGATGGGCACTTGAGAGCATCTGTGGGCCCCACAAGGCACCAGGGCACGCCCAGAGGGTAGGGCGTGCCCCCTGCCTTGTGGGCCCATGGTGACTCTTCTCTGGTACTTCTTTCTTCCAGTATATTTTATATATTCCAAAATATTTCTCTGTGAAATTTCAGGTCATTTGGAGCTCCGGAGAATAGCTATCTCTGCTATAGCTCTTTTAGGTCTAGAATTCCAGCTACAGTCAATTTCCCTCTTCATGTGTATCTTGCATATTAAGAGAGAAAAAACATTAGAATTGTATCATAAAGTGAAATATTGACCTAAACATTATAAATAACAATATAAGGGCCAACGCACGTATTGTATTGTTGCCACTAAGGATAAAACGACGGGGTTTTGTCATATTAATTGACTTCTTCCTGTCTACATTATGTCATCATTCTTATTGCGATACCCTGTTTCTTGCAAACTTAATACCTTGAGATGCATGCTGGATAGCGATTTTGGGGTGGAGTATTAGTAGTAGATGCAGTTGCATTAACGGTCTACTTATCATGGACGTAATGCCTATATGAGATTATACCATGAATGATCACAGTCATAAATATTGCAATCTTTTTAATTTCCCAACTGTAATTTGTTTACCATGCTACTTGATGTTCTCAAGAGAGATGTCACTTGTGAACCTATGGCCCCCGGGTCTATTCTCCATTGCTTAATTCTTCTATAATATTGCCACTATTTTTCCTTTTTACATGCTATTATCTATCTCTATAACTTGTGTTTTAACTTGTAACTAGCAAGACAAGGGGATTGACAACCCTCTTGCCGTGTTGGGGACAAGTTTTTTTTTGTGTGTGTGTTGTGTGTAGGCGATTGACCTGTGTAGCTTAGAAGTTCCTACTGGTTCGATAAACCGTGGTTCTTCACTAGTTACTAGCGCCGTTGCCGGGGAGTTTTCTACTACACAAGAGATTCTGCTGTAGGTGGTATGTTCATGGGGATAACTCTTGGAGAGGCGACTAAGCTTCTCGACAACATGACCGCAAACTATTCCCAATGGCACATCGAGCGAGCTCCAAGTGGTAAGATGATAAATTCTATTGAGGAAATTTTATCCCTAAATGAAAAGGTTGATATGATTATGTCATTGCTTGCTACTAAAAATACTACCATGGATCCAAATGATATGCCATTGTCCACTTTGATTGAGCAAAATAAATATAATGTTGATGTGAATTTTATTTCTAGAAGTAATTTCAACAATAATGCTTATAGTGGAAACTTTGGTAATAATCCTAGATCGTATCCCGATAATCCCTCAAATTCTTATGGTAATTATAATAATAATAATAGTAATAATAATAATAATAATAATAATAATAATAATAATAATAATAGAATACCTACTGATCTTGAGAGTACAATTAAAGAATTTATTAATTCTCAAAAAGTTTTTAATACTATGATAGAGGATAAATTGAGTAAATTTGACGTAACCTATGATTTATTACCCTCCATGCTTATTAGAGGATGGAAACTATGATGTTGAATTACATGATCCTTTGAACTCATTACATGAAAAATCCCCTTTTGATGACTTTGACACTTTCCATACAGAACGACATGATGCCCCTACATAAGAAATATATGGAGATCAATATGTTATTGTGGTTTATGATAAGGATAAAATTTCTAATGTTGCATCCACACTTGTTAGTCCTATCTCGTTTTTGAACTCTTCCAACTACATTATAGAGGATAAAGTTCCTTTTATTATGGATTATATTGGTGGTCTGTGATTCACTTATGCTCATGATGATGCTAATGAAAGTTATATAATTAACTTTGCTGCTATTACTTGCAATTATCATGATAGAGGGTAGACTAAGGCATAGCCTAGTGGTGGAAAGGGCATGATGCCTTCCCACCCTCCCAGGTTCAAGGCATGGTACTTGCAATTTGGATTTGTCGCACCAATTATAATGTAGGGGCCTCCATACCGTCTTTCAGTCAATTTTTTTATTATGATAGAGGGACATTACTTTCCTTCTCTATGTCTCAAATACACTAAAATTGTAACAAACTACCTATACTATGCATTGGCCTCTACTTTGTGTTACTGAATTGTTCTTGTATGGCATGTCAATGCATAGGAAGAGGGGTAGACTTAGAGATGTCACATGTTCTCTATTACCATGTGCTCTCTACTTAGATTCAATTTTTTATTAATTAAAACTGGATTTGATATACCTTGGGATCCTGGTGGCATAATCAACTGAGCACTTTAAGCCAAGATATATGGCTTTAAACCTAGAAATTTTAGAGAGTCGTTTTCTTCCGGTGTTCCATTGGATAAATTTTTCCAAAGATATAACAGAGGAGAACTTCATACTTTGTCAAAATAAAGAAGTGCTTGGAAAAGAGAGCATTGAAGAAGTGGGGGTCGACCATGAACATTTGTATTCATGCCCATGGAAACAATGTAAATCTTTTTCATGAAAGCTTCTTAGAATAATAATTATCCTCTTGTATAAACCACTATACCGTAAAAAGAAAGTGTCAAGATTTTCCTTTAGCAGGTTAAGATTGCAAGTGTGTGTTATTGTGCTGAAACAAAACGTTTTGTCATTGGTGTTTATTTTGGTGAAAATTAACAATGCGTGATAAAATCAAGAACTTTTTTTACACAATACACCTATATGAGTTCTCTCTTACGTGTTAATTTTCCAGAATGTTTTCAGTTACTGAAGTATGGATTGCTTTATACCTTTAAAGACTCTCTGTTTTGACAGATTGTTGTTATAATTGACTTTAATTACTTATGTTTGTGTATTATTGTTCCTATAGGGGTGTAGAAATTTCAAAATCAGGTTAGCATGCAGTAGCTAATGACGAATTACAAATTTGCAATTAGTCCACAACAAGGCATGATTAGATTCAAGTGTAATTTATACTAACCTATCGCACGAGTTCTGTATAAGTTTTCTGTGGACGAAAATTTTAAAACCAAGGAGAGATAGTTGTATGAGAGGAATTTGGATAGATGCAAGAACTCAAGCTTGGGTATGCCTTATCCCCAAGAAATTATTTAAAGATGTCTCAAGCTCCAAGCCTGGGGATGCCGCGGCATCCCCGTCATCTTTCTCAGCAACTATCGGTATGTCTCGGTTGGGCCTATGTTTTTATTTGTTCACATGATATACATAAATTCTTGGTGCGTCATTTTCTTTGCACCATGCTGGTTTGAGAATGGTTCTTGGTGGTTCAAATATTTTTAGAAAGTTGAATGTGCTTCACTTATATCTTTTAGAGTCATGATATTTATAGAATGCTCTATGTGGGCCACCCGCATGGAGCCCGGTTCACTCCCTAGGTACTGCTCTTGCCCCTCATGAGGTAATGTCCAACAACGACATATTTTATTTGATTTTTTCATCACCGGAAAATAATAATTCTGCAATTTCTAATAAGCAAAAAACAATAATTGACACTGAGCACTGGGTTAATAAGTTAGTCTCATAAATAGTATAAAAGGTGCCAAACTATGTATAAATGATACTCCCTCCATCTCATATTAATTGTCGCTGAAATGGATGTGTCTAGCCGGGAGTATAAAATTATTATGAACATGACAATAAATATGCCACGGATGTATTGGTACAAAAGTCCATGCCATTTCCTTTCGAGCCTCATAAAACTAGGGATGATGAAAATTTTGCAATGTTTGTTGAGTGACTTATAACACTTTATTTGTAACTTCCTTTGATTGATGCTATTAAAGTTCTTCCTTATTCCAAATATATGAAATATATTGTTACAAATAAAACAAAGGTTTCTACTGAGGAAATATCTACTATGCATGCTAATTAGTATACCAAAGTACCGGAATCACTAATTATCAGTTGCTTGAGAATTAGTCAGTATAAACTATTCTGACTATGAGATCCACGCAAGACTTCTTCTTCTAGACTCTGTGAATAAACACTACAATTTTATGGCACTAGATGGCCAAATTATTACATAACAGGGAACATTGTCGTTATATTTGTAAAATCAGAATTAGTTAATTCTCAATCGTCCGAGACAATATTGCATTTGTTTACTGGATGAACATATTTCTTTCTGACGTGGTGAACTTTTTACAGTTTTTTGTGAAAAAAATGTGAAATCAATTAAAAATTAGTTAACTATTATTCTCAATCGACGGTGAAATACCCCCAAAGTAAATATATGTATCAAGTGCAATGACATATAATATGTATTTTAAGGAGTCGTTAATTTTTGCAGGATTTTCAAAGGATAGGAATTTCACGTGCGGTTTTTACTCTTTTTTTTTTATCTAGGAGAGAGGCTATGTCAACAGTGTAATTTGCTTTCCTGGATACAGAAAATGACAGGAGGATGGACCAGTTGGCCCATGGACAGGGAGAGCAGAGACAGCTAAGTCTGACCTTTTTCTCTTGGGACCTGTCTTGTCCTGCACCAACCAAGCAGTACTCCTATCATTTACAGTATCATGTTTTTTTTCTCAAGCTTATTTCGATTCAATAGATGTACAGGTCAGAATTAAGAGATCTGTGTAAGCTCCCGCTCCTATTAGCTCTTCACTGGAATAGATGTCTGTTGTGCGACCTGTGGCTGCACCGGAGAGGACCCCACAACAGAGGTCACTCGGGATTGTCGCTTTTTTTTTTGAGGGATTGTCGCTTTGTTCAAGGATGGGGCTGGGCCAGGGAGAATGTATCGTGTTTAACGAGCCAACCTGTGCACCGATGCATAAGTGGATTCGTAGGCCGTTAGATAAAAAAGTAATTGGCCAGATTTTGGTCATAAGTTGGACCATACAATTTTTGCAGAGACAACCTTGCACCTTATACAAATTAACCTGCACTTCACAGGACAGACTTTCGTCAAAAATCTGTACAAGTTTTTTTTTTGGCCAAACACAGAAAGTTTAATATATTTTGAACCAATGTATGATTTCAGATCCGTTTTGACTGACATCTTTGTCCTGACGAGATCATTGAAATAAGATCAATGTTGAATATATGTTTGAAAATTATTATTATTTATTTATTTTGCGTTTTGAAACTTGATTGACTCAAAACTTGTTGTACTGGAAGATTGTGCACACAGTACCACCTGCAGGAGAGAGGCAGATATTTCTCACCGACAAATTACAAAACGTATAAATGTTGCACTCAAGTTTCAAAAGCAAAAAACAATATTTAAAAAAAAATCAACATTGATCTTGATTCAAAGGTCTCCTCAAAACAAATAACACAATTAAAACGGTTTTGAAAGCAAAAATTTGGTTTGGAATATATGACTTTTTTTGTTTGGAGCAAAAAAATACACACAAGTTCATTGATGTGAGAGGGAGATGTGGAGTGTGGATTGATTTTGATAAAATAGAAGGACTATTATGTAAATGTTCTAACAAACCATCTTCCAGCTAGATTGAGGTCTCTACATGAGCCCCTATACTATGCAAAAAGCGGATCACTCTTCCTATGTTCGTGTTGCCCTTATATAACACTGGTATGGAGAACTCTACGTCGGTGCATCACGTATAGGGGTAGGAGTCTGGACCGGTATTGGTACACAATACATCCAATCTTTCCTCGTGACCAATAGGGATTCCTTGTATGTCGTGTGGTGTACGAAAGGTCCCCCCTATTGTCGATGATGCTTCTATCGGCTCCCTATCTTGTACTTGGCCTAGAGGGGTCCAATGATACGACGTTGACAGTGCCATGACTTGGATAATTTCGGTCATCGTCGGCAAATACATATGACGACCTCCGCAGATTATGAAGCAATGAATATTTTGCTTTTCGCAAGACCTTCAACACTACATAGGGGTTGAACACATGCAATAGCTTCAAGTGTAGTCGGGTCTAGCATTCCTTCCATCACCCTAGCCAATGCACCATCAAATTACCATTTGAATCTCTACACACAGCCCCAACAACACCTTGTTCCCCCCTCTTACGACGACACCATCAGCGTTCAGGTTACCAAAACCTTCCAATGGCACAACCCACTTGTGCAGTTGCATGGAATGCATCGGGGGCTTCGCCGGACCCAACACAAAATATGACACTTCCAAGTCCTCAACAATTGCATCATTTCTTTTCTTTTTGTAGTATGACCAAACTTGTATCATGAACCATTGTTACCTAAATCTTTACAAGAAAATGTTGATCGACCGAAAGAACAGATCAACAAAGCATATCATTTTATGTCCAAGCGTCTAATAAATTCCAAAATCCCCAATGTGCACACACACAAGGTTTTTCATTGGGAAATAATCTATCATTTCATATGGTGTTTTTCTTATTTTTAAGTAGTACAAGCAACAAATGTTTCCTTTGAAACACTTACAAGACAACGAGGTACTCAAAAGAATACTCCCTCCCTCCCATTATGTTAGGTGTGTAAGCTTTTTACACAGAAATTAGCATAAGGCTAGTGGCAAATTACCGAGCTATGGTTACAGGAAGTTTCCTCCATGATATCCCTTACCAACATAGTTGCCTGATCCATGATTACCAATGGTTAGCTTACGCTGGCCGTACAAAGAGAGAATATCATGAGCTGAGTGCTAACACACCTTAGTTTTTAGGATTTTCTGAAAAAGCTTAGGCGCCTAAGATTTTGGGAAGGAGGGAGTAAATTATAAGGAAAGAAACAAACATAATTGATATTTAATAAACCTTGATCGTTTTGAACCACCAAGCAAAACTTGTGGAACGGGATGGCGTGGTGTGACTTTTGACCGGTAGATCTTGAGCTCTTGGCGAGTAATGGGTAATTGTCATCTCGGACGGCTGGGGCATATTAGAAATAATTAGAAGATCTAGATATAAATTATGGGGAACCGTGTAAGAAAGAATTGACCGTTTGTTTTAGGCCTCTCCCAGTGCACAGGTGCTTAGTGCATGAAAGAGCTTAGCTACAAAACTCCCCAATGCAAAGGGGCTTAGCTTCTTGTTGCTAAGATTCCTTCATTAAGTTAGTTGTAAACTGTAAACTGTGTTTTTGTGTAGGTTTGCGTGCTTAGCTTTGTTTCTTCCTCGGTGATGGTGTCCTGGACTAGGGGGTGCTAACCTAGTCGGCCCATAGTCCTCGACTGGGCCTGAGGGCCCTCACTCTCCTTCAGATGGACTCCGGAAGCTACACGCTTGGACGCGATCAAGACTGCGCCTACCGAAGACTTGGCGTATACTCCAAGACATCTCCTACCGCCTCCATGCGCATCCCTAGATACCAATCATGTAACCCTAGATTTCCTACCTGGCGTATATATAAGCCAAAGGGTTTAGCCCGTAGAGGGGACCGAATCACAATTGCCATTCACCTAGCCCTAGGGTTAGATCTCTCTTCACGATCTCGAGGTAGATCAAGCTTGTACTCGATACTTCATCATCAATATAATCAAAGCAGGACGTAGGGTATTACCTCTTCGAGAGGGCCCGAACCTGGGTAAATACTTTCTCCTTCGTTCTTGTTACCACCGACCAACTCTTCGTATTCGGCAGCATGGTCTTTTGTGCCAACTCTACGGGCCGTCTGGCTCCCATCGAGAATTACGCTCCGGATCACGTCGTGAGTTTCGGAAGCTTGGAGTACATGATGGGGAACGTTGCATGGTCAAGGGGGGAGGCGTACCGGAGGAAAGGTGGGAGGAGTTGGGAGCGACGGAGGGCAAGGGTGGAGGCATAGCTGCCCCCAACGCCTCCCCACCTTTATATAGGCATGGAGGGGGCTGGTGGCTTGCACTCCAAGCCCTAGGGTTGTTGGTCAAGGGGGGAGGAAGGAAATCCCTCCTTTCCTTTCCCATACCGATCGCTATCCCCCCTTTTTAGGGATCTTGATTGTATCCCTTCGGGATATGATCCTATTCCTTTTAAGAGGGGATCTTGGTGCGCCTAGACCAGGGGTGTGGGGCCTTTCCCCACTACCCACATTCATGTGGGTCCCTGATACGTCTCCAACGTATCTATAAATTATGAAGTATTCATACCATGTTTATTATAGTTTTGTATGATTTTGGTGCACTTTTATATGGCTTTTATATGATTTTTATGGACTAACATATTGACCTAGTGCCCAGTGCCAGTTGCTGTTTTCTGCTTGTTTTTGGTTTTCCAGAAAATCCATATCAAATGAAGTCCAAATGCAGCGAAACTTTTTGACGATTTTTTCTGGAAGGAAACAGACCCAGGAAGCTTCGGGGGAGCAGCAGAAGACCCACAGGGGCCCCACAAGCCACCTGGGCGCGCCCACCCCCTAGGCGTGCCCTGGTGCCTCGTGGGCCCCTGTGGCCCCTATTCGCGTGATTCCAACGCCAAAAATTCTTATAAATACCAAAACCCCCAGAAATAACCCTAAAACTTCGCCGCCGCCGCCGCAAACCTCTGTACCGAAGAAAACCCATCTGGAGCCCTATTCCAGCACCCTGCCGGAGGGGGAAATCATCATCGGAGGCCATCTTCATTATCCCAGCGGTCTCCATGACGAGGAGGGAGTAGTTCACCCTCGGGGCTGAGGGTATGTACTAGTAGCTATGTGTTTGATCTCTCTCTCTCTCTCTCATGTTCTTGATTTGGCACGATCTTGATGTACCGCGAGCTTTGTTAATATAGTTGGATCATATGGTGTTTTCCCCTCTCTATCTTGTTGTGATGAATTGAGTTTTTACCTTTGAGGTTTCACTATTATCGGATTGAATACTTTTATGGATTTGAGAACACGTGATGTATGTCTTACATATGAATACCCGTGGTGACAATGGGGTATTATATTGATTCACTTGATGTATGTTTTGGCACTCAACTCGCGGATTCCTGAGGTGACATTGGGGTAATCTATGCATAGGGGTTGATGCACGTTTTCGTCCTACTTTCTCCGGTAGAAATCTTGGGGTACTCTTTGAAGTTCTTTGTGTTGGATTGAATATTATGAATCTGAAGTTGTTTGATGCATATCGAATAATCAACTCACGGATACTTGTGGTGACATTGGAGTATCTAGGTGACATTAGAGTTGGTTGATCCGTATCATATGGTGTTATTTTAGTACGAACTCTAGGGCTGTTTGTGACACTTATAGGGATGGCTCAATAGATTGATCGGAAAAGATAACTTTGAGGTGGTTTCGTACCCTACAAACAATTTCATCTTATGTTCTCCGCTAGATAAGAACTTTGGAGTGATTCTTTGTCGCACGTTGAGGGATTGTTATATGATTCAATTATGTTAGCACTGTTGAGAGATTGCACTAGTGAAAGTATGAACCATAGGCCTTGTTTCTAAGCATTGCAATACCGTTTGTGCTCCGTTTTATCACTTGCTACATTGTTTTTTATTTTTATTTTCAGATTACAAAAACCTATATCTACTATCCATACTACACTTGTATCACCATCTCTTCGCCGAACTAATGCACCTATACAATTTACCATTGTATTGGGTGTGTTGGGGACACAAGAGATTTCTTGTATTTGGTTGCAGGGTTGTTTGAGAGAGACCATCTTCATCCTACGCCTCCCACGGATTGATAAACCTTAGGTCATCCACTTGAGGGAAAATTGCTACTGTCCTACAAAACTCTGCGCTTGGAGGCCCAACACGAGTCTACAAGAATAAGTTGTGTAGTAGACATCAAGCTCTTTTCTGGCACCGTTGCCGGGGAGGTGAGTGCTTGAAGGTATATCTTTAGATCTTACAATTGAATCTTTTAGTTTCTTATTTTATCACTAGTTTGGTTTATAAAAGAAAACTACAAAAAAACGGAATTGAGGTTGCCTCATATTATTCATCATTATAATGTCTTTCTTCAAAATGATGGATCGGAAAATTGTGCTCAATTGATAGAAGAAGAATTCAATAAAAATTTTGGCATAAAATCTTTGAATGATACGCATGATTGCAATGTTGCTAGTATGAATTCTTTGAATATCCATGATGCTAGTGATATATAAAGCCATAAGCTTGGGGATGCTATGTTTGATGAAGATGATATTTTTAGTCTCCCAAGTTTTGATGAGCAAATTTGTTATGATGATTGCATGCCTCCTATTTATTATGATTATATTAATGAAAGTGGATTTGTAGAGGTCATGAATTTATTTATTGATGATTTCACTATTTTGGAAGAGGTTTCAATTGACTATGATAACAAAGTTGCTATCTATGATGATTATTGTGATGACATGTATGCTATAAAGAATAATGATAACCATGAAACTTGTAATCATGATTTTAATTTTCAATTGGATTATGCCAATCAAGTATCACATGATAGTTATTTTGCTGAGTTTGCTCCCACTACTATTGTTGAGAATAAATTTGGTTATGTGGAGAGTAATAAAATTTCTATGCTTGTAGATCATGAAAAGAATGCTTTATGTGATAGCTATATTGTTGAATTCATTCATGATGCTACTGAAAATTATTATGAGAGAGGATCATATGCTTGTAGGTGTTGCAATAATATCAAGTTTCCTCTCTATGTGTTGAAAGTTTTGAAGTTATGCTTGTTTTGCCTTCCCATGCTAGTTGATTCTTGCTCCCATAAATTATTTGCTCACAAAATCACTATGCATAGGAAGTGGGTTAGGCTTAAATGTGCTTGCCATATGTTTCATGATGCTCCCATTGTGTTTCAACTCTTTACTTTTATGTGAGCATCATTGAAATCATCATGCCTAATTAAAAAAGCATTAAAGAAAAGCGCTTGTTGGGAGACAACCCAATATTTATACCTACTGTTTTTATTGTGTTCACATGATTAAGCTACTGTATTAATCATGTTTCATAAGTTTTCTTTCAATAATGTGCCAAGTAAAGCCTTTGGGATAGTGTGGATGCTTGTTGATTTGATTCTGTGCAAAAACAGAAACTTTTGTGTCCAGTGCTGGAATTTCTATTCTGTACTGGAGCGTGAGAAAATTCTTAAATTTTTACATAGTATTGGGTTACAAATTATTTCCGTTGTCCTAATTTTTCAGAATTTTTGGAGGTACATAAGTATGGTTTTTAAATCGCTCACTACATGCTGTTCTGTTTTTTGATAGATTCTGTTTTCGGTGCATAGTTTGCTTGTTTTAGTGTTTCCATAGCTTATATTATGAGATATAAATTGTGGAAATGATAGAGTAAAGTAGGAATTATGTGATAACAATTATGAATCTTGTATTGATAGTACCTAAGTGGATGATTTATTTTTATCATACTAACCTATCTCACAAGTTCCGTTAAGTTTTGTGTGATTGAAGTGTTCAAGTTTTGGGAAAGATATCGATATGAGGAGAATAAGGAGTGGCAAGACCCTAAGCTTGGGGATGCCCAAGGCACCCCAAGGTAATACTCAAGGAATACTCAAGCGTCTAAGCTTGGGGATGCCCCGGAAGGCATCCCCTCTTTCGTCTTCAACATTATCGGTAATCTTACTTGGAGCTATATTTTTATTCGTCACATGATATGTGTTTTGCTTGGAGCGTCATTTTATTTTGTTGAGATTTTCTTGCTGTTATCAATAATTATGTTTTGTATCTTTTAGTTCAATAAAATGCCAATTATAGCCTTTACCATGCTCAGTTTGCAAGTTTATGTGTTGCTGTTTGAAAACAGAAAGTTTTCTGTTATGTCTTGAATTTATGTGAATTGTCAGAACATGATAAAAATCTAAAATTTTTAAGCATGCATGAGTTCTCTGTCACTTGGTAATTTTCCAGAATTTTTGGAGTTAGGTAATTATGAAATCTTATTGTCCCTTTACAGACTGTTCTGTTTTGGCAGATTTCGGTTATAGTTGCATTGTTTGCATATGTTGCTTGTTTAATATTTCTATTTGTGGATAGGAGTATTAAATATGTAGAGGCATTAATTATGCAATGTTTAATTATAATTTGATTGATTTGTTACAGTAGAGAATGTTAAGGTTTTGAGTGGATTTATACTAACTTATCTCACGAGTTCTTGTTGAGTTTTGTGTGGATGAAGTTCTTAAGATTTAAGGAAACCGTGATATGAGAGGAATTAAGGACACACAAGAGCTCAAGCTTGGGGATGCCCAAGGCATCCCAAGATAATATTCCAAGAAGTCTCAAGCATCTAAGCTTGGGGATGCCCCAGTAGTCATCCCACCTTTCTTCTTCAACAACTATCGGTCAGTTTTGGTTGAGCCTAAGTTTTTGCTTCTTCGCATGATATGTGCTATTCTTGGAATGTCATTTTATTTTATTTTCTTTGCTGTTTGAATAAAATGCTTAAGATCTGAAATTTTTAAATGAGAGAGAGTCCTCACATAGCTACCTATTTACTTAACTACTCATTTGATCTTCACTTATATCTTTTTGGAGTAGTTTGTCATTTACTCTCGTTCTTCACTTATATCCTAAGAGTAAATTGTTGAATGAATTGAATATCATAAAGTTAATATTATATGTGCTTGATATACTAGTCTCATATCTAGTAGTAGCTTCACATTGGGTTTAGAAAGCAAAATCTATTGAAGTTTGACAATCACAATATTAGTCATACAAGCAATTCATGAATGATTAGTATAAGGAAGAGAACTTTCACATATAAATATATTATCTTGGACATCTTTTATGATTGTGAATACCCATTAATTATTTGCAAACTTGAGCAAATTAGTTGAAGTTGGACAAGGAAGACAACGTAATGAGTTATGTTTGGGTATATTTGCATAGAAGTTATATTGTTATGGATCCTCCAACACGTGGTGCTTGCTTAGGATCTTTTGCTAGCCAAAAATTCGTACTAAGTAGAGATACTACTTGTGCATCCAAAAACCATTAAACCCAATTTCTTCCCATGAGTGTCCACCATATCTACCTATGGATTGAATAAGATCCTTCAAGTAAGTTGTCATCGGTGCAAAAAGCAATAAAAATTGCTCCTAAAATATGTATGATCCTTTATTGCAAGGGAAAATAGGCGTTGTACGAACTTGTGATGGTAAAGAAATAAAAGCGACGGACTGCATAATAAAGGTTGCTATCACAAGGGGCAATATAACGTGACATTCCTTTGCATTAAGGGCTTGCGCATCCAAAAATAAAAAGCACATGACAACCTCTGCTTCCCTCTGTGAAGGGCCTATCTTTTACTTTATCTATTTACTTTTATACAAGAGTCAATAGTATTACTTCTCATTTCAACCTTAATTATTCTCTAGTTGGCAAGCATCATGTGGTGGGGAAAGATCCAGGCACATATGGCCAGTAAAATATATTTGATCATGAATTATTATTGTTGACAATTATCTCTATGATAAATAAGTTGGGAGGCGAAACATTAAGCCCCTATCTTTCTCTCTGTTCGATGGATGCTATTTGTTCTAAAATATGCTTTGAGTACTAGCAATCATAGAAGACTAAATGATAATTGAGTATGTGGAGAACTTACTTAGACTTTGTTGAAGATAAGTTGAATTGCAATTGTTTGGTGACTAAGAACATAGGTTGTTAAGTTTCAAGAGAATGCATTGGTTGAACCATAACATGTGAATTGATTGCTACTTTATCTTGATGAGTTTTATGAGAAAAAGTTGCTGTCATGATTCTAGGAAAAGTGATTGAAATTATCATTGATCAAACTTATGCACTATGCTAGCATTCACACTTCATAAATTATTTCTTTTATCATTTACCTACTCGAGGACGAGCAAGAATTAAGCTTGGGGATGCTGATACGTCTCCAACGTATCTATAATTTATGAAGTATTCATGCCATGTTTATTATAGTTCTGTATGATTTTGGTGCATTTTTATATGGCTTTTATATGATTTTTATGGACTAACATATTGACCTAGTGCCCAGTGCTAGTTGCTGTTTTCTGCTTGTTTTTGGTTTTCCAGAAAATCCATATCAAATGAAGTCCAAATGCAGCGAAACTTTTTGACGATTTTTACTTGAAGGAAACAGACCCAGGAAGCTTCGGGGGAGCAGCAGAAGACCCACAGGGGCCCCACAAGCCACCTGGGCACGCCCACCCCCCTGGGCGTGCCCTGGTGCCTCGTGGCCCCCCTGTGGCCCCTATTCGCGTGATTCCAATGCCAAAAATTCTTATAAATTCCAAAACCCCCAGAAATAACCCTAGAACTTTGACGCCGCCGCCGCAAGCCTCTGCACCGAAGAAAACCCATCTGGAGCCCTGTTCCGGCACCCTGCTGGAGGGGGAAATCATCATCGGAGGCCATCTTCATCATCCCGGCGGTCTCCATGACGAGGAGGGAGTAGTTCACCGTCGGGGCTGAGGGTATGTACTAGTAGCTATGTGTTTGATCTCTCTCTCTCTCGTGTTCTTGATTTGGCATGATCTTGATGTACCACGAGCTTTGTTAATATAGTTGGATCATATGGTGTTTTTCCCCTCTCTATCTTGTTGTGATGAATTGAGTTTTTACCTTTGAGGTTTCACTATTATCGGATTGAATACTTTTATGGATTTGAGAACACGTGATGTATGTCTTGCATATGAATACCCGTGGTGACAATGGGGTATTATATTGATTCACTTGATGTATGTTTTGGCACTCAACTCACGGATTCCCGAGGTGACATTGGGGTAATCTATGCATAGGGGTTGATGCACGTTTTCGTCCTACTTTCTCCGGTAGAAATCTTGGGGTACTCTTTGAAGTTCTTTGTGTTGGATTGAATATTATGAATCTGAAGTTGTTTGATGCATATGGAACAATCAACTCACGGATACTTGTGGTGACATTGGAGTATCTAGGTGACATTAGAGTTGGTTGATGCGTATCATATGGTGTTATTTTAGTACGAACTCTAGGGCTGTTTGTGACACTTATAGGGATGGCTCAATAGATTGATCGGAAAAGATAACTTTGAGGTGGTTTCGTACCCTACAAACAATTTCATCTTATGTTCTCCGCTAGATAAGAACTTTGGAGTGATTCTTTGTCGCACGTTGAGGGATTGTTATATGATTCAGTTATGTTAGCACTGTTGAGAGATTGCACTAGTGAAAGTATGAACCCTAGGCCTTGTTTCTAAGCATTGCAATACCGTTTGTGCTCCGTTTTATCACTTGCTACCTTGCTGTTTTTTTTATTTTCAGATTACAAAAACCTGTATCTACTATCCACACTACACTTGTATCACCATCTCTTCGCCGAACTAGTGCACCTATACAATTTACAATTGTATTGGGTGTGTTGGGGACACAAGAGATTTCTTGTATTTGGTTGCAGGGTTGTTTGAGAGAGACCATCTTCATCCTACGCCTCCCACGGATTGATAAACCTTAGGTCATCCACTTGAGGGAAAATTGCTACTATCCTACAAAACTCTACGCTTGGAGGCCCAACACGAGTCTACAAGAAGAAGTTGTGTAGTAGACATCAGCCCCCCCATGCAGGTGGGCCCCACTCCGAAACCTTCTAGAACCTTCCCGGTACAATACCGAAAAAACTGAACTTTTTCCGGAACCCAAAATATGACTTCCCATATATAAATCTTTACCTCCGGACCATTTCGGAGCTCCTCGTGGTATCCTTGATCCCATCCGGGACTCCGAAAAATCTTCAGACTTTCAACTGTTAGTATCTCATTACTACCCTAGCACTATCGAACGTTAAGCGTGCGACCCTACGGGTTCGGGAACATGCAGACATGACCGAGACTCCTCTCCGATCAATAATAAATAGCGGGACCTGGATGCCCATATTGATTCCCACATATTCAACGAAGATCTTTATCGGTTGAACCACAATGTCAAGGATTCAGTTAATCTCATATGCAATTCCCTTTGTCCGGCGATATGTTACTTGCCCGAGATTCGATCGTCGGTATCTCCGTACCTAGTTCAATCTCGTTACCGGCAAGTCTCTTTACTCATTCCATAATACAAGATCCCGTGACTAAACTCATTAGTCACATGAAGCTTCTTGTGATGTTGTATTACCGAGAGGGCCCAGAGATATCTCTCCGTCACACGGAGTGACAAATCCCAGTCTCGATCCATGCAACCCAACAGACACCTTCGGAGATACCTGTAGAGCACCTTTATGATCACCCAGTTACGAAGTGACGTTTGATAGCACACAAGGTATTCCTCCGGTATCCAGGAGTGACATGATCTCATGGTCTAAGGAGCTGATACTTGACATGAAGAAAGCTACAACAAATAACTAAACGATCTGATGCTAAGCTTACAGTTGGGTCTGTCCATCACATCATTCTCCTAATGATGTGATCCCGTTATCAAATGACAACTCATGTCTATGGTTAGGAAACCTTAACCATCTTTGATCAACGAGCTAGTCTAGTAGAGGCTTACTAGGGACATGGTGTAGTTTATGTATTCACACATGTATTTAAGTTTCCGATCAATACAATTCTAGCATGAATAATAAACATTTATCATGAATGGGAAATATGATAATAACCATTTTATTATTGCCTCTAGGGCATATTTCCAATAGTACACCGCGGATTCCTGCGGTGAGCTCGTCCTTACGGGTTGGACGCCAGGCCGGATCAAGGGCTTATCAGACATCGGGGGCTTGACCCCGGAACCGATCTCCTTCGAGGATGTCGGGCTAAGCCCCCTGGCCCCACAGGGTCCTACGGAGGAATCGATTACCCCCGCCTCGTGCGACCTCGTCCCGACATCAAGCCACGACGTTGGTTCGGATCCGGCTTTGGATACTGTGTCTGGTTTAGAACCGACTCAGGTACCAGATCCGGAACCAACTCCGGCCCCTCATGAGGTTGAGGACGCGTCAAGCGACCCACCGATACCGATCGCGCTTCGGGTCAGCCCGGCCTATAGCCAGACCATGAACCCCGGAGAATTATCTCTCCTAAACAAGATGCTTCACTATATCCAGAGCTTATCAATCTCAAATAGTCAGTCCTCGGTCTATGACAAGATCGGACTTAAAGCCGACGATCGGGAGATTTATGTCCCACCCACCACGCACCTAGTCGCCACAGTCGATGATTTAACCAACATGTTATACTATGACGAGGCTACCGACATGGATGAAGATGTCGATGGCTTTACAGAAGCCACTACGCCGCTGGTCAACACTGGCAAGTGGACGGCAACATCTACCTACGATGTATATATGGTAGATAATCCTAAGAATCCATCAAGACGTCAGCGAAGGCGCGGGAGAGGTGCCAACGGGGACCCCAGCGGGCACGACGCCACCGCCACCAACACCGGTGCGGCAGCAGAAGAGGCCAACAACCCGGGAGAGGACTTTCAGGCCTCCCCAGGGTGGCCACACAGCCCCGCAAGAATCCCCGAGGACGAGGACCCTGATGACCTCTTTGAAGGGGCTGATGACAATTACTTACCTCAATCCGAGGTTGACGAGAGCCTGGGCACCGATGAATTTATAGTCCCCGAGGACCCCTTTGAGCAAGAACGGTTCCGACGACGCCTTGTGGCCACCGCCCGAAGCATGAAACAGAAACAGTAGCAGCTGCAGGCCAATCAAGACACGCTGAACGACAAGTGGGTTGTGATACTCTCGGCCGAGCAAGATCTCGAAGAACGGCGCCGTACTGCGCCTAAATCTTACCGGCGCAAACGTTTGCTGCCTGAGTTCGACGAAGAACTAACCGACGACTTGCTCTTAACACGCAGATGAGCCGACGAACCTGACCGACCCCTAGAGGGCGCGATAGGCCAGTACGGGAAAATTTCCAGACCCAAACGACGACACGCTGTCATGGCAAGGACTCCGTTGATCTCTTCGAGCCTTACGATGCACGACGCCAGATAGAGGCGAACCGGGCACCCCCTCGGTCCATTTACAGATCAAAAGGGCGCGCGCCAGCCGGGCTCGATGGCTATAATGCCTGGTTGGACAGGAACGGCCGAGCTTGGGACCAAGCTTATACATGGATATCTCCCGATGTACAACGTGAGATGGCTCGGTTCCAAGGCCCCGCCCACCTGATCTGTTTTACGGACAGGGTAATGGAACATCAGTTCCCCGATGGGTTTAAGCCCATCAACATCGAGTCATAAGATGGCATTACTGACCCAGCGGTATGGATCGAAGATTTCCTTCTCCATATCCACATGGCCAATGGAGACGATCTCCATGCCATCAAATACTTGCAGCTCAAACTAAAGGGGCCGGCGAGGCATTGGCTGAACAGCCTGCCTCCTCATTCCATCGGGAGCTGGGAAGCACTCGAGGATGCCTTCAGGGCAAACTTTCAGGGCACTTATGTCCGACCTCCAAATGCCGACGACCTCAGCCATGTCATTCAGCAACCCGACGAGTCGGCAAGGAAATTCTGGAACAGGTTCTTAACTAAAAAGAACCAAATCATAGACTGCCCCGACGCTGAGGCGATCGCCGCCTTCCGGCACAGCATCCGAGACGAATGGCTTGCGCGCCAGCTCGGGTAAGACAAGCCGAGGACCATGGTAGCCCTCACCTCGGTTATGACCCACTTTTGTGCGGGAGAGGATAGTTGGCTGGCCCGCAGTACTTGATGACCCACAAGTATAGGGGATCAATCGTAGTCCTTTCGATAAGTAAGAGTGTCAAACCCAACGAGGAGCAGAAGGAAATGACAAGCGGTTTTCAGCAAGGTATTCTCTAAAAGCACTGAAATTGTAGGTAATAGATAGTTTGATAGCAATGTAATTCATAACAAGTAACAAGTAGTAACGGTAACAAAAGTGCAGCAAGGTGGCCCAATCCTTTTTATAGCAAAGGACAAGCTGGAGCGAACTCGTATAATAAGCAAAGCGTTCTCGAGGACACAAGGGAATTTCATCTAGTCACTTTCATCATGTTTGTTTGATTCGCGTTCGCTACTTTGATAATTTGATATGTGGGTGGACCGGTGCTTGGGTGTTGTCCTTACTTGAACAAGCTTCCCACTTATGATTACCCCCTCTTGCAAGCATCCGGAACTATGAAAGAAGAATTAAGATAAATCTAACCATAGCATGAAACATATGGACCCAAATCAGCCCCTTATGGAATAGCGCATAAACTAGGGTTTAAGCTTCTGTCACTCTAGCAAACCATCATCTAATTACTACTCCACAATGCCTTCCCTTAGACCCAAAGATGGTGAAGTGTCATGTAGTCAACGTTCACACGACACCACTAAAGGAAGCAACAACATACATATCATCAAAATATCGAACGAATACCAAATTCACATGATTACTTATGACGAGACTTCTCCCATGTCCTCAAGAACAAAAGTAACTACTCCCAAACCATATTCACGTTCAAGATCAGAGGGGTATTGAATATCATTAAGGATTTGGACATATAATCTTCCACCAAATAAACCAACTAGCATCAACTACAAGATGTAATCAACACTACTAGCAACCCACAGGTACCAATCTGAGGTTTTGAGACAAAGATTGAATACAAGAGATGAACTAGGGTTTGAGATGAGATGGCGCTGGTGAAGATGTTGATGAAGATTGGTCCTCCCACGATGAGAGGATCATTGGTGATGTCGATGGCTTCGATTTCCCCCTCCCGGAGGGAAGTATCCCCGGCGGAATCGCTCCGCTAGAGAGCAAAATTGCTCCTGCCCAGGTTCCGCCTCGAGACGGCGGCGCTTCGTCCTGAAAATCTTCTCATTAATTTTTTAGGGCAAATGACCTTATATAGCAGAAGGAGGGGGCCAGAGGCCAGCCAGGGGCCCCACAAGGCATCAGGGCGCGCCCAGGGGGGGGCGCCCTGTTGCCTTGTGGGCAACTGGTGGGTCCCCTGCAGTATCTCTTTTCTCCAGTATTTTTTATATATTCAATAAAAAATCTCCGTGAAATTTCAAGTCAATTGGAGCTGTAGGATAGGTATCTCTGCCGTAGCTATTTCAGGTCCAGAATTCCAGCTGCCGGTATTCTCCCTTTTCATATAAATCTTGCAAATTAAGAGAGAAAAGGCATAAGAATTGCATCATAAGGTGAAATAATGATCAAATACCTTATAAATAATAGTAGGAAATCAAGATGCAAATTGGATGTATCAACTCCCCCAAGCTTAGACCTCGCTTGTCCTCAAGCGAAAGCCGGAATCGATAATCATGACCACATGTTTAGAGAGAGGTGTCGATAAAAATAGAATACGGACATGAAGGCATCATGATCTTTATTATGACATCAATACATCATCATAAAACTTCTCATGAAAAAGTGATAATTTATTCACAAGTCAAAGTATGAACCATAAACCATATTGAAAACTAACAAACTATGATCTCAGTCACTGAAGCAATTGCAATTCATCATATTATCAGAAAGAGTCTATGTAAGAGCTTTGTTTTGCAAGTTCACATACTCATCTATCATTTAGTCTTGTATGATAGCTGACACTCACGGCATACTTATGGAGCAAAAGTTTCAGCCAGACACATAGAAAGATAGGGGCTTATAATTTCACCTCCCAACGTATTTACCTCAAGGGTAATGTCAACAATAATAACTCATGATCACCTACATCCAGATGGATATATATGCCTGGATCTATTTGATTACCCACAAGTATCGGAGATCTATCGTAGTCCTTTTGATAAGTAAGAGCATCGAACCCAACGAGGAGCAGAAGGAAATGACAAGCGGTTTTCAGCAAGGTATTTTCTGCAAGCACTGAAATTATCGGTAACGAGTAGTTTGATAGCAAGATAATTTGTAACAAGTGACAAGTAGCAATAGTAACAAAGAGTGCAGCAAGGTGGCCCAATCCTTTTCGTAGCAAAGGACAAGCCGGAACGATCTCTTATAATAAGCAAAGCGTTCTCGAGGACACATGGGAATTTCATCTAGTCACTTTCATCATGTTTGTTTGATTCACGTTCGCTACTTTGATAATTTGATATGTGGGTGGACCGGTGCTTGGGTGCTGTTCTTACTTGAACAAACCTCCCACTTATGATTAACCCCTCTCGCAAGCATCTGCAACTACGAAAGAGGAATTAAGATAAATCTAACCATAGCATTAAACATATGGATCCAAATCAACCCCTTACGGAATAGCACATAAACTAGGGTTTAAGCTTCTGTCACTCTAGCAACCCATCATCTAATTACTACTCCACAATGCATTCCCTTAGGACCAAAGATGGCGAAGTGTCATGTAGTTGACGTTCACATGACACCACTAAGAGAATCAACAACATACATATCATCAAAATATCGAACGAATACCAAATTCACACGATTACTTATGACGAGACTTCTCCCATGTCCTCAAGAACAAAAGTAGCTACTCACAAATCATATTCATGTCCAAGATCAGAGGGGTATTAAATAGCATAATGGATCTAAACATATAATCTTCCACCAAATAAACCAACTAGCATCAACTACAAGATGTAATCAACACTACTAGCAACCCACAGGTACCAATCTGAGGTTTTGAGACAAAGATTGAATACAAGAGATGAACTAGGGTTTGAGATGAGATGGTGCTATTGAAGATGTTGATGAAGATTGGTCCTCCCACGATGAGAGGATCGTTGGTGATGTCGATGGCTTCGATTTCCCCCTCCTGGAGGGAAGTATCCCCGACGGAATCGCTCCGCCGGAGAGCAAAAGTGCTCCTGCCCAAGTTCCACCTAGAGACGGCGGCACTTCGTCCCAAAAGTCTTCTTCTTATTTTTTCTAGGGCAAATGGGCTTATATACCAGAAAATGGGCACCAGAGGCTGGCCAGGGGCCCCACAAGCCACCAGGGCGCGCCTGGGGGGTGGCGCGCCCTGGTGCCTCGTGGGCACCTGGGTGGCCCCCTCTGGTACTTCGTTCTTCCAGTATTTTTTATTTATTCCAAAATAAATCTTCGTGAAATTTCAGCTCATTTGGAGATGTGCAGAATAGGTATCTTTGACATTGCTTTTTCAGGTCCAGAATTCCAGCTGCCGGCAATCTCCCTCCTTGTGTAAATCTTGCATATTAAGAGAGAAAAGGCATTAGAATTGCTCCACAAAGTATTATATTGATTAAAAACACTATAAATAATAGTAGGAAAACATGATGCAAAATGGACGTATCAACTCCCCCAAGCTTAGACCTCGCTTGTCCTCAAGCGAAAGCCGATATCGATAATCATGTCCACATGTTTAGAGAGAGAGGTGTCGATAAAAAAAATACGGACATAGTAGCATCATGATCATTATTATAACAGCAATATTCATTATCATAAAACTTCTCATGAACAAGTAACAATTCATCACAACAACAAAGTATAAGGCATAAACTTTCTTGAAAACTAACAAACTATGTTCTCAGTCAACAATGCAATTGCAATTCATCATATTTTCAGGAAGGGTCTCATGTAGGAGCTTTTTAGCAAGTCCACATACTCAACCATCATTTAGTCTTCTATGATTGCTAACACTCACAACATATATATGGAGCAAAAAGTTTCAGCCAGACACATAGAAAGATAGGGGCTTATGATTTCGCCTCCCAACTTATTCACCTCAAGGGTAATGTCAACAATAATAACTCATGATCACTCATATCCAACTGGATATATGTGCCTAGATCTTCCCCACCACATGATGCTTGCAAAAGAGAAAAATAAAAAGGAATAGAGGAAAACACTATTGACTCTTGCATAAAAAGTAAATACATAAAAGTAATAGATAGGCCCTTCGTAGAGGGAAGTAGAGGTTGTCATGCGCTTTTTGTTGTTGGATACACATGCTCTTAATGCAAAGGAACGTCACTTTATATTGCCCCTTGTGATAGCAACCTTTATTATGCAGTCCGTCGCATTTATTTCTTTACCATCACAAGTTTGTACAAAGCTTATTTTCCCTTACAATAAAAGTTCATACACATTTAGAGGCAATTTTTATTGCTTTTTGCACCGATGACAACATACTTGAAGGATCTTATTCAATCCATAGGTAGATATAATGGACTCTCATGACATGAAACTGGGTTTAAGGGTTTTGGATGCACAAGTAGTATCTCTACTTGGTGCGGATTTTTGGCTAGCAAAGATATTGGGCAAGCACCACATGTTGGAGGATCTATGACAATATAACTTCTATGTGAATATAAGCAAACATAATTCATTACATTGTCTTCCTTGTCCAACGTCAATGATTTGGCATAAAATACTTAATGGGGGCTCGCAATCATAAAAGATGTCCAAGATAGTGTATTTGCATGTGAATCTTCTCTTCCCTTATTACTTTCCATAAGATTAGCATATGATCTTTTTCATTATTTTCATTGCTAAGATTGAAACATAAAAGTAAAGAAATAAAAACTCAAACTACTCTTTATTATATAACTCTCAACTCAATTACATAGATAGGTAGATCATGAAACTAGCACTCGAAAATAGATCATACTAAACTTTTATTCAACTAGATCACGAAATAACTAAGGATCGAACTAAAAATAGGTAAAGATAATAAAAGTGATGGTGATACGATACCGGGGCACCTCCCCCAAGCTTGGCAGAAGCCAAGGGGAGTGCCCATACCCATGTGCTCAAGTTTCTTTCTTCGGTGATGATGGTGATGATGAAGTGGTGGGCTTGTCTTCTGGCTTCCATGGCATAGGTTCCCCATCATAAAAAGATGAACGAGTCTCCGGAGTCCTGAAACTTGCAGCTAAACTCATACCTTTGAATCTTGCCTCATACTCAAAATTTTGGTTTTGAAGATCATAGATTTGGCCTTGGAGATAATCAATTTGTTCATTGAGCTTGAAGTTGATGTACCCCATCGATTGGCCATCCACCTTGTGATCGCGGGTGAATTCCATGATCATGGAGTGGTTAGCGCTGAGTCCACGCTCTACCATCCCTTGGCACTTGAAAATCTCCTGCTCCACCGCTTCGAGCCTGGCATCCACGCTCCCGGTCTTCTTGGGTCCTTGGACATCCCGGATGTGAAGCACCCCCTCACACATCTCGATGGCTTGAGGGTGTTTCATCACCTCCGGTAGGTAGGGGTTGATGACCTCCTCGTAGAACTTGTCCTTGGAAGAGCTTGGTGGAGCCATAGCGATCTAGATCTGTCAGAAAAATAGCACGAAACAAGAACAGAGGAGATTTCTGTGATACGGTGGTCAAAATGTCCAGGAGTATATATAAAGAATTTTTATCTTGCAAAACAAGTATTCCAGAAGAAAACGGAGTCGGGAAGGCTCACGAGGGGCCCACGAGCCACCAGGGCGCGCCTGGGGGCGGTGGCGCGCCCTGGTGCCTCGTGTGCACCTCATGGGTCCCCTCGGTTGTTTCTTATTTTTGTATTTTTTCTAATATTCCAAAACTGACAGAAAGTATTTTTATGGAATTTTTGGAGTCGGTTTACTTACCGTATCACGTACCTCTTCCTTTTCAGGGTTCTGGAGTGTTCTGGAAGGTCTCTCTTATGTATTCCTCCAGTGTAATTGTTTCAATAATATTAGCTTCAACATTAATGGGAGTACCTGAAACGCGGTGCTTAATTCTTTGCCCATTCACCACTCTCGGATTAGTGCCTTCGGAGTTGTTTATTTTGATGGCTCCGGAGCGATAAACTTCTTCGATGATATACGGTCCTTCCCATTTAGAGAGAAGTTTTCCTGCAAAGAATCTCAAACAAGAATTGTACAATAGAACATATTCACCCACTTTGAATTCCCATTTTTGAATTCTTTTATCATGCCATCTTTTAACTTTTTCTTTAAACAATTTGGCATTTTCATAAGCTTGGGTTCTCCATTCATCTAATGAGCTAATATCAAATAACCTCTTTTCACCGGCAAGATTAAAATCATAATTGAGTTCTTTAATTGCCCAATATGCTTTATGTTCTAACTAAAGAGGTAAATGACATGCTTTTCCATAAACCATTTTATAAGGAGACATACCCATAGGATTTTTATAAGCAGTTCTATAAGCCCATAATGCATCATCAAGTTTCTTAGACCAATTCTTTTTGGACCTATTGACAGTTTTTTGCAAAATTAATTTTATTTCTCTATTGCTCAATTCAACTTGACCACTAGATTGAGGGTGATAGGGAGATGCAATTCTATGGTTGACATCATATTTAGCAAGCAGTTTACGGAATACACCATGAATAAAATGTGAACCACCATCAGTCATTAAATATCTAGGGACTCCGAACCTCGGGAAAATAACTTCTTTAAGCATTTTAATAGAAGTGTTATGATCAGCACTACTAGTTGGAATAGCTTCTACCCACTTAGTAACGTAATCAACAACAACTAAAATATGAGCATACCCATTGGATTTTGGAAAAGGTCCCATGTAATCGAATCCTCAAACATCAAATGGTTCAATAACAAGTGAATAATTCATAGGCATTTCTTGACTTCTACTAATATTACCAATTCTTTGACATTCATCACAAGATAAGACAAACTTATGAGCATCCTTGAAAAGGGTAGGCCAATAAAAACCAGATTGTAGTACCTTATGTGCAATTCTGTCTCCCGCATGGTGTCCTCCGTAAGCCTCGGAATGACACTTCCGTAGGATTTGTTCCTGTTCATGCTCAGGTATACAACGTCTAATAATACCATCTACTCCTTTATAAAGATGTGGGTCATCCCAGAAGTAATGTCTTAAATCAAAGAAGAACTTTTTCTTTTGTTGGTATGTGAAACTAGGTGGTATAAATTTAGCAACAATATAATTAGCATAGTCTGCATACCAAGGAGTATTACGAGAAGCATTTATGACAGCCAATTGTTCATCAGGAAAATCATCATTAATAGGAAGTGGGTCATCAAGAACATTTTCCATTCTAGACAAATTATCGGCTACGGGATTCTCAGCTCCCTTTCTATCAATAATATGCAAGTCAAATTCTTGTAGCAATAGAACCCACCTAATGAGTCTAGGTTTAGCATCTTTCTTTTCCATAAGATATTTAATAGCAGCATGATCGGTGTGAACAGTTACTTTAGAATCAACTATGTAAGATCTGAATTTATCACATGCAAACACAACTGCTAGAAATTCTTTCTCGGTAGTAGCATAATTTCTTTGAGCACTGTCTAGGGTTTTACTAGCATAATGGATAACATTTAATTTCTTATCAACTCTCTGTCCTAGAACAGCACCAACAGCATAATCACTAGCATCACACATAATTTCAAAAGGCAAGTTCCAATCAGGTGGTTGAACAATGGGTGCAGTGGTTATGGCTTTCCTAAGTGTTTCAAAGGCTTCTACACAATCATCATCAAAAACAAATGGAACATCTTTTTGCAAGAGATTCGTAAGAGGTCTAGAAATTTTAGAGAAGTCTTTAATAAATCTCCTATAGAAACCAGCATGACCAAGGAAACTTCTTATACCTTTAATATCTTTAGGACATGGCATTTTCTCAATTGCATCAACTTTAGCCTTATCAACTTCAATACCTCTTTCAGAAATTTTATGCCCCAAGACAATACCTTCATTCACCATAAAGTGGCACTTCTCCCAGTTCAAGACAAGATTAGTTTGTTCACATATCTGCAAAACTCGATCAAAGTTGCTTAAGCAATCATCAAAAGAAGTTTCGTAAACGGAAAAATCATCCATGAAAACCTCAACAATCTTTTCACAAAAGTCAGAGAATATAGAAGTCATACATCTTTGAAAGGTAGCAGGTGCATTTCATAAACCAAAAGGCATACGTCTATAAGCATAAGTTCCAAAAGGACAAGTAAAGGTGGTTTTCTCTTGGTCGGCTTGTGATACAGGTATTTGAGAGAAACCAGAATATCCATCAAGAAAGCAAAAGTGTGTATGCTTGGACAATCTTTCTAACATTTGATCAATAAAAGGTAAGGGGTAATGATCTTTTCTAGTGTCTTTGTTTAATTTTCTAAAATCAATTACCATCCTATAACCAGTTACAATTCTTTGTGTAATGAGTTCATTTTTATCATTAGGAACAACGGTAATACCTCCTTTCTTAGGGACACAATGAACAGGACTTACCCATCTACTATCAGCTATGGGATAGATTATACCTGCTTCTAGAAGCTTTAATATTTCAGTTCTTACCACCTCCTTCATTTTAGGATTTAATCGTCGTTGTTGGTCGACAAATGGTTTAGCATCAGGCTCCATATTAATTTTGTGCTGACATAGAGTGGGACTAATGCCCTTAAGATCATCAAGAGTATATCCAATAGCAGCTCGGTGCTTCCTCAGAGATTTCAGTAATCTCTTTTCTTCATGCTCTGAAAGGTTAGCACTAATAATAACATGATATATCTTCGTTTCATCTAGATAAGCATATTTCAATGTATCAGGCAATTGTTTCAGTTCGAATACAGGGTCACCCTTAGGTGGAGGAGGGCCTCCAAGAGTTTCAACAGGCAAATTGTGTTAAAGGCTAGGTGGTTGATCAAAGAACATCCTATCTATTTCATTTCTTTCATTCATATGCATATCATTTTCATGGTCCAGTAAATATTGTCTAACGGATCAGTAGGAGGTACGGAAATAGAAGCAAGACCAGTAATTTCATCTTTACTAGGCAATGCTTTATCATGAGGTTGTCTACGAAACTTGGAGAAATTAAAGTCATGAGACATACCTCCAAAATTAACACTAACAGTTTCTTTAGCGCAATCAATCTTGGCATTAACAGTGTTCAAGAAATGTCTACCAAATATAATGGGACAAAAATCATCTTGTGGAGAACCGAGGACTAGAAAATCAGTAGGGTATTTTATTTTTCCACACAAGACTTCAACATTTATAACGATCCCAAGCGGCGTAATGGTATCTCTGTTTGCAAGCTTAATAGTAACATCAATGTCCTCTATTTCAATAGGTGCAATATCATTCATAATTTCTTGATATAAGGTAAACGGAATAGCACTCACACTAGCACCCAAATCACATAAGCCATGATAACAATGATCTCCTATTTTGACAGAGACAACAGGCATGCCTACTACAGGTCTGTTTTTATCTTTAGGATCTGGTTTAGCAATTCTAGCTGCTTCATCACAGAAGTAAATAACATGCCCATCTATATTATCGACCAAGAGATCTTTAACCATAGCAACATTAGGTTCAACTTTATTTTTTCAGAAGGTCTAGGTGCTCTAATATTACTTTTGTTAACCACAGTTGAAACTTTAGCATGTTCCTTAATCCTAACAGGAAAAGGTGGTTTCTCAATATAAGCAGTAGGCACAACTGGATCAACATGGTAAACAATTGTTTTTTCTTTAACACTAACGGGTTCCTCAATCTTTTGTTTAATAGGGGGATGATATTTAAACCACTTCTCCTTAGGGAGATCAACATGAGTAGAAAATGATTCACAAAAAGAAGCTACTATCTCAGAGTCAAGTCCATATTTAGTGCTAAACTTATGAAAAGCATCGGTATCCATAAAAGATTTAACACAATCGAACTCAAGTATTATACCTGGCTCATTACCTTTGTCGAGTTCCCAATCTTCAGAGTTGCATTTAATTCTTTCCAGAAGATCCCATCTGAATTCAATAGTTTTCTTCATAAAGGAGCCAGTCGAAGAAGAATCGAGCATGGTTTGATCATCATGAGAAAGCCGAGCATAAAAATTCGGTAAGATAATTTCTCTTGAGAGCTCATGATTGAGGCATGTGTACATCATGTACTTAAGCCTCCCCCAAGCTTGAGCAATGTTTTCTCCTTCACGAGGCCAGAAATTATATATATAATTCCGATCACGATGAACCAAATGCATAGGATAATTTTTTTGGTGGAATTCCAGTTTCAATCGGTTCCAGTCCCATGTATCAGTATCATCACATAGCCTATACCATGTCAATGCCTTTCCCTCCAAAGATAAAGGGAATACTTTCTTCTTAACTCCATCTCCGGATATATCTGCAAGCTTAAACAATCCACAAATTTCATCCACATAGATCAAGTGCATATCAGGATGTATTATTCCATCTCCTGCATAAGGATTAGCTAGCAGTTTCTCTATCATACCCGAAGGAATCTCATAACAAATATTTTCAGTAGGTGCAATAGGTGGAGGGGAAAATCTTGATGCTTCCGGTCGAGGTGAAGATACCCCGAACAAACCCCTCAAAGAATTACTTTCCATAGTGACAGGTGACAATAAATTTCAGCACGTAATATAAATGTTTCCTTACCAAATTCCACTCACCAAAGGCGCTTCACTCCCCGGCAACGCCGCCAGAAAAGAGTCTTGATGACCCACAAGTATAGGGGATCAATCGTAGTCTTTTATATAAGTAAGAGTGTCAAACCCAATGAGGAGCAGAAGGAAATGACAAGCGATTTTCAGCAAGGTATTTTCTGCAAGCACTGAAATTATCGGTAACGAGTAGTTTGATAGCAAGATAATTTGTAACAAGTGACAAGTAGCAATAGTAACAAAGAGTGCAGCAAGGTGGCCCAATCCTTTTTGTAGCAAAGGACAAGCTGGAACGATCTCTTATAATAAGCAAAGCGTTCACGAGGACACATGGGAATTTCATCTAGTCACTTTCATCATGTTTATTTGATTCACGTTCGCTACTTTGATAATTTGATATGTGGGTGGACTGGTGCTTGGGTGCTGTTTTACTTGAACAAACTTCCCACTTATGATTAACCCCTCTCGCAAGCATCCGCAACTACGAAAGAAGAATTAAGAGAAATCTAACCCATAGCATTAAACATATGGATCCAAATCAGCCCCTTACGGAATAGCGCATAAACTAGGGTTTAAGCTTCTGTCACTCTAGCTGTAACACCCCCAGTTCTTAACCCTGTCATTAACCTAGACAATATGCCTTGCCATCATGATCATCATCATTAAATTACAATTAAAGAAATAATTCAAGTCATATTCAAATTTAAAATATAAGTCAAATTAATGTTTCTTCAAACTGCAAAACTAAAGTGTTCGTAATTTTGCAAATAATCATTAAGTAATTGAAAAATAGAAACCAACATTAATTGGATTATTAAAATGACCTTAATCAATTAAAACAGTGACTAAAACAGCCACTTTAATCCAATTGCATTTAAACCAAAATCAAATGAATTCAATTAGCTCTCAAACTTTTTGTGGAAGTACTAGTTAATGCAAAGTATTTAAATTGACAAGTGTCACATTTTACAAATGTCAATTGCTAACTAAAGAAATGCAAAACAATAGCTAGATAGTTTAACAGGAGAATAGAAAAGAGAAAATGGAAAAGTGCCCTGTGCACTTTGGCCCGGCAGCGCTACAGAGTGGCCCGGCCCGCCTAAGCCGGCCTTTTCCCTAACCTCTCGCCAGAGGCAGGGAGGCCATGGCATGTGCGCCGTCCAGGCCGCGGATGGTGTGCTGTCGAGCATTCCGCGGCTTCCCTGATGGATAAGAATGACCCCCGATCCCCAGGAACCCTAGACTCCCACTACCACGCGCCCGAGCACTGCCGTCGCCGCCGCGTCGTCCTCGCCGTGGTCCGGAGCCACCCCGTGCCACCGGAAGACGTCCAGGAGGACCGCCTCGTCGTCCCCATGTGCTGGACTGGAGCGAGGAGCCTCTGCATCGTCGCCATCGCCGGATTTCCTCGCCACGGTCGCCACCGTTCGTCGTCAGATGCGCCGCATCCCGAACCCCTCCGGCCTCCCCGACCTCGCCATCGAGCTCACCGTGAGCACCTCCCCCAATTCCCCCTTTCCCCTAGCTCGAATGTGCGCCGTAGCCGTCGTCCCCACACTCGCCATGGTCGTCACTGGAGCTCGCCCGAGCTCCCGCGTACGCACACGCCCGCGCGTGCACCTGCCCAGCCCCGCACCCCTGCTCTGTCGTTGCGTCTGCTGCGCGCACGCGCGCACGCAGCCGCCGCTGCTGCTGCCGCTTGCTGATGCCACTACTGCTTCTGCTGCTTGCTGTTGTGCTGCCTACTGCTGTCGCTGCGTACAACTGCTGGCTGCTACTGCTGCCGCGGCTGCCGGCCGCGCCCGCCATTGGTCGCCGTTCCCCGCACTCGGTCGCCCCTAGGCACGCCTTCGCCCACGCCCGCACGCGCGCGTCCACCGCTGTTCTGCTGCCGCTGCTCTGCTGATTGCTACTGTAGCAGTAGCTAGCTTTCTACTGCTGCTGCTAATCTGACTACCACATTTGACAGCAACAAAACAGCAAGCAAACAATCTTTAACATGGGAAAATTTATATGTTCAGAAAGTAGACATGACAAGGTTCAATTTATTCCATGGGCTCAACTTCATAGGATGCAAGGATTAATTACTACGAATTTTACAAAATGCTACTTTCTGTTAGACAGTAAACAGAAATATCACCATAGCTTGTTTAGAGCAAGAAATGAACATGTTACAGGAACCTTTCATGGCATCATAGGGCATGGCATGAATGTAATATTGATATATTGCAAAACATATATAGGATGCATCTCCATAGGAGCTATAGATCAGTGGCAATCATCAAGCAAAATTGGCAAATTTTAACAGTTTCTGCAGTCAACATCATTAGGCACTTTTCAAACAAAGATTTCATCAAGAAAATCAATTCTAATATGGATGAAAGTGATACTATCATGTAGATCACAGAAAAATGCTCAAAATTGATATAAGGCACAAAATCATAGGATGAACAGAACAATAGTTATAGCTCTTTGAAAACAGATAAATGATGTTTAAAACTGAGGGATTCTCAGACTTGGCAGAAATTCAATAAATTCTAGAAATTGACTAAAACTACAAAAAATCATAGAAAAATAACCGTAACTCGGATGAAAATAATTTATATATGAAAAATGATCAGAAAAATATGATGAATCCGAATATGCCACCCACATACCTGCCACACCTCTCTAACATGATGAACATGGAACCGTCCCCTCCGGTTCAGTGTACCGATAATCACCCGGAGCTGGGAGAACACTCCCGGATATTTTCCCGCTCCGACCAAAATACCTAGCACTGCATATTGCCATGTCATGCATCCCTGTTGCATTGTTTGCCGTGTATTTATTGCTTCTTCCCCCTCCTTCTCTCCCGATAGACCCTGAGACTACCGACGACACTGCAGAGTACGACTACGTCGTCGACGACCAGACCCCTTAAGCAGAGCTTCCAGGCAAGCAAAACCCCCTTGATCATCTAGATATCGCCTACTCTTTCTCTGTACTGCTTGCATTAGAATTGCTTCTGTTGGTATTCTGATAGCTCCTATTCTGATGCATAGCCTGATTTCGTTGCCTGCTATTGATACCTTACCTGCTATCCTATGATGCTTAGTTAGGTATGCTATGTTTCATCAGCTGGCCTTTCACCCTTGTCCGTTCGCCATGCTTGTTATCGGGCCGTGATCACTCTGGGTGATGATCACGGAAATGTTTACATATTGCAATACTTTAAACTGTTAAAGTCGGGCCGGCTCCAAGAGTGCCCGCGAAAGAATAATATTAAAGACGGGTCGGCTCCAAGAGCACCCACGAGTGATATTATGGTGGAACGACAGGGCAGGCGGAGACCACCTAGGAGAGAGGTGGGCCTGGTCCTTGGTCGTGGTCCGTGTGATATCAAGTCAGAGCGACAGGGATCCTGTTTGTCTCCGCGAGTTACTAAACACGCCTAACGGATTTGGGTATTTGATCTGAGTTGGCTATGTGCCTATACGCACTACCACCACGCGGGATAATGGTTATGGGACCCTCTACGTCGTATGTATCATCCGAAAGCTCTTCAGATGTCACAGCTCAGAGATGCGGGCTGATTGTTGGGGTGGGCTAGTTACGTCACTTGTGTATACAATGTCGCGCCTGGGCCCTGACCACCCACGCAACGTGCAGGAGTGCAAAGGGCGATGGCCCAAGACCCCTTCGCACTTAGGATTTAGACCGGCGTGCTGACCTCTCTGCTGAGCCTAGGTAGGACTACACCATGTCGATTACCCGAGGCCGGGCATTACCCAGCAAGTGTGTCCGGCCAGATGTGATCGAGCGTGTTGGGTAACAGTAGTGCACCCCTGCAGGGAAGTTATCTATTCGAATAGCCATGTCCATGGTAACAGGACGCTCGGAGTTGTATCCTGATCTGCTACAACTACAAATGGATACTGTTACAATGTTAAACTATTACGACTGCTCTCGGGATCACTTTCTCGCAGGGTAGTCGAGGAAGGATCCCAGGGCATTGCTAAAACATGATTGATTATATATTATCTTGTTCTACTCTCTTCTGATGCTGCAAGATTGCTTCAAGATGCTAGTCTTCGATAGGCTAGGCCTCTCCCCCACTGTTCCGGCATTTCTGCAGTTCAGTCCAAAGATATAGCTCCATTGCTTTGATACCGATGCATCCTTAGTATAGTTCTGATGTCAGTCTTGCGAGTACTTTGGATGAGTACTCACGGTTGCTTTGTTATCTCTTTTCCCCATACCCGGTTGCTGCGATCAGACGACGGAGCCCAGGAGCAGGAGATCCCCGGAGGCTACTACTGCTACGTCGAGCCCGCCGACCAGGAGTAGTTCGGAGGCCCTAGGCAGGAGGCCTTCGCCTTTTCGATCACTGTCGCTGTTGTGCTAGCCTTCTTAAGGCAAGTTTGACTAACTATGTCTGTACCCAGATAATATTTGTTTGTATGACTTATGTATTCGGGTCCTCGTGACCCCTGGTTTGTAATATGAAGATTTATGTTTAAATTTGAGTTTAGAGTTGTGTTGTGATATCTTCCCGTGAGTCTCTGATCTCGAGCGTGCACGTTTGCGTGTATGATTAGTGCACGGTCGAGCAGGGGCGTCACACTAGCAACCCATCATCTAATTACTACTCCACAATGCATTCCCTTAGGCCCAAAAATGGTGAAGTGTCATGTAGTCGATGTTCACATGACACCACTAAGAGAATCAACAACATACATATCATCAAAATATCGAACGAATACCAAATTCACATGATTACTTATGACGAGACTTCTCCCATGTCCTCAAGAACAAAAGTAGCTACTCACAAATCTTATTCATGTCCAAGATCAGAGGGGTATTAAATAGCATAATGGATCTGAACATATAATTTTCCACCAAATAAACCAACTAGCATCAACTACAAGATGTAATCAACACTACTAGCAACCCACAGGTACCAATCTGAGGTTTTGAGACAAAGATTGAATACAAGAGATGGACTAGGGTTTGAGATGAGATGGTGCTGTTGAAGATGTTGATGAAGATTGATTCTCCCACGATGAGAGGATCGTTGGTGATGTCGATGGCTTCGATTTCCCCCTCCCGGAGGGAAGTATCCCCGGCGGAATCGCTCCGCCGGAGAGCAAAAGTGCTCCTGCCCAAGTTCCGCCTTGAGACAGCGGCGCTCCATCCCAAAAGTCTTCTTCTATTTCTAGGGAAAATGGGCTTATATACCAGAAAATGGGCACCGGAGGCTGGCTAGGGGCCCCACAAGCCACCAGGGCTCGCCTGGGGAGGGGGGGTGGCGCGCCCTGGTGCCTCGTGGGCACCTGGGTAGCCCCCTCTGGTACTTCTTTCTTCCAGTATTTTTTATTTATTCCAAAATAAATCTCCGTGAAATTTCAGCTCATTTGGAGATGTGCAGAATAGGTATCTTTGATATAGCTTTTTCAGGTCCAGAATTCCAGCTGCCGGCAATCTCCCTCCTTGTGTAAATCTTGCATATTAAGAGAGAAAAGGCATTAGAATTGCTCCACAAAGTATTATATTGATTAAAAACACTATAAATAACAGTAGGGAAACATGATGGAAAATGGACGTATCACTATCCCCACCACATGATGCTTGCCATGAGAGAAAATAAAAACAGAATAGAGGAGAATACTATTGACACTTGCATGAAAGTAAATACATAAAAGTAAAATATAGGCCCTTCGCAGAGGGAAGCAGAGGTTGTCATGCGCTTTTTGTTTTTGGATGTGCAAACTCTTAATGCAAAGGAACATCACTTTATATTGGCCCTTGTGATAGCGACCTTTATTATGCAGTCTGTCGCTTTTATTTCTCCACCATCACAAGATCGCACAAAGCTTATTTTCCCTTACAATAAAAGTTCGTACATATTTAGGAGCAATTTTTATTGCTTTTGCACTGATGACAACTTACTTGAAGGATCTTATTCAATCCATAGGTAGATATAGTGGACTCTCATGACATGAAACTGGGTTTAAGGGTTTTTGGATGCACAAGTAGTATCTCTACTTAGTACATAATTTTTTGGTAGCAAAAGATAGGGGGAAGCACCACATGTTAGAGGATCCAAAACAATATAACTTCTATGTGAATATAAGCAAACATAACTCATTATGGTGTCTTCCTTGTCCAACGTCGACTAATTGACATAAAATATTTAATGGGGGCTCACAATCATAAAAGATGTCCAAGATAGTATTTTTATATGTGAGACCTCTCTTCCTTTATTACTTTTTCATGAATTGCAACAATGACCAATATTATGTTTGTCAACTTCCAACAAGTTTTATCAATTATACTTCTCTTATGTGAAGTCATCACTCCCCATGGGATTAGCATATGATCTTACTTTTTATTCTCTTTATTTTATTTCCAAGATTGGATCAACAAAAGCAAAACACTCAACTCAAACTACTCTTTATTATATAACTTTCACACATGATTACATAGATAGATAGACCACAAAGCAAGCACTCGAAACTAGATCATACTAAAACTTTATTCTTCTAAATCATGACATAACAAAGGATCGAACTAAGATAGATAATGATGATAAAAGTGATAGTGATACGATACCGGGGCACCTCCCCCAAGTTTAGAACAAGCCAAGGGTGTTGCCCATACCCATGTACTCAAGTCTCCTTCTTCGGTGATGGTGGTGATGAAGAGGTAGGCTTGTCCTCCGTCTTCCAAGGCATAGGTTCTCCATCATAAAAGCACGAACGTGTTTCCAGAGTCCTGAAATTTGCATCTAAACTCATACCTTTGAACTTGGCCTCATACTCAAAATTTTGATTTTGTAGATCATAGATTTGGGCTTGAAGATAATCAATCCGATCATTGAGCTTGAAGATGGCGTCCCCAATATTCTTGCCGTCCGCCTTGTGCTCACGGATGAACTCCGTGATCATGGAGTGTTTAGCACTAAGTCCGCGCTCCACCATGCCTCCGCACTTGAAGATCTCCTGTTCCACCGCTTCCAACCTGGCCTTCTCGCTCCCGGTCTTCCTAGGTCCTTGAACGTCCCGGATGTGGAGCACCCCCTCGCGCATCTCGATGGCTTGTGGGTGCTTCATCACCTCCAGTAGGTACGGGTTGATTACCTTTTTGTAGAACTTGTCCTTGGACGAGCTTGGAGACGCCATGGTGATCTAGATCTGTCAGAAAAACAGCCCGAAACAAGAACAGAGGAGAAACTTGCGATGCGGTGGTCAAATCACCCGTGAGTATATATAAAGAATTTTTATCTTGCAAAACAAGCATACGAGAGGAAAACGGAGTCGGGAGGGCACACGAGGGGGCCACAAGGCATCACGGCGCGCCCTATGGGGGGTCGCGCCCTATTGTGGGCGACTCGTGGGTCCCCTCGGTTGTTTCTTATTTTTATAAATTTTCTAATATTCCAAAACGGACAGAAATAATTTTTATGGAATTTTTGGAGTCGGTTTTCTTACCGTATGACATACCTACCCCTTTTCAGGGTTCTGGAGCGTTCCGGAAGGACTCTTTGACGTGTTCCTCTGGTGTCATTGTCTGAATAATATTAGTTTCAACATTAATGGGGGTACCTGAGATATAATGCTTAATTCTTTGTCCATTCACCACTCTCGGGTTGGTGCCTTCGGGGTTGTTGATTTTGATAGCTTCGGAGCGGTAAACTTCTTCGATGATATCTGGTCCTTCCCAATTAGAGAGAAGTTTTCCTGCAAAAAATCTAAAACGAGAGTTGTACAATAGAACTTGCTCACCCACTTTAAATTCCCGTTTTTGAATTCTTTTATCATGCCATCTTTTAACCTTTTCTTTAAATAACTTGACATTTTCATAAGCTTGGGTTCTCCATTAATCCAGAGAGCTAATATCAAATAACCTCTTTTCACCGGCAAGTTTAAAATCATAATTAAGTTCTTTAATTGCCCAATATGCCTTATGTTCTATTTCAAGAGGTAAATGACATGTTTTTCCATAAACCATTTTATATGGAGACATACCCATAGGATTCTTATAAGCAGTTCTGTAGGCCCATAATGCATCATCAAGTTTCTTAGACCAATTTTTCCTGGATCTATTAACGGTCTTTTGCAAAATTAATTTTATTTCTCTATTACTCAATTCAACTTGACCACTAGACTGAGGATGATAAGGAGATGCAATTCTATGATTAACATCAAATTTAGCAAGTAATTTACGGAAAGCACCAGGAATAAAATGTGAGCCACCATCAGTCATCAAATATCTAGGGACCCCAAACCTTGGAAATATAATTTCTTTAAGCATTTTAATAGAAGTGTTATGATCAGCACTACTAGTTGGAATAGCTTCTACCCACTTAGTAGCGTAATCAACAACAACTAAAATATGTGTATACCCGTTGGATTTAGGAAAATGTCCCATGTAATCAAAACCCCAAACATCAAATGGTTCAATAACAAGTGAATAATTCATACGCATTTCCTGACGTCCACCAACATTACCAATTCTTTGACATTCATCCCAAGAAAGGACAAACTTACGTGCATCTTTGAAGCGAGTAGGCCAATAAAAACCAGATTGTAATACCTTATGTGCAGTTCTGTCTCCCGCATGGTGTCCTCTGTATGCCTCGGAGTGACACTTCCGTAGGATTTGTTCCTGTTCATGCTCAGGTACACAACGTCTAATAATACCATCTACTCCTTCTTTATATAAATGTGGGTCATCCCAAAAGTAATGCCTTAGATCAAAGAAGAACTTTTTCTTTTGTTGGTATGTGAAACTAGGTGGTATATATTTAGCAACAATGTAATTAACATAGTCTGCATACCAAGGAGTGTTACGAGAAGCATTTATCACAACTAATTGTTCATCAGGGAAATCATCATTTATAGGAAGTGGGTCATCAAGAACATTTTCCATTCTAGACAAATTATCTGCTACGGGATTCTCAGCTCCCTTTCTATCAACAATATGCAAATCAAATTCTTGTAGCAAAAGAACCCACCTAATAAGTCTAGGTTTAGCATCTTTCTTTTCCATAAGATATTTTATAGCAGCATGATCAGTGTGAATAATAACTTTGGAATCCACAATGTAAGATCTGAATTTATCACATGCAAACACAACTGCTAAAAATTCTTTCTCAGTAGTAGCATAATTTCTTTGAGCACTGTCTAGAGTTTTACTAGCATAATCAGTAACATTTAATTTCTTATCAACTCTTTGTCCTAGAACAACACCAACAGCATAATCACTAGCATCACACATAATTTCAAAGGGTAGGTTTCAATCAAGTGGTTGAACAATAGGTGCAGAAATTATGGCTTTCTTAAGTATTTCAAAGGCTTCTACGCAATCATCATAAAAAACAAATGGAATATCCTTTTGATAGAGATTAGTAAGAGGCCTAGAAATGTTAGAGAAGTCTTTTATAAACCTTCCATAGAAACCAGCGTGATCGAGGAAACTTCTTATACCTTGATATCTTTAGGACATGGCATTTTCTCAATTGCATCAACTTTAGCATTATCAACTTCAATACCTCTTTTAGAAATTTTATGCCCAAGGACTATACCTTCATTCACCATAAAGTGGCACTTCTCCCAATTCAAGACAAGATTATTTTCTTCACATCTCTGCAAAACTCGATCAAGGTTGCTTTAGCAATCATCAAAAGAAGTTCCGTAAACGAAAAAATCATCCATGAAAACCTCAACAATCTTTTGTAACATCCCCAGATCTTAACCCTGTCATTAAGCTAATTAATTAGCCATGTCATCATGATCATCCTAATTAAATTACATTTAGGAAATAATACAAACTCAAATTACAAATTCAAATGCAAGTCAAATTATTACTTCTTCAATTAATTGAATAAAAATGTTCATAATATTTCAAATAATCCCAAAGCTATTATAAAAATAAAATCAACATTATTAAAATTCCCAAATTGACCCTAGTATCTAGAAATAGTGACTTTAACAGCCACTTTAATGCATTTCCAATTAAGCAAAATTTAAATGAAATTATTCAACTACGAAACTTTTTGTGGCATTTCCAGACATTACCTAGTATTTGATTTGGCAAGTCCCATGTTTTACAAAATACAATTGCTGCTAAAAAGAAAATGCAACAGAAAAGAATAAAAGAAAACAGAAAATAAAAGGAAAAAGGCCTAGGCGCTACTGTGCTGCTGGGCCGCAACTGCACAGTGTGCCTGGCCCAGCCCACTCTCTCTTTCTCCCTCCTCCCGCTCTCTCTCTGCGCGTGTCGACGCTGCGCGTGCCCGACGCCGGCGATGCGCACGCGTCGTTTATCCCCGCCGTCGTCGCCGCCGCGGAGGGGATAAGAGCACCCCCACGCAACCCCTGGCGAACCCTAACCCCCATTCTCCCCTCTCCCTCGATCGATCCCGAGCTCGCCCGAGACATCGTCGCCGTCGCCGCTCGATCCCGCGGCCACTGTCCGTCTCCCGCCTCGCCGTCGTGCCCGTTAGATCCACCGTCGTCGTCCACGTCGCCTGGTGCAAGCCGTTGGAGCTAGGGAGCACCGCATCGAGCGCCACGAGCTCATCTTCTTCCTCGGGTCGCCGGTGCCTCCCCGTCGATTCCGGCCACCCTGCAGCTCCTAAGCCGTCAACGGGCCACTGTGTGCCTTCACGGTGAGGTCCGCCTTCTCTCCCCTCCTCTTCCTCGTCTTTCCGCGCCGAAGCTCGCCGCAATAGCCATGGCCGAACCCGCCGCCGTAGACGAGCTCGCCGCCGCGGCCAACGTCGCCGCAACTCGCTCTGGAGCTCGTAGTCGAACTCCTGGAGCTCGTAGGACCCCAGCGCGCCCCGCCTCGCCACCTGTCGTGCCTTGCGTCACTGGATCCGTCAACGCCCGAACTCCGGCGCCGCCCGCGAGCTCGCCGTCATCGATTCCGATCGATTCCGGCGACGCCTCGGCCACCAATCGACGCGGCTCACTCCGCACGATTGAACGCGGGGTCGCGCGCGCCATATGGTCGCCGGAGCGCGTTTTTCGGTGACGCCCGAGCCACGCCGCCACGTTTTACGTCGCCGCCGGCAACCACCGATGTGACAGCCACGCTGGCACCCCCTGGGTCACTGCCAGTGGGCCCAGGGGCCCCAGTTGACCGAGTTGACTTGGTCAACTCGGCTGACTAGGCACACTGTGCCACTGGCAGGTGGGGCCCGCACGCTAATTAACATTTTTATAATTAAAATTAATTCATTAACTCAATTAGACACAGACAGCGGGGCCCCACCTCCCTAATTAACCTGTAATTAGTTTAATTAACCCATGTTAACCTCTGTGCCACTGACTGGTGGGACCCAGCTGTCAGGTTTGACCTGGAACAGCTGGGGTTGACCACTGACGTCATGCTGACGTCATCTGTACACTGTTCTGGATAATGCGATTTACTAATTAAAATAATTCCAGGATTTTCAGAAAACTGTTTAAATCTTTGAAAAATCGTACAAATTCAACCGTAGCTCGGATCGAAAAGTTTTCAACACGAAAGTTGATCAGAAAAATGAGACGAATCCGAATACGTGGTCAAAATGCTTGACCATCACTCCTATCTATCTTAACATGGAACCTTCCCCTCCGGTTCAGTATACCGATAATCGCCTAAACGCCAGGAAAATATCCAAGATATTTTCCCGCTTCATCTGCGACATGTAGCATTGCATTAGGTCACCACCAACACTGCATTTTGCCATGCCATGCACTGTGTTGCATTTGATTGCTTTTATTTATTGTTTCTTCCCCCTCTTCTCTTCCGTTAGACCCCGAGACCGATGCTGCCCCGGAGGAGTGCTACTCCGTCGACGACCCCTCTTTTGCCGCAGAGCTTCCAGGCAAGCAAACCCTCCTTGAACATGCCTATATCACCTATTCTTTCTCCCTCCTGCTTGCATTAGAATTTGCTCCTGCTTTTGATTGATCCTATTCTGATGCATAGCCTGTTTTTGTAAACTGTTATTGATACCTTACCTGCTGTCCTAAATGCTTAGTATAGGTTGGTTGGTAATCCATCAGTGGCCCTTCTTCCTTGTTCTAGTTGCCCCGCTTTAGTAGATGTGCCCCGATCGATGTGATCGAACAGGCTGAGACCAGCACATCACCGCACACCCCCTAAGTTGCTCGACTCTGCAGAACTATCATCATGTGCCGAGGGTGACTCCTCTTATCTCACTCCCGATGTGGACTCTGTAGTACAGCTAGCCGGTTGTGGGTTAACGACGGTGATTCCTCTTTCACCACCTCCGACAAAGGTACCGTCGTGCAACTCCTCAAGAGTGATTCCAATGAGGGTGATTCCTCTAGATTCACCTTGACGGATACGTCGAGTGGGAATCCAACGAGGGTGATACCTCGGATTCCTCCTTGATGCTATGGACACACGGGTACTTTGACTTTAATACTGATACTTGTTAAAGTCGGGTCAACCCCAAGGGGTACCCGCGAGAGATGTGGAGTCGGGTGACCATGAGGGTACCCGCGAGATAATTACGTGGCACGGCCGGGCATTCCTAGCCCTTGCCGTAAGTCCACGAGACGGGGTGACGGGGTCACATGATCGTGGATCTCTGCTCGTTTCCGCAAGCTCCCAATACACTTAACGGATTTGGGTATTTGATCTGAGTTGGCCACTGGCCTATACGCACTACCACCACACGGGATAATGGTTTAATGGGGCCCTCTGCGCCATATGTATCAGCCGAAAGCTCTGTCAGATGTCCAGTTCAGCCTTGTGGCACGGTCGGATCGCGCCATCCAGGCAGAGGTGGCGCTGGTATTCACCCTGCGCACAACGACCCGAAGTGCAAAGGGCGATGGGCCCAAGACCCCTGAGCACTTAGGATGTAGACCGGCGGGGAGCTCTCTGCTGAGCCTAGGTGGGATGACGTCGTGTCGATCAGCCGAGGCCGGGCATGACCGAGAAAAGTGTGTCCGGCCAGAGTTAATCGATCGTGTTGGGTAACAGTAGTGCGCCCCTGCAGGGAAGATATATCTATTCGAATAGCTGTGTCCACGGTAACAGGACGCTCAGTGTAGTATCCTAATCCACTACAACTGGAACTGGATACATGTTACTTAAATTGTAAGCTCCGGGATTGCTTTCTCGCAGGGAGTCGAGGAAGGATCTCTAGGCTTTGCTACTACATGCTTGTTGCTTTATTATATGTTACCAATCTGCTCTCTTCTAATGCTGCAAGACGCTGAAGATGCTAGTCTTCGATAGGCTAGGCCTTTCTCTCTATTCTGGCATTTCTGCAGTTCAGTCCACTGATACAGCCCTTCTTTGAAACCAGTGCATAAGTAGAATAGATCTGAAGTAAGTCTTGCGAGTACTTTGGATGAGTACTCATGGTTGCTTTGCTTCTCTTTTTCCCCCGTACCCGATTGCTGCAACCAGATGACGGAGCCCCAGAGTCAGCCGCCCCAGTCGACGACTACTACTACCCCTATGATGGAGCCTTCAACTACGTGGAGACCGCCGACGACCAGGAGTAGATAGGAGGCTCCCAGGCAGGAGGCCCGCGCCTTTCGATCCAGTGTTTTGTTTTGCCCTGCCTTCTTAAAGGCCTATCTGTTTAACTTTATGTCTGTACTCAGACATTGTTGCTTCCGCTGACCCTTGTGTAACTCGGGCTTATGTATTCGAGCCCTCGCGGCCCCTGGCTTGTAATATAAAGCTTGTATTATTTTATTTCGTGTCTAGAGTTGTGTTGTGATATCTTCCCGTGAGTCCCTGGGCTTGATCGTGTGCATTTGTGTGTATGATTAGTGCACGGTCGAGTCAGGGGCCACAAAAGTCAGAGAATATAGCAGTCATACATCTTTGAAAGGTAGCAGGTGCATTACATAAAACAAAAGGCATGCAACGATAAGCATAAGTTCCAAAGGACAGGTAAATGTGGTTTTCTCTTGATCTTCTTGTGATACAGATATTTGAGAGAAACCAGAATAACCATCTAGGAAGCAAAAGTGTGTATGCTTAGATAATCTTTCTAACATTTGATCAATAAAAGGCAAGGGATAATGATCTTTCCTAGTAGCTTTATTTAATTTCCTGAAATCAATTACCATCCTATAACCGGTTACAATTCTTTGTGGAATAAGTTCATTTTTATCATTAGGAACAACGGTAATACCTCCTTTCTTAGGAACGCAATGAACAGGACTTACCCATCTACTATCAGCTATGTGATAGATTATACCTGCCTCCAGAAGCTTTAATATCTCAGTTCTTACCACATCCTTCATTTTAGGATTCAGCCTTCTTTGATGATCAACAATGGGTTTAGTGTCTGGCTCCATATGAATTTTATGCTGACATAAAGTGGGACTAATGCCCTTAAGATCATCGAGAGTATATCCAATAGCGGCACGGTGCTTCTTCAGAGTTTTAAGTAATCTCTTTTCTTCATGCTCTGAAAGGTTAGCACTAATAATAACATGATATATCTTCTTTTTATCAAGATAAGCATACTTAAGCGTATCGGGTAATTGCTTTAATTCAAACACAGGATCACTCTTCGGTGGAAGAGGATCTCCCAAGGTTTCAACAGGCAAATTATGTTTAAGGATAGGTGCTTGCTTAAAGAACAACTCATCTATTTCATTTATTTCATTCATATGCATATCATTTTCTTGGTCTAGCAAATATTGTTCTAAAGGATCAGTAGGAGGCACAACAATAGAAGCAAGACCTATAATTTCATCTTTATTGGGTAATTCTTTATCATGAAGTTGTCTATGAAACTTAGAGAAATTAAATTCATGAGATATATCACCAAACTTAACTCTAACTTTCTCTTTAACACAATCAATTTCAGCATTAACGGTATTCAAGAAGGGTCTACCAAATATAATGGGACAAAAATTATCTTGTTGTGAACCAAGTACTAAGAAATCAGTAGGGTATTTGATTTTACCACACAAGACTTCAACATCTCTAACAATCCCAAGTGGTGTAATAGTATCTCTGTTTGCAAGCTTAATAGTAACATCAATATCTTCAATCTCAACAGGTGCAATATCATGCATTACTTCTTGATATAAAGAAAACGGAATAGCACTCGCACTAGCACCCATATCACACAAACCATGATAGCAATGATCTCCAATTTTAACAGAAACAATAGGCATGCCAACTTCGGAATTGTCCTTGTCTAACATATCTCGTTCATTTCTAACAGGTTTAGCGATTCTAGCAGCCTCATCACAAAAGTATATAACATGCCCCTCAATATCATCAACCAAAAGATCTTTAACCATTGCAATATTAGGTTTAACTTTAATTTGTTCAGAAGGTCTAGGTGTTCTTATGTTACTTTTGTTAACCACGGTTGAAACTTTAGCATGTTCCTTAATCCTAACAGGGAAAGGAGGTTTCTCAATATAAGCAGTAGGCACAACTGGATCAACATTGTAAACAATTGTTTCTTCTTTAACACTAACAGGTTCTTCATTTAATTCAATGGGTGGATGATATTTAAACCATTTCTCCCTAGGGAGATAAACAGGAGCAACAAAAGATTCACAAAAGGTAGCTACTATCTCAGATTCAAGTCCATATTTAGTACTAAACTTATGAAAAGCATCAGTTTCCCTAAAAGATTTAACACAATCAAACTCAAGATTTATACCTGACACTTTACCTTTGTCGATTTCCCAATCTTCAGAGTTACGTTTAATTATTTCCAAAAGATCCCATCTGAATTCAATAGTTCTCTTCATAAAGGAACCAGCAGAAGAAGTATCGAGCATGGATTGATCATTATGAGAAAGCCGAGCATAAAAGTTTTGAATAATTATTTCTCTTGAGAGCTCATGATTGGGGCATGTGTGCAACATATACTTAAGCCTCCCCCATGCTTACGATACTTTCTCCTTCACAAGGCCAAAAATTATATATATAATTCCGATCACCTTGAACCAAATGCATAGGATAAAATTTCTGGTGGAATTCTAGCTTCAACCGGTTCCAATCCCATGTCAATGCCTTTCCCTCCAAAGATAAAGGGAATACTTTCTTCTTAACTCCATCTCCGGATAAACCTGCAAGCTTAAACAATCCACAAATTTCATCCACATATATCAAGTGCACATCAGGATGCTCCGTTCCATCTCCTGCATAAGGATTAGCTAGCAGTTTCTCTACCATACCCGAAGGAATTCAATAATAAATATTTTCAGTAGGTTCAGTAGGTTGAGGAGCAACTCTCAATGCTTCCAGTCGAGGTGAAGATACCCCGAACAAGCCCCTCAAAGGATTACTTTCCATGGTGACAAGTGACAGTAAATTTCAGCATGTAATATAAATGTTTCCTTACAAAATTCCACTCACCAAAGGCGCTTCACTCCCCGACAATGGTGCCAGAAAAGAGTGTTGATGAGCCACAAGTATAGGGGATCAGTCGTAGTCCTTTTGATAAGTAAGAGTGTCAAACCCAACAAGGAGCAGAAGGAAATGACAAGCGGTTTTCAGCAAGGTATTCTCTAAAAGCACTGAAATTGTAGGTAACAAATAGTTTGATAGCAATGTAATTCATAACAAGTAACAAGTAGTAACAGTAACAAAAGTGCAGCAAGGTGGCCCAATCCTTTTTATAGCAAAGGACAAGCCAGAGTGAACTCGTATAATAAACAAAGCGTTCTCGAGGACACATGGGAATTTCATCTAGTCACTTTCATCATGTTTGTTTGATTCGCGTTCGCTATTTGATAATTTGATATGTGGGTGGACCGGTGCTTGGGTGATGTTCTTACTTGAACAAGCCTCCCACTTATGATTACCCCCTCTCTCAAGCATCCGCAACTACGAAAGAAGAATTAAGATAAATCTAACCATAGCATGAAACATATGCATCCAAATCAGCCCCTTACGGAATAGCGCATAAACTAGGGTTTAAGCTTCTGTCACTCTAGCAACCCATCATTTAATTACTACTCCACAATGCCTTTCCTTAGGCCCAAAGATGGTGAAGTGTCATGTAGTCGACGTTCACACGACACCACTAAACGAAGCAACAGCATACATATCATCAAAATATCGAATGAATACCAAATTCACATGATTACTTATGACAAGACTTCTCCCATGTCCTCAAGAAAAAAAGTTACTACTCACAAATCATATTCATGTTCAAGATCAGAGGGGTACTGAATATCATTAAGGATCTGAACATATAATCTTCCACCAAATAAACCAACTAGCATCAACTACAAGATGTAATCAACACTACTAGCAACCCACAGGTACCAATCTGAGGTTTTGAGACAAAGATTGAATACAAGAGATGAACTAGGGTTTGAGATGAGATGGTGCTGGTGAAGATGTTGATGAAGATTGGTCCTCCCATGATGAGAGGATTGTTGGTGATGTCGATGGCTTCGATTACCCCTCCCGGAGGAAAGTATCCCCGGTGGAATCGCTCCGCCGGAGAGCAGAATTGCTCCTGCCCTGGTTCCACCTCGAGACGGTGGCGCTTCATCCTGAAAAGTTTCTCATTAATTTTTTTTAGGACAAATGACCTTATATAGCAGAAGGAGGGGGCCAGAGGCCAGCCAGGCGCCCCGTAAGGCATCAGGGCGCGCCCAGGGGGGCGCGCCCTGTTGCCTTGTGGGCAACTGGTGGGTCCCCTCCAGTATCTCTTTACTCCAGTATTTTTTATATATTCAAGAAAAAATCCCTGTGAAATTTCAAATCAATTGGAGCTCTGTCGGATAGGTATCTCTGCTGTAGCTATTTCAGGTCCAGAATTCCAGCTGCCGGTATTCTCCCTCTTCATATAAATCTTGCAAATTAGGAGAGAAAAGGCAAAAGAATTACATCATAAAGTGAAATAATGATCAAATGCCTTATAAATAACAGTAGGAAATTATGATGCAAATTGGACGTATCAGTACTCACAACGGTGAAGCGGGCACCTCGGAGGCCCGTGATGCCAATGGAAAGCCCAGGCGCAACAAGAATAAGAGCAGGCATAAAAATGGCGGGAGCATTACCGAGGACGCTGCAGTAAATGCAGGGTTCAACGGACCTAGATCAGGGCAAAAAAAGAAGCACTTTGAAGGGAACAAAGACGGACCCAGCCAGCTAGATAAAATCCTCGATAGGCCATGCCAAATTCATGGCACCTCGGACAAACCAGCAACCCACGCCAACCGGAATTGCTGGGTCTTCAAACAGGCCGTAAAGCTGGCAACGGAGGGCCAGAATAAAGCCCAACCTCGCAATGAAGACAAGGATGAACCTCGACGACACAATAATGGAGGCCAAAAATAGTTTCCTCATGAGGTGAAAGATGTTAACATGATCTACGTCACCCACATCCCTAAAAAGGAGAGGAAACGAGCACTTCGGGACATCTACGCCCTAGAGCCTGTCGCCCCGAAGTTCAACCCGTGGTCGATTTACCCGATCACATTTGACAAACATGATCATCTGAATATCATACGACATGGCGGATCGGCTGCTTTGGTCCTGGATCCAATCGTTGACGGATTCCATCTGACGCGTGTCTTCATGGACGGAGGCACCAACCTCAATCTAATCTATGCAGATACGACAGAAAGATGGGCATAGACTCATCTTGGATCAAACCCAGCAGCACCACCTTCAAAGGTGTCATACCAGGTGTAGAAGCTCGCTGCATGGGAACAGTGACTCTCGAGGTAGTCTTCGGATAACCCGAGAACTTGCGAAGTGAGGAGTTAATCTTCAACATCGTCCCCTTCCGAAGCGGTTACCACGTGCTACTCGGGCGTAACGCATTTGCTCGCTTTAACGCAGTCCCGCATTTTGCATACTTAAAGATGAGAATGCCAGGACCTAACGGTGTTATTACAGTCAATGGTAACACCGAACGCTCCCTTCGAACGGAGGAGCAAACCGCGGCCTTCGCAACCGAGGTACAGGCAACCGAGGAGGCAGCTCGCGCAGCTAAACACATGCCCAGCTCATCAAAGCGTACACGGGCTGCACAGGCCGACCTCGGTCAGGCATCCGTTCACCCTAAATAGGGATACGGGCTCCTCCTTCGCCTCCCCTTGGAAGGGCATTACGTCCCTAGGGTGCATAACTTTGCACTAAAAATTCCATGGGCGGCCGAGTAGGCAAAGTAAACAATGCATCATGGTTGGCTCGACCGAACTGCGATGCACCTCGGAATTGCACACCAGAAGGGCACTGTAAAAGGCCTAAACGGCAGTGGCATATCCATATGGCTTAAACCATCCAAGAGGTAGTTGCACACCTTTTTAAAGGACTCAACCGATGAAAGCATCAAGCAAACAAACGGCCGAGGTCGCATATAGCCCACACCCACTTCGCTATCAACGATGACGAGCTGGCCAACAGCACGGAGATGCAGACGTGCGACAGGGAGGGACTTGGGCTACTAAACCCGACAACATGTCCGCCCTGTTTTTACTCCTTTTCTTCCCCTTTTTCTTCTTCTTCAATTGTATCTTTTGTGAATCTCTTTTGTCAAAGCTCGGCATGTTTGGCTTGACCACAATAAATAAAGAAAGTGCACCCTTCGAGGTCATTGCGCATTTCCTTATATCTACTGCCTCTGAGGCAAAAAGTGTACTTTCACGATACAACTGTTATTTATATTACAAAGGGCCTCGCTTTTAATCTCAGGCCCCCACTAAATTCCAAAGTATCTATTTGGTGTCTCGGATGTTGCGTTATATGAATCAGTTTCGAACCTCCATTTTGGTCAATAGTTGGGTTGCCCGGCTCCTGTGCTTACCCCTTACGTTTCTGATCCATTCGGCTAAGGGTGTAAAGGGAGAATGATAACCCACAAGTATAGGGGATCGCAACAGTTTTCGCGGGTAGTATTTCACCCAGATTTATTGATTCGACACAAGGGGCGCCAAAGAATATTTGCGAGTATTAGCAGTTGAGTTGTCAATTCAACCACACCTGGAGAACTAAAAATCTGTAGCAAAGTGTTTAGTAGCACAGTAGTATGATAGTTTCAAGAGCAATAGTAACAGTAGTAACAGTAACAGAAGCAATTTTGTAGTGATTGTAACAGCAGCAACAACGAAAGTAACTTAGCAAAGATCAATATGCGAAAAGTGTAGGCATTGGATCAGTGATGGAAAATTATGTTGGAAGACATTCATCATGTAACAGTCACAACCTAGGGCGATACACAATAGCTCCAATTCATCAATGTAATGTAGGCATGTATTTTGTATATAGTCATACGTGCTTATAGTAAGAACTTGCATGACATCTTTTGTCCTACCCTCCCATGGCAGCGGGGTCCTTAAGGAAACTAAGGGATATTAAGGCATCCTTTTAATAGAGAACCGGAACAAAGCATTAGCACATAGTGAAAACATGAACTCCTCAAACTACGGCAATCACCAGAAAGAATCCCAATTATTGTCACCTTGGGGTATGCGGATCATGACACGTAACAGGTGCGTACAACTTGCAAGATAGGATCAAGAACTCAAATATATTCATGAAAACATAGAGGGTTCAGATCTGAAATCATGGCACTCGGGCCCTAGTGACAAGCATTAAGCATAGCAAAGTCATAGCAACATCAATCTCAGAACATAGTGGATACTAGGGATCAAAGCCCTAACAAATTGACTCGCTTACATGGTAAATCTCATCCAACCCATCACCGTCCAGCAAGCCTACGAAGAAATTACTCACACATGGCGGTGAGCATCATGAAATTGGTGATGGAGGATGGTTGATGATGACGACGGCGTCGAATCCCCCTCTCCGGAGCCCCGAACGGACTCCAGATCAGCCCTCCCGATGAAGAACAGGAGGTGGCGGCGGCTCCGTATCATAAAACACGATGATTCTTTCTCTCTGATTTTTTTCTCCATGAATAGGTACTTATAGCATTGGAGTTAGGTCAAACGGAGTTGCCAGGGGCCCACAAGCCTGCCAGGCGCACCCTGGGGGGTGGCCGCGCCCCCCAGGCTTGTGGCGCCTGGTGGCCCCCCCTCTGGTGGATCTTTGCGCCAGTATTTTTTATATATTTTGAAATAATTCTCCGTAAATTTTTAGGTCCATCCGAGAACTTTTATTTCTGCACAAAAACAACAACATGGCAATTCTGCTGAAAACAGCGTCAGTCCGGGTTAGTTCCATTCAAATCATGCAAATTAGAGTCCAAATTAGAGCAAAAGTGTTTGGAAAAGTAGATACGTTTGGGACGTATCAACTCCCCCAAGCTTAACTCATTGCTTGTCCTCAAGCAATTCAGTTGACAAACTGAAAGTGATAAAGAAAAACTTTTACAAACCCTTTTGTTCTTGTTGTTTGTATATATACTTAACTAGCATCCAAGTTTTCAGCAAGATTATGAACTAACCATATTGATGATAACACTTAGGTCTCACATTTACTCATGGCAATAACATAACCAACTAGCGAGCAATAATAAGATATCTCGGATGCCAACACTTTGTCAAAACAATCATGATATAATATGATAACATGGTATCTTGCTAGCCCTTTCTGAGACCGCAAAACATAAATGCCGAGCACCTCTGAGATTTAAGCAACGACTAAACATTTTAATTCAGGGTAGAGGATATCCATTCATGGTCACACCCAACATTAACTATACTCAATGCATAAAAATGACAATAGTGCTCTCCCACTGGTGCTTAAATGAGAGGGTGATGACTCAATGATAAAAATAAAATAACATAAAAGTAAATGGATAGGCCCTTCGCAGAGGGAAGCATGGATTTGCAGCGGTGCCAGAGCTCGAAGCTTAAATTAGAGATGAAAATAATTTTGGGAGGTATGCTTTTCCTGTCAACGTCACGATCGAGAGTTTTCAATATCTTCCATGCTAAACAAATTATAGGCGGTTCCCAAGCGGAAAGGTAAAGTTTACTCCCCCTCCACCGTACCAACACAAGCCATGGCTAGCCGAATTCACAGGTGCCCTCCATACCAACAACTTTTCAGGGGAGTTTGTTTGCATTACATAATGATTTGAGCAATAGGACTGGGCATCCCAATTACCATCCTCTCTCGTGCAATGACAAGTGAATAAACACTCATCTGAGAGTAACCCGCTTAGCATGGAAGATACTGACCGCCCCCTGTCCCTCCATGAGCGGTATGGGCACACAAAACAGATGTTCATTTGAATGTTTAGAGGTGGCACTTGCAAATTTACTTGGAATGGCAGAGTAATACCGCATATAGGCAGATATAGTGGACTCATCTGGAAGAACTTTGGTTTAGGGATTTGTATGCACAAGCAGTATTCCCGCTTAGTACAGGCGAAGGCTAGCAAATAGATTGAGAAGCGACCAGCTAGAGAGCGAAAACGGTCATAGACATGCATTGCGAATAATTAACATTGAACATGAGCATGAGTAGGATATCAACACTCTAAACATAAATATCATGGAGGCTATGTTGGTTTTGATTCAACTACATGTATGAACATGTGCCAAGTCAAGCCACTCGAATTACTCAGAGGAGGATGCCATGCTAACATACTACATCACAACCATTTTAACGCATGTTGACACTCAAGATAAATCATTATCCACTCCTAGCTATTTAAACAAGGCATGAGCAACTATAATCTCTAGTTGTCATCACAAATATGTTTACTCATAATAATGTTGAATCATGAATACTGAGCTAAACATATTTACAAAGACAAAAACAAGAAGAGTTCATACCAGCTTTTCTTCACCGCAATCACTTCATCCAATATCGTCATTATTGCCTTTCACTTGCACGACCGAATGATGTGATAATAATAAGAATGGTGCAAGTGTGCCATGGACTAAGCTGGAATCTGCAAACATTTATTTAGAGGAGGAGACAAAGTAATAGTGGCTCTTTGTTAGATCAACAATAAAGCATATGGGAGCCACTCAACATTTTCATCGTGGTCTTCTCCTTGCGACGACTCAACGAAAAGAAAAGAAATTCAGAGAAACACACTGAAATATTTTTGGAGTTTTTGGTTTTTCTGAAGAAAGCAAATTAACAAAGGAAAACAAAAAATGAGAAAAACTATTTACACAGGAAAGCTCCCAACAAGTAAAAGAAGAAATGAGAAATCTTTTTGGGTTTTCTTTTACTACTGCGAATTAACTAAACAAGAAAGAAACTACAACTAATTTTTTTGGATTTTCGAAAGTTTTTTCAAACACACAAGAAGAAAGCGAAAATAAAACTAGCATGGATATACAAAGAAAAAGGATGAACACCGACAACTGGAATGAATGTGTGAACATGAATGAAATGTCGGTGAGAAATACGTACTCCCCCAAGCTTAGGCTTTTGGCCTAAGTTGGTCTACGGCCACGGGTCAAAATCAGCACCTCCCGGATAGTGCGGAGGCTGCTGATGATCCCACTGGTAAATGGCCTCCTGAGGCTCCCACTGATAGATGGGCTCTTGGTACGGCTCTAGTGCTGGTGCTGGCTAGAGTGCTTGGGGCTGGTCCAAGCCCCAATAAGTGTAAATGTCCTCAGGCATGATGGTGTATCTGCCCCTGTGAATATCAAAAAAAGTAGGTGCAGGCAGAATAATAACCTCACGAGTGCCCTGACTGAACACCAAGTTATATCTAAAACGAACGGGGCCCTCACCAATGAAGTCATGCCCAACCATACTATCGTAATCAAGATGCATAACGGGTAAAAGCCTCTCTTCCCTCTCGTCGTGCCTAATAGGAATCTCAAAATGTTTAGCGAGACGGGAAGCATAAATACCACCATAAATAGCGCCCCTCGAACGGTTGGTGTGCAACCGCCGGGCAACCATAGCACCCAAACTAAAGGTCCTATCAGCATAAAGTGTGTGGCGCAAAATAGCAAGGTCAGGCGAACTGAGTGTGCCACTCTCCCACAAACCAGTCAAACACCTCCCAGCAAATAATGAATAATAGCGCAAAACAGGGAAATGTAAACTAGCAACCCTAGCCTCAGAAACTCCTCTCGACTCCCCCACGGTAACCTCAGAGATGAACTCCGAGACATCCCTGGGATGTGCCTCTAATGGGCTTCCCTCGTTGGGAAGTTTGCATACCTCGCAAAAATCCTCAAGTGTCATCTCTGTGGGAACATCATATAAATTAAATGTCACGGTGGGTGTATCTCTCCTAGCATGAAAATTAAAGCTTTCCACGAAAGTATTAGTGAGGAGGAGATACCGGTCACACTTATCTTCGAGGAACGGGATAATGTCGGCATTGTTTGCCAAATGATAGAAATCGTCGTAAATCCCCGCATCCGTCAAGAACTTGTCGCATGGCTATTCGCACGGCCGCACCTCGGCCGCACGAGGAAGTGTATACTTGGGCTTAGGAGCCTCCTTGGGGTTCCGGCTCAAGGAACCCCTCAACCTCCACTTGAGCATTTTCTTTTTCTGAAAATTTCTGAAATTTTTAGTGACTCAAAATAAAAGTGAGCAAAACTCAACAAAATTGATACCAACTACTCCCACATGTATCTAGAAGCTATATAATGCATCAAAACTACTTTGGACCATACAAATTCATCATGCAAGCTCATAAACATGGTCACCACAGCAGCAAAAATTTGCAAAGTATAAAGCACTACAGCAAAAACTAATTGGAGCATTGGAGGAGTCACATACCAAGGAGTAATTCCTCAAAACAGTTTTGGAAACGGAGTTCTGAGCAAGGAGATCGAAAATCATAGCAAAATGAGCAAGAACACGGGCTTGGGAGCAAGTTTGATTTTTTCTAGAGGAAGAAGAAGGAGATGGGTGGCTGGCATAAGTGAGTGGGTCCCTGTGGGACCCACAAGCCTGCTGGGCGTGCCCAGGGGGGTGGGCACGCCCTGTGGGATTGTGGCTCACAGGTGCAGCCCCCTGGGGTGTGTCCAGTGCCAAAAATTCTTAAATATTTTGGAAAAAATCATACTAAATTTTCATGGCATTCTGAGAACTTTTATTTTTGGGCCATTTTTTATTGCATGGAAAATTTAGAAAACAGGATAATCATGGCATTTTATTTTATTCTACTAAAAATAACAGAGAGCAAAAGGTGGGTACAGAAAGTTGTGCTTACTAAATTCATCGACCACATGCCCCTCAAAAAGAATCCATTAATAAGGTTGATCAGGTCTTATTAACAAACTATTTCCGAATGACATGAAACCGAAGAATTTTCGTACAACACTAAGTTACCTCAACAGAGATATGCATCTCCCCAACAATAAGAATTTCATATATATTTTTGACAGTAGGAAGAGGAAATTTGAATCCCCCAATAGTGATTGTCGAAACTTTTTCAATACAATTGATACCATTCACCGAACTTTGTTTCTTTGGAAAATAAATTGTATGCTCATTACCATTGACATGAAAAGTGACCTTGCTTTTGTTGCAATCAATAACAGCCCTTGCAGTATTCAAAAAGGGTCTACCAAGGATAATCGACATGTTGTCGTCCTCGGGCATATCAAGTATAACAAAGTCTGTCAAGATAGTAACATTTGCAACTAAACGGGAACATCCTCACAAATTCCAATAGGTATAGCAGTGGATTTATCAGCCATTTGCAAAGATATTTCAGTAGGTGTAAGCTTATTCAAATCAAGTCTTCTATATAAAGAGAAGGGCATAACACTAACACCGGCTCCCAAATCACATAAAACAGTTTTGACATAACTTCTTTTAATGGAGCATGGTATAGTAGGTATTCCCGGATCTCCTAGTTTCTTAGGTATTCCACCCTTAAAAGAATAATTAGCAAGCATGGTGGAAATTTCAGCTTCAGGTATCTTTCTTTTATTAGTGACAATATCTTTCATATACTTAGCATAGGGAGACATTTTCAACATATCAATCAAGCGAGTGCGCAAAAAGACAGGTCTAAGCATTTCAACAAAGCGCTCAAAATCTTCATCATCCTTATTTTTAGATGGTTTAGTAGGGAAAGGCATAGGTTTTTGAACCCATGGTTCTCTCTCCTTTCCATTTTTCTAGCAACAAAGTCTCTTTTATCATATCTTTTATTCTTAGGAGGTCGGTTATCAAGATCAACATGAGGTTCTATTTCTACATCATTATCTGGTTGAGCATCAACATGAACATCCTCATTATCATTGTAATTATCCTTATCATTATTATTATCATTATCATTATCACTGGGTGTATGTTCATTACCAGATTGTGTCTCAGCATCAGAAATAGAAACATCATTATGATTCTCCGGAGGTTTTTCTATCTCAGGTTCACTAGGAGCAGGCAAAGTTTTATCATTTTTCTTTTCCTTTTTGTTCTTAGATGGACTAGGTGCATCAATATTATTTCTTTGAGAATCTTGTTCAATTCTTATATGGTCATTCTTTTTATTATTTATCTCATCAAGCAAATCATTTTGTGACTTAGCAATTTGTTCTAACTGAGTCTGGACCATAGAAGCATGTTTACTAAAGAATTTAACATCATTAGAAGTTTTAAACATCAAATCACTCAAGCATTCAATCATGATGGCATTCCGTTTTAGTTGATTGCTAACATACATATTAAAGTGTTCCTGTTTAATAATGTAATTATCAAACTCATACAGGCATTGCTAGCAGACTTATTATACGGAATATCACCTTCATCGAATCTAGTGAGAGAATTTACCTCCACTACCTGTGTCGGGATGTCGAGCCCATGTATTTCCTCAATAGGTGGTAAATTATTAACATCTTCAGCTTTAATACCTTTTTCCTTCATAGATTTCTTAGCTTCTTGCATATCTTCTGGACTGAGGAATAGAATGCCTCTCTTCTTCGGAGTTGGCTTAGGTGGTGGTTCAGGAAGTGTCCAATCATCGTCATTTCTCAATATATTATTCAATAGTACTTCAGCCTGTCCAACAGTTCGTTCCCTGAAAACACAACCAGCACAACTATCTAGGTAGTCCCTAGAAGCATCGGTTAGTCCATTATAAAAGATATCAAGTATTTCATTTTTCTTAAAAGGATGATCAGGCAAAGCGTTAAGTAGTTGGAGAATCCTCCCCCAAGCTTGAGGGAGATTCTCTTCTTCAATTTGCACAAAGTTAAATATTTCCTGTAAGGCAGCTTGTTTCTTATGAGCAGGAAAATATTTTTCAGAGAAGTAATATATCATATCCTGGGGACTACGCACACAACCAGGAGCAAGGGTATTAAACCATTTCTTAGCATCACCCTTTAATAAGAAAGGAAACAACTTAAGAATATAGTAATAGTGATTTTTTTCCTCATGAGCAAATAGGGTGGCAATATCATTCAACTTAGTAAGGTGTGCCACAACAGTTTCTGTTTCATAACCATGAAAAGGATCAGATTCAACCAAAGTAATTAACTCAGGATCGACAGAGAATTCATAATCCTTATCAGTAACAAATATGGGAGAGGTGGCAAACTTAGGATCATATTTCATTCTCTCATTCATAGATTTTTCTGTCAATTCAGCAAGCAATTTTATAACCTCATCTCTATCATTACAAGCAAGAATTGCCCTAGCTGTCTCCCTATCAAAAACATGATTATTAGATGTCTCGGGCATTTCAACTCTAGTAGGAGAGCTAGGCATAATAGGTGAATCATAATTTTCAAGAGTTTCATCATTTTCAATTCCTTTAGCTTTAGCAATTAGTTCATCAAGACATTCACCAAGTGGCACAGTATTATCAAGCATAGTACTAGCATCATCATAAGTATCATTCATAGCAGAAGTAGTATCATAAATAACTTGCGACGTATCAGAATGAATAGCAGGTGGTGGTGTCGCAAGCCTACTCAAAACAGAAGGTGAATCAAGTGCAGAGTGTGATGGCAGTTCCTTACCTCCTCTAGTCATAGAGGGGACGATCTTAGTCTTAGCGTCTTTCAAATTCTTCATAGTGATCAACAGATATAAATCCCAAGTGACTCAACAAATAGAGCTATGCACCCCGGCAATGGTGCGAAAAAAAGGTCTTGATAACCCACAAGTATAGGGGATCGCAACAGTTTTCGCGGGTAGTATTTCACCCAGATTTATTGATTCGACACAAGGGGAGCCAAAGAATATTTGCGAGTATTAGCAGTTGAGTTGTCAATTCAACCACACCTGGAGAACTAAATATCTGCAGCAAAGTGTTTAGTAGCACAGTAGTATGATAGTTTCAAGAGCAGTAGTAACAGTAGTAACAGTAACAGAAGCAGTTTTGTAGTGATTGTAACAGCAGCAGCAACGAAAGTAACTTAGCAAAGATCAATATGCGAAAAGCGTAGGCTTTGGATTAGTGATGGATAATTATGTTTGATGACATTCATCATGTAACAGTCACAACCTAGGGCGATACACAATAGCTCCAATTCATCAATGTAATGTAGGCATGTATTTCGTATATAGTCATACGTGCTTATAGTAAGAACTTGCATCACATCTTTTGTCCTACCCTCCCGTGGCAGCGGGGTCCTTAAGGAAACTAAGGGATATTAAGGCCTCCTTTTAATAGAGAACCGGAACAAAGCATTAGCACATAGTGAATACATGAACTCCTCAAACTACGGCAATCACCGAAAAGAATCCCAATTATTGTCACCTTGGGGTATGCGGATCATGACACGTAACAGGTGCGTACAACTTGCAAGATAGGATCAAGAACTCAAATATATTCATGAAAACATAGAGGGTTTAGATCTGAAATCATGGCACTCGGGCCCTAGTGACAAGCATTAAGCATAGCAACATCAATCTCAGAACATAGTGGATACTAGGGATCAAAGCCCTAACAAATTGACTCGATTACATGGTAAACCTCAACCAACCCATCACCGTCCAGCAAGCCTACGAAGAAATTACTCACACACGGTGGTGAGCATCATGGAATTGGTGATGGAGGATGGTTGATGATGACGACAACGTCAAATCCCCCTCTCCGAAGCCCCGAACGGACTCCAGATTAGCCCTCCCGATGAAGAACATGAGGTGGCGGCGGCTCCGTATCGTAAAACGCGATGATTCTTTCTCTCTGATTTTTTTCTCCACGAATAGGTACTTATAGCGTTGGAGTTAGGTCAAACGGAGTTGCCAGGGGCCCACAAGCCTGCCAGGCGCGCCCTGGGGGGGTGGCCGCGCCCCCATGCTTGTGGCGCCTGGTGGCCCCCCACTGGTGGATCTTTGCGCCAGTATTTTTTATATATTCTGAAATAATTCTCCGTAAATTTTCAGGTCCATCCGAGAACTTTTATTTCTGCACGAAAACAACACCATGGCAATTCTGTTGAAAACAGCGTCAGTCCGGGTTAGTTCCATTCAAATCATGAAAATTAGAGTCCAAACTAGAGCAAAAGTGTTTGGAAAAGTAGATATGTTTGGGACGTATCAGAGAACCACTGCGATTGTGCGGCCAGCTCGAATGGCAAAGCGCCTCAGTGGAGAAAGCCGAAAACTGACTGTCCATGTAAGCGTAAACTGGTCGGCCATCCGAAGACAGCGTCAAGCAATATATCGTTCAAGATCACCCGTGTTAAACGAAGGGCTTTTTGTTAAATCAGCCGAAGTAGTTAGCGGCATAAACCCCGGCTATATAGCCGACCTCTACACATACCTGGGGCTCATCATCAGCCCTCACAGTCAAGCTCCTACGACTAAGTGAAAGCTATAAAACCACTTTAGTCTGATTGCCTCGTTTCTATGTGCATGGACCACCTTCGGGAACTGAGACGTCGGCTAAGGGTCATGATTTCCTAGGAAACACCCTTTGTATACTGTACAAAGGGGTTGAAGCCGACGACTGGTCACTTTTAGTTTAACACGGTCACACAGGAGTCAAAAAAAATAAAACACAGAATAACTTGTCGGAACATAAAGCCGCATTTATTTCAAACAAAAGGAAGTTTTTTACATTCCAGTACACTTCGGTATTCCGAAGTACTCTCTTAAAATACATAGTGTCCTTAGGACACTCGGCCTCGGTGATCCGAGCTCCTTCCATCACTGGGGCCAGGTACTGCTCCACGGTCCGTGTCTTCCCTTCGGGGGGCCCGACGGCAACGACCGCCGTTTCAACACGTGGATAGTGCATCTTCACGCGGGCATATGCCCGCTGAGCACCTTCCAGGCACGCGGAACGCTTCCAGTGCGCCACCTGGGGGACAGCCCCCCGCAGCCGGGCAAAGAACCTGAAGAAGCTGGTCGACAACGCCTCCGCAGGCCAAAGGTTGACGCAAAGGTCTTGGAGCACCAGCTTCACCATGCAGAAGAGATCCATCAACTGCTTCATCTGATGATTCAGCAGTTCCGGATGCGAGGGCGTTTGGAATTGTTGCCAGAACGCTCTCTCTGCGGCATGGCCCTCCTGCGCGTTGTAATAGCGGCCAGCGTCTGCCGCACTCCTGGGAAGATCCGCGAAGGCCTCTGCGGATCGCCATAGCTGGGTGAGCTCGACGAACCCCTTGCGGCTGAAAACACACTGAAGTAAAAATGGCTTACCAGCAGCGATTTGCTTCACTTGCTAATGCACTTCATGGTCCGCCCGGGCCTGGGTTTGGACCTCGGCGTGCACTAGGCACAACTTCTCGAGCTCCGCGTTCACCACCTTCTCCTTATTATGAAGGGTGTCGCGCTCCTGGTACACGCCCTTCAGGGTCTCCTCCACCTCCAGGACCCGTGCCTGGTCCTTGTCTCTAGCCACCTTCTTGGCGGCCAGATGGCGCTCGGCCTTAGTGGCCACAGCCTTTTGCTGCTCGGCTTTTTGCCGAGCCTTTGCCAGCTCGGCCTTAAGCCCCTCAAGTTCGGCCGTGGTAGCTGTCATGTAAAACAGCTCGGTGTCAGCATTAAAAATTCCAAAAACATTTTTCAAAGTAAATTTGATACCCTCGCAACTTCTTAAAAAGTTTACCTTGAGACAGCTCAATCTGCTTTTGCACCAGATCGAGGTCCTCCTCGGACCTCTTGAGCTTCCGGCTCATCTCTGCTATCTCCTCAGAGGCGGAGTTCAGAGCCGAGGTCGATACCTGCAAGCACAGATTCATGCCTTAGTCCCTGTTTTCGGCTTCAATCCTCTGGCCAGTCCCTTCTTCGAAGGCCGGCCAGAGTCTTGGGGGCTACTGGATTGGCGCTTAATATTTTTTCACGCTTCGACCCCAAAGCCAGTTTCCCAAAAACTAGCTTTGGGCTCGGGGGCTACTGGCTGGCTATACTCTTATAAGTGCTACGCCATGACATATGCAAAAAAGTTCTCGGACAGAAGCTCGCTTTAACAATCAATTCTAAAGTAGAGGTTATTCGTAATGTAAGTATGTCGGAGTTCGGGCTCCGGGGACCCAAAGGTTCGAAAACTGGGGTGAGCTTGTTCCTACCTCCTCGTCCCCTACCACAGCCTACCTATGGCAAAGCTACGGCGAGAGAGCGGTGGCGGGAGCGGACCGTGGACTCGGCGGTTTACCCAGGTTCGGGCCACCTTGCGGTGTAAAACCCTACTCCTGCTTGCCTGGGATTGTAGTGAGCAAGAAGGTGTTCTCGCGTACAAGGTAGGAGAGGAAGGAGTCGATCCTCTACCACAATGGTAGCACTGTCCCTTTATACCTGCCTTGGTCCTCTTCCCCCGTGAATCTTAGGAGGGAAGGGTTGCCACACTTGGCGGGTTTTGAAAGGGGACAGGCGCTCAGGCTATCCTGACTAAAGGCGGTCTTCGCCTGCAAAAGCATGATCCATGACGCGCCGGTGGGCTCGGTGATGACCTCCGCCCTGCGCGCCCGCCGTCTTGGTCTTCTTTCGCTGATCGGGCAACCTTTGGGGTTGCTTTGGGAAGTGGATTGCTGGCCTTGCTCCCTTAGCACAAAAGGGGAAAACCCTCTTCATCCGCGCCTGCTGGCATGGCCTCTGTCGCCGTTCGTCACCACGCGCATCACCCACGTGATGGGCACGAGACCGCGCGGCCGAGCCGAACAGTCTTTGTTTTGTGCACCTTCGGGAGGGTGCCTCGGGAGGCCACCTTAGGAGGCCGCCTCGCGAGAGGGCCTCGCGAGGCTGTTGGTGAAGATACTGAGTCTTGCTTGCCCGCTACCTAAGGAGGGGTCCTCAGGAGGCCGAGGCCTCATGAGGGGTGTTGGTGAGATGCTCGATGATGGCGGCCTGCTGGGCCTACACCACGCGTTGCGCCCTAGGCCAAAGGCAGACGGGCCAGGATACCCTGGGTTCCACGGGCTCGACAGTAGCCCCCGGGCCCGCGGCGCGCATATTCCCGCCTACTAGGGGGCGAAACGGCGCGGGCCCTAACCACCTGCGGGCCAGGCGCGATGCGTGGCGCACGATGTGACAGGGGACGCCCCCACTTCTCCCACGATGCCTCGGTAACCGCCCGCACTGACATAAAGCCTGTCACGCGCGATGCGAGACCATCATTGCCTTCCTTCGCGCGGAAGCGGCTCATGAGTTCATAGAGAACATGCATCGCCGGCCCTGCACCTGGCTCCGGATCCCGGACTCCTTCGCGGAGGCGATGGCGGACCGCGCGGCTTTGGGCCTGTGGTGCAGGCCGATGGCTGCTGCAACGGCCCCTCCTGGGTGGCGACGGAGTTCACCCCCTCGGGTTTCATGTTCTTGAAGCAGGGGTGGAAGTCGTTCGCCCTCGCCCGCGGCCTGAAGCGGGGGCACGTCCTCCAGTTCAAGTACGACGGGGCCGCCACGCTCTTCGTGAGGATCTTCAGAATCTCCGGCAGCCATCAGGAGTGCTGCGCGGAGAGCGAGGACGGCAGCTACAGTGGCTCCTCCAGCGAGGACAACAGTGACAGCGGTGCCGCCCCCTCCAGCGGAAGCAGAAGCGACGACAGCTCCCCCCGTGTTAAGAGCGAGGATGAGGACTCCGACTAGGCGCGCGCGGCGTCCATGTTGGAGTCTTGGGGATGACGGTGCCCCGCCTAGGCCTCTTTCTTCTTTTTATTCTCCTGCACTGGATCGATGTAGCCCCGTGGGGGTGTGAAAACAATAGCTTTCATGTTTTAATTCAATGCTTTTGCGGTTTGGAATGTTTGCATTCCCTCCCGAAGTCCTCTCGTGAGGCCGGTTTTTCTTTCTTGTTCGCCACGGCGCTCTACGCTGTCGGGACCCAGCCCCCGAGCGGGCCTCAGCCGTCGCTGGTATGTCCGGTCGCGATGCCGGGACAAGGCCAGGAAGTGGGGGGCACCAGAAGCTAGTGAGGGCTCCTGAGGCGCGATGCTCAGGGAGCCCCCCTTTGGCGTGCAAGCGGCTCACGCGAAAGAAAAAATGTCAGCGCTCAGCGAGATCGCGAGGGCAGAGAGCTTGAGTGATGGTGAGGGCATCTCGCGAGGAGGTTGGACTTAGCTTTTGGTGGAGAGCGGTGTCAGGCGAGCTAGAGCTCGTGAGGAGTGCATGCGGCTCACGAGGCGTGCCTCGCGAGGCTCGGCCTTCGAAGTCTTCGTCTTGCGAGGTCTTCTGATTAGGCGATCGCCGCAGGCCAGCTCGCGATAGGCTGCCCGCGAGGCTCCCGAGCGGCTTGCCTCCTGAGACACTGCACGTCGACAAATCTCACAATTGGGGGAGCGACGCGCGCTCACTAGCTCGCTCGTAGCCGTTGCGTGAGGAGATAAGGCACCAAGGACCTCGGTAAGGTGACGTGCACGGGAGCAGGCCCACGAGCCAGAGCTCAGTCACTTGGGTTTAGGTGCACTGCAGGGACAGACCCGAGCACAGGCGCCGTGCCTAGCCCCCGCTCATGGAACGGTCAAGAGAGGGGTCGCGAGCGCGTGGCGCTCTCGAGATGGCATCGCACCCAACACACAATTAAGCAGGCAACATAAACTCATCAAAGCATAATCAGCAAGATTCATTACGCAACCCCAAATAGGAGAGGGAAGAGGCTGCCGTGTCCGGCACGGGTCATCCTGAGGTTGGTGCAGCCCGTGGGGCACCCTCAGTCACGTTAAACCAAATCACCTTGGTGGAAGGATCCCGGGACCAGGGGGCTCCTGAGGCCCAGGGGGCTCGCGAGAAGCAGGGGGCTCGCGAGGAGCAGGGGGCTCGCGAGAACCTGGCGCGAGGGGCGCCAGCCTCTGGAAGGAGGCGCCGGCGTTTGATGTCTACTACACAACTTATTCTTGTAGACTCGTGTAGGGCCTCCAAGCGCAGAGTTTTGTAGGACAGTAGCAATTTTCCCTCAAGTGGATGACCTAAGGTTTATCAATCCGTGGGAGGCGTAGGTTGAAGATGGTATCTCTCAAACAACCCTGCAACCAAATAACAAAGAATCTCTTGTGTTCCCAACACACCCAATACAATGGTAAATTGTATAGGTGCACTAGTTCGGCGAAGAGATGGTGATACAAGTGTAGTATGGATAGTAGATATAGGTTTTTTTAGTGCGAATAAAAAACAGCAATGTAGCAAGTAACAAAAGTGAGCATAAACGGTATTGCAATGCTTAGAAACAAGGCCTAGGGTTCATACTTTCGCTAGTGCAATCTCTCAACAATGCTAACATAATTAGATCATATAACCATCCCTCACCGTGTGATAAAGAATCACTCCCAAATTCCTATTAGCGGAGAACATAAGATAGAAATTGTTTGTAGGGTACGAAACCACCTCAAAGTTATCCTTTCCGATCGATCTATTGAGCTATTCCTATAAGTGTCACAAACAGCCCTAGAGTTCGTACTAAAATAACACCATATGATACACATCAACCAACTCTAATGTCACCTAGATACTCCAATGTCACCACAAGTATCCGTGAGTTGATTATACGATATGCATCAAACAACTTCATAATCATAATATTCAATCCACACAAAGAACTTCAAGGAGCACCCCAAAGTTTCTATTGGAGAAAAGATAATGAAAACGTGCATCAACCCCTATGCATAGATTACCCCAATGTCACCTCGGGAATCCGCGAGTTGAGTGCCAAAACATATATCAAGTGAATCAATATAATACCCCATTGTCACCATGGGTATTCATATGCAAGACATACATCAAGTGTTCTCAAATCTGAAATATTCAATCTGACAATAACGAAACCTCAAAGGGAAAAGATTCGATTCATCACAACAAGGATAGAGAGGGAAGAAACACCATATGATCCAACTATATTAACAAAGCTCGCGATACATGAAGATCATGCCAAATAAAGAACACGAGACAGAGAGATCAAACACATAGCTACTGGTACAAACCCTCAGCCCCGAGGGTGAACTACTCCCTCCTCGTCATGGAGACCGCTGGGATGATGAAGATGGCCTCCGGTGATGATTTCCCACCTCCGGCAGGGTGCCAGAAAAGGGCTGTAGATGGGATCTCTGTGGTACAGAGGCTTGCAACGGTGTAAAAACTCATCTAGGTTAACTTTCGGGGGTTTCTGAATATATATGATTTTTCAACATTGGAATCACGCAAAGAGGTGCCACAGGGAGCCCACGAGGCACCAGGGCGCGCCTGGGGGGGGGGCAGGCGCGCCCAGGTGGCTCGTGGGGCCCCTGTGGCTCTTCTGCTGCTTCCCCTAAGCTTCCTGGGTCCGTTTCCTTCCAGAAAAAATCATTAAAAAGTTTCAGTGCATTTGGAGTTCATTTGATATGGATTTTCTGGAAAACCAAAAACAAGAAGAAAACAACAACTGGCACTGGGCATTAGGTCAATATGTTAGTCCATAAAAATCATATAAAAGCCATATAAAAGTGCACCAAAATCATACAAAACTATAATAAACATGGCATGAATACTTCATAAATTATAGATACATTGGAGACGTATCAGCATTCCCAAGCTTAATTCCTGCTCGTCCTCGAGTAGGTAAATGATAAAAGATATAATTTATGAAGTGTGAATGCTAGCATAGTGCATAAGTTTGATCAATGATAATTTCAATCACTTTTTCTAGCATCATAACAGCAACTCTTTCTCATAAAACTCATCATGATAAAGTAGCAATCAATTCACATGTTATGGTTCAAACAATGCAATCTCTTGAAACTTAACAACCTATGTTCTTAGTCACCAAACAATTGCAATTCAACTTAATTTCAACAAAGTCTAAGTAAGAGCTCCACATACTCAATTATCATATAGTCTTCTATGATTGCTAGTAATCAAAGCATATTTTTACAATAAATGGCATCCATCGAACACATAGAAAGATAGGGGCATAATTTTCGCCTCCCAACTCATTTATCATAGAGATAATTGTCAACAATAATAATTCATGATCAAGTATATTTGACTGGCCATATGTGCCTGGATCTTTCCCCACCACATGATGCTTACCAACTAGAGAATAATTGAGGTTGAAATGCGAATGAATACTTATTGACTCTTGCATAAAAGTAAATACATAAAAGTAAATGCATAAAAGCAAAAGATAGGCCCTTCACAGAGGGAAGCAGAGGTTGTCATGCGCTTTTTATTTTTGGATGCACAAGCCCTTAATGCAAAGGAACGTCACGTTATATTGCCCCTTGTGATAGCAACCTTTATTATGCAGTCCGTCGCTTTTGTTTCTTTACCATCACAAGTTCATACAACTCTTATTTTCCCTTACAATAAAATATCATACATATTTTAGGAGCAATTTTTATTGCTTTTTGCACCGATGACAACTTACTTGAAGGATCTTATTCAATCCATAGGTAGATATGGTGGACACTCATGGCAAGAGACTGGGTTTAAGGGTTTTTGGATGCACAAGTAGTATCTCTACTTAGTACGAATTTTTGGCTAGCAAAAGATCCTAAGCAAGCACCACATGTTGGAGGATCCATAACAATATAACTTCTATGCAAATATACCCAAACATAACTCATTACGTTGTCTTCCTTGACCAACTTTAACTAATTTGCTCAAGTTTGAAAATAATTAATGGGTATTCACAATCATAAAAGATGTCCAAGATAATATATTTATATGTGAAAGTTCTCTTCCTTATACTAATCATTCATGAATTGCTTGTATGACCAATATTGTGATTGTCAAGCTTCAATAGATTTCACTTTCTAACCCAAATGTGAAACTACTACTAGACATGATACAAGCATATGAAGCACATATAATTTCAACTTTATGATATTCAATTCTTTCACAATTTACTCATAGGATATAAGTGAAGCATAAGAATAAATGACAAACTACTCCAAAAAGATATAAGTGAAGATCAAATGAGTAGTTGAGTAAATAGGTAGCTATCTGAGGACTCTCTCTCATTTAAAAATTTCAGATCTTATGTATTTTATTCAAACAACAAAGAAAACAAAATAAAATGTCATTCCAAGAATAGCACATATCATGTCAAGAAGCAAAAACTTAGGCTCAACCGAAACTGACCGATAGTTGCTGAAGAAGAAAGGTGGGATGCCTATCGGGGCATCCCCAAGCTTAGATGCTTGAGACTTCTTGAAATATTAATTTGGGATGCCTTGGTCATCCCCAAGCTTGAGCTCTTGTGTCTCCTTAATTCCTCTCATATCACGGTTTCTCTAAATCTTAAAAACTTCATCTACATAAAACTCAACAAGAACTCGTGAGATAAGTTAGTATAAATCAACTCAAAACCTTAACATTCTCTACTGTAGAAAATCACAAAAATTATAATTCAACATTGCATACTAAATGCCTCTTCATATTTAATACTCCTATCCACAAATAGAAACATTAAACTAGCAAACATATGCAAACAATGCAAATATAACAGCAATCTGCCAAAACAGAACAGTCTGTAAAAGGGGAATAAGAATACATACTTCCATAACTCCAAAAATTCTTAAAAATTACCAAATGACAGAAAACTCATGCATTCTTACTGTGTAAAAATTTCAGATTTTTATCATGTTCTTACTATTCAGGAATATTCTGGACATAACAGAAAACTTTCTGTTTTCAAACAGCAACACATGAACTTGCAAACTGAGCATGGTAAAGGCTATAATTGGCATTTTATTGAACTAAAAGATACAAAACATGATTATTGATAACAGCAAGCAAATCTCAACAAAATAAAATGATGCTCCAAGCAAAACTCATATTATGTGACGAATAAAAATATAGCTCCAAGTGAGGTTACCGATAATGTTGAAGACGAAAGAGGGGATGCCTTCCGGGGCATCCCCAAGCTTAGTTTCTTGGGTCTTCCTTGAATATTACCTTGGGGTGTCTTGGGAATCCCCAAGCTTAGGGTCTTTCCATTCCTTATTCTCCTCATATCGATATCTCACCCAAAACTTGAAAACTTCAATCACACAAAACTTAACGGAACTTGTGAGATAGGTTAGTATGATAAAAATAAATCATCCACTTAGGTACTGTCAAGACAAGATTCTTAATTGTTCTCACATAATTCCTACTGTATTATATCATTTCCAAAATTTATATTACTCAATATAAGCTGTCGAAACGCTAAAACAAGCTAACTATGCACTAAAAACAGAATCTGTCAAAAACAGAACAGCATGTAGTAAGCGATTTAAAACCCATAATTCTGTACCTACAAAAATTCTTAAAAATTGGGAGAACGTAAAAAATTTGTAACCCAGTACTGTGTAAAAATTTCAGAATTTTTTCATGCTTCAGTACAGAATAGAAATTCCAGCATTGGACGCAAAAGTTTCTGTTTTTGCACAGAATCAAATCAACAAGCATCCACACTATCCCAAAGGCTTTACTTGGCAAATTATTGAAAGAAAACATATAAAACATGATTACTACAGTAGCTTAATCATGTGAACACACAAAAACAGTAGGTATAAATATTGAGTTGTCTCCCAACAAGCGCTTTTCTTTAATGCCTTTTATCTAGGCATGATGATTTCAATGATGCTCACATAAAAGTAAAGAGTTGCAAAATAATGGGAGCATCATGAAACATATGACTAGCACATTTAAGCCTAACCCACTTCCTATGCATAGGGATTTTGTGAGCAAATAGTTTATGGGAGCAAGAATCAACTAGCATAGGAAGGCAAAACAAGCATAACTTCAACACTTTCAACACATAGAGAGGAAACTTGATATTATTGCAACACCTACAAGCATATGATCCTCTCTCATAATAATTTTCAGTAGCATCATGAAGAAATTCAACAATGTATCCATCACACAAAGCATTCTTGTCATGATACACAAGCATAGATTTTTTACTACTCTCCACATAAGCAATTTTCTTCTCATTCATAATCGTGGGAGCAAACTCAACAAAATAACTATCATGAGGTACTTGATTGGCATAATCCAATTGAAAATTAAAATCATGATGACAAGTTTCATATTTATCATTATTCGTTATAGCATACATGTCATCACAATAATCATCATCGATAGTAGGCATGCTATCATCATAATAAATTTTCTCATCAAAACTTGGGAGACTAAAAATATCATCTTCATCAAACATAGCATCCCCAAGCTTGTGGCTTTGCATATCATTAGCATCATGGATACTCATAGAATTCATACTAACAACATTGCAATCATGCTCATCATTCAAATATTTTATGCCAAACATTTTATTGAATTCTTCTTCTATCAATTGAGCACAATTTTCCGCTCCATCATTTTCAAGAAAGACATTATAAAGATGAATAATATGAGGCAACCTCAATTCCATTTTTTGTAGTTTTCTTTTATAAACCGAACTAGTGATAAAACAAGAAACTAAAAGATTCGATTGCAAGATCTAAAGATATACCTTCAAGCACTCACCTCCCCGGCAACGGCGCCAGAAAAGAGCTTGATGTCTACTACACAACTTATTCTTGTAGACTCATGTTGGGCCTCCAATCGCAGAGTTTTGTAGGACAGTAGCAATTTTCCCTCAAGTGGATGACCTAAGATTTATCAATCCGTGGGAGGTTTAGGTTGAAGATGGTATCTCTCAAACAACCCTGCAACCAAATAACAAAGAGTCTCTTGTGTCCCCAACACACCCAGTAAAATGGTAAATTGTATAGGTGCACTAGTTCGGCGAAGAGATGGTGATACAAGTGTAGTATGGATAGTAGATATAGGTTTTTGTAGTGCGAACAATAAAAAATAGCAAGGTAGCAAGTAACAAAAGTGAGCATAAACGGTATTGCAATGCTTAGAAACAAGGCTTAGGGTTCATACTTTCGCTAGTGCAATCTCTCAACAATGCTAACATAATTGGATCATATAACCATCCATCAACGTGCGATAAAGAATCACTCCCAAATTCCTATTAGCGGAGAACATAAAATAGAAATTGTTTGTAGGGTACGAAACCACCTCAAAGTTATCCTTTCCGATCGATCTATTGAGCTATTCCTATAATATCAGAAACAGCCCTAGAGTTCGTACTAAAATAACACCATATGATACACATCAACCAACTCTAATGTCACCTAGATACTCCAATGTCTCCACAAGTATCCGTGAGTTGATTATACGATATGCATCAAACAACTTCATAATCATAATATTCAATCCACACAAAGAACTTCAAGGAGCACCCCAAATTTTCTATCGGAGAAAAGATAATGAAAACGTGCATCAACCCCTATGCATAGATTACCCCAATGTCACCTCGGGAATCCACGAGTTGAGTGCCAAAACAAATATCAAGTGAATCAATATAATACCCCATTGTCACCACGGGTATTCATATGCAAGACATACATCAAATGTTCTCAAATCTGAAATATTCAATCCAACAATAACGAAATCTCAAAGGGAAAAGATTCGATTCATCACAACAAGGATAGAGAGGGAAGAAACACCATATGATCCAACTATATTAACAAAGCTCGCGATACATCAAGATCGTGCCAAATCAAGAACACGAGAGAGAGAGAGAGATCAAACACATAGTTACTGGTACAAACCCTCAGCCCCGAGGGTGAACTACTCCCTCTCGTCATGGAGATGGCCTTCGGTGATGATTTCCTCCCTCCGGCAGGGTGCCGGAAAAGGGCTGTAGATGGGATCTCTTTGGTAGAGAGGCTTGCGGCGGCGTAAAAACTCATCTAGGTTAACTTTCGGGGGTTTGTGAATATATATGATTTTTCAGCGTTGGAATCACGCAAAGAGGTGCCACAGGGGGCCCACGAGGCACCAGGGCACGCTTGGGGGGGCAGGCGTGCCTAGGTGGCTCGTGGGGCCCCTGTGGCTCTTCTGCTGCTTCCCCGAAGCTTCCTGGGTCCGTTTCCTTCCAGAAAAACTCATTAAAAAGTTTTGCTGCATTTGGACTTCATTTGATATGGATTTTCTGGAAAACCAAAAGCAAGCAGAAAACAGCAACTGGCACTGGGCACTAGGTCAATATGTTAGTCCATAAAAATCATATAAAAGACATATAAAAGTGCACAAAAATCAAACAAAACTATAATAAACATGGCATGAATACTTCATAAATTATAGATACGTTGGAGACGTATCAGCGTTCCTCAGGCCGAAAGTCATGCGCGCGCTGCCGGCGGCAGGGCCAGCGCCCTGACCGACTCGCGGCAGCAGGAAGGGGTCTTGAGAGCAGAACTTGTTGAGGCTGGTGAAGTCAACGCACATACGCTCCTTGCTTCCCTTCTTGGGGATGACGACTGGGTTGGTGAGCCATTCGGGATGGCGCACCACTCGGATGACTCCAGCAACTTGGAGCTTCTGAACTTCCTTGACGATGAAATCTTGCTTCTCTGGCGCCTGGCGCCGTGCTTTTTGCTTGACGGGGCGTGCATTGGGACACACCGCTAAGTGGTGCTCGATCACCTCCCTCGGCACACCGGACAAATCAGATGCTTTCTAGGCAAAAACATCCGAGTTTGCCCGAAGGAAGGTGACGAGCGCGCTTTCCTATGCAGGAGGAAGGCCAGCGCCGATGCTGAAGGCAGGGCCGGAGCCGCTGCCATCCACCGACACCTTCTTCATCTCGGCGTAGTCCTGAGAGAACAACTGCTTCTTCTTCGCGGGTGCGGCCTCAGGAGGCTCGACCGCGTCCTCGTCAGCCGGATGCGCGACAGCGGCGGCTTTGTAGGCTTGCTCGAGGGAGTAGACCGCGTCCTTCTCGTCACAGGTGATAGTGATGATGCCGCTGGAGCCAGGCATCTTGAGGACGTTGTAGGCATGGTGGGTCGCTGCCATGAACTTGGCGAGAGCTGGGTAGCCCAAGATGGCGTTGAATGGAAAGCCGATGTGCGCCACGTCGAAGTCGATGAGCTCGGTGTGCTAGTTCTTGCGGGTGCCAAAGGTGACAGGGAGGCGCACTTGCCCCAGAGGGATGGTGGAGCCATCGGTCACTCCGGAGAAGGGCCTGGTCGGCATCAGCTGGTCATAGGGCACTTGGAGCGTCTCGAAGGTCTCGATGGAGATCACGTTGAGGCTGGCGCCTCCGTCGTTGAGGGTCTAGGTGACCGCGACGTTGCTGATGGTGGGAGTGCACAACATGGGGAGTGCGCCTGCGGAGGCTGAGGACTTGGGGTGGTCCTTCGAATCGAAGGTCATGGCATACTGCGACCACTTGAGGGGCCGCGCTGCCTCAGGCCTCGGGAGCGCGGCGTTCACCTCGCGAGAGAGCTGCTTGAAGTGGCGTTTGCACACGGGGGCCTGAGGCTCCTGGTAGCCCCCAGCGCCCTCATCAGGCTAGTTGACGTCATTCCTCCGGGGTGGCGGCGGCAGCGGCGGAAGAGCGGCATTGGCCTGAGGGTTCGCCTCACGAGGCTGGTCGCGCCAGGCGGCCTCACGAGGCTGGTCGCGTCAGCCCTGGCGGAAGCTGCCGTTGCCGTTGCGGCCGTCCCAGTGGTTGCCGCCGCGGAACCTCCGCGACCGGCGCCGCGACTGTTGCGGTCGTCTCGGCGGCCTTGGCGCTCGTCGCGAAGCAGCTTGAGCTCCCGGCAGTCTTCAGTGCTGTGGGAGCGCACGTTGTGGTAGGCGCAGAGCGGCCGGCCGTCCTTCCTGGGTTCATCGCGGTCACGGCCGCGCTTCTGCTCGGGCTCCGTCGCAAGCATGGCAGGACCCTTGCGCTTGACGTCCTTGTTTTTGGCTTTGGCGGCATCGAGCGCCGCATCGGGATCGTTGTGCACGAACAGGCGACCTTCTTCAGCCTTGGCGCACTTGTCCGCGAGGTCGAACAACTCAAGCACTGAGTCTAGCTCGTCGTTGATGGTGAGCTTCTCACGCATCTTGACGTCCGTGATGCCGGTGGAGAACGCAGAGATGACGGCCGCGTCGGAGGCGCGCGGTATCTTGTTGCGCACTTGGCTGAAGCGCTGGATGTACTTGCGGAGGGTCTCGTCTGGGCGCTGCCGCACGTGCCGCAGGTCGTTGATGGTGAGGGAGCGGTCTTGCGTGCCCTTGAAGTTGGCGACAAACTGGCTCCAGAGCTCGGCCCACGATGAGATAGACGCCTCGGGGAGGTTCATGAGCCAGGAGCGCGGGCCGTCCTTGAGGGCCATGGGGAACCAGTTCCCCATGACCTTGTCGTCGCCGTTCGCCGCCTCGACGCTCAGCGCGTAGAGCTGAAGGAACTCTGCAGGGTTGGGGGTGCCGTCGTAGCGTGGAGGTAGCTCAGGCTTGAACTTCGCGGGCCACACCACCCGACGTAGTTCGCGGGTGAAGGCACGGCAGCCCACACCACTTGAGGGGACGCCGCCAGCGAGGGCGGCACGGTTCTGGCGCCCAGCTGCCGCAACCTCCTGGATGGCCTGGTCCTGGCGCTGGCGCTGCCGCTCGAGGAGCACTCGCACATCGGGGGGCGCGCGTCGGATGATCTGGTAGCTGGCCTCGTCTCGGACTGGCGAGGACGCGCCATGGGACGGCTCATGCGCCCGCGCATTGCGCTGGGGCCCGCCGAGCTCGTCGCGCAGAGGAGGCGGCGAGGGAGCGCCATGCGCTAGGTCCCCAGTGCGAGACGGCGGAGGGCGAGCGAGTGGGAAGGCGCCGAAGCATCCCCGGCGGCGTTGACGAGCTCGGTGATGCGACCAAGCCAGGCGTCGTAGCCGGCATCATCTGGACGGTAAAGGAGCAGCTCGCGCGCCATGAGTAGCGCGGCCTGCGCGTTTGGCGGCCCACGGTGGGCGAGGGAGGAAGAGGCCATGGCGGTGTGGCCGTTCGCCTGCACGGAGGGGTGCAGGGAGGAGTCCTGCTGCTCACGGGCAGCGGGGTCGGTGGCGGCAGCAGCCTCGACAGGGCGGCGGCGGTTCCCGTGGGCCACAGGCTCCGTCTGAGCCACACGGCCGGCCTTGCGCTCAGCGCGCTCGCAGCGGGCGTCGGCCATGAAGCTGGTAGAACGGTGGACGGAGCGGAAGAACACTAGCGCACCCCTACCTGGCGCGCCAAATGTCGAAGTTTGGGCTCCGGGGACCCAAAGGTTCGAACACTGGGGTGAGCTTGTTCCTACCTCCTCGTCCCCTACCACAGCCTACCTATGGCGAAGCTACGACGAGAGAGCGCTGGCGGGAGCGGACCGTGGACTCGGCGGTTTACCCAGGTTCGGGCCACCTTACGGTGTAAAACCCTACTCCTGCTTGCTTGGGATTGAAGTGAGCAAGAAGGTGTTCTCGCGTACAAGGTAGGAGAGGAAGGAGTCGATCCTCTACCACAATGGCAGCACTGTCCCTTTATACCTGCCTTGGTCCTCTTCCCCGTCAAAACTTAGGCGGGAAGGGTTGCCACACTTGGCGGGTTTTGAATGGGGACATGCCCTCAGGCTATCCTGACTAAAGGCGGTCTTCGCCTGCAAAAGCATGATCCATGACGCGCTGGTGGGCTCGGTGATGACCTCCGCCCTGCGCGCCCGCCGTCTTGGTCTTCTTTCGCTGATCGGGCAACCTTTGGGGTTGCTTTGGGAAGTGGATTGTTGGCCATGCTCCCTTAGCACAAAAGGGGAAAACCCTCTTCATCCGCGCCTGCTGGCACGGCCTCTGTCGCCGTTCGTCGCCGCGCGCGTCACCCACGTGATGGGCACGAGACCGCGCGGCCGAGCTGAACAACCTTTGTCTTGTGCGCCTTCGGGAGGGTGCCTCGGGAGGCCACCTCAGGAGGCCGCCTCTCGAGAGGGCCTCGAAAGGCTGTTGGTGAAGATACTGAGTCTTGCTTGCCCGCTCCCTGAGGAGGGGTCCTCAGGAAGCTGAGTCCTCATGAGGGGTATTGGTCAGATGCTCGATGATGGCGGCCTGCTGGGCCTACGCCAGGCATTGCGCCCTGGGCCAAAGGCAGACGGGCCAGGATACCCTGGGTTCCTCGGGCCCGACAAAGTATGAAGAAGCATACCTCAAAGCTCTTGACGAGGCCCTTGAAGACCCCATGCATTCCGGCCTCTGTGGACCGGAAGCCACGCAGCACCGCGCCGAGCAGGGCGCGATGCTCTTCTGCGAGGGAGGAGCCCGTTAAGGCTACCTCCATCTCCTCGGCCCATCCCACGGCAGCCCGCCCTGGAGCAGGAGGTGGGGGCGGTGCAACCTCTGAACCCACCACCGAGGTGCTAGGCACGAGGGTCTCCGGCTATGGCATTGGCGCCGGAGATCGCTCAGGATGGGCCGACGTCAGGCCCAGCCCTGCCTTGGAGACCTCGGGGATGGCCTCCCCTTGGCCCTGTACGGCCGAGGTGTCAACCTCGGCCGTGGTGACCGGTATCTCGGCCCCTGTTGTGTTGACTGAGGGGGCCAGACCTGATGTCACTTCCCCAACCCCTCGAGAGTTGGGGGAGTCTTGACGTGCTCGGGCATCCCGCTACCCGACGGAGGCAGCCCGTCCGAAGTTTCGCCGCTGAGGCATGCCTTGGGCGGGCTGGTGAAATACCTTTGTATGTTTCATTTGACGAACAGGTTTTTGAAGCGCGAATTCAGTCATAATGAACGTACCTTCGGGGCGCCGGCTTCTCCCTTCTCAGCTCGAGGAGGAAGTCTTCGACCGACTCGTCGAAGAAGCTGGCCTTCTTCGGTAGGACAGGATCGGCGGACGCCTTACGCGACCTCTTCGGGCCTCCCGGCCTTGCCTCCTCCTCGGCGCCCTCGGACGCCGCCCTATTCCCCTTGAGGGAAGGGTTTCCTTCCCCCGTGTCCTCCTCCGCTTCATCTTCATGGGTGGAGGAGGCGTGGGCCTCCTCGGACCGGGTGACCGAAGTCTCCTGAGCTCGGAGGCCCGCCCGGCCCCTCGGAGGTTTCGACTCCTTGGGGACCACCACGTGCGGCTCCTCTGTCAAGAGGGCCGTGAGGTGGGGAGTTCTTTCCCCCTCGGGCAGCGGCGCTGGGCACAACATTCGTTGCGCCTTGGGGATCCACTTCTGCAAAAAATGTAATCGATTAATCAGCCGATGTTCAAAAAGCACAGAGAATAGAGCTATGAATTGAAAGTTACCTCGGGGGCGTCGTGGACGGCTTCGAAGCCGAGGTCCCTCCCGGTCGGGAACCCGTCCTTGGACGGCTTGAATAGCAGTGTCCACATCCCGGCCGGTGTGGAGCGGAAGAAGTGGTGGATGGGCGCCACATCCTCAGGCTTGTACGCCCACATCGGGGTGGCTCGGGATTGGAGTGGTAGGATCCGGCAGTGGAGCATGACGTGCACCATGTCTGCCAGCTTGAGATCCCTCTTGTCGGTCCAGAACTCGATCTTCTGGACCAGCGCCTTCACCTCCTCCAGGTTCCCCCAGTCCATGCCCTTCCTCTTCCAGGATGCAAGCTTCTTTGGGGGTCCAGCCGAGAACGCCGGGAATTCGGCCTGACCAGTGGCGAGTGGTTCGGTGATATAAAACCACTCGCGCTGCCACTCCTTGATGGTCTCTATGAAGGTTCCCTGGAACCAGCCCACCTTCTGGTTCTTGCTGATCATCGCGCCCCGCATTCCGCGATCTCGGAGCCGCTGGATCTCGGCTTAATGCCGAAGATCTTCAGCCACAAGCTGAAGTGTGGTTCTATGCGAAGGAAGGCTTCGCAGACAGTGATGAAGGAGGCTAGGTGGAGAATGGAGTTCGGGGCCAGATGGTGGAAGTCTAGCCCGTAAAAGAACATGGTCCCGTGCACGAAAGGGTGCAGCGGGAACCCCAGACCTCTGATGAAGTGGGGGACGAAGACGACCCTCTCCCAGGGTTGGGAGTGGGCACGCGCTGGTTCGGCTCCAGCGCACGGGTGTTGACCTCCATGGGGATGTACCCCGCGCTGTGCAGCTCCAGGAGGGTGCCCTCCGTGATGGACGAGCTGGCCCAGTGCCCCTTCAGTGTATTTTCCGCCATTGCGGGATGGAGGTGGAGAGGCGCTGAGGGAGCGATGAGAAGTCGAGGTTGGATCTGGGCGCTGGAGCTCGAAAAGCAGTAGGCAGGAAGGAAGGGGAGCGTACTTTTCACGTCACTATCCTTTTGCTCTTATATAGGCTGATGAAAAGGCCAAGAGTCCCTTCGCCCGTGCCGTTGAAATCGCCACTTCCCCATAAAAGATGTCGTTATGCGTATAGGGAGAAACAAAATCTTAATGATATCCCTTAGAAAACAGGCACGATCTCCGTCTCGATGGGACGTGCCAATAAGAGGATTGCCTCGGGCCGCGAATCGAGTGAGTAGTAACTGCCCGCCCTGTCTTGGGTGGTGCCGCTTCGGTAAAGTTGTCAGACTAGAAGTACTGTTCACACCTATGAGGCAAGCCTTCAAGGCTAAGTAATCCTGCATCTTCGGACGTGGAGCGGGTTCGGTCGAGTCCTGTTCAGGGGACGCCGCTCCTTCGAGGAGTGTTCCATGGTGGCTTCAAATGAAGGAACATATCAATAGAAAAGGGAGAACTCGTCTGTCAAGCCAAGGACTTCGGATCCGAAGTTATTAAAATTACAGAGGTCGTCCTCGGCATAGAAGACCAGTTCGGGGGCTACTGACGGTGTCCTGGACTAGGGGGTGCTAACCTAGTCGGCCCTTAGTCCTTGGCTGGGCCTGAGGGCCCTCACTCTCCTTCAGATGGACTCCGGAAGCTACACGCTTGGACGTGATCAAGACTGCGCCTACCGAAGACTTGGCGTATACTCCAAGACATCTCCTACCGCCTCCATGCGCATCCCTAGATATCGACCATGTAACCCCAGATGCCCTACCTGGCGTATATATAAGCCAAAGGGTTTAGCCCGTAGAGGCGACCGAATCACAATTGCCATTCACCTAGCCCTAGGGTTAGATCTCTCTTCACGATCTTGAGGTAGATCAAGCTTGTACTTGATACTTCATCGTCAATATAATCAAAGCAGGACGTAGGTTATTGCCTCTTCGAGAGGGCCCGAACCTGGGTAAATATTGTCTCCTTCGTTCCTGTTACCACCGATCTGAGATCCATAGCTCGGGACCCCTACCCCGAGGTCCGCCGGTTTTATCACCGACACTCGGGTCACCAAACTGCCCTCTTATCGTGCCACATCAGATTTTTTGCCTACTTGGCAGCCTTAGCACCTATACAAGGTGGGCACTTGGTGCGAGAAACCTCGACTGCAGACGGCTTTGCTAACCTAGACACATTTCGCCTTTTTCTCGAGTGCATCCAAACCACTGGTGCGTGTAATTGCTTGGCCAAGCTAGTAGGTTGTTGGTAGTACAGAGCACAGAGCCTCTGGCGCCCCTTGGTTTTAGGGGCTAGGGGCATCTGCCCCCTTGCCGCCAGGGTCGGGCCTGCCGATCGGCGTTATGAGGCACCTGTATGGATCACAGGATTGTGAAATAGAGGATTACAAAACATAGGAAAATTGTGTTGATAGGAAAAACACAAGAATCTGACAAGGTTGACGATACAAGACACGTGATTACAAAACACGGGAAAATTACAGTTGTTTGGATGAAACACGGGAAAAGTGCCTCGATCCTGCGCGGTTCAGTCTGTAAAAGAGGTATGGCTGGATATTCAAAGTCCTATGGAATTGAGTCATAGGAATTTGGGTGCCACCATTGCTTTGATCCAAAGGAATTCCTTAGGAAAAATTCCAAAGGGATGGAATCCTACAAATATTCTACAATCCAAAAAGGACCTAAAATCTTGTTTTAAACATCCCTACCTTCGAAACAGATTTTCGATGGGCGAGCCCCCAACACGTTATGAAGAAAGGGCAAATCCCCGAAGTGCACGACTTGGGCGATCAATATCTGAGGTTTTTGCACAATCCTCCATGTCCGACGAAGAAGCAAGGCCAAATCAAAATCTCGGTGTCTCTGAGACCAATCCCATCAATGTACTTAGGCCTCCTTTGGTTTAGAGGAATTTTGTAGGAATTTCGAAGGATATGAATTTTGTAGGAAAAATTTCTTTGGAGCCCTTTGGTTTGTTGGAATGAATTCCTATTCATATGTAGGATAGGAACCAATCTTTCACATTTTAAAGGGAAAAAATATTAGCCTAGACCCAATGAAAAAAAATTCATATCTAATAAATCAAGTAGCATCTCTTTTCCTATAGAAATTGAGATACATGTTATCTCAGTTCCCATGGTGTTTCTATTTCTATGATATTCCTATCCTATGAACCAAAGGTGGCCTTAGGAAGTTCATCGTGTCCCACGTGACTGAGGCAATCACTTGCTTCCCTGCCTTACGCCCCCACCAAAACTTCATACCATTGAGATTAAGTTAGAACGCAATCCTCTTAGAAGTTTGAAACACGATTAGAGTAAGAAGTTGGCACAACTTAAGCCACGTATCTAATCACTACTTCTTTCCCCACTGTTGATGGAGTCTTTTCCACCCATCCCTGCACCTTATTCCACAAACCGGTCTTGAGAAATTTGAAGGTGCCATTAGTCGATCAACCCCACATCAGTGGGTGTTCACAAGTAGCGGCCACACAAAGCCTCCGGTTGTACCTCCAGACAGATTTTTTGAAATGGGCAAAAGTTTTGACACGTATATTAATTAAGAGAGAATAGAGTTTTCTGTTACAAACACCCCCTAAAAATACATGAAGGAATCACTCTCTTGGCATAATGGACCCTAGTTTCTTAGAGCTGCGGCGACCCAAAACGATGTCTCTCTCTTGATGTTGTCGTGAATACCTGGAGGCGGTATGGCCTTGTTGCAGAAAACATGGGCATTTCTCTCATTCCAAATAGTCCACGTGGTGAGCATGGTGAGCGAGGCCATGGCTTTCCGGTTGGGAGTGGAAGAATCGATCAACCCGAGCCACCAATCTTTGATGGATCGCCTCAGAGGCCAGGTGGAGGTATCGACTAGGACAATTTGAAGCCAATCCTTGATCATGCCCCAGAGTCTAATGGTGAACCGACATTTGAAGAATAGATGATCAACCGATTCATTTTCATGCTTGCATAGGGGGCAAGAGCCACAATTTGGCCAACCGCGCTTGGCCAGCCTATGCGTGGTCCAAATCCTATTTTGGATGGCAAGCCAAGCAAAGAACTTGACCTTCGCAGAGCCTAAATTTTCCACACCATATGCTCCAGTGGAGAGCAAATGATGCGAAGAAACTATGCTTTGTAGGAGGATTCCGCCGTGTAGAGGCCACTTGTAGAGTGCTTCCAAACAATGTCGTCGTCAATATCTTCCTGAAGGTGGAAATCACTGATGGTCGCCCAAACTCGAGAAATTGCCAGAAGTGATCAATAGAGAAATTGGGCGACATTTTGATCTTGTTAACCCATGCACCATTCTTGAGGGCTTCCCGCACCTTCCGGTACTTCCTCATTGACGCCACGTAGATGAGAGGGGTAATGACCTTGGGCTTGCGGTTTTGTACTCAATGAGAATCCCAAAATGGAGTTCGTGCGCCGTTGCCCATGATAATAGTTGAGGAGGCATAGAAAAAATCGTAGTCCGCATCATCGCACGGGGTGCGGATGCCAACTCACAATCTTTGTTGGCTCCTTTCACTCAAATCAAATCCAACGTAGTCTTAGCGCCCTAGCAAATTTGTCTGTGTTTACACTCCAAGACCCCATAGGCAATTGGGTGGCAAACGGAGTTCCAAATGACCTAACATTTGGCCCCGGTGGTCTTATCCATCCCCTCCTAAAGGAATGCACGCTTAAGCTTGTTAAGAGTATTGAGGGTGCTTGGAGGGACGACGAGCGGAGTGATGAAGTAGATGGCTCGGGAGGAAAGCACTGACTTGACCAAGGTGGTGCGTCCCATGGACGTGATCTTTTGCCCGTCCCAGGGGACCAACTTTGCCGCCGCCTTGTCCTCTAGGAACTGGAAGTCTACCTTTTTGAGCCGCCACACAGAGATTGGAAGGCCCAAGTATTTCATTGAGAAGGATCCACACGCCGCCGGAAGGTTTTGAAGGATGTCCGGCAAATCTCCCGAATAGATTTGATTTCATCCATAAGCACGCTCGGACAATCCTTTGTAAAGTGGATGGATGACTTGCAGAAACTGATCCTCTGAACCAGAGGCATCACATTAAGCTGGCAAGGATCGCTTAATGCCTTCAGCGCCCTCCTTAGTTTCCATCAATAAATCATCCCATACGCCAGTCAAAATAGAAAGTAGCCCAGGTCTGGACCAAGGCCCAAAGTGAACCCGACTGAAGCACTGCTGGGCACGACATGCTTGGGGACTTCCGTCCAGCCAGTCATAAACACCTGCATAAACCCAAGACAAACAGGACTAAACCAAACTAGATCACTAGTGATGCCTACCCTTCTTCTTATTTTGTTTTGAAACAAGCAAACATAAGCTAATTTGCTCAATAATATAAACAAGGGATTTCAAAACATACAACATCTTTACACGCATTACTAAAGGATCAGCTAAACTAGCCTTCAGGTTCGCTTGAAATGTTCTCGTATAAATCGCTCCCCATGCGATGGATACTTTCTCCGGATGTACTCACGGAGGCACTTCTGGTAGGAGAAATCGATCCAGACGCCGTCCGTGCGAACGACGAAGAGGCATCTGGACTTCCTGAACTGCGGGTGCCTATCGACCATTATACCATCGAGCCCACAGCCAATCTTATCTTCTGCGCGTGGATGATAGGCAAGGAGCTTTTCCGCAACAACGATTTCGTCCGCGGGACCAAGGCATTCGCCGTCGGCGTATCTGTCCGAATGGAGGATGTCCTTGATGAGCTGCACGACGGGTTCGACGTCGCTGAGGATCTCGGCCTCCGCGGCCCTCCACGGCACCTGGGACTCGGGCTCGGCCTGCTTCGACGCCGGCGGCCACGCGGACTGATGGGGCTCGTATGCGGTTGTGGAACAGGACAGCAGGCGGCGGGGGGACAGCGCCGACGTGAAGCGCGGTCCCAGGCGGGCGTGGAGGAGGAGCGGTACGGCGAGGGCGGCGGCCAGGGCCATGCCCCCTTTGTGGTGGTGTGGGTGGATGGGTGCGTGAGGGAGTGACTGGTGGTATCTATTCCGAGAAGAAACTTATCTGTGGCTGGACAGCGGAGAGGACTGAGCGGGCACAGAAGACGGCAGACGGGATTGTCGGCTTGTTCGACGGGAAAATTTCAGGTGATACGGAACTTTACATGCTCCCGTGATACAAGCTTCCGGCAGCTGTTGGATCAGATATCCAATGATTGCAGGCTGAGCTCTCCCAAGTTTGCATAAAAGCCCTCTAGAAATCTGAGATTTGCAAATAGCTACAGCATTTTGTCAGCTGGGCGTTGGCTAACAGATCGAACGGCTTCTGAAAACCGTATCACCGTAGCACCACATGCCCAGGAGCACCTGATATGTATTCGACGAGGGGAGCTTTAGATGCTCTCGTGATACAAGCTTCCGGTAGCCGTTGGATCAGATATCCAATGATTGCAGGCTGAGCTCTCCCAAATTTGCAGAAAAGCCCTCTAGAAATCTGAGATTTGCGAATAGGTACAACATTTTGTCAGCTGGGCGTTGGATAACAGATCCAACGGCTTCTGAAAACCCGTATCACCATAGCACCACATGCCCAGGAGCACCTGATATGTATTCGACGAGGGGAGCTTTAGATGCTCCCGTGATACAAGCTTCCGGCAGCCGTTGGATCAGATATCCAATGATTGCAGGCTGAGCTCTCCCAAATTTGCAGAAAAGCCCTCTAGAAATCTGAGATTTGCGAATAGGTACAACATTTTGTCAGCTGGGCGTTGGATCACACATCCAACAGCTTCTGAAAACCCGTATCACCGTAGCACCACATGCCGAGCGGCACCTGATATGTATTCGACCGGGGGGGTGTTAGGGCATATTTCTCCCTTAGTGGTTTTGGTGATTGATGACAATACTTTTGCGGACTAATCGTGTGCATTGAGCATTTCAGATAATCGGCCATATGGCACAAGACGATTCGTGCCCCTCGGAGCTATTATGAAGATGGTGTTTTTCTTGCATTTCATTTTCGGTGGATTTGAGTCGTAGGCTCACCGTACTATTAAGAGGGGGTCCGCTTCGGAAAGGTTTGGGTGGAATCAACACGTACACAGTCCTTTTTGCATTCTCGTTCTTTCCCGGCAATTGAGCTTGTCCTCCCTTGTGCATTGAGCTTTCCAGATCAACATAAGCGGTAGTACCGCTCTGATCAGCGGTACTGCCGCAGTTCAGTGCGGTACCCACTTCCGCTTGTTGTCTATGTTCTGTAAATAGGCGGTAGTAGAGCGGCAGTTCAGCGCGGTAGTACCGCTCCGGCGGTACTGCGGCCCTGAATACCACCCTACTACCGCAGGTTTACTGGGCGTGCGTCAGCTAAACGGAAGTACCGCTCGTGCGAAGCGGTAGTACCGCTCTGGCGGAACTACCGCTGTTTCACTACCGTGCTGAGTACCGCTTGTATTTTGATTCTAGACAGTTCTGTTTCTCGAGCGGAAGTAGAGTGGCAGTTTCCAGCGGTAGTACCGCCCTGGCTTTCTCTACTACCGCTGGTTCGGGCTGTTGTTTAGCACTAAGCGGAAGTACCGCTAGTGGGAGCGGTAGTACCGCTCCGGCGGCACTACCGCCTCCCTGACCTGTCAGTTGAACGCAGCGCCAGGAATTTCCGTGCCAGCGGAAGTACCGCTCGCCCTAGCGGTACTACCGCTTGTGCATGGGCTGTGAGTGCATAACGGTTGGTTTTCTTCGCCACTATAAAAGGGGGTCATCTTCTCCAAGTTGACTTACCTCTTCCTCCCCCAAGCTCCATTGTTGCTCACAAGCTCATTTTCGCCCGATCTCTCTCCCTAGCCAATCAAACTTGTTGATTCTTTAGGGATTGGTTGAGAAGGCCTAGATCTACACTTCCACCAAGAGAAATTTGATTCCCCCCACTAATCCCTTGCGGATCTTGTTACTCTTGGGTGTTTGAGCACCCTAGACGGATGAGGTCACCTCGGAGCCACATTCCATTGTGGTGAAGCTCCGTGGTGGTGTTGGGAGCCTCCAATTAAGTTGTGGAGATTGCCCCAACCTTGTTTGTAAAGGTTCGGTCGCCGCCTTCAAAGGCACCACTAGTGGAATCATGGCACCTCGCATTGTGTGAGGGCGTGAGGAGAATACGGTGGCCCTAGTGTCTTCTTGGGGAGCATTGTGCCTCCACACCGCTCCTACGGAGACGTACTTCCTCTCAAAGGGAAGGAACTCCGGAAACACATCCTCGTCTTCACCGGCTCCACTTGTGGTTACTTCTTACCTTTACTTTGTGCAAACTTCTATTGTGTTGTATCTTGTGCTTGCTTGCTAGTGTTGTTGTTGTTAGCTTCATATAGGTTGCTCACCTAGTTGCACATCTAGACAACCTATTTTGTTGCTATCCCTAATTTATTAAGAAAAGCTAAAAATTGGTAGTTGCTTCATCTTCATGGGTGGAGGAGGCGTGGGTCTCCTCGGACCGGGTGACCGAAGTCTCCCGAGCTCGGAGGCCCGCCCGGCCCCTCGGAGGTTTCGACTCCTTGGGGACCACCACGTGCGGCTCCTCTGTCAAGAAGGCCATGAGGTGGGGAGTTCTTTCCCCCTCGGGCAGCGGCGCTGGGCACAGCATTCGTTGCGCCTTGGGGATCCACTTCTGCAAAAAATGTAATCGATTAGTCAGCCGATGTTCAAAAAGCACAGAGAATAGAGCTATGAATTGAAAGTTACCTCGGGGGCGTCGTGGGCGGCTTCGAAGCCGAGGTCCCTCCCGGTCGGGAACCCGTCCTTGGACGGCTTGAATAGCAGTGTCCACATCCCGACCGGTGTGGAGCGGAAGAAGTGGTGGATGGGCGCCACATCCTCAGGCTTGTACGCCCACATCGGGGTGGCTCGGGATTGGAGTGGCAGGATCCGGCGGTGGAGCATGACGTTCACCATGTCGGCCAGCTTGAGATCCCTCTTGTCGGTCCAGAACTCAATCTTCTGGACCAGCGCCTTCACCTCCGCCGGGTTCCCCCAGTCCATGCCCTTCCTCTTCCAGGACGCAAGCTTCTTTGGGGGTCCGGCCGAGAACGCCGGGAATTCGGCCTGACCAGTGGCGAGTGGTTCGGTGATATAAAACCACTCGCGCTGCCACTCCTTGATGGTCTCTATGAAGGTTCCCTGGAACCAGCCCACCTTCTGGTTCTTGCTGATCATCGCGCCCCGCATTCCACGAGCTCGGAGCCGCTGGATCTCGGCTTAATGCCGAAGATCTTCAGCCACAAGCCGAAGTGCGGTTCTATGCGAAGGAAGGCTTCGCAGACAGTGATGAAGGAGGATAGGTGGAGAATGGAGTTCGGGGCCAGATGGTGGAAGTCTAGCCCGTAAAAGAACATGGCCCCATGCACGAAAGGGTGCAGCGGGAACCCCAGACCTCTGATGAAGTGGGGGACGAAGACGACCCTCTCCCCAGGGTTGGGAGCGGGCACGCGCTGGTTCGGCTCCGGCGCGCGGGTGTTGACCTCCACGGGGATGTACCCCGCGCTGTGCAGCTCCAGGAGGGTGCCCTCCGTGACGAACAAGCTGGCCCAGTGCCCCTTCAGGGTATTTTCCGCCATTGCGGGATGGAGGTGGAGAGGCGCTGAGGGAGCGATGAGAATTCGAGGTTGGATCTGGGCGCTGGAGCTCGAAAGGTAGTAGGCAGGAAGGAAGGGGAGTGTACTTTTCCCGTCACTATCCTTTTGCTCTTATATAGGCTGATGAAAAGGCCAAGAGTCCCTTCGCCCGTGCCGTTGAAATCGCCACTTCCCCGTAAAAGATGTCGTTATGCGTATAGGGAGAAACAAAATCTTAATGATATCCCTTAGAAAACAGGCACGATCTCCGTCTCGATGGGACGTGCCAATAAGAGGATTGCCTCTGGCCGCGAATCGAGTGAGTAGTAACTGCCCGCCCTGTCGTGGGTGGTGCCGCTTCGGTAAAGTTGTCAGACTAGAAGTACTGTTCACACCTATGCGGTAAGCCTTCAAGGCTAAGTAATCCTGCGTCTTCGGACGTGGAGCGGGTTCGGTCGAGTCCTGTTCAGGGGACGCCGCTCCTTCGAGGAGTGTTCCATGGTGGCTTCGAATGAAGGAACATATCAATAGAAAAGGGAGAACTCGTCTGTCAAGCCAAGGACTTCGGATCCGAAGTAATTAAAATTACAGAGGTCGTCCTCGGCATAGAAGACCAGTTCGGGGGCTACTGACGGTGTCCTGGACTAGGGGGTGCTAACCTAGTCGGCCCTTAGTCCTCGGCTGGGCCTGAGGGCCCTCACTCTCCTTCAGATGGACTCCGGAAGCTACACGCTTGGACGTGATCAAGACTGCGCCTACCGAAGACTTGGCGTATACTCCAAGACATATCCTACCGCCTCCATGCGCATCCCTAGATATCGACCATGTAACCCTAGATGCCCTACCTGGCGTATATATAAGCCAAAGGGTTTAGCCCGTTGAGGCGACCGAATCACAATTGCCATTCACCTAGCCCTATGGTTAGATCTCTCTTCACGATCTTGAGGTAGATCAAGCTTGTACTTGATACTTCATCATCAATATAATCAAAGCAGGACGTAGGTTATTGCCTCTTCGAGAGGGCCCGAACCTGGGTAAATACTGTCTCCTTCGTTCCTGTTACCACCGATCCGAGATCCATAGCTCGGGATCCCTACCCCGAGGTCCGCCGGTTTTATCACCGACACTCGGGTCACCAAACTGCCCTCTTATCGTGCCACATCAGATTTTTTGCCTACTTGGCAGCCTTAGCACCTATACAAGGTGGGCACTTGGTGCGAGAAACCTCGACTGCAGACGGCTTTGCTAACCTAGACACATTTCGCCTTTTTCTCGAGTGCATCCAAACCACTGGTGCATGTAATTGCTTGGCCAAGCCAGTAGGTTGTTGGTAGTACAGAGCATAGAGCCTCTGGTGCCCCTTGGTTTCAGGGGCTAGGGGCCTCTGCCCCCTTGCCGCCAGGGTCGGGCCTGCCAATCGGCGTTATGAGGCACGTGTATGGATCACAGGATTGTGAAACAGAGGATTACAAAACATAGGAAAATTGTGTTGATAGGAAAAACACAAGAATCTGACAAGGTTGACGATCCAAGACACGTGATTACAAAACACGGGAAAATTACAGTTGTTTGGATGAAACACGGGAAAAGTGGCTCGATCCTGCGCGGTTCAGTCTATAAAAGAGGTATGGCTGGATATTCAAAGTCCTATGGAATTGAGTCATAGGAATTTGGGTGCCGCCATTGCTTTGATCCAAAGGAATTCCTTAGGAAAAATTCCAAAGGGATGGAATCCTACAAATATTCTACAATCCAAAAAGGACCTAAAATCTTGTTTTAAACATCCCTACCTTCGAAACAGATTTTCGATGGGCGAGCCCCCAACACGTTATGAAGAAATGGCAAATCCTCGAAGTGCACGACTTGGGCGATCAATATCTGAGGTTTTTGCACAATCCTCCATGTCCGACGAATAAGCAAGGCCAAATCAAAATCTCGGTGTATCTGAGACCAATCCCATCCATGTACTTAGGCCTCCTTTGGTTTAGAGGAATTTTGTAGGAATTTCGAAGGATATGAATTTTGTAGGAAAACTTTCTTTGGAGCCCTTTGGTTTGTTGGAATGAATTCCTATTCATATGTAGGATAGGAACCAATCTTTCACATTTTAAAGGGAAAAAAATATTAGCCTAGACCCAATGAAAAAAAAAATCATATCTAATAAATCAAGTAGCATCTCTTTTCCTATAGAAATTGAGATACATGTTATCTCACTTCCCACGGTGTTTCTATTTCTATGATATTCCTATCCTATGAACCAAAGGTGGCCTTAGGAAGTTCATCGTGTCCCACGTGACCGAGGCAATCACTTGCTTCCCTGCCTTACGCCCCCACCAAAACTTCATACCATTGAGATTAAGTCAGAACGCAATCCTCTTAGAAGTTTGAAACACGATTAGAGTAAGAAGTTGGCACAACTTAAGCCACGTATCTAATCACTACTTCTTTCCCCACTGTTGATGGAGTCTTTTCCACTCATCCCTGCACCTTATTCCACAAACCGGTCTTGAGAAATTTGAAGGTGCCATTAGTCGATCAACCCCACATTAGTGGGTGTTCACAAGTAGCGGCCACACAAAGCCTCCGGTTGTACCTCCAGACAGATTTTTTGAAATGGGCAAAAGGTTTGACACGTATATTAATTAAGAGAGAATAGAGTTTTCTGTTACAAACACCCCCTAAAAATACATGAAGGAATCACTCTCTTGGCATAATGGACCCTAGTTTCTTAGAGCTGCGGCGACCCAAAATGATGTCTCTCTCTTGATGTTGTCGTGAATACCTGGAGGCGGTATGGCCTTGTTGCAGAAAACATGGGCATTTCTCTCATTCCAAATAGTCCACGTGGTGAGCATGGTGAGCGAGGCCATGGCTTTCCGGTTGGGAGTGGAAGAATCGATCAACCCGAGCCACCAATCTTTGATGGATCGCCTCAGAGGCCAGGTGGAGGTATCGACTAGGACAATTTGAAGCCAATCCTTGATCATGCCCCAGAGTCTAATGGTGAACCGACATTTGAAGAATAGATGATCAACCGATTCATTTTCGTGCTTGCATAGGGGGCAAGAGCCACAATTTGGCCAACCGCGCTTGGCCAGTCTATGCGTGGTCCAAATCCTATTTTGGATGGCAAGCCAAGCAAAGAACTTGACCTTCGTAGAGCCTAAATTTCCCACACCGTATGCTCCAGTGGAGAGCAAATGATGCGAAGAAACTGTGCTTTGTAGGCGGATTCCGCCGTGTAGAGGCCACTTGTAGAGTGCTTGAAAACAATGTCGTCGTCAATATCTTCCTGAAGGTGGAAATAACTGATGGTCGCCCAAAGTTCGAGAAATTGCCAGAAGTGATCAATAGAGAAATTGGGCGACATTTTGATCTTGTTAACCCTTGCACCATTCTTGAGGGCTTCCCGCACCTTCCGGTTCTTCCTCATTGACGCCACGTAGATGAGAGGGGTAATGACCTTGGGCTTGCGGTTTTGTACTCAATGAGAATCCCAAAATGGAGTTCGTGCGCCGTTGCTCATGATAATAGTTGAGGAGGCATAGAAAAAATCGTAGTCCGCGTCATCGCACAGGGTGCGGATGCCAACTCACAATCTTTGTTGGCTCCTTTCACTCAAATCAAATCCAACGTAGTCTTAGCGCCCTAGCAAATTTGTCTGTGTTTACACTCCAAGACCCCAGAGGTAATTGGGCGGCAAACGGAGTCCCAAATGACCTAACATTTGGCCCCGGTGGTCTTATCCATCCCCTCCTAAAGGAATGCACGCTTAAGCTTGTTAAGAGTATTGAGGGTGCTTGGAGGGACGACGAGCGGAGTGATGAAGTAGATGGCTCGGGAGGAAAGCACTGACTTGACCAAGGCGGTGCGTCCCATGGACGTGATCTTTTGCCCGTCCCAAGGGACCAACTTTGCCGCCGCCTTGTCCTCTAGGAACTGGAAGTCAACCTTTTTGAGCCGCCACACAGAGATTGGAAGGCCCAAGTATTTCATTGAGAAGGATCCACACGCCGCCGGAAGGTTTTGAAGGATGTCCGGCAAATCTCCCGAACAGATTTGATTTCATCCATAAGCACGCTCGGACAATCCTTTGTAAAGTGGATGGATGACTTGCAGAAACTGATCCTCTGAACCAGAGGCATCACATTAAGCTGGCAAGGATCGCTTAATGCCTTCAGCGCCCTCCTTAGTTTCCATCAATAAATCATCCCATTAGCCAGTCAAAATAGAAAGTAGCCCAGGTATGGACCAAGGCCCAAAGTGAACCCGACTGAAGCACTGCTGGGCACGACATGCTTGGGGACTTCCGTCCAGCCAGTCATAAACACCTGCATAAACCCAAGACAAACAGGACTAAACCAAACTAGATCACTAGTGATGCCTACCCTTCTTCTTATTTTGTTTTGAAACAAGCAAACATAAGCTAATTTGCTCAATAATATAAACAAGGGATTTCAAAACATACAACATCTTTACACGCATTACTAATGGATCAGCTAAACTAGCCTTCAGGTTCGCTTGAAATGTTCTCGTATAAATCGCTCCCCATGCGATGGATACTTTCTCCGGATGTACTCACGGAGGCACTTCTGGTAGGAGAAATCGATCCAGACGCCGTCCGTGCGAACGACGAAGAGGCATCTGGACTTCCTGAACTGCGGGTGCCTATCGACCATTATACCATCGAGCCCACAGCCAATCTTATCTTCTGCACGTGGATGATAGGCAAGGAGCTTTTCCGCAACAACGATTTCGTCCGCGGGACCAAGGCATTCCCTGTCGGCGTATCTGTCCGAATGGAGGATGTCCTTGATGAGCTGCACGACGGGTTCGACGTCGTTGAGGATCTCGGCCTCCGCGGCCCTCCACGGCACCTAGGACTCGGGCTCGGCCTGCTTCGACGCCGGCGGCCGCGCGGACTGATGGGGCTCGTATGCGGTTGTGGAACAGGACAGCAGGCGGCGGGGGGACAGCGCCGGCGCGAAGCGCGGTCCCAGGCAGGCTTGGAGGAGGAGCGGTACGGCGAGGGCGGCGGCCAGGGCAATGCCCCCTTTGTGGTGGTGTGGGTGGATGGGTGCGTGAGGGAGTGACTGGTGGTATCTATTCCGAGAAGAAACTTATCTGTGGCTGGACAGCGGAGAGGACTGAGCGGGCACAGAAGACGGCAGACGGGATTGTCGCTTTGTTCGACGGGAAAATTTCAGGTGATACGGAACTTTACATGCTCCCGTGATACAAGCTTCCGGCAGCTGTTGGATCAGATATCCAACGATTGCAGGCTGAGCTCTCCCAAATTTGCATAAAAGCCCTCTAGAAATCTGAGATTTGCAAGTAGGTACAGCATTTTGTCAGCTAGGCGTTGGATAACAGATCCAACGGCTTCTGAAAACCCGTATCACCATAGCACCACATGCCCAGGAGTACCTGATATGTATTCGACGAGGGGAGCTTTAGATGCTCCCGTGATACAAGCTTCCGGCAGCCGTTGGATCCGATATCCAATGATTGCAGGCTGAGCTCTCCCAAATTTGCAGAAAAGCCCTCTAGAAATCTGAGATTTGCGAATAGGTACAACATTTTGTCAGCTGGGCGTTGGATCACACATCCAACGGCTTCTGAAAACCCGTATCACCGTAGCACCACATGCCCAGCAGCACCTGATATGTATTCGACCGGGGGGGTGTTAGGGCATATTTCTCCCTTAGTGGTTTTGGTGATTGATGACAATACTTTTGCGGACTAATCGTGTGCATTGAGCATTTCAGATAATCGGCCATATGGCACAAGACGATTCGTGCCCCTCAGAGCTATTATGAAGATGGTGTTTTTCTTGCGTTTCATTTTTGGTGGATTTGAGTCGGAGGCTCACCGTACTATTAAGAGGGGGTCCGCTTCGGAAAGGTTTGGGTGGAATCAACACGTACATAGTCCTTTTTGCATTCTCGTTCTTTCCCGGCAATTGAGCTTGTCCTCCCTTGTGCATTGAGCTTTCCAGATCAACATAAGCGGTAGTACCGCTCTGATCAGCGGTACTGCCGCAGTTCAGTGCGGTACCCACTTCCGCTTGTTGTCTATGTTCTGTAAATAGGCGGTAGTAGAGCGGCAGTTCAGCGCGGTAGTACCGCTTCGGCGGTACTGCGGCCCTGAATACCACCCTACTACCACAGGTTTACTGGGTGTGCGTCAGCTAAATGGAAGTACCGCTCGTGCGGAGCGGTAGTACCGCTCCGGCGGATCTACCGCTGTTTCACTACCGTGCTGAGTACCGCTTGTATTTTGATTCTAGACAGTTCTGTTTCTCGAGCGGAAGTAGAGTGGCAGTTTCCAGCGGTAGTACCGCCCTGGCTTTGTCTACTACCGCTGGTTCCGGCTGTTGTTTAGCAATAAGCGGAAGTACCGCTAGTGGGAGCGGTAGTACCGCTCCGGCGGCACTACCGCCTCCCTGACCTGTCAGTAGAACGCAGCGCCAGGAACTTCCGTGCCAACGCAAGTACCGCTCGCCCTAGCGGTACTACCGCTTGTGCATGGGCTGTGAGTGCATAACGGTTGGAGCGCCAGGAACTTCCGTGCCAGCGGAAGTACCGCTCGCCCTAGCGGTACTACCGCTTGTGCATGGGCTGTGAGTGCATAACGGTTGGTTTTCTTCCCCACTATAAAAGGGGGTCATCTTCTCCAAGTTGACTTACCTCTTCCTCCCCCAAGCTCCATTGTTGCTCACAAGCTCATTTTCGCCCGATCTCTCTCCCTAGCCAATCAAACTTGTTGATTCTTTAGGGATTGGTTGAGAAGGCCTAGATCTACACTTCCACCAAGAGAAATTTGATTCCCCCCACTAATCCCTTGCGGATCTTGTTACTCTTGGGTGTTTGAGCACCCTAGACGGATGAGGTCACCTCGGAGCCACATTCCATTGTGGTGAAGCTCCGTGGTGGTGTTGGGAGCCTCCAATTAAGTTGTGGAGATTGACCCAACCTTGTTTGTAAAGGTTCGGTCGCCGCCTTCAAGGGCACCACTAGTGGAATCACGGCACCTCGCATTGTGTGAGGGCGTGAGGAGAATACGGTGGCCCTAGTGGCTTCTTGGGGAGCATTGTGCCTCCACACCGCTCCAACGGAGACGTACTTCCTCTCAAAGGGAAGGAACTCCGGAAACACATCCTCGTCTTCACCGGCTCCACTTGTGGTTACTTCTTACCTTTACTTTGTGCAAACTTCTATTGTGTTGTATCTTGTGCTTGCTTGCTTGTGTTGTTGTTGTTAGCATCATATAGGTTGCTCACCTAGTTGCACATCTAGACAACCTATTTTGTTGCTATCCCTAATTTGTTAAGAAAAGCTAAAAATTGGTAGTTGCTTCATCTTCATGGGTGGAGGAGGCGTGGGTCTCCTCGGACCGGGTGACCGAAGTCTCCCGAGCTCGGAGGCCCTCCCGGCCCCTCGGAGGTTTCGACTCCTTGGGGACCACCACGTGCGGCTCCTCTGTCAAGAGGGCCGTGAGGTGGGGAGTTCTTTCCCCCTCGGGCAGCGGCGCTGGGCACAACATTTGTTGCGCCTTGGGGATCCACTTCTGCAAAAAATGTAATCGATTAGTCAGCCGATGTTCAAAAAGCATAGAGAATAGAGCTATGAATTGAAAGTTACATCGGGGGCGTCGTGGGCGGCTTCGAAGCCGAGGTCCCTCCCGGTCGGGAACCCGTCCTTGGACGGCTTGAATAGCAGTGTCCACATCCCGACCGTTGTGGAGCGGAAGAAGTGGTGGATGGGCGCCACATCCTCAGGCTTGTACGCCCACATCGGGGTGGCTCGGGATTGGAGTGGCAGGATCCGGCGGTGGAGCATGACGTTCACCATGTCTGCCAGCTTGAGATCCCTCTTGTCGGTCCAGAACTCGATCTTCTGGACCAGCGCCTTCACCTCCGCCGGGTTCCCCCAGTCCATGCCCTTCCTCTTCCAGGACGCAAGCTTCTTTGGGGGTCCGGCCGAGAACGCCGGGAATTCGGCCTGACCAGTGGCGAGTGGTTCGGTGATATAAAACCACTCGCGCTGCCACTCCTTGATGGTCTCTATGAAGGTTCCCTGGAACCAGCCCACCTTCTGGTTCTTGCTGATCATCGCGCCCCGCATTCCGCGAGCTCGGAGCCGCTGGATTTCGGCTTAATGCCGAAGATCTTCAGCCACAACCGAAGTGCGGTTCTATGCGAAGGAAGGCTTCGCAGACAGTGATGAAGGAGGCTAGGTGGAGAATGGAGTTCGGGGCCAGATGGTGGAAGTCTAGCCCGTAAAAGAACATGGTCCCGTGCACGAAAGGGTGCAGTGGGAACCCCAGACCTCTGATGAAGTGGGGGACGAAGACGACCCTCTCCCCAGGGTTGGGAGTGGGCACGCGCTGGTTCGGCTCCGACGCGCGTGTGTTGACCTCCACGGGGATGTACCCCGCACTGTGCAGCTCCAGGAGGGTGCCCTCCGTGACGGACAAGCTGGCCCAGTGCCCCTTCAGGGTATTTTCCGCCATTGCGGGATGGAGGTGGAGAGGCGCTGAGGGAGCGATGAGAATTCGAGGTTGGATCTGGGCGCTGGAGCTCGAAAGGTAGTAGGCAGGAAGGAAGGGGAGTGTACTTTTCCCGTCACTATCCTTTTGCTCTTATATAGGCTGATGAAAAGGCCAAGAGTCCTTCGCCCGTGCCGTTGAAATCGCCACTTCCCCGTAAAAGATGTCGTTATGCGTATAGGGAGAAACAAAATCTTAATGATATCCCTTAGAAAACAGGCACGATCTCCGTCGCGATGGGACGTGCCAATAAGAGGATTGCCTCGGGCCGCGAATCGAGTGAGTAGTAACTGCCCGCCCTGTCGTGGGTGGTGCCGCTTCGGTAAAGTTGTCAGACTAGAAGTACTGTTCACACCTATGCGGTAAGCCTTCAAGGCTAAGTAATCCTGCGTCTTCGGACGTGGAGCGGGTTCGGTCGAGTCCTGTTCAGGGGACGCCGCTCCTTCGAGGAGTGTTCCATGGTGGCTTCGAATGAAGGAACATATCAATAGAAAAGGGAGAACTCGTCTGTCAAGCCAAGGACTTCGGATCCGAAGTTATTAAAATTACAGAGGTCGTCCTCGGCATAGAAGACCAGTTCGGGGGCTACTGACGGTGTCCTGGACTAGGGGGTGCTAACCTAGTCGGCCCTTAGTCCTCGGCTGGGCCTGAGGGCCCTCACTCTCCTTCAGATGGACTCCGGAAGCTACACTCTTGGACGTGATCAAGACTGCGCCTACCGAAGACTTGGCGTATACTCCAAGACATATCCTACCGCCTTCATGCGCATCCCTAGATATCGACCATGTAACCCTAGATGCCCTACCTGGCGTATATATAAGCCAAAGGGTTTAGCCCGTTGAGGCGACCGAATCACAATTGCCATTCACCTAGCCCTAGGGTTAGATCTCTCTTCACGATCTTGAGGTAGATCAAGCTTGTACTTGATACTTCATCATCAATATAATCAAAGCAGGACGTAGGTTATTGCCTCTTCGAGAGGGCCCGAACCTGGGTAAATACTGTCTCCTTCGTTCCTGTTACCACCGATCTGAGATCCATAGCTCGGGATCCCTACCCCGAGGTCCGCCGGTTTTATCACCGACACTCGGGTCACCAAACTGCCCTCTTATCGTGCCACATCAGATTTTTTGCCTACTTGGCAGCCTTAGCACCTATACAAGGTGGGCACTTGGTGCGAGAAACCTCGACTGCAAACGGCTTTGCTAACCTAGACACATTTCGCCTTTTTCTCGAGTGCATCCAAACCACTTGTGCGTGTAATTGCTTGGCCAAGCTAGTAGGTTGTTGGTAGTACAGAGCACAGAGCCTCTGGCGCCCCTTGGTTTCAGGGGCTAGGGGCCTCTGCCCCCTTGCCGCCAGGGTCGGGCCTGCCGATCGGCGTTATGAGGCACCTGTATGGATCACAGGATTGTGAAACAGAGGATTACAAAACATAGGAAAATTGTGTTGATAGGAAAAACACAAGAATCTGACAAGGTTGACGATACAAGACACGTGATTACAAAACACGGGAAAATTACAGTTGTTTGGATGAAACACGGGAAAAGTGCCTCGATCCTGCGCGGTTCAGTCTGTAAAAGAGGTATGGCTGGATATTCAAAGTCCTATGGAATTGAGTCATAGGAATTTGGGTGCCGCCATTGCTTTGATCCAAAGGAATTCCTTAGGAAAAATTCCAAAGGGATGGAATCCTACAAATATTCTACAATCCAAAAAGGACCTAAAATCTTGTTTTAAACATCCCTACCTTCGAAACAGATTTTCGATGGGCGAGCACCCAACACGTTATGAAGAAAGGGCAAATCCCTGAAGTGCACGACTTGGGCGATCAATATCTGAGGTTTTTGCACAATCCTCCATGTCCGACGAATAAGCAAGGCCAAATCAAAATCTCGGTGTCTCTGAGACCAATCCCATCCATGTACTTAGGCCTCCTTTGGTTTAGAGGAATTTTGTAGGCATGTCGAAGGATATGAATTTTGTAGGAAAAATTTCTTTGGAGCCCTTTGGTTTGTTGGAATGAATTCCTATTCATATGTAGGATAGGAACCAATCTTTCACATTTTAAAGGGACAAAAATATTAGCCTAGACCCAATGAAAAAAAATTCATATCTAATAAATCAAGTAGCATCTCTTTTCCTATAGAAATTGAGATACATGTTATCTCACTTCCCACGGTGTTTCTATTTCTATGATATTCCTATCCTATGAACCAAAGGTGGCCTTAGGAAGTTCATCGTGTCCCACGTGACCGAGGCAATCACTTGCTTCCCTGCCTTACGCCCCCACCAAAACTTCATACCATTGAGATTAAGTCAGAACGCAATCCCCTTAGAAGTTTGAAACACGATTAGAGTAAGAAGTTGGCACAACTTAAGCCACGTATCTAATCACTACTTCTTTCCCCACTGTTGATGGAGTCTTTTCCACCCATCCCTGCACCTTATTCCACAAACCGGTCTTGAGAAATTTGAAGGTGCCATTAGTCGATCAACCCCACATCAGTGGGTGTTCACAAGTAGCGGCCACACAAAGCCTCCGGTTGTACCTCCAGACAGATTTTTTGAAATGGGCAAAAGGTTTGACACGTATATTAATTAAGAGAGAATAGAGTTTTCTGTTACAAACACCCCCTAAAAATACATGAAGGAATCACTCTCTTGGCATAATGGACCCTAGTTTCTTAGAGCTGCGGCGACCCAAAACGATGTCTCTCTCTTGATGTTGTCGTGAATACCTGGAGGCGGTATGGCCTTGTTGCAGAAAACATGGGCATTTCTCTCATTCCAAATAGTCCACGTGGTGAGCATGGTGAGCGAGGCCATGGCTTTCCGGTTGGGAGTGGAAGAATCGATCAACCCGAGCCACCAATCTTTGATGGATCACCTCAGAGGCCAGGTGGAGGTATCGACTAGGACAATTTGAAGCCAATCCTTGATCATGCCCCAGAGTCTAATGGTGAACCGACATTTGAAGAATAGATGATCAACCGATTCATTTTCGTGCTTGCATAGGGGGCAAGAGCCACAATTTGGCCAACCGCGCTTGGCCAGCCTATGCGTGGTCCAAATCCTATTTTGGACCGCAAGCCAAGCAAAGAACTTGACCTTCGCAGAGCCTAAATTTTCCACACCGTATGCTCCAGTGGAGAGCAAATGATGCGAAGAAACTGTGCTTTGTAGGCGGATTCCGCCGTGTAGAGGCCACTTGTAGAGTGCTTGAAAACAATGTTGTCGTCAATATCTTCCTGGAGGTGGAAATCACTGATGGTCGCCCAAAGTTCGAGAAATTGCCAGAAGTGATCAATAGAGAAATTGGGCGACATTTTGATCTTGTTAACCCATGCACCATTCTTGAGGGCTTCCCGCACCTTCCGGTTCTTCCTCATTGACGCCACGTAGATGAGAGGGGTAATGACCTTGGGCTTGCGGTTTTGTACTCAATGAGAATCCCAAAATGGAGTTCGTGCGCCGTTGCCCATGATAATAGTTGAGGAGGCATAGAAAAAATCGTTGTCCGCGTCATCGCACGGGGTGCGGATGCCAACTCACAATCTTTGTTGGCTCCTTTCACTCAAATCAAATCCAACGTAGTCTTAGCGCCCTAGCAAATTTGTCTGTGTTTACACTCCAAGACCCCATAGGCAATTGGGCGGCAAACGGAGTCCCAAATGACCTAACATTTGGCCCCGGTGGTCTTATCCATCCCCTCCTAAAGGAATGCACGCTTAAGCTTGTTAAGAGTATTGTGGGTGCTTGGAGGGACGACGAGCGGAGTGATGAAGTAGATGGCTCGGGAGGAAAGCACTGACTTGACCAAGGCGATGCGTCCCATGGACGTGATCTTTTGCCCGTCCTAAGGGACCAACTTTGCCGCTGCCTTGTCCTCTAGGAACTGGAAGTCGACCTTTTTGAGCCGCCACACAGAGATTGGAAGGCCCAATTATTTCATTGAGAAGGATCCACACGCCGCCGGAAGGTTTTGAAGGATGTCCGGCAAATCTCCCGAACAAATTTGATTTCATCCATAAGCACGCTCGGACAATCCTTTGTAAAGTGGATGGATGACTTGCAGAAACTGATCCTCTGAACCAGAGGCATCACATTAAGCTGGCAAGGATCGCTTAATGCCTTTAGCGCCCTCCTTAGTTTCCATCAATAAATCATCCCATACGCCAGTCAAAATAGAAAGTAGCCCAGGTCTGGACCAAGGCCCAAAGTGAACCCGACTGAAGCACTGCTGGGCACGACATGCTTGGGGACTTCCGTCCAGCCAGTCATAAACACCTGCATAAACCCAAGACAAACAGGACTAAACCAAACTAGATCACTAGTGATGCCTACCCTTCTTCTTATTTTGTTTTGAAACAAGCAAACATAAGCTAATTTGCTCAATAATATAAACAAGGGATTTCAAAACATACAACATCTTTACACGCATTACTAAAGGATCAGCTAAACTAGCCTTCAGGTTCGCTTGAAATGTTCTCGTATAAATCGCTCCCCATGCGATGGATACTTTCTCCGGATGTACTCACGGAGGCACTTCTGGTAGGAGAAATCGATCCAGACGCCGTCCGTGCGAACGACGAAGAGGCATCTGGACTTCCTGAACTGCGGGTGCCTATCGACCATTATACCATCGAGCCCACAGCCAATCTTATCTTCTGCGCGTGGATGATAGGAAAGGAGCTTTTCCGCAACAACGATTTCGTCCGCGGGACCAAGGCATTCGCCGTCGGCGTATCTGTCCGAATGGAGGATGTCCTTGATGAGCTGCACGACGGGTTCGACGTCGCTGAGGATCTCGGCCTCCGCGCCCTCCACGGCACCTGGGACTCGGGCTCGGCCTGCTTCGACGCCGGCGGCCGCGCGGACTGATGGGGCTCGTATGCGGTTGAGGAACAGGACAGCAGGCGGTGGGGGGACAGCGCCGGCGCGAAGCGCGGTCCCAGGCGGGCGTGGAGGAGGAGCGGTACGGCGAGGGCGGCGGCCAGGGCCATGCCCCCTTTGTGGTGGTGTGGGTGGATGGGTGCGTGAGGGAGTGACTGGTGGTATCTATTCCGAGAAGAAACTTATCTGTGGCTGGACAGCGGAGAGGACTGAGCGGGCATAGAAGACGGCAGACGGGATTGTCGCTTTGTTCGACGGGAAAATTTCAGGTGATACGGAACTTTACATGCTCCCGTGATACAAGCTTCCGGCAGCTGTTGGATCAGATATCCAATGATTGCAGGCTGAGCTCTCCCAAATTTGCATAAAAGCCCTCTAGAAATCTGAGATTTGCAAATAGGTACATCATTTTGTCAGCTGGGCGTTGGATAACAAATCCAACGGCTTCTGGAAACCCGTATCACCATAGCACCACATGCCCAGGAGCACCTGATATGTATTCGACGAGGGGAGCTTTAGATGCTCCCGTGATACAAGCTTCCGGCAGCCGTTGGATCAGATATCCAATGATTGTAGGCTGAGCTCTCCCAAATTTGCAGAAAAGCCCTGTAGAAATCTGAGATTTGCGAATAGGTACAACATTTTGTCAGCTGGGCGTTGGATCACACATCCAACGGCTTCTGAAAACCCGTATCACCGTAGCACCACATGCCCAGCAGCACCTGATATGTATTCGACCGGGGGGGTGTTAGGGCATATTTCTCCCTTAGTGGTTTTGGTGATTGATGACAATACTTTTGCGGACTAATCGTGTGCATTGAGCATTTCAGATAATCGGCCATATGGCACAAGACGATTCGTGCCCCTCGGAGCTATTATGAAGATGGTGTTTTTCTTGCGTTTCATTTTCGGTGGATTTGAGTCGTAGGCTCACCGTACTATTAAGAGGGGGTCCGCTTCGGAAAGGTTTGGGTGGAATCAACACGTACACAGTCCTTTTTGCATTCTCGTTCTTTCCCGGCAATTGAGCTTGTCCTCCCTTGTGCATTGAGCTTTCCAGATCAACATAAGCGGTAGTACCGCTCTGATCAGCGGTACTACCGCAGTTCAGTGCGGTACCCACTTCCGCTTGTTGTCTATGTTCTGTAAATAGGCGGTAGTAGAGCGGCAGTTCAGCGCGGTAGTACTGCTCCGGCGGTACTGCGGCCCTGAATACCACCCTACTACCGCAGGTTTACTGGGCGTGCGTCAGCTAAATGGAAGTACCGCTCGTGCGGAGCGGTAGTACCGCTCCGGCGGAACTACCGCTGTTTCACTACCATGCTGAGTACCGCTTGTATTTTGATTCTGGACAGTTCTGTTTCTCGAGCGGAAGTAGAGTGGCAGTTTCCAGCGGTAGTACCGCCCTGGCTTTCTCTACTACCGCTGGTTCCGGCTGTTGTTTAGCACTAAGCGGAAGTACCGCTAGTAGGAGCGGTAGTACCGCTCCGGCGGCACTACCGCCTCCCTGACCTGTCAGTTGAATGCAGCGCCAGGAACTTCCGTGCCAGCGGAAGTACCGCTCGCCCTAGCGGTACTACCGCTTGTGCACGGGTTGTGAGTGCATAACGGTTGGTTTTCTTCCGCACTATAAAAGGGGGTCATCTTCTCCAAGTTGACTTACCTCTTCCTACCCCAAGCTCCATTGTTGCTCACAAGCTCATTTTCGCCCGATCTCTCTCCCTAGCCAATCAAACTTGTTGATTCTTTAGGGATTGGTTGAGAAGGCCTAGATCTACACTTCCACCAAGAGAAATTTGATTCCCCCCACTAATCCCTTGCGGATCTTGTTACTCTTGGGTGTTTGAGCACCCTAGACGGATGAGGTCACCTCGGAGCCACATTCCATTGTGGTGAAGCTCCGTGGTGGTGTTGGGAGCCTCCAATTAAGTTGTGGAGATTGCCCCAACCTTGTTTGTAAAGGTTCGGTCGCCGCCTTCAAGGGCACCACTAGTGGAATCACGGCACCTCGCATTGTGTGAGGGCATGAGGAGAATACGGTGGCCCTAGTGGCTTCTTGGGGAGCATTGTGCCTCCACACCGCTCCAACGGAGACGTACTTCCTCTCAAAGGGAAGGAACTTCGGAAACACATCCTCGTCTTCACCGGCTCCACTTGTGGTTACTTCTTACCTTTACTTTGTGCAAACTTCTATTGTGTTGTATCTTGTGCTTGCTTGCTTGTGTTGTTGTTGTTAGCATCATATAGGTTGCTCACCTAGTTGCACATCTAGACAACCTATTTTGTTGCTATCCCTAATTTGTTAAGAAAAGCTAAAAATTGGTAGTTGCTTATTCACCCCCCTCTAGTCAACTATATCGATCCTTTCAATTGGTATCAGAGCCTCGTCTCTTTATTAAGGGTTTCACCACCCGAAGAGTATGGTTGACGACGGGGATCGGGATGCGGAAGTGCCCGAGGCCATGGAGTTGAACTCGGTCACCCGAGACGACATAAATGAAACTATGGCTTCACTTAAGACGTCTATGACGGCCGAGGTCAAGTCCATGCTTAAAGAACTTCTTGAGGGGTTGAAATCTACTCCTGATCCTTTGCTTGTGGTTTATCTCACCGCATCGGTGTCGGAGGCCAATTCCGGCAAGGAAGCGGCTAAAGGTGCTCAAACCTCTTCCCCTCATGGTAAGAATGGGACGGGAACCTTCGCCTCGGTTCCCCCTCCCCCGGTCTATGGAGGACCGGTCCCTACACCGCATATTAACAACCTTGGTCCTCCTCCTAAGCTTGTGAAGGGTGATTTTGCTAATTGGGTTTTTCGTATCAAGTCTCATTTGAATCACAGCTCAACAAATCTTTGGAGAATCATCGAGCAAGGTTTCTACCCACATGATCCAGGCAACCTCACTCCAAGAGAAGAGGCGGACAATCAATACAATCACTCCGCATTGTTCATCCTCCAATCCGCAGTGCCTCCCGAAGATCTAGCTCACTTGCGCCCCTTCTCCCATGCAAAGGATTGTTGGGAACACATTATATCTTTGTACAAGGGGAGTTCAAGCATTCAACGGTCCAACTTTGAGGTGGTGCTTGATGAGGCCGATGAGTTTGTGATGAATGAAGATGAGGATCCTCGTGATCTCTACCGAAGATTGACAACTCTTGCGGTTGCTCTTCAAGATCATGGGAGCAAGGATACGGATGATAATTGGATCAAGCGCAAGTTTCTCAAGGCCATCATGCCATTCAACAAGGCAATGTCCTCCGTGATTCGTCAAAGACCGGACTTCCACACCTTGTCTTCAAGTGAAGTGTTGGATGAGTTTATTGCCATGAACATCATGAACAAGACCGCCGACAATGCTCTAGCTCGTGTCCAACGGTCAAAGAAAACCTCACCCAACCTTGCTTTGAAGGCGAAGGGTATTCCGGAAGAAGAAGAAGAGGAAGAAGAAGAGAGTTGCCCCGAAGACACCAAATATGCTTACCACGAGCACATGGCTCTTGCGTGAAGGAAATTTTGGGGCAACAAGAGAAACTCAAGGCCCAACTTCTCCAAGAACAACTCAAGTGGCTCAAAGGGCAAGCAACGAGTAAGGACTTGCTACAATTGTGACAATGTGAGTCACTTTGTGGTGGATTGTCCGTATGAGAAGAGGGAGGACAATGGTGGCAAGCTCATCCGCAAAGACAAGGCCAAGTCCTTCCCAAACAAGAACAACTTCACCAAGAAGATACCTCAAAAGGTCTTGGTGGCGCAAGAAGAGTACATCTCTGATGATGATGATGAAGATACAAGTGGTGAAGGAATGGCAACGGCAACCGTGGCCATTGCCACCTCTTCCCCAACCAAGGTGTCTCTCTTCGGCACCCCCAATGAGAACCTCATTGCCAAGTGCCTCATGGCCAAAGGTATCAACAAGGTAACCTCCAACATCAAAACCACTACCACTACTACACCTTCTTTGTTGGATTGTGTGGATGATAGTGAGATGGTAAAGGTGGATGAGAATGAGTTTGACAAGTTCTTGGGTAAGCTCAAAGGTGAGACCAAGAAGCACTTTGTTGCTCTCTTGGAACAACTTGGTGAGGCCAATGATATCATTGAGTCTCATGAGGAGAACATCACTAACTTGGAAGGCCATAGTCATGACTATGCCGATGAGATTGCGGATCTTTCCATCACTCTTGAGGAAGAGCGAGGTCTTCGTTCGGCTCTTTAGGAGTCGCAAAACGTTGACCTTGCTCAACTAAAGAAAGATCATGATCATGCTCAAGTTCTTGCTCGTGTGCTTAAATCCGAGAATGTTGAGCTTGGGGTTGGCCATGCTAGACTCAAAGAGGAGTTTGAGCTACTTGACAAGGCTCACAAGACCTTGAAAAGTGCACATGCCACTCTCAAGGAGTCTCATGATCAACTCCAAGCAAAGCTCACCAAGGAAATAGCCACATGTCCTCCTTTTGTGCTAATTGATAATGCTCATGATACTAACCCTTGTTGTGAGCATATTCATCTTGTGGACGAGAATGCCAAGTTGAAGGAACAAATCGAGAAAGGCCTTGTGACTTGCATACAAGGCGAGAAGAACCTCAACGAACTTTTGAGCAATCAAATGGAAGTTGTGGCAAAGGAGGGACTTGGGTTTGTGCCCAAGTCAAAGAAGAAGAAGAACAATAAGATCAAGAAACCTCTCCCTCTCAAAGAGGTATTTTTCAAGAAGGGAGAGGGTGCTCATAAGGAGAAGAAGGACAAGGTGGTGGGTGGAAATGTCAAGAAGGGCAATCCCACTCCATCGAACAAAGCCGGCGACTTTAACCCTTCTTATGTTTTATGTCGTGCTAGTGATGGGCATGTTTATGCCAAATTTATTGGTTCTTGTTATGAGTACATTGAATGGTCTATTTGGAGTCCTACGACCCTTGTTACTAACATCAAAGGACCCATTCAAAAATGGGTACCTAAAACCAAGCATTGATCTCTTGTAGGAGTTTGCTTCCGGTGGAGGATCATGGTTGCTTGATAGTGGAGCAACAAATCATATGACCGGGAGCAAGCATTTGGTGGTGGACGTGCAACCAAGCCCATCTATGCCCACCCATGTTCAATTCGGTGATGCCTCAACATCTAAGGTATTGGGTCTTGGCAAGGTTGTGATTTCTCATGATTTATCAATTGAGAAAGTCATGCTTGTTGAAACCCTTGCATACAATTTACTTTCCGTTCACCAACTTGCACTTATGGGCTTTGCCACATTCTTTGACCTTGATACCGTGGCCCTTTTGTGGAGCAAGACTCTTAAAGTAGCTTTTGTTGGGCATGTCGAGAACGGTCTCTATGTGGTTAACTTCTTGGAGCGACCCACTAAGACCGCGACTTGCCTAATGGCTAAAGTTGATGTGGGGTGGCTTTGGCATCGCCGACTAGCCCATGCCAATATGAGATCTTTGCAAAGTCTCCTCAAAGGGGATCACGTTCGTGGACTAACAAATGTGAGCTTTGCCAAAGATCGTGCTTGCAGTGCTTGTATCGAAGGAAAGCTACATGAGACGGCTCACCGACCCACGACTATCATCTACTCGAAGAGACCCTTGGAGCTCCTTCACATGGATCTCTTTGGACCTCCATCCTTTGATAGTCTTGGGGGAAGAAAGTATTGCTTGGTGATTGTGGATGACTATTCAAGATACACTTGGGTATATTTCTTCAAGAGGAAGAGCGAGACCCAACAAATCGTCATCGACTTTGACAATGAAGCTCAACATCAACATGAGGCAAAGATATTGATGATTAGAAGTGACAATGACACCGAGTTCAAGAACTACACCTTGGATGAGTTCCTTAGTGATGAGGGGATCAAGCATCAATACTCCGCACCATATACCCCTCAACAAAATGGTGTAGCGGAGAGGAAAAACCGGACGTTGATGGACGCGGCAAGGACCATGATGGCGGAATTCAAGTCTCCGTACAACTTTTGGGCCGAAGCCATCAACACCGCATGTCATGCATCGAATCGGCTCTACCTCCGCAAAGGCTTGAACAAGACTCCATATGAGATACTTACCGGTAACAAGCCCAACCTCAAGTACTTCCGGGTGTTTGGGTGTAAGTGTTTCATTCTCAACAAAGGTGCACCTTTGTCTAAATTCGAACCTAGAGCTCAAGAGGGCATTTTGTTGGTTATGCTACAAACTCTCATGCTTACCGTGTCCTCAACAAGTCCAACGGACTCATTGAGGAGACGTGTAACATAGAGTTTCATGAAAATAATGGCTCCCAAGTGGAGCAAAGTGGTCTTTGTGATGTAGGTGATGAAATTCCTCCCCAAGCCATAAGAAGAATGGGGATTGGTCAAATACTCCCCATTGAGGAACCCCTTGTGGCCGAAGGAGAAGGTAAATGCTCTACGCAAGTGGAGCCATCACCAATCATTGACCCACACTCTTCCGAAGAACAAACCAAAGGCCCTCAACCAAGTGATCAAGATCAAAGACTTATCACGCCCAATATGCGATCCTATTCTCGAGGAACTCGGAGGCCCCACCAAGAGTAGAAACGCATATTGGAGACGCTTGCAAGGTGGATATCATTACATCGTACCACATACATAATAGATGGGGATACAGACAAATACATACAAACATCACATGAATACATCAATACATAACCAACATCATACAGAAGGGCAGCATCCGACTACGGATGAAAACAAACGAAAAGAAGAACGACATCCACCCTGCTAGCCCAGACTGCCGACCAGGAACCTATCCCCAGATCGACGAAGAAGAAGAAGAAGCAGAAGAAGAACTCCAAAAGCAAACAAGCATCGCCCTCACGTCAAGACATCGCATTACCCGTACCTGCAACTGTTGTTGTAGTAATCTGTGAGCCACGAGGACTCAGCAATCCCATAACCATGGGTAGCAAGACTATCAAAGTTTAAATGGGTATAGAAGGGTAAGGTGGTGAGGTTGCAGCAAGCACTAAGCAATATATGGTGGCTAACTTACGAGTACAAAAATAAGAAGAGTAAACTACGCATAACGGTCGCAATCTAATAATGATCAAGAAGTGATCCTGAACACCTACTTACGAGTCAAACATAACCCCACCGTGTTCTCTTCTCGAACTTACTCGAAAAGAGACGATCACGGTTACGCACGCGGTTGGTGTATTTTAATTAGAATTAGTGTCAAGTTCTCTACAACCGGAGGTTATAAATTTCCATGTCGCCACATAACCGTGGGCACGGCTTCGCGAAAGATTTAACCCTGCAGGGGTGCTCCAAGTAGTCCATTATAAATTACCACACGCATCCAATGGAACATCCTCACACCATGATAACACGATGCTTACGATAAGGAATTCCAGTGGACAAGCCACTCGTAACAGGTAAAACTAAACCAGCAAGACCTCCCGGTGAGCCAGATGCGTGTCAAGAGCCGCGCGCACTCTGTCTATGGGCATCATCCGTCTATGCTAAGTGGACGGTAGCCAAATACCTCGAGTTGCCCTGAGGCGGCTCGGCCGACAGCTAGGTAGGTGGACCAACACTCATGAGTAGCATCGGCCCGGTTTGTTGATTAAAAAAAATCCTTGGGGTCCGGAAAGTCCCTATGCAAGTTTTAGTTGTTATTAGGCAAATGGTAAAACCAATGTTGGGCCTTGCTGGAGAAGTTTATCCTAAAACGAATGGACAGGGGGGTTCCCATATGCCCCACATGTGTTAGAAGCGCTCATCAAGGAACATAACACCGGTATTACGGAAACTAGGGCGGCATGAGTGGAACAAAACACTAGGCAAAAGGCCGAGTCTTCCACCCATTACCAAGTACATAGATGCATTAATTAAATAAGAGATAATGTGATATCCCATGAAATCCATGTACCAACATGGAACAACCTGCAACTGCACCTGCAGCTAGCAACGCTATAAGAGGGGCTGAGCAAAGCGGTAACATAGCCAAACAACGGTTTGCTGGGTAAGGGTGGTTAGAGGCTGTATCATGGCATATGAGAGGCTGACATGTATGTGGTAGGAAGCGCGACATAGCGATAGCAACGAGACAACTAGCAAGCAAAGATAGTAAGGATATCCAAGGTCATGATCATCTTGCCTGAAAATCCCGCTCGGAAGAAGATTGAGTCCATGAAGAAGACGAACCAACGTAGTCGAACGAATCCTCACAATCGCAACGAAACCGGAACTATCGAGAAGAAGCACAACCGGAAAGAAGCAAACAACATGGTAAACACACAACCATAATCATGGCATAATGCACAATCAAGTATGATGCATGACAAGATTAAATGTTGTTAAGCATGGCAAGAGATGAAGCATAAGTAATCCATACAACTAGACAAGTTTAAATGAGGCCGGAAACACAAATAACAATTCTGGAAAAACCCGATATGCAAATTTCAAAATTGGTACTGATCTGAATTAAACACAATGTTAAAGTTGTTAATCATCAAGTTAACATGCATCATGATGATCTACATGTTTTTCTAGTCAAGTTACATATAAAGAACATTTAATTCGGAGCTACGGTCTAGAAGATATTCACTAAACAAGATTAACATGGCAATAATGCACAATGCATGCAAACATCAATCACAACACTCAAATCAAGGATGCAACATGACAATCTGAAGCTACACACAATTCTAAGCAAGTTTCATATAGGACATTTTCAAAAGGGAGCAACGGTTCAACAATTACAATCAACACAAGTTATAATAGCAATCTGCCCCAAAACAGCAACATGGCATCTTATGCATATCAAAATAGTAAGCTACAGTACTCTAAAATGCAAGAAATTGGCATGAAGCTATAGTACACATGGCATAGAACATTTCATACATTGGCACAAATTCGTATGAAGCATGGATTCACCAGAAATGAGCTCGCAACATGGCAACATGATGTTAACAGAAAAACTCCTACATTGACTAAGCATATTTAGAGCAACATTTAAATATGCTACAGGATATTAACATGGCAACAATTGGCATGGCATGAAAGTACTAACAACATAGATCAAAACATGTCTACTGATCATGCTCAAAATAGCTATGGATTAGATGCTACCATCAAAGCAACATGGCAAGTTTCAGCAGACATTTAACAAGGCAAAACAGTAACAATGACTAAGCATGTTTACAAGCTTGTAGCACTCATATCATGGCATATCTTGGCATGAAATAAATACTAGCAGCAAGATGGCATGAAAATGCTCCAAACTCATGTTGACAACAAGCTCATATGACATATGCATTAAATCACACAAAAATGACAAAGTGACAAATCTTAACAGATTTCAGCAGGTTACAGCATGATGCACTTTTGCAACAGAGATTATGACATGAAGATGAATCCTAAAATGAATGCTCATGACACCATCATGTAGAGCACAGAGAGTAGATCATTTAACATATACAACTCATCATCATAGGATCAATATGCACAAAGTTACAAGCCCCACAAAATGCACAAATGATGCTGAAATCTGGGTTTTTAACAGAAAATCAGAGCGCAGGATAACTATTCGTCGCCCAGGGCGCAATATAGCAGAGGGGCTGCTCACCATGGGCCAAGCCCAAGTCTGTGGAGAGGTGGGCCGTCTCGGGCCTGGCGCGGCCCACGAATGCGAGGCGCACGGGCACGGTCAACGCGGCTGGACGAAGCGGGCGAGGAGGCAGGGGCTCGTGCTCGTCCTCGTGAAGCAGGACGACGGCGGCGGACTTGGCGCGGGCTCGGCGGGGTCCGAGGACGGCGGGGAGGCTGGAAACGGCGAATCGGGTCGGCCGGTACCAGATCCGGGCAAGGGCGGCGGCGGACGGAGCTCGGTGCGGCCATCCATGGCGTCCTGGTTCAGGGAGAGAGAGATGTGAGACTTGAGAGAGAGAGAGAGAGAGAGGAGAAGGAAAGGCCAGGGAGGAGGCAGTCCGGCCTGGTCATTTTGGTCCGGCGGCGGCGTTCTCCTGGGATGGCGGCGAGAGGGCTGGGGAGGCGGCGCGCGGGGCGGAGCGGGGTGCAGGCGAGGCGGTGGCGACGGGGAGCAGCGGGCGACGGTGCGCTCGGGCTCGGGAGGCTCCTGTGGGAGCGACGGCGCGGCTCCGGGCTCAGATGGGCTTCCCAGGGCCCGATCTGGGCTCGGCGGGCCACGGTGGCTGGCTGGCTGGCTGGGGCGCGGATTTCGAGGAGGAAGGCTAGGTCTCCAGATTTGGACGACTAGGGTGGGCTTAAATAGGCAGGGGAGCTAGGGTTTGGGATTAGGGGTTGATCTCGGACCTTCCGATCGCGATCGGACGACTTCGGAGGCAAGAGGGGGTAGGCTGGGCTAGGTGGGCTGCTAGCTCGCATTGGGCTGAGAAGAGAGGGGAGTTGGTTGGCCCGGCAACACTTTGAAACACTGAAAACGTCCGATAATATGACCGGCTATAGTGCCACTATAGTTTAACGGTTGGACTATCAAACGGACTCCGAATGCGACGAAATTTGGCACGCAGTCTACCTACAACATAATAAGACTGCACGCCAACTTTCAACCCATTCCGAGAACATTTTTATCCTACTTATAAAATAATATTTCGGAGGTGCCGCGAGCGCGTGCGAGTGTGTCGGGACTCTGAACGGACAACGGAAGGGATGCAGAGAAGCCGGCAACTACGAGCGGATGCAAGTTTTATGAAAACATGCGGATGAAATGCACATGATGACATGGCCAAGTGCAACACGCAAGAGAATGACATGGCAACGACGACGAATAAAAGGAAGACATCTGGAGCATCGGTCTCGGGGCGTCACAACTCTCCTCCACTAACAGAAGATCTCGACCCGAGATCTTAGGAAGGAAACGGAAGGGGAAGAGGAAGAGGAAAAAGGAAGAGGTAAAAAAAGTTGCTTCTTGGACAAACGAGTGAAACCAACAAACCTCGAAGGTTGCAAAGAGTTGAAGAATGGCTTGAGGAACAAGCAAGAATTCGAAACCACTCTGGTTAGAACAAGATAGAAAAGGATTAAGAACGAAAGAATTCGATAGCACTCCGGTAGAAACGAAAGCAAAGGTTGACAAGATGAAAGACTTGAAAAGAGAGACAACATACTCCAGCAAAATGAATAAGCAAGGAAAGAGCTTGATCTTGGCGAAACGAGATAATGGGTCGAAGAGAGCAACATCACAATGCCTCCGGAACAAAGAATAGAAGCTAAATCATTGGAAAGAAAGGAACGGAGAAGCAAATGACAACTTCTACCACAATTGAATTTGAAAAGCATCCTTACAAAGAAGGATTGAACGGAGTTGTTGGAAAATCAACAACGAAAAGAATAATCTTGTCGTGGGCTTATGGAAAACATCTCAAAACTTGAGGTGAAATTCTGCCACTACTGAAAGAATTGATTGCTTGAGAGCAACATAGAGACGAAAAACTTCTTTCACCGAAAGGATAAAGAGCAAGCTTGGATCATGGATAATCACCACAAATAGCAACAGTCCTTCGGAAAGGCTTTAGGTGAAATCTATACCAAGATAACTCCAACGAAGAGGTTGATGGGTTTAAAATATCTCATTCTTGACAACTGTGAATCATGAAACACGAAGACAAATTGTCAAGAAGGACATAATACCACCTCAAAAGATAAGGTAGAAAGAATTAGCACTTCGGAATGCAATATGAAGAATGCTTGAGCTCATCGGAGAACACTTCGAGAATGAATTAAATCCTTGACGAACCACCATGAAGAACTCCGGTCAACAAAAGGATGATAGAAACAAAGGTTGAAAAGAAGAAGATGAAGCCTTTCAATGATTTAGATGGAGCTTCGCGATGAGATAACCGAGAAAACTTGGAACTCCGGAAAAGAAAGATGAACAACTAGAACCGAGAATTTATTCATCAAGAACAAACTCTGGAAGAAGGAATTAAATCACCTCCGTTGAACAAGAATAAGAATTATGATATGTCTATCCTTCATCAAAATAAATTGATGAAAAGCAATGGATTTGCATACTACTTATTCTTCTTGAAAAGATTAAAGAGAGATATAGCGCCAACTTGACGAAGTCTTCGAGGAAACACCGGTAGGATTGGAAAGAACGAATGAAATGATACAATACCAAAGGAAGAGGAATCTTGAATGAACCACCGTAAGAATTGAAAATGAACAAAGAAAAAGAACGAATCGTCGGGAAGAATTAGAATATGAACAAAGATACTTGAGGGAATTTAGATACAAGAGAACGAAGAGATCACGAGCTTATTATAGAATACTTGAACGAAGCACCGGAAGCATTTGGGAAAGAGAGCTGAACGTTGAGAACGAATAAATCTTCTAAAATGATGGCCTCCGGAGAATCAAAAATGGAAAGAACTCATGAAATGCTCCGGCTGGGTATGAAAAGAATTTCTCACAATCAAAACAATTGTGAGGATGGCATGAAGCTAGAACCACGAATCTTCAAGAAAATGGATGAGAGAAATTCTCCTTCGGTCTTCCAATGCTGAGAATGACGATAAGAACCACCATAAAGAATTTATGAGATACTCCGGAATAATGAAGAATAGAAAGGTTGAGCCAAATTTGAAAAGAATTTGAAAGAGATCTTGGAGAGAGATATGACTGATGGAATCCATTCTTACGTCAAACTTGGAAGAATTTGAGAATAACTCCGGAAAATTAGAAGAGTCAGGTAAGATCCTGGGAAAAAGACCTGTGGGTTAGGGCCCACTGAAAATAAACACCATTGGAACAATGCTCAGAAAGAGAGATTGCACCGGTTGAATTAAATGGCTTGAGAGAAATAACAACCTCAAAATATGTCGAACGGATCTTGAATGGAAAGATGAATCTTCTGAGATAATTTCTGCACTCCGGATATGAATAGAGAGAGGTGAATAAACAAGAGAAGCTTGGATAAGAATTTCCAACATGGGAAATATTTGAATCAATGAAAGGGAAATGATCAACACCAAAAGCTTGAATTGAACCCACCGAGAACGAAGAATGGTGATCTTGTAGCTCCTGAGCACCTTCACGAGAAATCACCGGCTAAAAACATTGAAGGAAAAGAATGGAAAGACTTCTCATAAATGAAATGGATACTTGATTCGAGAATTTAGACTCCGCGAAGAAAAAGGGTGGGAGGGTGGGAAAAGAAAAAACAACTTGGGACGGGTGAAACAAACGTTGTTGAGAAAGCTGAGAATTGATCTTGCAAATGTTGAAAGGATTGAATTAACTCGAAGAGAAACACGCCGGTTGACAATAATTACCATGACCATCTCAATGATCAAGAGGGATTGACACTCCCATAGGAATATGAGAACACCACTTAGAACAGGAATGGGATCAACACTTGACTTTGAAGCAACTCGAATACCATAACAAAACAAAAGAAGGATTTGGCTTGTAGAATAAGCCGGAACAAACATATGATAGACCCCATATCATATCATGTGTCTATTGGAAAAGATATTCTAGGTAATACTTGAATTCCCACCTAAGAACACCCGAAACTTCTTGGTTATAAGATCAGGTTGCGGATATGGGAACCTACTCACCACACAACAACAATAATATCCTAATCAGCTGCAACCAATCCGCAACCTTCACACACGACCAAGAAACTTCGCAAATCCGTGTACCTCAGACCTTCGAAAGCACAGCGATACTAGTCATAGTGGATCATCCGCGCTATCTCCACCAGTACTGGGGAAAAGTCATGGCACTATTTGCCACCACAAAAAGTATAGAAGCGTTTCGATGTCGGCGTCCTCTGGTATTCAGGAACTGAAACGATAGCGAATGTGACAAAAACACCTTGGAGCTCAACTCCTCGGGTCCAATCCATACGGTCAGGAGGCACCAAGACAGAATTCCCGTCACAACGATATCGCAACGATTCCGAAAATACCCGCGTGATCCTAAAAAAAATTGAGTGAGAAGAGATAGTAGAATCAAAACACCTACGTCACAATTCCTCACCAGAGCGACGAAGAGGATAAGGAGTAAAAAGAATTCCTACTCTCCGATATATAACTAGACTCAAAATAGTTTTTTCTAGACTCGTCAGCGGTTCGATCAATCAAGGGGCTCCTATGGTCGATCGAGGCGCTGATACCAACTTATCAAGCCCAATATGCGATCCTATTCTCGAGGAACTCAGAGGCCCCACCAAGAGTAGAAACGCATATTGGAGACGCTTGCAAGGTGGATATGATTACATCGTACCACATACATAATAGATGGGGATACAGACAAATACATACAAACATCACATGAATACATCAATACATAACCAACATCTTACAGAAGGGCAGCATTCGACTACGGATGAAAACAAACGAAAAGAAGAACAACATCCACCCTGCTAGCCCAGACTGCCGACCAGGAACCTATCCCCAGATCGACGAAGAAGAAGAAGCAGAAGAAGAACTCCAAAAGCAAACAAGCATCGCCTTCACATTAAGACATCGCATTACCTGTACCTGCAACTGTTGTTGTAGTAATCTGTGAGCCATGAGGACTCAGCAATCCCATAACCATGGGTAGCAAGACTATCAAAGCTTAAATGGGTATAGAAGGGTAAGGTGGTGAGGTTGCAGCAAGCACTAAGGAATATATGGTGGCTAACTTACGAGTACAAGAATAAGAAGAGTAAACTACGCATAACGGTCGCAATCTAATAATGATCAAGAAGTGATCCTGAACACCTACTTACGAGTCAAACATAACCCCACCGTGTTCTCTTTTCGAACTTACTCGAAAAGAGACGATCACGGTTAGGCACGCTGTTGGTGTATTTTAATTAGAATTAGTGTCAAGTGTTGGGGAACGTTGCATGGGAAACAAAAATTTTCCTACGCACACACAAGATCTATCCATGGTGATGAGCATCTACGAGAGGGAGAGTGAATCTACATACCCTTGTAGATCGCTAAGCGGAAGCGTTAATAAACGCGGTTGATGTAGTCGAACGTCTTCGCGATCCAAATCGCCGAGCGTCCCGCGATCCAATCACGATCCTTCCGATCTAGTGCCGAACGGACGGCACCTCCGCGTTCAACACACGTACGGCTTGATGACGCCTTCACCTCCTCGATCCAGCGAGCGATGGTGAAGTAGTGGTTGAGTTCCAGCAGCACGACGGCGTGGTGATGGTGGTGAGGAACAATCTCTGCAGGGCTTCGCCAAGCGCTACGGAGATTATGACGGAGGAACTAGAGGGTTAGGGTTGCCGCACACGGCTTGGGGAAATCTTGATGTGTCCCGTGTGCTAGCCCTGCCCCTCTATTTATATGTTGAGCCTTGGGGTCTAAACTTGGAGTAAAAGCCTCCTCCGGGTCGGTTTTGCCCGCACAAGGTCGGTTTGGCCCGCAGGGAAAGAGTCCAACTCGGATCCCTGCCGAACCGTGCACAGCCGCGCACAAGCGGTAGTACCGCTTCACACAAGCGGTAGTACCGCTTGGGCGGTAGTACCGCTTCACACAAGCGGTAGTACCGCTCGGGCGGTAGTACCGCTTCACCAAGCGGTAGTACCGCTTACGCGGCAGCAAAACTACTTTTGCACTTTCCAATACCTCGTGGGCTTTATCCCTTTGGCTCATATAAAGTGTTGCTGCACCCGAACACTTCGGTAAACATCCGGAACCTCTTCCGGTGAACTTCGGAACTCTTCCGGAGATCAAAACACTATTATCACATATATCAATCTTTACCTCCGGACTATTCCGGAGATCCTCGTTATGTCCGGGATCTTATCCGGGACTCCGAACAACTTTCGGTCACCAACATAATAACTCAATTATACTAATCGTCACCAAACGTTAAGTGTGTAGACCCTGCGGGTTCGAGAACTATGTAGACATGACCGAGACACCTCTACGGCCAATAACCAATAGCGGGACCTGGATGCCCATATTGGCTCCTACATATTCTACGAAGATCTTTATCGGTCGAACCTCTATGTCAAGGATTCAGTTAATCCCGTATGCTGTTCCCTTTGTTCTTCGGTATGTTACTTGCCCGAGATTCGATCGTCGGTATCACTATACCTAGTTCAATCTCGTTACCGGCAAGTCTCTTTACTCGTTCCGTAATACAAGATCCTGTGGCTAACTCTTTAGTCACTTTGCTTGCAAGGCTCAATGTGATGTTGTATTACCGAGTGGGCCCTGAGATACCTCTCCGTCATACGGAGTAACAAATCCCAGTCTTGATCCATGCCAACCCAACAGACACCCTCGGAGATACCTGTAGAGCACCTTTATAGTCACCCAGTTACGTTGCGACGTTTGATACACACAAGGTATTCCTCCGGTGTCAGTGAGTTGCATGATCTCATGGTCAAAGGAACAGATACTTGACATGCAGAAAACAATAGCAATAAACTGACACGATCAAATGCTACGTTTACAGTTTGGGTCTTGTCCATCACATCATTCTCCTAATGATGTGATCCCGTTATCAAATGACATCTCATGTCAATGGCTAGGAAACCTTAACCATCTTTGATCAACGAGCTAGTCAACTAGAGGCTTACTAGGGACACAGTGTTGTCTATGTACCCACACATGTATTTGAGTTTCCAATCAATACAATTATAGCATGGATAATAAACGATTATCATTAACAAGGAAATATAATAATAACCAATTTATTATTGCCTCTAGGGCATATTTCCAACAGTCTCCCACTTGCACTAGAGTCAATAATCTAGTTCACATCACTATGTGATTTACATTGTAATGAATCGAACACCCATGCAGTTCTGGTGTTGTTCATGTTTAGCCTTTGGAAGAGGTTTAGTCATCGGATCTGCAACATTTAGATCCGTGTGTACTTTGCAAATATTTATGTCGTCCTCCTTGATGTAATCGCGGATGGAATTGAAACGTCGCTTTATGTGTCTGGTCCTCTTGTGAAATCTTGGTTCCTTGGCTAGAGCAATGGCACCAGTATTATCACAAAACAGAGTCATTGGGTTAAGTGCACTAGGCACTACTCCAAGATCTGTCATGAACTCCTTCATCCAGACACCTTCCTTCGCCGCCTCCGAGGCAGCGATGTACTCCGCTTCGCATGTAGAATCTGCTACCACGCTTTGCTTGGAACTGCACCAGCTAACCGCACCCCCATTAAGAATAAATACGTATCCGGTTTGCGACTTAGAGTCATCCGGATCAGTGTCAAAGCTTGCATCGACGTAACCCTTTACGACGAGCTCTTGATCACCTCCATAAACGAGAAACATGTCCTTAGTCCTTTTCAGGTACTTCAGGATATTCTTGACCGCCGTCCAGTGTTCCATTCCTGGATCACTTTGAAACCTTCCGACCATACTTATGGCAAGGCTGACATCGGGTCTTGTGCACAGCATTGCATACATGATAGAGCCTATGGCCGAAGCATAGGGGATGACACTCATCTTTTCTCTATCTTCTGCAGTCACTGGGCATTGAGTCTTACTCAACTTCACACCTTGCAAAACAGGCAAGAACCCCTTCTTGGACTGATCCATTTTGAACTTCTTCAAAATCTTATCAAGGTATGTGCTTTGTGAAAGTCCTATTAAGCGTCTCGATCTATCTCTATAGATCTTGATGCCTAATATGAAAGCAGCTTCTCCTAGGTCCTTCATTGAAAAACTCTTGTTCAAATATTCCTTTACGCTTTCCAGCATTTCTATATTGTTTCCAATCAGCAATATGTCATCCACATATAATATTAGAAACGCTATAGAGCTCCCACTCACTTTCTTGTAAATACAAGCTTCTCCGTAAACTTGTATAAACTCGAACGCTTTGATCACTTCATCAAAGCGAAGATTCCAACTCCGAGATGCTTGCACCAGTCCATAAATGGATCGCTGGAGTTTGCAAACTTTGTCAGCATTCTCTGGATCGACAAAACCTTCTGGCTGCATCATATACAACTCTTCCTTAAGGTAACCGTTAAGGAACGCTGTTTTGACATCCATCTGCCAAATTTCATAATCGAAAAAGGCAGCTATTGCTAACATGATTCTGACGGACTTAAGCATCGCTACGGGTGAGAAGGTCTCATCGTAGTCAACTCCTTGAACTTGTGAAAAACCCTTTGCCACAAGTCGAGCTTTATAGACGGTGACATTACCGTCCGCGTCCGTCTTCCTCTTAAAGATCCATTTGTTCTGAATGGCCTTACGCCCTTCAGGTAATACTTCCAAAGTCCATACTTTGTTTTCATACATGGATCCCATCTCGGATTTCATGGCCTCTAACCACTTCTCGGAATCCGGGCCCATCATCGCTTCTCCATAGCTCGTAGGTTCATCGTTGTTTAACAACATGACCTCTAAGACAGGGTTGCCGTACCACTCAGGAGCAGTACGCGTCCTTGTCGACCTACGAGGTTCGATAGCAACTTGATCCAAAGCTTCATGATCATCATCATTAACTTCCTCTTCAGCTAATGTAGGCTCGACAGAAACAACTTTCTGCGTTGCGCTACTCTTAGGTTGAAGTAAAGGTTCAATAACCTCATCAAGTTCTATCTTCCTCCCACTCAATTCTTTCGAGAGAAACTCTTTCTCAAGAAATGTTCCGTTTTTAGCGACAAACACTTTGCCTTCGGATCTGAGGTAGAAGGTATACCCAACTGTCTCTTTTGGGTATCCTATGAAGACGCATTTCTCCGCTTTGGGTTCCAGCTTTTCAGGCTGAAGCTTTTTGACATAAGCATCACATCCCCAAACTTTAAGAAACGACAGCTTTGGCTTCTTGCCAAACCAAAGTTCATATGGCGTCGTCTCAACGGATTTCGATGGTGCCCTATTTAAAGTGAATGCAGCTGTCTCTAATGCATAACCCCAAAACGATAGTGGCAAATCGGCAAGAGACATCATAGATCGCACCATATCTAATAAGGTTCGATTACGACGTTCGGACACACCATTACGCTGTGGTGTTCCAGGCGGTGTCAATTGTGAAACAATTCCACACTGTCTTAAGTGACTGCCAAACTCATAACTCAGATATTCTCCTCCTCGATCAGATCGTAGGAATTTAATCTTCTTGTTACGATGATTCTCAACTTCACTCTGAAATTGTTTGAACTTTTCAAATGTTTCAGACTTGTGTTTCATTAAGTAAATATACCCATATCTACTTAAGTCATCAGTGAAGGTGATAAAGTAACGATAACCACCGCGCGCCTCAATACTCATTGGACCGCACACATCAGTATGTATGATTTCCAATAAGTCACTTGCCCGTTCCATTATTCCAGAGAACGGCGTTTTAGTCATCTTGCCCATGAGGCATGGCTCACATGTGTCAAGTGATTCAAAATCAAGTGACTCCAAAAGTCCATCAGCATGGAGCTTCCTCATGCGTTTTACGCCAATATGACCTAAACGGCAGTGCCACAAGAAAGTGGTATTATCATTATCAATTCTACATCTTTTGGCATCAATGTTATGAACATGTGTATTATTACTATCGAGATTCAATAAGAATAAACCCCTCACATTGGGTGCATGACCATAAAAGATATTACTCATATAAATAGAACAACCATTATTCTCTGATTTAAATGAGTAACCGTCTCGCAATAAACAAGATCCAGATATAATGTTCATGCTTAACGCAGGCACCAAATAACACTTATTTAGGTTCATCACTAATCCCGACGGTAATCGAAGAGCGAGCGTGCCGACGGCGATCACATCAACCTTGGAACCATTTCCCACGCGCATCGTCACTTCGTCCTTTGCCAGCCTCCGTCTATTCCGCAGTTCCTGTTTTGAGTTGCAAATATGAGCAACCGCACCGGTATCAAATACCCAGGCACTACAACGAGAGTTGGTAAGGTACACATCAATAACATGTATATCATATATACCTTGTTTGTTGTTGGCCGCCTTCTTGTCAGCCAAATACTTGGGGCAGTTCCGCTTCCAGTGTCCAGTTCCCTTGCAATGAAAACACTCAGTTTCTGGTTTGGGTCCAGCCTTGGGTTTCTTCACGAGAGGAGCAACTGCTTTGCCACTCTTCTTAGAGTTACCCTTCTTACCCTTGCCATTTTTCTTGAAACTAGTGGTTTTATTGACCATCAACACTTGATGCTCCTTCTGAATTTCAGACTCAGCGACTTTCAGCATCGCAAACAGCTCGGCGACTGACTTGTTCATCCCGTGCATGTTATAGTTCAACACGAAGCTCTTGTAGCTAGGCGGCAATGATTGAAGAACTCTGTCAGTGATAGCCTCTGGCGGAAGGGGCATCCCTAACTCAGCCAGACGGGTGGAGTACCCAGACATTCTGAGCACGTGATCACTGATAGACCCGTTCTCCTCCATCTTGCAAGCATAGAACTTATCTGAGATCTCATATCTCTCGATCCGGGCATTCTTCTGAAAGATAAACTTCAACTCCTGGAACATCTCATATGCTCCATGACGTTCAAAACGTCTTTGAAGTCCCGGTTCTAAGCCATACAACATTGCACATTGAACTATTGAGTAATCATCAGAACGAGCCTGCCAGGCGTTCACAACGTCTAGAGACTCAACTGGAGCGGGTGGATCACCAAGCGGTGCATCAAGGACATAAGCCTTCTGGGAAGCCGTAAGGATAATCCTTAGATTACGGGCCCAGTCCACAAAGTTACTTCCATCATCTTTCAACTTAGCTTTCTCTAGGAACGCATTAAAATTCAGGGGTGCTACTGCGCGAGCCATGATCTACAACATAAATATAGCAAAGACAACTTAGACTATTGTTCTTAGATAATGAGTTTAGTTAATCATATTTTAAAAAACTCCCACTCAAATTGACATCCCTCTGATCATTCGAGTGTAACATGATCCAAATCCACCAACTCAAGTCCGATCATCACGTGAGTTGAGGTGGTTTCAATGGTGAACATCTTCATGTTGATCATATCTACTATATGACTCATGTTCGACCTTTCGGTCTCTTGTGTTCCGAGGCCATGTCTGTACATGCTAGGCTCGTCAAGTTTAACCCGAGTGTTCCGCACGTGCAACATGGCTTGCACCCGTTGTATGCGAACGTAGAGTCTATCACACCCGATCATCACGGCGTGTCTCGAAACGACGAACTTTCGCAACGGTGCACACTTGGGGAGAACACAATTTATCTTGAAATTTAAGTGAGGGATCACCTTATAATGCTACCGTCGTCCTAAGCAAAATAAGATGCATAAAAGGATTAACATCACATGCAAATCATAAGTGACATGATATGGCCATGAACTTGTGCTTTTGATCTCCATCTCCAAAGCACCGGCATGATCTCCATCGTCACCGGCATGACACCATGATCTCCATCATCTTGATCTCCATCAACGTGTCGCCATAAGGTTGTCGCGCCGACTGTTGCTTCCACGACTATAGCTAACGTTTAGCGATAAAGTAAAGCATTACATAGCGCTTAATGATTGACACGCAGGTCATACAATAATTAAAGACAACTCTATGGCTCCTGCCAGTTGCCGTACTCATCGACATGCAAGTCGTGATATTCTATACAAAACATGATCATCTCATACATCACATATATCTCATCATGTAATTGGCCATATCACATCACAACATACCCTGCAAAAACAAGTTAGACGTCCTCTAATTGTTGTTGCAAATTTTACGTGGTTGCTACGGGTTTGCAAGAACCGTTCTTACCTACGCAAAACCACAACGTGGTGTAGTGATTGCTTTTTGATCTTCTAAAAGAACCCTCTTCATTGAAATCGATTCAACTAAAGTGAGAGAGACAGACACCCGCTAGCCATCTTTATGCAACGAAGTTACATGTCAGTTGAAGGAACCTGTCTCGCGTAAGTGTACGCGTAATGTCGGTCCGGGCCGCTTCATCTCACAGTACCGCCGAATCAAATATCAACTAGTAACGGCAAGCAATATGTATACACCCACGCCCACAACTCGTTTGTGTTCTACTCGAGATCTCATCTACGCATAGACCTGGCTCATGATGCCACTGTTGGGGAACGTTGCATGGGAAACAAAAATTTTCCTACGCACACACAAGATCTATCCATGGTGATGAGCATCTACGAGAGGGAGAGTGAATCTACATACCCTTGTAGATCGCTAAGCGGAAGCGTTAATAAACGCGGTTGATGTAGTCGAACGTCTTCGCGATCCAAATCGCCGAGCGTCCCGCGATCCAATCACGATCCTTCCGATCTAGTGCCGAACGGACGGCACCTCCGCGTTCAACACACGTACGGCTTGATGACGCCTTCACCTCCTCGATCCAGCGAGCGATGGTGAAGTAGTGGTTGAGTTCCAGCAGCACGACGGCGTGGTGATGGTGGTGAGGAACAATCTCTGCAGGGCTTCGCCAAGCGCTACGGAGATTATGACGGAGGAACTAGAGGGTTAGGGTTGCCGCACACGGCTTGGGGAAATCTTGATGTGTCCCGTGTGCTAGCCCTGCCCCTCTATTTATATGTTGAGCCTTGGGGTCTAAACTTGGAGTAAAAGCCTCCTCCGGGTCGGTTTTGCCCGCACAAGGTCGGTTTGGCCCGCAGGGAAAGAGTCCAACTCGGATCCCTGCCGAACCGTGCACAGCCGCGCACAAGCGGTAGTACCGCTTCACACAAGCGGTAGTACCGCTTGGGCGGTAGTACCGCTTCACACAAGCGGTAGTACCGCTCGGGCGGTAGTACCGCTTCACCAAGCGGTAGTACCGCTTACGCGGCAGCAAAACTACTTTTGCACTTTCCAATACCTCGTGGGCTTTATCCCTTTGGCTCATATAAAGTGTTGCTGCACCCGAACACTTCGGTAAACATCCGGAACCTCTTCCGGTGAACTTCGGAACTCTTCCGGAGATCAAAACACTATTATCACATATATCAATCTTTACCTCCGGACTATTCCGGAGATCCTCGTTATGTCCGGGATCTTATCCGGGACTCCGAACAACTTTCGGTCACCAACATAATAACTCAATTATACTAATCGTCACCAAACGTTAAGTGTGTAGACCCTGCGGGTTCGAGAACTATGTAGACATGACCGAGACACCTCTACGGCCAATAACCAATAGCGGGACCTGGATGCCCATATTGGCTCCTACATATTCTACGAAGATCTTTATCGGTCGAACCTCTATGTCAAGGATTCAGTTAATCCCGTATGCTGTTCCCTTTGTTCTTCGGTATGTTACTTGCCCGAGATTCGATCGTCGGTATCACTATACCTAGTTCAATCTCGTTACCGGCAAGTCTCTTTACTCGTTCCGTAATACAAGATCCTGTGGCTAACTCTTTAGTCACTTTGCTTGCAAGGCTCAATGTGATGTTGTATTACCGAGTGGGCCCTGAGATACCTCTCCGTCATACGGAGTAACAAATCCCAGTCTTGATCCATGCCAACCCAACAGACACCCTCGGAGATACCTGTAGAGCACCTTTATAGTCACCCAGTTACGTTGCGACGTTTGATACACACAAGGTATTCCTCCGGTGTCAGTGAGTTGCATGATCTCATGGTCAAAGGAACAGATACTTGACATGCAGAAAACAATAGCAATAAACTGACACGATCAAATGCTACGTTTACAGTTTGGGTCTTGTCCATCACATCATTCTCCTAATGATGTGATCCCGTTATCAAATGACATCTCATGTCAATGGCTAGGAAACCTTAACCATCTTTGATCAACGAGCTAGTCAACTAGAGGCTTACTAGGGACACAGTGTTGTCTATGTACCCACACATGTATTTGAGTTTCCAATCAATACAATTATAGCATGGATAATAAACGATTATCATTAACAAGGAAATATAATAATAACCAATTTATTATTGCCTCTAGGGCATATTTCCAACATCAAGTTCTCTACAACTGGAGGTTATAAATTTCCAAGTCGCCACATAACCGCGGGCACGGCTTCGCGAAAGATTATCCCTGCAGGGGTGCTCCAAGTAGTCCATTATAAATTACCACACGCATCCGACGGAACATCCTCACACCATGATAACACGATGCTTACGATAAGGAATTCCGGTGGACAAGCCACTCGTAACAGGTAAAACTAAACCAGCAAGACCTCCCGGTGAGCCAGATCCGTGTTAAGAGCCCCGCGCACTTTGTCTACGGGCATCCTCCGTCTATGCTAAGTGTACGGTAGCCAAATACCTCGAGTTGCCCCGAGGCGGCTCCGCCGACTGCTAGGTAGGTGGACCAACACTCATGAGGAGCACTGGCCCGGTTTGTTGATTAAAAAAAAATCCTCGGGGCTGGAAAGTCCCTATGCAAGTTTTAGTTGTTATTAGGCAAATGGTAAAACCAATGTTGGGCCTTGCTGGAGAAGTTTATCCTAAAACGAATGGACATGGGGGTTCCCATATGCCCCACAGGTGTTAGAAGCGCTCATCAAGGAACATAACACCGGTATTACGGAAACTAGGGCGGCATGAGTGGAACAAAACACTAGGCAAAAGGCCGAGTCTTCCACCCATTACCAAGTATATAGATGCATTAATTAAATAAGAGATAATGTGATATCCCATGAAATCCATGTCCCAACATGGAACAACCTGCAACTGCACCTGCAGCTAGCAACGCTACAAGAGGGGCTGAGCAAAGCGGTAACATAGCCAAACAACAGTTTGCTGGGTAAGGGTGGTTAGAGGCTGTATCATGGCATATGAGAGGCTGATATGTATGTGGTAGGAAGCGTGACATAGCGATAGAAACGAGACAACTAGCAAGCAAAGATAGTAAGGATATCCAAGGTCATGATCATCTTGCCTGAAAATCCCGCTCGGAATAAGATCGAGTCCATGAAGAAGACGAACCAACATAGTCGAACACATCCTCACAATCGCAATGAAACCGGAACTATCGAGAAGAAGCACAACCGGAAAGAAGCAAACAACATGGTAAACACACAAACATAATCATGGCATAATGCACAATCAGGTGTGATGCATGACAAGATTAAATGTTGTTAAGCATGGCAAGAGATGAAGCATAAGCAATCCATACAACTAGACAAGTTTAAATGAGGCCGGAAACACAAATAACAATTCTGGAAAAACCCCATATGCAAATTTCAAAATTGGTACTGATCTGAATTAAACACAATGTTAAAGTTTTTAATCTTCAAGTTAACCTGCATCATGATGATCTACACATTTTTCTAGTCAAGTTACATATAAAGAACATTTAATTCGGAGCTACGGTCTAGAAGATATGCACTAAACAAGATTAACATGGCAATAATGCAAAATGCATGCAAACATCAATCACAACACTCAAATCAAGGATGCAACATGACAATCTGAAGCTACACACAATTCTAAGCAAGTTTCATATAGGACATGTTCAAAACGGAGCTACGGTTCAACAATTAATATCAACACAAGTTATAATAGCATTCTGCCCCAAAACAGCAACATGGCATCTTATGCATATCAAAACAGTAAGCTACAGTACTCTAAAATGCAATAAATTGGCATGAAGCTATAGTACACATGGCATAGAACATTTCATACATTGGCACAAATTCGTATGAAGCATGGATTCACCAGAAATGAGCTCACAACATGGCAACATGATGTTAACAGAAAAACTCCTACATTGACTAGGCATATTTAGAGCAACATTTAAATATGATACAGGATATTAACGTGGCAACAATTGGCATGGCATGAAAGTACTAACAACATAGATCAAAACATGTCTACTGATCATGCTCAAAATAGCTATGGATTAGATGCTACCATCAAAGCAACATGGCAAGTTTCAGCAGACATTTAACAAGGCAAAACAGTAACAATGACTAAGCATGTTTACAAGCTTGTAGCACTCATATCATGGCATATCTTGGCATGAAATAAATACTAGCAGCAAGATGGCATGAAAATGCTCCAAACTCATGTTGACAACAAGCTCATATGACATATGCATTAAATCACACAAAAATGACAAAGTGACAAATCTTAACAGATTTCAGCAGGTTACAGCATGATGCACTTTTGCAACAGAGATTATGACATGAAGATGAATCCTAAAATGAATGCTCATGACACCATCATGTAGAGCACAGAGAGTAGATCATTCAACATATACAACTCATCATCATAGGATCAATATGCACAAAGTTACAAGCCCCACAAAATGCACAAATGATGCTAAAATCTGGGTTTTTAACAGAAAATCAGAGCGCAGGATAACTATTCGTCGCCCAGGGCGCAATATAGCAGAGGGGCTGCTCACCATGGGCCAAGCCCAAGTCTGTGGAGAGGTGGGCCGTCTCGGGCCTGGCGCGGCCCACGAATGCGAGGCGCACGGGCACGGTCAACGCGGCTGGACGAAGCGGGCGAGGAGGCAGGGGCTCGTGCTCGTCCTCGTGAAGCAGGACGACGGCGGCGGACTTGGCGCGGGCTCGGCGGGGTCCGAGGACGGCGGGGAGGCTGGAAACGGCGGATCGGGTCGGCCGGTGTCGGATCCGGGCAAGGGTGGCGGCGGACGGAGCTCGGTGCGGCCATCCATGGCGTCCTGGTTCAGGGAGAGAGAGATGTGAGACTTGAGAGAGAGAGAGAGAGAGAGAGAGAGAGAGAGAGAGAGAGAGAGAGAGAGAGGAGAAGGAAAGGCCAGGGAGGAGGCAGTCCGGCCTGGTCGGTTTGGTCCGGCGGCGGCGTTCTCCTGGGATGGCGGCGAGCTGGCTGGGGAGGCGGCGCGCGGGGCGCAGCGGGGTGCAGGCGAGGCGGTGGCGACGGGGAGCAGCGGGCGACGGCGCGCTCGGGCTCGGGAGGCTCCTGCGGGAGCGACGGCGCGGCTCCGGGCTCAGATGGGCTTCCCAGGGCCCGATCTGGGCTCGGCGGGCCGCGGTGGCTGGCTGGCTGGCTGGGGCGCGGATTTCGAGGAGGAAGGCTAGGTCTCCAGATTTGGACGACTAGGGTGGGCTTAAATAGGCAGGGGAGCTAGGGTTTGGGATTAGGGGTTGATCTCGGACCTTCCGATCGCGATCGGACGACTCCGGAGGCAAGAGGGGGTAGGCTGGGCTAGGTGGGCTGCTAGCTCGCATTGGGCTGAGAAGAGAGGGGAGTTGGTTGGCCCGGCAACACTTTGAAACACTGAAAACGTCCGATAATATGACCGGCTATAGTGCCGCCATAGTTTAACGGTTGGACTATCAAACGGACTCCGAATGCGACGAAATTTGGCACGCGGTCTACCTACAACATAATAATACCGCACGCCAACTTTCAACCCATTCCGAGAACATTTTTATCCTACTTATAAAATAATATTTTGGAGGTGCCGCGGGCGCGTGCGAGTGTGTCGGGACTCAGAACGGACAACGGAAGGGACGCAGAGAAGCCGGCAACTACGAGCGGATGCAAGTTTTATAAAAACATGCGGGTGAAATGCACATGATGACATGGCCAAGTGCAACACGCAAGCGAATGACATGGCAACGACGACGAATAAAAGGAAGACATCTAGAGCATCGGTCTCGGGGCATCACAAAGGGCAAGATCAACCTCAAGATGATGGTAATTCACCAAATGATACCCAAGATCAAGATCACAACACCGAGCAAGCTCAAGATCAAGTGCAAGCTCATGATCAAGAGCAAGCTCAAGATGACGCTCAAGATGTTCAAGATGATCCTCCTTAAGAGATTACGGAGGAGCTATTGGAGCATCGTGCCGCCAAGATTGCTTCCAAACTCAAGCATCAACAACATGTCATGGAGAATGTTTATGGAAGCTTAAAAAGGGGGGTAACCACTCGTAGACAATTAACAAACTTTTGTGAGCATCACGCGCTTGTTTCTTGTGTTGAACCCCAAAAGGTACATGAAGCTCTCGAGGACACGGATTGGCTTGAAGCCATGCATGATGAACTCAACAACTTCGAGCGCAACAAAGTATGGACATTGGTGCCAAGGCCAATGGAGAATCATAATGTCATTGGAATCAAATGGATCTTCAAGAACAAGCAAGATACGAACGGTGTTGTCATTCGAACCAAGGCAAGATTGGTGGCACAAGGCTACTCCCAAGTCGAGGGTATCGACTATGGTGAAACCTTTGCTCCCGTTGCTCATCTTGAGTCTATTCGTATGTTGCTTGCATATGCTTCTCATCATGATTTTAAGTTGCAACAGATGGATGTGAAGAGTGCATTTCTTAATGGTCCCCGTAATGAGTTGGTATATGTCAAACAACCCCCGGGGTTCGAGGATCCCAAGTTCCCCAATCATGTATACAAGCTCGATAAGGCACTCTATGGTCTTAAACAAGCCCCACGTGCGTAGTATGAGCACCTTACCGAGTTGTTGCAAGACCGTGGGTTTGAAATTGGGAAAATCGATCCCACTCTTTTTACTAAGAGGGTTAAAGGGGATTTGTTCATATGCCAACTATATGTTGATCATATTATCTTTGGTTCTCCTAACAAAGCTTTCAATGATGAGTTTGCCACACTCATGACCGAGAAGTTTGAGATGTCTATGATGGGAGAGTTGAAGTTCTTTCTTGGGTTCGAAGTCAAGCAAAGAAGAGAAGAAACCTTCATTAACCAAGCCAAATGTACCCAAGACATGCTCAAGAGATTCAAGCTAGAAGATGTCAAACCGGCCAAGACTCCAATGCCTACCAAGTGCCAACTCGACATTGATCCCAATGGTAAAGCGGTGGATCAAAAGGTATACCGTTCCATGATTAGATCCTTGCTTTACCTTTGTGCATCTAGGCCGGATATCATGTTGAGTGTGGGAATGTGTGCACAGTTTCAAGCCGCGCCTAAGGAAAGTCACTTTGTGGCAGTCAAGCAAATCTTTCGATATTTGGCTCATACCCCAAACTTTGGCTTATTGTACCCCAAAGGAGGAAGCTTTGATCTCATGGGATATTCGGACTCGGATTGGGTGGGAGACCGTGTGGATAGGAAGTCAACCTCCGGAGGGTGCCAATTCCTTGGTCGCTCTTTGGTGAGTTGGTCTTCGAAGAAGCAAAATTGTGTGTCTCTCTCCACCACCGAGGCCGAGTATGTAGCCGCCGCAAGTTGTTGCACAATTGCTATGGATGAGGCAAACTTTAAAGGATTACGGTGTCACTTGTGACAAAGTGCCTCTTTTCTGTGACAATGAAAGTGCAATCAAGATCTCCTACAATCCGGTGCAACATAGCAAGACGAAGCACATTGAGATTCGTCATCATTTCATCCGGGATCACGTCAAGCATGGAGAGATTGATATTATTCATGTTGGAACTCAAGAGCAACTAGCGGATATTTTCAGAAAGCCATTGGATGAAGCAAGATTTCGCGAGTTAAGGCATGAGCTAAATATCATTGATTCGAGCAACATGCCTTGAATCTCGTCACACCCCACCGCATTCATCATGATTATCTTGTTCTAGATGTAGGTATGGACATAGGGGGAGTGTTGTTCTCTCAATGAACTCTCCCTCCCCCCATTATGCATAAATTGATCAAGTCTTTCACATTAGCCATATTTGATGGTACTTGTGCTTCAAAGATGAGTTTTGGTCATGGGCCCAAGGTTAAAATCTTCGCGGTGCCATACCAATTGACTCAAACATAGGTGACCTCGGTCACCGCCCTCTCTTTGAGAGGCTTTGCTTCATTTGGTTTGAGTTGTGCTTTCGTGTCTTAGGCTTTTTGGGTGTTGGTTTACTCCATGTGTGCTTGTGATTTAGTTGCTTTTTGACCTTGGAGTACTCCTTTCCATTTGCTGTGTTTCCTTGTCTCCAACCCAAGCCTTCCCTCTCTCTCAAACCTCTTATAATTGCATAAGCCCCACTCTCAAATTTGATCCTAGCAGTTCTTCTGGCAGCAAGCGGTACTACCGCGGGAAGGCACGGTACTACCGCTCAGGCGGTACTACCGCGCAGGCCTACGGTACTACCGCTGAGTGCAGTGTGCCGACCTCCTGTCGAAGCACTGGCGCGGTACTACCACTGGCAGTGACCGGTACTACCGCTCGTGCGGTACTACCGCTGACTCCAGCGGTACTACCGCTTCGAAGACCCGCAAGGGGATTAAGTTGTGGGCATGGGGAGTTCTAACTTCCCCTTGCCCATTCACTTCCCCTCCTCTCGTGTTCTCTCTCTCAGGCGACCAAGAACTGCTCCGGAGGCCGGCTCCGGCCCTCCGAATCCGTGCCGTCTTCTCCGCTTCCGACTGGTGGGATCGATCCCCACCTTCTCCTCTTGCCATGGATACCGGTATTGCCCTCTCTTTTCTCTCCTACGGTTCTATTTTTTGAATCTTGGTTCTAGGGCAATGCATGTGGTATTCGTAGATTTTTGGCTAAATCTAGGCATGAGTAGGATGCAAGATGACTGCTAGATAGGGGTATAGTAGTCTTTGCCAAAATTTTGCAATTCTACGTCACCGGTACTACCGGATCCATGCCGCGCAAGTATTCCCGTCGGATGGGCGGAACTACCGCTGGGTCACGGACGGTACTACTACTTGTAGCGGTACTACCGCTCGTGTCCAGCGGTACAACCACTTACCGTACGGCGGTACTACCGCTCTTGGGCCCGGTACTACCGCTGTGACTTAGTTTTTCTGAATTTTTGCACTTACTTCTATTCTCATTTTATATCTCTTGGCTTATGCAATAGCTTTACACCTGCTTTTCCCTCGCTCTGTGTTTGTGGGTTCTAGGTGATGGTAGCTCCACTCATCAGGCTCGTCGCAAGAACCCGGATCGTCAAGGTGGATCCAAGCGCTATCGCACCTCAGAAGATGCAGCTGCCAGTTCCAGTGCTCCACCAAAGCAAAATGTGAAGAGGATTGTCAGTAAGAAGACGGAGAAGGAGAAGAGCACTCCTCTAGATACTATGACTGCCAAGGAATTTGCTGCTTTCCGTATGCGCAACCCGTATCGCCGTCCTCAGGACGAGACTCTTGTTGGTCGTCCCTTCTGGACCAAGGAGCAATCTCTTATCTATTTGGACATTCTGAAGGCCAAGAAGAACTTGTATGTTGTGCTCAAGTCTATCGACATCACTCACATGGAGAAGGACCTAGCTTACTTTGGAGAAGCTCTTGCTCTTTGTCACCAGTGGGTCCTTATTCCTTTCATCACATTCAACAAGGACTACGATGCTGAGATAGTGGCTCAATTCTATGCCACTGTTCACTTTCATGCAAATGAGGAGAGATCTATGTCATGGATGACTGGTGGGAGAAGATTGAAGGTTGATTGGAAGAACTTCATGGGTTGTTTGGGTGTTGCTGATGAGGGGGAAGATAACCCCGTTGGTCTCAGGCCTCACAAGGATACCACTCCTACACACAAGTCGAAGCTTATCCGTTACTCTAGGTATGTGACTTCTACCAGGGGGGTCACTCGCACAGAGCTCATTCCGTTCTTGGACATCATGCACCGCATCTTTCGCAACACTCTTTGCCCTCGCATTGGGAACCTGGATCAGGTACACTCCTATTTGGTTGATCTTCTCTTGCTTTGCATCAAGGAGAAGGGCAAGACATCTACTTTGGATATCTCCCACATCATGTGGCATGAGCTTTGTTCTGCCATGCTTGACCGGACGGTGCCCATCTATGGCGCTTATCTGTTTACGTTGATTGAGAAGACATGGGCTGCTGAGTTTCCAGGGGAGGCTCTTCCTACTGAGCACATGGTTTCTCATGGGGTTCTGAACTTGCGCCAAAAGGAGAACTAGGGGACTGCACCTGCTGCCCCCGATGAGGAGATTGCCCCCACTGACTCGGATGATGAGCTAGAGCCAGACTACGAGTTTGTTCCTTCTTCACAGAAGGTACCTTCTTGAGTTTCCAAGCTCAAGTCAAAGATGAAGAAGCTCTTTTGCATTGAAGCCAAGGGTCAGTATAGAGCTCATGTGGCCGAGAAGGCTGCCCGCACACGTCATAAGACCATGATGAGGGCTCTGGGTTAGGAGATCACTAGTGGCTCTGAGGAGCGTGTCACGGATGAGGAGGAGTGGATCTCGTAGCACTGCAAGTGGTCAGACTCATCGGTGGAGCGTCAAGACGCAACAGCAGAGGAGTCTGAGGAGCACGAGGACTCGGAAGAGCACGAGGAGTTCTGATGTTCTGGAGTTCTTCATCACCTTGGACTGCTTTAGTGCTCTTTGCCCGTTTGGTGTCTCAATGCCAAAGGGGGAGAGAGTTTAGGGATTTGCCGAGTCACGAGTGTGTCTTCTTTGTTGTTGATTTCGTTCTCTCGTGAACTCTTTCTCGTTTGATTTGCTTTAGTTGTGTGTGGAACCTTCCTTTAAGTACCTATCATATGGTGTGAGACATATGCTACCCTATCTCTATCTTTATGTCAAGTACCTTATTAGCTTGTGAGATGTTATTTATATTGTGCCCTATCTTTATGCTCACATGCTATTTCCTTGCATCCATGCTTATCTCTCTTATGTAGTTGATGCAAGTGTTGCCAGCCTATAAAATATAGGGGGAGTGTGGATCCTAGTGTGTGTACTTTGCATTCCAAAGGCATACTTAATTAGTGCACACATCTAGGGGGAGCCCGTCTATATTTTGTAGATGTTGGGTTTGCATATTATCTCGTTCTATCTTTGTGCAATTCCCGTGTTGTCATCAATCCACCAAAAAGGGGGAGATTGTTAGGGCATATTTCTCCCTTAGTGGTTTTGGTGATTGATGTCAATACTTTTGCGGACTAATCGTGTGCATTGAGCATTTCAGATAATCGGCCATATGGCACAAGATGATTCGTGCCCCTCGGAGCTATTATGAAGACGGTGTTTTTCTTGCGTTTCATTTTCAGTGGATTTTAGTCGTAGGATCACCGTACTATTAAGAGGGGGTCCGCTTCGGAAAGGTTTGGGTGGAATCAACACGTACACAGTCCTTTTTGCACCCTAGTTCTTTCCCGGCAATTGAGCTTGTCCTCCCTTGTGCATTGAGCTTTCCAGATCAACATAAGCGGTAGTACCGCTCTGATCAGTGGTAGTACCGCTCCAGCAGTACTGCCGCAGTTCAGTGTGGTACCCACTTCCGCTTGTTATCTACGTTCTATAAATGGGCGGTAGTAGAGCGGCAGTTTAGCACGGTAGTACCGCTCCGGCGGTACTGCGGCCCTGACTACCACCCTACTACCGCAGGTTTACTGGGCGTGCGTCAGCTAAGCGGAAGTACTGCTCATGCGGAGCGGTAGTACCGCTCCAGCGGAACTACCGCTGTTTCACTACCGCGCTGAGTACCGCTTGTATTTTGATTCTAGACAGTTCTGTCTCTCGAGCAGAAGTAGAGCGGCAGTTTCCAGCGGTAGTACCGCCCCGGGCGGCACTACCGCCCTGCCTTTCTCTACTACCGCTGGTTCCGGCTGTTGTTCAGCACTAAGCGGAACTACCGCTGGTGGGAGCGGTAGTACCGCTCCGGCGGCACTACCGCCTCCCTGACCTGTCAGTTGAACGCAGCGCCAGGAACTTCCGTGCCAGCGGAAGTACCGCTCGCCCTAGCGGTACTACCGCTTGTGCACGGGCTGTGAGTGCATAACGGTTGGTTTTCTTCCCCACTATAAAAGGGGGTCATCTTCTCCAAGCTGACTTACCTCTTCCTCCCCCAAGCTCCATTGTTGCTCACAAGCTCATTTTCGCCCGATCTCTCTCCCTAGCCAATCAAACTTGTTGATTCTTTAGGGATTGGTTGAGAAGGCCTAGATCTACACTTCCACCAAGAGAAATTTGATTCCCCCCACTAATCCCTTGCGGATCTTGTTACTCCTGGGTGTTTGAGCACCCTAGATGGTTGAGGTCACCTCGGAGCCACATTCCGTTGTGGTGAAGCTCCGTGGTGGTGTTGGGAGCCTCCAATTAAGTTGTGGAGATTGCCCCAACCTTGTTTGTAAAGGTTCGGTCGCCGCCTTCAAGGGCACCACTAGTGGAATCACGGCACCTCGCATTGTGTGAGGGCGTGAGGAGAATACGGTGGCCCTAGTGGCTTCTTGGGGAGCATTGTGCCTCCACACCGCTCCAACGGAGATGTACTTCCTCTCAAAGGGAAGGAACTTCAGAAACACATCCTCGTCTTCACCGGCTCCACTTGTGGTTACTTCTTACCTTTACTTTGTGCAAGCTTCTATAGTGTTGTATCTTGTGCTTGCTTGCTTGTGTTGTTGTTGTTAGCATCATATAGGTTGCTCACCTAGTTGCACATCTAGACAACCTATTTTGTTGCTAGCCCTAATTTGTTAAGAAAAGCTAAAAATTGGTAGTTGCCTATTCACTCCCCCCTCTAGTCAACCATATCGATCCTTTCAGGGGGGGGGGGATTTCAGGTGATATGGAGCTTTAGATGCTCCCGTGATACAAGCTTCCGACGGCCATTGGATTAGATATCCAATGATTGCAGGCTGAGTTCTCCCAAATTTGCAGAAAAAGCCTTCTAGAAATATGAGATTTGTGAATAGGTACAACATTTTGTCAGCTGGGCGTTGGATCACAGATCCAACGGTTTCTGAAAACCCGTATCACCATAGCACCACATGCCGAGGAGCACCTGATATGTATTCGACGATGGGGGGAAATTTCAGGTGATACGGAGCTTTAGATGCTCTCCTGATACAAGCTTCCGATATCCGTTGGATCAGATATCCAATGATTGCAGGCTGAGCTCTCCCAAATTTGCAGACTAGCCCTCTAGAAATCTGAGATTTGCGAATAGGTACAACATTTTGTCAGCTGGGCGTTGGATCACAGATTCAACGGCTTCTGAAAACCCGTATCACCGTAGCAACACATGCTCAGGAGCACGTGATATGTATTCGACGAGAGGGGGAAATTTCAGGTGATACGGAGCTTTAGATGCTCCCGTGATACAAGCTTCCGGCAGCCGTTGGATCAGATATCCAATGATTGCAGGCTGAGCTCTCCCAAATTTGCAGAAAAGCCCTGTAGAAATCTGAGATTTGTGAATAGGTACAACATTTTGTCAGCTGGGCGTTGGATCACAGATTCAATGGCTTTTGAAATCCCGTATCACCGTAGCACCACATGCCCAGGAGCACCTGATATGTATTCAACGAGGGGGGGGGATTTCAGGTGATACAAAGCTTTAGAGGCTCCCGTGATACAAGCTTCCGGCAGCCGTTGGATCAGATATCCAAGGATTGCAGGCTGAGCTCTCCCAAATTTGCAGAAAAGCCCTCTAGAAATCTGAGATTTGTAAATAGGTACATCATTTTGTCAGTTGGGCGTTGGATCACAGATCCAACGGCTTCTGAAAACCCGTATCACCATAGCACCACATGCCCAGGAGCACCTGATATGTATTCGACGAGGGGGGGGGGAATTCAAGGTGATACGGAGCTTTAGATGCTCCTGTGATACAAGCTTCCGACAGCCGTTGGATCAGATATCCAATGATTGCAGGCTGAGCTCTCCCAAATTTGCAGAAAAGCCCTCTAGAAATCTGAGATTTGCGAATACGTAAAACATTTTGTCAGCTGGGCGTTGGATCACAGATCCAACAACTTTTGAAAACCCGTATCACCGTAGCACCACATGCGCAGGAGCACCTGATATGTATTCGACGAGGGGGGGGATTTCAGGTGATACGGAGCTTTAGATGCTCCCGTGATACAAGCTTCCGGCAGCCGTTGGATCAGATATCCAATGATTGCAGGCTGAGCTCTCCCAAATTTGTAGAAAAGCCCTCTAGAAATCTGAGATTTGCGAATACGTACAAAATTTTGTCAGCTGGGCATTGCATCACACATCCAACGACTTCTAAAAACCCGTATCACCGTAGCACCACATGCCCAGGAGCACCTGATATGTATTCGACGAGGGGGGGAATTTTCAGGTGATCCGGAGCTTTAGATGCTCCCGTGATACAAGCTTCCGGCAGCCGTTGGATCAGATATCCAATGATTGCAAGCTGAGCTCTCCCAAATTTGCATAAAAGCCCTCTAGAAATCTGATTTTTGCGAATAGGTACAGCATTTTGTCAGCTGGGCGTTGGATCACGGATCCAACGGGTTCTGAAAACCCGTATCACGGTAGCACCACATGCCCAGGAGCACGTGATATGTATTCGACGAGGGGGAAAATTTTCAGGTGATACGGAGCTTTAGATGTGTAACACCCCTATGTAATGAGCTACAGTGATCCTCATGATTATGCGAAGTCACCTTGATTTGCAATGCTTGATCATAGTGGATTCATATCTCATTTCAAATTCCATCCACTGAATTCAAATTCAAATTACAAGTGAAATTTAAAGTTTCAAAAAAAATGGTTGCAAAATAGTTCATCCTTTAGCAAATAATCCCTAACTAATATTTGTTCAGGAAAACAACATCACCCTTAAGTTAAAATGGACTATAACAGTTAAAATATTGCCAAAAGAAGCATTTTAAATGCTTTTCTAATTATGAAAAATTCAAATCAATTTAGTTGCCTCCCTAACTTTTTGTGGCAGTGCTATATAATGCAATGGTAATTATGTGGCAAGTTTCACAATTTATAAAAATCAATTGCTATCTAGAGAAAATTCAAAACAAAAAATAATAAAGAAAAGTAGAGAAAGAAATAAAGAAAAAGAAAAGGGCCACTGCCTCGCTCGCCCTCCTCCTCTTTCTCGATCCCAACCGCCGTCGTCGCCATGGCCGTGCCGTAGCGCGGCCACCGAGCTCCTCCTGTCGTCTCGCCGTGTCCACGAGGACCGCCGCTGACCGCTTCTTCCTCTACGTCCACGCGTGCGAGCCGGGGAGCACCCCATCGCCGGGATCGAGCTCTTCTTCCTCCTCGGATCGCCGGTGTTCTCCATCGGCTCCGGCCGCTCTGCAGCTACTAGCCTCTCGCCGGCCTCCGTGTGCCCTCTCGGTGAGCACCGCGCCTCTCCCCTTTGCTCTTGCCTCGCTCCGCTACCGCTAGCTGTTGTTGACGTGCTTGCCATAGCTCGCCTCCACCGCCGTGCTCGTCGCCGTCGCTACCGTCACTGTCATGGCCACCTGAGCACATGAACGTGCTCAGGGCACTCCTGTGGTGTGGCCAGCACCGCCCATTCGCCCTCGCAAGCACCGTAGCGCCGGATCCGTTGAGCCCTCGAACACGCCGCCGCTTGCCGTTGTTGCTCCGGCCAACTCCGGCCACCCCAGCCTCCGCCACCGCCACCAAACAACGTGGCGTCGTCGGCTCGTTCGAACGCGCCCTCGCACGCGCCAAATGGTCGCCCGTAGGCGATTTCCGGCGAGGTCCCGTGCGCCTCCGCCGCATTTTTGGTCGCCGGCGACTAACCGCCGGCCGCCGCCGACGTGGTTGGCCTAGGGCCCACCCCTGGGTCACTGCCAGTGGGTCCCAGGGGCCCAGTTGACCGCGTTGACCCGGTCAATCGTGCTGACTGGGCAGCTCCAGTCGCTGACATGTGGGCCCCCGCCATTAATTAGCTTAATTAACTAATAACTAAAATCAGTTAAATTAATTAGTCACTAACACCCGGGGACCACCCCTAACTAAACTCAGCTTAATTTAAATAAGCTCTAATTAGCTCTGTGTCACTGACATGTGGGCCCAGTCCACTTTTCCAGTGGATAAGGCTGGCCCAGTCAGCCTGCTGACTCGGCAGCTGGCCCACCAGTCAGCCTCTACTAACTGGGCAGTTGACCCAGTCAACTGGGCCCACTGGTCAGCCTCTCTGCTGGTCAGCTGGGTACAATTTTGGGCACCCCTAGCATTTTACTGTTCTGAATAATTCGAATTTAATAATTAAAAATAATTCTAGAAATTCCAGAAAATGATTAAAACTTATAAATCATATAAAATAAACCGTATCTCGGATGAAAATAATTTATATATGAAAAATGATCAGAAAATAAGACGAATCCGAATATGTCATCCACATACCTGCCACATCCCTCTAACCTATCGAACATGGAACCTTCCCCTTCGGATCAATATACACATAAGCACCTCGAGCTGGGAAAGTATTTCCGGATATTTTCCCTCTCCGTCTAAAATAATTTGTGAAGCATTAAAGCACATAATCAACCCTTACTGACCTGACATGCGTCTGTGTGTATTTGTTTGCCCGTTATTTATTTGTTTCTTCCTCCTCTTTCTTCTCCGGTAGACCCTGCGATTGCTGCCGATGCCCCTGTGATCGACTACGTCACCGACGACCTTTTTCCCTTTCAGCAGAGCTTCCAAGCAAGCAAACCCCCTTGATCATTCCTATATCGCCCATTCTTTCTCACCCATGCTTGCATTAGATTTTGCTACTGTATTTGATTGCTCCTATTCTGATGCATAGCCTGGTTTTGTAACCTGCTGTTGATACCTTACCTGCTATCCTATATTGCTTAGTATAGGTTGGTTAGTGATCCATCAGTGGCCCCGCACCCTTGTCCGTGTTGCCATGCTTTGCTTCCGGATGTTTTGATCAACGTGATCGACGTGCAGAGACCGACACAGCACCACACACCCCTTAGTTGTACGACTCTGCAGAGCTACTATCGAGTGCCGAGGTTGATACCTCCTACCTCACTCCTGATGATATCTCTGTAGCGTAGCTAGTCGGTTGTGGGTTATCGAGGGTGATTCCTCTTTCACCACCTCCAATGATGCCTCTGTCGTACAACCCCTCAAGTGTGAACCCTTCAAGGGTGATTCCTCCGAGTTCACGTTGACGGTTACATCAAGTAGGAATCCAACGAGGGTGATTCCTCGGATTCCTTCTTGATGTTATGGACACACGGATACCCTGAATTTACCTCAGTCCCCTGTTGAAGTCGGGTCGACCCCGAGGGGTACCCGCGAGAGATGTGAAGTCGGGTTGACCGTGAGGGTACCCACGAGATAACCACGTGGCACGGCCGGGCAGGCAGACTGCCCCAGGAGAGGGATGGGCCTGGCCCTTGCCGTAAGTCCACGAGACGGGGCAACGGGATCACTGATCGTGAATCAATGCTCGTCTCCGCGAGCTGCCAATACACTAAGGGTTTGGATATGTGTTTTGAGTAGGCCTCTGGCCTTTTCGCACTAACCACCCCACGGGTTAGCACTCGGCGTCGTATGATTCTCCCGAAAGCTCTGTCAGATGTCCAGTTCAGCATTGTGGCCGGGCCGGATCGCGTTATCCAGGCAGAGGTGGCGTTGGTATCCCCCTGCGCACAACGACCCGGAGTGCAAAGGGCGATGGGCCCAAGACCCCTGAGGGCTTAGGATGTAGACCGGCGGGGACCTCTCTGTGGAGCCTAGGTAGGACTACGGCGTGTAGATCAGCTGAGGCCGGGCATGACCCGAGTAAGTGTGTCCGGCCAGAGTTAATCGAGCGTGTTGGGTAAGTTGGTGCACCCCTGCAGGGAAGTATATCTATTCGAATAGTCGTGTCCACGGTAATAGGACGCTCAGAGTTGTATCCCGATCTACTACAACTAGAACTGGATACCTGTGTTACTTAATTAATATGTTAGCTCCGGGATCGCTTTCTCGTAGGGAGTCGAGGAAGAATCTCAGGGCATTGCTCCTATTACTTAGTACTTTATGTTATACTGCTAATCTGCACTCTTCTAATGCTGCAAGACGCTGCAAGATGCTAGTCTTCGATAGGCTAGGCCTTCCCCCTATTCTGGCATTTCTGCAGTCCAGTCCAGAGATACAACCCCTTTCATTTGATACCGATGCATAGTTAGCATAGATCTGATGTAAGTCTTGCGAGTACTTTGGATGAGTACTCATGGTTGCTTTGCTACCTCTTTTCCCATACTCGTTTGCTGCGATTAGATGACGGAGCCCCGGAGCCAGCCGACCCCGTGGACGACTACTACTACCCCGACGGAGCCTACTGCAATGTGGAGACCGATGACCAGGAGTAGTTCGAGGCTCCCAGGCAGGAGGTCTGCGCCTTTTCGATCTAGATGTCGTTGTTTTGCTCAGCCTTCTTAAGACAAACTTGTTTAGTTATGTCTGTACTCAGATACTGATGCTTTCGCTGACTCTTGTGTAACTCGAGCTTATGTATTCGAGCCCTCGAGGCCCCTGGCTTGTAATATAAAGCTTGAATTATTTTATTTTGTGTCTAGAGTTGTGTTGTGATATCTTCCCGTGAGTCCCTGGGCTTGATCGTGCGCATTTGCATGTATGGTTAGTGCACGGTTGAGTCGGGGGCGTCAAAAGTTGGTATCAGACCCGACTGCCTGTAGGAAGCCCCTTTCCAACTCCTTGCCCGAAGTTGAGTCTAGTCTTTGAAAAACTGTTTTACTAACATGGCTGTGTGGCTTAAGGGCCAGGATCTTTTATTCCTCTTCTTTACTCTGGGATTCTGATCTCTCTCCCTTTCAGGTTAAAGATTTTACTAACTCTAACTCTAGGTTCTCGTGGTCGCATCCACCCGGAGATTTGAATTAACCCTTCTTCGAATTGAGGGGCCAGGTTTTGCTGCACAGTGTTCATGGACCGCAGGATCCTTTTATCGAGGGCACCCTGCGTTGTCACTTGAAGATTCCTCGTTCTAGTGGTTTTCTCCGACGTTGATGTAGCCTTTGCTATGTCTCGTTGTTGTATCTCTCCATCGCGTGCCTGCGTGCCGCCTAGTTTGTCTAGTTACGAGTGTTTCAGAACTCGTGCTGCCCGTTTGCATCCAACTCTATGCATGGATTTGTATGTCTTTAATGACTACTAATATGTATCTAATGCACTTCTTGTTCATTGCTCATGTTACATTATGAATGGCTCCATACATTTGCAATTCCTCTTACTAAACTAACCCCTGCTATTTTAAGCAGGATGGTTAGGTCCAATGGTCGTGGTCGTGGCCGTGGTGCCAGTGCTCCACCACCGCCAGATTACATGGCCGCTATGATGCAGCAGTTTGAGCTGACCCGTCAGTTTATGACCGGGGTAATGGCCCAGCTTCCAAACCAGAATGCTCATCAACAGCATGTCCCAATAACACTGCAAAAATTCGTGTGCCTCAACCCGTCCATTTTTCGCAACTCCACCAATCCTATGGATGCTGATGATTGGCTTCCTGACATCCTGTTTGAGATGGAGTCAGCTAATGTTGCCCCTGCCAGTTACGTCACCTTTGTGGCATTTCACTTGAAGGGTCCAGCTGCTCAATGGTGGGAAAGCCATAGGGGTAGCCTGCCTGCCGGAACTATAACCACTTGGCAGGAATTTCAGTCAGCCTTCCGTGCACGGCACATTCCTCAAGGTCTGATGGACCAGAAGAAGAAGGAGTTCCGCAAACTCACACAGGGCAAAATGACTGTGGATGAATATCAGAGGAAATTCCTTGATTTATCCCGCTATGCTGAGGATGACGTCTGCACTGATGCTCGCAAGCAGGAGAAATTCCGTGAAGGACCGCGTCCTGATATAAAGCTCGCACTTGTTGTCCATGATTGCGTGGACTTTGCGACGCTTGTCAGCCAAGCATTCTGAGCTGAAACTGGTCTGACTGAGTACCAGGAGTCGCTCAAGCGTACTCGAGATGTTGGCCCATCCTCGGGTCAGCCTGCTTAGAAACGTCAGGTTTGGATCCCGCACAATGTTTATCACCGACCTGCTCCAACACCAAGGCCGTCTTATGTCGCACCTCGTCTGCCTCCGCCGCCGAGACAGCTCAGAATTCGAGATGACAAACCAACTGATCTGACTCCTTTACCCAATGATGGCTTATGCCACAAGTGTGGACAGCCAGGACACCTTGCTCTCAATTGTCGCCAGGATCAGCCTCAAAATGCACCACGTTCTACGGTGGGTCGTAAGAAGGGCCGTCGAAGCTATCATCCCAGAAACTGTAATAGCAGACCGTCTGCTGTTGTACTTGGCCATGCCAATCATGTCGATGCTGAAAAGGCTCAGAAGGAACCGACTATCGTGCTGGGAACTCTCTCTGTTAATTCAGTACCAGCTTCTGTTCTCTTTGATTCAGGAGCATCGCATTCATTCATATCTGAGGCGTTTGCACGCAAGCAAGATTTATCATTCGAAAATGTGTACCCTCCGCTGGTGGTTAGCTCTCCAGGACCCAGGTGGGATACCTCGATGATAGCCCACAACAACCACCTTGTAATTGGAGGATTAGTGTTCACTTCTTCACTCATGGCCCTCAAGGTTTCTACCATAGATGTCATTCTTGGTATGGATTGGTTGAAAGCACATAATGCTTTTATCGACTGTGCCGCTAAGAAAGTCCAGCTTACACATCCTTCTGGCCAGACAATCCAATACTCAGCCCGAACAGCTCAGAATGCCGAGAGCCAGATATATGCTCTGAATGCATTGAATGCTTCACCTCTTGAGGGAATAGAGAACATTCCAGTTGTTCAAGACTTTCAAGATGTCTTTCCAGAAGAACTGCCAGGAATACCCCCTGTTAGAGCTGTCGAATTTGTCATCGACTTGAAACCGGGCACTACTCCTATTGCCAAGCGCCCATACAAGATGCCGCCGCATGAACTCCTTGAACTTAAGGAGGAAATTGACAAGTCACTTCGTAAGGGTTTCATTCGCCCCAGTTCTTCTGCTTGGGGAGCACCTTCTCTCTTTGTTAAGAAGAAGGATGGAACGAATCAGTTGGTTCAAGATTATCGACCTATCAACCAAGCAACAAATTCAGGACAAGTATCGGCTTCCCAGAATCAATGATCTGTATGATCAACTGGTTGGTTCCTCAGTATTCTCTAAACTTGATTTGAGATTGGGATACCACCAGATCCGAGTTCGTGAAGAGGACATTCCGAAGACAGCCTTTGTTACTCGCTATGGTTCTTACGAGTACACTGTCATGTCCTTCGGCTTACCAACACTCCAGCCACCTTCTCCCGGTTAATGAACTATATCTTCATGGATTACCTCGACAAGTTCGTCATAGTTTATCTGGATGATATCCTGGTGTATTCAAGAATAAAGAAGAACATGCTGAACATCTTTGTCTTGTACTGGAAAAGCTTCGAGAGCATCAGTTATATGCCAAATATTCCAATTGTGAGTTCTAGTTATCTGAAGTGACATATCTTGGCCACGTGATTTCCAAAGATGGCATTGTTGTTAACCCAGAACGAGTTCAGGCTATTCTTTACTAGACTCCTCCGAAGAATGTTAAGCAAGTCAGAAGTTTTCTTGAACTCGCAAGCTATTGCCGCCGTTTTGTCGAGAACTTTTCCAAGATTGCCAAGCCTTTGACTAATCTACTTCACAAAGGCATTAAGTTTGAGTGGAAAGACAAATGTTAGGAAAGTCTCCAAACACTCAAGGACAAGCTGACATCTGCACCAGTGCTTGCTCCTCCAGATTCCCGCAAGGACTTCGTGATTTATTGTGACGCATCCCGTCAAGGGTTAGGCTGTGTCCTAATGCAAGAGCGCAAAGTGATTGCTTATGCCTCACGACAGTTGCGTCCTCATGAAGAGAACTACCCAGTTCATGCTCTCGAACTTGCTGCAGTTATTTATGCACGGAAGTTGTGGCGACATTACCTTCTTGGTAATCGTTGCGAGATCTACACTGATCATCAAAGTCTGAAGTATCTGTTTACTCAGCCGGATCTGAATCTCCGTCAACAGAGATGGATGAAAGCAACTACAGACTATGAGTGCGGTATCTCTTATACCCCTGGTAAGGCTAATGTAATGGCCGATGCTTTGAGTCGCAAGTCTTATTGCAACAATCTCATGGTTCAGCGAGCTCACCCCTTCTTCATGAAGAACTTCGCAAGTTGAACCTTCATATCATTCCACAGGGTTCTCTTAATACCCTTGTTTTGGAACCAACTCTGGAGAAAGCTATTAAGTCTGCGCAAGCAAAAGATGCTGAAGTTGATCAGATGAAACGAGATCTTGCTTTTGAGAAAGCCAGAGATTTCTTGCTTGCTGGAGATGGAACATTGTACTTCAGAGATCACCTTGTGGTACCCCGGTTCGAACTTATGACAGACAAGGTTATGAAGGAAGCACATGATACACCATTGTCTATTCATCCGGGTAGCACCAAGATGTATCAAGCCCTTTGGCAAAGGTACTGGTGGTCCAATATGAAACAAGATATTGCTCGTTATGTTGCTGAATGTGACGTTTGCCGTCGCGTCAAAGCCGAACATCAAAAGCCTGCTGGACTCCTACAACCGCTTCCTATTCCTGTATGGAAATGGGACAAGGTTCAAATGGATCTTATCACTGGCCTTCCGAGATCCCAAAAAGGTCACGATGCTATTCTTGTCGTCGTCGACCAATTCTCCAAAGTTGCACACTTTCGGCCAGTCAAGGAGACGATCACTGCTAGTCAGTTAGCAGATTTGTATATCTCCAGAATTGTAACACTCCACGGTATTCCGAAGGAGATCAGTTCAGACCGTGGCAGCCCCTTCACCTCAAAGTTCTGGGCAAGTTTCCAAGAAGCTATGGGAACTCATATAACCTGGAGCTCAGCTTATCACCCCCAGTCCCAAGGCCAAGTTGAACGAGTTAATCAAGTGCTTGAAGATATGTTGCGTGCTTGCGTCATCTCATTTGGCAAGAAGTGGGAAGAATCTCTCCCGTATGCTGAATTCTTGTACAACAACAGCTATCAAGCTAGCTTGAAGATGGCACCCTTCGAGGTACTATATGGACGTAAGTGTCGAACCCCTCTGAATTGGTCAGAAACTGGGGAACGACCGCTCATTGGTCCGGATATTATCCAACAAGCTGAAGAGCAAGTCCGTATTGTCCGGGAAAATCTCAAGGCGGCCCAGTCCCGCCAGAAGAGCAATTATGATCGTAAACACTGGGGATCGATCTATCAACCTGGAGAACATGCTTATCTGCGTGTCACTCCTATGAAGGGCACCCACCGTTTTCGAATCAAGGGCAAGTTAGCTCCTCACTACATTGGTCCCTTTCGCATTCTCGCCAGACGTGGATATGTGGCTTATAAGTTGGAGTTGCCACCGCAGTTCTCTCAGATCCACGATGTCTTTCATGTGTTGCAACTTCGCCGTTGCTCCAAGGATCCGCACCGTGCAGTGGATCATGAGATGCTCGAATTGCAAGATGATCACTCTTATAAGGAGCATCCGATCCGCATTCTTGATCAAGCAGAACGTCGGACCCGTCAGAAGGCAACCAAGTTCCTTAAAGTGTAGTGGTCGAATCATACTGAAGATGAAGCCACTTGGGAACGCGAGGATCGCCATCGTGAAGAATATCCCGATCTCTTTCCTTCTACCTCCTGAATTCTCGGGACGGGAATTTCTTTTAGAGGAGGAGAATTGTAACACCCCTATGTAATGAGCTATAGCGATCCTCATTATTATGCTAAGTCACCTTGATTTGCAATGCTTGATCACAGTGGATTCATATCTCATTTCAAATTCCACCACTGAATTTAAATTCAAATTACAAGTGAAATTTAAAGTTTCAAAAAAAAATGGTTGCAAAATAGTTCATCCTTTAGCAAATAATCCCTAACTAATATTTGTTCAGGAAAACAACATCACCCTTAAGTTAAAATGGGCTATAACAATTAAAACAGTGCCAAAAGAAGCATTTTAAATGCTTTTCTAATTATGAAAAATTCAAATCAATTTAGTTGCCTCCCAAACTTTTTGTGGCAGTGCTATATAATGCAATGGTAATTATGTGGCAAGTTTCACAATTTATAAAAATCAATTGCTATCCAGAGAAAATTCAAAACAGAAAAGAATAAAGAAAAGCAGAGAAAGAAATAAAGAAAAAGAAAAGGGCCACTGTGCACTGGGCCTTAGTGCACAGTGTGTAGGCCCAGCCCAGCAGCGCCATCGTCGTCTCCCTCCTCCTCGTGTCAGCCAGCGTGTGCGCCCGACGCCGAGCGCCGTCGCCACCACACCAGCCCGTCGCTCCGCGCCGCTACAACGCCGGTGAGTGGATAAGAGCGCTACCGCGGACGCCCTGGACGCGTCCAGATCTTTTCCCCCCCTCTGCCTCGCTCGCCCTCCTCCTCTTTCTCGATCCCGAGCGCCGTCGTCGCCATGGCCATGCCGTAGCACGGCCACCGAGTTCCTCCCGTCGTCTCGTCGTGTCCACGAGGACCGCCGCTGACCGCTTCTTCCTCTACGTCCACGCGCGCGAGCCGGGGAGCACCCCATCGCCGGGATCGAGCTCTTCTTCCTCCTCGGATCGCCAGCGTTCTCCATTGGCTCCGGCCACTCTGCAGCTACTAGCCTCTCGCCGGGCCTCCGTGTTCCCTCTCAGTGAGCACCGCTCCTCTCCCCTTTGCTCTTGCCTCGCTCCGCTGCCGCTAGCTGCTATTGTTGTGCTTGCCGTAGCTCGCCTCCGCCGTCGTGCTCGTTGCCATCGCTGCCGTCGCTGTCATGGCCACCTGAGCACATGAACGTGCTCAGGGCACTCCTGTGGTGTGGCCAGCACTGCCCATTCGCCCTCGCAAGCGCCGCAGCGCCGGATTCGTCGAGCCCCCGAACGTGCCGCCGCCTGCCGTTGTTGCTCCGGCCAACTCCGGCCACCCCAGGCTCCGCCACCGCCACCAAACGACCCGGCGTCGTCGGCTGATACGTCTCCATCGTATCTACTTTTCCAAACACTTTTGCTCTTTTTTTGTACTCTAATTTGCATGATTTGAATGAAACTAACCCGGACTGACGCTGTTTTCAGCAGAATTGCCATGGTGTTGTTTTTGTGCAGAAATCAAAGTTCTCGGATTTGGACGAAACTTTTTGAAGAATTTTTATGGAATATATAAAAATTATTGGCGCAAGAATCAACAGAAGGGGGGCCAACCTGCTGCTCACAAGGCAGTAGGGCGCGACCCCCCCTAGGTCGCGCCGTGGTGCCTTGTGGGGCTAACATGCGGCCGTCTGACCTAATTCCAATGCTATAAATTCTCTTTCCCCGAGAAAAAAATAAGAGAAGAAGTTTCATCGCGTTTTACGATACGGAGCCACTGCCACCTCATGTTCTTCATCGGGAGGGCTGATCTGGAGTCCGTTCGGGGCTCCGGAGAGGGGGATTCGACGCCGTCGTCATCATCAACCATCCTCCATCACCAATTTCATGATGCTCACCACCGGGCGTGAGTAATTCCTTCGTAGGCCTGCTGGACGGTGATGGGTCGGATGAGATATATCATGTAATCGAGTCAGTTTGTTAGGGCTTTGATCCCTAGTATCCACTATGTTCTGAGATTGATGTTGCTATGACTTTGCTATGCTTAATGCTTGTCACTAGGGCCCGAATGCCATGATTTCAGATCTGAACCCTTCATGTTTTCATGAATATATTTGTGTTCTTGATCCTATCTTGCAAGTTATATGCACCTATTACGTGTCATGATCCGCATACTCCAAGGTGCCAATAATTGGGATTCTTTCCGGTGATTTCCGTAGTTTGAGGAGTTCATGTATTCACTCAGTGCTAATGCTTTGTTTCGGTTCTCTATTAAAAGGAGGCCTTAATATCCCTTAGTTTCCTTAAGGACCCCACTGCCACGGGAGGGTAGGACAAAAGATGTCATGCAAGTTCTTATTATATGCACATATGACTATATACGGAATACATGCCTACATTACATTGATGAATTGGAGCTATTGTGTATCGCCCTAGGTTGTGACTGTTATATGATGAATATCATCCAACATAGTTATCGTCACCGATCCAATGCCTACGACTTTCTCATATTGGTTTCTGCTAAGTTACTTTGCTACTACTGCTTTACACTTGCTACAAAACTGCTATTGTTACTGTTACCGTTACTAGTGTTACTGTTGCTACTACTATCAAAATTATCATATTACTGTGCTACTAAATACTTTGCTGCAGATATTTTATCTCCAGGTGTGGTTGAATTGACAACTCAACTGCTAATACTTGCAAATATTCTTTGGCTCCCCTTGTGTCGAATCAATAAATCAGGGTGAAATACTACCCGCGAAAACTGTTGCGATCCCCTATACTTGTGGGTTATCAAGACCTTTTTCTGGCGCCGTTGCCGGGGAGCATAGCTATATTTGTTGAGTCACTTGGGATTTATATCTGTTGATCACTATGAAGCATCTGAAAGACGCTAAGACCAAGATCGTTCACTCTAAGACGAGGGGAAGTAAGGAACTGCCATCTAGCTCCGCACTTGATTCAGCTTCTGTTTTGAGTAGACTTGCGACACCACCACCTGTTATGCATTATGAAATGTCGCAAGTTATTGATGATACTACTTCTGCTATGAATGATACTTATGATGATGCTAGTACTATGCTTGATAATACTGTGCCACTTGGTGATTTTCTTGATGAACAACTTGCTAAAGCTAAAGAAATTGAGAATGCTAAAAATGTTAAAACTCTTGAAAATTATGATTCACCTATTATGCCTAGCTCTCCTACTAGAGTTGAATCACCTGATGAACATGTCTTTGATAGGGAGACGGCTAGAGCCATTCTTGCTTGTAATGATAGAGATGAGGTTATACAATTGCTTGCTGAAATGAAAGAAAAATCTATGAGGGAGAGAATGAAATATGATCCTAAGTTTGCCAACTCTCCCATATTCGTTACTGATAAGGATTATGAATTCTCTATCGATCCTGAGTTAATTACTTTGGTTGAATCTGATCCTTTTCATGGTTATGAAACTGAAACTGTTGTGGCACACCTTACTAAGTTGAATGATATTGCCACCCTATTTGCCCATGAGGAAAAAATTTGCTATTACTATATTCTTAAGTTGTTTCCTTTCTCATTAAAGGGTGATGCTAAGAAATGGTTTAATACTCTTGCTCCTGGTTGTGTGCGTTGTCCCTAGGATATGATCTATTACTTCTCTGAAAAATATTTTCCTGCTCATAAGAAACAAGCTGCTTTACAGGAAATATTTAACTTTGTGCAAATTAAAGAAGAGAATCTCCCTCAAGCTTGGGGGAGGCTTCTCCAATTACTTAATGCTTTGCCTGATCATCCTCTTAGAAGAATGTAATACTTGATATCTTTTATAATGGACTAACCGATGCTTCTAGGGACTACCTAGATAGTTGTGCCGGTTGTGTTTTCAGGGAACGAACTGTTGGGCAGGCTGAAGAGCTACTGAATAATATATTGAAGAATGATAATGAGTGGACACTTCGTGAACCACCACCTAAGCCAACTCTGAAGAAGAGAGGTATTCTATTCCTCAGTCCAGAAGATATGAAAGAAGCTAAGAAATCTATGAAGGAAAAAGGTATTAAAGCTGAAGATGTTAAGAATTTACCACCTATTGAAGAAATACATGGGCTCGACATCCCGACACAGGTAGTGGAGGTAAATTCTCTCACTAGATTTGATGAAGGTGATATTCCGTATAATAAATCTGCTAGTCAATGCCTGTATGAATTTGATAATTACATCATTAAACAGGAACACTTTAATATGTATGTTAGCAATCAACTAAAATGGAATGCCATCATGATTGAACGCTTGAGTGATTTGATGTTTAGAACTGCTAATGATGTTAAATGCTTGAGTAAACATGCTTCTATGGTTCAGACTCGGTTAGAACAAATTGCTAAGTCACAAAATGATTTGCTTGATGAGATGAATAATAAAAAGAATGATCATGTTGTTAAAGTTGTTACTAGAGGAGGTAGAATGACTCAGGAACCCTTGTATCCTAAAGGTCATCCTAAAAGAATTGAACAAGATTCTCAAAGAAATGATATTGATGTACCTAGTCCATCTAAGAAGAAAAAGAAAAACAAAAATGATAGGACTTTGCATGCTTCTAGTGAACCTGAGGGGGAAAAGCCTCCGGAGAATCATAATGATGCTTCTATTTCTGATGCTGAGACACAATCTGGTAATGAACATGCACCTAGTGATAATGATAATGATAATGAAAATGATGTTGTTCATGCTGATGCTCAACCAGATAATGATGTAGAAATAGAACCTGCTGTTGATCTTGATAACCCACCTCCTAAGAATAAAAGATATGATAAAAGAGACTTTGTTGCTAGAAAACATGGAAAGGAAAGAGAACCATGGGATCAAAAACCTATGCCTTTTCCTACTAAACCATCTAAAAATAAGGATGATGAAGACTTTGAGCGCTTTGTTGAAATGCTTAGACCTGTCTTTTTGCGCACTCGCTTGATTGATATGTTGAAAATGTCTCCTTATGCTAAGTACATGAAAGATATTGTCACTAATAAAAGAAAGATACCGGAAGCGGAAATTTCCACCATGCTTGCAAATTATTCTTTTAAGGGTGGAGTACCTAAAAAGTTAGGAGATCCGGGAATACCTACTATACCATGCTCCATTAAAAGAAGTTATGTTAAAACTGCCTTAGGTGATTTGGGAGCCGGTGTTAGTATCATGCCTTTCTCTTTATATAGAAGACTTGATTTTAATAAACTCACACCTACTGAAATATCTTTGCAAATGGCTAATAAATCTACCGCTATACCTATTGGAATTTGCGAGGATGTGCCTGTTGTTGTTGCAAATGTTACTATTTTAATGGACTTTCTTATACTTGATATGCCCGAGGACGACAATATGTCAATTATCCTTGGAAGACCATTTTTGAATACTGCAGGGGCTGTTATTGACTGCAACAAAAGCAAGGTCACTTTTCATGTCAATGGTCGTGAGCATACGGTTTATTTCCCGAAGAAACAAACTTCAGTGAATGGTATCAACTGTATTGAAAAGGTTTCAACAATCACTATTCGGGATTTCAAATTTCCTCTTCCTACTGTCAAAAAGAAATATGAATTTCTTATTGTTGGAGAAATGCATATCCCTGTTGAGGTAACTTAGTGTTATACGAAAATTCTTTGGTTTCATGTCACTTGGAAATAATTTGTTAATAAGACTTGATCAACCTTATTAATGGATTCTTTCTGAAGGGCATGTGGTTGATGAATTTAGTAAGCACCACTTTCTGTACCTACCTTTTGCTCTCTATTAATTATAGTTTAATAAAATAAAATGCCATGATTATCCTGTTTTTTGAATTATCCGTGCAATAAAAAATGGCCCAAAAATAAAAGTGCTCAGAATGCAATAAAACTTTGACACGATTTTTTCTGGAATATATAAGAATTTTTGGTGCTGAGAACAACCCAGGGGGTGCACCTGTTGCCCACAAGGCAGAAGGGCGCGGCCACCCTCCCAGGGCGCGCCAAAGTGCCTTGTGGGTCCCGCAGGGACCCACTCACTTATCCATTCAGTCCACTTAATCTCCTACCTCCAGAAAAAAATCTTTGTAGTTCTCTCTCGTGTTCTTACTCAAAAACCTGAGATTTTCGATCTCTTTGCTCAGAGCTCCGTTTCCGAAACTGTTTTGAGGGATTGCTCCTTGGTATGTGACTCTCCCATTGCTCCAATTAGTTTTTGCTTTAGTGGATTATATTTTGCATAAATTGCTGCTATTGGTGCTACTGAAAATGAGCTTGCATGTTAAATTCCTTGAGTTCTAAGTAGTTTGAAAGCTTGATATAGCCTCTAGGCACTTGTATGAGTAGTTGCTATCAATCTTGTGAAGTTTTGTTAACATATTTTTGTGGACCAAAATTTTTCAGAAATTTGTTCGTAGGAACATGAACATTTTCAGAAGGAGTTCCTCAAGGAGGAGTGATACGTCTCCAACGTATCTATAATTTTTTATTGTTCCGTGCTATTATAGTATCAATCTTGGATGTTTTATATACATTTACAAGCAATTATATATCATTTTTTGGGACTAACCTATTTTTTCCTGTTTTTGGTTTTTCAGAATATCAGTACCAAACGAAGTCCTAATGCCACGAAACTTTTTTGAGATTTTTTTTGGGACATAAGAGACACTAGAAGCTTCGGGAGAGGGCCAGAAGACAGAGGAGGTGGCCACGAGCGACCAGGGCACGCCCCAGGCGGGTGATGACCCACAAGTATAGGTGGTCAATCATAGTCCTTTCGATAAGTAAGAGTGTCGAACCCAACGAGGAGCAGAAGGAAATGACAAGCAATTTTCAGCAAGGTATTCTCTGCAAGTACTGAAAGTAGGGGTAACAGATAATTTCGGTAGCAAGATAATTTGTAACAAGTAACAAGTAACAAGTATAATAAAGTGCAGCAAGGTGGCCCAATCCTTTTTGTAGCAAAGGACAAGCCGGAACGAACTCGTATAATAAGCAAAGCGTTCTCGATGGCACAAGGGAATTTCATCTAGTCACTTTCATCATGTTTGTTTGATTTGCGTTCGCTACTTTGATAATTTGATATGTGGGTGGACCGGTGCTTGGGTGTTGTTCTTACTTGAACAAGCCTCCCACTTATGATTACCCCCTCTCGCAAGCATCCGCAACTACGAAAGATGAATTAAGATAACTCTAACCATAGCACGAAACATATGGATCCAAATCAGCCCCTTACGGAATAGCGCATAAACTAGGGTTTAAGCTTCTGTCACTCTAGCAACCCATCATCTAATTACTACTCCACAATGCCTTCCCTTAGGCCCAAGGATGGTGAAGTGTCATGTAGTCGACGTTCACACGACACCACTAAAGGAAGCAACAACATACATATCATCAAAATATCGAACGGATACCAAATTCACATGATTACTTATGAAAAGACTTCTCCCATGTCCTCAAGAACAAAAGTAACTACTCACAAATCATGTTCATGTTCAAGATCAGAGGGGTATTGAATAGCATTAAGGATCTGAACATATAATCTTCCACCAAATAAACCAACTAGCATCAAATACAAGATGTAATCAACACTACTAGCAACCCACAGGTACCAATCTAAGGTTTTGAGACAAAGATTGAATACAAGAGATGAACTAGGGTTTGAGATGAGATGGTGCTGGTGAAGATGTTGATGAAGATTGGTCCTCCCATGATGAGAGGATCGTTGGTGATGTCGATGGCTCCGATTTCCCCCTCCCGGAGGAAAGTATCCCCGGCGGAATCGCTCCGCCGGAGAGCAAAATAGCTCCTGCCCAGGTTTCGCCTCGAGACGGCGACGCTTCATCCCAAAAGCCTTCTCTTGATTTTTTTTCTAGGGCAAATGGCTTCATATAGCAGAAGGAGGGGGCCAGACGCCAGTTGTGGCCCCACTAGGGCGGGCCCAGGGGGCGCGCCCTACTGCCTTGTGGGCAGCTGGTGGGTCCCCTCTGTAATCACTTTTCTCCAGTATTTTGTATATATTCAATAAAAAATCTCCATGAAATTTCAGGTCAATTGGAGCTCTGTAGAATAGGTATCTCTGATATGGCTATTTCAGGTCCAGAATTCCAGTTGCCGGCGTTCTCCCTCTTCATGTAAATCTTACAAATTAAGAGAGAAAAGGCATAAGAATTGTACCTGTAAGTGCATCAAGTGCCCCCTTAGTGGTTTTGGAGTATTGAAGACAAATAAGTTGAGGAACTAATGTGTTTGTGAGTATACACAGGAGACAGAGTCCCTGAAGATTTGGTTTAACACATGGAAGACGACCCCTAAAAATAGATTTCTTCAAGTGAAGAATTTGGTGATGAAATTGGTACGGCCTTTGAAGAAATTGATGTGAAGACTTTGAAGCTTGAAGACTTTTGTTTTCATAGTTTCTTTTCTTCTTCTTTGAGTCATAGGAAAAACCGTACTGTTAAAGGGGGTCTAGGTGAAACATATTTCACATTTCCAAAGTGATGCTCAAACTTACTCAAACCTATACACACAAAAGCCGCTTCGAGTGAAGCCTTTGGAAATCTCCAGTACAGCTGATGCATTTCCTAGCGACAGTGACGAAGTTCATCTGGTCGCTGACAAATTTGGGTCAGGCTGAGGAGTTAGGAGTTCGCCAGTGCGATCTGCCTACCATGAGGAAACTGAGTGCCCCGATGAAATTGAGAGTTCAATTCCGACCGTTGCTACGCCGTGTGCCTGTTGTCGAGTGGATCCTTATCCTGACAACGGTCGAATCAGTGAAGGGCATTTATGACATTTCATGTCGGGTTGCCCCCTGGCTATAAATAGCCGCCCCCCACAACCACTTGCTGGTTGGTTGCTCCGAGAGAACTTGACACTTGTCATTTGAGAGCAACCCATCCTTTGACGACTTTGTGAGAACCCAAGCGAGGAAAAAGCTAGAGCCAAAGTGATTGAGCATCACTGAAGAGATTGATCTGTGTGATCCAACGCTTGTTACCTTTGAGGACTGTCATTCCTCCAGACGGTTAGGCATCATGTTCTGAGCACCCAAGAGTAATTGTGGCGTGCCGGTGAACAAGTCTGTGAAGGTTTCGGAAGTCTACCTTGAAGACTTACCACGAGTGATTGGGCGAGAACTAAGTGTCATTAGCTCAAGAGGAATACGGTGAGGACTAAGTGTCCTCTGAGGTAAAACTCAGCCGCCTCAACCAGACGTATAGTTGATACAGCAACTGGAACTGGTCTACCAAATCGCTGTGTCTTCATCGAGCCCAACCGGTTTCAAATTCCTCACTCCTTCACTTTATTACTATTCCGCTGCTGAAGAACTTATGTCGTACCTTTCTAAAGAATTTGAACTGAAGACTTTAATCATGCTGTCTCATTTTCTTCAGTTCATTTTCCTCATGCATATTTGTGTGTATGATTGCATGTTCTTCACCTGCTTATGCTTCGTATGCATGCTTTCCATATCTGTGTAGACTTAGTTTCAATTCTGTTTCTATTTCTTCACTCTGATTTTCGTCAAAGTCTTCAGAGTTTGATGAATTTCTAAAAATCTCCCATTCACCCCCCCTCTGGGAGTTATCCTGCACTTTCAATTGGTATCAGAGCAAGGTACTCCCTTGTTCTGTGTGATTTTGGTTTAACCACCTAGAGTTTTAGTTATGTCGACCGCAGGAATGATCAAGGTCTCTGCTGCGTGCCCCATCTTCGATGGCACAGACTATCCCTACTGGAAGAACAAGATGCGAATGCCTCTTGAGGCTATTGACAACGATCTCTGGTTCGTCGTCGAGAATGGCGTCCCCACCATTTCGCCAAGTATCAATGCTGCTGATGTGAAGAGATTCAAGCAACTGGACTCTCAAGCGAAGAATATCATATGTGGTCATCTGAACAAAGGCAAGTATGGTAGAGTGAGTGCTTTGGAAACTTCGAAGCTGATCTGGGACCGGCTCTCTAAAGTCAATGAGGGAGTATCTACTCAGCGTGACTCCCGAGTTGATGTCCTGCGCAATCTCTTCAATCGCTTCAAAAGACTCGACAACGAAAATGTGCAGCAAACCTTCGACCACCTCACTGATATCTCCAATGAGCTTCAAGCTCTTGGTGCAGCTGACATCACCGATCATGAGGTGGTGAAGAAATTGCTGAGGTCTCTGGACAGTTCCTTCGACACTTTGGCACTGATGATACAGGAGCGCCCTGATTACAAGTCACTGGATCCTGCTGACATTCTTGAGAGGCTCAACACACCTGAATTTCAGCAAGCAGAGAAGAGAGATATGTATGGACCCAGCTATGGTCGTCCTCGCGCTCTGAAGGCTAAAGCAAAAGCCAAGGCTATTTCTTCATCTAAAGAAGAAGAGGAATATGAGAGCAGTTCTGACGGTGCTGAGGAAATTGGCAGAGAACTGGCTATGCTGGTGAAGAAGTTCCAGAAGTTTTCCAAGAAGAACTGATTTGGAAAATCTTCAAAGTATGACTCGAAGAACACTGGAGAAGCGTCTGCTCGAGACTACAACAAAAGAACATGTCACAAATGCAAGAAGCCAGGTCACTACATCACCGACTGTCCTCTTTGGCTGAAGAAGAAGAAGAAGAAGAGCAGGGATGATGATGAGTCTGATGGAAAAAAGAAGAAGTCCTCAAAGTCTTCATCAAAGTCCTCATCTCACAAGAAAACTAGTTCTAGGAAAGCTCGTGCATTCCTTGGGAAGGAAATGGATTCTGAAGAAGAATATGATGATCAGCAAGCTAAGGAATCTGAGGAGGAGTCAGACAGTGGTGTGACGAGCCTTGCTCTCACTACTGAGTACGTCAGCAAGTCCATCTTCAACTCTGAGGATAATGGTATCTCCACCAACAAAGATGAATGTGCTGATGACTTCACTCCCACCTATTGCTTCATGGCAAGAGGTGCAAAGGTAATCTCATGAGAAGCTTACTTTGAAACTTACAGTGATGATAATTCTGAGTGTGAAGCTAAACCAAGCTATAAGAAACTTGCTAAAATTGCAACTGAGCAACAACATGCCATGGAAAAGATTCAAAAACTGCTGGACAAAAGCGATGACCTGTTGGACGAGGAAATGGATCGTAGTCAACCCTTGTCTGAGGATCTCAGAAGGCTTAAGTCTCAATATGACAAACTTGAAAGTCGTCATGTGTCCCTCTTAGTTGAACACGAGAAGTTGTCCTATGAATTTCTTCAAAGGAAGCAAGATCTCGAGAAGCTGAGAGCATCTCATGATGATCTTCAAAAAGAAAACGATTCACTCCTCGCTCAACAGATCTGTACCGCTCAGGAAGAATTTGTTGCACCATGCCTAAAATGCCTTGAATGTGATAATGCTAATTCTTCAGTTGAATGTTCAAATGCTTCTGTTCTTGCAATTGCTTCAACTGGTACGGTGGCCACTAACCCCTCACTTGAGGAAGCCACCGAGGATACTGATGAAAATGCAGGGCTGAAGGAATTGTATGTCACTAGCATGTAGAAAAGCCTCAAAGGGCATCAAACCCTGTGTGACGTGCTCAAAAAGCAAATTCTTCACAGGAACCCTAGGAAAGAGGGTATTTCCTTTGAGAGAAAGCTTAACGCAGATGGTTCGTATTGGAAGCCTGAGCAGTATCCCAAAACCACATGGGTTGCTGCAAAGGGACCTCCAGTAGATCCATCCACTTTATCTGGCTATACTTGTGATTCTTCATATTCTTTAGATGAGTCATTTGACTCCAACTATAAATTGTTCAAGAATCAGAATGGTGAGGTCTTTGCCAGATTCATTGGTACTAACTGCAGGAACGGTCCACCTGTGAAGAAAATCTGGGTTCCTAAAAGCCATTTGAAAAATCTTCAGGTGAATGTTTTCATGACACCACCGATGAAGAAGAAACTTCCTAGGGAAAATTCTTCATAGGGATCAAAGTCAACAAATGGATGCAGACCCACTTATGGTCGCACTAATGCCTCTGTTTCACAGGGAAACAAACATCGATTTGATGAATATGAGCATTATTCTTCGAACCACTATGTTCACAAATCTTCGAAGAATTTCTCTGCTTATTCATTCAATTACTATAACCCTCCTGTGAAGAGAAATGCATATTTTTCAATGCCTAAGTTCTCCATTAATGCACTTCGCCACATTGCTTCTCAGCCACCCATTCAGATGTGGGTGGTTAAGAAGAAGAACTAATCTCTTCTGTAGGGTCAGGTCTTCAGACAACTAAATGTCTGATGAATTTGCTGAAGACCTAACATAATGCCTGCTGGGATGCAGGCTAATCACGATGAAATGAATGTTTCATTTCACACATCCCTTATGCTGCTAGATATTATTCCTTGATGAAATTGGCTGACGAAATTGATCATCATCATATTCTTCACTTTGAAGCATATGAATTTGTAATTCAGACTAATGCTTCTACAGGATGATACACCTTCAGCCACTGAATGGGTCTTGGATAGTGGCTGCACGAATCATATGACTGGAGATAGGAATCTCCTCACTGATGCTCCTCTTACTCCGTCTCATCTGAAGCATATCACATACGCTGACAAAGGAAAAAGCAAGGTATTGGGTCTAGGTAAGGTTGCTATCTCAAAGGATTGACACATGGAAAAGGTGATGCTTGTCGAGTCCCTTGGATACAACCTCATGTCTGCCTCAATGCTTTGTGATCTTGATATGATTGTCATCTTTGGCAAATATAGATGCATTGTGCTGTTGGAATTTGACAAATCCAAAGTCTTCGAAGGCTTTAGGAAAGGTGACTTGTACATTGTAGATTTCTCTACAGGCCCTCAGCCTGCAACATGTCTAATAGCAAAAGCTTCGGAATGCTGGCTATGGCATCGACGACTTGGACATGCTGGAATGAGGAATTTGAGCACTCTTGTCAAGAAGAAGCATATCATTGGCGTCGAGGGTGTCAAATTCGTCAAGGATCACCTCTGTGGTGCTTGTGAGTCTGGAAAGATGACCAGATCCAAGCACTTGGCGAAGACAATCGTGACCACTACTCGTCCCTTTGAATTACTTCATATGGATTTGTTTGGTCCTACACATTATGCCACACTAACCAATGCAGCATCTCTCTATGGATTCATCATTGTTGATGACTACTCTCGCTACACCTGGGTGCACATCATTTCCTACAAGACTGAAGTTCAGGATGTCTTCAGACAACTCTTCAATCGGGCCATGATGAATTATGGTCTCAAGATCAAGCACATCAGGAGTGACAATGGCACTGAGTTCAAGAACACAGGCCTCGACGACTATCTTGATGAACTTGGTATCACTCATGAGCTCTCTGCTCCCTACACGCCTCGGCAGAATGGAGTCGTGGAACGCAAGAACAGAACCCTCATCGAGATGGCACATACTATGCTTGATGAATACAAGACACCTCGTCATTTCTGGCCTGAAGCAATTGATACTGCATGCCACATCATCAACCGGGTATATCTTCACAAATTCCTCAAGAAGACCTCATGTGAGCTCCTCACAGACAAGAAACCCAATGTGAGTTATTTCAAAGTCTTCGGTGCTAAATGTTGGATTAGAGATCCTCATCATAGTTCTAAATTTGCACCGAAAGCACATGAAGGTTTTATGCTTGGTTACGTAAAGGACTCGCACACCTACAGAGTCTTCAACTCCTTCCACCACAAGGTTGTTGAAACTGTAGATGTGCGGTTTGATGAAACTAACGGCTCGCAAAGAGAGCACCTGCCTCCTGTGCTAGATGAAATGCCACCTGAGGAATCTATCAAGCTGATGGGCACTGGTGAAATTGTGCCCGGTGAAGAAATAGCCGCTGATGAAGAAGTGGTTGTTCCTCGTCGCGAAGAAAATGAACATCCTGACAAAAATGATGCTGAGGATTCTGCACGGCAACAACAACAAGGCCCTCATCCAGCACATCCACGAGTGGCAAATGAAGTGCAGATTGAGAAGAACCTCGACAACATCAATGCACCTGGTCCCCTCACTCGCTCAAGAGCTTCACATTTAGCTAAATTTTGTGGGCATTACGCGTTTGTCTCTATTTCAGAGCCCACCAAAGTTGATGAAGCCTTTCTGGAACCTGAATGGATTCAAGCAATGCAAGATGAATTGCGTCAGTTCGAGCTCAACAATGTGTGGGAGCTTGTCAAGCGTCCCGATCCACGCAAGCACAATATCATCGACACTAAGTGGATCTACCGCAACAAACAAGATAAAAACGGCCAAGTGGTGAGGAATAAGGCCCGTCTTGTAGCTCAAGGCTACACACAGGTTGAGGGTATTGATTTCGATGAAACATTTGCACCTGTTGCTAGGCTTGAAGCCATTCGCATATTGCTTGCATATGCTAACCATCATGATATCCTCTTATATCAAATGGATGTGAAAAGTGCATTCCTCAATGGTAAGCTTGAGGAAGAAGTATATGTTGCTCAACCACCAGGTTTTGAGGACCCAAAGCATCCTGACAAAGTCTTCAGACTCAACAAGGCTCTCTATGGCCTCAAGCAAGCCCCGAGGGCTTGGTATGATACACTAAAGGAATTCCTGAAGAAAAAGGGGTTCAAACCCGGTTCACTTGACCCTACTCTTTTCATAAAATCTTATGATGGTGAACTGTTCATATGCCAAATATATGTTGATGATATTATCTTTGGTTGCACTAACAAGAAATACAGTGACGAATTTGCACATATGATGCAAGAAGAATATCAGATGTCTATGATGAGGGAGTTGAAATTCTTCCACGGACTTCAAATTCGTCAACAACCCAATGGCATCTTCATATCTTAGGAGAAATATCTCAAAGATTGCCTGAAGAAATTCGGAATGCAAGATTGCAAAGGCATCAAGATACCAATGCCAACAAATGGCCAACTCCACACTGACAAAAATGGTAAAGATTTCAATCAGAAGGTATATCGCTCCATCATTGGTTCGCTCCTTTACCTCTGTGCATCTAGTCCAGATATTATGCTTAGCGTTTGCATGTGTGCCCGCTTTCAAGCGTCATCGAAGGGATCACATCACCAGGCTGTGAAATGAATTCTTCGATATTTAGCTCACACTCCAACGCTTGGATTATGGTATCCCAAGGGCTCATCACTTGATCTTGCCGGATATTCCGATTCTGATTATGCTGGTGATCGTGTGGATCGCAAGTCAACCTCAGGCACATGCCATTTCTTCGGACAATCTCTTGTATGTTGGTCCTCGAAGAAGCAGAACTGCGTCTCACTTTCCACTGCCGAGGCTGAGTACATTGCTGCTGGCGCCTGCTGCTCTCAGTTACTATGGAGGAAGCAAACCCTCATGGACTATGGCGTCAACGTGAAGAAAGTTCCACTCTACTACGACAATGAGAGCGCCATCAAGATCGCCCACAACCCAGTGCAACACTCAAGGACGAAGCACATTGAGATTCGTCACCATTTTCTTCGTGATCATGTGCTGAAGGGAGACATCGTCATCGACCACGTGAAGACAGAAGACCAGCTTGCAGATATCTTCACTAAACCCTTGGATGAGAGAAGGTTTTGCATGTTGCGGTGTGAGCTAAACATCCTAGAATCTTCGAATGTCCTTTGAAAAGGACACACATCCTAACGCTTATGCATTCTTGATGACTTTGATGCACAACACACGAAGTAACGCTTCTCTTCAAACAATGAAGATTAACCCTCTAAGTGTGAAGAAATTAATGAAGAACTTGATTCTCAGAACCCTACCACAATTGTACGCGGTGTCTGAAATCATCATAGTTCTTATACGGTGGGTAACGCCACCACCTCTTTGTGACATTCTTCAAATTTGAGTTTTTCGTCATTTGCAATTTCGTCAAACTTTTCAAATTCGTCATTTGAGGTTATTTTTCACTGCTTATTATTTATATCTATATTTGAGTTTTTTATGTCCTCAACAACATCCACATATAGCTATTTCTTCAAACAGTGTTTTTCGTCATCTATGTGGATGTGATCGGACCCGCTCCCCTCTATGCTAAACTCAAACCACTCTGTTCTCAATCTCTTCATATGCGTTCTAATTGACACTGTTCAAAGTCTTCACTGTGTCCTTGACAGCTGAAGAAATTGCGAACACATTTTGAAAATATTCTAATCAATATTTGGCAGTTGCCAGAGTAACCTCATCCCGCGCCTTTGACGCGTGGATAAGCGCATTCAAAATGCATGTATGACGCGTGTCACTCAGATGCCAAACGCCAGGGGCCTATCCGTCCAAAATCTTCGGACCTCTCAGTTTTTACCGCGCCTATATAAAGGCTTGACCTCGTCAACCCTAACACACTTCACTCTCGCGCCCCTGTCGCTCTCAAAACCCTAGCGCCGCCACTGGAACTCATCATCGCCGGAGAGGAAGAGCTTCACTGCCTCGACTTCTTTGTCATCGTACTCGCGCCGGTCACAGATTTCTTCACCTCCGTCGCCGCCGTAGCTGTCTTTCGTCGCCAAGTTAAGGCACGAGAGATCTGAACTGGCGATTTCCTTCGACTCGTCGTCCAGTTCATCAAGTTCATCCTTGCGTAATTAAAATTTATTTTTACAGCCCAAGTTTGATCTTTTTACTGCCACAAAATCTTCAAGTGCTGTTTTTACCACTTCCAATTCTTCAGCACTTCCTTTTGGCCAGTCTTGAGTATTTTCATCTAAGTTATACTTAACAACTAGACTCCTCAATTGTGCAATTATTTCAATCTGTACAACTCTGGAACCTATGTCAAGAACACTTAGTGAAATGCGGCGAGACGATAAGGGTCAATTTCCTCAACAGGTTTATTTTTGAAAAATCTCTGAGAACGCATGTGACTCTTCCCTATTTCCTCGCAACTATACTCTATTCACAGGTACAATGTCTGCCGACGAATCTCTAGGTTCTCATCAAATTAATTCATTTGCAGCATTGCTTGAGGAAAACCTTCAAACATCTTCGGAGTCCTCATGAGTTCAAAAACCTCAGCTGAAGAAAATGGCTGATGGCAAAAAGCCTCAGAAGGGAGGCAAGAGGAAAGAGGAACATACAACCTTTGAGATTCCAGAGGATCTGTATGAAGGATATTGCACTCCGGATGAAGAAACTCATGGAAAGGAAACCAAGGAGCAGCGCAAAACGCGCATGCAAAAGATAAAGAGATACTGGACCTATCAGTGGAGAAGATACAATTTTGTCACTTCCAAATACATGAAGGACTTCACAGTCAAGCCTCCATGCAAAAGACCACAGTTGGCTCCTGGACAAGTGGCTGATCCTAGAAGCATCAGAAGGGGTGAAGAATTCCCCAAAGAATGGGCAAAGCATCAAGCTAAATTGCAGAAACAAGCCCAAAAGGCTGTTGAAGAATTCAACAGGGCCACAAAGGCCTCAGCTGAAGCAGGTGCTAGTGGCAGTGCAAGCGCTCCAAAGAAGGCTATGCAGAAGAAGCCTGCTAACAAGCCCAAGCCGTCTGACACAAAGCCCTCAGTGGCCCAGCCGGCAGCTTCAAAGGCTTCAGCACCCAAGATGTCAAAATCTTCAGTGCCTCCTCCTGCTTCAAGTTCATCGATGGCAGCAGCCAGAGCTTTAACACCGGTCGTGCTCGCATCTTGCCAGCGCACCGAGGGCTTTGCAAAAGCCTCAATTGCTGCATCAAGTGCCTCAGCTAGTGGGCAACCATCTTCTTCTATGCCCAAGCTGAAGCAAAAGGTCACTGCTAGCTGTGGAACTAGGCCAAGTCCCAAGAGCAAGGCCGTCGTGCCTCAGGTTGACGAACATGGGCTGGCTGACAAAGATGAGCTCGCGGAGTTCCTCAGAAGGAAGCAAGAGCAAGCTGCTATTGCTAAAAATTCTTCAGTTCCAATGTTGCTGGACCCCAAGAAACTCCTGGACTTCATTGACATCTGGTGCACCAACCCAGATATGCCACTTGATGATTTGAATCTGCCTCCTGGTCCAAGCCATGTGCTGTCTGCATTCATCTTGGATAAGAAACACAAAATTGCTCAAGCAAAGCTAGTGAGGAAACAGCAACTGCAGAAAGAGAAGGAGCTGCGGAAGAACATGTTCTCTATTACTCCTCAGCAGCTTGTACATTCTAAAATTCAATAGCTGTCTGAAGAGTTTGAACGACAGTCAAAACACTGCTGTGGTGTGTGTGACCGATTCATCACTGCAACCACCAAGGTTGTTGAAGACCACAACCAGCGTGAGGCAGCCAAGGTTGGCATAGTTCCACCCTCAAGCTCTTCAGCTCCACCACCAACAACTCAGACCAGTGAGACTGCGCCCGTATCTCCGCAAGTGCAAGACATGGCAACTGAAGAAGTTGCTCCTGAAGAAATTGCCAAGGCGACTGACGATGTTGCGCCTGAAGAAACTGCCAGGGTGACTGCTTCAGTCATGCCTGAAGAAACTGAACCACCAAATTCCTCAGCAGCAGCACCACCAACGACTTCATCCTTGAAGATCATCACACTTCCTTCTGCATCAGAAGTGAAGAAGACCAAGGCTGCTGAGAAGGAAGCTAAAAAGAGAAAAGCTTCAGCTCCTCCTACCATTACTGAAACAGTGAAGAAAATGAAGACGACTTCATTGTCTTCAGTCGTTCCAATTGCTGCTATACCAATTTCTTCAGCGCCTCCAACTCGTTCTAACGAAGATCATCAAATGGTTCCCTATGGGGTGAAATATGAAATTCCTCAGACTAATGAAAATGAAGATGATGCCCATTCTGCTGCTACGACAGAGCAAATGGATGAAGAAATAGAAGTTGAAGAAGATGCTCCACTTCATCTTGTCTCATCACGGAAGCCATCACAGGTTCCGATGACTGAAGAAAATGCCACTACTTCTACTTCATCTGGCAGTAGTGAAGAAACTGAAGAGGACGTGGATATTGACGGTGCAACTACCCCTCCAATCATTGACGAATTTTGGGAAGCTTTCCATCCAAATTCGCCCCTCACCACTCCTCTGACGCAAGTGCCTCAATCACCCGCTATCACTGAAGAAATTCACACTGGTTCTGAAGAACAACAGCCGTCTCTTCAGATCATTGATGAAGAAATTCTAGCTGAAACAGCTGATGAAACTGAACCTGCACCATCTGTTGAATGTACTCAAGATGACCCGCTGGTGGATGTCATCAATACATCCCCTCAGCGCGATGACTCAATTCCTTTATCAGATACCGATACAGTTCCAACTGCCACTGCTGAGGAAATTGCAAAATCACTTGCTGTGATAGATCCTCAGGATTCTACTGGGTCCCCAAGACCAATATTTGATGTCAGACCAAAGAAGCAAAATCTTCAACATGTCCCAGTTATGCCAAAGATTGGCAGAAGCCTCAGACGGCCTCAATTCGATAATGCCAAGTTCTTCGAAGAGAAGAATTTCTTCATTGGCGAGTCACCTTATGACTCTGCTAAAATCAGGCGTCTGCACTTCTGGACGCGGACACACATGAACTATTACGCTTCACTGTTGTTCGACAAGAACAAGATCTTCCCGCATTCCCATATTCCTCATGTGGATATGGAATCTATTCCCTGTTTCAGGCCCGTATTGGATGTGCTTCATGATGCTGGATTACTCAGCTTCTGCTTTGATGTCTGCGATTGGAATGAAGAATTAATTCTTCAGTTCTACACCACTGTGCATTTCTCTGGAGACGTTGATGGCATTGCATCTTGGGCTCTGGACTGGATGAGCGAAGACACTCATTACAAGGCACCAACTGACGAACTTCTTCGTGCTCTTCCAGTTGATCCACCCCAAGAAGAAGCAAAGCGGAATTATGAAGAATCTATTATTTCACATCATTTATGGTACTCCCATTAATATCCATGATTTCTTCATGAGGACTTTGGTCACAGTGGCCCAGTCACCTTTTGATCTGAAGCCATATGCTCCATGGATCATGAGATTCATCAGATCCTGATCTTCAATTCACTACAAGGATGATTGTCAAAATCATCTCAGTTATCTGCCAGAAGTAGAAGTTCTTCAGAGCACCATCTTCTCAGTTCCCGGCAAGGGCAAGGCTGTAGTAGATGAAGGAATGTGTCCTCTTGATGGGCAATTTCGCCAGCCAATATCACAGTCCACTGGTGATGAAACTGCTAGCCAGGATACTGCTGCTAATGCTTCAAGACCATCTCATACATCAGATGCTCCACGTGTCATGACTGACCATGAACTACTAATCAGCTTGCACCAGAAAGTTGATAAGAACCATCGATGGGTTAAGCGTCAGTTTGTTGTGATTCAAGCCAACATGAGTGTGACGCATAACTCAGTACGCAAAAACCGCTACTATCTCCATGAGATTTTTGACAGATCATGGGCCATCCTCTCGCATCTCAAGACAGCTGAAGAACTTGCCTAAATGGACTTCCAAATGAACTTTGATTGGGCCGAGCCACCCAGGAATAAGTTCAAGAAAACTCAAGTTCCTCCTCTTATGTCGAGCTCAGAGTCTTCATCACGCACCACTGATGAAAATGAAACTGCCGAAGACACTGCTGCTGGTCCATCTGCATCACGCGACCCCAACAACGTTGGTGCTCCCTCGACTTCACCACGATGATATTCTTCAGGGGCGTTAGCTCTCCATTTCATCTCCTTTTGGTCATTTGATGACAAAGGGGGAGAAATGTGAGTTAGTCTTCAAGCGGGTTGTTATATGGGCTGTTTTTGCTTAAGTTGCAACTCTTGAACTTTATTGGATTTGCTCTTTGATGAGTTGTAACTAAATAACTGTTGGTCGTCTGACTCTTTTGCTACATTTGATATGCATGCTCTGATCTTAATTATATCTGCTCATGCATGCACAATTTCGTCAGACACCAATTTTCGTCATGCATTCGTATTCCTCAAATATCTTATGATCATGCATGATTGGATTCCAAGATATAGGGGGGAGATCTCCACAATTTCAACCTGCCATGTGCATTTGCAATCCAAAGCAAATTCCTCATATGCACATCTTTAGGGGGAGTTCCTCAATATCTTGTAATCAAATTCTTCAAACTCTGTACTTACACTTCAATTATTTTTACTGCCGTTGAAAGCCTAACCAATTTGTCATCAATCACCAAGAAGGGGGAGATTGTAAGTGCATCAAGTGCCCCCTTAGTAGTTTTGGAGTATTGAAGACAAATAGGTTGAGGAACTAATGTGTTTGTGAGTATACACAGGAGGCAGAGTTCCTGAAGATTTGGTTTAACACATGGAAGACGACCCCTAAAAATAGATTTCTTCTAGTGAAGAATTTGGTGATGAAATTGGTACGGCCTTTGAAGAAATTGATGTGAAGACTTTGAAGCTTGAAGACTTTTGTTTTTGTAGTTTCTTTTCTTCTTCTTTGAGTCATAGGAAAAACCGTACTGTTAAAGGGGGTCAAGATGAAACATATTTCACATTTCCAAAGTGATGCTCAAACTTACTCAAACCTATACACACAAAAGCCGCTTCGAGTGAAGCCTTTGGAAATCTCCAGTACAGCTGACGCATTTGCTAGCGACAGTGACGAAGTTCATCTGGTCGCTGACGAATTTGGGTCAGGCTGAGGAGTTAGGAGTTCACCAGTGCGATCTGCCTACCGTGAGGAAACTGAGTGCCCCGATGAAATTGAGAGTTCAATTCCGACCGTTGCTGCGCCGCGTGCCAGCTATCGAGTGGATCCTTATCCTGACAACGGTCAAATCAGTGAAGGGCATTTATGACATTTCATGTCGGGTTGCCCCCTGGCCGCCCCCCACAACCACTTGCTGGTTGGCTGCTCTGAGAGAACTTGACACTTGTCATTTGAGAGCAACCCATCCTCTGACGACTTTGTGAGAACCCAAGTGCGGAAAAACCCAGAGCCAAAGTGATTGAGCATCACTGAAGAGATTGATCTGTGTGATCCGACGCTTGTTACCTTTGAGGACTGTCATTCCTCCAGACGGTTAGGCGTCATGTTCTGAGCACCCAAGAGTAATTGTGGCGTGCCGGTGAACAAGTCTGGGAAGGTTTCGGAAGTCTACCTTGAAGACTTACCACGAGTGATTGGGCGAGGACTAAGTGTCATTAGCTCAAGAGGAATACGGTGAGGACTAAGTGTCCTCTGAGGTAAAACTCAGCCATCTCAACCAGACGTACAGTTGATACAGCAACTGGAACCGGTCTACCAAATCGCTGTGTCTTCATCGAGCCCAACCGGTTTCAAATTCCTCACTCCTTCACTTTATTACTATTCCGCTGCTGAAGAACTTGTGTCGTACCTTTCTGAAGAATTTGAACTGAAGACTTTCATCATGCTGTCTCATTTTCTTCAATTCATTTTCCTCATGCTTATCTGTGTGTATGATTGCATGTTCTTCACCTGCTTATGCTTCGTATGCATGCTTTCCATATCTGTGTAGACTAGTTTATTTCAATTCTGTTTCTATTTCGTCACTCTGATTTTCGTCAAAGTCTTCAGAGTTTGACGAATTTCTAAAAATCTCCCATTCACCCCCCCCCCTCTGGGAGTTATCCTGCGCTTTCAGTACCATAAAGTGAAATAATGATAAAAACATAATAAACAACAGTAGGAAATCATGATGCAAATTGGACGTATCAACTCCCCCAAGCTTTGACCTCGCTTGCCCTCAAGCGAAAAGTCGAAATCGATAATCATGACCACATGTTTAGGAAATCATGATGCAAATTGGACGTATCAACTCCCCCAAGCTTTGACCTCGCTTGCCCTCAAGCGAAAAGTCAAAATCGATAATCATGACCACATGTTTAGAAATCGATAAAAATAAAATATGGACATGGATCATCATGATCTTTATTATAACAGCAATATATCATCATAAAACTTCTCATGAAAAAGTGACAATTCATCCACAAGTTAAAGTATGAACCATAAACCAAATTGAAAACTAACAAACTATGATCTCAGTCACTGAAGCAATTGCAATTCATCATATTATCAGAAAGAGTCTATATAAGATCTTTGCTTAGCAAGTTCACATACTCAACTATCATTTAGTCTTCTATGATTGCTGACACTCACGGCATACTTATGGAGCAAAAGTTTCAGTCGAACACATAGAAAGATAGGGGCTTATAATTTCGTCTCCCAACGTATTTACCTCAAGGGTAATGTCAACAATAATAATTTATGATCACCTACATTCAACTAGATATATATGCATGGATCAATCCCCACCACATGATGTTTGCCAAAAGAGAAAATAAAAACGGAATAGAGAAGAATACCATTGACTCTTGCACGAAAGTAAATACATAAAGTAAAAGATAGGCCCTTCGCAGAGGGAGGCAGAGGTTGTCATGCGCATTTGTTTTTGGATGTGCGAGCTCTTAATGTAAAGGAACGTCACTTTATATTTCCCCTTGTGATAGCGACCTTTATCGTACAAAGCTTATTTTCCTTTACAATAAAAGTTCATACATATTTAGGAGCAATTTTTATTGCTTTGCACCGATGATAACTTACTTGAAGGATCTTCTTCAATCCATAGGTAGATATAATGGACTCTCATGGCATGAAATTGGGTTTAAGGGTTTTTGGATGCACAAGTAGTATCTCTACTTGGTGCGGATTTTTTGGCTAGCAAAGATAGGTGGCAAACACCACATGTTAGAAGATCCAAAACAGTAGAACTTCTATGTGAATATAAGCAAACATAACCCATTACGTTGTCTTCCTAGGCCAACGTCAACTAATTGTCATAGAATATTTGATGGGGGCTCACAATCATAAGATGTCCAAGATAGTATATTTATATGTGAGACCTGTCTTCCTTTATTACTTTTTCATGAATTGCTACAATGACCAATGCTATGTTTGTCAACTTCCAACAAGTTTTATCAATTATACTTCTTTTATGTGAAGTCATCACTCCCCATGGGATTAGCATATGATCTTACTTTTTATTCTTTATTTCTAAGATTGGATCATCAAAAGCAAAACACTCAACTCAAACTAATATTTATTATATAACTTTCACACACGATTACATAGATAGATCACACAGCAAGCACTCGAAACTAAATCATACTAAAACTTTATTCCTCTAAATCACGAAATAACTAAGGATCGAACTAAGATAGATAATGATGATGAGAAAGTGATGGTGATACGATACCGGGACGCCTCCCCCAAGCTTGGCACAAGCCAAGGGGAGTGCCCATACCCATGTACTCAAGTCTCCTTCAGTGATGGTGGTGATGAAGTGGTGGGCTTGTCCTTCAGCTTTAGCAGATACTCCAATTTACGGTTAATGCTCCGAAGGGCGATGTTTTGCTCTTCCAACAAAATAACTTCATGAGTGAGAGATGTATTCTGAGCACAAACTGTTTCAAAGACTCTTAGGGATTCAATTACAGATGGGGAGAGATGATCATAGAGGGGTTGAAGGATATCTCCCTTCTCTGCGGTCTCCTCCATGGGGATGGCTTGCCCTCCTTCTGGGGCCTCGGTTTCCGCAACTCCCTCGACCTTGTCCTCCTTGCCATTGTCTTCCTCTCCTGACGACCACTCGTAGTAAACCTCGCTGTAGGGGCGTTTGCCCGGCGATGGTTGCACAATCCGGTGCTTGGTGCGGAGTCTTCGAGGAGCCATGGCGATCTAGATCTGTCAGAAAAATAGCCTAAAACAAGAACAGAGAGAAAACTTGCGATACGGTGGTCAAAACATATGGGAGTATATATAAAGAATTTTTATCTTGCAAAACAAGCAATACAAGAAGAAAACGGAGTCGGGAAGGCACACGTGGGGCCCACAAGGCACCACGGCGCGTCCCAGGGGGGGTCGCGCCCTTCTGCCTTGTGGGCGACAAGTGGGTTCCCTCGGCTGTTTCTTATTTTTTTAATTTTTTCAATATTCCAAAACTGACAGAAATAATTTTTATGGAATTTTTGGAGTCGGTTTACTTACCGTATCACATACCTACACCTTTTCACGGTTCTGGAGCATTCCGGAAGGACTCTTTGATGTGCTCTTCTGGTGTAATTGTTTCAATAATATTAGTTTCAACATTAATGGGAGTACCTGAAATATAGTGCTTAATTCTTTGCCCATTCACCACTCTCGGATTAGTGCCTTCGGAGTTGTTTATTTTGATGGCTCCGGAGCGATAAACTTCTTCGATGATATACGGTCCTTCCCATTTAGAGAGAAGTTTTCCTGCAAAGAATCTCAAACGAGAATTGTATAATAGAACATAATCACCTACTTTGAATTCCCGTTTTTGAATTCTTTTGTCATGCCACCTTTTAACCTTTTCTTTAAACAACTTAGCATTATCATAGGCTTGGGTTCTCCATTCATCTAAGGAGCTAATATCAAATAACCTCTTCTCATCGGCAAGTTTAAAATCATAATTAAGTTCTTTAATTGCTCAATAAGCTTTATGTTCTAATTCAAGAGGTAAATGACATGCTTTTCCATAAACCATTTTATACGGAGACATACCCATAGGATTTTTATATGCAGTTCTGTAAGCCCACAATGCATCATCAAGTTTCTTAGACCAATTCTTTCTGGATCTATTAATGGACTTTTGCAAAATCAATTTTATTTCCCTATTAGTTAATTCAACTTGACCACTAGACTGAGGATGGTAAGGGGATGCAATTCTATGGTTAACATCATATTTAGCAAGCAACTTACGGAAAGCACCGTGAATAAAATGTGAACCACCATCAGTCATTAAATATCTAGGGACTCCGAACCTCGGGAAAATAACTTCTTTAAGCATTTTAATAAAAGTGTTATAATCAGCACTACTAGTTGGAATAGCTTCTACCCACTTAGTAACGTAATCAACAACAACTAAAATATGTGTATACCCATTGGATTTAGGAAAAGGTCCCATATAATCAAAACCCCAAACATCAAATGGTTCAATAACAAGTGAATAATTCATAGGCATTTCCTGACGTCTACCAACATTACCAATTCTTTGACATTCATCACAAGAAAGGACAAACTTACGTGCATCCTTGAAAAGAGTAGGCCAATAAAAACTAGATTGTAATACCTTGTGTGCAGTTTGGTCTCCCGCATGATGTCCTCCATAGGCCTCGGAGTGACACTTACGTAGGATTTGTTCTTGTTCAAGCTTAGGTACACAACGTCTAATAATACCATCTACTCCTTCTTTATATAGATGTGGGTCATCCCAAAAGTAATGTCTTAAATCAAAGAAAAACTTTTTCTTTTGTTGATATGTAAAGCTAGGTGGTATGTATTTAGCAACAATGTAATTAGCATAGTCTGCATACCAAGGAGTATTACGAGAAGCATTTATCACAACTAATTATTCATCAGGAAAACCATCATTAATAGGAAGTGGGTCATCAAGAACATTTTTCTTTCTAGACAAATTATCTGCTACGGGATTCTCAACTCCCTTCCTATCAACAATATGCAAATCAAATTCTTGTAGCAGAAGAACCCATCTAATAAGTCTAGGCTTAGCATCTTTCTTTTCCATAAGGTATTTAATAGCAGCATTATAAGTGTGAACAGTAACCTTGGAATCAACAATATAAGATCTAAATTTATCACATGCAAACACAACTGCTAAAAATTCTTTCGCAGTAGTAGCATAATTTCTTTGAGCACTGTCTAGAGTTTTACTAGCATAATGGATAACATTTAATTTCTTATCAACTCTTTGTCCTAGAACAGCACCAACAGAATAATCACTAGCATCACACATAATTTCAAAAGGTAGGTTCCAGTCAAGTGGTTGAACAATAGGTGCAGAAATTATGGCTTTCTTAAGTATTTCAAAGGCTTCTACACAATCATCATCAAAAACAAACGGAACATCTTTTTGCAAGAGATTGGTAAGAGGTCTAGAAATTTTTGAGAAGTCTTTTATAAACCTTCTATAGAAACTAGCATGACTGAGGAAACTTCTTATACCTTTGATATCTTTAGGACATGGCATTTTCTCAATAGCATCAACCTTAGCTTTATCAACCTCAATACCTCTTTCAGAAATTTTATGCCCAAGGACTATACCTTCATTAACCATAAAGTGGCACTTCTCCCAATTCAAGACAAGATTAGTTTCTTCACATCTCTGCAAAACTCGATCAAGGTTGCTTAAGAAATCATCAAAAGAAGTTTCGTAAACGGAGAAATCATCCATGAAAACCTCAACAATCTTTTCACAAAAGTCAGAGAATATAGCAGTCATACATCTTTGAAAGGTAGTAGGTGCATTACATAAACTAAAAGGCATACGACGATAAGCATAAGTTCCAAAAGGACAAGTAAAGGTGGTTTTCTCTTGATCTTTAGGTGATATAGGTATTTGAGAGAAACCAGAATAACCATCTAGGAAACAAAAGTGTGTGTGCTTGGACAATCTTTCTAACATTTGATCAATAAAAGGCAAGGGGTAATGATCTTTTCTAGTAGCTTTATTTAATTTCCTAAAATCAATTACCATCCTATAACCAGTTACAATTCTTTGTGGGATGAGTTCATTTTTATCATTAGGAACAATGGTAATACCTCCCTTTTTAGGAACACAATCAACAGGACTTACCCATCTACTATCAGCTATGGGATAAATTATACCTGCTTCCAAAAGCTTTAATATTTCAGTTCTTACCACATCCTTCATTTTAGGATTCAGCCTTCTTTGATGATCAACCACGGGTTTAGCATCTGGCTCCATATGAATTTTATGCTGACATAAAGTGGGACTAATGCCCTTAAGATCATCAAGAGTGTATCCAATAGCGGCGCGGCGCTTCCTCTGAGTTTTAAGTAAACTCTTTTCTTCATGCTCTGAAAGGTTAGCACTAATAATAACAGGATATATCTTCTTTTCATCAAGATAAGCATATTTAAGAGTATCAGGTAATTGCTTCAATTCAAACACAGGATCACCCTTGGGTGGAGGTGGACCTCCCAAGGTTTCAACAGGCAGATTATGTTTAAGGATAGGTGCTTGTTTAAAGAATAATTCATCTATTTCATTTCTTTCACTCATATGCATGTCATTCTCATGCTCAAGCAAATATTTTTCTAGAGGATCAGTAGGAGGCACAACAATAGAAGCAAGACCGATAATTTCATCCATACTAGGCAATTCTTTATCATGATGTTGTCTATGAAACTTAGAGAAATTAAACTCATGAGACATCTCACCAGAATTAAAACTAACAATTTCTTTAGTGCCATCAATCTTAGCATTAACAGTATTCAAGAAGGGTCTACCAAATATAATGGGACAAAAATCATCTTGTGGCGATCCAAGAACAAGAAAATCAGTAGGGTATTTGATCTTACCACACAAGACTTCAACATCTCTAACAATCCCAAGTGGTGAAATAGTATCTCTGTTTGCAAGCTTAATAGTAACATCAATATCTTCAATCTCAACGGGTGCAATATCATTCATGACTTCTTGATAGAGAGTAAACGGAATAGCACTCACACTAACACCAATATCACATAAACCATGATAGCAATGATCTCCAATTTTAACAGAACTAACAGGCATGCCAACTACAGGTTTATTTTTATCTTTAGGGTCTGGCTTAGCAATTCTAGTTGCTTCATCACAGAAATATATGACATGTCCATCAATGTTGTCAACCAAAAGATCTTTAACCATTGCAACACTAGGTTCAACTTTAATTTTCTTAGAAGGTCTAGGTGCTCTAATTTTACTCTTATTGACTACAGTTGAAGCTTTAGCATGTTCCTTAATCCTAACAGGGAAAGGAGGTTTCTCAATATAAGCAGTAGGCACAACTGGATCAACATGATAAACAATTGTTTCTTCCTTGATACTAACAGGTTCTTCTTTCAATTCAATAGGTGGATGATATTTAAACCATTTCTCCTTAGGGAGATCAACATGAGTAGCAAAAGATTCACAAAAGGTAGCTACTATCTTAGAGTCAAGTCCATATTTAGTACTAAACTTACAAAAAGCATCAGTTTCCATAAAAGATTTAACACAATCAAACTCAAGATTTATACCTGACTCATTACCTTTGTCGATTTCCCAATCCCCATAATTGCATTTAATTATTTCAAGAAGGTCCCATCTGGATTCAATAGTTTTCTTCATAAAGGAACCAGCGGAAGAAGTATCGAGCATGGATTGATCATTATGAGAAAGCCGAGTATAAAAGTTTTGAAGGATTATTTCTCTTCAGAGCTCATAATTGGGGCATGTATGCAACATATACTTAAGCCTCCCCCAAGCTTGAGCGATACTTTCTCCTTCACGAGGCCAAAAATTATATATATAATTCCGATCACGATGAACCAAATGCATAGGATAAAATTTCTGGTGGAATTTCAGCTTCAACCGGTTCCAATCCCATGTGTCAGTATCATCACATAGCCTATACCATGTCAATGCCTTTCCCTCCAAAGATAAAGGGAATACTTTCTTCTTAACTCCATCTCCAGATAAACCTGCAAGCTTAAACAATCCACAAATTTCATCCACATAGATCAAGTGCATATCAGGAAGTACCGTTCCATCTCCTGCATAAGGATTAGCTAGCAATTTCTCTATCATACCCGAAGGAATTTCATAAAATATATTTTCAGTACGTTCAATAGGTGGAGGCGCAATTCTTATTTCTTCCGGTCGAGGTGAAGATACCCCGAACAAGCCCCTCAAAGGATTACTTTCCATAGTGACAAGTGACAATAAATTTCAGCACGTAATATAAATGTTTCCTTACCAAATTCCACTCACCAAAGGTGCTTCACTCCCCGGCAACGGTGCCAGAAAAGAGTCTTGATGACCCACAAGTATAGGGGATCAATCGTAGTCCTTTCGATAAGTAAGAGTGTCGAACCCAACGAGGAGCAGAAGGAAATGACAAGTGATTTTCAGTAAGGTATTCTCTGCAAGTACTGAAAGTAGCGGTAATAGATAATTTTGGTAGCAAGATAATTCGTAACAAGTAACAAGTACAATAAAGTGCAGCAAGGTGGCCCAATCCTTTTTGTAGCAAAGGACAAGCTGGAACGAACTCGTATAATAAGCAAAGCGTTCTCGAGGACACATGGGAATTTCATCTAGTCACTTTCATCATGTTTGTTTGATTTGCGTTCGCTACTTTGATAATTTGATATGTGGGTGGACCGGTGCTTGGGTGCTGTTCTTACTTGAACAGGCCTCCCACTTATGATTACCCCCTCTCGCAAGCATCCGCAACTACGAAAGAAGAATTAAGATAAATCTAACCATAGCATGAAATATATGGATCCAAATCAGCCCCTTATGGAATAGCGCATAAACTAGGGTTTAAGCTTCTGTCACTCTAGCAACCCATCATCTAATTACTACTCCACAATGCCTTCCCTTAGGCCCAAGGCTGGTGAAGTGTCATGTAGTCGACGTTCACACGACACCACTAAAGGAAGCAACAACATACATATCATCAAAATATCGAACGAATACCAAATTCACATGCAAATCTGAGGTTTTGAGACACTACTAGCATCAACTACAAGATGTAATCAACACTACTAGCAACCCACAGGTACCAATCTGAGGTTTTGAGACAAAGATTGAATACAAGAGATGAACTAGGGTTTGAGATGAGATGGTGATGGTGAAGATGTTGATGAAGATTGGTCCTCCCACGATGAGAGGATCGTTGGTGATGTCGATGGCTCCGATTTCCCCCTCCCGGAGGGAAGTATCTCCGGCGGAATCGCTCCACCGGAGAGCAAAATAGCTCCTGCCCAGGTTCCGCCTTGAGACGGTGGCGCTTCGTCCCAAAAGCCTTCTCTTGATTTTTTTTTCTAGGGCAAATGGCTTCATATAGCAGAAGGAGGGGGCCAGACGCCAGCTGTGGGCCCCACAAGGCACTAGGGCGCGCCCAGGGGGGGCTCGCCCTACTGCCTTGTGGGAAGCTGGTGGGTCCCCTCTGTAATCTCTTTTCTCCAGTATTTTGTATATATTCAATAAAAAATCTCCATGAAATTTCAGGTCAATTGGAGCTCTGTAGAATAGGTATCTCTGATATGGCTATTTCGGGTCCAAAATTCCAGCTGCCGGCATTCTCCCTCTTCATGTAAATCTTGCAACTTAAGAGAGAAAAGGCATAAGAATTGTACCATAAAGTGAAATAATGATAAAAACATAATAAATAACAGTAAGAATTCATGATGCAAATTGGACGTACCAGGGGGGTGGCGCGCCCTGGTGCCTCCTGGGCCCACTTCTGCTCCGTTTGACCTAATTCCACCTCTATAAATAATCTAAAATCAGGAAACCAATAGAGGAGTCCACGAAATAGTTTTTCCGCCACCGCAAGTTCCAGTTCTTGAGAGATCCCATCTGCAGGCCTTTTCCGGCACTCTGCCGGAGGGGGATTCGATCATGGAGGGGCTCTCCATCAACCTTGCTGCCCTTCCGATAATGCGTGAGTAGTTTACCACAGACCTTCGGGTCCATAGTTAGTAGCTAGATGGCTTCTTCTCTCTTTTTGATCTTCAATACAATGTTCTCCTCGATGTTCTTGGAGTTCTATCCGATGTAATCACTTTTTGCGGTGTGTTTGTTGGGATCTGATGAATTGTGAGTTTATGATCAGATTATCCATGAATATTATTTGAGTTTTCTCTGAACTCTTTTATGCATGGTTGTTATAGCTTCGTATTTCTCTCCGATCTACTGATTTGGTTTGGCCAACTAGATTGATTTATCTTGCAATGGGAGAGGTGCTTTGTAATGGGTTCCATCTTGCGGTGCTCAATCCCAGTGACAGAAAGGGACATGACACATATGTATCATTGCTATTAAGGGTAAAAAGATGGGGTTTATTCATGCGTGAGTTTACTTTGTCTACATCATGTCATCTTGTTTAAGGCGTTACTTCATTCCTTATGAACTTAATACTCTAGATGCATGCTGGATAGCGGTCGATGTGTGGAGTAATAGTAGTAGATGTAGAATCGTTTCGGTCTACTTGTCTCGGACGTGATGCCTATATACATGATCATTGCCTTGGATATCGTCATGATTATTTGCTTTTCTATCAATTGCCCAACAGTAATTTGTTCACCCACCGTATGCTATTTTCAAGAGAGAAGCCTCTAGTGAAAACTATGGCCCCCGGGTCTACCTTTATCATATATTGAAAATCCTAAAAATACCTTGCTGCGATTTTACTTTATTTATTTTATTTTGTATTTTTGTTCGATCTATCTATCTATCACCATACAATTTAATCTTGCAATTAACTGCCAAGGGATTGACAACCCCTTGTTCGCGTTGGGTGCGAGGATTTGTTGTTTTGTGTGCAGGTACTGCTAACGAGTTGTTGCATGATTCTCCTACTGGATTGATAACCTTGGTTTCATAACTGAGGGAAATACTTATCGCTACTGTACTACATCATCCCCTCCTCTTCGGGGAAATCCCAACGCAGCTCACAAGTAGCAAGGAGGTCCGCCGAGGCATCATCGATTGAAAGCCCAGCACGCCAATCATATGTTGAACCAAGGGCAAGTTCGGTGCGAGGTGCTGAAGCAAAATCGTGTCGATGGTCGTGCACTGAGTTCATGCTAGGTGCAGGCATTAAGGAAGAATTTGACTAGTATATTCACAACACCGAGCTCTCTTCCTTCATCGCAGATAAGCCACCGCAGCACTACAACCTCACTCATTGTGGCACCCCGGCACAGAGCAACCGGTTTACCTTGCATTGCCAGCCCAGAGATCAAGTCTTCTGGCAATACACAACAACTTGGTACAGAAACAATCGCTTTATTGATCTCTTAGCGGAAACATAGGTTCACATATTACATGATAAGCGAGGCCAAGCGGCACACACGGTGCGGCTGCACTTATGTACATTATTAAGTAGACATATCAGGGGCCTCGATGATAAGGGAACTACTACGCGGCAGCGGAACGACGAGGTAGGGGAACTCCACTCCACAGGGACACTGCTGGGACACGGTCTAGAGCACGACATACTGCTCGACATCCACACCATGCACGGCTTCTCCTGCATCTGGCATGATAAGCCAGGTGAGTACTTTGAATGTACTCGCAAGCTCACAGCAAACAAAACAAGTGCAACAAACAACAACAAGGCATTTAACAAGTTTAATGCATGAGCATGATACTACCCAACATGAGGTGTACTTTCCATTGCCGTGGTCCCTGGGACCAACTTACCATTTCGGGGTTACCATGTAATCCCCATTCATAACTTACCCACGTGATCCTCACTTGATCACATCCATACCTTTCATAGTGATCCTCACTCGATCACCACTTCTGCATGTGCCAACTTGTGAATCTTAGTGTGCAAGTTGATTATATCTATTGACCCACGATGTGACCTACTACGAACTGTGTCCATATCCGAGGACGCGGCTATCGATAGATTATACACTCTGCAGAGGTTAGTACACTATACCCACACTACGGAACTCATGGTCTCGTGCTCCCATTCGGGTGGATCAACGACATTCCGACAAAACCAATCTATTGCATGACACTCTCCCGCCCGCTCCGACAAACTCCCCTTTGGGCTATGTCCTGGGTGACCCCGATGCCAACTCGTGACATCTGCCACCTCTGTGGCTGCCACCGTCGTGGCCAAACATAAACATCGTCCCAAACAGGGACCTCGGTACATAAAACTCGGGTACTCAAGGTTATGACTGCCTACCGGGCCAGGCTAGCACCAGTGCACAACCTTCCCTCGTAGGAGGTACCGGCGAGAGGCATGACAATATACCGTATTAGGGCCTCCCCATCTAGGCAAGTGTGGTTGCACTGGTGAGCTCGATTCGGTGGCACCATGACTCGATCAACAACATGTTCAAGTTGAATTAACATCAAGTTTAACTTGAAATAAAATGATTCGAGCCATAGTGTGAATGGATGCACGGGTCACGATCATGAATAACAAATGCATCATGCTACCATAAGAGTATATGACATGATCTATACTGCACACTTTAGCAAGAAAGCATGTACCCTACTGCATACTATCAAAATAACATGGCACAAATTCTATGCAATAAGTTATATATAGCAAATTATTTTAATAGTGAATTAAATTATGAATTTAATTCAAATAAACCAATGTCATTGCAATGCCATCCTTGCATATGAATGTTGTGGCTTGCCTTGGTTCAGAGGAGTGTCACAATACTCCTGGTCTTCTCCAACACAACTAGGAGCTTCTGAAAATATTTTAAATGCAAAATGAAAATGTCACATAAAGCATTTTATTTCACCAGAAATTCTCAACAGCAAGAAAAAATCTGAAATTTGGCATGCATAATCTTTGGCTCAATACAAACCAGTAGCAAAAAGAATCAACTCAATTGGACTTATAGAATAAAAGTTAGAGCTGGTCAAAGTTGGGGTTAAATCTGGTCAAAATATTCATTTAAATGAATTTAACTGAAATTCCAGAACCGGCCACGTCGAAGGCGTATTTCTGTTTTACGCCTCCACTTATACCGCTTCGGGGGAGAGAGAGAGAGGCTGACAGGCGGGGCCCGCTGTCAGGGTTAAACGAGAGAGAGAAATAGAGGGAACAGGAGAGGCGGCGATGTCGTCGGTGGTACTTTGGCGAGGAGGCCACGGCGGTCGCCGGAGATGGGCAGGATGAACTCAGCGCAGCACGGCGAGCACGCACGTACCTGAGGCGATGGCTGGGGTGGACGGATGGCGTCGAAAGCTTCTTCTCCAGAGACGGCGGCGGAGCTCGTCGGATTCGGCGATTCCGGCGACGACCCGGTGAGCAAGTGGTACCGTCGAGCTCAGGAGATCGCCTCGACCTCGATGGGAGCAGTGGATGAAGCTGGGAGTGGCTAGGATGAGTGCACGTTCAAGGGGGATCCGCGGCGGATTCCGGTGATCAACGGCGGCAGGAGGCCCTCCCGGCCTTGCCGCGCTCGTGGGGGAGTGATTTGTGGCCAAGTGGAGTGAGGGCGATGGTTAGAAGGAGTCGGGGCTGCCTCTATTTATAGATGGAGGGTGGCCGCGTTCGGGACTCTGCCGGCGACGAGCTGCAGCAGAGGAGAGGAGGAGATAAGCTCGGGCATGGCGTGGGGAGGAGCAGTGGTGCACAGGCTACGCGGTGCACGCGTGCGAGCATAGTGGCGCGCACTACGCGGAGAAAACGGAGCATGCGCGCTCACTGTTCCGCCGCGTAGCGTTCGGCCATTTCCGGCGAGCGGCTTGCCAGCATTGGGGAGGAGCAGGGCGAGGCTAGGTGGCGCGCTGGGGGTTGCTGGCGAGCTGGGACACGCTGTGGTGTCGAGAGGAGAGGGAATGGACGGCGGCAGAGGGCCCCGATGCACAGAGCGCGGCGAGCGCATGCAATGCACCGCGCTCTCACGCGGTCACCGCGTGCACTGGCACACGCGGTGCTTTCGGCACTGCCAAACCGTGTCTTTCGTGAAGTCCCTTCAACGCGGTGCCTAGAACTGTGCTTGGCTTGCCATCTGGCGCAGTGGAGGTGACTTGAGCTAGCTGCAAAGTTTCTGGACAGAAACTTGTGCCAAGTACTGGGGACAAACGGCTAGGAGTTTAAGTCTGAAATTTGGTGGCTAAGCATCACTTAGGAGGGTAGTCATGTGGTAAAAATTTCAGCTCCAACAGATCAAGGAAAAATGTACTTGCTTCACAAAGTGCTCATTCTGTCCAGAAGCAAAAACATTTTCCTTAGCTGAAAATTTCCAAATGACTATGGGATATTTTTGCATAGGGAGGTGAGGCATGATCCAAAGAATATTTGGGAATTTTTGGAGCAATAAAAATGAGGGTTTCTTCATTGCTTAGTGAGAAAATAGGCATTTTCAGTAGGAAAAAGAATATAATGCCATTAAATAAAAATATCCAATGGCATTATGGTGAGAGGGATGAGGTCTAGGGAGGGTTTATGGATGATAGAACCCACTTGGAAGAAAATCAAAAATAAATCCAAGTGGTAAGTCCAAAAAAATTGACAGAAAACCTCAAATGCAAATTAAAATGTTCAATAAATCCAAATAAAAGAAAATGGCAAAATCCAGGGTGTTACACTCATTCATTTACCCAAAACTTTGAATATCATCCACGCACTTCTAGAGTTTTATTTCATCTCTATGACAGATCTTATGCTATGTCTCTAGAAGAGTTTTGTGATGCATGCAAAATTCCATTTTGGGGTTCACTTAGCGAACCTCGACAATCTAATTATGAACTATTTCTTAATAGTCTTTGCAATGGTGAGGATAGGGGAGTTACGCAAGCTAGGATAAAGAGCATTCACTTTCCCGCTATTCGCTACTTCGCACTTTTTAATGGCAAATGCATTGTTGGTAAACAAGACTGTAGTGCACTTTGTGCCCCTGACCTGAGCCTTATTCACGCTGCTTTAATGGGTAGAAGACATTATAATCTTGGGGCCATTGTTGCACATAGGTTACACCGCAACTTGGGTAATGGTGATTTATATGGAGGAATTTATGCCTCACGGGGAGCTGCAAGGCTAGGGGTCTCACCCAGGCCTAATGATCCTCTTTTACCTGATAAATATTTGAATTTTGAGGCAATGCAGAACCATGAGTTCATTAAGCGCAACACTCGCAGTTATGATTATAACTTTATATTTGATAAATATCGTTCTGTGTTTGTTGTTTTGCATGCTCCTGTCCTCTTTGATTTTCAGAATAAACAGAGATACTTTCTTCATGAGAGCGAGGTGCATGAGTACAATGCGGCAGTTGAGGCTGCCCGTCTAGCTGAGGAGGCTGCTCAGAACGCCTCGACGAGCTACCACTTCGATTATTATCCGGGACAGCCATGGAAGTAGACCAAGCTAGGCCAAAAGCCTAACCTTGGGGGAGTATGTATCTCTCACCGACATTACATTCATGTTCACACATTTATTTCAGTTGTCGGTGTTCATCCTTTTTCATTGTATATCCATGTTAGTTTTATTTTTCGCTTTCTTCTTGTGTGTTTGAAAAACTTCAAAAACCCAAAAAGATTTCTCGCTTCTTTTCGGTTTTCCTTTCTTGTTTGTTAGTTCCTAGTATTAAAAGAAAACCCAAAAAGATTTCTCGTTTCTTCTTTTGCTTGTTGGGAGTTCTCCCGTGTAAATAGTTTTCTCGCTTTTCGTTTTTCTTCCTTAATTTGCTTCCTTTAGAAAAACTAAAAACTCCAAAAATATTTCAGTGTGTTTCTCTGAATTCCTTTTCTTTTCGTTGAGTTGTTGTAGGGAGAAGACCACGATGAAAATGATGAGTGGTTCTCATATGCTTTATTGTTGATCTAACGAAGAGCCAGTATTACCTTGTCTTCTGCCTTGAATAAAATGTTTGCAGATTCCAGCTTAGTCCACGGCACACTTGCACTATTATTATTTTCACATCATTCGGTCGTGCAAGTGAAAGGCAATAATGACGATGATTTGATGAAGTGACCGTGGCAAGGAAAAGCTGGTATGAACTCTTCTTGTTTTTGTTTTTGTAAATATGTTTAACTCAGCATCCATGATTCAGCATATTATGAGTAAACATGTTTGTGATGACAATTAGAGATTATAGTTGCTCATGCCATGCTTAAGTAACTAGGAGTGGATAATGATTTATCTTGGATGTCAACATGCATTAAAATGGTTATGATGTAGTATGTTAATATGGTATCCTCCTCTGAATGTTTCAAGTGGCTCAACTTGGCACATGTTCATGCATGTAGTTGATTCAAAACCAACATAGCCTCCATGATATTTATGCTTAGGGTGACTATATCCTACTCATGCTAGTATTCAATGTTAATTATTCTCAATGCATGATCATGACCGTTTTCGCTCTCTAGTTGGTCGCTTCTCAACCTATTTGCTAGCCTTCACTTTGTACTAAGCGGGAATTCTGCTTGTGCATCCACAATCCTTAAACCAAAGTTGTTCCAGAAGAGTCCACTATATCTACCTATATGCGGTATTACTCTGCTGCTCCAAGTAAATTTGCACGTGCCACCTCTAATTATTCAAATAAACATATGTTTTGTGTGCCCGTACCGCTCATGGAGCGACAGGGGGCGGTCAGTATCTTCCATGCTAAGTGGGTTACTCTTGAGATGAGTGTTTATTCACTTGTCATTGCACAAGAGAGGCTGGTATTTGGGATGCCCAGTCCTATGCTCAAAATCGAAAATACATAATGCAAACAAACTCCCCCGGAAAGTTGTTGGTATGGAGGGCACCTGAGGATTCGGCTAGCCATGGCTTGTGTTGGTATGGTGGAGGGGGAGTAAACTTTACCTTTCCACTTGGGAACCGCCTATAATGTGTTTAGCATGGAAGATATTAAAAACTCTCGGTCGTGACGTTGACAGGAAAAGTACACCTCCCAAAATTATTTTTCATCTCTGATTTAAGCTTCGAGCTCTGGCACCACTGCAAATCCCTACTTCCCTCTGCGAAGGGCCCATCTATTTACTTTTATGTTATTTACTTTATGTTATTTTACTTTTATTGTTGAGTCTCACCTTCTTGCACTAAGCGCCAATCCTGAGAGCACTATTGTCATCCTTATGCATTGAGTATAGTTAATGTTTTGTGCATCATGACTGGATCTCTTCTACCCTGAATTACAATGTTTAGTCACTGCTTGAACTTTGGAGGTGCTCTGCATTTATGTTTTGCGGTCTCAGAAAGGGCTAGCGAGATACCATGTTATCATATTATATCATGATTGTTTTGACAAATTGTTGGCATTTGAGATATGTTATTATTGCTCTCTAGTTGATTATGCCATTGATATGAGTAAATGTAGTTTTTAAGTGTCATTATGAGCATGGTTAGTTCATGATCTTTGCTGAAAACCTGGGTACTATTTAAGCTTATATACGGATACAAGAACAAAAGAGTTTGTAAAAGTTTTTCTTTATCACTTTCAGTTTGTCAACTGAATTGCTTGAGGACAAGCAATGAGTTAAGCTTGGGGGAGTTGATACGTCTCCGTCGTATCTACTTTTCCAAACACTTTTGCTCTTGTTTTGGACTCTAATTTGCATGATTTGAATGAAACTAACCCGGACTGACGTTGTTTTCAACAGAATTGTCATGGTGTTGTTTTTGTGCAGAAATCAAAGTTCTCGGATTTGGACGAAACTTTTTGGAGAATTTTTATGGAATATATAAAAATTATTGGCACAAGAATCAACAGAAGGGGGGCGGCCTGCTGCTCACAAGGCAGTACGGCGCGACCCCCCCCTCTAGGGCGCATCGTGGTGCCTTGTGGGGCCTACAGGCGGCCGTCTGATCTAATTCCAACGCTATAAATTCTCTTTCCCCGAGAAAAAAATAAGAGAAGAATTTTCATCGCGTTTTACGATACGGAGCCGCCGCCACCTCCTGTTCTTCATCGGGAGGGCTGATCTGGAGTCCGTTCGGGGCTCCGGAGAGGGGGATTTGACGCCGTCGTCATCATCAACCATCCTCCATCACCAATTTCATGATGCTCACCACCGAGCGTGAGTAATTTCTTCGTAGGCCTGCTGGACGGTGATGGGTAGGATGAGATTTATCATGTAATCGAGTCAGTTTGTTAGGGCTTTGATCCCTAGTATCCACTATGTTCTGAGATTGATGTTGCTATGACTTTGCTATGCTTAATGCTTGTCATTAGGGCCCGAGTGCCATGATTTCAGATCTGAACCCTTCATGTTTTCATGAATATATTTGTGTTCTTGATCCTATCTTGCAAGTTATATGCACCTATTACGTGTCATGATCCGCATACCCCAAGGTGACAATAATTGGGATTCTTTCCAGTGATTGCCGTAGTTTGAGGAGTTCATGTATTCACTAAGTGCTAATGCTTTGTTCCGGTTCTCTATTAAAAGGAGGCCTTAATATCCCTTAGTTTCCTTAAGGACCCCGCTGCCACGGGAGGGTAGGACAAAAGATGCCATGCAAGTTCTTATTATAAGCACGTATGACTATATACGGAATACATGCCTACGTTACATTGATGAATTGGAGCTATTGTGTATCGCCCTAGGTTGTGACTGTTATATGATGAATATCATCCAACATAATTATCATCACCGATCCAATGCCTACGACTTTCTCATATTGGTTTCTGCTAAGTTACTTTGCTGCTACTGCTTTACACTTGCTACAAAACTGCTACTGTTACTGTTACCATTACTAGTGTTACTGTTGCTACTATTATCAAAACTATCATATTACTGTGCTACTAAATACTTTGCTGCAGATATTTTATCTCCAGGTGTGGTTGAATTGACAACTCAACTGGAAATACTTGCAAATATTCTTTGGCTCCCCTTGTGTCGAATCAATAAATCAGGGTGAAATACTACCCGCGAAAACTGTTGCGATCCCCTATACTTGTGGGTTATCATCGGCTCATTCGAATGCGCCCTCGCGCGCGCCAAATGGTCGCTCGTAGGCGATTTTCGGCGAGGTCCCGTGCGCCTCCGCCGCGTTTTTGGTCGCCGGAGACGAAACGTCGGCCGCCGCCGACGTGGCTGGCCTGGGGCCCACCCCTGGGTCACTGCCAGTGGGTCCCAGGGGCCCAGTTGACCGTGTTGACCCGGTCAACCATGCTGACTGGGCAGCACATGTCGCTGACATGTGGCCCCCGCCGTTAATTAGCTTAATTAACTAATAACTAAAATCAGTTAAATTAATTAGTCACTGACACCCGGGGCCCACCCCTAACTAAACTCAGCTTAATTTAAATAAGCTCTAATTAGCCCTGTGTCACTGACATGTGGGCCCAGTCCACTGTTCCAGTGGATAAGGCTGACCCAGTCAGCCTGCTGACTGGGCAGCTGGCCCACCAGTCAGCCTCTGCTGACTGGGCAGTTGACCCAGTCAACTGGGCCCACTGGTCAGCCTCTCTCCTGGTCAGCTGGGTACAATTCTGGGTACCCCTAGCATTTTACTGTTCTGGATAATTCGAATTTAATAATTAAAAATAATCCAGAAATTCCAGAAAATGATTAAAACTTTGAAAAATCATATAAAATAAACCGTATCTCGGATGAAAATAATTTATATATGAAAAATGATCAGAAAAATAAGACGAATCCGAATATGCCATCCACATACCTGCCACACCCCACTAACCTATCAAACATGGAACCTTCCCCTCCGGATCAATATACAGATAAGCACCTGGAGCTGGGAAAATATTCTCTCCGTCTAAAATAATTTGTAAAGCATTAAAGCACATAATCAACCCTTACTGACCTGACATGCGTCTGTGTGCATTTGTTTGCCCGTTATTTATTTGTTTCTTCCTCCTCTTTCTTCTCCGGTAGACCCTGCGATTGCTGCCAATACCCCTATGATTGACTACGTCACCGACGACCCTTCTTCCCTTTTAGCAAAGCTTCCAGGCAAGCAAACCCCCTTGATCATTCCTATACACTGTTCAAGAATTCATCCGATTAATCAGTTAACGGGCCAGTTAATCGCTACTCGTTGGGTGACCGACTCAAATAACACCTATTCGTCGCGTTAACTTGTCAGGCCGATTAAATGGCCTGTTAGACCGATTAATCGGTTGTTAGGCCGATTAATCCTTCCTGGCCCGTTAACTGGTGGGAAAACAAAGCCCAATTATTTGGCCCGTAACCCTAACTAGCCCTCTCCCGCTCCTAAATAGCTAGGGTTTGGCCCTCCTCATGTCCTAGATGGCATGGTCAGGTCCTCATTAGCGCATCGTCGCTTCTCCTCCTCCATCTGCACGCTGCTACTTCCCCTCCTCCTTTGCGACCTGCCATCTCCAGCAATCGACACATTTCAAATGCCCCGCACGGCTGTCGGCACCTTCCCTTTGCGTGTTGCAGTCGTGCGACCACCATCTCTCGGAGTTGCAGCCCAGGCAGAAATCAGCAAAAAATGTTGTTGTATTCACGTTTGTTGTTGATTTTCGATGCCCACATGGATGTTTGTTGATGATTGTTGTTGTATACATGTTCGTGATCTATTGAGAAAAGAAACAGTACCATTTACTTCATAGTTGCAATGTACATTTTTTATAGCATTCAAGTTCTATTGTCTCCATACAAATTTCTTGCCTATTGGGTTTAAAATTCCACCAATTAATGGTCGACCGATTAATCCAGTTAATAGGCCTATCCACCGATTAATCGCTACTCCTAAGCCGAGCGAGCAGGTACCAGTTAACGATTTCTTCAACATTGTTCCTATATCGCTCATTCTTTCTCTCCCATGCTTCCATTAGATTTTGCTACTGTATTTGATTGCTCCTATTCTGATGCATAGCCTGGTTTTGTAACCTGCTGTTGGTACCTTACCTGCTATCCTATATTGCTTAGTATAGGTTGGTTAGTGATCCATCAGTGGCCCCGCACCCTTGTCCGTGTTGCCATGCTTTGCTTCCGGATGTTTCGATCAACGTGATCGACGTGCAGAGACCGACACAGCACCACACACCCCTTAGTTGTACGACTCTGCAGAGCTACTATCGAGTGCCGAGGGTGATACCTCCTACCTCACTCCTGATGATATCTCTGTAGCGTAGCTAGTCGGTTGTGGGTTATCGAGGGTGATTCCTCTTTCACCACCTCCGATGATGCCTCTATCGTACAGCCTCTCAAGTGTGAACCCTTTGAGGGTGATTCCTCTGAGTTCACCTTGACGGTTACATCAAGTAGGAATCCAACGAGGGTGATTCCTCGGATTCCTTCTTGATGTTATGGACACACGGATACCCTGAATTTACCTCAGTCCCCTGTTGAAGTCGGGTCAACCCCGAGGGGTACCCGCGAGAAATGTGAAGTCGGGTTGACTGTTAGGGTACCCGCGAGATAACCACGTGGCACGGCCGGGCAGGCAGACCTTCCCAGGAGAGGGATGGGCCTGGCCCTTGCCGTAAGTCCACGAGACGGGGCGACGGGATCACTGATCGTGAATCACTGCTTATCTCCGTGAGCTCCCAATACACTAAGGGTTTGGATATGTGTTCTGAGTAGGCCTCTGGCCTTTTCGCACTAACCACCACGCGGGTTAGCACTCGGCGTCGTATGATTCTCCCGAAAGCTCGGTCAGACGTCCAGTTCAGCATTGTGGCCGGGCCGGATCGCGCCATCCAGGCAGAGGTGGCGCTGGTATCCCCCTGCGCACAACGACCCGGAGTGCAAAGGGCGATGGGCCCAAAACCCCTGAGCGCTTAGGATGTAGACCGGCGGGGACCTCTCTGCGGAGCCTAGGTAGGACTACGGCGTGTCGATCAGTCGAGGCCGGGCATGACCCGAGTAAGTGTGTCAGGCCAGAGTTAATCGAGCGTGTTGGGTAAGTTGGTGCACCCCTGCAGGGAAGTATATCTATTCGAATAGTCGTGTCCACGGTAACAGGACGCTCGGAGTTGTATCCCGATCTACTACAACTAGAACTGGATACATGTGTCACTTAATTAATATGTTAGCTCCGGGGTCGCTTTCTCGTAGGGAGTCGAGGAAGGATCTCAGGGCATTGCTACTATTACTTAGTACTTTATGTTATACTGCTAATCTGCACTCTTCTAATGCTGTAAGACGCTGCAAGATGCTAGTCTTCGATAGGCTAGGCCTTCCCCCTATTCTGGCATTTCTGCAATCCAGTTCATAGATACAGCCCCTTTCATTTGATACCGTTGCATACTTAGCATAGATCTGATGTAAGTCTTGCGAGTACTTTGGATGAGTACTCACGGTTGCTTTGCTACCTCTTTTCCCATACCTGTTTGCTGCGATCAGATGACGGAGCCCCAGAGCCAGCCGACCCTGTCGACGACTACTACTACCCTGACGGAGCCTACTACTATGTGGAGACCGACGACCAGGAGTAGTTCAGAGGCTCCCAGGCAGGAGGCATGCGCCTTTTCGATCTAGATGTCGTTGTTTTGCTCAGCCTTCTTAAGGCAAACTTGTTTAGTTATGTTTGTACTCAGATACTGATGCTTTCGCTGACTCTTGTGTAACTCGAGCTTATGTATTCGAGCCCTCGAGGCCCCTGGCTTGTAATATAAAGCTTGAATTATTTCATTTTGTGTCTAGAGTTGTGTTGTGATATCTTCCCGTGAGTCCCTGGGCTTGATCGTGCGCATTTGCGTGTGGTTAGTGCACGGTCGAGTCGGGGGCGTCACAAGATGCTCCCGTGATACAAGCTTCCGGCAGCCGTTGGATCAGATATCCAATGATTGCAGGCTGAGCTCTCCCAAATTTGCAGAAAAGCCCTCTAGAAATCTGAGATTTGCGAATAGGTACAACATTTTGTCAGCTGGGCGTTGGATCACAGATCCAACGGCTTCTAAAAACCCGTATCACCGTAGCACCACATGCCCAGGAGCAACTGATATGTATTCGACGAGGGGGGAAATTTTCAGGTGATACGGCGCTTTAGATGCTCCCATGATACAAGCTTCCGGCAGCCGTTGGATCAGATATCCAACGATTGGATCAACAGATGGGATTTGTTGGAACTTTTTGTCTCTAATAGATGTTATACTTGGTCTAATAACAAAGATAACCCTACCTTTGTTGTTATTGATAGAGTGCTCACAACTGTGAGCTGGGATTCTCATTTCCCTCTCATCCCTTGTGGCTTTGCCTAGGATTGGGAGTGATCATACTCCATTAATCTTAGATATTGGGACCAGATATATTTCTCCCAAGCTTTTCGAAATTGAGAAATGGTGGTTGTCTTATCCTGATTTCAATAAAATTGTTCATCGTGTTTGAAACACTTCTTCCAAGGCTTCTTCTTCTAAATTGGCAATTTAAAACTAGCTTGATTAGGAAAAAAAATAAGGGTTGGAGTATTAATATTGAAGCTGCAATAAGAAAATGAAGAAGTCTCCCCGTCTCCCCTTATGAAGTTTGATACTCTTGTTGTGTTTTATGAGAAAAGCCTTCTTTCTAGAGAGCACTCAAAAAGAATGAAAGTGCTTAAAAAATAATTGGATAAAATTTGGATGATTGAGGAAACTACCACTACTAGGGAAAACCCTAGCAGTAGCGTGGGGTTTTGTCATATCAGTAGCGCGGGTGGGCGCGCTACTGCTACGGCGCTACAGCTAACTATTAGCAGTAGCGCTGTTCCACCCGTGCTACTGCTACCAGAGTTTAGCAGTAGCGCGTTTACGTGAACCTCGCTACTACTAAAAGCTGCAGCGCGCCTGTTTACCACGCGCTACTGCTAAGCCAGCGCTACTGCTACACACATACCCCGTGCTACTGTTACTATTGTCTGTAAAAAAAATTATGCAGCATTTTTACTCTGTTTTTTAATAGGTTTTATACAATAGCCTGTCATATCATACACACAATAGTCTCATCATATCATACACATGCAAATAGTCTCATCAAATCATGTCATCATCATCCAACACAAATGATGTCTCTCATCATCATCGATCTCGAAATAGCGATACAAGTTATGATATGTCTCGAATACATGCAACTACATCGTCATCCCATACACATGTTTCATCATCCATCTAAACGATGATATAGAAGAGAAGAGCTATCACTATGAGTAAGAGCGGAATTATGCAGTACATGAGGCGCCGGTTGTGATTCCTCTCTCGCGCTAGCGTGAACCTCAAATAACTAGCTTCTGCTTCTTGTCTGCTATCGAACCCTTTATGGCTGCCGCCCGAGAACCGTGACACTTGGGCCTGACACTCGGGCCACTCATCGTACACTCCCGGAACCCTCCCTATGTACACGGCATAGCACTTCTTCGCCATCAAGGACCTATGTACCTGTTAGAGATGCATCTTCATCAAGCGAATTCAACAATAATATGCAACATAATATATTTGAGCAACACGAAAAGAAAGAGTTAGCTAATAGATGCAACATATAGTAAACATAATTAATCAACACAGGTTCATCGTACCCAAACTAATTAACTAGATGTACACAGGCCATCGTACCCAAACTAACAAACTAGCGTTACGCAAGTTCAGCAGGACCGTTGACATCACAAAGTTTCATCGCCACAGAAACTACAAGTTCAACCGACACATCATCATCGGCATCGTCAATCACTGGAAGTTCCATCCATCCATATCCGGGAGGATGCACCCTAGCTTCGTGAACGGCGTCAGGTCCTGACGTTGCATGCCTATGCGAGTTCTGACGTCAGCTCACGATATAGGGCCGTGGTGGAACATCCCCTTCTCTTCGACGACTTCTTTCATGATGATCGTTGCAATGTCCTTCTGGATGCGAAAGAAGTCATCTCTGAGTTTATAATCCGGTTCGTCTCCTAAGGATTCTGCCCATTTGCAGATATGTTCATCGTTTCTTGTTGTCATGCGAAGTTGTTGGTGATCCCTTCTGAACTCCATCATGAGATAGAGGAGGTAGAATCCATCGTTCTTGCTTGTTGTCGGTTGATGGATGGAGCAGAAGGTAGTTTTATGCGAGAAACCCGGCTTGTTCTTCCTTTGTTTCCTGATCTCCATGTGGCCACCCCTCATGCTGAAGCCGTGGAGAGCATCATCCAGAATATCCATTATGTGGGTGTAGTCTTTCTTCTCGAAGTTTCTGGACGAGCCGAAATACACGGCGTGGGAGACTCGCGGGAAAAGAACGATAAGGACGGCGCGCCCGTTGCTGCGGAAAATAAAGACACCTCAAATTAGTCTCCATATGAGCGAAGGAATGATTGTAACGTACGAAAGGGTTGTCCGGCAATGACTTACATTGGATGATAAGGCAGGAGAATCGTTTCCTTGTCCTTATTCGTTACCATGAAGTATTCGATGTAGTCCCTAGCAGCTTTACGTTCAAACTCGCCGAGACTCAAGAAGGACTCATGCATGTAGTATGGATCCGCCACCGAGATTTGCGAGATTTGTTCTCTCCTGATGACGAAGTTCATATGTAGCGCAAAAAGGCGGACGATCGTAAAATCGAGCCGCCTCGTGAGAAACATCTCAAAGATGTGATCAAACCGCAGGAAAAACACCTCCGCGGGTAGTGTGTCGACGTAGCACTTGGCCTGAGGCACACGAACCGCGTAAAGTGGATATCCTGGATCCTCCGAGGCGAGAAGGCTTTTCTCAGTCGATAGCACATGGTCGTGCAGTCTCCTGAGATCCCCTGATATGCCCTCTAGCGGTTTCGGCGGTAGGATCGGCTCGCCCGCGACATGGTACATTGCCACACCTTTGACCGGTACACGGTCTGCAAAATCGGTCGGCTGGCTGCTAGAAGCTTTGGCAGCTTTGGCGGCGGCAGTGCCTCTCTTCGGCGGTCTCTTCCTCTCCTTTTTCTTGGGTTGACCGTCCAGACCCTTCCTTACCCCCGCCACCAGTGTCGTCGGGCTAAGCACTTTACGACCCTCGGCTAGATGACCCTGCGTTGAGGCGGCATCTGGAGGCGTGTCCTGTGAGGATTGCATGAAGAGAGACTTCTTGCAATCAACCCTAGGACGTTCCTGCCCAGGCACATCATCCATCTCCTCATCCGCATGCTCATAGCCCGAGTCATATGGCTGACTCATCATTTGTCCATCGTCATAGGCGGCGCCGGTATTGAGGAACCGGAGAGGGTCCTCCTCCTCCATCTCATCATCGATTCCTTGTTCCACGGGGCCGACTACATCATCCACTATTGGACCCCCTTCCTCACGTCGTCCGCCGCTCTCACCCGGCACGAGAGGCGCAGGTAATTGCATAGGCGGGGTGGTGGTGTTCATACCTTGCTGATGTGTGATCATTGGTGTGCTCTCGGCCGCCTCCAGACGAAGAAGATTCTTCGGCCACAGCAGCATCCAACCCTTGCATTCTCCAAGCCGCATCGGGGTCTCGTCCTCCTCTCCCCCGAGCCGTACTGGAGGAGTCAAATCCTCATGGCCCGCTTTCACACTCGACAAGGTAACCCTGAAGGTGCCAACGGGGATCGGCTGGCCGTGGAACATGAGTTCCAAGGGCTTCGTTATCACTGCCTTTCCCACGTCCACCTTCTGGCCGTTGATCATGTAGAGTACGGTGCACGGGGTTTCGTCAGCCTGCGAAGACATGTCTGCGGCGTAAGACATCCGAAAGGCAACGAAAAACGGAAGATTATATATATGTTGGTGCGACGTGTAATTACCGTGAGGGCGTCGAGGTCAGCCAAAGACGAAGGCCCGCCTAGCACGCCAGAGATAGAGGACGGGCTGCTATGAGCGGGTGCGGGAGCAGGCGCGGGTGCGGGACCTTGTGCGGTAGCGGCAGCAGGTGGTGATGGTGCGATGTTCACCGAGTTGCTCCCGACGAAGCTGGGCATGGGAAAATCCTGTGCCGTCTTGTCTGGATTTTGCTTCGTCCAGTCGATAATAGCCGGAATCAAGTTAGTAGCGAAATCATTTCTGTAGGCAGCTACAGCTGCATTGACTGCCTACTGGACCAACTCATTTTTGATCGCTTCTGCGGCCTCAGCTGCTTTTTTTCTCGGCCTCAGCTACATTTTTCTCGACCGCAAGCTTCACCTTCTCGTCGATGTTCAACTGACTGAACTTCTTTTTCTGCTTTTTGGCCTCCGAGCCCTCGTTGTAGAAGTACTTCCACGTGGCGCCGTCTCCGATGCCGTGCACACGTCCATATTGCGGCCGCTGGTCCAAAGGGAATCCCTTCAGTTGGTTCAAGGCCCGGTTGAGAGGGGTGTTCCACTTGGGCCTCATCGATGACTGAGACGACGAGTCGCTTTCGGCCGCAAGCCTGTGTTGCTCCTTCTGCAAAAGGAACGTGAACCGTTTACGAATGTTACTACAACGTGTAGTCAACTTGATCAGAAGCTAAATGTAAGGTGGTAAAAGAATAATTACCAGTAATCTAATCAATTTTCTCGTGATCGGGTCCGTGTACCAAACCTTCTTTTCCTTGTCCCACTTGTACCGGGCCCTGATGAAGTCACGCTCCTGCGGGTCGGTGAACTCCGCGTAGGGGTCTGGGATCCCCGCGGCTTCACGTTCCGCGTCCTCCTTATCCCATATGGGCCTCTTGCCAATGTAGCCACGGCTTCCGAGGCGTTGGTTCCCCGTGTTCCTTTGCTGAAGCCCCTTGTATTTCTCAGACTTAATCTTGGCTGCCTCGGTAGCGGAAGTGTCCTTGAACTTTTCGAACTCCTCTGCCGTAAGTGTCGGATTGTCCGCCAAAATCTTGGACAAGGGTTCGTTAGCATCAATCGCTCGTTTCACCCTCCCTTTCTAGGCGGCCAAATCGTTGCTGAACATGCCCATGGCGTGGTTATTGATATCTTTCATGGCAGCATCATCCCACGGGTTTTCTATGCGGTCATCCCGGCCGGGGAACTGGAATCTCTTGTGCAGCTTCGTTAGGAGCAAGTGCTCCAGATGTGGTTTCTTCCTTAAGTCATTGTCATTGATGCTCGCGGTTTCCCGTAGGATGCATCCGACTTGGTTGCCATAGCACTTGCGAGCTTCATCCAGCGCTATTGGCTCGAATTTGCCGGGGTGCATCTCTGTGACCAGGATTCTTCTGATGCCGAGTTTGTAAGGGCGTCGTGTCCTCTGCTTCTTCTGCTTCTTCTTTTCGTTACCGGCTTCGGCGCCGGTACCTTCGGCGCCGGTCTCGGCGCCGCCATCGGTGCCGATGCCATCGGTGCCATCGGTGTCGATGTCGGTGGCAGTACCATCGTCCGCTATGACCAGGTCGCCCTGCAAACCTTCTGTTTGCTGACTAGACAAAAAGTCGACGTAATCATGTTCACGGTCATATTGTATGTCGTCGGCAGCGTGGTCAGAAGCCCCGGTTTCGTCGTTGTTCGACATGTTTCCTACGATTAAGTCTGCTCGTTTAATTCTTAAACTATAATAAAATGAGTAATGACATAAAAAAAGGTCTATGGTTTGCCGGAATGTCGTTTCATTCCCGTCCTAGCAAATCCCGGGCACTCGATATGCCTACTTTCTAGCACAAGTCATGCCGAAATTCACGGGAAATTTCGGCATGACCTTTGCTAAAAAGTGGACATATCGAGCGCCTGAAATTCGCCGGAACGGAAATTAATCAACATTCCGGCAAAACATAGGCCACTCGGATCATTTCCGTGCAAACAAGAAAAGCCAACATAGGCAACAATAGCACATCATCTCCATCATTTGGCACATCATATGGCAACAACAACAGCCAACATCATTTGGCACTTCAATTATTCAAAATATGTTCACCATCAACAGCCAACATCATGTATATCAAAGAAATTCATGCACTTTAATTATTCAAAGAAATTCACCATCAAAATATGTTTTAAATTCCTAGGTACTGTCCTAATATAAAACAGCTACTGTCCTAATAAAAAACCCTAGCTAAATTCCTATCTAATGTCCAACATAAAACTTCTATGAATTTTCTGAATTTTTTGTCCTACTAATTTTGCATCTTTTCCCCCAATCTTTAAAAAGCAAGCACACTCTCACTCACTTACTAACATTACACTAGAATTCTGTTAACTAAACACCTAAAATACCTAGAATTCATTTAACAGGAACTGAAAACCCTAACCCTAGAATTAACTTAACTAAACACCTAAAATACCTAACCCTAGAATTAAATTAACTAAGCACCTAAAATTCAGTTCACTAAAACAGCTAACCCTAGAATTCAGTTAACTAAAACACCTAAACACCTAAAATACCTAACCCTAGAATTCAGTTAACTGAACACCTAAAATTCAGTTAACTAAAACACCTAACCCTAGAATTCAGTATACTAAAATGAGAGAGAGGAGGGGCGGGGACTTACAGCGGTTGTCGGGGGAGACGGCAGCGGGGAGGTGGAGGTCCGGGGAGACGGTGGCGAGGCGGCGACGAGGCTGGAGCACCGGAGGGGGCGACGTCGAGGAGGGCAGGGGCTCCGGCGGCGACAAGGCTGGGGCGCGGCGAGGGCAGGGGCTCTGGCGATGCTCAAGGGTAGGGGCTCCGGCGGAGCTCGAGGCTGGGGCGCGGCGAGGGCAGGGGCTCCGGCGGCGACGAGGGGAGAGACAGAGTCACTGCGAATTGGGGAAGGAATGAGGAGGAAGGGAACCCGCGCGGTGCGGTTAACTCAAACATAGCAGGAGCGCGGGTGTGGACCCACGCTATAGCTAACTTAGCTGTAGCGCGGGATACCCAAACCGGCGCTACAGCTAACTTAGCTATAGCGCGGGTCCACAAACGCACTACTGCTATAGCTATCTTAGCAGTAGCACCTCTTTGGTTAGCCCGCGCTACAGCTACAGCTAAGTTAGCTATAGCGCGGTTCCAGACACGCGCTACTGCTATTCCTTTGATTTTTCTTTTCATTTTCTCCTTTTGCTTTTTCTTTTCATTTTATTTTTCTTATTTCCTTTCTCCTTTTTCTTTTTATTTTCATATCCTTTTCTAATCCTTTCATTTTCTTCTTTCCTTTCTCATTTTTCTAGTTCTTTTCTTTTCCGAAAGACGACCGAGCCGGGAAGAAGGGGATCGGATACAATGTATATAACTCAGGCGACGATATATATTACACATCATTTGACCGATAACGATTAAGTGCATACACAAAATAAATACATATATATAAATGATGGTTTCTCAGCGTCGACGTTTTCATTTCTGAGTGAGCTTCTTTCCCTTCTTGTTCGCTGTCGAATAATTGAGCCCCTCGTTGTGACTTTTCCTTTTCCATGGAGTACGATCTTTCTTGGGCAATGTAGTATTGATTATTCTTTTGACGTTTGCTTCATCGTCATCGTCATCTTCCCTCATCGGGTTGCCGTACTGGTCGTAGTCTTCCTCGTTGGTGACTCCATCCATTCCGATGATGTTCCTTTTGCCTCTCCTCATGACAACACGACTAGAATTGCTCGGGTCGGTTATGAAGAAGCATTGTGTCACGTGCTTAGCGTGTACCCATGGCTCGTTTTTTGCGATGGCGTTCACGGTAGCGCTCTTGGCGTCGGGTATAGACATGGTAGTGAAATACCAGTTTTCTCTTTCGACGTTCTTAGCCCATCTGACACGGAACATCGTCGCATCGTGCAGTCCAGAGTAGTCAAGCTCCCAGATCTCTTCGACCCTTCCGTAGAATATTTCAGTTGCGGCGTTGTCGCCGGTCATGCATTCCATTGTCACCCCGGAGTTCTGAAAATCACTGTTTATATCTTTGGCCTCCGTGTAGAACGTGTATCCATTGATATCGTATGCCTGATAGGTCGCGAGGTTGGCCGCGGGGCCATGTGCTAAGGCGTATATGAGCAATCCATCCGTAGAGCCCTCTTCCGGGGGATTAGCAAGAACATGCTCTTTGAACCAAGGCAGGAAAGTGGAGTTGTGCTCTGTAATAACTTCGGCGTTCGTCTTGCATAGCCCCCAGTCACGGTACTTCTTTGCGATGGTTTCTTTGTGCAGTGTCGCGAAAGGATCTACTACGTCTAGGTGCTGTAGCACTACTAAGTTTGCTCTGTCAAAGTCATTGCATCGACCCGAGTGGTCCACATGCAGTTCCCTCCGGCCGTTGGTGTGACCTTCTCCTCCGAGCCTCCCAAGGTGCTTGTTAACGGGCAAACCAACAACAGGGTCTCCGCCATATAGATAATTCTCGCAGAAAGAGGTGCACTCTTGGGTCAGATAGCCCTGGATGATGCTTCCATCCGGACGGGACATGTTACAAACGAATCCTTTGATGACCCCATTCATCCTCTCGAACGGCATCAAGTTGTGTAGGAATGTCGGCCCGAGGTCTATGATGTCGTCCACAATGTGGACACACAGATGCACCATGACGTCAAAGAACGCGGGCGGGAAGTACATCTCAAGCTCATTTAGTATCACAACGATCTCTTCCTGTAGCCTTCGGAGCTGTTTCACACTAATCGACTTTTGAGAGATAACGTCGAAAAAGTTGCAGAGACTAATAAGCGTGTCACAGACGTGCTTGTCCATTATCCTTCTAAGGGCAACAGGAAGTATCTGCGTCATCATCACACGACAGTCATGAGACTTCATCCCGCTGAACCTTTTCTTCTTGGTGTCTAGAAATCTGCTTATCTTCCCACAGTAACCGGAACTAACTCTGATTCCGGTAAGGCAGTTGAAGAATTGATCGATCTCCTTCGGACTTAAGGTAAAGCAAGAAGGGGGCAATAATTCTCTTCCTTCTTGTTGACTTTTTTGCCCTGGTCCCGCGCCTCCGTCTCCGTCTCCGTCTTCGTCTCCTCCGACTTTTTATGGGGCGGCATGTGGAGATCTGCCCTGATGTTCAAATCTTCCAAGTCTCTTCTTGCCTTCGGCCCATCCTTGGTCTTATCCGGCATGTTCATCAGTGTTGCAAGCAAGATCTCAAGGACATTCTTCGTGATATGCATTTGATCAAGGCAATGAGGCGTGTCGAGTTTGGGCCAGTACTCCAAGTCCCAGAAGACAGACCTCGTTTTCCATACCTTCAGCAGCGGCTCCGACGCCTTTTTCATCTTTCCCGGCGCGGGGCACTATTCCCAGTTTTTCAACAACTCATCGATTTCGGCGCCGCTCCTCTTACGTGGAGGTCCTCGATGCTCAGCCTCACCATTGAATAGATCTCCACGGTTTCTCCACGGGTCGTCCTTCGCGAGCCATCTTCGATGCCCCATGTACACTATTTTCCCAGACCCGCCATCTTTCGTTAGCTGCTGAGACGTTGTATCATCCATGCACCGCGTGCATCCGCAATATCCGTGGCACACCTGGCCTGCGACATATCCATAACCGAGATAGTCGTGCACCGTCGTCATCAGCGCGGCTCTCATATAGAAATACTCGCCTTTGCTGGCGTCCCATGTCTTGGTCGGTGTTTTCCATAACGTGTCTAACTCCTCTTGAAGTAGCCCCAGATACAGATTAATATTATTTCCCAGTTGTTTCGGCCCTTGAATCAGCATGCTCATGTGTATGTACTTTGTCTTCATGCACTTCCAGGGGGGAAGGTTGTACATCCATACAAACATGGGCCATGTGCTATGGTTGGTGTTATGGTTGCCAAACGGATTCATGCCATCGGTACTCGCGCCAAGCATGATGTTCCTTGGATCACCTGCGAAAAATCAATATTCGGCGTTAAACGCTCTCCACTGGCTTGCATCCGCGAGGTGTCTCAGCTTCGGATCATCTCCATCGTCGGGTTTCACCCTCTCCGCATGCCAGCGCATGAGCTTTGCTTCCTTAGGATCTACGAAATAACGTTGCAGACGGGGAGTGATCGGTAGGTACCATACAACTTTCTGGGGAGATTTCTTTCCGGCCTTCTTGTATCGAGAAGCATTGCACACCGGATAGTTGTTTTTTTCCACGTGCTCCTTCCAATAAATGATGCAATCGTTGATGCATGCATGGTATCTAATGTGCGGCAGATCAAGAGGGCACACGATCTTCTTGGCCTCATCGACACTAGTAGGACACAGGTTCCCCGCAGGAAGAACCTTCCTTAGATACTTGAGAAGCTCATCGAGGCTTCTGTCGGTCCATTTGTTTTTAGCCTTCGTCTTTAGAAGTTCGAGCGTGAAACTCAAGCGGGTCACCTCGGGATCGCAACCATCATACAATGGAGTCTTCGAGTCTACCTCCAGTTGCTCCAGCTTGGCCTCCTCTCTAGAAGCAGCTCTGTCGCTACTCGTCTTATTGCGAAGCGGGTCTCGAACATGAGGGTCCCGCACGATTGAAATTAGTAGCGACGAAGGCTGCGGCGTGTCCGCGTCTTCTCTGGCGCCATTTTCGGCCTCTTCTCCGCCGCCATTTCCGGCCTCTTCTCCGCCGCCACCATGTACGGCCCCTTCTCCGCCGCCATGTCTGGCCTCTTCTCCGCCGCCATTATCGATCATCTCTTCGTCTGGCCCCATGTCGTCATTGGCTGCCCGTCGGCGTCCTCATCATCTTCATTTATCCACTGAGTATAGCCATCCATGAAACCAGTCATGAGCAGGTGCGCCTTCAAACGACCATCCTTATAGGGGTCGAGCCAAACTCCTCCTTTGCATCTTCGACACGGACATAAAATCTCTGTCCGGTTATTTTCATACATGTCCTGCACCGCCGATCACAACCACCTTTCCACCATCGTTCCACTCACCATCATGATCGCCTGCGCGGTAATAATAAGCAAAATGATTATAAAAACGCATGCATGCATCAAAGTCATACAAAAATTCGGCATGACCTTCCCTAAAAATAGGACATATAGAGTTTGCCTGAAATTCGCCGAAACGGAAATAAATCGACATTTCGGCAAAACATAGGAAGCTCACGCACAATTAAATGGATAGATCTAGTTGGGGACGTAGAAAGGTCACTTCATTAAATGGGTAGATCTACATAGCTAGTTGGGGAAGGAGATGGATCTAACTAGTGGAGGGGTGAAAAAGTGAGGAAAAGAGAAAGGGGTTGCATTAATGGAGGTGTGGTGTAGTTAGGGGCATTAAAGAGAGAGAAAGAGAGGTAGGAGAAGAAAGAGAGTAATGGGGGGAGAAGCAAGGTGAGGAAGAAGCAAAGTGAGGGAGAGAGGAGGGGGGAGGGCAAAGTGAAGGGAGAGAGGAAGGGGGGGAGAGGGCTGAAAAGGTGGCTGCTACGCCTTAGCAGCAGCGCAGGCCAGAAAATGGCGCTACTGCTAAAACGTTAGCAGTAGCGCGGTCCGAAAGGCCGCGCTGCTGATAAGCGGGGCCTACCATGTGGCACAGTACAACTTTAGTTGCAGCGGTGGGTTTGCAACACGCGCTACTGCTAAAGTTTTAGCAGTAGCGCGCTTCAGGCGGGCCGTGCTGCTACTATACATAGCCTGGTGGCTAAGGGGGGGGCTCACATAGCAGTAGCGCCTTTCCTCCGAGCCGCGCTACTGATAAGTGGATAGCAGTAGCGCCTGTGCAGTGACCGCGCTACTGATAAGTGGATAGCAGTAGCGCATGTGCAGTGACCGCGCTACTGTAAATTAGCAGTAGCGCGTTCCACAAAGGCGCGCTACTGATAATCCTCCACCTATAAGGTTTTCCCTAGTAGTGTACCTTGTGGCAGAGGTCCAGAGATAGGAAGATTCTGGAAGGGGGCTGTAAATGCTTATTTTAATATTCTTGCCAATCACAGACATAAAAAAACCCACTCATCTACTCTTATTGGTGATGATGGGCTTGTGTCCTCTACTACTGATATGTTAGATGTTGCTACATCCTTTCATAAGAACTTTTTTGCATTTGAACCTAAACCTGACATCCATTTGGGATTGAAATTTTGTAATGCTAATGATCTTGTTTCTGATGATGAGAATTCTTTGTTGCAAAGACCCTTCTCTGAGGAGGAGATTCAGGAGGATATTATGAGCTCTTATGCCCATGGTGCCCCTGGCCCTGATGGGTTTTATTTTTTGTTTTATCAAACCTTTTGGGACTTGATCAAATTGGATTTCCTAGCTCTTGTGAGAGATTTTGAGAATGGTACTTTCGATGTTTACCAACTGAACTTTGTTATCATTACCCTGATTCCTAAAGAACCAAATGTTAAAGAGATGAAGAAATTTCGTCTTGCTAGTCTTAGTAATTGTGCCAGTAAGATTTTCACCAAAGCTATGACTACTAGGATTTCCCCTATTTGTGATAGGCTTATTTTCCGAAATCAAACTGATTTCATTAATGTGAGATTTATTCTTAAGAATGTGGTTATGGATCATAAGTTTATCCATGAGATTCATAGAATTGATTCCAATGACTTGGTTTTAAAGTTAGACTACGAGAAAGCTTATGATACAGTGAGTTGTGATTTGCTTGCGGAAATGCTCTCTTCTAGAGGCTTTGGAAGTAAATGGATTGGGCGAATTTGTAGTATGTTATTTCAAAGTTTTTCTGTGTTAGAATCAATGATACTAATGGTCCATATTTTTTTGGAGGTATGGGTTCGATGCAAGGAGACCCTCTTTCTCCTTTACTTTTTAACTTAGTGGATGATGTTTTTTATAAGATGCTTTCTAAAGTTGTTCATCATAATTTATTTTTGGTCTACTTCCTCACGTCATTCCCAGTGGAGTGGTTAGTCTGCAATATCCAAATGTCACTATTCTCTTCCTAGATGCTTCTATTGAATATGCTAGAAATTTGAAATGGATGTTATCCTGTTTTGAGAAATTGTCTGGGATGAAAATTAATTTTCATAAAAGTGACTTAAATACTCTCTGTGTGGAGGATGACCATGCCAATTCCTTTGTCCAAATTTTTTGTTGTCAAATTGGTATTTTTTCCCCTTGGGTGTTCCACTACATTTCAAAAAGTGGGAAGGGTGGATCTTCAACCTATGATTGATAGGATCATTAAGAACATCTCTGGTTGGCTTGGTAGAAACATGTCTTATAGTGGGAAGTTGACTTTTCTCACTACCTGTATTTCCAATATTCCAACTTACCTCATGTTAATGATTAAATTTCCTAAGTGGGCCATTGAAGCTATTACTTCCCAAATGGTTCATTTCTTTTGGGGCAACATGGAAGATGATTACAAGTATCATTTTCAAACTGGGGGCTTGTGTCGAGGAAAAAGGAATTTGGGGGTTTGGAGGTTCCTAATCTTAGGGATTTTAATATGGCTTTACTTGCTTCTTGGAGTAAAAGATACTTTGATAATCATCCTAGTGATTGCAGGAGATTATTAAAATTTAAATATAATACTAATAATCCCAATGTTCTATGGGCTAAACCTGGGCTGGGTTCGCCTTTTTGGAAAAGAATAACCTGGGCCTTCTCAGCTACCAGACTTTTTTTATCCGTGGAAGGTTGGTAATGACCATAACGTTCCCTTTTGGCATGATGTTTGGTTTGGTGATTGCTCTCTTAAGACTAAATTCTGGGATTTGTTTGTGATTTGTTAACAACAAGATGATGCGGTTGCGGAGGTTTAGGATGACTATGATTTGAAATTAACTTTTAGGAGATGTGTAAATGGGCAATTATTTTCTAGTTGGAAGGGTCTTTTGTCCATTATGAAAAATGTTGTTTTATTTGATGAAAGTGATGTTCATGTTTGGTTGCTTGAACATTCTGGTTTCTTTTCCCTTAAATCTTTCTACAAGTTGATCAACTTTGGAGGAATGTGCCACAATCTTAAGGATTGTATTTGGAAGATTAAGGATCAATTTTTGGGGGGCTTACGGTTGGCTGCCAAAAAAAGTTGCCCCCTACCCAGCTTATTTTGTCAGCCCAACCTAAAAAAGGTTGGACTACCGGAATAAAAAGATTAGGCTGCTAGAATAATCTGGTAGGTGGCAACTTATTTTGGCAGCCACCCATAAGCCCCAAAAGAAATGGCCCTAAAACTCTTCCTCACATTCATATTTTCATGTGGCTTATTTTTAATAATTAGAGTTTGACTAGGGATAACCTTGCTAAGGGAAGCCATGTGGTGGATCCAACACGTGTCTTTTGCAACGAAGAAGAGAGTATCAATCATTTGTTTTTTGATTGCATTTTGGCAGTTAACACCTAGAAAATTGTAGCTGAAATACTTGATATCCCACTACTGTGCTCTTTCCGAGATTTAGCTATTTACTGGAAGAAAGAGAAGAGCGATGTAGTTATTAACTTGGTCACTTCTGAACCTTGTGGAGCTTCTGGTTGTTACGTAATGAAATTGTTTTTCAAGGACGATCATGGTGAAGTCTGAAATGTATCCTGGGTATAGTGGGAGCTTGGGTGCATTAATCGAAGGTGCTCTGCGCAAATGCTCAAAGCTGCCCAGCTCCTCACATGTTTGCGCCTGCTCGATCATCACCGAGGGGGGGCTCCTTAGGATTGCTTGGAGATGATCAGCTCTGGGTGTTTCATTAGGATGTTTTGCAGATTGTAGTTTTCACTTGTTGATCCTTTGCCCTCTCTGCTATGTGTTCTGCTGGGCGCCCTTCTAAACTGTCTAGAATTTCTAAATTGTAATAAATTCTGTTGCAACTGCTTCCAGTTGTCACCAAGAGTTGTTTGAACGATGTATGTTTTGGTTGTTTGCCATTTCTTCATAACCAATGCGAGTTCAAAAATAAAGTTGCCCAAAGAAACGAGAAGGTATCATGGTTGGTCTAGTGAAATGAAACAAAATGGAAGCTTCGTAATGCTGGTTATTAAGACAAACCGAGGACTAAACCAAAACACACTAAACCGCTAACGATACCTGGAGGAGTTAAATCGAACTTGGAACAAGAAGATGAAAAAGGAAAAACGGTAGCAAGAAATAAGGGTGATTGTTTCCACCGTATACTTATCGAACATTAATAACCAATTTAATCTAATTAGCCCTCCAACCGATCCCTCCTCCTTTTATTATATCCATATAATATCTACATCCGATGCCCCAAGGGCAGCCTGCTCATCATCTGCGGATACGCCGCCGCGGCCGCGCCGCCCCCAGCGCCAGCGCCGGCGGTCTCGTCCTTCACCTCGCCCTTGGGCACCCTGAACCCCGCCGTCTCCATCGCCTGCCTCTGCCTGAACAGCGGGTGCACCGACGGGGACAGCATGGGGAGCTTCAGCCCCTCCACGGCGCCGAGCCCGGACGGCATCGGCAGGCTCGGCAGCGCCGCGTGACCGCCGCCGAGCGAGTACGGGTAGTTGCTCATCAGCCCCAGCGGGTCCCTCGGCGGCAGGCCAAAGGGCGCGCCGCAGCCGCCCAGCCTCATCAGGCCGTCCTGCGCCGACGGCGGCTCCGCCCTGCGCGCGTGGGACAGCTGCGACGCCCCCGTGCCGCCGGACGCCGCCGAGCTCCCGTGGCCGCCGTTCCTCGCGGCCGGGACCTCGTGGTTGTGCTTGCCCTCGTACGTGGTGATCACGGACTTGAGGTCGTGCGACGCGCGCTCAACGTGCTTCCGCACCGAGCACCCCGGGTGCGTGCACTTGTAGTAGCTCCTGCGATGCAAGGTTACGATCCATGAGAGTCTGCCATACCCACGTACATTTCCTCCACGGAAAGTTGTTTCATGCTTCAGACGTACCTTGGGTTCGGGTTGCCCTTGACGACCTTCTGCCCGTACTTACGCCAGCGATAGCCGTCGTCGAGTATGTCGACCTCGCTGGTCGTCTGGATCACGACCCGAGGCTCGCGGACAGCTCTGGACGCAGTGCTCATGTCAATGGCGCACGACTCCAGCTTCCTGAAACATTCATCCAACCAAAGTGAGCACACACATTTTTCTCTCTCTTGAAACGAACATATGGTGAGGGCGTGCAGAGATGAGATTGTATTACCTTCTCTTGGACTCCAGTTCATCGCCCTCGGTGGTGTCGGCAGCGCCCTGGCCCTGGGACATGCTGCCGTGAGCCACCCTGTCATCCCCGTCCACCTCATCAGACACGGCAGACGTGACATCCACGCCGCCTTCCGGGGACTCGAACAGGGTGGCGCCGTCGTGGACCTGCATCGAAGCCGACGAGTCGCAGAGCTCGCCGGGCACCGAGGGGGATGACGTGGCCTCCAGCCCGTCGACGCGCCAGTCCTGGACAGCCACGCCGCCGTGCCACAACGACCTCGCCTCCACGTTCGGCTGCGAGCCACCAGCGTTGCCGTAGCCGCCGTTGTTGTTGTTGTTGTTGTTGTTCGCGGGCGCGTCCATCTGCGCGTCATTGAACGGGTGAACCTGCGCTGCGCCGGCAGGTCGGCGGCTCTGGGCGGCGGGCCTGGGGTGGTTGTGCGTGCCCTTGTAGATGATCTCCGTGACGTGGCCCTCGTGCGACCGCTCCACCTTCTTCTTCACCTGGCAGCTGGGGTGCGTGCACTTGTAGTAGCTCCGCGGGTACTCGCTGTGCTTCACCTGCTTCTGCCCGTACTTCCTCCAGCTGTACCCGTCCTCGGCCGGCGCGACCGTGGCCACCGCAGCAGGGTAGTCTCCCTTGGCTGCCTCGCTGTCCGCCGCCATCGCCGGTGGGCCGTGGTCGGGAGGCGGCGCGTTGTTATCGCCGCCGCCTGCCGTGGCGCTGTCAGCTGCGAGACGGTTGCGCTTGTTGTTGCAGTCATGGTAGCTGCGCTTCATGAGGTCTTGCCCGTTGTTGAACTGCGCTTGGTTCAGATGGCCCAGCGGATTGGCGCCACGTGTCGTCGTCTGAATGTTGGTTTCTGTCTTGACGGGCACATCTCTGCTTGGTGCTGAAGGGTGTTGACTGTTGGGTAGAGATCCCTGAAGGCAAAGGAAGATGGTTCACACATGGAACGAGGGAACTCGAAAGTTATGTTCAAATTTCATGAACATACTAGCAGTTTCATATCATCAGCCACAGGCGGCAAAAAGGAATAGTGAAAAAAAATGTACTACACGGTAAGCAACAAAAGCATCTATATAAGAGCCTTAAACTGTTATTCACTGCGTTTAAAAAAAATGTATATTGTATACTCAGCTGATTTATCTAGTTTTTACCATGAACCTGGTTGGTAGTACTTACAAAGGTGTCTTACACTTACTCCATTAAATACCAACAATAATGGTAAACAGGCTTATCAGCCAGCTTGGTATAAGTAGTCGTACGAAACGCTGTTTAAATAGAAAAATTACAGTGCCCCCAACCATTTGAAAAAACTACATCCTCTGTATGAACATATGAAAAATAGTCAACTATGCCCAGCTCCATGGTTACAAAAGGTAAACATTTCAAATGCGGGTATGCAAATGATGATAAGAAGAAAAACTCAATGAATCCCATCAGTCATTCATGGTTGTTACATGTGGAACAATCTACTTCTATCACAGCAAAGAAGCATAATGCTATTACTTATTTTCTTTTTTCAGTGCAAGGAATAAGACTGACTATACACAATTTCACATAGCTGCTCACCTTCTTTCCTTCAGCAGTGTACTGTGATGATTTTAGGTCCAAAGGCTTGAAAGAAAATGCACGGGGACCATCTTCAACTGATGCAGGTTCAAGCCTAGCATTATTGTTGTTATTGGTATCACCAAGCATGAGTAACTTCCCAGTGGTTGGCGAGGCCTGGCCCTGAAGCATAGCATAATAAAACATTTAGGTACTAACTTCAGTATCATGGTGTGTTGTTTAATTTGAAATTGCATACTCGAGTTCATTCATACATGAAAAGGAACAGAAATATACAAACTTCCATTTGCTTTTATTTAATAAAATCCCCTCAGAGTTTGTCAAGAAATAAAAATCTCCTCGGGTATATATAGGTGGGCTATTTGGTGGCAATGACAAAGTTAAACTTTCATGGACTCACAAAAATGTCCAAAGTTCAGTAAAGCAAGCATACTTAATCTGCCAAGCTAGCATCCCACTGACAAAATCAATAACAATCCCTACACTCTGACGCTGGGAATCACAAGCATGGAAATCAAAACACAATGCATACCATGGCATTGGAGAGGAACACCGGCGATTCCAGCAGCGACGCGGGGCTGAGGCCGGGCGGGATGGTCAGGTAAGGCGACTGGGCTCCTGAATATTCGCTGTGAGGCATGCTGAGCTTGGCGACGCTGAACCCGGCTCTGGCCTGCATCCGCTCGGAGAGGCTGCTGCTGGAGCTGGACCTCTGGCCGAAGTGCGGCGTCGCCGGCATCGGCTTGCCTTCCTCCTGAGGCGAGCCAACGGCCACCGACAGGCCGTGCCTCTCGAACCCGGTGCCGTCGGAGCCGTCGTTGCCGGCGCAGTCCTCCACCAGGGGGTCCGCGGGGAACGGGTCGGTGAGGAAGCTCGGCAGCATGCTGCAGTCTGGCCCTGGGCTCTGGTCCTTCCACTCCATGGCTATGTGGGTGTGGCCGTCCATCTCAGCATGGAACCTGCATTCACAGAGGAGAGCCAAGAAACATCACGCATTCGGTGATAAATAAAATTCAGTAAAGACAGCGGGGAAGAAACACCATCAACGACAAGAACAGAGAAAAGCAACGAACGAATGTAGTTTGTCGGTCTCAAAAAAATCTTTGGCTCAAACACCAAAAGGATCAAGAATTGGCTTCGAGTTGCAAAAACAACACGATCTTATCGAGCAGAAAGCTGATTCCAAAACTGAAAGCATGTCCATGCCCCCGGGTAAACGACAAGTCGTATAACATCAAAAGGTTCGGTTGGTGCGACCGGCACAGTCATCCACAAAGAAGTTGAATGTACTACCAGAAAAGGAGCCGAAAATAAAAGGTGGGGAGCGGCTGTTCCATCTTATTCACTCCAAGAACAGGAAAGGAAGAGGCGGCCATGGACCCCTCAACGCAGCAGCGTGCTGATTCGGGGCTCGGAGCTCGAGGCGCATGACAACAGGGAACAACTTTTTTCTCCTAAAGCCCTTCAAAATTGCTCCAAGAATGGACTCTGGCGGAAATGGTGAAGAATTTGATAAAAGACATAGGAGGGCTGGGATCGTCAAGGACGACGCACTTTTGAGCCAAACATCGTAAGTACCACGATAAAAAAAAAGTTGCTTCTTTGATTCGAATCGTCTGCGGGATGGGGAAATGGAGGATCGTTCATCTTGCGAGCATGCGAGAGACGCGGAGCTGGAAGAACCAAACCAAACCAAACCAGAGATAAGAAAGGACAAGACAGACATTCAAATCAAACTTTTCTTCCACATGTCAATCGGCGACAAGTTTTGGCCTATTTTTGAAAAACGAGGCAGATAAGGCATTTTTATTTATACAAAAATGAAATTTAAAAGAAATTGAATCAGAAACAGCACGCATTACGCAGAGAAAGAAAATTCCAACGAAGCCACAGTTTGAAACAAAACAGAGCTGTTAAGGCGCATTTCGACAGCCCCAAACTCTGATTTATTTTCAAGGAAGGGGACCAAAACATGACATCAGAATGATAGGATCTTTCATGACAGAAGAAATTCGGATCACGAAGAACACATGCCAAAGCGCAGGGAGGAAGAACGGAATCTCCTCGCAAGAACGGAATGCGGGATATCCACAGAGAGAGATTTGATCAAGGAACATTGGAAAGAAAAGGGAGACGAACCTTGGTGAGATTACGGAGAAATGCGAATCGCAGGAACCCCCAATGGCGATGCGGGGCTGCCCCTCTCCGTTGCCGACGATGGTCTCAGTCCACCAATGGCCAAGACCAGCCACAAAGGGAACAAGGCACAAGGATCAGAGACAAATGATGGGCAGCAGCCGCAGGGAGTCAGGAAAAGAAGGTTCCTCCTGCCATTATTACTCGGCTCCCATCTCCCATTGTCTCTCTCTTCCCATCTCCCATTGTCTCTCTCTTCCCTGTCACTGTTCTTTTATCCTGAGGAGAGAAGAAGAAACAGAAAACAGAGGAGAGAGAGAGAGGAGGAGGGGCGGTTTGACCAAGAAGGAGGGAGATGTGCGGAGGGATTCGTTGGAACCCGAGGAGGGATGACGGAGAGAGGAGAGAGAAACATGGATGGCCCGATGGCATGCTCGCCGTTCATCTCTCTCCTGCGAACAGCCGCTTTTCTCTCTCTTTTTTAGAGAGAGAGAGAAGAGATGGAATGGCTCTTTTCTTCTGTTTTTTCTCTGCATTTTTCTTTCTTTGTGAATTCACTGCGGTTGTTTCTTTATCTCGGATGTTCTGGTGTTTTCTGCTATTAATTTTTCAGTAATAATAACGCGCAGTCGGCACACCTTTTTTGCTCAGATGATTGCGCGCTTAGCCCACATTAAATTTCAGAGATTTTTTCCCTCAAAGAAAATTCAGATATTTTAATGAAACGGTACTGCCATGTTTTGAACTCTCGCGTGTGCACTCTTTAATCACATTAGAGGATTTTTAAATGTGTGTAGATGTCACCTTTCGAGAACAAATGAGCCACAAAAGGCCGGTTGGTTGTATTGTTTTGGTTTTATCTGCATTGGCTAAGGATTTTAATTATGTTATGGCGCTTTTTTCATATATCGTGCTGACTGTTGCTGACTGCTGAGTTGTTAGAGACAATATTTGTTATAAGAGGAGCGTGAATTTGTTCGGTGCATGGTTATGATGATTTTAAATGTTTTGAACGTGTCAACCGGTGGTGGTTGTGTGAACCGCTTGGGAGTTTCTATTTCACATCGAAACTCTGGAATTGCTGCTATAAACTGCACATGGACCAGCCCTCGAAACTCTCGCTCGCTCAGCTCGGTTCCTTGCTCAACTCGCTCGCTCAGCTCTGTTCCTTGCTCAACTCACTCGATTAGCCTTTTTTTTTTTTTGCTTGCTAAACTGCTAGGTCAGAAGAAAAAAAGCGGCTATCATTTTTTATTTGAAAAGGTTCTTTAAATCAAAAGGTGTTCACAAAATTTAAATAATCTTGGATCTTAAAAAATCTTGTGGATTAAAGAAACTATGTATTTTAAAAAATATTCACTAATTGAAAACATATTTCATAATTTAAAAAAATTGTGATTTTTAAGAAGGTTCTCAAATTTTTTAAAAGGTTCATGAACTTAATTTTTTCATAAACTTTAAATATATACATGCATTTTAGAAAAATCCTGATTTAAAAAATGTTTAAGTTTTTTGAATTGTTCACGAATTTCAGTAAATAGTGATGAATTAAAATATGGAAAAGAAAATAAAAATAGAAAAGAGAAGGAAAAAACAAAACCCAAAACTCTAACCCAATGACACACGCCCTCACAGACGGGCCCATTAGCAATCTCACATTCCTCGAAGATTGCCATGAGTCTTGGTGTGTCTTCGTCATTTGTTTCTCTCAAATACTCTGGTCCAAACACTTTGATATTTGCAATAGCAAATCTGACCACTCCTTACATGAATGTGTGCACGGACATCCGGTGGTACTCATCCCACTGGTATGCTATCGTGCCATGCGCAAGCATCCTCATAGCAGTCGTGTACTTCTGGAGACCAAAGAACCAATTACAACCAACAACATCATTCTTCAGCTTGAAATAACCATCATATGCCCTAATACCATATGTGATGTGCAAGAACAATGATCATCGCATCCCGTATCAACGACAAAAACAGCGCTCGAAGATCGCATCGGGGGCAGAGTCCTCGTCGAGTTCAACTTGCCCCCAAGCCCCGACGTCGATTGAACACTCGATATCCTGGTGTTGAACCCTTGAAGTTGAGAACATGTTCCTCCGCACGCCTCATTTCTTCATGAACCGCAACCATTATCAATGTTTCATCCTCGTCTTGCTCATCATCATCCGAAGAAGACGAATCCATGAACATAGGATAGAAGTACTCCTCATCCGAATTCAACGTGTTTTCTTCAAAGTAAATGACAAAAACATTAAAAATTATATGTTTTGGCATTTAATCAAACACATGTTGTGTGCGGTGTCCGCTATGGACGAAGTAGGCAGGCGCAAAGGGCACCTGGGCTGCGGGCGGATCCGAATGGGTGCCTATTTCCTAACAAAAGAAGCTTCGACAAGTCGATACTTTATCTCCACTTTTGTTCAACTTTGTCGATGATGCTTTGGCGGTGATGTTGGACAGGGCCAGGGCGGCCGCTACATCAAAGGCATCCTAGTGCATCTTATTTCGGGAGGGGTGTCCCAGCTTTAGTACACGAACGACATTTTGTTGTTGTTCGAGCCTAAGAATCATAACATCACTATGGTCGAACTCTTCCTCCTCCTCTAGGGTTTTCCCACCTCCTGTTAGCGCCGTCGTCGATCCGTCTCATCTCCTGTGGCCTTAAGGCCATGGATGCACGGTGGATCCTTGCCCTTGCCGGCGGTAGGGCTCCTGGTTCACTTTTATGTTTTTTTAGTTTGTTTAGGGTACATGTCCATCCCAGGAACATGAGACGGCGACAACTCCCTGAAGATGGAATAAGGTTCTCCCCGCCTAGCCCCCGTCCCAGTGGTGCGTCCAACATCGTCAGAGGGTGTGTGGAGATGTGTCTCCGGCGAATCTCACGGGATTCGGTCGGTCTTTGTATTCGATGGATCTTCTTGGATCTGGTCTTCGTTCGTATGTGTTCGTGTGTCTACAGGTTGGATCCTTCCGATGTACGCTTCTCTTTGATACGTCTCCAACGTATCTATAATTTTTGATTGTTCCATGCTGTTATATTATCAATCTTGGATGTCTTTATATACATTTACAGCAATTATATATCATTTTTTGGGACTAACCTATTAACTTAGTGCCCAGTGTCAGTTGTTGTTTTCTGCCCTATTTTTGTTTTACAGAAAATCAATACCAAACGAAGTCCAAATGCCAAGAAACTTTTTGGAGATTTTTTTCTGCACAAGATAAACACTAGAAGCTTCGGGAGGAGGCCAGAAGCCCCAGGGGGTGCCCACGAGGCACCAGGGCGCGCCTGGGGGGGGGGCAGGCGCGCCCTGGTATCTCGTGGGGTCCACAGAGCTCCGTTTGACCTAATTCCACCACTATAAATTCCAGAAAAATTAGAAACCCTCAGGGGAGTCTACGAAATACTTTTTCCGCTGCCGCAAGTTTCTGTTCTCGAGAGATCCCATCTGGAGGCCTTCTCCGGTACTCCGCCGGAGGGGGAATCGATCACGGAGGGGCACTACATCAACCTTGCTGCCCTTCCGATGATGCGTGAGTAGTTTACCACAGACCTTCAGGTCCATAGTTAGTAGCTAGATGGCTTCTTCTCTCTTTTTGATCTTCAATACAATGTTCTCCTCGATGTTCTTGGAGTTCTATCCGATGTAATCACTTTTTGCGGTGTGTTTGTTGGGATCCGATGAATTGTGAGTTTATGATCAGATTGTCCATGAATATTATTTGAGTCTTCTCTAATCTCTTTTATGCATGATTATTATAGCTTTGTATTTCTTCTCCGATCTATTGATTTGGTTTGGCCAACTAGATTGATTTATCTTGCCATGGGAAGAGGTGCTTTGTAATGGGTTCGATCTTGCGGTGCTCAATCCCAGAGACAAAAAGGGACATGACACGTATGTATCGCTGCTATTAAGGGTAAAAAGATGGGGTTTATTCATGCGTGAGTTTATCTTGTCTACATCATGTCATCGTTCTTAAGGCGTTACTCCGTTCTTTATGGACTTAATACACTAGATGCATGCTGGATAGCGGTCGATGTGTGGAGTAATAGTAGTAGATGCAGGCAGGAGTCGGTCTACTTGTCTCGGACGTGATGCCTATATACATGATCATTGCCTTGGATATCGTCATGATTATTTACTTTTCTATCAATTTCCCAACAGTAATTTGTCTACCCACCGTATGCTATTTTCTTGAGAGAAGTCTCTAGTGAAAACTATGGCCCCCGGGTCTATCTAAATCAAATTACTAAAACCCTAAAAATATTGCTGCACTTTTCTTTTATTTATTTTATTTTGTATTTTTGTTTCAATCTATCTATCTATCACATACAATTTAATCTTGCAATTAACCGCCGAGGGATTGACAACCCCTCGTTTGCGTTGGGTGCAACGATTTGTTGTTTGTATGCAGGTACTGCTAACGAGGTGTTGCGTGGTTCTCCTACTGGATTGATAACCTTGGTTTCATAACTGAGGGAAATACTTACCTCTGCTGTGATGCATCATCCCTTCCTCTTCGGGGATAATACCAACGCAAGCTACAAGTAGCATGAAGAATTTCTGGCGCCGTTGCTGGGGAGACATCATCAACATCTATCAAGTACCTTTGCATAAACTCTCATCTCCTTGCATTTATTTTATTTGCCATTTGCCTCTCGTTTTCATCTCCCCCACTTCTAAAACGTTTTTACAAAAATACAAAAATATTTTTCGTTTGCCTTTCTCTTGTTTGCTTATTTGCTTGCTTGTTATCTTGTTTGCGTAGTCACGATGTCTCAAGAAAATACAAAATTGTGTGATTTTTCCAATACTAATAATAATGATTTTATTAGTACTCCGATTGCTCCTCCCGCCGCTAGTGCGGAGACTTGTGATATTAATGTCGCTTTGCTAAATCTTGTTATGAAAGAACAATTTTCCGATAGTCCTAATGAAGATGTTGCATCCCATCTTAACACTTTCATAGAATTGTGTGACATGCAAAAGAAAAAAGATGTGGATAATGATATTGTGAAATTAAAATTATTACCATTCTCGTTGCGGGATCGTGCAAAAATTTGGTTTTCATCTTTGCCACGAAACAGTATCGATTCTTGGGATAGGTGTAAAGATGCTTTTATTACTAAGTATTTTCCTCCCGCAAAAATTATTTCTCTTAGAAATAAAATTATGAATTTCAAGCAACTTGATCATGAACATGTTGCCCAATATTGGGAGAGGATGAAATTAATGATAAGAAATTGCCCTACTCATGGTTTAAATTTATGGATGATCATACAAAAAATTTATGCGGGATTGAATTTTGTTTCTAGAAATCTTTTAGATTCTGCCGCGGGTGGTACTTTTATGGAAATTACTTTGGTAGAAGCTACTAAATTGCTTGATAATATTATGGCAAATTATTCACAATGGCATACTGAAAGAACTCCTACTAGTAAAAAAGGTGAATTCTATTGAAGAAATTAGTACTTTGAGTGATAAAGTCGATGCGCTTATGAAATTGGTTGCTAGTAAAAATACTCATATTGATCCTAATGATGTGCCATTGTCCACTTTGATTGAGCAAAATAATGATCCCGTAGATGTGAATTTTGTCTCGCGAAACAATTTTAATTATAATGCTTATAGAGGTAATTTCAATGCTAGACCGTTTCCTGGAAATTCCTCTAATAATTATGGCAATACTTATGGTAATTCCTATAATAATAATAATAATAGGATGCCCTCTGATCTTGAAATTAATATTAAATAATTTATTAATGCTCAAAAAGTTTTCAACACTACGATAGAAGAAAATTTGAGTAAACTTAATGATATGTCTAGGAGCATTGATAGAATTATTCATGGTGTGGAAAATCTTAAGACTAAAATTTTGCCACCCAAAATTGATATTGGTGAATCAATTAAAGCTTTATATGTCTCCATGGATGAGAGTAAGAAAAGAACCACCATGCTAAAAGCTAAACGAGAATTTTTAGAAAAAGCGATTTCTCCTAGTTTTTATCGTAGTAATGATGAGGATATTAAAATGATTGGTGTTTCATCTATTGATTCTTTGTTTAGCAAAATTAAACTTGATGAAAAGGGGACTGAAGAAGAGTCAACTTTAGCTAAAGAGCGTCCCCATAATTCGGAGGGTGAAAATCTTGATAAGAAAATTTGTAAAAGTGGGTTTGGAGAGGTAAAAACTTTAAATAGCGATGTGCCCACTCTCTTGGATTACAAAGATTTTAATTATGATAATTGTTCTTTAATTGAGTGAATTTCTTTGTTACAATCCATGTTAAATTCACCCAACGCTTATGAGCAAAACAAGGATTTTACTAAACACATCGTAGAAGCTATAATGAAAGCGTTAGAAGAAAAGTTAGAACTAGAGATTTCAATTCCTAGAAAATTATATGATGAATGGGAAACCACCATTAAAGTTAAAATTAAAAATTATGAGTGCAATGCTTTATGTGATTTGCGTGCTAGCATTTCCACAATTCCAAAATCTCTATGTGATGTGCTAGGTTTTACCAATATAGATGAATGTTCTCTTTATTTGCATCTTGCGGATTCTACTATTAAAAAGCCTTTGGGTAGAATTAATGATGCTCTTATTCTTGCAAATAGGAACTACGTGCCCGTTGATTTTATTGTACTTAACATTGAATGCAATTCTTCTTGCCCAATAATACTTGGTAGACCGTTCTTACGAACCATAGGTGCCGTTATTGATATGAAAGAAGGGAATATAAAATTTCAGTTTCCACTAAAAAAGGGTATGGAACATTTCCCTAGGAAGAAAATTAAAGCACCATATGAATCCATTATGAGGGCCACTTATGGAATCAACTTGAAAGATGATAATACTTGAAACTATGCATTATGCCTAGCTAGGGGCATAAAACAATAGCGCTTGTTGGGAGGCAACCCAATGAATACAATAATTTTTTTTCTGTTATTGTGTGTTTTCACAATTATGCTACTGGTATGATTATGTTTTTGTGTTTTTAATTAGTGTTTGTGCCAAGTAATACCATTAGGATGATTTGGAAGATAATATAATTGATGCTGTTTGGAAAACAGAAAGTTTTACGTCTAGTGCCCGAATTTTGTTTCTGTACTAGAGCGTCAGAAAAATCTGAAATTTTTACACAGTATTGGTATATGAATTGTCCAAGTTGTCGTAATTTTTCAGAATTTTGGAGTTATAGAAGTATGGCTTTTAAATAGATTGCTACAGACTGTTCTGTTTTTGACAGATTCTGTTTTTGATGCACTACTTGCTTGTTTTGATGAATCTATGAATTGTATCGGGGGGTATAAGCCATGGTGAAGTTAGAGTACAGTAGGTATAATGCAAAAATAAAATATGAATGGGTTTGCAACAGTACTTAGAGTAGTGATTTATTTTGTTATACTAACGGATCTCACGAAGGTTTTGTTGAGTTTTGTGTGATTGAAGTTTTCAAGTTTTGGGTGAGATCACGATGGATGAAGGAATAAGGAGTAGTAAGAGCCTAAGCTTGGGGATGCCCGAGGCACCCCAAGGTAATATTCAAGGAAGACTCAAGTGTCTAAGCTTGGGGATGCCCCGGAAGGCATCCCCTCTTTCTTCTACCAACCATCGGTAATTTTACTTGGAGCTATATTTTTATTCGTCACATGATATGTGTTTTGCTTGGAGCGTCTTGTATTATATGAGTCTTTGCTTTGTTTGCTTTTTAGTTTGTCACAATTATCTTTGCTGAACACACCTATCTTGAGAGAGCCACACGTTTATCATCATTTGTTAGAATACTCTATGTGCTTCACTTAAATTTTTTGAGCTAGGCAGTTGCTCTAGTGCTTCACTTAAATCTTTTTGAGCACGGTGGTGACTATATTTTGAAGAAATAAACTCTCATGCTTCACTTATATTATTTTGAGAGTTGATAGAAATTTTGAAGAAATGAATTCTCATGCTTCACTTATATTATTTTGAGAATTGATAAGATTGAAATTTTGAAGAAATATTTGCACTCTCATACTTCACTTAAATCTTTTTGAGAGTTGATGATAGTAACGGTAATTTGCACAAGATATGAATTTGGTCCCAAAGTGATGAATATTCAAGAGGGATATAATAAAAACTTTCATATAGATCATTGGATATGATAAGTGTGATCCCTTGCAATAGTTTTGCGATGTGGAAATGATAATATGTGAGTCATGTTAGTGAGTAATTGTGATTTAGTCAGAATATTAGTGTTAAGGTTTGTGATTCCCTATGCATGCACATCAAGTCAATAGTTATGCAAAGAAATTATATCCTACTTATGGTGCATTATTTGGTGTTAGTTATGTTCAATGCATGTTTATGACCGTTTTCGTTTTTTGGTTGGTTGCTTCTCAATCTATTTGCTAGCCTTCATTTGTACTAAGCGGAAATACTGCTTGTGCATCCAAAATCCTTAAACCCAAGTTGTGCCAAATGAGTCCACTATATCTACCTATATGCGGTATTTCAATGCCGTTCCAAGTAAATTTGCGTGTGCCAACTCTAATTTTCAAAATAATTTTTCCTTTTTGTGTGCCCGTACCACTCATGAAGTGGCAGGGGGTGGCCATTATTTTCCATGCTAGGTGTGTTATTCTCACGATGAGTGTTTATTCACTTGTCATTACACGAGAGGATGGTTGGTAATAGGAATGCCCAGTCCCACAATGAATCAAAAATTAATAACAACAAAATTCCTTGGAAAGTGTTGGTTTGGAGGGCACCCGTGGATACGGCTAGCCATGGATTGTGAAAGAATGGTGGAAAGGAAATAAACTTTACTTTCTGTTTGGGAACCGCCTATGATGTGTCTAGCATGGAAAATAATGGGAATTCTCGGTCGTTTTCGTTGACAAGAAAAAACATGCCCCTCAAAATATTGTATCTCTTTAATTTCAGCCTTGAGCTCTGGCACATTTGACAAATCTTTGCTTCCCTCTACGAAGGGCCTATCTATTTACTTTTATGCAATTTTTTTATTTTTACTTGAGTCTCCATCTTCTCTTATAAAGCACCAACTAGAGAGCACTATTGTCATACTTGTGCATTGGATGTAGCTAATATTTCAGTGTGTTTCATGAATGGATCAATGATTGAGCATTTTGGGCTAGGGATAACTTTCTTTAGCGTTGATATTTTGAAAGACATGGTTGCTTGTTAGCATGCTTGAGTATTTATATCTTCATGTCAAATTATAGACTATTGCTATGAATCATTCAAGTCCAATGTCCATGCTATAAAAGAAAAGAATATGTGATGAATATGATAGGCAGCATTCCACATCAAACATTCTATTTTTATCATTTACCTACTCGAGGACGAGCGGGAATTAAGCTTGGGGATGCTGATACGTCTCCAGCGTATCTATAATTTTTGATTGTTCCATGCTGTTATATTATCAATCTTGGATGTTTTTATATACATTTATAGCAATTATATATCATTTTTTGGGACTAACCTATTAACTTAGTGCTCAGTGCCAGTTGTTGTTTTCTGCCCTGTTTTTATTTTACAGAAAATCAATACCAAACGAAGTCCAAATGCCACGAAACTTTTTGGAGATTTTTTTCTGCACAAGATAAACACTAGAAGCTTCGGGAGGAGGCCAGAAGCCCCAGGGAGCGCCCACGAGGCACCAGAGCACGCCTGGGGGGGCAGGCGCGCCTTGGTACCTCGTGGGGCCCACAGAGCTCCGTTTGACCTAATTCCACCACTATAAATTCCAGAAAAATCAGAAACCCTCAGGGGAGTCCACGAAATACTTTTTTTGCCGCCGCAAGTTTCTGTTCTCGGGAGATCCCATCTGGAGGCCTTCTCCGGTACTCCGCCGGAGGGGGATTTGATACGTCCATTTTGTATCATGTTTTGCTACTGTTATTTATAGTGTTTTGATCAATATAACACTTTGTGGACCAATTCTAATGCCTTTTCTCTCTTAATATGCAAGATTTACACAAGGAGGGAGATTGCCGGCAGTTGGAATTCGGGACCTGAAAAAGCTATGTCAGAGGTACCTATTCTGCACATCTCCAAATGAGCTGAAATTTTACGGAGGTTTATTTTGGAATAAATAAAAAATACTGGAAGCAAGAAGTACCAGAGGGGGCCACCCAGGTGCCCACGAGGCACCAAGGCGCGCCACCCCCCCCCCCCCCCAGGCGTGCCCTAGTACCTCGTGGGGCCCCTGGCCCCCATTTTCTGGTATATAAGTGCATTTGCCCTAGAAAAAATATAGAGAAGAATTTCGGGACGGTGCACCGCCGTCTCGAGGCGGAACTTGGGCAGGAGCACTTTTGCTCTCCGGCGGAGAGATTCTGCCGGGGATACTTCCCTCCGGGAGGGGGAAATCGTCGCCATCGACATCACCAGCGATCCTCTCATCATGGGAGGACTAATCTTCATCAACATCTTCACCAGCACCATCTCATCTCAAACCCTAGTTCATCTCTTGTATTCAATCTTTGCCTCAAAACCTCAGATTGGTACCTGTGGGTTGCTAGTAGTGTTGATTACACCTTGTAGTTGATGCTAGTTGGTTTATTTGGTGGAAGATTATATGTTCAGATCTATTATGCTATTCAACACCTCTCTGATCTTGGACATGAATATGCTTTGTGAGTAGTTACTTTTGTTCTTGAGGACATGGGAGAAGTCTTGTCATAAGTAATCATGTGAATTTGGTATTCGTTCGATATTTTGATGATAAGTATGTTGTTGATTCCCTTAGTGGTGTCGTGTGAACGTCGACTACATGACACTTCACCATCTTTGAGCCTAAGGGAATGCATTGTGGAGTAGTAATTAGATGATGGGTTGCTAGAGTGACAGAAGCTTAAACCCTAGTTTATGTGCTATTCCGTAAGGGGCTGATTTGGATCCACATGTTTAATGCTATGGTTAGAGTTATCTTAATTCTTCTTTCATAGTTGCGGATGCTTGCGAGAGGGGGTAATCATAAGTGGGAGGCTTGTTCAAGTAAGAACAGCACCCAAGCACCGGTCCACCCACATATCAAATTATCAAAGTAGCGAACGTGAATCAAACAAACATGATGAAAGTGACTAGATGAAATTCCCATGTGTCCTCGAGAACGCTTTACTTACTATAAGAGATCGTAATGGCTTGTCCTTTGCTATAAAAAGGATTGGGCCACCTTGCTGCACTCTTTGTTACTATTGCTACTTGTCACTTGTTACAAATTATCTTGCTATCAAACTACTCGTTACCGATAATTTTAGTGCTTCCAGAAAATACCTTGCTGAAAACCGCTTAACATTTCCTTCTGCTCCTCGTTGGGTTCGACACTCTTACTTATCGAAAGGACTACGATTGATCCCCTATACTTGTGGGTCATCAAGACTCTATCACGGAGGGGCTCTACATCAACCTTGCTGCCCTTCCGATGATGCGTGAGTAGTTTACCACAGACCTTCGGGTCCATAGTTAGTAGCTAGATGGCTTCTTCTCTCTTTTTGATCTTCAATACAATGTTCTCCTCGATGTTCTTGGAGTTCTATCCGATGTAATCACTTTTTGCGGTGTGTTTGTTGGGATCCGATGAATTGTGAGTTTATGATCAGATTATCCATGAATATTATTTGAGTCTTCTCTGATCTCTTTTATGCATGATTGTTATAGCTTCGTATTTCTTCTCTGATCTATTGATTTGGTTTGGCCAACTAGATTGATTTATCTTGCCATGGGAAGAGGTGCTTTGTAATGGGTTCGATCTTGCGGTGCTCAATCCCAGCGACAGAAAGGGACATGACACGTATGTATCGTTGCTATTAAGGGTAACAAGATGGGGTTTATTAATGCGTGAGTTTATCTTGTCTACATCATGTCATCGTTCTTAAGGCGTTACTCCGTTCTTTATGGACTTAATACACTAGATGCATGCTGGATAGCGGTCGATGTGTGGAGTAATAGTAGTAGATGCAGGCAGGAGTCGGTCTACTTGTCTCGGACGTGATGCCTATATACATGATCATTGCCTTGGATATCGTCATGATTATTTACTTTTCTATCAATTGCCCAACAGTAATTTGTCTACCCACCATATGCTATTTTCTCGAGAGAAGTCTCTAGTGAAAACTATGGCCCCCGGGTCTATCTAAATCAAATTACTAAAGCCCTAAAAATATTGCTGCACTTTTCTTTTATTTATTTTATTTTGTATTTTTGTTTCTATCTATCTATCTATCACATACAATTTAATCTTGCAATTAACCGCCGAGGGATTGACAACCCCTCGTTTGCGTTGGGTGCAACGATTTGTTGTTTGTATGCAGGTACTGCTAACGAGGTGTTGCGTGGTTCTCCTACTGGATTGATAACCTTGGTTTCATAACTGAGGGAAATACTTACCTCTGCTGTGCTGCATCATCCCTTCCTCTTCGGGGATAATACCAACGCAAGCTACATGTAGCACTCTTCATCGGTGATGATTGTTGTTCTGGTGCACTGGTCCTTTTGGGGCCTTAGTACTTCAACTTCCTGACTATCTACTACAACAATGTTTGCCCGGCTCTAGTGAGGGAGGGGCGATGATGGAGGTGCGCCTTTGGGTCGCTCCAATGATTGTAGTCGTCGCTAGGTGGTCTATGGGCACATACGTAATTTCTGTTACTTCTAGTGTTCTTTGTACCGCGATGATGTTTGATAAATAGATCAGGAGTTTTTACCGCAAGAAAAAATTCCTCCCTCTTTGTTCTGAAGCAATGTTCGAGATGGAGGTCAACTTCCACATATGTGAGCTTGTTTCCATGGGGATGGCAGACGACGAGGGGATGTGAGTGGCCCATTTGTTGAACTGTAAGCCGGCCAAGTTCCCCATGATTTACTTAGGGAATCCAATTAGAGAACAAAAACTAAGTATTGTCCGTTGGGAGGCCATGTACTCTAAGGTTGCAACGTGGCATGGTAGTGTCATCAGGGGTGAGACTTATTCTTACCAGCGCATGCCTCTCCTCTATTCCAATGTATGTCATGAGCATGTTCCTCCTCACTAACGGGTTTCATGCACATTTTGTCAAGGACTAGGCATGTTTTTTTAGGAAGGGGGCGACATCGAGCACATGTATCATATAGTCAAGTGGACGGCCATTTGTCACCCGAAAAGCCTTGGGAGCACAGGGTGCTTAATTCCAAAGTCATGAACATCGCGTTGGTGACCAAGTGGATTTAGAAGTTGGCTAATAATTCTATGGGTTTATGGGATGACATGATTAAGGCTCCGTATTCCCCCCAATCTATATATTCGAGGATTTTCCTCGCGACTCTACAATCTAGAATGGGATCCAGGAGGTCATGCCGGTGTTTTCTCTCAGGAAAAAAATTCTCCATTTGTAATGGTCGCCTGACCAAATTTTGGTTCTAGCTCATGGTTGGGGCCTGAGCCACTATGGAAAAGATTTGAGGCTCCCTATGGGTTGGTTGCCAAGCCAGAGATCTAGCTTGTTGGAACTCTAGGGCATGGCTTGGGTGGCATCGCTTTTGGGAGGAATATGTTCCCAATCGAAGCTTTTAGCTAGGACTTGTGCAAAGCCGAGGTGGAACACCTGGATCTTTCCGCTGAGCAGGACACCATTTTTTGGCAGCTAGTAGCGTCTAGGTTCTCTGTAAACTCCTTATACAATAAAATCCACGCATGGTAAAGGGCTGCCCACACTAGGTTGCTACAACGCTGCCATTAAAATCAAAACCTCCCTATGGCAAGTGTTACATAATAGGCTCCTGTCATCTCTCAACATTCGTAATGGGGTCGCCCAATGGGGATTGTGCCCTTTGCGGGGCATTGAAGGACGCGAACCACATTTTTTCATTGCACCCTGATGTCTACTACACAACTTATTCTTGTAGACTCGTGTTGGGCCTCCAAGCGCAGAGTTTTGTAGGACAGTAGCAATTTTCCCTCAAGTGGATGACCTAAGGTTTATCAATCCGTGGGAGGCGTAGGATGAAGATGGTCTCTCTCAAACAACCCTGCAACCAAATACAAGAAATCTCTTGTGTCCCCAACACACCCAATACAATGGTAAATTGTATAGGTGCACTAGTTCGGCGAAGAGATGGTGATACAAGTGTAGTATGGATAGTAGAAATATATTTTTATAATCTGAATAAATAAAAACAGCAAGGTAGCAAACGATAAAAGTGAGCACAAACGGTATTGCAATGCGTAAAAACAAGGCCTAGGGTTCATACTTTCACTAGTGCAATCTCTTAACAAAGCTAACATAATTGGATCATATAACAATCCCTCAACGTGCGATAAAGAATCACTCCAAAGTTCCTATTCACGGAGAACATAAGATAGAAATTGTTGTAGGGTACGAAACCACCTCAAAGTTATCTTTTTCGATCAATCTATTGAGCCATCCCTATAAGTGTCACGAACAACCCCAGAGTTCGTACTAAAATAACACCATATCATACACATCAACTAACTCTAATGTCACCTAGATACTCCAATGTCACCACAAGTATCCGTGAGTTGATTATTTGATATGCATCAAACAACTTCAGATCATAATATTCAATCCACACAAAGAACTTCAAAGAGTGCCCCAAGATTTCTACCAGAGAAAGTAGGACGAAAACGTGCATCAACCCCTATGCATAGATTACCCCAATGTCACCTCGGGAATCCGCGAGTTGAGTGCCAAAACATACATCAAGTGAATCAATATAATACCCCATTGTCACCACGAGTATTCATATGCAAGACATACATCAAGTGTTCTCAAATCCATAAAAGTATTCAATTCGATAATTGTGATGCCCCTGATCGACCGTGCACTAATCATACACGCAAACGTGCACGCTCGAGATCAGAGACTCACGGGAAGATATCACAACACAACTCTAAACTCAAATTTAAACATAAATCTTCATATTACAAACCAGGGGTCATGAGGACCCGAATACATAAGTCATACACACAAATAATATCTGGGTACAGACATAGTTAGTCAAGTTTGCCTTAAGAAGGCTAGCACAAACAGCGACATCTGATCGAAAAGGCGCAGGCCTCCTGCCTGGGAGCCTCCGAACTACTCCTGGTCGGCTGGCTCAACCCAGTAATACGTGCCTCCGGAACTCTCCTGGTAGTAGTCTCCTGTGGTGGCGTTTGGCTCCTGGACTCCATCGACTAATTTCATTAAGCGGGTATGGGGAAAAAGATAGCAAAGCAACCGTGAGTACTCATCCAAAGTACTCGCAAGACTGACATCAGAACTATACTAGATATGCATCGGTATCAAAGGAATGGGGCTATATCTTTGGACTAAACTGCAAAAATGCTGGAACAGAGGGGGGAAGAGGCCTAGCCTATCGAAGACTAGCATCTTGAAGCAGTTCTTGCAGCATCAGAAGAGAGTAGAGTAAAGCAACACATAATAGCAGTTATATTTTAGTAATGCCCTGAGATACTTCCTCGACTACCCTGTGAGAAAGTGATCCCAAGAACAGTAATAACAGTTTATCATTGTATCAGTATCATTTGTAGTTGTAGCAGATCAGGATACAACTCCGAGTGTCCTGTTACCGTGGACACGGCTATTCGAATAGATAACTTCCCTGCAGGGGTGCACTACTGTTACCCAACACGCTCGATCACATCTGGCCGGACACACTTGCTGGGTAATGCCCGGCCTCAGGTGATCGACACGATGCAGTCCTACCTAGGCTCAGCAGAGAGGTCAGCACGCCGGTCTAAATCCTAAGCACGAAGGGGTCTTGGGCCATCGCCCTTCGCACTCCTGCACGTTGCGAGACTGGCCGGGGCCCAAGCGCGACATTGTATACACAGTGACGTAACCAGCTCACCCCAACAATCAGCCCGCATGTCTGAGCTATGACGTCTGAAGAACTTTCGGCTGATACTACGATGTAGAGGGCCCCATTAAACCATTATCCCACGTGGTGGTAGTGCGTATAAGGCTAGCGGCCTACTCAGATCAAATACCCAAATCCATTAAGCATGTTTAGTAACTCGCAGAGACGAACAGGGTTGCTGTCGCTCCGACTTGGTAAGACATGTCGCGCAGGTACTCTTGGAGCCGACCCGTCTTTAATATGATTCTCTCGCGGGCACCCTTGGGGCCAGCCCGACTTTAACAGTTTAAAGTATTGCATTATGTAAACATTTCTGTGATCATCACCCAGAGTGATCACGGCCTGATAACTAGCATGGCATACGGACAAGGGTGAAGGGCCACAGATGGAGTAACAGCATAGCTAACTAAACATCATAGGACAACAGGTAATGTATCAACAGCAGGCGACGAAATCAGGCTATGCATCAGAATAGGAGCTATCGGAATAACAACAGAAGCAATTCTAATGCAAGCATAAGAGAGAAGGAATGGGTGATATCTGGATGATCAAGGGGGTTTTGCTTGCCTGGAAGCTCAGCTGAAGGGGTCTGGTCGTCGGCGACATCGTCGTACACTGTAGCGTCGTCGGCAGTCTCGGGGGCTAACGGGAGAGAAGGAGGGGGAAGAAACAATAAATACACGGCAATAATGCAACAGGGATGCATGACATGCCTAAATGTTATGCAGAGGTGATATACTGCCTATCTAACTGATTTAGATAATTTAGGAATTTATTTGGATTTATTTTATTAAATTAATGCACTATTCATTCATCGAATACGGGCAGAAAGTCCCATATTCAGTATGTTAGAGGGGTATGGCAGGCATGTGGATAGGATATTCGGATTCTTCCCATTTTTCTGATCATTTCTCATATATAAATTATTTTCATCCGAGTTACGGTTTATTTTATATGATTTTTCAAAGTTTTAATCATTTTCTGGAATTATTTTATTTAATTAAAAACCGAATTATCCAGAACAGTGCTAGGTGATGTCATCATGACGTGGGAGTGACGTCAGCAGTCAACTGTGTCGGTGGATTGGTCAATCTGACCAGTGGGTCCCACATGTCATCCACAGTGGCCTAATTAGAGTTAATTTAATCTAAACAGAAACTAATTAGCAGGTGGGCCCGCCCTGTCAGCGACTGATTAGTGAATAAATTAATTAACTAATTAATTAACAGATTATCTATTTATTAAAAACGTTTAATTTGGGGTGGGACCCGCGTGTCAGTGACACAGGTCAGCCACGTCAGCGTCTTGACTCGGTCAACTGGGCCCGCGGGGCCCAGCGTCAGTGACCCAGAGGCGGGCCCGGCCGGTTCCACGTCGGCGACGTCGCCGGAACGACGCCGGCGACCTCTTTTTGCGGCAGCGCGCATGGGTGAGGACCGGGATTCACCGTCCGGCGACCGTTTCGAGCGCGGTTTGCTCCATTCGATCAAGCGTTCGAGGCCGCATCGATCTAGGGTGGTGCCATGGCCGGGGAGGCAGCATAGCGATGCCGGCGAGCGGCGAGGCGGACGCCGGAGTTCGGGCCAGTACGGGCTCGGTGCTAGAGGCTACGGGGAGGAGAGCTAACGGCATGGGCGGCCTCAGCGAGCTGCGCTGAGCACGCTCGTGTGCTCGGACGAGCACGACAACGCCTACCACGTCGGCGACGAGCATCGCGGCGGGGCTGCGTTCGGGCATCGACGGCGAGCGGCGCTAGGCACGGCAAAAAGGCGAGGAGACGGAGGGGATTCGCGGCAAGGCTCACCGGGAGCCCGTAGATGTGCTAAAGCGGGCGCGGGGAGGGCTCGAGGCGGCGAATCGACGGCGGCGACGCGGGCGGCTGAAGGTTGAAGATGACGGCATGCAGCTCGACGTGGGGGCTCCGAGCTGCAATGGGCGGCCTCAGGCGAAGTAGTCGAGGACGGTGACGGCGTAGGACACGGCGGAGTGACGATCGGGGCACGGTGGCCGCGGGATCGAGCGGCGGCGACGGAGTGGGCTCTGGGGGGAGGAAGAAACGAGCGAGCGAGCGAGGGGAGGAAAAAGATCTCGGGGGCTAGGGTTGCCAGGGGGGCCTTCTTATCCTCCCGCCCTCCTGTAGCGACGCGGGCTGACCGGGCGCGGCGGGAACGGCTCGCCGGCGACGGGGTCGGGTGCGTGCGGGCGACCGAGCGAGGAGCAGTAGGAAGGGGGAGACAGCGAGGTGGGCTGGGCCGCGGCGGTTGACTTAGGCCCAGTAGCGACGGGCCTTTTTCTTTTTCTTCTTTTCTTTCTCTGTTTTCTAATTTTGTTTCTGTTTTGTATTTTCTTTTAGCTCTAATACAATTTTGTAAAATAGGAATCTTGCCCAATTAAATACTAGGTAATATATGTCACTGCCAGAAAAAGGTTGGGTGGCAATATGATTTCATTTGAAGGTTAATTAAATAAAAAGGTGTTAAACATTGCTGTTTGGCACTGTTTTAATGATGTTAGAGTCACTTAGTGATTTTTAGTGATGTTGTTTTTCTTAACATATTTAACTATGAATTATTTGTTATTTAATGAACATTTTAGTTTCCAAATTTGAACAACTTTTATTTTCACTTTATATTTGAATTTCAAATTGAATTGGAATTTGAAATGGAATATGATGCAAATGATGATCAAGCACTATTAAACATGCTGACTTGGCATTATCAAAAGGTGATCACTGTAGCTTAATTATATGGGGATGTTACAATAATAGTGAAACCTCAAAGGTAAAAACTCAATTCATCACAACAAGATAGAGAGGGAGAAACACCATATGATCCAACTATATTAACAAAGCTCGCGGTACATCAAGATCGTGCCAAATCAAGAACACGAGAGAGAGAGAGAGAGAGATCAAACACATAGCTACTGGTACATACCCTCAGCCCCGAGGGTGAACTACTCCCTCCTAGTCATGGAGACCGCCGGGATGATGAAGATGGCCTCCAGTGATGATTCCCCCCTCCGGCAGGGTGCCGGAATAGGGCTCCAGATGGGTTTTCTTCGGTACAGAGGCTTGCGGCGGCGGAGTCCAAGTTCTAGGGTTATTTCTGGGGTTTTTGGTATTTATAAGAATTTTTGGCGTTGGAATCACGCGAAGAGGAGCCACAGGGGGCCCACGAGGCACCAGGGCGCGCCAGGTGGGGTGGCGCGCCCAGGTGGCTTGTGGGGCTCCTGTGGGTCTTCTGTTGCTCCCCCGAAGCTTCCTGGGTCAGTTTCCTTCCAGAAAAAATCATCAAAAAGTTTCGCTGCATTTGGACTTCATTTGATATGGATTTTCTGGAAAACCAAAAACAAGCAGAAAACAGCAACTGGCACTGGGCACTAGGTCAATATGTTAGTCCATAAAAATCATATAAAATCCATATAAAAGTGCACCAAAATCATACAAAACTATAATAAACATGGCATAAATACTTCATAAATTATAGATACGTTGGAGACGTATCAGCATCCCCAAGCTTAATTCCTGCTCGTTCTCGAGTAGGTAAATGATAAAAGAAATAATTTATGAACTGTGAATGCTAGCATAGTGCATAAGTTTGATCAATGATAATTTCAATCACTTTTCCTAGCATCATAACAGCAACTCTTTCTCATAAAACTCATCATGATAAAGTAGCAATCAATTCACATGTTATGGTTCAAACAATGCATTCTCTTGAAACTTAACAACCTATGTTCTTAGTCACCAAACAATTGCAATTCAACTTAATTTCAACAAAGTCTAAGTAAGAGCTCCACATACTCAATTATCATATAGTCTTCTATGATTGCTAGTACTCAAAGCATATTTTTAGAACAAATGGCATCCATCGAACACAGAGAAAGATAGGGGCTTAATGTTTCGCCTCCCAACTTATTTATCATAGAGATAATTGTCAACAATAATAATTCATGATCAAATATATTTGACTGGCCATATGTGTCTGGATCATTCCCCACCACATGATGCCTGCCAACTAGAGAATAATTAAGGTTGAAATGAGAAGTAATACTATTGACTCTTGCATAAAAGTAAATACATAAAGTAGAAGATAGGCCCTTCGCAGAGGGAAGCAGAGGTTGTCATGCGCTTTTTATTTTTGGATGTGCAAGGTCTTAATGCAAAGGAACGTACGTTATATTGCCCCTTGTGATAGCAACCTTTATTATGCAGTCCGTCGCTTTTATTTCTTTACCATCACAAGTTCGTACAACGCTTATTTTCCCTTGCAATAAAAGATCATACATATTTTAGGAACATTTTTTATTGCTTTTTGCACCGATGACAACTTACTTGAAGGATCTTATTCAATCCATAGGTAGATATGGTGGACACTCATGGCAAGAAACTGGGTTTAATGGTTTTTGGATGCACAAGTAGTATCTCTACTTAGTACGAATTTTTGGCTAGCAAAAGATCCTAAGCAAGCACCACATGTTGGAGGATCCATAACAATATAACTTCTATGCAAATATACCCAAACATAACTCATTACGTTGTCTTCCTTGTCCAACTTCAACTAATTTGCTCAAGTTTGAAAATAATTAATGGGTATTCACAATCATAAAATATGTCCAAGATAATATATTTATATGTGAAAGTTCTCTTACTTATACTAATCATTCATGAATTGCTTGTATGACCAATATTGTGATTGTCAAGCTTCAATAGATTTTACCATCTAAACCCAATGTGAAGCTACTACTAGGCATGATACAATCATATGAAGCTCATATTATTTCAACTTCATGATATTTAATTTATTCAACAATTTACTAATAGGATATAAGTGAAGCACAAGAGTAAATGACAAACTACTCCAAAAAGATATAAGTGAAAATCAAATGAGTAGTTAAGCAAATAGGTAGCTATGTGAGGACTCTCTCTCATTTGAAAATTTCAGATCTTATTATTTTATTCAAACAGCAATAAAAACAAAATAAAATGACATTCCAAGAATAGCACATATCATGTGAAGAAGCAAAAACTTAGGCTCAACCAAAACTGACCGATAATTGTTGATGAAGAAAGGTGGGATGCCTACCGGGGCACCCCAAGCTTAGTTGCTTGAGGATTCTTGGAATGTTATCTTGGGGTGCCTTGGGCATCCCCAAGATTGAGCTCTTGTGTCTCCCTAATTCCTCTCATATCATGGCTTCTCCTAAATCTTAAAAACTTCATCCACACAAAACTCAACAAGAACTCGTGAGATAAGTTAGTATAAATCAACTCAAAACCTTAACATTCTCTACTGTAACAAATCACTAAAATTATGATTAAACATTGCATACTAAATATCTCTGCATATTTAATTATCCTATCCTCAAATAGAATCATTAAATAAGCAAACATATGCAAACAATGCAACTATAACAGCAATCTGCCAAAACAGAACAGTCTGTAAAGGGGGATTTAAAATTCATACTTCCCTAACTCCAAAAATTATGAAAAATTACCACGTAATAGAGAACTCATACATTCTTACTGTGTAAAAATTTCAGATTTTTATCATGTCCTGACTATTCAGGAATATTCTGGACATAACAGAAAACTTTCTGTTTTCAAACAGCAACACATGAACTTGCAAACTGAGCATGGTAAAGGCTATAATTGGCATTTTATTGAACTAAAAGATACAAAACATGATTATTGATAACAGCAAGAAAATCTCAACAAAATAAAATGACACTCCAAGAAAAACTCATATTATGTGACGAATAAAAATATAGCTCCGAGTGAGGTTACCGATAGTGTTGAAGACGAAAGAAGGGATGCCTTCCGGGGCATCCCCAAGATTAGATGCTTGAGTCTTCCTTGAATATTACCTTGGGGTGCCTTTGGCATCCCCAAGCTTAGGGTCTTTCCACTCCTTATTATCCTCATATCGATATCTCACCCAAAACTTGAAAACTTCAATCACACAAAACTTAAGAGAACTTGTGAGATAGGTTAGTATGATAAAAATAAACCATCCACTTAGGTACTGTCAAGAAAAGTTTCATAATTGTTCTCACATAATGCCTACTGTATTATATCATTTCCACAATTTATATTATTCAATATAAGCTATGGAAACACTAAAACAAGCAAACTATGCACCGAAAACAGAATCTGTAAAAAACAGAGCAGCATGTAGTGAGCGATTTAAAAACCATACTTCTGTACCTCCAAAAATTCTGAAAAATTAGGAAAACGTAAAAAAATTGTAAACCAATACTTTGTAAAAATTTCAGAATTTTCTCATGCTCCAGTACGGAATAGAAATTCCAGCACTTGATGTTGGGGAACGTTGCATGGGAAACAAAAAATTTTCCTACGCACACGCAAGATCTATCCATGGTGATGAGCATCTACGAGAGGGAGAGTGAATCTACGTACCCTTGTAGATCGCTAAGCGGAAGCGTTAATAAACGCGGTTGATGTAGTCGAACGTCTTCGCGATCCAAATCGCCGAGCGTCCCGCGATCCAATCACGATCCTTCCGATCTAGTGCCGAACGGACGGCACCTCCGCGTTCAACACACGTACGGCTTGATGACGCCTTCACCTCCTCGATCCAGCGAGCGATGATGAAGTAGTGGTTGAGTTCCAGCAGCACGACGGCGTGGTGATGATGGTGAGGAACAATCTCTGCAGGGCTTCGCCAAGCGCTACGGAGATTATGACGGAGGAACTAGAGGGTTAGGGTTGCCGCACACGGCTTGGGGAAATCTTGATGTGTCACGTGTGCTAGCCCTGCCCCTCTATTTATATGTTGAGCCTTGGGGTCTAAACTTGGAGTAAAAGCCTCCTCCGGGTCGGTTTTGCCCGCACAAGGTCGGTTTGGCCCGCAGGGAAAGAGTCCAACTCGGATCCCTGCCGAACCGTGCACAGCTGCGCACAAGCGGTAGTACCGCTTGGGCGGTAGTACCGCTTCACACAAGCGGTAGTACCGCTCGGGCGGTAGTACCGCTTCACCAAGCGGTAGTACCGCTTACGCGGCAGCAAAACTACTTTTGCACTTTCCAATACCTTGTGGGATTTATCCCTTTGGCTCATATAAAGTGTTGCTGCACCCGAACACTTCGGTAAACATCCGGAACCCCCTTCCGGTGAACTTCGGAACTCTTCCGGAGATCAAAACACTATTATCACATATATCAATCTTTACCTCCGGACTATTCCGGAGATCCTCGTCATGTCCGGGATCTTATCCGGGACTCCGAACAACTTTCGGTCACCAACATAATAACTCAATTATACTAATCGTCACCAAACGTTAAGTGTGTAGACCCTGCGGGTTCGAGAACTATGTAGACATGACCGAGACACCTCTACGGCCAATAACCAATAGCGGGACCTGGATGCCCATATTGGCTCCTACATATTCTACGAAGATCTTTATCGGTCGAACCTCTATGTCAAGGATTCAGTTAATCCCGTATGCTGTTCCCTTTGTTCTTCGGTATGTTACTTGCCCGAGATTTGATCGTCGGTATCACTATACCTAGTTCAATCTCGTTACCGGCAAGTCTCTTTACTCGTTCCGTAATACAAGATCTCGTGGCTAACACTTTAGTCACATTGCTTGCAAGGCTCATTGTGATGTTGTATTACCGAGTGGGCCCTGAGATACCTCTCCGTCATACGGAGTAACAAATCCCAGTCTTGATCCATGCCAACCCAACAGACACCCTCGGAGATACCTGTAGAGCACCTTTATAGTCACCCAGTTACGTTGCGACGTTTGATACACACAAGGTATTCCTCCGGTGTTAGTGAGTTGCATGATCTCATGGTCAAAGGAACAGATACTTGACATGCAGAAAACAATAGCAATAAACTGACACGATCAAATGCTACGTTTACAGTTTGGGTCTTGTCCATCACATCATTCTCCTAATGATGTGATCCCGTTATCAAATGACATCTCATGTCAATGGCTAGGAAACCTTAACCATCTTTGATCAACGAGCTAGTCAACTAGAGGCTTACTAGGGACACAGTGTTGTCTATGTACCCACACATGTATTTGAGTTTCCAATCAATACAATTATAGCATGGATAATAAACGATTATCATGAACAAGGAAATATAATAATAACCAATTTATTATTGCCTCTAGGGCATATTTCCAACAGTCTCCCACTTGCACTAGAGTCAATAATCTAGTTCACATCACTATGTGATTTACATTGTAATGAATCGAACACCCATGCAGTTCTGGTGTTGTTCATGTTTACCCCTTGGAAGAGGTTTAGTCATCGGATCTGCAACATTCAGATCCGTGTGTACTTTGCAAATATTTATGTCGTCCTCCTTGATGTAATCGCGGATGGAATTGAAACGTCGCTTTATGTGTCTGGTCCTCTTGTGAAATCTTGGTTCCTTGGCTAGAGCAATGGCACCAGTATTATCACAAAACAGAGTCATTGGGTTAAGCGCACTAGGCACTACTCCAAGATCTATCATGAACTCCTTCATCCAGACACTTTCCTTCGCCGCCTCCGAGGCAGCGATGTACTCCGCTTCGCATGTAGAATCTGCTACCACGCTTTGCTTGGAACTGCACCAGCTAACCGCACCCCCATTAAGAATAAATACGTATCCGGTTTGCGACTTAGAGTCATCCGGATCAGTGTCAAAGCTTGCATCGACGTAACCCTTTACGACGAGCTCTTGATCACCTCCATAAACGAGAAACATGTCCTTAGTCCTTTTCAGGTACTTCAGGATATTCTTGACCGCCGTCCAGTGTTCCATTCCTGGATCACTTTGAAACCTTCCGACCATACTTATGGCAAGGCTGACATCGGGTCTTGTGCACAGCATTGCATACATGATAGAGCCTATGGCCGAAGCATAGGGGATGACACTCATCTTTTCTCTATCTTCTGCAGTCACTGGGCATTGAGTCTTACTCAACTTCACACCTTGCAATACAGGCAAGAACCCCTTCTTGGACTGATCCATTTTGAACTTCTTCAAAACTTTGTCAAGGTATGTGCTTTGTGAAAGTCCTATTAAGCGTCTTGATCTATCTCTATAGATCTTGATGCCTAATATGAAAGCAGCTTCTCCTAGGTCCTTCATTGAAAAACTCTTGTTCAAATATTCCTTTACGCTTTCCAGCATTTCTATATTGTTTCCAATCAGTAATATGTCATCCACATATAAGATTAGAAACGCTATAGAGCTCCCACTCACTTTCTTGTAAATACAAGCTTCTCCGTAAACTTGTATAAACTCGAACGCTTTGATCACCTCATCAAAACGAAGATTCCAACTCCGAGATGCTTGCACCAGTCCATAAATGGATCGCTGGAGTTTGCAAATTTTGTCAGCATTCTCTGGATCGACAAAACCTTCTGGTTGCATCATATACAACTCTTCCTTAAGGTAACCGTTAAGGAACGCTGTTTTGACATCCATCTGCCAAATTTCATAATCGAAAAAGGCAGCTATTGCTAACATGATTCTGACGGACTTAAGCATCGCTACGGGTGAGAAGGTCTCATCGTAGTCAACTCCTTGAACTTGTGAAAAACCCTTTGCCACAAGTCGAGCTTTATAGACGGTGACATTACCGTCCGCGTCCGTCTTCCTCTTAAAGATCCATTTGTTCTGAATGGCCTTACGCCCTTCAGGTAATACTTCCAAAGTCCAGACTTTGTTTTCATACATGGATCCCATCTCGGATTTCATGGCCTCTAACCACTTCTCGGAATCCGGGCCCATCATCGCTTCTCCATAGCTCGTAGGTTCATCGTTGTCTAACAACATGACCTCTAAGACAGGGTTGCCGTACCACTCAGGAGCAGTACGCGTCCTTGTCGACCTACGAGGTTCGATAGCAACTTGATCCAAAGCTTCATGATCATCATCATTAACTTCCTCTTCAGCTAATGTAGGCTCGACAGAAACAACTTTCTGCGTTGCGCTACTCTTAGGTTGAAGTAAAGGTTCAATAACCTCATCAAGTTCTATCTTCCTCCCACTCAATTCTTTCGAGAGAAACTCTTTCTCAAGAAATGTTCCGTTTTTAGCGACAAACACTTTGCCTTCGGATCTGAGATAGAAGGTATACCCAACTGTCTCTTTTGGGTATCCTATGAAGACGCATTTCTCCGCTTTGGGTTCCAGCTTTTCAGGCTGAAGCTTTTTGACATAAGCATCACATCCCCAAACTTTAAGAAACGACAGCTTTGGCTTCTTGTCAAACCAAAGTTCATAAGGCGTCGTCTCAACGGATTTCGATGGTGCCCTATTTAAAGTGAATGCTGCTGTCTCTAATGCATAACCCCAAAACGATAGTGGCAAATCGGCAAGAGACATCATAGATCGCACCATATCTAATAAGGTTCGATTACGACGTTCGGACACACCATTACGCTGTGGTGTTCCAGGCGGTGTTAGTTGTGAAACAATTCCACATTGTCTTAAGTGACTGCCAAACTCATAACTCAGATATTCTCCTCCTCGATCAGATCGTAGGAATTTAATCTTCTTGTTACGATGATTCTCAACTTCACTCTGAAATTGTTTGAACTTTTCAAATGTTTCAGACTTGTGTTTCATTAAGTAAATATACCCATATCTACTTAAGTCATCAGTGAAGGTGAGAAAGTAACGATAACCACCGCGCGCCTCAATACTCATCGGACCGCACACATCAGTATGTATGATTTCCAATAAGTCACTTGCCCGTTCCATTGTTCCAGAGAACGGCGTTTTAGTCATCTTGCCCATGAGGCATGGCTCACATGTGTCAAGTGATTCAAAATCAAGTGACTCCAAAAGTCCATCAGCATGGAGCTTCCTCATGCGTTTTACGCCAATATGACCTAAACGGCAGTGCCACAAGAAAGTGGTATTATCATTATCAATTCTACATCTTTTGGCATCAATGTTATGAACATGTGTATCATTACTATCGAGATTCAATAAGAATAAACCCCTCACATCGGGTGCATGACCATAAAAGATATTACTCATATAAATAGAACAACCATTATTCTCTGATTTAAATGAGTAACCGTCTCGCAATAAACAAGATCCTGATATAATGTTCATGCTTAACGCAGGCACCAAATAACACTTATTTAGGTTCATCACTAATCCCGACGGTAATCGAAGAGCGAGCGTGCCGACGGCGATCACATCAACCTTGGAACCATTTCCCACGCGCATCGTCAATTCGTCCTTTGCCAGCCTCCGTCTATTCCGCAGTTCCTGTTTTGAGTTGCAAATATGAGCAACCGCACCGGTATCAAATACCCAGGCACTACAACGAGAGTTGGTAAGGTACACATCAATAACATGTATATCATATATACCTTGTTTGTTGTTGGCCGCCTTCTTGTCAGCCAAATACTTGGGGCAATTCCGCTTCCAGTGTCCAGTTCCCTTGCAATGAAAACACACAGTTTCTGGTTTGGGTCCAGCCTTGGGTTTCTTCACGAGAGGAGCAACTGCTTTGCCACTCTGCTTGGAGTTACCCTTCTTACCCTTGCCATTTTTCTTGAAACTAGTGGTTTTATTGACCATCAACACTTGATGCTCCTTCTGAATTTCAGACTCAGCGGCTTTCAGCATCGCAAACAGCTCGGCGACTGACTTGTTCATCCCGTGCATGTTATAGTTCAACACGAAGCTCTTGTAGCTAGGTGGCAATGATTGAAGAACTCTGTCAGTGATAGCCTCTGGCGGAAGGGGCATCCCTAACTCAGCCAGACGGGTGGAGTACCCAGACATTCTGAGCACGTGATCACTGATAGACCCGTTCTCCTCCATCTTGCAAGCATAGAACTTATCGGAGATCTCATATCTCTCGATCCGGGCATTCTTCTGAAAGATAAACTTCAATTCCTGGAACATCTCATATGCTCCATGACGTTCAAAACGTCTTTGAAGTCCCGGTTCTAAGCCATACAACATTGCACATTGAACTATTGAGTAATCATCAGAACGAGCCTGCCAGGCGTTCACAACGTCTAGAGACTCAACTGGAGCGGGTGGATCACCAAGCGGTGCATCAAGGACATAAGCCTTCTGGGAAGCCGTAAGGATAATCCTTAGATTACGGGCCCAGTCCACAAAGTTACTTCCATCATCTTTCACCTTAGCTTTCTCTAGGAACGCATTAAAATTCAGGGGTGCTACTGCGCGAGCCATGATCTACAACATAAATATAGCAAAGACAACTTAGACTATTGTTCTTAGATAATGAGTTTAGTTAATCATATTTAAAAAACTCCCACTCAAATTGACATCCCTCCGATCATTCGAGTGTAACATGATCCAAATCCACCAACTCAAGTCCGATCATCACGTGAGTTGAGGTGGTTTCAATGGTGAACATCTTCATGTTGATCATATCTACTATATGACTCATGTTCGACCTTTCGGTCTCTTGTGTTCCGAGGCCATGTCTGTACATGCTAGGCTCGTCAAGTTTAACCCGAGTGTTCCGCACGTGTAACATGGCTTACACCCGTTGTATGCGAACGTAGAGTCTATCACACCCGATCATCACGGCGTGTCTCGAAACGACGAACTTTCGCAACGGTGCACACTTGGGGAGAACACAATTTATCTTGAAATTTAAGTGAGGGATCACCTTATAATGCTACCGTCGTCCTAAGCAAAATAAGATGCATAAAAGGATTAACATCACATGCAAATCATAAGTGACATGATATGGCCATGAACTTGTGCTTTTGATCTCCATCTCCAAAGCACCGGCATGATCTCCATCGTCACCGGCATGACACCATGATCTCCATCATCTTGATCTCCATCAACGTGTCGCCATAAGGTTGTCGCGCTGACTGTTGCTTCCACGACTATAGCTAACGTTTAGCGATAAAGTAAAGCATTACATAGCGCTTAATGATTGACACGCAGGTCATACAATAATTAAAGACAACTCTATGGCTCCTGCCAGTTGCCGTACTCATCGACATGCAAGTCGTGATATTCTATACATCACATGATCATCTCATACATCACATATATCTCATCATGTAATTGGCCATATCACATCACAACATACCCTGCAAAAACAAGTTAGACGTCCTCTAATTGTTGTTTGCAAATTTTACGTGGTTGCTACGGGTTTGCAAGAACCGTTCTTACCTACGCAAAACCACAACGTGGTGTAGTGATTGCTTTTTGATCTTCTAAAAGAACCCTCTTCATTGAAATCGATTCAACTAAAGTGAGAGAGACAGACACCCGCTAGCCATCTTTATGCAACGAAGTTACATGTCAGTTGAAGGAACCTGTCTCGCGTAAGTGTATGCGTAATGTCGGTCCGGGCCGCTTCATCTCACAGTACCGCCGAATCAAATATCAACTAGTAACGGCAAGCAATATGTATACATCCACGCCCACAACTCGTTTGTGTTCTACTCGAGATCTCATCTACGCATAGACCTGGCTCATGATGCCACTGTTGGGGAACGTTGCATGGGAAACAAAAAAATTTCCTACGCACACGCAAGATCTATCCATGGTGATGAGCATCTACGAGAGGGAGAGTGAATCTACGTACCCTTGTAGATCGCTAAGCGGAAGCGTTAATAAACGCGGTTGATGTAGTCGAACGTCTTCGCGATCCAAATCGCCGAGCGTCCCGCGATCCAATCACGATCCTTCCGATCTAGTGCCGAACGGACGGCACCTCCGCGTTCAACACACGTACGGCTTGATGACGCCTTCACCTCCTCGATCCAGCGAGCGATGATGAAGTAGTGGTTGAGTTCCAGCAGCACGACGGCGTGGTGATGATGGTGAGGAACAATCTCTGCAGGGCTTCGCCAAGCGCTACGGAGATTATGACGGAGGAACTAGAGGGTTAGGGTTGCCGCACACGGCTTGGGGAAATCTTGATGTGTCACGTGTGCTAGCCCTGCCCCTCTATTTATATGTTGAGCCTTGGGGTCTAAACTTGGAGTAAAAGCCTCCTCCGGGTCGGTTTTGCCCGCACAAGGTCGGTTTGGCCCGCAGGGAAAGAGTCCAACTCGGATCCCTGCCGAACCGTGCACAGCTGCGCACAAGCGGTAGTACCGCTTCACACAAGCGGTAGTACCGCTTGGGCGGTAGTACCGCTTCACACAAGCGGTAGTACCGCTCGGGCGGTAGTACCGCTTCACCAAGCGGTAGTACCGCTTACGCGGCAGCAAAACTACTTTTGCACTTTCCAATACCTTGTGGGCTTTATCCCTTTGGCTCATATAAAGTGTTGCTGCACCCGAACACTTCGGTAAACATCCGGAACCCCCTTCCGGTGAACTTCGGAACTCTTCCGGAGATCAAAACACTATTATCACATATATCAATCTTTACCTCCGGACTATTCCGGAGATCCTCGTCATGTCCGGGATCTTATCCGGGACTCCGAACAACTTTCGGTCACCAACATAATAACTCAATTATACTAATCGTCACCAAACGTTAAGTGTGTAGACCCTGCGGGTTCGAGAACTATGTAGACATGACCGAGACACCTCTACGGCCAATAACCAATAGCGGGACCTGGATGCCCATATTGGCTCCTACATATTCTACGAAGATCTTTATCGGTCGAACCTCTATGTCAAGGATTCAGTTAATCCCGTATGCTGTTCCCTTTGTTCTTCGGTATGTTACTTGCCCGAGATTTGATCGTCGGTATCACTATACCTAGTTCAATCTCGTTACCGGCAAGTCTCTTTACTCGTTCCGTAATACAAGATCTCGTGGCTAACACTTTAGTCACATTGCTTGCAAGGCTCATTGTGATGTTGTATTACCGAGTGGGCCCTGAGATACCTCTCCGTCATACGGAGTAACAAATCCCAGTCTTGATCCATGCCAACCCAACAGACACCCTCGGAGATACCTGTAGAGCACCTTTATAGTCACCCAGTTACGTTGCGACGTTTGATACACACAAGGTATTCCTCCGGTGTTAGTGAGTTGCATGATCTCATGGTCAAAGGAACAGATACTTGACATGCAGAAAACAATAGCAATAAACTGACACGATCAAATGCTACGTTTACAGTTTGGGTCTTGTCCATCACATCATTCTCCTAATGATGTGATCCCGTTATCAAATGACATCTCATGTCAATGGCTAGGAAACCTTAACCATCTTTGATCAACGAGCTAGTCAACTAGAGGCTTACTAGGGACACAGTGTTGTCTATGTACCCACACATGTATTTGAGTTTCCAATCAATACAATTATAGCATGGATAATAAACGATTATCATGAACAAGGAAATATAATAATAACCAATTTATTATTGCCTCTAGGGCATATTTCCAACACTTGACGCAAAAGTTTCTGTTTTTGCACAAAATCAAATCGACAAGTATCCACACTATCCCAAAGGCTTTACTTGGCACATTATTGAAAGAAAACATATAAAACATGATTACCACAGTAGCTTAATCATGTGAACACACAAAAATAGAAGGTATAAGTATTGGGTTGTCTCCCAACAAGCGCTTTTCTTTAATGCCTTTTTAGCTAGGCATGATGATTTCAATGATGCTCACATAAAAGTAAAGAATTGAAACACAAAGAGAGCATCATGAAGCATATGAGTAGCACATTTTAGCCTAACCCACTTCCTATGCATAGCGATTTTGTGAGCAAATAGTTTATGGGATAAAGAATCAACTAGCATAGGAAGGCAAAACAAGCATGACTTCAAAACTTTCAACACATAGAGAGGAAACTTGATATTATTGCAACACCTACAAGCATATGATCCTTTCTCATAATAATTTTTAGTAGCATCATGAGAAAATTCAACAATATAACTTTCACATAAATCATTCTTTTCATGATCCACAAGCATAGAATTTTTATTACTCTCCACATATGCAAATTTATTCTCATCAATACTAGTGGGAGCAAACTCTATGAAATAAGTATCATGAGATACTTGATTGGCATAATCTAATTGAAAATTAAAATCAAGATGACAAGTTTCATGGTTATCATTATTCTTTATAGCATACATGTCATCACAATAATCATCATAGATAGCAACTTTGTTGTCATAATCAATTGAAACCTCTTCCAAAATAGTGGATTCGTCATTAAATAAAGTCATGACCTCTACAAATCCACTTTCATAATTATTACAATAAGATTCAACACCCTCCAAAATAGTGGGATCATTAATGCATAAAGTTGACACTCTTCCAAACCCACTTTCATCATTGTAATCATCATAAATAGGAGGCATGCAATCATCATAATAAATTTGCTCATCGAAACTTGGGGGACTAAAAATATCATCTTCATCAAACATAGCATCCCCAAGCTTGTGGCTTTGCATATCATTAGCATCATGGATATTCAAAGAAAGCATAATAACAACATTGCAATCATGCTCATCATTCAAAGGACTCACGTTAAACATTTTATTAAATTCTTCCTCTAACAATTGAACACAATTATCGGAATCCTTATTTTCAAGAAAGACATTATAAAGATGAATAATATGAGGCAACCTCAATTCCATTTTTTTGTAGTTTTCTTTTATAAAACAAAGTAGTGATAAAACAAGAAACTAAAAGATTCAATTGCAAGATCTAAAGATATACCTTCAAGCACTCACCTCCCCGACAACGGCGCCAAAAAAGAGCTTGATGTCTACTACACAACTTATTCTTGTAGACTCATGTTGGGCCTCCAAGCGTAGAGTTTTGTAGGACAGTAGTAATTTTTCCTCAAGTGGATGACCTAAGGTTTATCAATCCGTGGGAGGCGTAGGATGAAGATGGTCTCTCTCAAACAACCCTGCAACCAAATACAAGAAATCTCTTGTGTCCCCAACACACCCAATACAATGGTAAATTGTATAGGTGCACTAGTTCGGCGAAGAGATGGTGATACAAGTGTAGTATGGATAGTAGAAATATATTTTTATAATCTGAATAAATAAAAACAGCAAGGTAGCAAACGATAAAAGTGAGCACAAACGGTATTGCAATGCTTAAAAATAAGGCCTAGGGTTCATACTTTCACTAGTGCAATCTCTCAACAATGCTAACAAAATTGGATCATATAACAATTCCTCAACGTGCGATAAAGAATCACTCCAAAGTTCCTATTCGCGGAGAACATAAGATAGAAATTGTTGTAGGGTACGAAACCACCTCAAAGTTATCTTTTCCGATCAATCTATTGAGCCATCCCTATAAGTGTCACGAACAGCCCCAGAGTTCGTACTAAAATAACACCATATGATACACATCAACCAACTCTAATGTCACCTAGATACTCCAATGTCACCACAAGTATCCGTGAGTTGATTATTCGATATGCATCAAACAACTTCAGATCATAATATTCAATCCACACAAAGAACTTCAAAGAGTGCCCCAATATTTCTACCGGAGAAAGTAGGACGAAAACGTGCATCAACCCCTATGCATAGATTACCCCAATGTCACCTCGGGAATCCGCGAGTTGAGTGCCAAAACATACATCTAGTGAATCAATATAATACCCCATTGTCACCACGGGTATTCATATGCAAGACATACATCAAGTGTTCTCAAATCCATAAAAGTATTCAATCCGATAATAGTGAAACCTCAAAGGTAAAAACTCAATTCATCACAACAAGATAGAGAGGGAGAAACACCATATGATCCAACTATATTAACAAAGCTCGCGGTACATCAAGATCGTGCCAAATCAAGAACACGAGAGAGAGAGAGAGATCAAACACATAGCTACTGGTACATACCCTCAGCCCCGAGGGTGAACTACTCCCTCCTCGTCATGGAGACCGTCGGGATGATGAAGATGGCCTCCGGTGATGATTCCCCCATCCGGCAGGGTGCCGGAACAGGGCTCCAGATGGGTTTTCTTCTGTATAGAGGCTTGCGGCGGCGGAGTCCAAGTTCTAGGGTTATTTCTGGGGTTTTGGTATTTATAAGAATTTTTGGCGTTGGAATCACGCGAAGAGGAGCCACAGGGGGCCCACGAGGCACCAGGGCGCGCCAGGGGGGGTGGCCCGCCCAGGTGGCTTGTGGGGCCCCTGTGGGTCTTCTGTTGCTCCCCCGAAGCTTCCTGGATCAGTTTCCTTCCAGAAAAAATCGTCAAAAAGTTTCGTTGCATTTGGACTTCATTTGATATGGATTTTCTGAAAAACCAAAAACAAGCAGAAAACAACAACTGGCACTGGGCACTAGGTCAATATGTTAGTCCATAAAAATCATACAAAATCCATATAAAAGTGCACCAAAATCATACAAAACTATAATAAACATGGCATGAATACTTCATAAATTAGAGATACGTTGGAGACGTATCACGCCCTTTCTAGGTTTGATTGGAGTTGTGACATGGAGGCCTCGTGTTTAGGTTGGACTCCACAGTCCATGTAGTGAGCCTTGTCTTTGGGTTGTGAGGCTCTCACCACAGGTCTGTTGGTGTTGCATTGCTGCGTTTCTCAATGATTCGCAACAAACTGATAATCGAGCATATTGTTCTTAAAAATGATGTTGATTGCGTTTTCAAATGTATTATGTTAGATCCCCGATATTATCAGAATGGTCATCCTCACCCTTGTGCCCTAGTGTCCTTTTGTGTCGAGTTTGTGTACTTGTATGCGGGTTATTGCTTTGTATCCAAACCTTATTTTCTGTGTTGTTGTATGGTTCTCATTGTGTTTTATTAAGACATCTGTTACTTCCGTGCCTACTTTAGGTTTTCTTAATTTTAAGCCAGGCTCGCCTTAGTTCTGAAAAAGAGGTGAAGCCATAACATAGACCTAATAACATCAATAGTGCTCCTTGTTTACTCCACTGCTTGTGAGGTTCCACGTTCATATGCGCATATAACTAGGAACATTACCATATAAGAGCAACTCTAGTAGATGCCCCATATTTCGGATCGCCCAGTGTGTTATAGAGGCAATCGCTATAATTTATGGAGGCTCCATAGGCTACACGCAAACTCAGATTCGCCATAACAGAGCCTCCAAAAAATTCTGTCGGTGGGATCGATTGTCGTAGACCGTAGCAGTTCTTCACCAATTCAGTTGAACACAAAGCTATCAATTGCATTCACCATAAAACAAAACAATTTCATTCATATAGTAGGGGCTGATAAATAGCTGCATGGCGACTTACATTCATTCGTAGAACAATTAAGAAATAAACTAAGTTAATACTAGCATGATATTTCGCAACAAAAATAGCATGGAACCAAACTAGTTACCAATAGCCTGGTTGCAACGACGACGATGGCGACGGCGGGACACACCGACATTGGACGGGCTGGCGCGGGCGGCAGCATTGCATGCCGCTGTTGCATGGGAACGTGCCTCGACGGCCCAGTCCCAGGTTGCCTATTGTCAACGTCAGGGGTGAGCGCAGGCACGCAGTGCCAAATCCACCGCTCCATCCGCTTGTCCATCCTCTGACCAGCATCCAGGGCATGATCTAATTCTGCCCACCAGGGCGCCAGGGGATCATGCTCCTCCTTACCATCAAAACTGAAGACCAGGGGGTGCTCCTTCCACACTCCACTCGAAGTGGTGGATTGGGAGGTGCCGGAGTGCGGATTGGATAAGGGTGAGAGAGGAGGGCGCCGACCACATTTAGCCGTGAGCGCGGGGAGGGGGTGGGGGTCATGGCAGGAGTGAGCGCCATTTATGGGCAGTTGCGGAACGGAGCTGGTATAGTGACACTAGGGTCAATTGACCCCAATGAATGTTTGCAAATTCTTCATTAATTAGCACTAACTAATGTGTATTTGTAGAAGATGACACCTACGTTTTTTTTAGGGAAGATGACACCTACGTAGGAGAGATAATATACTGATGACCCCATAGGGGAAGAAATCTGGCCTCGTCCCTGTTTTTCCGGTGAGAAACGCAACCACGCCATTCATATGGGCTCGGAAAGCGGTGAGGGGAGAACGAGATGAATTTTGCCTCCCGCACGGACGGTTGGGTTTGCAGCTCGCTCCATATATGTGACCCAATATTTGAAATGACCTACAAAAATTATGCAGGCCGAGGCCAGTATGGCGATTGTGTTAACCCGATTTATAGGCCGTAAACGCCATGTCGGCGGTTATTATGGCAGAGCGCAACCCTCATAGATGGAGCTAAAACAAACCGTCACATGTTTCCACTACTGTTGGTACTCCTTCCATCCATATATATAGGGCATAATGTGTTTTTCGAGGTTGCCTTTGACTATTGATAAGATTAATAGTATATGAGTTGTATAATATGAAAATTATATCATTGAAAGCTCCTTTCACGTACGAATTTGATGGTATGCTTTGTGTAACTTGCATGTCATATATTATTGCTCTAACGTGTGGTCAAAATAGTCTCAAAAAACGCATTAGACCCTATATAGATGGATAGAGGGAGTATGCTTCTTTCTTCATGTGTTTTTCCTTCTTCCAGCGATCTTCAGTTTCGGTCGGTGGAAATGAACGGGACCGCAACGGCTAGTCCCGGTGCTGAAACTAGTCGTTGCTCCACTGGAAGATGTCCCTAATAACCCGATGTCGTCGGTACCGTGCGTGCAGATAGATATACGGTCACGATCGAATCCTTTTGGTTCACCGAAGATCGCGATGCCGCGAATGAAAATGGCTCCTCAGAAAACGGCACGTACGGGTACGGCCACAAGCCAGCGTACGTACGACGTCCTGTAATGCTAGCCGGTACGAGCTGATCAGCCGGAGCTCCGAAATTGAAAGGGAACGGCCGGGACCCGGGAGACGTTTGGGTGCAGTAAGTGTGTGATCGGTGGCGTATACGTTTGTAGCTAGCACTACGCTGCCCTGCCGGCCTTGATCGGCCCTCCGTACGTGGTACGTGCCGAATCTTACCACCACTCACAAGTGGCACGTACGCGACGTACCGACGGTAAAAGCAGCGGCGGTACTACTGCCCGCATCGTATTCGTTATAGCTGTGGAGGGAGAAGAGTAGTGCGTTATTTACGAGCACGCTTGCGCATCGATGGATCGTCTATTTGATTTGATGACACGGACATGCATGAATTGATGGAGCTGTCGCCGATGAGTAAAGGCAGCAATGGATATCAAGGACGTACCGCCATCATGGAGAGAGAGAGAGATCCCGCAAGAAATCCAAGGACCCCTGCGCCTGCAGTACTACGGTTACGTGCGTCGAGCATTCATAGATTAACTTCGTCCGTCCCACCTTGCTGTTGCTGCTATAAACGCACCAGAGACCAGAGGGTTTTAACTTATAGCATCGGGTGTTCATTTTCTGTGTGAGGAGGGCCACGGTAAATTCTGAAAGATTCTGGCCTCGTTCGTTTAATTTGCACGTCATCACGGGAGGGCTCGATCGTGGCGGCGACGAAATGCCTGGTTGATTAGAATTAGAGTAGATACAATTGTTTCCTTGCGCCGCGGCGGCGTCGTGGACTGCTGCGCCGCAGTCCACCGGCGCCGACGGAGTACGTACGGGTATTAAAACGCGAGCCAACAGCTATCTCCAACAGGCAACGGCTGCATGTATATTTGTACGACGCGCAGCAGTGGTTTTAACCATGCACGCGACACGCCGTGGTACGTACTTGGCCGTGCAGCAGCAGTTACTGCGGTTGCATATCATGGCGGAGCGAGCGTAGAGTACGTACTAGCGGCAGCAGGGAGTAGAATCTGCCGTGGCTAGAGATAGGCAGCCTACCTACACCTATCCGTATCAATCATGTAGTACTTGGCTGCCTTTTCTGCGGCGTCCGACTGTCCGTTCATCAGAATTCTCACATGCCAAAGGAGGAGTGCTGCTGCTGCTGCTGCTGCTCCACCTCTGAGCGTGCCTGTACTGTACACCATCTCCCGAGAGAGGGAGGGGAGAGGCACCACCACCACCCTTCCTGCTGTGCGCTGTCCTGACCGGCCACCAGCCGCGCACCGCAGCGCAGGAGGTAAATCTCAGCTGAGCCAGGGGCAGGCCCAGGGAGAATATTACGCTGCGTTGGCTCGGCCGTACTGAAACCGCCGGCCACCAAGGGGGCGGAGCAGAGCAGGCGCAGGGACGGAGCCTCGCGAAATGCAGCAATGCCACCAAGGAAATACGCGGAGTCAAAAAACGGAGGGGTACTACATTTGTGTCTTCTCTCTAATTACTTGTCACATCATTTTTTTTCTTCTTATATGGTATGTATGTTACTATTTATGTTACTCTTACTATGGTAGTCTAAACGAAATTGTTGTCCGTACGATTTTCGTACGACGTGCTCTCACCCATCCACGAAATTCATCCAACGGCTCCCGATGACTGTCGTATGAAAATCGTACAAACTTTGTCGTGCGTGTAGCAAGTCTCTAGTCTAAACGTGTGGGTTGTGCATGCTTCCTGATATTAATATACCATAAAGAGTGTACACGTCCATACCACGTTGACAGTTAATGGCTAGAGCATCATTAACTATGGTCTAAAATACCAGAAATTCGCAGCTTAGTTTGCAAATTTGTGTTCAATGCGACGGGAACTTTCGAACAAGACCAATCTTGAATACATATTCACAACATTTTTTAAAAGATCCAAGTTTTAAATACTGAAACTTGATAGTCGTAACATTAAGTTTTACCAAGTTTTACCAAATTTAATATGCTTTTAGGGTTTTAGGGTTCTGGGCTTAGGATTTATGATTTAGGGTTTACGTTTTAGTTTTTGAAACTTGCTAAATGCATCGTCATTCCTATCAAATTTTAGTAGTTGAAAATTGTCCGGCTGTCCGATTGCCTCGCGATTCATAAAGTCGTTGGATTCCGCACGAGGGAAACCAAGTTTTAAGTTTCAGTTTCTAATACTTGGAATTTTGTCGTTCGCGCATACCAAGTTTCAACGATTGAAACTTAACGAAGTTTTAAAACATCTTCAAAACGTATTAAAAATGGATCTGATCTGAAAGCCCTCGTCACAAGAAACAGGAATATGTAGACGATTATAAATTGGACTTTCGGTTCAAAAGATATAACAGATTCAAATTTAAAAGTCAAAAGAAAAAACATGGGATGTGGGATGGGTGGAGCTGCCAAAAGCTACGAAAAGATGCACGCATGGACCCCATCTAAGATAATTAAGGGCTAAAACACATGCAAACACCAAACCAGTTTCCGAATCGCGGAGCAATCGAACAATCATAAATTTGCTGGCCGCCACACCTGCGTGCCACAAATCGTCCAAGCTTTTAAATCTAGGCCGATATGACCGATATATCAGTTTTGGGGCTCAACCGATATAAACATAACATATCATTTTGTAAATATCATTTTCACACATATCATCCGATATGGCCGATATTTGACCCGATATGCCCACTGATATAGACCGGTAGATTGATGAACGCAATTATTGCTTAGAAAGCGGTGAAAAATGATTATGTATTTACAACTTCATCGTATTATCAGTCATGCATAATGTTTCGTAGAACACATATATAACATATTGTTCTTAATCTTAAACTTAGAGTGAGGATTCTGTGAATCTATCTTAAATATAATAAATTAGCAAGTTCATAAACTATGAATTTAAATTTGTTATGCTAGACCGTTGACACCATACATTCTGTTTTTACTAAAAAGACATTTTTGAACAAGAATATATATATATATATATATATATATATATATATATATATATATATATATATATATATATATATATATATATATATATATATATATGCAAAATACATCCTACTACCGGGTGTAGTTACACCCATATCTCATATACTACCATGTGGTAGTATATATACTACCATGTGGTAGTATGTATACTACTTTATCATTTTTAGTATGTTCATATACTATATCTAAGATACTCTAAAACGAGTTATGTGAAAAAATTGCATGTAAGCCTATGTTTTTATCATATTTGTGAAATATGTACATATTTGTACGTAAAAAGGAGTATGCTCAAAATATGGTACATAGTACCTACAAAATAGTATATATGCTACCCAAACATTCTTACATACTACATACTACACGTACGTACTCTTCAATATAATAGATACTACCTACAACGTACGAAACCAAAGTGAGAGTAAACACACCCGATAGTAAGGAAAATTTGTCTATATATATATATATATTTCCTCTGATATGTCTACATATCGTCCAATATATCACCTGATATCGGACATCCGATATGTTCAACCAAACCGATACGAACCCGATATATGATATTTTGAACCTTGAAATCGTCTTCCTCCAAAACACCAATTATATGGTTTTTCTTTCTTTGAAGGATAAATTTTATTGACCCAAATCAAGCATCAAGCGAATACAAACATAATAAGATACACACAGTCATATCAACGCAATAAAAGCAAAATCATACAGGACCAAAACTAGGCCTAAGCAGGGAAAAAGATCAAAATATCGATCAACAAACTACAACAACGACCATATCAACACCAACCATCTCTTGACATCACAAAGACAACAAGAAAGGCTCTCCAACAGTAGCGCCTTCAGGAAGGGAATGACGTTCAAGCGCCATCATCACCGGATCCAATAACCGAAGGCCAAATTCTAGGTTTTCACCCTGAAGAACAAGTCTGAGAATATCCGAGCAATGCCTTCAACAAGGTAACGACACACAAACATCGTCATTGCCAGGTATAACTAGCTAGGGTCGGGCCTGTTGGGGAACGTTGCATGGGAAACAAAAATTTTCCTACGCACACACAAGATCTATCCATGGTGATGAGCATCTACGAGAGGAAGAGTGAATCTACATACCCTTGTAGATCGCTAAGCGGAAGCGTTTAAGAAACGCGGTTGATGTAGTCGAACGTCTTCGCGATCCAAATCGCCGAGCGTCCCGCGATCCAATCACGATCCTTCCGATCTAGTGCCGAACGGACGGCACCTCCGCGTTCAACACACGTACGGCTTGATGACGCCTTCACCTCCTCGATCCAGCGAGCGATGGTGAAGTAGTGGTTGAGTTCCAGCAGCACGACGGCGTGGTGATGGTGGTGAGGAACAATCTCTGCAGGGCTTCGCCAAGCGCTACGGAGATTATGACGGAGGAACTAGAGGGTTAGGGTTGCCGCACACGGCTTGGGGAAATCTTGATGTGTCCCGTGTGCTAGCCCTGCCCCTCTATTTATATGTTGAGCCTTGGGGTCTAAACTTGGAGTAAAAGCCTCCTCCAGGTCGGTTTTGCCCGCACAAGGTCGGTTTGGCCCGCAGGGAAAGAGTCCAACTCGGATCCCTGCCGAACCGTGCACAGCCGCGCACAAGCGGTAGTACCGCTTCACACAAGCGGTAGTACCGCTGGGGCGGTAGTACCGCTTCACACAAGCGGTAGTACCGCTCGGGCGGTAGTACCGCTTACGCGGCAGCAAAACTACTTTTTGCACTTTCCAATACCTTGTGGGCTTTTATCCCTTGGCCCATATAAAGTGTTGTTGCACCCGAACACTTCGGTAAACATCCGGAACCCCTTCCGGTGAACTCTGGAACTCTTCCGGAGATCGAAACACTATTATCACATATATCAATCTTTACCTCCGGACTCTTCCGGAGATCCTCGTCATGTCCGGGATTTTATCCGAGACTTCCGAACAACTTTCGGTCACCAACATAATAACTCAATTATACTAATCGTCACCAAACGTTAAGTGTGTAGACCCTGCGGGTTCGAGAACTATGTAGACATGACCGAGACACCTCTACGATCAATAACCAATAGCGGGACCTGGATGCCCATATTGGCTCCTACATATTCTACGAAGATCTTTATCGGTCGAACCTCTATGTCAAGGATTCAGTTAATCCCGTATGCTGTTCCCTTTGTTCTTCGGTATGTTACTTGCCCGAGATTCGATCGTCGGTATCTCTATACCTAGTTCAATCTCGTTACCGGCAAGTCTCTTTACTCGTTCCGTAATACAAGATCCTGTGGCTAACTCTTTAGTCACTTTGCTTGCAAGGCTCAATGTGATGTTGTATTACCGAGTGGGCCCTGAGATACCTCTCCGTCACACGGAGTAACAAATCCCAGTCTTGATCCATGCCAACCCAACAGAAACCCTCGGAGATACCTGTAGAGCACCTTTATAGTCACCCAGTTACGTTGCGACGTTTGATACACACAAGGTATTCTTCCGGTGTCAGTGAGTTGCATGATCTCATGGTCAAAGGAACAGATACTTGACATGCAGAAAACAATAGCAATAAACTGACACGATCAAATGCTACGTTTACAGTTTGGGTCTTGTCCATCACATCATTCTCCTAATGATGTGATCCCGTTATCAAATGACATCTCATGTCAATGGCCAGGAAACCTTAACCATCTTTGATCAACGAGCTAGTCAACTAGAGGCTCACTAGGGACACAGTGTTGTCTATGTACCCACACATGTATTTGAGTTTCCAATCAATACAATTATAGCATGGATAATAAACGATTATCATTAACAAGGAAATATAATAATAACCAATTTATTATTGCCTCTAGGGCATATTTCCAACAGTCTCCCACTTGCACTAGAGTCAATAATCTAGTTCACATCACTATGTGATTTACATTGTAATGAATCGAACACCCATGCAGTTCTGGTGTTGTTCATGTTTAGCCCTTGGAAGAGGTTTAGTCATCGGATCTGCAACATTCAGATCCGTGTGTACTTTGCAAATATTTATGTCGTCCTCCTTGATGTAATCGCGGATGGAATTGAAACGTCGCTTTATGTGTCTGGTCCTCTTGTGAAATCTTGGTTCCTTGGCTAGAGCAATGGCACCAGTATTATCACAAAACAGAGTCATTGGGTTAAGTGCACTTGGCACTACTCCAAGATCTGTCATGAACTCCTTCATCCAGACACCTTCCTTCGCCGCCTCCGAGGCAGCGATGTACTCCGCTTCACATGTAGAATCTGCTACCACGCTTTGCTTGGAACTGCACCAGCTAACCGCACCCCCATTAAGAATAAATACGTATCCGGTTTGCGACTTAGAGTCATCCGGATCAGTGTCAAAGCTTGCATCGACGTAACCCTTTACGACGAGCTCTTGATCACCTCCATAAACGAGAAACATGTCCTTAGTCCTTTTCAGGTACTTCAGGATATTCTTGACCGCCGTCCAGTGTTCCATTCCTGGATCACTTTGAAACCTTCCGACCATACTTATGGCAAGGCTGACATCGGGTCTTGTGCACAGCATTGCATACATGATAGAGCCTATGGCCGAAGCATAGGGGATGACACTCATCTTTTCTCTATCTTCTGCAGTCACTGGGCATTGAGTCTTACTCAACTTCACACCTTGCAATACAGGCAAGAACCCCTTCTTGGACTGATCCATTTTGAACTTCTTCAAAACTTTGTCAAGGTATGTGCTTTGTGAAAGTCCTATTAAGCGTCTTGATCTATCTCTATAGATCTTGATGCCTAATATGAAAGCAGCTTCTCCTAGGTCCTTCATTGAAAAACTCTTGTTCAAATATTCCTTTACGCTTTCCAGCATTTCTATATTGTTTCCAATCAGTAATATGTCATCCACATATAATATTAGAAACGCTATAGAGCTCCCACTCACTTTCTTGTAAATACAAGCTTCTCCGTAAACTTGTATAAACTCGAACGCTTTGATCACCTCATCAAAACGAAGATTCCAACTCCGAGATGCTTGCACCAGTCCATAAATGGATCGCTGGAGTTTGCAAATTTTGTCAGCATTCTCTGGATCGACAAAACCTTCTGGTTGCATCATATACAACTCTTCCTTAAGGTAACCGTTAAGGAACGCTGTTTTGACATCCATCTGCCAAATTTCATAATCGAAAAAGGCAGCTATTGCTAACATGATTCTGACGGACTTAAGCATCGCTACGGGTGAGAAGGTCTCATCGTAGTCAACTCCTTGAACTTGTGAAAAACCCTTTGCCACAAGTCGAGCTTTATAGACGGTGACATTACCGTCCGCGTCCGTCTTCCTCTTAAAGATCCATTTGTTCTGAATGGCCTTACGCCCTTCAGGTAATACTTCCAAAGTCCAGACTTTGTTTTCATACATGGATCCCATCTCGGATTTCATGGCCTCTAACCACTTCTCGGAATCCGGGCCCATCATCGCTTCTCCATAGCTCGTAGGTTCATCGTTGTCTAACAACATGACCTCTAAGACAGGGTTGCCGTACCACTCAGGAGCAGTACGCGTCCTTGTCGACCTACGAGGTTCGATAGCAACTTGATCCAAAGCTTCATGATCATCATCATTAACTTCCTCTTCAGCTAATGTAGGCTCGACAGAAACAACTTTCTGCGTTGCGCTACTCTTAGGTTGAAGTAAAGGTTCAATAACCTCATCAAGTTCTATCTTCCTCCCACTCAATTCTTTCGAGAGAAACTCTTTCTCAAGAAATGTTCCGTTTTTAGCGACAAACACTTTGCCTTCGGATCTGAGATAGAAGGTATACCCAACTGTCTCTTTTGGGTATCCTATGAAGACGCATTTCTCCGCTTTGGGTTCCAGCTTTTCAGGCTGAAGCTTTTTGACATAAGCATCACATCCCCAAACTTTAAGAAACGACAGCTTTGGCTTCTTGTCAAACCAAAGTTCATAAGGCGTCGTCTCAACGGATTTCGATGGTGCCCTATTTAAAGTGAATGCTGCTGTCTCTAATGCATAACCCCAAAACGATAGTGGCAAATCGGCAAGAGACATCATAGATCGCACCATATCTAATAAGGTTCGATTACGACGTTCGGACACACCATTACGCTGTGGTGTTCCAGGCGGTGTTAGTTGTGAAACAATTCCACATTGTCTTAAGTGACTGCCAAACTCATAACTCAGATATTCTCCTCCTCGATCAGATCGTAGGAATTTAATCTTCTTGTTACGATGATTCTCAACTTCACTCTGAAATTGTTTGAACTTTTCAAATGTTTCAGACTTGTGTTTCATTAAGTAAATATACCCATATCTACTTAAGTCATCAGTGAAGGTGAGAAAGTAACGATAACCACCGCGCGCCTCAATGCTCATCGGACCGCACACATCAGTATGTATGATTTCCAATAAGTCACTTGCCCGTTCCATTATTCCAGAGAACGGCGTTTTAGTCATCTTGCCCATGAGGCATGGCTCACATGTGTCAAGTGATTCAAAATCAAGTGACTCCAAAAGTCCATCAGCATGGAGCTTCCTCATGCGTTTTACGCCAATATGACCTAAACGGCAGTGCCACAAGAAAGTGGTATTATCATTATCAATTCTACATCTTTTGGCATCAATGTTATAAACATGTGTATCATTACTATCGAGATTCAATAAGAATAAACCCCTCACATTGGGTGCATGACCATAAAAGATATTACTCATATAAATAGAACAACCATTATTCTCTGATTTAAATGAGTAACCGTCTCGCAATAAACAAGATCCAGATATAATGTTCATGCTTAACGCAGGCACCAAATAACACTTATTTAGGTTCATCACTAATCCCGACGGTAATCGAAGAGCGAGCGCGCCGACGGCGATCACATCAACCTTGGAACCATTTCCCACGCGCATCGTCAATTCGTCCTTTGCCAGCCTCCGTCTATTCCGCAGTTCCTGTTTAGAGTTGCAAATATGAGCAACCGCACCGGTATCAAATACCCAGGCACTACAACGAGGGTTGGTAAGGAACATATCAATAACATGTATATCATATATACCTTGTTTGTTGTTGGCCGCCTTCTTGTCAGCCAAATACTTGGGGCAGTTCCGCTTCCAGTGTCCAGTTCCCTTGCAATGAAAGCACTCAGTTTCTGGTTTGGGTCCAGCCTTGGGTTTCTTCACAGGAGCAGCAACTGCTTTGCCACCCTTCTTAGATTTACCCTTCTTACCCTTGCCATTTTTCTTGAAACTAGTGGTTTTATTGACCATCAACACTTGATGCTCCTTCTGAATTTCAGACTCAGCGGCTTTCAGCATCGCAAACAGCTCGGCGACTGACTTGTTCATCCCGTGCATGTTATAGTTCAACACGAAGCTCTTGTAGCTAGGTGGCAATGATTGAAGAACTCTGTCAGTGATAGCCTCTGGCGGAAGGGGCATCCCCAATTCAGCCAGACGGGTGGAGTACCCAGACATTCTGAGCACGTGATCACTGATAGACCCGTTCTCCTCCATCTTGCAAGTATAGAACTTATCGGAGATCTCATATCTCTCGATCCGGGCATTCTTCTGAAAGATAAACTTCAACTCCTGGAACATCTCATATGCTCCATGACGTTCAAAACGTCTTTGAAGTCCCGGTTCTAAGCCATACAACATTGCACATTGAACTATTGAGTAATCATCAGAACGAGCCTGCCAGGCGTTCACAACGTCTAGAGACTCAACTGGAGCGGGTGGATCACCAAGCGGTGCATCAAGGACATAAGCCTTCTGGGAAGCCGTAAGGATAATCCTTAGATTACGGGCCCAGTCCACAAAGTTACTTCCATCATCTTTCAACTTAGCTTTCTCTAGGAACGCATTAAAATTCAGGGGTGCTACTGCGCGAGCCATGATCTACAACATAAATATAGCAAAGACAGTTTAGACTATTGTTCAAGATAATGAGTTTAATTAATCATATTACTTAAAACTCCCACTCAAATTGACATCCCTCCGGTCATTCGAGTGTAACATGATCCAAATCCACCAACTCAAGTCCGATCATCACGTGAGTCGAGGTGGTTTCAATGGTGAACATCTTCATGTTGATCATATCTACTATATGACTCATGTTCGACCTTTCGGTCTCTTGTGTTCCGAGGCCATGTCTGTACATGCTAGGCTCGTCAAGTTTAACCCGAGTGTTCCGCGTGTGCAACATGGCTTGCACCCATTGTATGTGAACGTGGAGTCTATCACACCCGATCATCACGGCTTGTCTCGAAACGACGAACTTTCGCAACGGTGCACACTCGGGGAGAACACAATTTATCTTGAAATTTAAGTGAGGGATCACCTTATAATGCTACCGTCGTCCTAAGCAAAATAAGATGCATAAAAGGATTAACATCACATGCAAATCATAAGTGACATGATATGGCCATGAACTTGTGCTTTTGATCTCCATCTCCAAAGCACCGGCATGATCTCCATCGTCACCGGCATGACACCATGATCTCCATCATCTTGATCTCCATCAACGTGTCGCCATAAGGTTGTCGCGCCGACTGTTGCTTCCACGACTATTGCTAACGTTTAGCGATAAAGTAAAGCATTACATAGCGCTTAATGATTGACACGCAGGTCATACAATAATTAAAGACAACTCTATGGCTCCTGCCAGTTGCCGTACTCATCGACATGCAAGTCGTGATATTCTATACAACACATGATCATCTCATACATCACATATATCTCATCATGTAATTGGCCATATCACATCACAACATACCCTGCAAAAACAAGTTAGACGTCCTCTAATTGTTGTTGCAAATTTTACGTGGCTGCTACGGGTTTGCAAGAACCGTTCTTACCTACGCAAAACCACAACGTGGTGTAGTGATTGCTTTTTGATCTTCTAAAAGAACCCTCTTCATTGAAATCGATTCAACTAAAGTGAGAGAGACAGACACCCGCTAGCCATCTTTATGCAACGAAGTTACATGTCAGTTGAAGGAACCTGTCTCGCGTAAGTGTACGCGTAATGTCAGTCCGGGCCGCTTCATCTCACAGTACCGCCGAATCAAATATCAACTAGTAACGGCAAGCAATATGTATACACCCACGCCCACAACTCGTTTGTGTTCTACTCGAGATCTCATCTACGCATAGACCTGGCTCATGATGCCACTGTTGGGGAACGTTGCATGGGAAACAAAAATTTTCCTACGCACACACAAGATCTATCCATGGTGATGAGCATCTACGAGAGGAAGAGTGAATCTACATACCCTTGTAGATCGCTAAGCGGAAGCGTTTAAGAAACGCGGTTGATGTAGTCGAACGTCTTCGCGATCCAAATCGCCGAGCGTCCCGCGATCCAATCACGATCCTTCCGATCTAGTGCCGAACGGACGGCACCTCCGCGTTCAACACACGTACGGCTTGATGACGCCTTCACCTCCTCGATCCAGCGAGCGATGGTGAAGTAGTGGTTGAGTTCCAGCAGCACGACGGCGTGGTGATGGTGGTGAGGAACAATCTCTGCAGGGCTTCGCCAAGCGCTACGGAGATTATGACGGAGGAACTAGAGGGTTAGGGTTGCCGCACACGGCTTGGGGAAATCTTGATGTGTCCCGTGTGCTAGCCCTGCCCCTCTATTTATATGTTGAGCCTTGGGGTCTAAACTTGGAGTAAAAGCCTCCTCCAGGTCGGTTTTGCCCGCACAAGGTCGGTTTGGCCCGCAGGGAAAGAGTCCAACTCGGATCCCTGCCGAACCGTGCACAGCCGCGCACAAGCGGTAGTACCGCTTCACACAAGCGGTAGTACCGCTTGGGCGGTAGTACCGCTTCACACAAGCGGTAGTACCGCTCGGGCGGTAGTACCGCTTCACACAAGCGGTAGTACCGCTTACGCGGCAGCAAAACTACTTTTTGCACTTTCCAATACCTTGTGGGCTTTTATCCCTTGGCCCATATAAAGTGTTGTTGCACCCGAACACTTCGGTAAACATCCGGAACCCCTTCCGGTGAACTCTGGAACTCTTCCGGAGATCGAAACACTATTATCACATATATCAATCTTTACCTCCGGACTCTTCCGGAGATCCTCGTCATGTCCGGGATTTTATCCGAGACTTCCGAACAACTTTCGGTCACCAACATAATAACTCAATTATACTAATCGTCACCAAACGTTAAGTGTGTAGACCCTGCGGGTTCGAGAACTATGTAGACATGACCGAGACACCTCTACGATCAATAACCAATAGCGGGACCTGGATGCCCATATTGGCTCCTACATATTCTACGAAGATCTTTATCGGTCGAACCTCTATGTCAAGGATTCAGTTAATCCCGTATGCTGTTCCCTTTGTTCTTCGGTATGTTACTTGCCCGAGATTCGATCGTCGGTATCTCTATACCTAGTTCAATCTCGTTACCGGCAAGTCTCTTTACTCGTTCCGTAATACAAGATCCTGTGGCTAACTCTTTAGTCACTTTGCTTGCAAGGCTCAATGTGATGTTGTATTACCGAGTGGGCCCTGAGATACCTCTCCGTCACACGGAGTAACAAATCCCAGTCTTGATCCATGCCAACCCAACAGAAACCCTCGGAGATACCTGTAGAGCACCTTTATAGTCACCCAGTTACGTTGCGACGTTTGATACACACAAGGTATTCTTCCGGTGTCAGTGAGTTGCATGATCTCATGGTCAAAGGAACAGATACTTGACATGCAGAAAACAATAGCAATAAACTGACACGATCAAATGCTACGTTTACAGTTTGGGTCTTGTCCATCACATCATTCTCCTAATGATGTGATCCCGTTATCAAATGACATCTCATGTCAATGGCCAGGAAACCTTAACCATCTTTGATCAACGAGCTAGTCAACTAGAGGCTCACTAGGGACACAGTGTTGTCTATGTACCCACACATGTATTTGAGTTTCCAATCAATACAATTATAGCATGGATAATAAACGATTATCATTAACAAGGAAATATAATAATAACCAATTTATTATTGCCTCTAGGGCATATTTCCAACAGGGCCTAGGGATTTCACCGAGGAGCCCGAGACCAGGCACTTGAGAAGCACCACCAAATCAAAGTTAATCATGTGTTGTCGCCACCACTTTCCGCGATCCTAGCAACTACAAGCGTAGCATGGTCTTGACATTAGATTCCACGCAAGTGAAGAACTTGCACACACACACAAGTAGGCAGTGGAGCTGCGACAAGAGCCAGTCGGCACCAAAGGCTCCAAATAGTGAAGGTCGTCATCGCACATGCAACAGAGATTAATGAGGGAGCAAAGTCACCGACACCGCCCAAATCAAAATTCGGGATGATCCGACAATCTCACAACGTCCTCATGCTCCGTCGTCCTCGCATGTGGCGACAGAATCGGTTGAAAAAACATACTTTTAGTTGGCGTTGGGTACGAAGATCAAAGACCCTGTGGCCCATTGGGACAATCGCCTAGCAGCGCACGACCACGCGTGCCCGAGTAGAGGACCGCCATTGTTGGGACGCAACTAGCCGCCGCTATAGTCCGTTTACCCGCAGAGGAGATCATGGCCAACACATCTCGCCACCAAATACCGCTGACTAGGCTAGAAATCCCATCGCCACTGTGGCACAACTATTTCTCTACCTTAAGCCATCGTCCATAGATTACATCTCACCGTCGAAGGTTACCGGAGCGGAGACCTCCCCACCGCCACCTTCAACGACCAATGCTAGGGAATATCCCCACCACTAGTCTCTAGCAGCCGCGAGGGGAATGGAAGATGGGAAGGTAGGAGATGGTGGCCGCGGCAGCTTGGAAAGGAGATCGCGGCCGGAGGTAGCGGCTGTTAGCCATCTTTCGTTTGGAAGAAGTAAAATTAACTATCTATAGCATGCTATTGATTTCCTTTTCTTATGTCAACTAATTGCAAACTTGCATTTCAAAACTTACAACATCCATAATTGTACCACACAGATGTCTCACCTTTTATGAATCAAAACTACCATACAAAATCTAATTCGTGTACGATGCTCGATCCGGCGGCTAGGCTGCAATTTTTGTTACGAACACACAATTCTATGACAATTGCGATGTGAAAGATATGGCTATTTTTGGTCAATATAACCTGGCCATTGTTCCATCCAATGCAGATTTGATGATGATGTGAGTTGGATGTTTCACACATGTGGCAGACCAGTCTACAAAATATATCATAAAATTGAGATAAACGACAAAAAATAAAAATGATTTTTTAAAACATGAATATTTCAGTAATGCTAATAATCTATTGAGTCATGTTTTAATTGTACAACAATAATTTTATGAATACTTGTGGAATTTGGTCGCTAAGGGTTTGTTTCAGAAAGATGAAATAATTCCCACATGATTTAATAGTTTTCTTAATTATTGATACTTCTGATTTTCTTTCAATTTCCTATTTTAATACTTCTGATTTCAGTTGTGAAATGTTCAATTGGAAATGTTGAAATGTGTTTTTTCCTAAAAACAAACTTCCATATCTACATAGCACATTTTTTATATTTTGATTTAATTTGATCATTCTTTTCAAACTTTTGAGCTTTTAATAGACCGACTTCAATTCATCTACAACCCACACCCCTCCTACTTATTCGATTCGTGTAAAACAATGATGATCCGGTTGTCATGTGTGCGAAAGGGTTGCAATGTCATTATTAAAACGCTTTCAATGGGCCAAATACCAAACATAAATTGTTTTCACATCTAATGAAGCAAGGATTTTTGGTATGAAAGTCAATGGACCAAAATTACATTTCAGCATTACTTAAGAGAGCAAACATATATAATGTTTCCCTTTTAGAAGTTAATATTATTATTTGGACGGGTGAAGAGAATGTATTCCCTGTGTTTTCTTACTTCACATATTAGGTTTGGCTTAAGTGAGACTTTATAAAGTTTGAACAAATCTATATTAAAATCTGTCAACATCTACAATACCAAATAAATACAATAAGAAAAGATATTCCTTAATAAGAACTGACTATATTGATTTGGTATTATGAATGTTGATATTTTTCTCAAAACTTGGTCAAACTTTAAAATTTTGACTTACGACCAAACTAAAATGCAAAGTAAAAAATAATAATTGGGGGGAGCATTGAAATACCTAAGAAACCAGTAGCGGTTGGTGGCAACCAAAGAATAGTCACTTATCACATGGAAAATATTGTTGTGCTATCCTATGAAACTAAATGGATTTCCATTGAGAACTAACATATAGGTGGTGTGGCTAGGAGGATAGTTGTACCCGTCTTCCCCTTGCACACTAGAGAACAAATTTTAGATTTGACGTCTCGTCTGTCTTATTAAAACAAAATAGCAAGCCACAATGAAATCGTTAATCTTTAAACTCATTCGTTTTGTATTTGGTTATCGTTTTGTGATGGTATACATATGTGCACTAGTAAGGTACACGTGCATTGCATAGGAGTTTTAATAACCAAAGTATTAATAAATATTGATATACCACATTGTAGCATGTAAACATGTAAATTTGAAGTCATATATGCATGACATACATATAGATTTAATTCCCGTAATTAATCCCATTCAAAATCAAATTATAGCTACCAAAAAACCAAAGAATAAATGGTATAATACTACATGAAACTCACGTGAATATATCCAACATATTTGTCTTTAGGTGTCTTGTATTACAGTTTTGAGTAGCTAGTATGGCATCTTTAAGGACAATTGGATTTTTATGAACATGTTGTCATAGCCTTCAACAAAAACATTGTAAATTAAAGTGTGACTGACAATTATTTTAGAAGATTTTTTTTAAGGAGGGGATGTTAAAGTATGAAAGAGTCTAGAACAAACAAGAAGTGTCTATGATGTGAGGCTTATACATATTGTAAATCGTAAATCATAAAGTAAAAAAATGAAATAGTAATTCATTTAGAAATAAAAAAGATTGAATAATAAAATATCGAATACTTTAGAACAACGGAGAAATGTCTGTGTTTTGAGATTTCTACATATTATGCAGTGGAGAGCATAAAGTAAAAATAAAGAATGGCATTCATTTAGAAAAAAAAAGGATTGGATAATTAAAACATAAAAAATTCAGAACAAAGAAGAAGTGCTTGTGTTTTGAGCTTTGTGCATTATGTTTAAGGTTGACCATGAAATCTTCTAGATTCTACTTGTGGTGGACTCCGGTGGAGTGAAGATGAAATCCAAAGGTTAGTAGCATTTGCATTTGCTACCTATGTAGCGTCAGATTGGCTTCATCCAATAACCAATACTCAAAATTATTTGCATGGTCTATAGGGGCATAATACGTCTAGTTATAGTACATGGTGTTTTCTTTTTCAAGTTGATTTCCTCTAGCTCTTACGTGCACAAATTTTTGTGCACTTCGGTACACGCTGATACGTCTCCAACGTATCTATAATTTATGAAGTATTCATGCCTTGTTTATAACAATTTTATATGGTTTTGGTATGATTTGATTAGAACTAACCCGGACTGACGATGTTTTCAGCAGAACTACCGTGGTGTTGTTTTTTGTGCAGAAATAAAAGTTCTCGGATTGGGCTGAAAATTTACGGTGATTTTTAATGGATCAAAAGAGACCCCCGAAGCTTTGAGGAAGGACCAGAAGCCTCACGAGGAAGCGACAAGCCTGGGGGGCGCCACTCCCCCCAGGGCGCGCCTACCGAGCTTGTCGCTCCCTCGTGGGCCCCCCCGGCATGAATCCAACGCTGAAAAATCCTATAAATATAGAAAACCCCAGAAAGAAACCTAGAATTTCCACGTCGCCGCCGCAAGCCTCTGTACAGAAGCGATCTCATCCGGAGCCCTGTTCTGGCACTCTGCCGGAGGGGGGAATCATCACCGGAGGTCATCTTCATCATCCCGGCGGTCTCCATGACGAGAAGGGAGTAGTTCACCCTCGGGGCTGAGGGTAAGTACCAGTAGCTATATGTTTGATCTCTCTCTCTCATGTTCTTGATTTGGCACGATCTTGATGTACCGCGAGCTTTGTTAATATAGTTGGATCATATGGTATTTCTTCCCTCTCTATCTTCTTGCGATGAATTGAGTCTTTCCCTTTGAGGTTTCGTTATTGTCGGATTGAATACTTTGGATTTGAAAACACTTGATGTATGTCTTGCATGTGGATACCCGTGGTGACAATGGGGTATTCTATTGAGTCACTTGATGTATGTTTTGGTAATCAACTTGCGGATTTCCGTGACCTTGGGGTAATCTAGGCATATGGGTTGGTACACGTTTTCATCCTTCTTTCTCCGATAGAAACTTTGGGGTACTCTTTGAAGTTCTTTATGTGGATTGAATATTATGAATCTGAAGTTGTTATATGATTCAATTACGTTAGCATCGTTGAGAGATTGCACTAGTGAAATTATGAACCCTAGGCCTTGTTTCTAAGCATTGCAATACCGTTTGTGCTCACTTTTGTTACTTGCTACCTTGCTATTTTTATTATTTCAGATTACAAAAACCTATATCTATTATCCATACTACACTTGTATCACCATCTCTTCGCCGAACTAGTGCACCTATACAATTTACCATTGTATTGTGTGTGTTGGGGACACAAGAGATTGATTGTATTTGATTGCAGGGTTGTTTGAGAGAGACTATCTTCATCCTACGCCTCCCACGGATTGATAAACCGTAGGTCATCCACTTAAGGGAAATTTGCTACTGTCCTACAAAACTCTGCGCTTGGAGGCTCAACGGAGTCTGCAAGAATAAAAGTTGCGTAGTAGACATCACACACCCAGCAGATGTGAGGCGAACCACTTTCTTAAACTCGAACAGTTGTCGAGGATGAACAGCAAAGATGCGTTGCACAAATTCATCGACACGGCAAATATGCACACTACAGAGCCACTTCCGCTTATAGTGAACTTTGAGGACAACTTCAACCAACAAGTAAGCAGCGGAATAAAACAAATACAACTAATCTAACTTCATAACGTTCTTAATTCTGCGACAGATCCGAACAAACGTATCCCCGTCCGTTTTAAATCCTGTGGTGTCGTTGGTCGGTTCACTTTTTGCAAAAAGTGCAAAGGCTGGAATTGAACTCAGCACCTACATGCTCGAGCGTAGTAGTTGCTAGCCTATGTGGCCATCTGGGCAGGCTTTGCTTTGCGTTCAAATGTATACTATATATTTTAGAAAGTTTATTACTGTGTGCCATGGTGTACTGTAGCCGTCTGTGTTTTTTTTGTTACGAGCTGGTAACACTCGAATTTTTCTCTCTCAAAAAATGGTAACAGTCAAATTTCCACTCAAGAAATAGTGACACTTGAATTCAGGTTCTTAAAGGGAGGGAGAAAAATTATTTGATCCCATGTTTGAGATTTGAACCACGGTCTCATGCTCCACACACTGTGCCTGTTGTAAACTAAATGCAAACTCTATTCGACTTTTTTTACCATTGTATCAGTGTAAAAAAATATTTTATCAGGATTGCTTCCTAATATTTTTCTCACTAGCGTTTCCCAATTACAATCTCTGAATTTTTCATCCTTTTTCTATCTCGATTTCTTTTCGTTGTTATTATCTTTCTAGATCATATCACTAATATTTCTGCTATTGTCGTTCTCCTTTGTCCAATTTTTTCCTAAAATAATTGATAGAGGTGAGTGTCTAACTCACAACCTCAACAGCGAGGACTAGATTCAATGACACAAGGGTCAGTCGAAGAGGTGGGGGGTGGGTATACCGCACTTTTCGTCGGAAGTTAGATATACTACTACTGAGTTTAGATGTACTAGTAGTATCTACATGATATTTGACCAAGAAAATAGTTGTTGAAATATACCTCCGGTAATTTTTGTATAAATATCACGGCAATTTAGGCACCACGGGTGTGATAACTTACATGCAAACTCCATGATAACTTTGACGCGGAGGAAAAAAGTTGTTTGAAACATACCACCGGTAACTTCTGTGTAAATAGCAAGGTAATATACACACCATACGCCAGATAACTTACGTACAAACACCGTGGTAACGTTTGACCCACGAAAAGAGTTGTTGAAAACATACTCCCGGTAACTTTTGTGTAAATAGCATGGTAACATACACACCGCAGACCCGATAATTTAGGTACAATCACCCCAATAACTTGACCCGGGAAAAAAGTTGTTGAAAACATACCTCGCTAAATTTTATGTAAAGAGCATGGTAATACACGCACCATAGACCTGATAATTTACGTACAAATACCGTGAAAACTTTTGACCTGGGAAAAAAATATTGAAAACATACCCCGGTAACTTTTATGGAAATAGCATGGTAACATACAAACCGTGGACTCATAACTTAGTTGCAAACATCATGGTAACTTGACGTGAGAAAAAGCAGTTGTTGAAAATATACCCACTAACTTTTGTGTAAAAAACATGGTAATATATGCACTGTAGACATGATAACTTACTACAAACACTGCGTCAACTTTTGATCAGGGAAAAAAAGTTGGTGGGAATATACCCCGGTAACTTCTCGGTAAATAGCATGGTAACACACGCATCGCAGACCTGATAACTTAGGTACAAACACCGCGGTAACTTTGACCTGGAGAAAAAATTTGTTGAAAACGTATCTGCGGTGACTTTTGTGTAAATAACATGGTTATATACACACTACAGACCTGATAACTTACGTACAAATACCGCGGTAACTTTTTGACCCGGTGAAAAAAGTTATTGAAAACGTAGCCCCGGTAACTTATGTGTAAATAACATGGTAATATACGCACAAACATCATGGTAACTTGTTGAACCCGATGAAAAAAGTTGTTGAAAAACATACCCTTGGTAATTTTTGTATAAATATTAAATAACATGGTAATATAGGCACAATAGAGCTGATAACTCACGTGTAAACACCACGGTAACTTTTTCACCGGGTGAAAAGTTATTGAAAAACATTTTGAGTAAATAGTATGGTAATATACCGACAACAGAGTTGATAACTTACTTAACATGGTAACTTTTGATTTGAAAAATAAGTTGTCAAAACATACCAACATATGATCTAATTTTGAAGGTCTCGTTGCGACGATTTTTGTACATGAAAACGGGTTTTCAATCGGAACGACGTTTTGAGGTACAAAACATTTTGAAGTTCCGAAATAGAAATAGAGAGAATATACGATGACATCAGCTTTCTGCCCTCTAGAGCATTTGCAAGTGGGGAGAAAGTTGGAAGGATCACTTTTATGTCCCTCTAATTTCTATGTAAACAGGATGATAACTTATGCCCAGGTGCCCAGGCGTAATTTCTATATAGACATGATAACTTACTTAGCCCAGACGTGATAACTTTTTACCTGAGAAGTCGAAACATATCAGATCTAATTTCGTCTCGTCGCGATGAACTTTTTATGTGAAAACAATTTTTCAATCGGATCGACGGTTTGAGCTACAAAACATTTTGAAACTACGAAATAAGGTAAATCTAGGATGACATAAGCATTTTTGTCCTCTAGTGCATGCATGCGCACATGGGGAGAAAGGCTGAAAGACCATTTTCTCATGCCCGGTAATTCTATGAAAATAATTCGGTAATGTATGTGTCAGAGACATGATAACTTGCGTAGGCTAGACATGGTAACTTTTTACCCAAAAAAAGTCGTCGAAACATACCAACATGAGATCTAATTCCGAAGGTCTCATCGCGACAAACTTTTTATGTGAAAACGATTTTTCAATCGGACCGACGGTTGAGCTACAAAACATTTTGAAGTTTTGAAATGGGGAGAATTTAGGATGACATCAGCGTTTTGGTCTCTAGTGCATGCATGTACGTGCATATGTAGAGAAAGGCTGGAAGACCATTTTTCATGTCCGGTAATTTCTATGAAAATAACTTGGTAACTTATGTGTCATAGACGTGATAACTTATGTAACCCAGACCTGATAACTTTTTATCTGAAAAAAAATCATCGGAACATACCAACATGGGATCTAGTTTCGAAGGTCTCGTTGAGATGAATCTTTTATGTTAAAACAGTTTTTTCATCGAAGCGACGATTTGAGCTACAAAACATTTTGAATTTTAAATTTTGGTGAAATCTTGGTTGTTGTCAGCAATTTTGTCTTACATGCATGCATGCATGTTTTGAGGCATACACATGCTGCGTTGTGCTCGTTTCTTCATCCACATCATCCACGGTTAAAAGAAGAAAGGAGGAGCTCATGTGCGAGGGTGCATCATAGGAAATTACAAATTGTTCGGATCTGTTGCTTACGAACCTAGCGTTCGGTATTTAGCACTGTCCAAACAAATAACATGCACATGTGGCACATGATTTAACGTGGAAAAACCTCCTCAACTTGAGGAGCAAAAAACCGCGGCTAGACCGACCGGTCCACACAACTTCACTGTGAAAATGATGAGTACAAAGTATTCTCTAGACCTCTAGAGAGATTTACAACACACTCTGCACGTTGCCAACCGGCAACTGCAACAATAACCACAAGAGGTAAGATTTCAGCAAAGCAGCGTTTACACAGCTTGTCCAGTGTTTTGCAAACTGCTCCTAAACCGATGAACCAAACAACGTCAAATTTGGCAAACAAGTAAACACACGAGTTCTTGAGATCCCCTTAAAATTTCAGCCTAATCGGACACCATTTGCTTACCCAAACTGTTTGTCATTCAAAATTATTCCGTTCTGAAACTGCAGCAGTCCGAGCTGACAAAATCACTCTCAAATCTGATGCTCCACTTGCCCAATTCTCAAACCAGCTAACCAGATCGAAGTACTCAAAATAAGGAACGAGTGATGCTAATCCAAGCACGTTTGAGCCTTCAATCACCAGCTTGACTGTCTAGTCAGATGCAGCAAATATGGACATAACCTCCACTTCTTCTTCCTCTCTTCCCTCAAGTTGTGTTCTTTTGTGTGTTCTCTCACTCTCATGAAAATGGCAGCCACACATCAGCAAGGGTGGAGTGGCTAGAGTTTTCTCCTTCCCTCGCTTCCCTTGGAAGCGCTCTCGGCCGTTGGATGTAGCGAAGATCAACGGCTCACGCGTATTGAACTTTTGGGTTGATGTTTGGCTGCCAACATATCTCCATGTGGAGAGACTTAGCCCAACAACATTTACTTCATAAACTAAAGAAAAAATAGTTACTTCAAAACGACATCTGTTGCCTGGAGTATCGCGTGACACACAGGAGTCTTTGTGATTTCCTTCACTTCGAGGACCGTGCGCAAGATGCCGATCGGCAGGTTAAACAATGACGCATTGTCATTGTCGGATAAAGAAGAACTGGGCTTTGTTTTGTGAACCGGGAAATGGAGAAGTTGGATTACCCGGTTGATTAGTTAAAGTTCCAGCTTATATATTTTGGTTAGTTTGGTCATTTGACGCAAAGCCTAATCGTGGTATCCACCATTACCATCACCCAATACTATCTTCTGTGCGCCCTCAGACGATGTGAGTACTCACTTAGTATTAATTAGAGCAGCCTTTTGTAATTAATTGGCAAGCTGGTTTTGCGGGCACCTGTCTCATAATGCTCTTGTTGTGCTCACCATTTCCCATAGTAGTTTTTCTCCAAGGGCATAATGATCACGTACATGGGAAAATACCAAACAGTTTGACCATATAAGCTCAAGCAGGTCGAGCACTTAGCAGAGAGGAGGGGAAAAAACAGAGTATCTCCGGTTGCTAGTTAATTTTTCATGACAACTACTCGCTTCGTCCCATAATATAAGAGCGTTTTTGACACTACACTAAGATGAAGGGAGTAGCAAACTTTAAAAGCATCGTATCTCCTCCAGTCCAGTCAACTGTTCGCTGCTGCTGCTTGAGGGGAGAACACGCCTCCTTAGCTTGATTAACTTTCCTCTTCTTCTTACTTCTTTAGATTGCGCGAGCTCACCCGCACTGCCGCTGCCGCTGCCACTGCCAAAAGGTGTCTCTCATGTAAAAAAAAAAAGGTGTCTCTAGCATGGTGTTTCCGATTCTTCTTCGCTCACAGAGAAGGATAGTTGCTATAACGCACCGGGCAAGAGTGATGGCCCGGCCCATGTAGAGTAACTTAGTGGGCATGACAGTGTAGCTGGTTTGACGGGTTTTCGTTATGTTTTTTTTTCTCTACTTGTGTTGGCATGATTTTTTTTTGTTTCTGGTTTTCTTCTACTTTTCTTTACTATTTTCTAACTAATATACAAATATTTTTAAAAAGTGAATATTTTTCAATTCGTGAACATTCTCTAAAATTGATGAATATATTTCTAAGTGAATACTATCTCTGTAGAATATTTTGAAGTGCAAAAATGTTTTATATTTAGTTACAGACGCAGTACGTTTTGATATATAAATATTTTCCAATTTGTGAACATTTTTTACAATCATGAATACTTTTCTATGTGAATATTTTTTAACCATTAAAGAATTTAAAACTAATTAATGAGCATTTTATTAAAACTCATGATTTCTTAAATCCATGAACTTTTCAAAACCGTGTTTTTTTAATTCATGAAATTATTTTTTCAATAATAAAATTTGATGTCAAAAGGCTTGTAGCCTTTTTTTAGAGCCACCTCAAGTTGATTTTTTTAATCAAGTTTTCCTTTTAAACCAAATGGTGTTGATTCTTTTTTGCAACAAGAGTGATACATGGGCCGACCCATGCGGGCGTTTTCTTAAAGGACTATTTTGGCATTTTAGCGGCATTATGTTCGCTAAGGGCGATGAATACGCCCCCCTTCTAGCATCAAACAAATCATGCGAGAATAGTGACGCGTCACTCGTAGCCCTAAGCTGGCCGGGCCTGGCCCAATAAGCCGAAGTGAATTCTTTATTTTTGTTTTCTGATATTTTTTCCTTTTTTTAACACAGTACAATCGAAGTCGCTCACATACACGAGCATACACTCACCCCTATAAACGCACGCACACACACCCTACCCCTATAAGAACCTGAGCCAGCATAGCATCTTGAGATTTTACGAATTCACCACAGGCGCCTCGCAGTCGATGGGAACGTCTCCTCGCACTGAACGAACATCGCCGGAAGCCTGAAATAAATCCAAGAGTAATGCGAGCACCAATGTCAAGTCTAGGACTTGAACCCTGGTGGGCTGAAGATACTACTGTCCTTCTAACCATCCAACCACAGGTTGTTTCGCTGATATTTTTTACTTTTATCTATACAATTTTTTTGTTTTTTGTTGATTTCCTTTTCCTTCTTGTTATTTAACCTTTTTGAAGAATCAAGTTTTATCGATATATGTTAATTTTTTCCTGCATCAATTTTTTCAAAATGTTAATTCAATATTCCTCCTCCCCCTCCCACCACCACCAATAGGAATAGTTAATTAATTCAGGTTGCATAATTTATTGTTTTGACAAGAAAAAAAAGTAATACATGTAAGTCTATCATGTTTGTATGTGTAAGGTGGCATGTGTAGATCTATAGCAACAACTTCATCATTTTTTGAACATTCTATGTGATATACATCATCATTTTCTACATAGTGAACCAAATTACATAAACTACAACAATTTTTAATAGCTAAAAAACATTTTATGCAATACTTTATGTATGCACTTTTTATTTTGTGCTATGAGATATTAATCCAATAAATTTATATGTTTTTTAGATATACCACATACGTAAACTATTTTTAATAATTTTTAAAATGACATTACCAATATGTATCGGGGAAATATGTGAAGATGGTGCTAAATACCCACACAGTAGAGCTAGCCCACTGTGTGTGCGTGATGTGTTGGTATTCCCGCACTAAGAGGGGAATAGGAATTCTTCGCATGCTCTTCGTCTCCTTGGGGCACGCACCAAAGAGGGCGTCGCTATGTCTCGCCTTCAGCGAGTCCACCTTCGGACTCGCTAAAGGGGCGACTGAGATAGCCCGGCCCACGTGCGCGGCAGGCCACAGGCACTTTTTTCTGTTTTCTGTACTCTTGTTTATACTTTAAAATATTCTAAATATATATATTACAAAAAGTACTCTACAAAAACATTTGAAAATGTTGAACAAGTATTTGAAAATTGTTGAACGAGTATTTAAAAAATGTTGAACAAGTATTTGAAAATGTTTAATAAGTATTTAATTTTTTTGAAAAAGTATCTGAAAAATGTTGAACAAGCGTTCGGACAATGTTGAACGTGTATACAAAAAATGTTGATCAATTACTAAAAATAATGAATTTTTTTATCATGTGTATAAAAATGTTAATCAAGCATTTGGAAAAAAAAATGTTAACCAACCATTTGGGAAATGTTAAATGCGTATAGAAAAAAATGTTGAACACGTATTAGAAAATGATGAAAAAATATTCTAAATATATATATATATATATATATATATATATATATATATATATATATATATATATATATATATATATATTACAAAAAACATTTTATAAAAAACATTTGAAAAAATATTGAACAAGTATTTGAAAAATATTGAATAAGTATTTGAAAAATGTTGAACAAGTAATTGAAAAATGTTAATCAAGCATTCGGAAAAATGTTGAATGTAAATAGAAAAATTGTTGATTAAGTATTAAAAAATGAAGAAATATTTTGATCATGTATATAAAAATGTTAATCAAGCATTTAGAGAAAAAGTTGAACAATTATTTGAAAATGTTAATCAACCATTTGAGAAATGTTAAATGTGTATAGAAAAAATGTTGAACATTTATTAAAAAAATTATGATTTTTTTGTCATGTGTATAAAAATATTAATCTAGCATTTGAAAAAAAGGTTGAACAAGTATTTTAAAAATGTGAATCAAGCATTTGGAAAATGTTAAATGTGTATTGAAAAAATGTTGACCATGTGTTAAAAAATGATGATTTTTTTTATCATGTATATAAAATGTTAATCAGGCATTTAAAATATGTTGTACAAATATTAAAAAAATGTTGATCAAGCATTTAGAAAATGTTAAATGTGTATAGAAAAATGTTGACCATATATTAAGAAAGTGTTAAACTTTTATTTGAAAAATGTTAATCAAGAACTTAAAAAAAATGTTAAATGTGTATATAAAATGTTGACCATGTATTCAAAGAATGTTAATCTGGTATTTGAAGAAAACCGATGGAAAACAAGAAAGAAAGAAACAAAACCGAAGAAAAATGAAGAAAAAATAAAGAAACGAGAAAACAAAGTGAAAACCGAGTAAGATTTGAAGAAAACCGAAGAAAGGCAACGAAAAAAGAAAAAAAACAGTGAAAAACGAAGAAAAACCAATGAAAAGCAAAAACAAAAAAACCCAAAGAAACAAAGTGCAAAAAAGAATGAAAAAATGGAGAAGAAAAAAGAAAAGAAACAAAAGAAAATGAAAAAAAAAACCGGAAAAAACTGAATAAAACAGAAAAAGTGGAAAAAGTCGGCTCTTTCACCTTAAAGGAGGTCGCGCCTTCAGTTCATCACGAACATGACCTAGTGGAAGTGGCTAGCGTCGCTAGCTCCTACTAAGGATGGCAATTTTACCCATGGGTACGGGTACCCGCGGATACCGTACCCGCATGGGCAGGGTATGGGCAGAATTTTATACCCACGGGTAGTACCCATACCCTTTCCGTTAAGTCATGGGTAGGGCACGGGTATAGCTTTATACCCGTGGATATACCCATACCCTACCCGTTTATACTGACTTGTTACTTGTCGAATGTTATTTGGTGAAGTGTGTCATGAGCTTGTGAACCTATATTAAAGCTGTCACCAATTGTCAATTTGAATTGAGATAACTGTCTTGTACTCATCTATCTGTTATTGAGTTGAGATAAATGTTTTTTTGTCAAATGTGCTATGGATGACTGTAAAATTGGGAATAACTAGTATACTGTTTGATCTACCCGTTGGGTACCCAATGGGTATGGGTACCCGTCGCGTATGGGTACGGGTAAAGTTTCATACCCGGGTAGAATTTTGTACTCATTAACTACACAGGTATGGATATGGTATTGCTCTATCCGCCCCATACCCTACTCAATGCCATCCTTAGCTCCTACCCAGAAGACGAGGGTTTGAATCCTGATTTTGCTAGCTTTTTCTCCCCTTTTCTTTTTCTAAGCGGGCCGGCCCAGTTACTACAGTAGAGAAAAAAATCCTTGAGCGAGAGATGCTACTGTCTCGCTTAATGCGATAAATAGTCGCCGGCACGAAAGATACATGGAATCCTACACCGCTACCAGCTCAATGAAATATGATGGGCCATGCTCGTTGCTCAATTCTCGCCCTCTTGTACATCCACGGGCTTACCGGAACTAGGCGCTTGCGATTTACGATCTGTTGGCCCCTCCATGTCTATACGCAATTCTCATTCATCTGTTTTCCTCCAATCCCCTTGTCTCAGGCGTCCGATGTGGGCACAAGGCAAAAGACACCATATCTCCATCTTCTTTTGTCTAAAAACTGTTTTTCTTCAATGTTAGGTTTGTGTGTTTTTTATGGCATAGTTTTGACGGTGCAATGCAGAATAATAGTCCGCAATTCTATCCCCGTCCCTTTGTGATTGTCGCAACCGACGTGTGATATTTTTGGCATCGTAGTTCGTCGGCTCTAAATCTTGAGGTTTGTTGTCCAACGTTTCGGTCTAATTGGGAGTCGTGGATGGTGTCAAATTGATGCGGTCCGTGGTTGTCATGTCTCGTTGTTTTTCTTCATGTGAACTTTTACCACGGTAGTATGACGATAAATGGGTCGGTGGCCTGCCTAGCACGGACTGCTCTCGGTCATAGCGTGTTCAACGATCTTTATGTTGTTACCTATTTGAATAGGCCATTCAAACTACTTTTGAAAATCTTTGAGGTCATTTCAGCTTGTGCAAGTATGTACGTCAATTTCTCACCGAAGTTTTGAAATAATTATTAAGATGAACAAAAATGAAGGTAGGAGCGGCAATTTTACAAGTCTTCGTATAACTTGAGTTTTATTGGACATTTTTGTCGTTCTATGGGTCTCAATTTGTTTAATCTCGTGTACTTTGTTAGTTTATCGATAAATCGAATCGTTCGCCAAAATAAATTTTGTACACATGGGGTCCGAGTAGTATTCAATACTCGAATTGCTGGAACGTTTTCTGGTTGAGACTTTGAAATTCAGCCGTTTTCACACTCCGATAACCCTCTACCGCATGGGACATGTGGTTAGCAAACTCAAAATTCACATATCATTGTGTAACTCCTCACCCTAACCTATCCTAATCTCGATCAGTAGAGGAATTCACTGGACCCAATGGCTTGCATCCTGCATGTATATGGGCTAGTAGCGCACTTCACAATGCCACCAGTGACGCGGCGCTCAAACCCACGGCGGCCACGTAGTTCGCGGGCCGACCCGCTGCCCTGCACGCAGAGCTCTTCCCTTCCGCCTTGCGTCCAGGCGCCGTCGCGTTGCCACCCTTGGCGCCGGGCGCGCTCGCCGCGGGCTCTGCGTCGGGCGGGGTCTCCTCGACGGGGGGGGCTGCGCGCTGAAGATCGCCTCCGGGAGCAGCACCCTGTCGATCTCGTACACCGCCATGGGCGCGACCCCGTACACGGTGCCGAGGATCTTGCCGTTGGCCCACCTCGACAGCAGGCGGATGGCCCCCGCGTCGTACGTCACGTTCACCATGTACAGCCCGCCGGCGAGCGTCGTCACCGGGTTGACCCGGCTCAGGCCCTCGAACTCCTTGAGCGCGTAGTGCTTGGCCAGCACGTGGTACATCATCAGGTTCTTGAGCTGGTGCTTCTTCAGACCCGACAGCACCTGCAACGGTTGCCAACATCCTATCAGATCGAGACGATAGTATGATTATTTCTTGTGTGATGAAAAATTAAGAGCATCTCTTCTAGCAGACCCTGTAAAAGGGCCGAACCCGTATAAGTCCAGCGAGTATACGGGTTCGGCCCGATTTTTTTGCCAGAACAGACTCCGTATTCCGGGCCCGGCCCGTAAAAATTTTACCATGGCCCGGAAAAAACCCCCCGCACCGCTATTTATGCGGTTCCACGCCTCGGATACGGGTCAAACCCTATCCGTCTGCGCCGCCGCTCCGCCGCGATTCCCCCCCCCCCCCCCCCCACTCCGCCCAATTTCTCGCCGCCGGCGAGCCCAAAAAAACCCTAGCGCACCGTCCCGAGCCATGGACGGCTACGGAAGCGGTGGGGATGACGCGGAGCGCCACCGCCGCCGCATCTCCGATGCCGCTCGCAAGCGGGGCGCGCGCAGGTGGCTCAACTACGGGAGCCGGCCGCCGCGGGTGTTCGAGCGGCGCGAGCTCGACGAGTACGAGCAAGAGCTCGCGCTCCGCCGCCGCGCCTCCTCCGGCTCCTCTGCCGCGGGGAGCTCGTCCGCGGGGGCCTCGAGCTCACGGCTCACTCCGGTCAAGAGAGAGCCGGAGGAGCTCGGGCCGGTGGCCGTCAAGCTTGAGGCCGACGAGGACCCGCCGCGTCGAGGCGTCGTCGGCCCCGAAGATTACCTCCCCCCGGGGCAGGAGGACCACCTCCAGCGCGTCATCATGGAGCGCTCGGCGAGGGAGGAGGAGGAGGCCGCCGCTCGCCGCCGCCGCGAGCTCGACATCGAGGACATCTGGTTCTAGCAGGGCGTCGCGGCGTCGCAGGCGCAGGCGTCCAAGGAGGCGGACCTGCGCCTCCTGAAGGCCGAGCAGGCCAAGGTCTGGATCGTCCTCGACTCCTCCGACGAGGAGTGAGCTCCTCCGCCTCCTCCGCCGCGTCGTCGCCGCCGCAAACCCGTCATTTTTGGTAGCTAGGCTCGGGTACGTTGCACGGCGAGCAGATCCCCCCCCCCCCCCCCTACTATGATGTAGTTTGTATGATCAAATATGTATGACTATCTATGATGTACTATGATGATCAACTGATGAATGTCGTTGCAAGTTTCTCCCGCGAAGCTTTTTTTCAAATTTTACAGTTTCATATACGGGGTCTGGTCTGCAGCGCACGAATTCGCCCCGCAAATCCGTTTTTCCGCGAACTGTAAACGCATTTTGCGGGTCGGCATTATACGGGGTCTGCTAGAGATGCTCTAAGTTACCGACGGGTGGACGGCGGCGAAGGCCCTGTCGGCGGGGGCTAAGATGGTAATGCCGTGGTGGGTCCGGTAGGCCTGGTTCTCGAACACCTCCACGAGGTTGGTCTGCTGGAGGTACCTGAGGAGGGTCTGGAAGGGCCGGTCTGGCGTCAGGATCTCGGTAAGGTTGGCGCGGGGGCCCATTTCATTGGCGAGTGGGCGGTGTGCGCCGGCGAGCGGAACGGATAGGGACAGTGCGGCGGCGAGGAACACAACCACGAGCTTCATCGTGCAACTGACGCAGTGAAGACGTGGCCCGACGCATGTCCGTTCTTTGTGCAGAGGTGAGAGCCTCGGCTAGCTTCCTAGTTTTGAGGCGGTTAAGAGGATCGATGCAGGACGGTGTCAAAAGACGGAGGCAAGAGAGATCGATGCAGAGCTCTTGTTTTTTTTTTTTTACGTAACTGAAAACAGAGACGTTGATTCACGTGCCCAAATAAAGTTGGCTCTCAATGTCTCATGTTTATGATAATTCTACAATACATACAAGCAGTGCATACATTATGATGTGCACCATTTACATTATGTTGTACACCATTTCGGCGAAATTTACCAACACTTTCCGGAAGGAAATTAAAAAAAATCATGGCACGTGCCAACGCATGCAAAGAATTATCCGACTACGCCATCAAAAGCCCGGAGACCATCAGAACCACGTAGCCAAGTGCAAGGCTCCCTGCGCCAATCCGACACGACGAACTCTTGGCGCCCGTATCGTCACTGGCAGCACGCTCGCTGGCGCTCGGCGCGTCGACCATCCCCTTGCCCCCACGTCCCGGCGCCGGCGCCGGCGCAGGCACGGGTGCCATCTCCGGGGCGGCCGGGAAGATCTCCTTGGGCAGGAGCACCCTGTTGAGCGCGTACACCGCGACGGGCGACGTCGAGTACACGCTGCTGGCGAGCTTCGCGGTGGCCCAGCCCGACACGACGCCGATCGTGCCCGCGGCGTAGGTGACGTTCACCTTGTACGCGTACATGGACACCGGGCTCGCCGCCGCCAGCTTGGAGAAGGCCGAGAGCTGGTAGTACCTGGGCATGGCGTGGTGCAGCATGAGCGACCGGAGCTGGTCGGTGGTGAGGTTGGACAGCACGGTCTCGTTGAGGGCGGCGAAGGCCGAGTCCTGGGGCGCGAAGACGGTGATGCCCTGCTTGGTGTCGTTGGCCTGGCTCTGGAACGTCTTGATCACGTCGGTCTTGGTGAGGTAGTCGAGGAACGTGCCGTACGGCCCGGCGAGGGAGAGCAGCTCGGCGAGCTCGACGTGGCGCGGGGCCGGCGCCGGCGCCGGGGTCTCGACGATCGGCGCCCGTGCCCTCTGGGACAAGGCGCCGCGGGAGAGCGCCAGGCAAAGCAATGCGCTGACGAGAACAGCCGCCTTGAGCTCCATTTCTGCAAAACCTGCGTGCGTTACTTGCTAAAAAGTGCAGATGATGAGCAGCTGCACCTGATCGATCGAGGCTGTGGTGAATCTCTACGAAGGCAAGACGTATTTATAGCACATGGTACTTCGATGGATGGTATAAGAATATTTTATACTACTAGTCTGGAAGTACAGGCCGGGGTTGGCGCTGCGCTGGTGTTAGCTATGCTGTCGACGTTGAGTGGTCAACTGAAGATCTGAACACGGTGATATGGTTCGGGAATGTTTTGTCTGCAGGTAGCGGGGTGACTGCAATTTGGTTCTTCTGATCCGCCGGAACGCTGCAGGCACGTTGGAACAAACAGGATCCGCTTTGGCTTCAGTAAAGTTTTCTGGGGCTGTGATTTTACAGTAGTGTCAAAACCTTCAGGCATAGTAGCATGTTGTGATGATAGTTGAGCACGTGTGCTTAGCCATTCAGTTGCCGTGCGATTTACACGCCTGGACGTTCTACGCTACAGCTACTCCAATTTATTTATCTTTGAAAAAGAAGCTTTTCTAGAATAAAATAGTACAATTTGGATTATCTACAGCTTAGATCAAGACCGAGGAGTATTAAAATGGGGGCACCGACGGAATGCACAGCAGAACCCTCTCCAGAAATGCAGAATAGACGTGGAAACTGTTTTCTAGAGGACATGCCAACTGATATTTATTGGTTAAACAAACTAGTGCTGTGTCGGCCAACCCAAAACAGAGGTATGATGAATGAATGATCAAATCAAATAATAATGTAGCGGGTGCCGTGATCTTTCTTGGAAGCGTCGTCGTGGAGGTGTGCTCCTCCTCCCCACGGATTTGGCTCCGGAGGGAAACCTCAGATCCGCTGGGTCGGGCGATGAAGGCGTCTTCGCGTCTTTCTACTCCTTGGGGGCATCGTCTCGGAGCCGGCTACGACTGGGAGACTGGTGGATTGCGGCATCTTCGTCGTGGATGGCGGCATCTTCGCCGCGTGGTTTGCTGAGGCGGGGCGCTGGTTTCTGTTTGGCAACGATGATGTCGTCGAGAGGAGCTCGGGTCGCGGCGTGGACTTCGGTAGTCGGTTCTTCCCGGCGTGTCCGAGGTGCTCTTCTGTGGGCACGGTCGGCGCAAGTCCTGCATATTTCCCTGGTGAGGCTCGTCGTCAAAGTCGGAGCTGTCGGTTGCTTGCGCGTGTGGCCATCCGGTGGCATGTGCTGTCGTGGCTTCTATACAGCTGTTTGCGGGTGGGCTTCGAGGTTGGAGCTCTATGGTGAAGTCGGAGTCGCTCGTTCGAGGCAACCGGTGATGACGATGACGCTTGCGACTCCTCGGCGAATGCCTTTCTTCTTTGCAGCTTTGTGTCCCATGTCGGTGGCCAGGTTGGCCGGTGGTGACCATGTCATGTGGGTTGCCTGGTATCGGTTTTAACCCGGTTTTCCGTCAATTAACCGGGCAATTCTCTTCTTCTTAATCAATGAAAATGGCAAATCTTTTGCCTCGTTTCAAAAAAAAAAAAAAACATAAAGTACTAGTGTTACATATAATACACTCTGAATCTCTGATGCACGTAGTTGTGCTGCCCTGCAGGCTGCAGGTGCACAAACTCTTCACCCCGGCGAAAGCTGGAGACGTGCACGCCGCGAGAATTCTGTCTCGGCAATACTGGGATGCCACCACCCCGTGTCTCACCAGCGCACGTACAGACGAGCATAGCTAAGCCAGATAATTGCACAGATGTCCATGTCACGGGTGATACCCGAATCACAGTTCACGCGTGCGAGGAAGGAAGCACGACTCAACAAAACGTGTGCCCATTATTGTCTCCGACAGAAGAGGAAACAGCGAGTTTTCTAGGGGCAAGAAGCAAGTGGAGCTTTATTCTTCGTTTGTTCTCTGAGCTCGGCAGGACGGCAGTAGACAGCAGTTGGTGTTTACTTGTCATTTGAATCTCGGAAACAAATGGAGTTCAATGGAAGCGAAGGGGTCGGAACCTTAAACAATCTGGAGCACCCTGGTAGAAACCTTGATCATCCCGGCATAATGCAGCAGAAGCAACTTTTCCTCCCATCTTTCGACAGCCCCCCATCAACATGAAATTTGAACCCCAGCCCATGGGGGTCTATCCCGGAACTGGTACGTTGCTCGCTGCATTCATACCTTGATCTGTTGCGTCCTACTCCCTCCGTTCCTAAATATAATACCTTTTAGAGATTCTACTATGAATTACATACGGATGTATATAGTCCTATTTTAGAGTATAGATTCACTCATTTTGCTCCGCATGCAGTCCATAGTGAAATCCCTAAAAGGTCTTATATTTAGGAACGGAAGGAGTAGATATCTGCCATGAACCTATTAATGAAAGCATGGGTTGACAATGGTGACTAGAATTCATTTTCGTGTATTGCACGCCTCCTTAGCCACCATATGGCCCATAGAATGACCAAAGTTCTAGAGTATTTTTCCTGGATCAGCTTACTCGGTTCAAACAACCATAATTTTGCTTCCGGCGTTTAATCTATTGTGACTTCCGCATACAACTCTTGGTCCGAGATCGCCCGGACCGACCGCGCCATGTTATTTTTTGGTTTTTTCTCTTTTATTTTTCAGATTTGGTTTTTCTTATGGTTTTTTCTTTTTGCACATTTTTATATATTTTTCATATACATTGAACATTTTTTCTAAGATACATTGAACATTTTTCAACACATACTGATTTTTTAAATATATTTTGAACACTTTTCAACTACACACTGAATTGTTTTTAATATACAATGAACATTTTTATGTACAGTGAACATTTTTTTAATATACGGGTAACATTTTTCTAATACACACTGAACTTTTTTGCATTTCTCAATTTTTTTAGATCACTTCAAAAAAAGTCCCACACTCATTTTTTTAGAAAAAACCAACTAAAAACCAAAGGGAAAAAAGGCAAGTCAAACCTGTGTAACTGAGTGCCAGAGTTGGCTAGCTTATTAGCTCGGTTCAGGCGTCGCCACCCCTATTTGCCGCCTGCGGGAGTCACATAGGAGGTCTCGAGATGCTCTTAGATAGTTTGGACTTTAGAGGGTACAATGTTTTCTGAGGCCACCAGTAAACAACGCTTTCAGAAATTTCAAACCCATGGGCTAATCATGTAGCCAAAAAATCATACCTGTTGCTGAAACCAACCCAGCCCAGTCACGTATACATCGGCCATCACTGTGTAAGAAAAGCAACAATGTGGGCCCAAGGAACTGAGCTCTCCGATCCTGCATTTCTGCACGGCGGCACTGAAGATCGCATCCCCTCAAACGAAATCATGAAAGGTGAGCACTCAAGAGAGACCCTAAACAATGTGAGCACGGGAAAATATTTTCACGTCGCCAAGTGCCCAAAGACCCATTTGATGCCACCTACTACCATTTACCAAAGACCCATTATTTTTTGAATAATGATTCAACTTTTTTTTGAATATTCAAAGACCCATTACGTTTCCAAGTACTCATTTACCAAAGACCCAAAGCAACATGTCGTACCCACGACGCGCCACCGGATGGGCCGGCGCGCTTTGTGTACCGGTGAGTGGTCTACCACTCTACCCGCACAAAGAGCTGCTAGTGTACTTCATTTCGCTTTCTGTGCCGATGGTGACCATGTGGTGCGGCAGCAGGAGGGGGCCAGGAGCAGCGCTTCATCGCAGGTGCGCCCGAAAGAAGGAACCATATGATGCAGCAGCTAGCAACATCGATCGCATCGCTGGTACTAGTTGACACGAGGAAATGATAAAGGGGAGAGGAGAAACGGAGATGCCTCTGCCTACGGCTACGGGTTCCCGGACGAATTGATGGGATCTTTCCATGTGCTGGGGAAGGGGAAGCCTTTCCGCTGTGGATGATACCATCGCCTCCTTGCCATGATAGCCGGGCCTTTTTTCTTGAGGTAAAAGCATCGGAGGTCCTAGAATTTGTCCAACATGTGATGGTTTAGTCCTAGAACTTGTAAAAGTTAACTCCATCATCCTAGAACTTGCACACAATGTGCAAATTTAGTCCAGAGCCAATCAGAACGTGATATGTGGCAGCCTGCTGGGTGAGCTGGTCAACAGTGCACTTTTGCGGATAGCCCCTGCCATTTTTTCTAATCAACCCGCGTTACACGTAATCCTCTAGCCATCTCGTATAATCAAAGCTCGTACTAGGCGCCATCCGTCAATATGCACAGATTTAAACGAATTAAGCCTGTTTGATTCCCTTGTCAAGAGGACCCATCGCTCCCATCTCTAGGAGTGTTCATATCTTTTCGCACTTCCGCAGCATTACTTGCTTCCAGCATGCGCACGGCGGCGCGTAGCTCCGACGAGCGCGGTAACTGCTTGTAGCACAAGCACCCAGGTTGCAGCGGCAGCGCGCCTGCGCCATCATGCCGCCGGCCGGCTCGAGCTAAACTCCCGCGAACTTGCATGTTGCAATGATGCATCCATTGTAACTCCGACGAGCAGCGGTGCGGCCGGCCGGCTCGAACTAAACTCCGGCGAACTTGCATGCGGCAATGATGCATCCATTGTAACTTCGACGAGCAGCGGTGCGGCCGACCAGCTCGAGCTAAACTCCGGCGAATTTGCATGTTGCAATGATGCATCCATTGTAACTCCGACGAGCAGCGGTGCGGCCGGCCGGCTCGAACTAAACTCCGGCGAACTTGCATGCGGCAATGATGCATCCATTGTAACTTCGACGAGCAGCGGTGCGCCCGACCGGCTCGAGCTAAACTCCGGCGAACTTGCATGCGGCAATGATGCATCCATTGCAACTTCGACGAGCAGTGGTGCGCCCGACCGGCTCGAGCTAAACTCCGGTGAATTTGCATGTTGCAATGATGCATCCATTGTAACTCCGACGAGCAGCGGTGCGGCCGGCCGGCTCGAACTAAACTCCGGCGAACTTGCATGCGGCAATGATGCATCCATTGTAACTTCGACGAGCAGCGGTCCGGCCGACCGGCTCGAGCTAAACTCCGGCGAATTTGCATGTTGCAATGATGCATCCATTGTAACTCCGACAAGCAGCGGTGCGGCCGGCCGGCTCGAACTAAACTCCGGCGAACTTGCATGCCGCAATAATGCATCCATTGTAACTCTGACGAGCAGCGGTCGGCCGGCCGGCGAACTTGCATGCCGCAATAATGCATTCATTGTACGAGCAGCGGTCGGTCTGCTGCAACGATGCATCCATTGTAACTCCGACGAGCAGCAGTAGGCTGCCGGCTCGAGCAAAACTCCGGCGAATTTGCATGCCGCAATGATGCATCCATCGTAACTCCGACGAGCAGCGGTCGGCCGGCCGGCTCGACGCATCGCTTTCAGCAGCAGCAGCTACACCCAGGTTGCACAGCTGTCGCGCCACCGTGCCACGGGGCGGCTTGCGGCGTCGAGTCACTGGGTGAGCAGGTCGCCCTGATCTCTCGCCCCGTCGCTCGCCGGGCGTCCATCCATCTTTGACTGGTTAGATTAATCGGCCGAACTATCCTAAACAAACGGGCGCGTCGCACGTGTCCGGCCGAGCTCTAGCAGCTAGTACCAGCTCGCACCCTCTGCTGGCGTTAACCACGACACGTGATTCCTGGCTCGGATCAGGACTCAAATCACCGAATAGGTCATGTATAGGCTAGCTTGTACTCCAGTATACTCCCTCCGTCCGGTGAAGAGCGTACGTTTGGTTTTAAAATTTGTCCATAAAAGAGTGTACATCTATCTTCCCAATGCACTTTAAAGTAGGAAAAAATATTTTTCTCTCATCACACGGTAATCAAGACCAATAACATTCTACACATGGTCTCATTAATTTCTACATGCACTTAGCTCATTTGGGGTTGAGTAATTAAAAAGGAGGGAGATAGTGGCTTGCGCCTTTCCAATGCATTATTTATTTCACTTCATAATTTGTCCTAAAATTTCTATATGTACACTTTTCACCGGACGGAGGGAGTATATATGTAGGGTGTGGATAGGTCTCAGTCGATTGAGATTTGGTTAAGTCTCAGTCAAGTGATATAGTATATAAATAAAAAAAAGAAAAACTGAAAAGAAATTTTTGTACGAATCTCCATGCAAAATTAAAGAAAGATAGTATCGACTGAGACATAACGAAGTCTCGGTCGACTGAGACTTAGCAAAACTGATATATGTAACCTGCCCCATGTAAACAACCGAACCGTGGATTTGAAGCAATAAAGTAAATCATCACGTACGATACGTACGTATGGCGATCAAATCGACTTTGCTTGTCTGTGTACGTGCGTGCCTCTTCCGGCCGGCGGCGAAATCAATCAGCCCAAGGTTGTTGTGCACGTACTACATAGGCGGATCGATCAGGAGATCGTGTACTCGTGTATTGCTGCTATACAAAGCATCGGCTATTAGTAACTCTCGATCAGAAGCCAGTTTCGTCTGCTACGGTCCGTCTCGGCATAAGAGAACCACGTCGGGATTGTGCCAGTGTTGCTTCGTCGTGTCTCGCCATCTTCGGAAAGTACTCGACATCGGCGGACTGGGCCAACACCCTCTTCCTCCGCCTACATATACAAAGAGCCCATCCATGGAGCAACAAGAAAGAGCTCACCATCGAAGCAGCAAGAAGAAGAGCTAGGAGTTCTCAGTCTCGCCGCAGAGCAACTTGGCAGCAGCAGCAGGCAGCAGCATAGGATTACATGTATTGCGGGTTGATTAGAGAAAATGGCAGAGGGCTATCCGTAAAAGTGCACTGTTGACCAGCTCACCCATCAAGGCGCCACATGTCGCGTACTAATTGGTTTTGGACTAAATTTGCACAATGTGTGCAAGTTCTATGATGATGGAGTTAATTTTTGCAAGTTTTAGGACTAAATCATCACATGTTGAACAAGTTCTAGGACCGCTAGTGCTTTTACCTCTTTTTTCTTCCGGCGCTTTCTTCACGGCAAGATCTTCGAGAACATCGGCTGGCCTGGGCGGCGGCTCGCACATGCCGGCGAATCTTCCTCCACCCTGTGCGACTAGGATAATGTGCCGGCCTGCTTTCGCCGCGGTCTTGTTAATTCAAAGCGAGGCTGAGAAGAAGCATGTTCTGTGTATCAGATTCAGGTGCCGAATCCATGAAAATTCACCTGAATGGCTGAATCAAGGTGCGCGCCCCGCTGGTTTTCGCATGGGCCGTAGACTCGTAGTTCATTCGTATATATACAGCCCATGTACAGGTGATAGTCGTAGTGTCTGCTCCCAGATCGCGCCGGATATTCCTACAGTCCCAGTGTCAAAAACTACTGTTGTTCCATGTGCCCGTCGCTCCCAGGGTCAGTGAAGATCGTCCAAATGTCGGTAGACAGGTCCCAACAGGTCATGTGCAGTTCACTTGAATGGCAAAGGGCGCCGGCTCCACGCGCCCTTGTTTCAAATCATGTTGATCCATCACTCGCCGTCAGTCCGCCATTCTCGGCACAAACCGATCGAGTATACCGGAAAGAACACAATGATTTATTTATTTTTTAGAACAAGAACGCAATGATTTCGTTAACGCGTTCAGGCTTTTCCATTGTCATTACTCGTATGGTGTACACCCTGATATGGAAAAATGAAAATAGTTCCGTATACAATTCTATCATGGCAGGCTAAGGGCATCTCCAACGCTGACCCTTAAACCGTCGTCCGTCCGGATCGAGCTGTCTGGACTCTTAGACCGTCCGCATCCGTCCAGACTGAGCTGTCTGGACTCTTAAACCGTCTGGATCAAGCTGTTTGGGCCCTTAAACCGTCTGCATATGTCCGGACCTATTTTGCAATCCAACGCGGTATCCCATCGGTCCACGAACCAATTCGAACGTCCGTTCCCCCGCAAACCAGAGGCAAACTGGGGGGGGGGGGGGGAGGCTTTGTGGGAGTCCGAGCCGCCGCCACGTAGGACTCCGACGCCCTGGTGTTGAAAATATGCCCTAGAGGCAATAATAAATTAGTTATTATCATATTTCTCCATTCATGATAATAGTTTATTATTCATGCTAGAATTGTATTGACCGGAAACTAAATACATGTGTGGATAATAGACAAATACTATGTCCCTAGTATGCCTCTACTAGACTAGCTCGTTGATCAAAAGATGGTCAAGGTTTCCTGACCATGGACATGAGTTGTCATTTGATAACGGGATCACATCATTAGGAGAATGATGTGATGGACATGACCCAACCGTTAGCATAGCAAATGATCGTTCAGTTTATTGCTATTGCTTTCACTATGTCAAATACACGTTCTTCTGACCATGAGATCATGCAACTCCTGGATACCGTAGGAATACTTTGGGTGTATCAAACGTCACAACGTTACTGGGTGATTATAAAGGTGCACTACAGGTATCTCCGAAAGTGTTTGTTGAGTTGGCATGGATCGAGATTGGGATTTGTCACTCCGACTATCGGAGAGGTATCTCTGGGACCTCTCGGTAATACAGCATCACAGAAGCCTTGCAAGCACCGTGACTAAAGAGTTAGTTGCAAGATGATGTATTACGGAACGAGTAAAGAGACTTGCCGGTAACGAGATTGAACTAGGTATTGGATACCGACGATCGAATCTCGGGCAAGTAACATACCGCCAGACAAAGGGAACAACGTATGTTGACATATGAGGTTCACCGATAAAGATCTTCGTGGAATATGTAGGAACCAATATGAGCATCCAGGTTCCGCTGTTGGTTATTGACCGGAGAGTCGTCTCGGTCATGTCTACATCATTCCCGAACCCGTAGGGTCCGCACACTTAAGGTTCGATGACGATTTAGTATTATATGAGTTATGTGATTGGTGGCTGAAGTTTGTTTGGAGTCCCGTATGAGATCACGGACATGACGAGGAGTCTCGAAATGGTCGAGAGGTAAAGATTCATATATTGGAAGGCTATATTCGGACGTCGGAAAGGTTCCGAGTGATTCGGGTATTTTTCGGAGTACCGGGGAGTTACGGGAATTCACCGGGAGAAGTAATGGGCCTTATTGGGCCATACGGGAAAAGGAGAGGCAGGCCACGTGAGGAGGCGCGCGCCCCCCCTTGCCCAAACCGAATTGGACTAGGGGAGGGGGCGCAGCCCCCTCTTTCTTTTCCCTCTCCCTTCCCCCTTTCCTACTCCGTATGGGAGGTGGAATCCTACTAGGACTAAGGAGGCCTCCTCCCTCCCTCCTTTATATACGGAGGAGGGGCACCCCTTGGAGACACACAATTGTCCCATAGCCGTGTGCGGTGCCCCGATCTCCGTTTTCCACCTCGGTCATATTTTCGGAGAGCTTAGGCGAAGCCCTGCCGGAATCACTTCACCGTCACCGTCGCCACGCCGTCGTGCTGACGGAACTCATCTACTTCCTCGACGTCTTGCTGGATCAAGAAGGCGAGGATCGTCACCGAGCTGCACGTGTGTAGAACTCGGAGGTGCCGTACGTTCGGTACTCGATCGGTGGAGCTCGAAGGATTGTTCGACTACATCAACCGCGTTGTGAGACGCTTCCGCTAACGGTCTACGAGGGTACGTAGACACACTCTCCCCTCTCGTAGCGATGCATCTCCATGGATAGATCTTGCGTGAGCGTAGGAATTTTTTTGAAATTCATGCTCCGTTCCCCAACAGTGGCATCCGAGCCAGGTCTATGTGTAGATGTGATTTGCACGAGTAGAATACAAACGAGTTGTGGGCGTGGGTGTATACATATTGCTTGCCGTTACTAGTTGATACTTGATTCGACGGTATTGTGAGATGAAGCGGCCCGGACCGACATTACGTGTACGCTTACGCGAGACAGGTTTCACTGCTACGTGCACTCGTTGCATAAAGGTGACTGGCGGGTGTCTGTCTCTCTCACTTTAGTTGAATCGGTTTCAATGAAGAGGGTTCTTTTAGAAGATCAAAAAGCAATCACTACACCACGTTGTGGTTTTGCGTAGGTAAGAACGGTTCTTGCAAACCCGTAGCAGCCACGTAAAACTTGGAACAACAAAGTAGAGGACGTCTAACTTGTTTTTGCAGGGTATGCTGGTGATGTGATATGGCCAAGACATGATGTGATATAAGTTGTTGTATGAGATGATCATGTTTTGTAAGTTATCAGGCAACCGGCAGGAGCCTTATGGTTGTCTCTTTATTGTATGCAATGCCAACGCTATGTAATTGCTTTACTTTACCGCTATAAGTTAGCAGTAGTAGTAGTAGCAATAGCCGGCGAGACGACCACGACGCTACGATGGAGATCAAGGTGTCACGACGCTACGATGGAGATCAAGGTGTCAACCCGGTGACGATGGAGATCATGACGGTGCTTTGCTGATGGAGATCAAAAGCACAAGACGATGATGGCCATATCATGTCACATATATTGAATTGCATGTGATGTTAATCCTTTTATGCATCTTATTTTGCTTAGGACGACGGTAGCATTATAAGATGATCCCTTCACTAAATTTCAAGATAAGTGTTCTCCCCTAGTATGCACCATTGCTAAGGTTCGACGCTTCTAAGCACCACGTGATGATCGGGTGTGATGGATTCTTTCGTTCGCATCGGGTGTAAGCCAGTTTTACACACGCAGAATACTTGGGTTAAACTTGACGAGCCTAGCATGTACAGACATGGCCTCGGAACACAATAGACCGAAAGGTCAAACATGAGTCATATAGTAGATATGATCAACATGAAAGATGTTCACCATTGATAACTAATCCACCTCACGTGATGATCGGACGTGGTTTAGTTGATGTGGATCATGTTACACTTAGACAACTTGAGGGATGTTAATCTAAGTGGGAGTTCTTAAGTAATTTGATTAATTGAACTTCAATTATCATGAACATAGTCTAAATAATATTTGCAATTTTATGTTGTAGATCAATAGACCGCGCTGTAGTTCCCCTGTTTTTATTATGTTCCTAGAGAAAACGAAGTTGAAAGTTGATGGAAGCAACTATGCGGACTAGGTCCGTGATCTGAGGATTGTCCTCATTGCTGCACAGAAGGCTTATGTCCTTAATGCACCGCTCATTGAAATACCCCTACGGCTTCGTCTGAGGACGTTATGAACGTCTGGCAGACAAGAAAAGATGACTACTCGATAGTTCAGTGCGCCATACTTTACGGCTTAGAACCGGAGCTCCAAATATGTTTTGAGCAACACGGAGCATATGAGATGTTCCAAGAGCTGAAAATTTGTTTTTCAAGCTCACACCCGGGTCGAGAGGTATGACACCTTCGACAAGTTCTATAGCTACAAGATGGAGGAGAATAGCTCCGTTAGTGAGCATGTACTCAGAATGTCTGAGTACTTCAAACACTTGAATCAAGTGGGAGTTAGACTTCCGAATAAAGTGGTGATTGATAGAGTTCTCCAGTCACTATCACTAAGCTACTGGATCTTCGTGATGAACTATAAACATGCAAGGGATAGAAGATCCTTAAGCTATTCGCGATGCTACAATCTGCGGATATAGAAATCAAAAAAGGGAGCATCAAGTGTTGATGGTTAATAAGACCACTAGTTTCAAGAAGGGCAAGGGAAAGAAAAGGGAACTTCAAGAAGAACGGTAAAACAGTTGCCGCTCACGCGAAGAAACCCAAGGCTGAACCAAACCCAGACTTAGTGCTCCCATTGCAAAGGGAAATATCACAAGGAGCGGAACTTCCCCAAAATAACTGGCAGATAATAAGACTGGCAATGTCAACATAGATATTTGATATACATGTTATTGATGTGTACCTTACTAGTACTCGTAGGAGCACCTGGGTATTTGATACTTGTTCAGTTGCTTGCAACTTGAAACATGGAGCTTCGGAATAAACGAGGGCTAGCTAAAGAACGAGGTGACGATGTGCATTGGAAGTGTCTCCAAGGTTGATGTGATCACCATCGCCACGCTCTCTCTACCTTCAGGATTAGTGATGAACCTAAATAATTGTTATTTGGTGCTTGCGTTAAGCATGAACATTATATCTGATAGTGTTTATTGCAAGACGGTTATTCAATTTCAGAGAATAATTGTTATTCTATTTGGATAATATCATTGATGATCATGCACTTAAAATGAAAGGTTTATTGAATCTTGATCATAGTAATACATATGTTCATAACACGAATGCCAAAAGATAATGATAGTACCACATATTTGTGGCACTGCCGCTTAGGTCATATCAGTGTTAAACACATGAAGAAACTCCATGCAGATGGGTTTTTGGAATCTCTTGATTATGAATCATTTGAGACATGTGAACTGTGCCTTATTGGCAAGATGACTAAAACTCCGTTCTTCGGAACAATGGAGCGAGCAACCAACTTATTGGAAATAATACATACCGATGTATGCGGTCCGATGAGTATTGAGGCGCGCGGTGGATATCGTTATGTTCTCACGTTCACAGATGATTTGAGTAGATATGGCTATGTCTACTTGATGAAGCATAAATCTGAAACATTTGAAAAGTTCAAAGAATTTCAGAGTGAAGTAGAGAACCAAAGTAACAAGAAAATAAAGTTCTTACGATCTGATCGTGGAGGAGAATATTTGAGTTACGAGTTTGGCAATCACTTAAGACAATGTGGAATTGTTTCACAGCTCACGCCACCTGGAACACCACAGCGTAATGGTGTGTCCGAACGTCGTAATCGTACTCTATTAGATATGGTGCGTTCTATGATGTCTCTTACCGATTTGCCACTATCATTTTGGGGTTATGCATTAATGACAGCTGCATTCACTTTAAATAGGGCACCGTCTAAATCCGTTGAGACGACACCGTATGAACTGTGGTTTGGCAAGAAACCTAAGCTGTCGTTTCTGAAAGTTTGGGGATGCAATGCTTATGTCAAAAGGCTTCAGCCCGATAAGCTCAAACCCAAAGCGGATAAGTGCGTCTTCATAGGATACCCAAAGGAGACCGTTGGGTACACCTTCTACCACAGATCCGAAGGCAAAGTATTCGTTGCTAAGAATGGATCCTTTCTAGAGAAGGAGTTTCTCTCGAAAGAAGTGAGTGAAAGGAAAGTAGAACTTGATGAGGTAATTGTACCTCCTCTGGATAGTAGTATGCCACAGAAAGAAATTTCTGTGACACCGACACAGACCAGAGAGGAAGTAGATGATGATGATCATGAAGCTTCGGATCAAGTTGCTACAGAACCTCGTAGGTCAACCAGGACACGCTCCGCACCAGATTGGTACGGCAATCCTGTCTTGGAGGTCATGTTGTTAGACAACGGTGAACCTACGAACTATGAAGAAACGATGGCGAGCCCGGATTCCGACAAATGGCTTGAGGCCATGAAATCCGAGATTAGATCCATGTATGAGAACAAAGTGTGGACTTTGGTAGACTTGCCCGATGAACGGCGAGCTATTAAAAATAAATGGATCTTTAAGAAGAAGACGGACGCTGATGGTAATGTCACCGTCTATAAAGCACGACTTGTTGCTAAAGGTTATCGACAAGTTCAAGGAGTTGACTACGATGAGACTTTCTCACCCGTAGCGATGCTAAAGTCTGTCAAAATTATGTTAGCATTGCCGCATTTTATGATTATGAAATCTGGCAAATGGACGTCAAAACGGCATTCCTTAAGGAAGAATTGTATATGATGCAACCGGAAGGTTTTGTCGATCCTAAAGGTGCTAACAAAGTATGCAAGCTCCAGCGATCCATCTATGGACTGGTGCAAGCATCTCAGAGCTGGAATACTCGCTTTGATGAAGTGATCAAAGCGTTTGGGTTTATGCAAGTTTATGGAGAAACTTGTATTTACAACAAAGTGAGTGGGAGCTCTATAACATTTCTAATAAGTATATGTGATTGGAAATGATGTAGAATTTCTGGAAAGCATAAAGAATTAATTGAAATGAGTTTTTCAATAAAAACCTGTTTTTGAGTTATCCACGGTTTGGGCATCGAGATCTATAGAGATAGATCAAGACACCTGATAAAAGATTTTCACACACCTTGATGAGATTTTGAAGAAGTTCAAAATGGATCAAGTCAAAAGAAATAAGTTCTTGGCTGGTGTGAAGTGGAGTAAGACTTGAAGATCTAGGTAAAAGTTGTTTACATGTTAGGCATCAAAATCTATAGAGATAGATTGAGACGCCTCATAGGACTTTCACAAAACATATACCTTGACAAGATTTTGAAGAAGTTCAAAATGGATCAGTCAAAGAAGGAGTTCTTGACTGTGCTGAAAGGTGTGAAGTTGAGTAAGACTCAAATCTCGACCACGGCAAAATAAATAGAATGGATGAAGGTTATCCCCTATGCCTCGGCCGTAGGTTCTATAAAGTATGCCAAGCTGTGTGCCTTGCCATGTGTGTGGCAAAAGAGGTACCAAAGTGATCCAGGAGTAGATCACTGGACAACAGTCAAATTATCCTTAAGATGACTAAGGAAGAATTTCTCAGGAATAGAGATGATAAAGAGTTCGTCGTAAGGGGTTACGTCGATTCAAGCTTTAAACACTGATCCGAAAGACTATGAGTCTCAGACCGGATAAGTATAGTGGGGAAATCTTTTGGAGTAGCTCCAAACAGAGTGTGGTAGCAGCATCTACATATAACATAGAGATTTGCCAAGAACACACGGATCTGAATATTGCAGACCCGTTGACTAAAACCTCTCTCACAAGCAAAACATGATCAGCTTTAGAACTGATTAAGTGTTAATTACATGGAGATGTAATCTAGATTATTGACTCTAGTGCAAGTGGGAGACTGTTGGAAATATGCCCTAGAGGCAATAATAAATTAGTTATTATCATATTTCCCCGTTCATGATAATAGTTTATTATTCATGCTAGAATTGTATTGACCGGAAACTAAATACATGTGTGGATAATAGACAAATACTATGTCCCTAGTATGCCTCTACTAGACTAGCTCATTGATCAAAAGATGGTCAAGGTTTCCTGACCATGGACATGAGTTGTCATTTGATAACGGGATCACATCATTAGGAGAATGATGTGATGGACATGACCCAACCGTTAGCATAGCAAATGATCGTTCAGTTTATTGTTATTGCTTTCACTATGTCAAATACACGTTCCTCTGACCATGAGATCATGCAACTCCTGGATACCGTAGGAATACTTTGGGTGTATCAAACGTCACAACGTTACTGAGTGATTATAAAGGTGCACTACAGGTATCTTCGAAAGTGTTTGTTGAGTTGGCATGGATCGAGATTGGGATTTGTCACTCCGACTATCGGAGAGGTATCTCTGGGCCCTCTCGGTAATACAGCATCACAGAAGCTTTGCAAGCACCGTGACTAAAGAGTTAGTTGCAAGATGATGTATTACGGAACGAGTAAAGAGACTTACCGGTAACGAGATTGAACTAGGTATTGGATACCGACGATCGAATCTCGGGCAAGTAACATACCGCCAGACAAAGGGAACAACGTATGTTGACATATGAGGTTCACCGATAAAGATCTTCGTGGAATATGTAGGAACCAATATGAGCATCCAGGTTCCGCTGTTGGTTATTGATCGGAGAGTCGTCTCGGTCATGTCTACATCATTCCCGAACCCGTAGGGTCCGCACACTTAAGGTTCGATGACGATTTAGTATTATATGAGTTATGTGATTGGTGGCTGAAGTTTGTTTGGAGTCCCGTATGAGATCACGGACATGACGAGGAGTCTCGAAATGGTCGAGAGGTAAAGATTCATATATTGGAAGGCTATATTCGGACGTCGGAAAGGTTCCGAGTGATTCGGGTATTTTTCGGAGTACCGGGGAGTTACGGGAATTCACCGGGAGAAGTAATGGGCCTTATTGGGCCATACGGGAAAAGGAGAGGCAGGCCACGTGAGGAGGCGCGCGCCCCCCCTTGCCCAAACCGAATTGGACTAGGGGAGGGGGCGCAGCCCCCTCTTTCTTTTCCCTCTCCCTTCCCCCTTTCCTACTCCGTATGGGAGGTGGAATCCTACTAGGACTAAGGAGGCCTCCTCCCTCCCTCCTTTATATACGGAGGAGGGGCACCCCTTGGAGACACACAATTGTCCCATAGCCGTGTGCGGTGCCCCGATCTCCGTTTTCCACCTCGGTCATATTTTCGGAGAGCTTAGGCGAAGCCCTGCCGGAATCACTTCACCGTCACCGTCGCCACGCCGTCGTGCTGACGGAACTCATCTACTTCCTCGACGTCTTGCTGGATCAAGAAGGCGAGGATCGTCACCGAGCTACACGTGTGTAGAACTCGGAGGTGCCGTACGTTCGGTACTCGATCGGTGGAGCTCGAAGGATTGTTCGACTACATCAACCGCGTTGTGAGACGCTTCCGCTAACGGTCTACGAGGGTACGTAGACACACTCTCCCCTCTCGTAGCGATGCATCTCCATGGATAGATCTTGCGTGAGCGTAGGAAATTTTTTGAAATTCATGCTCCGTTCCCCAAAACCTGGGCCCACTCAAAACCCCCTCCCGGTCTATTTTTCTTTCACTCCGCCCCTTGCTTTGCATCTGCACTCTCCTCGCCCGCCGCCGTCGATGTAGCTCCGTGGGCGATGTTGGAAATATGCCCTAGAGGCAATAATATTGTATTATTATATTTCTGTTTTCATAATTAAGAGTTTATATTTCATCTATAACTGATATGATCCTGGAATATGCGATTCAGTGGAAAATTCATATGCACATGTGGAATGATAAACGATAAAGAATAGGTTCCTAGTCTCGCCTCTAAGACTGGCTTAAATGTTGTTGTTGATCATATTTTCCAGATTTTAGGATATCGTTAAGTGTAACGATAGTTCTAAATCCAATATTGAGAGTATGAATTTAGAAAAACGATCATATTGAATTAACCCAAACTTGTTTGTTATGCATTGAGATAATATCGTCTGAAATCAATTGTTATAACACGGAGTGTTCGCATGTGTTTTAGCTCCTCAGACCATGAGATTATCGTAGTCACTTCCTACCGTACAGTGGACTTTGGGGTTGCTCTAACGTCATCTGTAACTAGGTAATCATAGCGACAACTTACAGGTTCATCGGAAAGTTTAACAAGGGACTAGATAGCTCGAGAGTAGGATTTGCTCCTACGACGATGGAAAGATATTCTTAGGGCCCTCTCGGTGTGACGGCATCCATCATCGTTTGGCCAGACACATATGACTATGTCACGGGGATGACGGAACACTTCAATGAGAAAGAAGAACAAAACCGGTAACGAGAAGAACGGTATAGTATGCATGTGCATGACTCAGGAGGATACCGATCGTCTCGGGTTTTGTAAAGTATCGTGAAGCAAAGGGAAAATCACATGATAACCAAAGGTTCACTCGAATGTCATTCGTGTAATCACAGGGATCGATCGGTTGGATCGTGATTGGATCGCGAAGAGTACGACTACATCAACCGCGTTTTATACGCTTCCGCTTTCGGTCTACAAGGGTATGTAGACACAGTCCCCTCTCGTTGCTATGCATCTCCTAGATTAGATCTTGGGTGTTTGTAGGAATTTTTTTGATTTTCATGCTTCGTTCCCCATCAGTGGCATCATGAGTTAGGTCTATGCATAGATGATATGCATGAGTAGAACACAAAAATGTCGTGGGCATGTTCAGATTGCTTACCTCCCTTGTATTATTTGGATTCAATGGTATTGTGGGATGAAGCGGCTCGGACCAATCTTACTTGTCCTCGCACAAGAGACCGGTTCCACTGACTGACATGCAACTTGTATTGCATAAAAGTGGCTTTGCGGGTGTCTGTCTCTCCCACCTTCGTTGAATCTGATTTGACAACGGCGGTCCTTGTAGAAGGTTAAAAGGCAACTTGTATATCACCGTTGTGGTTTTGCGTAGATAAGAACGGTTCTTATAGCTTGCCCTAGCAGCCACGTGAAAATTGCAACAACAAAGTAGAGGACGTCTAACTTGTTTTTGCAGGGTATGTTGTGATGTGGTATGGCCAAAACGTGATGTGATATATGTTGATGTATGAGATGATAATGTTTTGTAAAAGGTTCACGACTTGCATGTCGATGAGTACGGAAACCGGCAGGAGCCATATGGTTGTCTTTAATTTATTGTATGACCTGCGTGTCAACTATTAACCGCCATGTAATTGCTTTACTTTATCGCTATGCGTTAGCAATAGTCGTAGAAGCAATAGTTGGCGGAGACAACCACATGACGACACAATGATGGAGATCATGATGATGGAGATCATGGTGTCACGCCGGTGACGATGGAGATCATGCCGGTGCTTTGAAGATGGAGCTCAAAAGCACAAGATGATAATGGCCATATCATGTCACAAATTGATTGCATGTGATGTTTATCTTTTTATACATCTTATTTTGCTTAGGACGACGGTAGCATTATAAGATGATCCCTTCACTTAATTTCAAGATAAAAGTGTTCTCCCTAAGTATGCACCGTTGCGAAAGTTCATCGTTTCGAAGCACCTCGTGATGATCGGGTGTGATAGACTCTTCGTTCACATACAACGGGTGTAAGCCAGTTTTACACATGCGGAATACTTGGGTTAAACTTGGCGAGCCTAGCATGTACAGACATGGCCTTGAAACACGGAGGACCGAAAGGTCAAACATGAGTCATATAGTAGATATGATCAACATGGAGATGTTCACCATTGATGACCACCCCATCTCATGTGATGATTGGACTTGGGTTGGTTGATTTGGATCATGTAACACTTAGACAACTTGAGGGATGTTGATTTAAGTGGGAGTTCACTAAGTAATTTGATTAACTGAACCAATTATCATGAACATAGTCTAAATGTCTTTGCAAATTTATGTTGTAGATAAATGGCTAGCGCTGTACTCCCCTGAATTTTAATGCGTTCGTAGAGAAAGAAAAGTTGAAAGATGATGGAAGGAATTATGCGGACTGGGTTCGTAATTTGAGGATTATCCTCACTGCTGCATGGAAGGCTTATGTCCTTGATGCACCGCTTGGTGAAGCACCCCCTCCAACGTCGTCTGTAGATGTTGTGAACGTCTGGCAGGCACGTTCTGATGACTACTCGATAGTTCAGTGCGCCATGCTTTATGACTTAGAATCGGGGCTCCAAAGACGTTTTGAGCACCACAGAGCATATGAGATGTTCTAGGAGCTGAAATTGGTATTTCAGGCTCACTCCCGGGTCACGAGGTATGAAGCCTCGGACAAGTTCTTTAGCTGCAAGATGGAGGAGAACAACTCTATTAGTGAGCACGTACTCAATATGTCTGGGTACTTCAACCGCTTGAACCAGTTGGGAGTTAATCTTTCGGATGAAGTAGCAATTGACCGAGTTCTCTAGTCACTGCCACTGAGTTACAAGAGCTTCGCGATGAACTATAATATGCAAGGGATGGAAAAGACGATCCTTTAGCTTTTCACGATGCTTAAAGCCGTGGAGGTAGAAATAAAGAAAGAGCATCAAGTGTTGATGGTAACCAAGACCACCAGTTTCAAGAAGAAAGGCAAGGGAAAGAAAGGGAACTTCAAGAAGAATGGCAAGCCAGTTGCCACTCCAGTGAAGAAACCCAAGGCTGGACCCAAACCTGAGACTGAGTGCTTCTATTGCAAGGGGAATGGCCACTGGAAGCGGAACTGCCCCAAGTACTTGGCAGATAAGAAGGCTGGTGATGACCCACAAGTATAGGGGATCAATCATAGTCCTTTCGATAAGTAAGAGTGTCGAAACCAATGAGGAGCAGAAGAAAATGAGAAGCGGTTTTCAGCAAGGTATTCTCTACAAACACTGAAATTGTATGTAACAGATAATTTGGTAGCAAGATAATTCGTAACAAGTAACGAGTAGTAACGGTAACAAAAGTGCAGTAAGGTGGCCCAATCCTTTTTATAACAAAGGACAAGCCGGAACGAACTCGTATAATAAGCAAAGCATTCTCGAGGACACATGGGAATTTCATCTAGTCACTTTCATCATGTTTGTTTGATTCGCGTTCGCTACTTTGATAATTTGATATGTGGGTGGACCGGTGCTTGGGTGCTGTTCTTACTTGAACAAGCCTCCCACTTATGATTACCCCCTCTCGCAAGCATCCGCAACTACGAAATAAGAATTAAGATAAATCTAACCATAGCATAAAACATATGGATCCAAATCAGCCCCTTACGGAATATCGCATAAACTAGGGTTTAAGCTTCTGTCACTCTATCAACCCATCATCTAATTACTACTCCACAATGCCTTCCCTTAGGCCCAAAGATGGTGAAGTGTCATGTAGTCGACGTTCACACGACACCACTAAAGGAAGCACAACATACATAGCATCAAAATATCGAACGAATACCAAATTCACATGATTACTTATGACAAGACTTCTCCCATGTCCTCAAGAACAAAAGTAACTACTCACAAATCATATTCATGTTCAAGATCAGAGGAGTATTGAATAGCATTAAGGATCTGAACATATAATCTTCCACCAAATAAACCAACTAGCATCAACTACAAGATGTAATCAACACTACTAGCAACCCATAGGTACCAATCTGAGGTTTCGAGGCAAAGATTGAATACAAGAGATGAATTAGGGTTTGAGATGAGATGATGCTGGTGAAGATGTTGATGAAGATTGGTCCTCCCACGATGAAAGGATCGTTGGTAATGTCAATGGCTTCGATTTCCCCTTCCCGGAGGGAAGTATCCCCGGCGGAATCGCTCCGCCGGAGAGCAAAATAGCTCTTGCTCAGGTTCCGCCTCGAGATGGCAGCGCTTCATCCCGAAAGTCCTCTTCTGATTTTTTCTAGGGCAAATGGCTTCATATAGCAGAAGGAGGGGGCCGGAGGCCTGCCATGGGCCCCACAAGCTTGGGGGCGCGCCCAGGGGGGTAGGGCGCGCCTCCCAGGCTTGTGGCTGCCTTGTGGGTCCCCTCCTGTTGATTCTTTCACCAGTATTTTTTATATATTCCAAAATAATTCTCCGTAAATTTTCAGGTCATTTGGAGTTGTGCAGAATAGCTATCTCTGTTTCACCCCTTTCAGGTTCAGAATTCCAGCTGCCGGCATTCTCCCTCTTCATGTGAATCTTGCAAAATAAGAGAGAAAAGGCATAAGAATTTTACCATAGAGTGAAATAATGATCAAAAACATAATAATTATCAGTAGGAAATCATGATGCAAATTGGACGTATCAACTCCCCCAAGCTTAGACCTCGCTTGTCCTCAAGCGAAAGCCGAAATCGATAATCATGACCACGTGTTTAGAGAGAGAGGCGTCGATAAAAAATAAAATACGGACATGGAGCATCATGATCTTTATTATAACAGCAATATATAATCATAAAACTTCTCATGAAAAAGTGACAATTCGATCACAAGTTAAAGTATGAACCATAAACCAAATTGAAAACTAACAAACTATGATCTCAGTCACTGAAGCAATTGCAATTCATCATATTATCAGAAAGAGTCTATGTAAGAGCTATGTTTAGCAAGTTCACATACTCAACTATCATTTAGTCTTCTATGATCTCAGTCGAACACATAGAAAGATAGGGGTTTATAATTTTGCCTCCCAACGTATTTACCTCAAGGGTAATGCCAACAATAATAACTCATGATCACGTACATCCAACTGGATATATATGCCTGGATCAATCCCCACCACATGATGCTTGCCAAGAGAGAAAATAAAAACGGAATAGAAGGGAATACTATTGACTCTTGCATGAAAGTAAATACATAAAGAAAAAGATAGGCCCTTCGCAGAGGGAAGCAAAGGTTGTCATGCGCTTTTTGTTTTTGGATGTGCAAGCTCTTAATGTAAAGGAACATCACTTTGTATTGCCCCTTGTGATAGCGACCTTTATTATGCAGTCTGTCGCTTTTATTACTCCACCATCACAAGATTGTACAAAGCTTATGTTCCCTTACAATAAAAGTTCATACATGTTTAGGAGCAATTTTTATTGCTTTGCACCAATGACAACTTACTTGAAGGATCTTATTCAATCCATAGGTAGATATAGTGGACTCTCATGGCATGAAACTGGGTTTAAGGGTTTTTGGATGCACAAGTAGTATCTCTACTTAGTGTGGAATTTTGGCTAGCAAAAGATAGGGGGCAAGCACCACATGTTAGAGGATCCAAAACAATATAACTTCTATGTGAATATAAGCAAACATAACTCATTACGTTGTCTTCCTTGTCCAACGTCGACTATTTGACATAGAATATTTGATGGGGGCTCACAATCATAAAAGATGTCCAAGATAGTGTATTTATATGTGAGACCTCTCTTCCTTTATTACTTTTTCATGAATTGCAACAATGACCAATGCTATGTTTGTCATCTTTCAACAAATTTTATCAATTATACTTCTTTTATGTGAAGTCATCACTCCCCATGGGATTAGCATATAATCCTACTTTTTATTCTTTATTTTATTTCTAAGTTTGGATCATCAAAAGCAAAACATTCAACTCAAACTACTCTTTATTATATAACTCTCACACATGATTACATAGATAGATAGATCACAAAGCAAGCACTCGAAACTAAATCATACTAAACTTTATTCTTCTAAATCATGAAATAACTAAGGATCGAACTAAGATAAATAATGATGATGATACGATACCGGGGCACCTCCCCAAGCTTGGCACAAGCCAAGGGTGGTGCCCATACCCATATACTCAAATCTCCTTCTTGGGTGATGGTGGTGATGAAGTGGTGGGCTTGTCCTTCAGCTTCAGCAAGTACTCCAGATTACTATTGATCCTTAGAAGGGCACAATTTTGTTCTTCCAAGATAATAACTTCATGAGTGAGCAACGTATTCTGGGCACAAATTGCTTCAACAGCCCTTAATGCATTAATTTCAGATAAATAAAGGTTATGATGAAGAGTTTGCAATATATCTCCCTTTTCTGTATTTTCCTTCTTGTGCATGGCTTGATCTTCTTCTCCTTGAATCCGGTCCTCCACGACCTTTCCCGGTTCCTCCTCCATAGCAGTATCCTCCTCTCCGGACGACCACTCATAATATACTTCGTTGAAAGGACGTTTGCCGAGTGAAGGTTGAACAATCCGGTGCTTGGTGCGGAGTCTTCGGGGAGCCATGGCGATCTAGATCTGTCAGAAAAATAGCCCGAAACAAGAACAGAGGAGAAACTTGTGATGCGGTGGTCAAAACACCCGTGAGTATATATAATGAATTTTTCCCGTGCAAAACAAGTAATATGGAAGAAAAATGGAGTCGGGAAAGTCCACGAGGGAGCCACAAGCCTGGTAGGCGCGCCCTGGGGGGTAGGGCGCGCCCCCCAGGCTTGTCGCCTCCTCGTGCACTTTTCGGACTGTTTATTATTTTCCTAATTTTTTATATATTCCAAAACGGACAGAAAGTACTTTTATGGAAGTTTTGGAGTCGCTTTACTTACCGTACCACATACCTACTCCTTTTCAGGATTCTGGAGCGTTCCGGAAGGTTTCCTCGATGTGCTCTTTCGGTGTCATTGTTTGAATAATATTAGTTTCAATATTAATGGGCGTACCTGAGATGTAATGTTTAATTCTTTGCCCATTAACAACTCTCGAATTATTGCCTTCGGAATTGTTTATTTTGATGCACCGGAACGATAAACTTCTTCGATGATTTATGGGCCTTCCCATTTAGAGAGAAGTTTTCCTGCAAAAAATCTTAAACGAGAATTGTATAATAGAACATGATCACCTACTTTGAATTCCCGTTTTTGAATTCTCTTATCATGCCATCCTTTAACTTTTTCTTTAAACAACTTGGCATTTTCATAAGCTTGGGTTCTCCATTCATCTAAAGAACTAATATCAAATAACCTCTTTTCACCGGCAAGTTTAAAAGCATAGTTAAGTTCTTTAATTTCCCAATATGCTTTATGTTCTAATGCAAGAGGTAAATGACATGCCTTTCCATAAACCATTTTATACGGAGACATACCCATAGGGTTTTTATAAGCAGTTCTGTAAGGCCATATGAGGGTGTCCCGGACTAGGGGGGGTACTTGGGTTGCCGGCCTATCTCTCGTAGGCCGGGCTGGTGGGCCGCCATCTACACGTCGATGGAAGGCCGGATTGTGGACGACCCCGTGCATCAGAAGGAAACCTCCGAAGACTTGGCGTCTCCTCCAAGAAACAGTTGGCATAATCGGCATGTTTGTCCTCTGATGGTAACCGACCATGTGTAACCCTAGGACCTCCTGGTGTCTATATAAACCAGAAGGCCTAGTCCGTAGAGGGAGAGATATCATTACCTAGGGTTTAGCCCAGTCGATCTCGAGGTAGATCAACTCTGTAACCTTCATACAATCACATCAATACAATCAAGCAGGACGTAGGGTATTACCTCCTTGAGAGGGCCCGAACCTGGGTAAATCGCTGTCTCTACGTTCCCTGTTACCATCGACTCCTTGACCCATAGTTCGGATCCCCTACCCGAGATCTGCCGGTTTTGGTACCGACAATGGTGCTTTCATTGAGAGTTCCGCCGTGGGTCATCAAGGATCAATGGCTCGCCTAATCATCAGCAACAACGCTAGCCGCAGGGACACTTTTGTTCCCGACCAGCTCTTCACGTTCGGAAGCATCGTGTTACACGCCGATCCGGCCGGTCACCTTGGCCGGGTCGACAGCTTCACCCCCGACTAGGAGATCAGGTTTGGAAACTTAGAATTCGTCGCCGACTCCCGGGGAGATCTTATCCTCACGGGGTCCTCAGCTTCGCCTGACGGACCCACGAATCCTGAAGCGCCGACTTCGAGTACGGCCAACCCCACTGCCGAGACGGCAGCCGCTGCAGATCCAACCTTGAGCCCAGATCTGACCTCCGCGCTCGGTTGCCGAACTCCGGCCTCGGCCGAACATAACTTTGGGGCAAATTCCGACACCCCCATCACGGCCATACTGCGGGTTGACCCCGCAAATTACCCAAACCTGGAATCAACCAATCTCTCGTCATTAAACGGGATACTGGATCGGATCCAAGCTCTGGGAATCGTCGATGGCCAGTCCTCGGTATACGATCAGATCGGGCTTAAAACCGACGACAGGGAAATTTATGCCCCCGCCACTACTCACTTGGTCGCCACTATAGAAGGCCTCTCAGAGGCCTCACCCGTTACCTCCGAACTAAAAATGCTTGAGGAGCAAGTTTCCGACCAGCAGGCTTCGCCTTCCAGCTCGGCAGCCGAATTCCACTCCGGAGAGGGTTTAGAGCCGGAGTCCGGCTCGACATGCAAGTCCGGATCCGCTCACCCGCGCCCAGTCAATTATCCAGAGCTCGGCGCATCACATTCCATGACAATCCAGGACGCGGCCCCCAAAACTCCGGACTCACACTCCGCTGGGATCAAGTTTTTTATCCCGCCCACCCCCCACATTGAGTATTGTCCGGATAACACAGGACGTCCCGACATATGGGACCTGATGTACGTTAAGCAGCAGCCCGGAGAGACAGTCCGGCACTTCTGGGCCAGATTCCTTATCGTCAAAAATAAGATGACAGACGGCTGCGACAAGGACATTCTAGAGATCTTCTGACAGAACTACAGAGATGAGGGCGTCTTAAACACCCTCGCCCGTTGCCACATCCAAAATTTCTCTGATTTATCGGATCTGGTGTCCAAATATTGTGCCATGGAGTATGCTTGGTAGGCCCAGCTCGAGTAAACGGAGTCAACCTGCGCAGAGGAACTAAACCGAGCTTGGGCGAAACGCGCGCTCCCTCACCGGACACGCCAATACGAGCCGTCCGAGAAAAAGATGAAACCCCTGACGAGATCCAGAACGGTCCTTGACGGAATACTGGATAAACCATGCCCCATGCACTCCACAAATCCAACCCACAGCCTTCGAGCTTGCTGGGTGGTCAGGCAAGTCGCCAAGAGCGGCGAGGTCATTCTCGGAGGCCCGTACTCAACTAAAAGTCCAGTAATGCCCCTTGATGACGCCGCCGAAATCTTAACAATCTATGAGACTTACTCTTTGAAAAATCAGAGGAAGAGAGCCCTTCGAGAGCTCGCTCAAATTCACCACGTGGCAGAGACAGACTCCTGGACAGATACACCCATCACTTTTAGTGAACAAGACCAGCAGAGGTCCTGCCCTACCCGAGCCGCTGCCGCCCTTGTCCTTGATCCCATAGTGGATGGATTCCGACTCCAAAAGGTGTTGATGGATGGCGGTAGCGGGCTAAATCTCATTTACGAGGACACCTTGGATAAAATGCAGTTTGACAGATCCCGCATAGAGCAAAGTCACACTACCTTTCGAGGGATCATCCCCGGAAAGGACGCGTGTGCCAGTGGCCGTGTGATTCTTGATGTGGTCTTCAGAACTCCCGAGAACTACCGATCCGAAGAACTGCTTTTCCACATCGTGCCCTTCCGCAGCGGCTATCATGCCTTACTCGAGCGCGATGCCGTCGCACGATTCCATGCTGTACCACATTACGAGTACATGAAGCTTAAAATGCCAGGGCCAAACGGTATAATCACGGTAATAAGTGATCCGGACAGAGCCCTGCGAGCCGAGAATAAAACGGCATCGCTCGCCCTCGAAGCGTTGTCCGAAGCCCTCGCGGCCGAAGAATTAACCGCGCTCCACTCAACGGTGGACAAAGACGACGTCATCCTTGATAAAAGGCTAAAATCCACGTCCTTTAAACCAGCGGATGAAATCATCAAATTCCAAGTACACCCAACAGATCCCAACAAGACGGCGTCCATCGGAGCTCATCTGGACCCCGCGGTCGATGAAGAATTGCGCCAATTTCTGCGTGCAAACTGGGATATCTTCGCCTGGCACCCTTCAGACATGCCAGGGATCCCGCGTAGATTAGCAGAGCACAGGCTGAACACAATCAAAGGTTTCAAGCCAGTTAAACAGACTCTCCGTCGGTTTTCCGAACCCAAGCGTCAAGCCATGGGTGAGGAACTGGCCAAGTTGCTCGAAGCCGGATTCATCTGGGATATCAAACATCCTGAGTGGTTGGCCAACCTGGTCATGGTGCCGAAGAAGGATAAGTCCTGGCGTTTGTGCGTCGATTTCAATGATTTGAACAAGGCCTGCCCTAAGGATCCTTTCCCCTTGCCCCGCATCGACCAGATCATCGACGCCACCGCCGGACACGACTCGCTGTGTTTCCTCGACGCTTACTCCGAATACCATCAAATCAAAATGAAGGAGTCCGACCAAGCGGCCACAACATTCATCACCCCTTATGGACCATTCTGTTTCAACACAATGCCCTTCGGATTAAAGAACGCAGGGGCTACATACCAGCGCATGAATCAAACGTGTCTGGAAAAGCAGATCGGCAAAACAGTCGAAGCGTATGTGGACGATGTGGTTATTAAAACCAAACACGTCAGCCAGCTAGTGGACGATCTCCGACAAACCTTTGACAATCTTCGGACTTTCGATATACGGCTTAATCCGGAAAAGTGCGTCTTCGGAGTGCCGGCCGGTAAGCTGCTCGACTTTATCGTTTCCCATAGAGGAATAGAGGCCAACCCAGCGAAAATTCAGGCACTGTCCGAGCTGGCTATCCCCACTGAGCTCAAACACGTCCAGAAACTTGCCGGCACTGTTGCCGCCCTAAGCCGCTTCATCTCACGCCTCGGCGAAAAGGCCTTGCCGCTATATAAGTTGCTCAAACGGACGAAGAACATCGAATGGACCAGCGAAGCAGCGGCGGCACTCGAAGAAATAAAAACTCTACTAGCCAGCAACCCGATCTTGACGGCACCCAGTCCGGGCGAGCCAATGCTGCTATATATGTCGGCGACGAATCAGGTGGTCAGTGCGGTTCTCGTCGTCGAACGAGAGGCGGAGGGTCACAAGCTCCAGGTACAGAAACCTGTGTACTACGTATCCGAAGTGCTAACCCCGTGTAAAACGAGGTACCCGCATTACCAGAAGATCGCCTACGCAGTTTTTATGGCATCCTGAAAGCTCCGCCATTACTTCCAGGAGTGCTCGGTTACGGTGGCATCCGAAGTACCGTTGAATGACATAATCAACAATCGAGATGCCACCGGCCGCATAGCAAAGTGGGCTATAGAACTCCTCCCCTTTGAAATCATATACCGACCCCACCGAGCTATTAAGTCTCAGGTTTTGGCTGATTTCGTTGCGGAATGGACGGAAGCCGAACTCTCTCGGGAGTACAGTACATACTCACATTGGACGATGTACTTCGATGGCTCCAAAATGCTCGCCGGACTGGGGGCTGGAGTGGTCCTCACATCCCCCACTGGCGACAATATTCGGTACATACTCCAGATCATGTACCCCGACTCAAATAACGCAGCCGAATACGAGGCTCTGTTACATGGACTTCGGATTGCGGTGTCAATGGGCATACAGCGGCTCGAGGTACGGGGAGATTCTAATCTCGCCATCTCTCAAGTCAACGGCGAATTCGACGCAAAAGACCCAAAAATGACAGCATACCGCAATGCCATCCTGAAAATCTCCGCCCGTTTTGAGGGACTGGAGTTTCACCATATCCCTAGAGACAGCAATCAAGCTGCCAATATTCTCGCTCGAATGGGCGCCAAGCGCGACCGTGTCCCCGAGAACACCTTTTTGGAACGACTTTTCAAGCCGTCCGTGGTGTGGCAGGAGGAAGCCCAGGGCTCGGAAACCAATACCTCAGGAGAGCTCGTCCCTCCGCCTATTGAACCAGATAATGGAATTATCGGGGGCTCGGCCATCGAAATGACATCTTCGGCTCATGAATTCATGGCGGTAATCGCGCCATGGACCGAGCCCTTCCTCGCCTACCTCCTCCGCCAAGAATTACCGGCTGACCAGACTGAGGCCAGGCATATCATTCGACGATCTAAAGCCTATAAAGTCCACGAGGGAGATCTCTATAAGAAAAAGCACTACTGGCGTCCTCCAGAGATGTATATCCGAAGAGGAGGGACGGCAGCTTTTGGCCGAGATTCACGCTGGCATGGGCGGTCACCACGCGGCAGCTCGGGCCTTGGTCAGCAAGGCTTTCCGAGCAGGGTTCTTCTGGCCCACTGCCCGCACTGACGCCCAAACATTGGTCTAACATTGCGTTGGATGCCAGCTCTTCGCAAATCAGAGCCATATGCCTCCCACGGCTCTTCGAACGATACCGATCACTTGGCCTTTTGCGGTCTGGGGGCTGGACATGGTCGGCCCTCTCAAAGGGGGGACTATGAAAAAGAAGTATCTACTCGTCATGGTAGACAAATTTACTAAATGGATTGAGGCAAAGCCGGTCACTTCAGCCAAGTCTAAGCCAGTCATTGACTTTATATCCGGCGTCGTACACCATTACGGTGTCCCCCATATCATAATAACGGACAACGGATCCAACTTTACCGCCCAGGAAGTTAAAGACTGGTGCGCTAATTTAGGCATTAAGCTCGACTATGCCTCGGTGTATCACCCACAGTTTAATGGACAGGTCGAGCGAGATAATGGACTGATCTTGAGTGGCATCAAGCCCCGTTTGGTCCGATCCTTGAAAGAATCCGACTGCCATTGGGTTGAGGAGCTCGACTCTGTATTGTGGGGATTGCGCACCACTCCTAATCGCTCCACGGGCTATACACCGTTCTTCATGGTGTATGGGGCAGAGGCCGTCCTCCCCAGCGATCTTATTCATGACGCACCTCGCGTGCGTATGTATGAAGAAAGGGAGGCCGAGTTGGACCGACAGGATGACCTGGACGCCCTAGAGGGTGAGCGCGACATAGCTCGGGCTCGTTCTGCTTTTTATCAGCAGCAGGCCAGACGTTATCAAAGCAGGGAAGTACGGGCCAAGGTCTACAACGTCGGTGACCTAGTCCTGCGCCTCCCGGAGAAGCAGAAGCACAAGCTGTCGCCCAAGTGGGAAGGGCCCTTCATAATCGACCAAGTACTCACGGGCGGGGAGTACCGCCTCCGTGACCCAACGGACGAGCGTCTTGAACCAAACCCATGGAATGCAGCTCGGCTGCGACGTTTCTACGGCTAGTCCCGCAAACTTACCTTGTTCGATTTATCCTTTTCAGATCTTTATCTTTCTAGTCAATAGCCTATCCCGGGTTGTGTTCGGAAATGCCGAATTACGTTAAGTTCTTCTTCGGCAAACATCTTTGAATGTACCACACTTTGTTACCTGGGGGCTTCTTTTACGAAGCTCGTCAAATTTCATTTATGCAATCATCCGTTTTTTACGTGTTTGCAACCTTCCTGTGTCGTTCTAAAGCCACTATATGCATCAATTTGACTTAAGATTTGGCCAAGCTGGGTTGCCTCGCTCCTGTGTTTACCCCCTACGTTCCCGATTGTTCAGCTAGGGAGTAAAGGGAGGACCTTTGTGATTGATACGTCCGGATTACCCGGGTGCGTGCATCAGACGGGTGAAGCCGAAAGCTAGCGTTCTTAAGAATACAATTGGTCGGCCGCGGGGGAAGTGAAAATAATTGGTAGCTACCACCAAAATTTCCGGGGGTATTTTCCCGAAGTAACCATCCCCGCTCACCTTGGGTTTTCGGTTATCCATCCACGGTTCGACGTGGTAACCTGATGAAAGGGACCCATCGAGGACCTATTTTCGTCGGAAGATGTTTCTTACGTTATACAGTAATATAACATAACTCCCTGAGCACGTTTTTGTCCGTTTGCACCATATGGCCAGATTGCCTGGTTCTCCGAATTATTTTTCCGATATCCTCGGATCACATAGTAGGAAACACTCCTCGGCCTCTGGTCGAGGAGGTGGAAGCCGATGGCCGGTTAAGACAACGTTTTAGCACGGTTTGGAGACTATTTGATGTAAAGTACATAGATACATAGAATCAGACTGTTACATCTTGATCAAGACCATCTATTATGGTCTCCAGAGCACAATCTGCTTGGGACAGCCGAGCTGTGGGCATAACCTGGTCATACACCAGATGCACGGGCACTTCCTGCCCATCTGGCCCTACCGGCCCAACTCTCGCTAGATGCTCCGGTTGCAGCTTTGTGAAGCGGGTCTTGATCATCGCCCACGCTTCCCGTGCTCCCTCACGACAGGATGACATCTTCCATAACTCAAAGCGGCGCCGAGCTCCTTTGAAGCGATTCGCGAGTTCGGCCATCCCTTCCGGAGCCACTTCGCCAGGCCATAGTGCTTTGAACATGCTCTTCATGGCTCTCCGGGCCCGCTTATGTACAGCAGATAGCTCCTTCAACAGGTCCCGCCCGAAGAAACCGGCTTCCTCTTCGGGATGCCCGGTCAGCAGAACTACAATGAGACGTGACGTTGTTCATATTGCTGCCTAATACGTTCAGTTATTGAACGGACAAATCAGATTGCACTTACCGAACATGCCCGCTTTCAGTCTCTGGTTCTCCTCTTGGGTTACAGTCAGTTGAGCTTTCAAGCTTTTGATTTCTTGGAAATGTTGTTCGCCTTCCGCCTTAAGCTTATCCCTCTCCTCGTGACTTCAGGACAGCACCCGGTAGCCAGCCTCTTGCTGTGACTCCGCATGTCTTTGAGCTTTCCTGGCCATATCCAGGTCCTTCTGCAGCTGATTTATCGACTCGGCTGCTATGGAATCATTTTTCATTAGTGGAGGTGTTCCACCACATTTTTCTTTAATGAACTTTACGTTCGGCACTTACTATGTGGCTCTCTGGTGAATTTTTTCACCCCCTCTAGCTCGGCTTTCACAGACTCTAACTCTGTTTGCGCCAGCTTGAGGTCCTCAGACAGCTTTTTGTTTTGCTCCCGAACAGTCTGCACAATAGCAGGGCATCATGGATATCAGACCCTTAACTCGGCCGTCCCGCCCAAATTAAGGCTCGGGGGCTACTGGGTTAGATACTAGTTGTCAAAACTAATAATATACCTGCACATTCGTAGACATGAGCTTCACTGCGCCTTCAAGTCCCGTTCGGACAGCGCCGAGGTACGCGTCTACCGAGCTAAGAGCATTGAACTCCTGATTCGATAGCGCGGAGTGCCGCAGTGACGCCTTACGCCGCCGATGATTCATCACACTTTCAACTTTGGAATTAGTGACCGAGACGCCTCCCGAGTCCTCGGGATTTTGGTCCTCGTCAGGGACTCCTGAAGTAACTCCGGTTACAGCTGGCGACCTCGGGTTCGAGTCACCCCTTGGCACCTCTTCAACATCCTCGGCCGCGGGCAGTTCCACGCATCGTCTAACAGAGCACCATGAAGCAAATTATTGGCATATGCGGTGGATTTTGAAGATAAAGGTTCTAACGGTACGGTGAATGCGTTACCTCTTCGGGCGGGGTGCCGATGATGTAACTCCCGTTGGGGCCGCTGGTGCCGCTCTTGCGGCTGTTCGGCGCGTCATGCGGCGGCCCTTGGGAGTAGGTATCAGTGTATTCGGGCCTGTAGCGGCTGAGCGTTTCTTTCGAGAGGAAGCCTGTTTGCCACTTACCGCGGAGGAAGGAAGCGCCCCGGGATGATCGGCCGAAAGGGCCACCTTGGAGCCATCAAGGCTCTCCTGGTAGAAGACCCCGTCCTCAAAATTAATCAATGTTTCAGGGTCGTCATGGAACCCATGATCGTCATCGCGGGAGTAATTCTCCGGTTGAGGAGCAGGGCAACTCACCGTCTCGATCCATCGCCTCCAACTCTGTTCAGACAAGGTGAAGATCCGATTATGAAAAATCTGGAGTGATACCCGAACTATAAAGAGTGGTCGAACTCACCATTTCGATGGGCTCATACATCGAGAAGCCTTTCTTGAGCTTTAGCCGAGCAAACTCTTGCTCTTCCCCCTTGAACAAATCGGCTAGTATGGCGGCTATCGCCGCCTGGTTGGGAGGCCCCTTCTTGGTGTACCGGGCTGCGTCGTCCTCCTCGTTGTGGTTCCATAGCGGATGAATTCTCTGTTGGAGAGGATGGACATATCGAGCGATAGCTATTGCCATCACATCGACAATGGTTAGTCCGATATGGGCTAACCACCTCACTTGAGCGGCCAGCCGAGCTACCTCGGCAGTTTCCTCTTGGGAAGGACTCTTCGGGCGCCAGTTGAACCGCTTCGTTGGAGAAGCTAATGAAAATTCTAGTAGACCCCTTCGAACTGGATCGAATAAAGGGACGTCTTCAATATAAAACCATTCCGAAGTCCACTCTTCGGCATCCTTCTTCGGAGTCCCAACGGGGTATCCGGTCCCGGCAATGCGCCATACTTCGGCTCTGCCGACCTCGTAGATAACCCCTTCCCGGGTGTGGGGGACTAGGCAGAAGAATTTCCTCCACAACTCGAAGTGCGCCTCGCAGCCCAGGAACATCTCGCATAAAGAGACGAAGCCCGAAATATGGAGGATCAATCCGGGGGTAAGGTGGTGGAGCTGAATCCCGTAGAACTCTAGTAAACCCCTCAAGAAGGGATGGATGGGAAAACCCAGGCCTCGCAGAACGAAGGGCACGAAGCAAACCCTCTCCTCCCTGTGAGGGGAAGGAAAATTCTCCGCAAGGGCATTTCCGTCTACGGAAGTTAATCCGGGGCGGGTGGATGTGAGATCTGAAGCGGGCAGATACCCCTGCGCCTCGAGCCTATGTAGCCGCATGCAAGATACGGAGCAACTCGCCCAATCACCTTGACGGGGGCCATGAGGACGCGAGGAAGAGCCTGGGACGCTCGCCATTGTTTGTTGACTATGGCTTTGCGGGGATGTGGCGAAGAATGGCAGGGGGTGGGGAGCGCTAACCTCCACGCCCTTGGCTTATTAAAGGGGCATTATCTCTCCCCAGGGAGGGACATTTTTGTAAAAACCCATCGGGCCACTCGCATTCCGTGGGTGCGCAGAGATCGAGGGTCATCTTTTAATTCTAAGCAAAGAAAAGCGGTATGGCGTGCCCCACAGGGCCTCTCTGAGGATACCTCGGTAACCGATCTATTGGTGGCCGAATTATTGTTAATTCGAATATAGGTAACGGGAGGAACTCGCCACCCAAGCCAAAGACCTTTAAAGCATGAAGTTGCCGAAGACCGTAGACCTCGGCATTGGAGGCTAGTTCGGGGGCTACTGAGGGTGTCCCGGACTAGGGGGGTACTCGGGCTGCCGGCCTATCTCTCGTAGGCCGGGCTGGTGGGCCGCCCTCTACACGTCGATGGAAGGCCGGATTGTGGACGACCCCGTGCATCAGAAGGAAACCTCCGAAGACTTGGCGTCTCCTCCAAGAAACAGTTGGCATAATCGGCATGTTTGTTCTCTGATGGTAACTGACCATGTGTAACCCTAGGACCTCCTGGTGTCTATATAAACCAGAAGGCCTAGTCCGTAGAGGGAGAGATATCATTACCTAGGGTTTAGCCCAGTCGATCTCGAGGTAGATCAACTCTGTAACCTTCATACAATCACATCAATACAATCAAGCAGGACGTAGGGTATTACCTCCTTGAGAGGGCCCGAACCTGGGTAAATCGCTGTCTCTACGTTCCCTGTTACCATCGACTCCTTGACCCATAGTTCGGATCCCCTACCCGAGATCTGCCGGTTTTGGTACCGACACCATAGTGCATCATCAAGTTTCTTAGACCAATTATTTCTAGATCTACTAATAGTCTTTTCCAAAATAAATTTTATTTCTCTATTAGTTAATTCAACTTGACCACTAGACTGAGGATGATAAGGAGATGCAATTCTATGGTTAACATCATATTTAGCAAGCAACTTACGGAAAGCACCATGAATAAAATGTGAACCACCATCAGTCATTAAATATCTAGGGACTCCAAACCTCGGAAATATAACTTCTTTAGGCATTTTAATGGAAGTGTTATGATCAGCACTACTAGTTGGAATAGCTTCTACCCACTTAGTAACGTAATCAACAACAACCAAAATGTGAGTATACCCATTGGATTTAGGAAAAGGCCCCATATAATCAAAACCCCAAACATCAAATGGTTTAATAACAAGTGAATAATTCATAGGCATTTCCCGACGTCTACCAACATTACCAATTCTTTGACATTCATCACAAGAAAGGACAAACTTACATGCATCCTTGAAAAGAGTAGGCCAATAAAAACCAGACTGTAATACCTTGTGTGCAGTTCTGTCTCCCACATGGTGTCCTCCATATGCCTCGGAGTGACACTTACGTAGGATTTGTTCCTGTTCATGCTCAGGTACACAACATCTAATAATACCATCTACTCCTTCTTTATGTAAGTGTGGGTCATCCCAAAAGTAATGTCTTAAATCAAAGAATTTTTTTTCTTTTGTTGGTATGTAAAACTAGATGGTATATATTTAGCAACAATGTAATTAGCATAGTCTGCATACCAAGGAGTATTATGAGAAGCATTTATCACAGCTAATTGTTCATCAGGAAAATCATCATTAATAGGAAGTGGGTCATCAACAACATTTTCCATTCTAGACAAGTTATCAGCTACGGGATTCTCAGCTCCCTTTCTATCAACAATATGCAGATCAAATTCTTGTAGCAAAAGAACCCACCTAATAAGTCTAGGTTTAGCATCTTTCTTTTCCGTAAGATATTTAATAGTAGCATGATCAGTGTGAATAGTAACTTTGGAATCAACAATGTAAGATCTGAATTTATCACACGCAAACACAACTGCTAAAAATTATTTCTCAGTAGTGGCATAATTTCTTTGAACACTGTCTAGAGTTTTACTAGCATAATGGATAACATTTAATTTATTATCAACTCTTTGTCCTAGAATAGCACCAACAACATAATCACTAGCATCACACATAATTTCAAAGGGTAGGTTCCAATCAGGTGGTTGAACAAAAGGTGCAGAAATTAAGGCTTTCTTAAGTATTTCAAAGGCTTCTACGCAATCATCATCAAAAACAAATGGAACATCCTTTTGTAAGAGATTAGTAAGAGGCCAAGAAATTTTCGAGAAGTCTTTTATAAACCTTCTATAGAAACCAGCATGACTGAGGAAACTTCTTATACCTTTGATATCTTTAGGACATGGCATTTTCTTAATAGCATCAACTTTAGCTTTATCCACTTCAATACCTCTTTCAGAAATTTTATGCCCAAGGACTATACCTTCATTCACCATAAAGTGGCACTTTTCCTAATTCAAGACAAGATTAGTTTCTTCACATCTCTGCAAAACTCGATCAAGGTTGCTCAAGCAATCACCAAAAGAAGTTCCGTAAACAGAGAAATCGTCCATGAAAACCTCAACAATCTTTTCACAAAAGTCAGAGAATATAGCAGTCATACATGTTTAAAAGGTAGCAGGTGCATTACATAAACCAAAAGGCATACGACGATAAGCATAAGTTCCAAAAGGACAAGTAAAGGTGGTTTTCTCTTGATCTTCAGGTGAAACAGGTATTTGAGAGAAACCAGAATAACCATCTAGGAAGCAAAAGTGTGTATGCTTAGATAATATTTCTAACATTTGATCAATAAAAGGCAAGGGTAATGATCTTTCCTAGTAGCTTTATTTAATTTGCTGAAATCAATTACCATCCTATAACCAGTTACAATTCTTTGTGGGATAAGTTCATTTTTATCATTAGGCACAACGGTAATACCTCCTTTCTTAGGAACACAATGAACAAGACTTACCCATCTACTATTAGCTATGGGATAAATTATACCTGCCTCCAGAAGCTTTAATATTTCAGTTCTTACCACATCCTTCATTCTAGGATTCAACCTTCTTTGATGATCAACAACGGGTTTAGCGTCTGGTTCCATATGAATTTTATGCTGACATAAAGTGGAAATAATGCCCTTAAGATCATCGAGAGTGTATCCAATAGCGGCACGGTGCTTTTTCAGAGTTTTAAGTAATCTTTCTTCATGCTCTGAAAGGTTAGCACTAATAATAACATGATATATTTTCTTTTCATCAAGATAAGCATATTTAAGAGTATCAGGTAGTTGCTTTAATTCAAACATAGGATCACCCTAGGGTGGAGGTGGATCTCCCAAGGTTTCAAGAGGCAAATTATGTTTAAGGATAGGTGCTTGTTTAAAGAACAACTCATCTATTTCATTTCTTTCATTCATATGCATATCATTCTCATGGTCTAGCAAATATTGTTCTAAAGGATCAGTAGGAGGTACAACAATAGAAGCAACACCAATAATTTCATCCTTATTAGGTAATTCTTTATCATGAGGTTGTCTACGAAACTTAGAGAAATTAAACTCATGAGACACCTCACCAAAATTAACAATGACAGTTTCTTTATTGCAATCAATCTTGGCATTAACTGTATTCAAGAAAGATCTACCAAATATAATGGGACAAAAATCATCTTGTGGTGATCCAAGAACAAGAAAATCAGTTGGATATTTGATCTTAACACACAAGACTTCAACATCTCTAACAATCCGAAGTGGTGAAATAGTATCTCTATTTGCAAGCTTAATAGTAACATCAATATCTTCAATCTCAACAGGTGCAATATCATTCATGACTTCTTGATAGACAGTAAACGGAATAGCACTCACACTAGCACCAATATCACATAAACCATGATAGCAATGATCTCCAATTTTAACAGAAATAATAGGCATGCCAATTACATGTTTGTTTTTATCTTTAGTGTCTGGTTTAGCAATTCTAGTTGCTTCATCACAGAAATATATGACATGTCCATCAATATTATCAACCAAAAGATCTTTAACCATTGCAATATTAGGTTCAATTTTAATTTGTTCGGAAGGTCTAGGTGCTCTAATATTACTCTTATTAATTACAGTTGAAGCTTTAGCATGTTCCTTAATCCTAACAGGGAAAGGGGGTTTCTCAATATAAGCAGTGGACACAACTGGATCAACATGGTAAACAATTGTTTCTTCTTTAACACTATCATGTTCTTCATTCAATTCAATAGGTGGATGATATTTAAACCATTTCTCGTTAGGGAGATCAACATGAGCAGCAAAAGATTCACAAAAGGTAACTACTATCTCAGAGTCAAGTCCATATTTAGTACTAAACTTACGAAAAGCATTAGTTTCCATAAAAGATTTAACACAATCAAAATCAAGATTTATACCTGACTCATTACCTTTGTCGATTTCCCAATCTTCATAATTGTGTTTAATTCTTTCAAGAAGATCCTATCTGGATTCATTAGTTCTCTTCATAAAGGAACCAGCAGAAGAAGTATCTTGCATGGATTGATCATTATGAGAAAGCCGAGCACAAAAGTTTTGAAGAATTATTTCTCTTGAGAGCTCATGATTGGGGCATGTGTGCAACATATACTTAAGCCTCCCCCAAGCTTGAGCGATACTTTCTCCTTCACAAGGCCAAAAAGTATATATATAATTCCGATCACGATGAACCAAATGCATAGGATAAAATTTCTGGTGGAATTGCAGCTTCAACCGGTTCCAGTCCCATGTTTCAGTATCATCACATAGCCTATACCATGTTAATGCCTTTCCCTCCAAAGATAAAGGGAATACTTTCTTCTTAACACCATCTCCGGTTAAACCTGCAAGCTTAGACAATCCACAAATTTCATCCACATAGATCAAGTGCATATCAGGATGTACCGTTCCATCTCCTGCATAAGGATTAGCTAGCAGTTTCTCTATCATACCCGAAGGAATTTGATAATAAATATTTTCAGTAGGTTCAATAGGTTGAGGAGCAACTCTTATCACTTCCTGTCGAGGTGAAGATACCCCGAACAAGCCCCTCAAAGGATTACTTTCCATAGTGACAAGTAACAGTAAATTTCAGCACGTAATATAAATGTTTCCTTACCAAATTCCACTCACCAAAGGCGCTTCACTCCCCGGCAACGGCGCCAGAAAAGTGTCTTGACGACCCACAAGTATAAGGGATCAATTGTAGTCCTTTCGATAAGTAAGAGTGTCGAACCCAACGAGGAGCAGAAGAAAATGACAAGCGGTTTTCAGCAAGGTATTCTCTACAAACACTGAAATTGTAGGTAACAGATAGTTTGGTAACAAGATAATTCGTAACAAGTAACAAGTAGTAACGGTAACAAAAGTGCAGCAAGGTAGCCCAATCCTTTTTATAACAACTCGTATAATAAGCAAAACATTCTCGAGGACACATGGGAATTTCATCTAGTCACTTTCATCATGTTTGTTTGATTCACGTTCACTACTTTGATAATTTGATATGTGGGTGGACCGGTGCTTGGGTGCTGTTCTTACTTGAACAAGCCTCCCACTTATGATTACCCCCTCTCGCAAGCATCTGCAACTACGAAAGAAGAATTAAGATAAATCTAACCATAGCATGAAACATATGGATCCAAATCAACCCCTTACGGAATAGCGCATAAACTAGGGTTTAAGCTTCTGTCACTCTAGCAACCCATCATCTAATTACTACTCCACAATGCCTTCCCTTAGGCCCAAAGATGGTGAAGTGTCATGTAGTCGACGTTCACACGACACCACTAAAGGAAGCACAACATACATAGCATCAAAATATCGAACGAATACCAAATTCACATGATTACTTATGACAAGACTTCTCCCATGTCCTCAAGAACAAAAGTAACTACTCACAAATCATATTCATGTTCAAGATCAGAGGAGTATTGAATAGCATTAAGGATTTGAACATATAATCTTCCACCAAATAAACCAACTAGCATCAACTACAAGATGTAATCAACACTACTAGCAACCCACAGGTACCAATCTAAGGTTTTGAGGCAAAGATTGAATACAAGAGATGAACTAGGGTTTGAGATGAGATGGTGCTGGTGAAGATGTTGATGAAGATTGGTCCTCCCATGATGAGAGGATCGTTGGTGATGTCGATGGCTTCGATTTCCCCCTCCCGGAGGGTAGTATCCCCGGCGGAATCGCTCCGCCGGAGAGCAAAATAGCTCTTGCCCAGGTTCTGCCTCGAGACGGCGGCACTTCGTCCCGAAAGTCCTCTTCTGATGTTTTCCAGGGTAAATGGCTTCATATAGCAGAAGGAGGGGGCCGGAGGCCTGCCAGGGGCCCCACAAGCTTGGGGGGCCTGCCCAGGGGGGTAGGGCGCGCCCCCAGGCTTGTGGCTGCCTGGTGGGTCCCCTCCTGTTGATTCTTTCGCCAGTATTTTTTTATATATTCCAAAATAATTCTCCGTAAATTTTTAGGTCATTTGGAGTTGTGCAGAATAGCTATCTCTGTTTCACCCCTTTCAAGTCCAGAATTCCAGCTGTCGGCATTCTCCCTCTTCATGTGAATCTTGCAAAATAAGAGAGAAAATGCATAAGAATTGTACCATAGAGTGAAGTAATGATCAAAAACATAATAATTATCAGTAGGAAATCATGATGCAAATTGGACGTATCAGCTGGCAACGTCAACAAAGGTATATTTGATATACATGTTATTGATGTGTACCTTACTAGTGCTCGTAGTAGCGCCTGGGTATTTGATACTGGTTCGGTTGCTAATATTTGTAACTCGAAACAGGAGCTACGGAATAAACGGAGACTAGCTAAGGATGAGGTGACGATGTGCGCCGGAAATGGTTCCAAGGTTGATGTGATCGCCGTCGGCATGCTCCCTCTACGTTTACCTTCGGGATTAGTTTTGAACCTGAATAATTGTTATTTGGTGCCTGCGTTAAGCATGAACATTATATCTAGATCTTGTTTATTGCGAGATGGTTATTCATTTAAGTCAGAGAATAATGGTTGATCTATTTATATGAATAATATCTTTTATGGTCATGCACCCTTGGTGAATGGTTTATTCTTGTTGAATCTCGATCGTAGTGATACGCATGTTCATAATGTTGATGCCAAAAGATGCAAAGTTAATGATGATAATACCACATACTTGTGGCACTGCCGCTTAGGTCATATTGGTGTAAAGCGCATGAAGAAACTCCATGCTGATGGACTTTTGGAATCACATGATTATGAATCATTTGCAATATGTGACCCATGGTCATGGGCAAGATGACTAAAACCCCGTTTTTCGGCACAATGGAGCGGGCAAGTGACTTGTTGGAAATAATACATACCGATGTATGCGGTCCGATGAGTGTTGAAGCACGCGGTGGATATCGTTATTTTCTTACCTTCACTGGTGATTTGAGTAGATATGGGTATATTTACTTAATGAAACACAAGTCTGAAACATTTGAAAAGTTCAAGGAGTTTCAGAGTGAAGTAGAGAATCATCGTAACAAGAAAATAAAATTTCTGCGATCTGATCATGGAGGAGAATATTTGAGTTACGAGTTTGGCGCACATTTAAGACAATGTGGAATTGTTTCACAACTAAAGCCACCTGGAACACCACAGCGTAATGGTGTGTCTGAACGTCGTAATCGTACTTTATTAGATATGGTGCGTTCTATGATGTCTCTTACCAATTTGCCACTATCGTTTTGGGGTTATGCATTATAGACAGCCGCATTCACTTTAAATAGGGCATCGTCTAAATCCGTTGAGATGACACCGTATGAATTATGGTTTGGCAAGAAACCTAAGCTGTCGTTTATTAAAGTTTGGGGATGCGACGCTTATGTCAAGAGGCTTCAGCCTGATATGCTTGAACTTAAACAGGAAAAGTGCGTCATCATAGGATACCGTAAAGAGATCATTGGGTATACCTTATATCACAGATCCAAGGGCAAGATCTTTGTTGCCAAGAATGGGTCCTTTCTAGAGAAGGAGTTTCTCTCGAAAGAAGTGAGTGGGAGGAAAGTAGAACTCGATGAGGTAATCGTACCTTCTCTTGAACTGGAAAGTAGCACATCACAGAAGGCAGTTCCAGTGATGCCTACACCAACCGGAGAGGAAGCTAATGATTGTGATCCTTGATACGTCTCCAACGTATCTATAATTTTTGATTGTACCATGCTATTATAGTATCAGTCTTGGATGTTTTATATGCAATTATATGCCATTATATATCATTTTTTGGGACTAACCTATTAACCCACTGCCCAGTGCCAGTTGCTATTTTCTGCTTGTTTTTGCCTTTTCAGAAAATCATTATCAAAAATTGTCCAAACGAGAAAAAAACTTTGGATTAATTTTTTCTGGACCAGAAGAGACCCACGAAACTTCGGGAGAAGACCAGAAGAGCCACGAGGAGGCGACAAGCCTGGAGGGCGCGCCCAGGGGGGTAGGGCGCGCCCCCAGGCTTGTGGGCTCCTCGTTGCCCCTCCTGACCTAATTCAAGCACTATAAATTCTAAAATATTCCCAATATACCAGAGAGACAGAAGATAAAACCTTTTCACCGCCGCAAGCCTCTGTTCCTCCGCGATCCCATATGGAGGCCTTTTTCGGTACTCTGCCGGAGGGGGAACCGATCATGGAGGGCTTCTTCATCAACCTTGCTGCCCTTCCGATGATGTGTGTGTAGTTTACCACAGACCTACGGGTCCATAGCTAGTAGCTAGATGGATTCTTCTCTCTCTTTGATCTTCAATACCATGTTCTCCTTGATGTTCTTGGAGTTCTATCCGATGTAATCTTCTTTTGCGGTGTGTTTGTTGGGATCCGATGAATTGTGAGTTTATGATCAGATTATTCATGAGAAATATTTGAGTCTTCTCTGAACTCTTTTATGCATGATTATTATAGTTTTGTATTTCTCTCCGATCTATCGATTTGGTTTGGCCTACTAGATTGATTTGTCTTGCAATGGGAGAGGTGCTTTGTGATGGGTTCAATCTTGCGGTGCTCAATCCCAGTGACAGAAGGGGACATGACACGTATTTGTATTGTTGCCATTGAGGATAAAAATATGGGGTTTAATCATATTGCTTGAGTTTACTTTGTCTACATCATGTCATCTTGCTTAAGGCGTTACTCTGTTTCATACTTAATACCCTAGATGCATGCTGGATAGCGGTCGATGGGTGGAGTAATAGTAGTAGATGCAGGGAGGAGTCGGTCTACTTGCCTCGGACGTGATGCCTATATACATGATCATTGCCATGAATCCGTCATAATTATTTGCTTTTCTATCAATTTCCCAACAGTAATTTGTTTACCCACCGTATGCTATGTGTTCGAGAGAGAAGCCTCTAGTGAAAACTATGGCCCCCGGGTCTACTTTATCATATATAAAAAACCTAAAAATACCTTGCTGCAATTTATTTACTTTTATTTTAATTAGTATTTTAGTTTATCTATTTACCTCTATAAGATTTAATCCTTGCAAATAACCGCTAAGAGGATTGACAACCCTCTTATTTGCATTGGGTGCAAGTGTTTGCTCTTGTGTGTGCAGGTGCGCTTAACAGAATTTTGCTTGGTTCTCCTACTGGATTGATAACCTTGGTTCTTAACTAAGGGAAATACTTATCTCTACTATACTGCATCATCCTCTCCTCTTCGGGGAAATACCAACGCACACGGCTAAGACAATGTTGTGTCTCCTTTGGGGCGCCCCCCTCTCCTCTATTTATATATGTGTAGGGGCTTGGAGTAGAAGGAATAGTGCCACATGAACAGTAACTATGAATAGTACACACGTGGACTTGGACTCCAAAGTCCAATCCTATTCCTACTAGGACTCTCCCTTTTTCCTTCCCTAGCTGAGTGGGATTTTGAGGACTTGGTGCGCCTGGCCCAATAAGGCCAGGGCACCTCCCCTTAGCCCATGCCAGCCCTTGGGACGTGGTGGACCCACTTGTGGACTTCCGGACCCCTCCGGAATCCTCCGGAACCTTCTGGAAGCTTCCCGGTACAATACCGAAAAAAACTGCACCTTTTTCCGGAACCCAAAATATGACTTCCCATATATAAATCTTTACCTCTTGACCATTCCGAGACTCCTCGTGACGTCCGGGATCTCATCCGGGACTCCGAACAATATTCGGTTACCAATTCACATAACTCATATAACACTATATCGTGAACGAACGTTAAGCGTGCGGACCCTACGGGTTCGGGAATGTTGTAGACATGACTGAGACGCCTCTACGGTCAATAACCAATAGCGGAACCTAGATGCTCATATTGGTTCCTACATATTCCACGAAGATCTTATCGGTCGAACCGCAATGACAACATACGTAATTCCCTTTGTCCGTCGGTATGTTACTTGCCCGAGATTCGATCGTCGGTATCTCCATACCTAGTTCAATCTCGTTACCGGCAAGTCTCTTTACTCGTTCCGTAATACATCATCCCGTAACTAACTCCTTAGTCACTTTGCTTGCAAGCTTCTTATGATGTGCATTACCGAGAGGGCCCAGAGATACCTCTCCGAAACACGGAGTGACAAATCCCAGTCTCGATCCATGCCAACTCAACGGACACCTTTGGAGATACCTGTAGAGCATATTTATGATCACCCAGTTACGTTGTGATGTTTGATAGCACACAAGGTATTCCTCCGGTATCCGGGAGTTGCATGATCTCATGGTCTGAGGAACATGTATTTGACATTCAAGAAAGCAGTAGCAATAAACAGAACGATCATATGCTAAGCTAACGGATGGGTCTTGTCCATCACATCATTCTCCTAATGATGTGATCCCGTTATCAAATGAGAACTCATGTCTATGGTTAGGAAACCTTAACCATCTTTGATCAACGAGCTAGTCTAGTAGAGGCTCACTAGGGACACAGTATTTGTTTATGTATTCACACATGTATTTAAGTTTCCGGTCTATACAATTCTAGCATGAATAATAAACCTTTATCATGAACAAGGAAATATAAAATAATAACAACTTTATTATTGCCTCTAGGGCATATTTCCATCACCTCCCCCCTAGGGGCATGCGTAGTAGTACTTTACTTCGAGGGCTAATAAACTTTCGCAATAAGTATGTGAGTTCTTTATGACTAATGTGAGTCCATGGATTATACGCACTCTCACCCTTCCGCAATTTGCTAGCCTCTTTGGTACCGTGCATTGCCCTTTCTCACATTGAGAGTTGGTGCAAACTTCGCCGGTGCATCCAAACCCCGTGATATGATATGCTCTATCACACATAAGCCTCCTTATATCTTCCTCAAAACAGCCACCATACCTACCTATCATGGCATTTCCATAGCCATTCCGAGATATATTGCCATGCAACTTCCACCGTTCCATTTTTATGACACACATCGTCATTGTCATATTGCTTTGCATGATCATATAGCTGACATAGTATTTGTGGCTTAGCCACCGTTCATCATTTTTATATATGTTACGCTAGCATCATTGCACATCCTGGTACACTGCCAGAGGCATTCTTATAGAGTCATATTTTTGTTCTAGTATCGAGTTGTAATATTGAATTGTAAGTAAATAAAAGTGTGATGATCATCATTATTAGAGCATTGTCCCAGTGAGGAAAGGATGATGGAGACCATGATTCCCCCACAAGTCGGGAAGAGACTCCGGACGAAAATAAAAAAAATAAAAAATAAAAAAGGAGGCCAAAAAGAGCCACGAAAAAAAATGAGAGAAAAAGAGAGAAGGGGCAATGTTACTATCCTTTTTCCACACTTGTGCTTCAGAGTAGCACCATGTTGTTCATACAGAGAGTCTCCTATTTTGTCACTTTCATATACTAGTGGGAATTTTTCATTATAGAACTTGGCTTGTATATTCCGATGATGGGCTTCCTCAAATGCCCGAGGTATTCATGAGCAAGCAAGTTGGATGCACGCCCACTTAGTTTTCATGTTGAGCTTTCATACACTTATAGCTCTTAGTGCATCCGTTGCATGGCAATCCCTACTCCTCGCATTGACATCAATTGATGGGCGTCTCCTTAGCCCATTGATTAGCCACGTTGGTGTGAGACTATCTTCTTGTTTTTGACTTCTCTTATTTATCTCTACCACCACACTCTATTCTACCCATAGTGCTATATCCATGGCTTGCGCTCATGTATTGCGTGGGGGTTGAAAAAGCTGAAGCGCGTTAAAAAGTATGAACCAATTGCTTGGCTAAAACCGGGGTTGTTCATGATAAATATTTTGTGTTAAGAAGATGGAGCATGACAAGACCAGAAGATCCACGAGGAGGCGACATGCCTGGAGGGCACGCCCCCAGGCTTGTGGGCCCCTCGTTGCCCCTCCTGACCTAATTCCAGCGCTATAAATTCCCAAATATTCCCAATATGCCAGAGAGACAGAAGAGAAAACCTTTCCGCCGCCGCAAGCCTCTGTTCTTCCGCGATCCCATCTGGAGGCCTTTTCTGGTACTCTGCCGGAGGGGGAATCGATCACGGAGGGCTTCTTCATCAACCTTGCTGCCCTTCCGATGATGTGTGAGTAGTTTACCACAGTCCTACGGGTCCATAGCTAGTAGCTAGATGGCTTCTTCTCTCTCTTTGATCTTCAATACCATATTCTCCTCGATGTTCTTGGAGTTCTATCCGATGTAATCTTCTTTTGCGGTGTGTTTGTTGGGATCCGATGAATTGTGAGTTTATGATCAGATTATTCATGAGAAATATTTGAGTCTTCTCTAAACTATTTTATGCATGATTATTATAGCTTTGTATTTCTCTCCGATCTATCGATTTGGTTTGGCCTACTAGATTGATTTGTCTTGCAATGGGAGAGGTGCTTTGTGATGGGTTTAATCTTGCGGTGCTCAATCCCAGTGACAGAAGGGGACATGACATGTATTTGTATTTGTATTGTTGCCATTAAGGATAAAAAGATGGGGTTTAATCATATTGCTTGAGTTTACTTTGTCTACATCATGTCATCTTGCTTAAGGCGTTACTCTGTTTCATACTTAATACCCTAGATGCATGCTGAATAGCGGTCGATGGGTGGAGTAATAATAGTAGATGCAGGCAGGAGTCGGTCTACTTGTCTCGGACGTGATGCCTATATACATGATCATTGCCATGAATCCATCATAATTATTTGCTTTTCTATCAATTGCCCAACAGTAATTTGTTTACCCACCGTATGCTATGTGTTCGAGAGAGAAGCCTCTAGTGAAAACTATGGCTCCCGGGTCTACTTTATCATATATAAAAAAGACCTAAAAATACCTTGCTGCAATTTATATACTTTTATTTTAATTAGTATTTTAGTTTATCTATTTATCTCTATAAGATTTAATCCTTGCAAATAACCGCTAAGAGGATTGACAACCCTCTTATTTTCGTTGGGTGCAAGTGTTTGCTCTTGTGTGTGCAGGTGTGTCTAACGGAATTTTGCTTGGTTCTCCTACTGGATTGATAACCTTGGTTCTTAACTGAGGATAATACTTATCTCTACTATACTGCATCATCCTCTCCTCTTCGGGGAAATAGCAACGCTGTCTACAAGTAGCACAGCGCAAGAAGGAGTCTGGATGAAGGAGTTAATATCCGATTTAGGAGGAATATCTAGTGCATCGGATCCACTTCTATGACAATAATTGTGACAAAAACACGTATCATCATAGATGTGGTGGGCTCCTACTTCTATGAGAAAAAATTATGACAGAAAATGGGCTTTTCATCCTGGGCGGGCCGGAGACGCAGCTACATGACATTCTTTGGGCCGTCTATGACGTAAAAATCGTGGTAGAAGTGAGGCCGAGGAAATTTTCGGGGAATTCCCGGTTACGGTGGGTGGTTGGGGCCAAGCGATGCAGTGTGCTTTGCGCGTTTCTCTCATACGCGCGCGTGTCTGCGAGGCGTTCGCTAACTGAACCCGAGCGAGGCGTTCGCTTACTTAACCCGAGCGATCGATCGATCCCTCGCACTACTACACGTACTAAACCCGAGTGATCGATCCCACAACGTACTGAAGCCGAGCGATCCCATTGCTGCTAACTGAACCCGAGCGATCCCTTCGCTACTAACTGAACCCGAGCGATTCCTTCCCTACTAACTGAACCCGATCGATCCTTCTCGCTGCTTACTGAAGCCGATCGAGCCCCCGTGCGAGACGTAGCCAGCCAGTGTTGGGTTGCCTCTTGATGAATAGTGCCCATTGCTGCCACGCGTGCGATACATGTAGACATGAGTCGAGACGCATCGATCAAGCCGGTTGGTGGGCTGTGGATGAACAGTTCCCGTTGCTGCCGCCCACTCATACGCCCCACCCAGCCGGTGGGTTGGCTGTGGATGAACAGTACCCTGGCCATGTGAAGGTGGTTGGCGCTGGATGAACAGGACCCCGATGAGGCCAGTCGGTTGGGGGTGGATGAATAGGACCCCGTGGAGGCTGGATGAACGGTAGCCGGTGGAGGCTGGAGGAAGTCGACGGTGGATGAACAGTAGCTGGTGGAGGCTGGAGGGACGTCGACCGTGGATGAACAGTAGCTCGTGGAGTCCCGTTTTGCGGTACACCACACCCTCCCGATGAACAGGACCCCCGTTTCGACCATAGGCAGTTGGGGAGAAGTCCGTTTCCTCCGTTTTGTAGTACGCCAGAGCCCTCCCGATCAACAGGACCCCGTTTCGACCATAGGCGCTCGAACAGAAGTCCGTTTCCTCCGTTTTGCGGTACGCCAGACCCCCAGCCGATGAACAGGACCCCATTTCGACCGTAGGCAGTCGAACAGAAGGCCGTTTCCTCCGTTTTGTGGTACGTCAGACCCCGAGTCGTTGAACAGGACCCCGTTTCGTCTGTTCCGTCCAAGCCGGTTGGCTCCCGATGAACAGGACGCGTTCCGACCCAGTCGCTTGGCTCCCGATGAACACGACGCTGTTTCCTCCATTCCGACCCAGCCGGTTGGCTGCCGATGAACAGGAGGCCATTGCTGCCGTCCGTTGCCTCTCTCCATGTACACGAGCCCTGGCCGTACGTATGCGCGAGTATGCGTTCGAGACCCCGTCCGTATATGTACGTACGTGGCCGTATTTTTTGTTGTGTGGCTATACATACGTGTACACGATTTAGACGGGGCTGCCTGAACTGCTACGTCGGGGGCTCTACTACGACACGTGCCGCTCCTTACACGCCCACGGTTCATCGTTGCAGAGAGACCGATCGACCAATATGTACATACACATTCGCGACTAGACGAACAACGCTACGTACGCTTCGACCGGGTGGGTCCCAGCTGTCAGGGAGGATTAGGAGGCACTTCCTTGCGTGCGAAGATATAGCTGCTGGGTCCCAGCTGTCAGGGGGGAATCATATTTTTTTCGCATAATAAGGATGCTCTTCCTTGCGTGCAAAGATGTAGCTGGTGGGTCCCAGCTGTCAGGGGAAGGAAACATTTTTTCCGCGTAATAAGGAGGCACTTCCTTGCGTGCGACCATGGACCTCGTGGGTCCCAGCTGTCAGCCTCTCCACATATAGTCCTATTTTGATGGCTATCGTTCGTTGACCGCGTTGACGACGCTATACCGAGTGCAGCAAGGCGGTGGACGACGGCGAGGCCTAGGAAGGGAACGACCCGGAGCCGGGGAAGACAAGGCAGTGGTTTCCCACGTGGAGGGAAGTACGAGGGTTTACTAGTTCAGCTGCGGTGTGAGGCTGCCGTCGCCGGAGAATAATAGGAGGTGTGGGTGAGTAGAGGGATGGCCTGGCCAGCGGTGGGAGTAGGGTTTGGCGGTGAGGCCTGCGCGGCAGCACAGCCGGCCATGGGAGGCAGGAGCAGGCGGTCCCGCCGGCGCTGGTTTGGGCGGCTGGAGCAAGAAGATCAGAGATTGAAGAAGCAGCACGGCCGTAGGATTAACATCCAATGGTCAGTGCTGCTAGAATCGTTTGTTGACTAAGTTGACAAAGCCCTGCGTACGCGTCAACTTGGTAGGCCCACAAGTCAGCCTCCAAATCAGGTGGGTCCCAGCTAATAGGGGGAGCAATCATTTTTCTTGCGCATAATAAGGAGGCACTTCCTTGCATGCGACCATGGACCTCGTGGGTCCTAGCTGTCAGCCTCTCCACATACAATCCTCTTCCGATGGCTGCCGTTCGTTGACTGCGTTGACGACGCCGTGCCAAGAGCACCAAGGCGGTGGACAACGACGAGGCCTAGTAAGGGAACGACCCGGAGACGAGGAAGACTTGGCAGTGGTTGCCCACGCGGAGGGGAGTGCGAGGGTTTACTGGTTCGGCTGCGGTGTGAGGCTGCCGTCGCTGGAGAATAACAGGAGATGTGGGTGAGTAGAGGGATGGCCTGGCCAGCGATGGGAGTAGGGTGGGGCGGTGAGGCCTGCGCGGCAGCACAGCCGGCCACGGGAGGCGGGAGAAGGCGGTCCAGCCGGCACTGGTTTGGGCGGCTGGAGCAAGAAGATCAGAGATTGAAGAAGTAGCACAGCTGTTGGATTAACATCCAATGGTCACTACTGCTAGAATCGTTTGTTGACTAAGTTGACAAAGCCCTGCGTACGCGTCAACTTAGTAGGCCCAACTCAGCCTCCAAATCTGTGGCAAACATTATACATCACATTTGCTATTATTTTTAATAATTTACAACCCATTTGCTATTTCTTAGGGATTTTTTTGCAGCACATATTCTTTTTGTTAGCATTACAGCCAATATTCTGGCCACGGTTAAAAATTTCAATGAAATTTTGCATATTTTGGTGGGCTCCGAACTGTTTTTAATCCTGACGTTTCGAGTCTGATTCAGACTAATTTGAAAAATGAAATTATATTAATTATAATCCTATGATATTTTCACCGCAGAAAAATCCAATGAAATCTAAAATTTCAAAATCCGGATGAAACGAAATTTGAAACTAATTACCGGATGCTGTGTTTTTTAAAATTTACAGCCCATTTCTTATTGCTTATAGGCCATTTTCTTTTTCTTAGGGAAATAGGCCATTTTGTGGGCAAGCCGAATACATCCCTCCTCGTCTTGAAAGATTTGAAGCCCAGCAGGGCTGAGAAAAGCAAGTAGGCCTCGGTTGAGTATTGTGCAAAAGAAAATAGGACTGGGCTAGCCGTTTCAAGACAGAAAAGAACTGGGCTGTTGATGTGGTAAACATAAAATAAAAGACTAGTCATTGTAATTTTCGAACTATTTTTAATCCCGAAATTTCGAGCCCGATAAAAACAAATTTTAAAATATATTTAAATTATGTTTAAATCCAATGAAATATGAAATATGAAAAAATAAAATAAAATTCGCAATTTGAAACTAATTGCCCATTTGATGTGTTTTTTATATATTTACACCCCATTTCATATTACTCACAAAATTTACAGCCTTTTTTATGGCCAGGCCGAATGTATCCCTCGTCGTCTTGAAAGATTTGCAGCCCTACAGGGCGGGGAAAAGGAAATCGGCCTGTGTAGGGTATTGTGTGAAAAAAAGGTGCGCTAGTCATTTTCACACACACAAAAATAGTTGGGCTCCTCATGTTGTAAATAAAGCCTGGGCTAGATGGGCCACAAACGCCGCATAGCCCAGTTGATACCCTGCTCCGTCTCAACAACAACAACAAAAAAAAACTGCTCAAGCTACTGGGTCCCAGGTGTTAGCCGCTCCTTGTGCAATTCTTTCATTTATTGACTACATTGAAAATGTCATAGGTCCCGGATGTCAGCAAACCATTAGGAGGAAGCATTTTTTTCATGTAATAAGGAGGAACTTGCTTGCGTACGGCTATGGACTTGGGGGTCCCTACCGTCATCCTCTCCACGTACAGTCCTCACTGATTCCCGTCGTTTGTTGACAGTCGCTCGTTGTGCAATTCTCTCGTTTATTGACTACGTTGACAATGGGGTGGGACCAAGATGTCGGGAAACCATTAGGAGGAAGCATTTTTTTGGCTTGTAATAAGGAGGCACTTGCTTGCGTACTGCCATGACCCTGGTGGGTCCCTACTGTCATCCTCTCCACGTACAATCATATCCTGATTCCTCTCGGTTGTTGACCATGTTGACAACGCCAGAAGGCGGTGCCGCGGCGAGGGAACCAAAGCAGAGGACGACGACGAGGCCTCGTACGGGAACAAAAAGGAGCCGTGGAAGATGCGGCAGTGTGGTCAGAAATGGAGGGGGAGTACGAGGGTTGGTGCGAGGTGGGATGCCGTCGCTGGAAAATAATAGGAGGCGGGGGTGGGTGGGTGGGGGTGTAGAGGGATGGCCTGGCACCGGTTAGGGTATGGCGGGACAGCAATGCATGCGCGGCTGCGCAGCAAGCCGCGGAAGGCAGGAGCAGGCGATCCCGCCGGCGTTGGTTTGGTTTGGGCGGCTGGAGCCTGGAGGAAGAAGACAAGAGATTGAAAAAGCATGACAGACGTTGGATTGCCATCCAACGGCTCAGGCTGCCACAATCGTTTGTTGACTAAGTTGACAAGGCCTTGTGTACGCTTCAACCTAGTAAGCCCACAAGTCAGCCTCTTAATCCGTGGCGGACAAATATAGCCCATTTAAAAATATAACAGCCCATTCCAAATGTTCAATCAGAAAGTTCAACATTCAGAGCAAAGTAACAGGACTGATTCAGAGATAGAGTACTGAACTTCCACGTTGACAACCATCATAGCCAACTTAACTATCTACTCCCAGTAATACTCGAGTTTAGAACAACTAACATACTCTTAGCTAACTAGACGATGTCGGCCGCCATCTGCGGCACACGCTAAACGCCGGCACCGACATCCTCCTCCTGGCCTCGAACTTGGCAGAGGTGCGATAGGGCGCGTTGCTCGCGCCCGTTGGCCCTTTCCATGCCGGCGTGGTCCACCGAAGCTTCGGCTTCTAACTTGACGAGCTGGTAGTTAAATTCAGCGTCGCGCATGCGTGCGTGCCCGACAGCCTCTAGGGCTATTCGCTGGGCGCCGACCTCCACGTAGTCGGCCCAGTTACGGGCGCTCTGCTTGCGACGCAGAGCGGCGGTGCGCTGCTCCTCCTCCATGCTCTGCTGGCGGCACAAATCGGTAGGTAAACCCGCGTGTCGCGGGAAACGCGAAGGTCATCGGAATTCAATGCATAAGCAGGCATGGCTTTTAGCGCACCAGCTTGCCGTGGAAAACTGGAAAAACTGAAATTATGACTGTGCCGTACTCCCGTCCCGTCCTGTCAGTGCTGGGTCGCACATCGGCAGGACGGTCAAACGAGTGCACTCGATTCATCCAGATGAGGTACGTGCATGATCCGCCGGTTATTCGTGTAGGATCGAGTCAGTCTGCACGAGCTGCTGGGTCCCTGGTGTCAGCCGCTCGTTGGGCAATTCTCTCATTTATTGACTATGTTGACAATGGCGTGGGACCCAAATGTCAAACCATTAGGAGGAAGCATTTTTTTTGGCTTGTTATAATGAGGCACTTGTTGCGTACTGCCAACGTTTGAGGGTATGGTGGGGCGGCAATGCGTGGGCGGAGGCACAACCACCAGTGGGAGGCGGGAGCAGGCGGGACCCACGGCATGGTTTCGTTTGGGCGTCTGGAGGAAGAAGACAAGAGATAGAAGAAACACGACAGATGTTGGATGTCAATCCAACGGCTGGCAAGCAGAATCGTTTGATGACTAAGTCGACACCACCTTGGATAGGCTTTTTCCTTGTGGGTCCCAAATGTCAAAATCCAAATCTATCACGGCCATGCAGCCTTTCTTATTAGGAAATACAACCCATTTGGTGTGCTAGCTCAAAATAAGTTTGTGGGTGCTGGCGGGCGCTAAGCGCTTGGGTTCTGTAATACACAATGAGATCAAGTAGCCGGCGAGAGTGATGTTATTTCCCTTTGTTGGGATTTGTTACAATATTTCTCTCTTAATTAAAGAAATGGCAAGCCATTAGCCTTTTCAAATAAAATATGACAGCCACAGCCGAGTTGAAATGGGTAACAACATCAAACTCCAGCTTAATTACAAACTGTACAAAAGCCCGAGGGTAATTGTTCATCAGGTTTAGACTAAACCCAGATTGAAAAGGGTAACATCATCTAACTCCACCACTGTTTTCGGTAGCTATCACTATCAAATGGATCGGTCAGATCCATAAAATGAGCATCCCGGGTCGTAAAACATAATATAATATGACCACAAGATGATGTAAAAAGAAGCCTGGCTCGTTCAGAAGCCCTTTTGTCCACCTGAAAGTCATTTTTTTGCTCTTCGACATATCCATCCGTCAAAACTTCGTTCTTAATATATTTAAGCCTGATGGACAATATCACCCTCGCATTCAGCAGGAAGAATGTGACAAATCTAGTGTTTGCATGGGTGGTTACATATCCTTCCAGCGTTATTGTCTTCAAACGAATGTGATGAGAACTGAGAAAATCCCGGTGCTTACGATGCCCCCGATTGGTTATACCTTTTGTACCCCGTCCTGCTGCCTAAATAGACATGAAGATTGAAAATAGTTAAGGTCTAAAAAAAGAGTATGTGGAAAGAGCAACAACTGACCGGTTAATTCTAGTACACTATATATGGGCTTCCAATGTGCGTGAAATCATCACCTTTATATAAAACTTCTCCAGGCATGGAAAGCATTGCAACAAGCCAATGATCTTGTTCAGATGAAAAGTATTCATACTGATATATAAGATCTTGACAGAATCTAGCACCACTGATAGGCTATCCATGGACAAATTCTTCATTGAGCATATAGAACATAATATTATTACAAAAAGTGTACTCCAAGATGATATAAAACTTATGCGCACAAATGAAAAATGCAGCTTATGATTACAAAAGTGTAGATGATAATATACAGTACCTGGATAACTGTGGAGCCAAACACCATCTTGAAATGATCACAAAGATCATGAATTATACCCAAGGTCTCCAGTTTAGGCAAAGGTGGCAGTGTGGAGAGAGGAGGAAAACCGCGAGCTGGACATCGGTGGCGACGGGTCAAATATATGGCGTTCGGTTTATGGTATGTCAGTTTCGTAGGAATAATAGAACGCAAGCATTTGGAGTTTGCGGAAATCAAGGGATGTCAGCGTTCACCATGCGGGGCACATGCAGGTAGCACGCCGGGATGCAGAGGCAGTGAACGGAGCCCCCGTGGGAGGAGATGATGGCTCCGGGGAGTTCAAAATCAACAACAAGAGATAGGCCACGACAGTCGAGATTAAGAGGCGCGGCGCGCCATAGAGGGTGTCACCGAGATGCGAGGAATTGGGTGCGGCAACAATCCTTGGTGGGGAGAAGCGAGACGATCTCCCCAAGGATGGTGTCCGGGAGATCGCTGATGCGGTCCGCCCGAGATTCTTCGAGTTCCTCAGATACAGGGGGGGGGGGGGCTCACCGCTTTTCCCCGCGCTGCCGGGTGCGGGATCTACAACCGGCGTCACCACTGGTGGGAGCCTCATCTTCTTGGCGCTGTGGCCAGCCGACTCCATTTTCCTTGCGGGCGTCGCGTCGAGCTAACAGATTTGAGCAGAGTAACGAATGACGAACCTAGTTGTGGTGCGAGTGAGGAAGAAGGGGAGCTGGGGTTTTTTGTGGCAGTGAGGAAGAAGGGGAGCTGGGGTTTTCTGTAGGAGTGAGGTGAGGAATTTGGGGGTACAACCGGAGGGGGAGACGAGTCGAGCGAGCGGACGTGAGGTGGGAGTGAGGAGGAAGAAGAGCAGCCGGGTTTTTTTGGGGGGCGGTGCAGTGGGGGCGCCTCTTCTTAAGTAAAATAAGGGCTTTTGAATTGATTTTATTAATTAGGGTGGATGGGCTATTTTGTCTTCGGCCCAGAAAAACAATTACTACTAGTAATACAGTGGGGACACTCTACCACTCCCCCGAAAAATAATTACTACTCAATCCTAAAAAAAAACAATTACTCCTATAGTACAGTGGAGACACTACCGCTTCTGGCTCCTCGTCGGTCGTCCAAACGGCTCCCGCTACTGCCGTTTTACTTTGGTTCGCCGACATGCGGGCCATGCAGCGCGCGGGCCCAAATGACATCCACCAAATTAGAAGGCGGTATGCACTATGCAGGCGCAGAGTCACCCCGGTCGTAGCGCGGCAGTAATGAGCCGTCATATCACAAAACCCCACCTTCCCGCAGTAAGTTGGTCGGACGAAGCAACCATCATTTCACTCTTCGCTGAATCCGCTTCTCCCTCATCTTCTTCAAGAAAGCCACCACTCGCTTCCGCCATTGTTCTTCTCTCCCAACGAAGGAAAGGTGAGCACATCCGTGATGTTGGTATATTTTCTTTCCAAAAAAAAATCTTTTGCAAAGCAGTAACTGATCCTCACTCCCTTTTTTGTATCATTGTCATTGCGATTGTGTTTTCCTTTCGGTTGTCTTCTATTTGTCAGTTTCATTCAGGATCATGGAGAACCGGGCAAAGATCTGCCGATGTTGGAGCAGACACGGCAGGCTGATCCCCACGAGACAGAGAGCTCCAAGAAGATGAAGGCCACCACCGAGCCGACCCCAGATGCGCTCACGGCCACTACTGAGATGGTCAACGCCACGTTTGAGGTTACATCCCCCGTGGCCGTGCAGGAGGAGTTTTCCCCCAGCAAGATGGACCCCTTCGAGGATGTCCCCCCCCCCCCCCCGCTGAGCTGCCCAAGGTGATTTTCTTCTTTAGCGATCTTGATTGTGGTTTTTCATCTAAGTATGAGGTGATAAATAATGCAAGATTTATTAGCTCCGATGGCATGCTACCATCCTTGTCATGCATACTTTTGACTCTACATGGTGGTTTAAATAACTTGTGTTTTTTATATTGGAAAGTAATTCAGTATCGTTTCTGTTTCAATTAGAGCCCTGATGCAGACAAGGATTGTGTGGTTGTACATGTCACTCGCTATGAGGTGGATGACCTGAATATACGCACTGGAAAAACAAAGTTCTTTGGTTGTTCGATCTTGGAAGCCATTTGCACTTATACGGAAGACAAAATGTATTCTAGCCACACTGTTGTCAGGCGTGTTGTCCAGGGTGTACTGAAGCACAACAAGTTCACAGCTACTCCTTCGTTTGTGAGGCATAATGTTCTTGTCAAGCTTATCCATGAAGATGATGTGGCATGCCTCGACAAACAAGTTTATGAGTGGAAAGGCCACAAGGTTAGATTCAAGAAGGTTGACAGGATTGAGCTACTGCTGGACGTCCTCGAGGATGTTCATGGCAAGGTCCGTCTTATGTCCATCCCCAATTAGATCGATGGCATGAAATAGTTGGCCCAGTCCCTAGGCGAGCTCTAATTTCCTGGGGTTCACTCTGGTTTTTCTTGTTGCCACCATCCAGGGTTAGGTTCTCTCATTCCAGAATAACAAATTATAATTGTGTTCTCAGTTGGAATATTGAACTGAACCTTGAAGTGGATTGACCATCTGAACTTCTTGTGCAGTTCCACTAAATTTAAGCACCGCTATTTGCAGAAATAAATAGACCGCAATGACTCTTTTACGCGCACCTAACCCCAAAACCTCCGTGCAGCCATGCAAGCTCGTCCTCGGGCCGTCCTTAAACTGGGAGTGAGTGTAGTTCACGGTGCGAACGCACTGCTTGTTTTCTCTGCCACACATGACAGGCTCGTTCCTGCACTGCAATCAGGAAGTCCACATACGAATCAGCTTCTTTTAGCTTGCATTGGTCATTCTAGCTAGTTATGAATGTAGGAATACCTGGAATACGGGTGGCTAGAGGACGGCAGGTAGGAACAGCCATCTGATTTTGTGCAGTTCTACTAAAATTGAGGTGTGTGCTTATGATTGCACAAATAGAAACGATATGGAGATAGAGATCCCTGTTTGCACAAATATGTAATATGTTTATTTAAGCAGTGGCAGTTATTTGTAGTGGCATATGATTAACAACAGCATCTCTTGTGTTATGAATGGCATTACATTGACAGTATGAAAAAGTGAAATTAAGTAAGAAGTAGCATCACATCACATCAACACTGGCACTAGATTAACATGCAGAACAACATCACTACTATTACTGTCATGAGAGTAGCACATGGTCAGTAGCTTCGTGCATGGTGCAATCAAATTTGTGCAGTTCCAATGGGATGAAGCAATGTTAGCGGTGTGAGATTTTAGTGTAACTGGCAAAACAGAATTCATGGGAAATAAAGCAAGACAGAAGCACTTCATAAAATGGTGGTGTCATTGCTTCAATTTATCGATGGCACTAGACTGACAGCAGCATTACTTAGAAGTGACATTAGGCTAACAGTGGCATTGCTTCATTTTTCCTCTGATATTAGATAAATGGTAGCGATAAGGTCAAAGGGACAGTGATACGTCTCCAACGTATCTATAATTTTTGATTGTTCCATGCTATTATAGTATCAATCTTGGATGTTTTTATATGCAATTATATATCATTTTTTGGGACTAACCTATTAACCTAGTGCCCAGTGCCAGTTGCTGTTTTCTGCTTGTTTTTGGCTTTTCAGAGAAACAGTACCAAATGATGTCCAAATGCCATGAAACTTTTTGGAGATTTTTTTCTGGACAAAAGAAACCTTGGAAGCTTCGGGAGGAGGCCAGAAGCCTCACGGAGGCTTCACAAGGCAACAGGGCGCGCCCCGGGGGTGCGCCGTGTTGCCTTGTGGGGCCCACGTGACTCCGTTTGACCTAATTCCACTTCTATAAAATCACAAATATTGGGAAACCCCTAGAGAGCAAGAAGAAAAGACCTTTCCGCCGCCGCAAGCCTCTGTTCTTCCGCGATCCCATCTGGAGGCCTTTTCCGGTACTCTGCCGGAGGGGGAATCGATCACGGAGGGCTTCTACATCAACATTGCTGCCCTTCCGATGATGTGTGAGTAGTTTACCACAGACCTACGGGTCCATAGCTAGTAGCTAGATGGCTTCTTCTCTCTCTTTGATCTTCAATACAATGTTGTCCTCGATGTTCTTGGAGTTCTATCCGATGTAATCTTCTTTTGCGGTGTGTTTGTTGGGATCCGATGAATTGTGAGTTTATGATCAGATTATTCATGAGAAATATTTGAGTCTTCTCTGAACTCTTTTATGCATGATTGTTACAGCTTTGTATTTCTCTCCGATCTATCGATTTGGTTTGGCCTACTAGATTGATTTATCTTTCAATGGGAGAGGTGCTTTGTGATGGGTTCAATCTTGCGGTGCTCAATCCCAGTGACAGAAGGGGACATGACATGTATTTGTATTGTTGCCATTAATGATAAAAAGATGGGGTTTATTCATATTGCTTGAATTTGCTTCTCTACATCATGTCATCTTGCTTAAGGCGTTACTCTGTTTTTATTAACTTAATACTCTAGATGCATGCTGGATAGCGGTTGATGAGTGGAGTAATAGTAGTAGATGCAGGTAGGAGTCGGTGTACTTGTCTCGGACGTGATGCCTATATACATGATCATTGCCATGAATCCGTCATAATTATTTGCTTTTCTATCAATTGCCCAACAGTAATTTGTTTACCCACCGTATGTTTCTGTGCTCGAGAGAGAAGCCTCTAGTGAAAACTATGGTCCCCGGGTCTATCTTTATCATATAAAAATACCTCGCTGCAATTTATTTACTTTTATTTTAATTAGTGTTTTAGTTTATCTATTTACCTCGATAAGATTTAATCCTTGCAAATAACCACTAAGAGGATTGACAATCCTCTTATTTGCGTTGTGTGCAAGTGTTTGCTCTTGTGTGTGCAGGTGCGCTTAACGGAATTTTGCTTGGTTCTCCTACTGGATTGATAACCTTGGTTCTTAACTAAGGGAAATACTTATCTCTACTGTACTACATCATCCTCTCCTCTTCGGGGAAATACCAATGTAGACTACAAGTACCAGACAATAGGGGCATAAAGTGGTGAAGCAGATCTGGTTGCCGAGAGCGGCAAACATTCAGGCAGCATGTCTGCATTTGTCCAATTTTTTATCTCCTCGGTGACCTTTTCCTATGTGAGCACAGGAAATCTAGACCTGCTCGTTCTCAGTTGCGTTGTCCCCCTAACACCCCCTCACTTTCTTCCCTTTTTCGACCAAGAGACCGGTCTGGCCAGTATCTTACTAGTACTTCCCCCCACGCTTCGCTATCCACCCCACTTTCTTCCCCTTTTCAACCAAGAGACCGGTTGGGTAGCCAGTCTCTACTACTTTCCCCCTTTTCTTTCCTCTTTGAACCAAGTCCTAGATTCATGCTACAACTTTCCCCCCCTTTCTTCCCTTTCGAACAAAGTCCTAGATTCAACTGCATGAAAATTTAGGTGGCTTTGGAATAGCCGAAGGAAGTAGAAAAAGATGCACATGTAGCCATGTGGTGAGCTGGGGCAGTAGAGCAAGGCCGGTTTCGAAGAAAGTTATACCTGAGGGTCGTCTGTGGCGTCCCGCCTGAATACCACTGTAGCCAGACGGTCGCCGCACACGCCAGCCCAGGAGATCACTCTGGCGTGCGCGGTTACAACAAGTATCATGAACACAAGCTTTTCTATTAATGAATATATTAGTCTTACATGATATATTACAAGGGTGCTGGCAGCAGAAAAGCTCTATCTAAGGCAGCATGGTCCTGGTGCGGCTCCAATCCACAGGGATCTGACTGGGTTACTCTTCTAGCCCGCGAACACTCCGGCTCCTCGCTAGCGAACGTCGGATCCTTAGGTGAACCTGGCCACATTGAAGGCCGCTGAGTACTTTTGAATGTAGTCGCAAGCAAACCAAATAACATATACACCAAGCAATGCAATCCATGGCATTCAAGCATGCACTTGTTATCTTAACAATATTAGCTATCATACTAAGAGAGGATTATCTTGCAAAATTAATCATCTAGCAACATTAATTATCATGTCATAATAGGATTAACTTGCATGATAACTACTAAAGTAAAACATATCAAGTAAATAATCCATACTCCGAATATGTCATGATCCAAACCAAATCCAAGTCCTGTGGTCATCCGACCACTCCTCTCATAGCCATCGCATGGCCAACATTCATACCTATGACATCATCTGATGTCCATGCATCCGCACTGCAAATCTGTCAACCTTACCATTCTCTGGTTCAGTATTAACAATAACATTATATAGTTTGTTCCTCCAGACTCGACACAGACCAAATAGGGGCCTATACGAACTGTCCATGACCGAGGACGCGGCTATTCGAATAGATTTACACTCTGCAGAGGTTGCGCACTTTACCCACACCATGGAGCGCCTGGCCTCGTACTTTAGTACATGTTCCCATTCGGGTGGACCAGTGCTGCTCCAACAAAACCGATCTATTGCCTGGCACTCTTACGGTCCCACCGACAATCATACCCTCCCAGGGTCATGTCCTGGGCGGCCCCTGTGTCACCCCGTGACACCTGCCACCGTCGTGGCCAACTAAACTGTCCCAAACGGGGACGCCGGCAAAATAACTCAACTGGGCTCACAGGATTACCGTCGCCTACTGGGCCAGGGTAGCACGCACGCATAATCCTCTCTAGTTTGGTGGTACCGACAAGAGGCAAGACAATAGACCAAGTCAGGGCCGTCCCATACCGGCAAATGTGGTTGCACGGGTAAGTCCGGATAGGTGGCACTATGACTCGATCCAGTCGACGGAGGAGGTTGTTGTCATTATTAAGTCACATTTCATAATATTGCAGTAACAGTAACCATGCAAGATGTAACAATTATGAAAACCTAACAACCTATCTCCATACAATATCACAACGAGTCGATAGTGCGATAATATGATGAACATTAGCAGGTAATGCAGATAGCAAATTCAAACTAGCAGGAGTTTAACTAATTTTAACACAGGCATAAACATTAATTATACACGCAAGAATAACATAGAGCAATGCTTCAGGGCATATATCAGATGGTCGGCTTGCCTGGGGGTCGAGGAATACTCCGAGAAGAAGTGCGATCGCCTCGCGGAAAAATTTGCCGGAAAGGATTCTCTCTCGGGGGGGCTGATGGAAGGGCAAGGGCAAAATGGTCATTTTCACACTATGGAAACATTATGAAAATGATACCATCGGAACGGGCTCGACGAACTGAAGAAGTGGGCTTTGGATTCACCTCGATCGGAGTTGCAGGTAAAAAGATATGGTTGTTTGAAGTGGGAGGGACCTTTCTGTAAATAAAATGCTCACATACGGGTCCCTGGCTGGAAGTCTGGTGGCGCCTTCTTTGAGAATACGCTTTCCAGAGAGGGAAGCATATTTTGAATTGAGACGTTTTCCAGAAAAGGAAATGCCTTCTCCCCTAGTACGTTTCCCAAGTGGGAAAACATATTCCCCCGTATGCGCGACCACTTAAACGGCGGGCCCGTGCGCTGAGTCACCGACGGCTGGGGCCCGCGCGCCTTCTCTCTCCTCCCCTGCCTCCTTCTCCTTCCTCTCGACAGAGACACAGGGGGCGGCCAGCCGCCGGCGTTGTCGTGCCTCTGGTGGGCGAGAGCTCCGGCCGAGGGTGGGGATAGATGTGGGGCTCCAAGGCGCACCCGAGGATACTCGTGGCGGCGGCGGGGAGGCTCTGTAGCGGGCAGGCGAGGTGGAGGCGGACGGCGGCGATGGGGAGCTCGAGCCGAGGCTACGGCCTGCCCCGGAGCAAAATGAAGGCGGGGAGGGCCTCTGGTGGTGGTGGTGGGTTGAGGGAGGGGGATAGGTGGAGCAATGGGGGCGGGGTGGCCGGAATTTGACCGAGGCCGAGAGGAGGCAGTGGCAGAGCTCGCCGGCGATTAGGGGCACCAGGAGGCACGACTGCTTGGGGCGGGGATTGGCGGTGTTCCAGGGAGGGAGAGAGGCTGCTGGGAGAGGCGTGGGTACTCGGAGGGAGCTCGGGCCGCTGCTTATATAGGCGGGCGGCGAGGACTTCTCGGTGACGGCCGAGACTTCGAGAGCTCGGTGTCTTGGCGGCATTCCGGCGAGGTGGCGCGAGAGGAGAGGTGCCGACCTGAGGAGGAGCAGTTTGACGCGACGCTACGGCGAGGAAACGGCCAAGACAGGGGAAAGACGACGATGGTCATGGGCGGGACAGCACGGTGGCGTGGCTCGCCGCGGCGTGGAGAAGAAGAAAGAGGAGGGGAGAAGGACCTAGAGAGGGGTATGTGGATGCCGCGGAGACGTTTGACATGCCGGGACATGCCGGAACTGGCCGGAGTGAGCTGCACGACGAGAACAGTGCCGCAGAGCACCGTTTCTGCCTGCTGTCCACGCGGTCACCACATGCATGGCTTGCTCTGGCCTGCTTCTGCCTGTCACACCTTGTCAAACAGGTGCACCACTGCTCAAATAGAGGAGATGGGTCATTGGATGGACCAGGAAAGGTCTAGGTGGGTCGAGGGAATCCAGAAAAGTTTCTGGACAGAAACTTGGGGAGGAAGTTGTGGTCAAACAGAGGTGCCAATGAGCTGGAAAAGTTGTCACAGGGTAATGTCGTAGGAAGGACTAGGTGCTCGCAAAATTTGAAGCAATTTGGACCTCATTTGCATATACTTCCTTCACAATGCAACATTTGGTCCAGAAACTGAATCTTGAAGCTGCACTCATATGAATTGGTGGAATGAGCTGAATTTTGGTGTAGTGTGATTATTTGGAGATATGAAGGTACTGGAAAACTTTCAGCTCAATTGGATATACCAAAATGGTACTTCCTTCACAGAGCTAGAATCTGGACAGAAAGTAGATGGAATTTTTGAGAGAAAATGGCTAGGTAAAATGATGTGAATTTTTGCATGGTCACATCATTTAGGGAATGTGAGGTCCTGGATTAATTTGAGAATTTTTGAAGCAATATAAAATATAGTTACTTCACAACCTCAAAATAAATCAAGAAACAAGAATTGGATGATGCTCTCAAAATTTGATATGTGGAACTTGGGATCTTGATGGAAATAGTGAAGATATGGATACGAGATGCTCCACAAATTATTTGGGATTTTTCCTGGCTACCAAATAGGTAGCTCCTTTGGAAAGTGCCCAAATTGCAATATTGGCTTTAAATAGGAAAAGGCAATTTCCCTTATTTAATTATGGCCAATATTTTTATTGGAGCTCAATATGATCACAAAGAATATCTCCACAAGTTTTCATGAACTTTGGAGATGGATAGATATTTTCCTGGATTTAATTCCTTTAACGGGCAGAAAAAGGAATTAATTTTAAATGAAAAATATTGCAAATGACTTGGCAATATTTTTGCATATCCAGGGTTTAAAAAGATAGGATGATCACTTGGAGAAATTTGAGAGGCAAAAGATCAAAGGAAATTGGGGTTCCTTTGTAACGGAAGGAATTAGGGTTTCCCTTCCGGTAGACCGGAGAGTAGGGTTTCGGTGGCAAGGTTGGACTAGGGAGAATCTCTGGTTGGATAGGAAAGGCAAGGCTAAATGACCATCTTCATATACCCAAGAGCGAGAGAAAATCCGACAACATCGGAAAAAAAAGACGGGAGTCAAATCCCGCGAAAATAACAAGGAGCGCAAACCAGGGTGTCACATCGTCCGGATGTGGCTAGGAGGGCGGCGGGAGGCCGGATCTGCCCACAATACGGCAGGAAGGAAGAAGGGGTCGGAGGCCCTCCCGAGCCGGCGCTGTGTCGGACATAACGGAACGGGCCGCCGATCGGGACGCGTCGGCAGCTGTGGGTCTCCTCCCTCGCCGCCGACGACCGCATGAACGTTGCACCTTCTCCGTTTCGCCGGCGGAGGGGATCCGGCCGGAACTGTGACCAGCGGTGAGCAGAGAGAGGGTGTAGCCGCCGCTGTCTTGTTTAGATCTGGAGAGGATGAGAGAGTGAATGAGAGCCACCCTAGTAAAGCAAGCGCTCAAGCTCCTGCTTAGATATATGGTTGAGTGATTTTCTTGTAGCAATCGTTTTTAAAATGAATACGCGTGAACCACTATTTTCATTTAACGTTCCAGTAAAAAAAACTCAATTAATAATGCGTCACTGCGTCCAGGTCGCACTATGTACACGTGTGGTCCCTCCATGAAGTTGAAAACTCCACGAGTCAAATTGTCACTTGGGATGCCTCTTTGTAAACAAATGCGCTCGTACGTGTACCCGCGCGTGGGTGTTAGAGAACTGGTGCGTGCGTGCGCCGCTTCTCTTCGTGTACGACGTACTCCACCTAGAGTAAGATGTATACGTGTGTGACGTCTGAGTTACAAAAAAAATATGTGTGACGTCTTTTATTTTTTAGAAGTTCTTAGGGAAGGGTGTGAAGAGCACATATATGTGTGTCACGTCTACCTACAGAGTACAGATAGATGGTGTGTGCGAGAAGTCTCGGGAGAGTCGTGAGGTGCGTGTGTGTGTGCGTGAGAGGGAGGGTTAACGTGTCAATGCAATGCGTGTGTCCATAAATCATATCTGGAGAATGTTCACCACAAGCCGTTTCCTGGCGAACGCCCAAAGAACCGTCAGATCTGCATTTGACGGTGGCAGTTTTGCCATGGCATTTGACAGAACAGCCACTCCTCCGACACATAAAATTTCCACGTGAGTGTTCGCAACTGCCGTATGCTCCCTCCATTCCAAAATATAGTGCATATAGCTTTATTGAAAATTCAAACCTCATGAACTTTTACCGAGTTTTCGGTGAACAAAATGCACATACAGAAAACCCAGCATATATCATTTCATTCATCATCGAGAGATATCTATAGAGATGAGGGAGGAATGTACTAGTGTGTCTTCGATAAAGAGGGGCCGTATGTGCGTGTTTGTTGTGAGAGAGAGTGAGAGACATTGTAGGATTGAGTCCTCTAACTAAGGAGAGAGAAAGAACGATCGGGATCAGTAGACAGATGAAATATAGTGTGTTCCTTCATTAGAAGAACCGGGCAAATATTTTGCTGAGTTCTAAACTCGGCAATGTCCCATCGAGTAAGGACTCGACGCGTGGCACTGCTCTATTGACGAGTGCCACACTTCGCCAAGTTTGTTAGCCGAGTCTCCGTTAGCCGACACTCGGCAAAGGAAGACCGCCGTATCACCTACAGCAATTTCAACCCTCCTTTGGTGTGGAGGAATATTATAGGAATTCTATATGATCGGATTTTTATAGGAATTTTTCCTTTAGAGCCATTTGATTCATAGGAATGGATTCCTATACTCCACATTTAAGGCCTCCTTTGGTTTGTAGGATTTTTGTAGGAATTGTATAGGATAGGATTTTCGAAGGAAAAATTCCTATGGAGCCCTTTGGCTTGTAGGAATGGATTCCTATTCCTATGTAGGATAGGAATCAATCCTTCACATTTCAGGCCTCCTTTGGTTCATAGGATAGGAATGTCATAGGAATAGGAAAATCATAGGAAGTGAGATGACATGCATCTCAATTCCTATGGGAAAGAGATGTCATTTGAAGCATAGGATAGGAATTTTTCCATTGAGTCTAGGCTAATGTTTTTTTCCCTTTGAAATGTGAAGGATTGATTCCTATCCTACATAGGAATATGAATCCATTCCTACAAACCAAAGGGCTCCAAAGGAATTATTCCTTCGAAAATCCTATCCTATACAATTCCTACAAAACTCCTACAAACAAAAGGAGGCCTCAAAGGAAAAAAAACATTAGCCTAGACTCAATGGAAAAATTCCTACCCTATGCTTCAAATGACATCTCTTTCCCATAGGAATTGAGATGCATGTCATCTCACTTCCTATGATTTTCCTATTCCTATGACATTCCTATCCTATGAACCAAAGGAGGCCTTAAGAGGAAAATAAACATTAAGACTCAATGGAAAATTTCATATGATGTGAACCAAATGACATCGCTTTTCCTATCCCTACTCAAAGGATTTGAGATACATGTCGGCCTCCTCTGGTTCATAGGATAGGAATATCATAGGAATAGGAAAAACATAGGAAGTGAGATGACATGCATCTCAATTCCTATAGAGAAAGAAATGTCATTTGATGCATAGGATAGGAATTTTTCCATTGAGTCTAGGGTAATGGTTTTTTTCCTTTAAAATGTGAAGGACTGGTTCCTATCCTACATAGGATTAGGAATTCAATCCTACAAACCACAGAGCTCCATAGGAATTTTTCCTTTGAAAATCCTATACTATGAAATTCCTACAAACCAAAGGAGGCCGTATGTCATCTCTTTTCCTAGTACTTTCATACTCCTATAATATTCCTACCCTGTGAACCAAAGGAGGCCGCGGGTATATCAAAATGCGGGACCCATGCGTCACTGCCTTTGGGTCAAAGCTGCGTCCACAATTTTTTGTACTCCCCTGCTCCGTCCAGCTTACTGCGGGCAAGGTGGGGCTTTGTGATTTGATGCCTCATTGCTCATTTACTAGTACTGCGGCATTACGACCGGGGTGCCTCCCCCCGCTGCTCCAAACTTTGGTGCATGGCATGTGGACCAGGATGGTGGTTGTCCCACATGTCGGCGAAAGGCGTGCTGTTAGTGTGTCGCCATGAGTAATGCTAGACTCACGGGGAGGATTTTTATAGACTTTACGGAGTAGCAAACGTGGAGGATTAGGATTGGATTTAGGGGGTGGGAAGGGGCCCACCCCCCTGAAATCAGAGGGGGGCTAGTTTGATTAGTTGGAAGATGCCTGTATTAGCCCCGTAAAGGCCCGTGAGTGCAGCATTTTTGGTGTTGCCATTTCGTGTGCGGATTGACCCTGCGGACTTGCAACGCAAACGCGAAATCCGTGCTGGAAGTGTGCCGCCATTTCGTTTTAAACTGTAAAGTGTACCACTTGGTTTTGCTTCTTGGTGTGATATATACAAATCTCGATTATATTGATCTAAAAGTAGATATCCAGATTAGTAAAAAGGAGGTGCTTTTGCCGAGCAGTGGCCGGGGGAGCTTGGCCTGTCGGTTTGGTAACATGCGGTCACACGTGTCAGTGATGTACCAAGCCGATGTGCGTCCCTCATGAAAAATCAGAACAATGGCAGAGAAGATGATGGAGAAGTGGATTCAGCGAAGAGTGAAATGATGGTTGGAAAGGTGCGGCTTTGTGATTTGACGCCTCGTTGCTCATTAGTACTACTGCGGCGCCACGACCGGGGTGCGTCCCCCCTGCTGTTCTGCACTGTTATTTGGTGCATGGCACGTGGACCCGGATGCTAGATGTCCCACATGTTGGTGAACGGAAGCAGAACATTTATGAAAGCGAGCGTATCCACTCTTTACGATGGAGGAGTACAAGAAACGACAGTCGAGTGTACTGTAGTAGTAGTACTAGTAGTCTTGTAACACTTGGTTTTGCTGCTTCGCGCGATCCATCGATACAAAACACGATTAAAAAAGCGAGGGTGGGTCTTTTCCCGCGCGGTAGGCAGGGGAGTTTGGCATAGTCGGTGACGGTGTCCTGGATTAGGGGGTGCCAACCTAGCTGGCCCGTCTCCTCGGTTGGGCCGATATGCCCTCGTACGTGATCAAGATGGACTCCGGAGGCCGCACACAGGAGACGTGATCGAGGCTGTCTCTACCGAAGACTTGTAGTACACTTCAAGATTTTTCCAGCCGCCTTACTCCTAGATACCGACCTTGTAACCCTAGATACCCTCCCTGGCGTGTATATAAGCCATGGGGTTTAGCCCGTAGGGAACAACAACGCAATATCGCTCACCTAGCCCTAGAAGTTAGACACATATTATGATCTCGAGGTAGATCAACTCTGTACTTGATACATCTCCATCAATATAAACAGAAGCAGGGCGTAGGGTTTTTCCTCCATCAAGAGGGCCCGAACCTGGGTAAACATCATCTCCATCATCTCTGTTACCACCTATCCAAGATCCACAGCTCGGGACCCCCTACCCCGAGGTCTGCCGGTTTTTACACCGACACTGGTGCTTTCATTGAGAGTTCTGCTGCGCGATCACCAGAAGGATCGATGGCTCACCTGCAGATCAACTGCGCCAACGGCCACGGGGACGTTTATGCCCCCGGCCAGCTTTCCGTCTTCGGCAGCATGGTATTCTGCGCCGACTCGACGGGTCACCTGACCTTTGTTGAGAACTATGCCCCAAGTCGGATCATGACTTTTGGTGGCCTTGAGTACACCGCGGACTCCCGTGGCGAACTCATTCTATCAGGATGGACTCCCGGTCGGATCGAGAGCTCGGCCGGTTCTGGAGGCTTGACCCCAGAACTGAACTCTGTCACGGCGCCTCTTGAGACCCCTGACGCCGCCACTCCGGCCAGTCTCTCCCCGATCGCCAGTCCGAAGATAGATCCGGCTCCCAGTCCCAAAATTTCGTCGGTGCCAGAACTGATTTTGGCACAGAACCCAGAATTATGTTCAGATTCCCTTCGCTCCGAAAATGCATCCGGTTACACACCGGGTGTACTTTGAATCAGCCCTGCCTATGGCGCATCCATGAATCCTGAAGAGTTATCTCACCTCGATGAGATGCTTGGCCGCATCCGGAGCATGTCCATCTCGGACGGCAAGACTTCGGTTTACAATCAGATCAGACTTAAAACTGACGATAGGGAAATTCACATCCCACCCACCACCCACCTAGTCGCAACGATCGATGATTTAACCGACGTGTTAGACTACGGCAAAGCTTCGGATATGGAGGAAGATGCTGATGACCCCACCGAGAACGCCTTGCCCCCGGTAAACGCGGGCAAGTGGACCGCCACATCCACCGATGATGTTTACATGGTGGACACTCCCAAATCCCATGCCGAAGGGGCCCTAACGGGGCACCCAATGGCAATGATGCGACAGCCAATAACGGCGACGCAGAGGACGGCGATGCCGGTAACCGTGAAGAGGACGTTCAAGCCTCCCCCGTAAGGAACGGCGCACCGGACCGACCTCTCGGGGACTCAGATCCCGATGACCTCTTCGAAGGGGCCGACGAAAACTACATGCCAGAATCCGAGGAGGATGAGAGCCTCGGTACCGAGGACTACATCGTCCTCGAAAACCCCTTCGAACAAGAAAGATTCCGGCGGTGCCTTGTTGCAACCGCCCGGAGCATGAAACGCAAGCAGCAGCAGCTGCAGGCCAATACCGATGCACTAAATGAAAAGTGGATCGAAGTGCTCTCAGCTGAGCAAGAAATGGAGAACCGGCGCCATAGTGCACCGAAATCATACCCACGTCCGCGTCTCTTGCCGGAATTCGACGAGGAGCTCGCGGACGACCTCGACCGACCAGCTAGAGGCCGGGACAAGCCAAGATGGGAAGGCCTCAACGAACGACCACCTCCACGCCGTTACGGCAAGGACCCCGTGGATTATCTAGATCCTCACGACGCTCGATGCCTCATTGAGGAAAACAGGGCTCCCCCTTGGTCCATCTATGGATCAAGGGGACGTGCCCCCGCCGGGCTCGACGACTACGATGCCTGGTTGGACAGGAACGGCCGCGCCTGAGATCACGCCTACTCACGGCTCTCCCCCGACCTCCGACGAGATGCTCCTCGGTCCCAAGGTCCGGCTCACCCAATCTGCTTTACAGACAGGGTAATGGAACATCAATTCCCGGAAGGGTTTAAACCCATTAACATCGAATCATACGATGGCACCACGGACCCGACAGTTTGGATCGAAGATTTCCTCTTACACATACACATGGCCAACGGAGATGATCTCCACGCCATTAAGTACCTGCCGCTCAAGCTAAAGGGGCCGGCAAGGCATTGGCTTAACAGCCTTCCTCCTCACTCTATCGGCAGCTGGGAGGCCCTAGAAGACGCTTTTCGAGCAAACTTCCAGGGCACATATGTCCGACCTCCGGACGCTGACGACCTCAGCCGTGTCACCCAGCAGCCAGGCGAATCAGCCCAAAAATTTTGGAACAGGTTCCTCACCAAGAAGAACCAGATTATAGGCTGCTCCGAAGCCGAGGCCATCGCTGCCTTTAAAAACAATATCCGAGATGAATGGTTGGCTCGACAACTCGGCCAGGATAAGCCGAGGACTATGGCAGCCCTGACCTCACTGATGACTTGCTTCTGTGCGGGAGAGGATAGCTGGCTCGCCCGAAGTACTCATAATGGCGAGGCAGGAACCTCGGAAACTCGCGACGCCAATGGAAAACCAAAGCTCAACAAAAATAAGCGCAGGTATAAAAATGGCGGAAGCGACACTGAAGACGCCACGGTCAACGCAGGGTTCACCGGACCTAAATCCAGGCAGAGAAGAAAACCCTTTAAAGGGAACAAAGACAGACCTAGCCAGCTTGATAGGCTCTTGGACCGCCCATGTGGAATTCATGGCACTCAGGAAAAACCAGCAACCCACACTAACAGGAATTGCTGGGTCTTTAAACAAGCCGGCAAGATAGCGACAGAGGGTCAGAATAAAACCCAACACCGCAGCGACGATGAGGATGAACCTCGGCAGCCCAATAACGGAGGCCAAAAGAAATTTCCTAACGAGGTAACAGAGGTCAATATGATCTATGTCACCCACATCCCTAAAAGGGAGAGGAAGCGTGTACTTCGGGACGTATATGTGCTGGAGCCAGTCGCCCCGAAGTATAACCCATGGTCGGCGTACCCGATCACTTTCGACAAGCACGATCATCCGACCAGCATCAGGTACGGCGGATCGGCGGCGCTCGTCCTGGACCCTATTGTTGATGGTTATCACCTAACACGCGTCCTGATGGACGAGGGAAGCAGCCTTAACCTCATTTACGAGGACACAGTTCGGAAGATGGGCATCAACTCATCTCGGATCAAGCCGAGCTCTACCACCTTTAAAGGTGTCATTCCAGGCGTCGAAGCCCGTTGTACCAGAACGGTCACCCTAGAGGTAGTCTTCGGTTCGCCCAAAAACTTCAGAAGTGAGGAGTTAATCTTTGATATCGTACCCTTCCGGAGTGGATACCATGCGCTCTTAGGGCGCACAGCCTTCGCACGCTTCAACGTAGTCCCGCATTATGCCTACCTCAAGCTCAAAATGCCGAGACCTAATGGCGTCATCACAGTCAACGGTAACACAGAACGTTCACTTTGGACAGAGGAATAGACCGCGGCTTTTGCAGCCGAGGTTCAAGCGTCCGAGGAGGCAGCCCGCAGCGATAAACGCGCCGCCCACTCTTTGAAGCGCGCCCGGGCTGCACAAATCGACCTTGGCCAGGTGCGCCCGCACCCGACATAGGGATGCGGGCTCCTCGTGTGCCCTCTCTGGAGTGGGCACTACGTCCCCAGAGTGCATAACTTCGCACTCAAGATTGCCTGGGACGTCGAGGAGCCAGAACAATTAACCAAACGTCGGCGCGGATCAACCAAGCAAAGATGAGGCTTAGAGCCCCTGCACAAGCAAGTATCTGTAAAAGAAACAACCAAGCATGACTATGTCTATGTGGTTTTAACCACAGAGTGACTTCGGCAACACCTCCTTTAAAGGAACTCGGTCAATCAAACACTTAAAGTGTATAAAGGGCCGGAAGGGCATCAACCCTCACAAATTCATCACCATTAATGGTGAACATCTGGTCAACAGTTCGTAAATGCAGACGTGCGGCAGGCAGCGGCCCGGGTTCTTTAAAATCCGTTAGTAATTACCCACCCTATTTCTTCCTCCTCCTTCTTTACCATTTACATTGTACTCTTTTCAATTACTCTCGTCACAGCTGGGCATGTACACGACTGATATTATGAAATAAAGAAACTATGCCCTCTCAAGGTCTCTATTGTATTTCTTTATCACCATAGCTCCTCTGGGACGATGAAGTTCTCCAAAAAGATGCAATTGTATAACAAAAGTCCGAAGTATTCAGCGTCCCGGATTTTTGCCTTATATGCATCAGTTTCGAGCCTAGATTTTGGTCAATAGTTGGGTTGCCCGGCTCCTACATGTACCCCTTACGTTTCCGATGAATTCGGCTAAGGGTGTAACGGGAGAACCACTGCGATTTCGCTGCCAGGTCAATTGGCATGGCCTCAGTGGAGAAAGCCAAAAACTGACTATCTAGGCAGGCGTAAACTGGTCTGCCATCCAAAGACCGCGTCAAGCGATGTGACGATAGAGATCACCCGTGTCAGACGAAGGGCTTTCATTCTTAGCCGAAGTGTGCTATGGCCTAGACCTCGGCCAACTTGGCCGAACACTTCCCACACCGGGGGATGGTCATCAGCCCCCACAGTCAAACTCCTATGACTAAGTGACAGATATCAAGCCACTATAGTCCGATTGCCTAGTTCCTATAAGTCATCGACCGCCTTCGGGTACCGAGACGTCGGCTAAGGGTACAGTGTGCCTTAAGGAACACCCTCTGTATGACCTACACTGGGGCTGAAGCCGACGACTGTCCACTCTCATTTTAAACAGTCATATCGGAGGAATAATTAAATTAAAAACAACACATATGGAATTTCAAGCCATTTTCATTCAACACAAGATAAAAGTTTTTACATCTTACACTCCGGCATTCCGAAGTATCATCTAGAAATATAGAGTGTCTTTGGGACACATGGCTTCCGTGGTCCGAGCTCCCGCCTCCACCTCGGCGAAGAACTGCTCGGCGATGCGCGGCTTGTCGGCAGGAGGGCCCACGGAACATGTCTCCGCATCAACCTTGCGGAAGTGAGTCTTTACGCAAGCGTACGCCCTCCGCGCCCCTTCGAAGCACGCGGACCTTTTCCAGCGATCCACGCAGGGCACGGCATCCCAGAGATGGGACGTAAGGCCGAAGAGGCTCTTCGGCATGGCTTCGGCAGGCCACAGAGCGATGCAGAGGTCCTGGAGCACCGGTCTCATCATGCGAAACAGCTCCACCTACTGCTTCACTCGATGATTCAGCAGCTGCGCGGACGGCAACCCTGGAAACTGTCCCCAGAAGGCCTTCTCCGCCTCGTGGCCCGCCAGTTGGCCAAAGTATGCCACCGCATCCGCCGCGCTCTGCGGGAGATCCGCAAAGACCGCTGTGGAACGCCATAACTGGGTGAGCTCGACACACCCTTTGCTGCCAAACGAACACTGCAGCAAAAATATCTTACTCGAGGCGATTTGCTCCACTTGCTGGAGCACCTCGCAGTCAGCTCGGGCCGAGGTCTTGAGCTCGGAGTGGGCACGTTGAAGCTTCTCGAGCTCCTCCTTCATTCATTGCCCCTCCTCCTGAAGTTTGTCACGTGCTTCGAACATGCCCTTCAGGGTCTCCTCGACCTCCAGCACCTGCGCTTGGTGCCTCTCCCCGGCTGCCTTCTCGGCGGCCCGGGCCTTATCAGCCATGGCGGCAACAGTCTCCTGTTGCCGCACCTCCTTCCGAGCCCTTTCGAGCTCGGCCTTGAGCGTCTCCAGCTCCGCTGTCAACACAATTCGACCTTAGTTGTTTTCTTTAACACACATTATACCTCTTCGTCTGAAGTACAAGGCAAGTTTAAACTTGCTGACCTTGAGATTGCTCAAGTATCTGGTTCATCTCCGCCATCTCTTCGGAGACGGAGTCCGGAACCGAGGTCGAAACCTGGAACAAAACAGATCCTTATTACAAGGGGAACAGTTAAGATTACTAAAAGGCTCCAGGACGGCTGCCTCAAGCAGCGCCCTGGGGCTACTCAACGGGCTCCTGCTTCATCAAGCGACCCCGATGCCGGTTTCTTGAAACCGACTTCGGGCTCGGGGGCTACTCACTCACTAAGCCGTTTGGCAGGCTGAGCTATTATGTCCTCAGACAAAACTCATAAAACAAACAGCTTAAATAAACAAATTGAATGCGCAGAAAACGTACCTCAAAACCTGCTACGAGGTTCTTGAAAACCTCATGCAGGCCGGCCCCTGCGGACCGGTAGCCCTGTAGCGCCAAACCTATCATCGCACGGTGCTCCTCCTTGATGGAAGAGCCCTTTAGGGCGTCCTCCATCTCCTCGGTCCACCCCGCGCCGGTCCGTCCTTGGGCAGTTGGCTGGGGTGGAGGGATGACCTCGGATGCATCCACCCGAGCAGCCTCCGCCTGGGGTGGCGGAGCCGAGGTAGACGTCGGCTGGGCCAATGGCTGGCCCAGCCCTTCTTCGATGACCTCGGGGCGCTCCGCCCCCGGGTCTTGTTGGGCCGAGGTATCGACCTCGGCCATGATCGCCACCTCGTTGGCCCCCGTCATGTTGACGTCGGGGACCAAGGTGGATGTTGTCTCCCCTAGACCATCATGCATCGGGGGAGAAGCGGCGGGCTCTGGAGTCCCACTGGTGGATGGCAACCCGCTCGAAGAACCGCTGGGAATTACCCTCGGCGGACTACATGTGAAAGGCTGCTTCTGTAAGATTTCCCATGCTGAAAAAATGACTCAAGGATGGAAGACAGGGACAAGGGCTTACCTTCGGGGCACCGGTTTCTTCCTCCCCATACCGAGGAGGTCTTCCTCTGAGTCACCGGAGAGCTCGGCCCTCTCCGACGACTTGTTGGCGGCCTCGGATGAGGCTCGCCTTGGCCTCTTTGGGCCCTTCGGCGGCATGCCCACGTCGGCGTCTTCTAACGCCGACCTCTTCCCCTTCGGTGGGGGAACCTCCTCCTCCTCACCCTCCTCGGCGCCGCCGTCCTAGGCGGCGGAGGTGTGGGTCTCTTCGGACCGAGTGACCGAAGTCCCCCGGGTCTGAGCACTTGACCTCCCCTTCTAGGACTTCGTCCCTTTGGGGGCCACCACATGCGGCTCCTCGGTCAGAAGCGCTAAGAGCAGGGGAGTTGGGGGTTGCTCTGGCAGTGGGGCCGGGCATCGTACCCCTTGTACCCAGACCAACCACTTCTGCAAAATACCAAAACACGACAATTCAAGTAAAAACTTTACTCCTCGGTGCAACGAGCAGAAAACAAAGATTGAAGGGCAAAACCACTCACCGGGGGGGCCTCATAGCCGTGTTCGAGGCCGCGGTCCTCCCCTTCCTTGGGGATCTTGTCCTTGGCCAGCTTCATGAGCCTCGTCCACATGGCGGCTAAGGTGGAGCGGAAGAAGGAGGTGATGGTGTCCATGTCCTCGGGCTTTTGTGCCCACATCGGGGTGGCCCGAAGTTGGAGAGGGAGTATACGGCGGTTGAGCATGACATTGATGACGTCGGCCAGCTCAACCTTCCCCGTTGTGGACCACCGCAAGATCCCGTCGATCAGGGTCTCCACCTCTTCTGGCTTCCCCCAGGTGACTCCCTTCTCCTTCCAGGACTTGAGTTTCTTGGGAGGCCCGGCTGAGAAGGCTGGGACCTCGGTTTGACCAGGGGCGAGTGGCTCGGTGATATAAAACCACTCTCTTTGCCACTCCTTCACCGTTTCGATGAAGGTGCCCTTGAACCAGGTGGCCCCCTGGTTTTTGCTGATCATGGCCCCCCCCCGCACTCCGCGAGATCCGAGCCACTCGACTTTGGTTTGATCCTGAAGAGCTTCATCCATAAGCCGAAGTGCGGCTCACAGCGGAGGAAGGCCTCGCAGACCGTGATGAAGGCGGCGAGGTGGAGAACAGAGTTGGGGGTCAGGTGGTGGACATCTAACCTGTAATAGTACATTACCCCGCGCACGAAGGGGTGCAGCAGGAACCCCAGTCCTCAGATGAGGTGGGGGACGAAGACCACCCGCTCCCCGGTGTTGGGAGCGGGCACCAGCTGGCCGGCCGCTGGAGCACGGGCGGCGATGGCGGGGGTCAGATACCCCGCGTCACGCAGCTCTGAGATGGTCGCGACCGTCACAATGGAGCCGCCCCAGTGCCCCTTGAGGGTGTCGGCCATGGCTGGTTGAGGAGTTGGGCTCGTGAAAGGGAAAGGCGGGATGGTTGGATCTGGGCGCTGGAGCTAGGCGAAGCAGTAGTGGGGGAAGAATGGGAGTGTGGGCTATTGCGCTGTTCTCCCCTTTGCTCTTATAAGCCTATGAAAAGCCAAGAGTCCCCCTCGCTGCGCCGATAAATTCACGGTTGCCATCAAAAATGCCGTTGAAGCATATGGGGGGAAACAAAATCTTGATGATATCCCTAAGAAAGAGGGCACGATCTCTGCCTCGAAGGGACGTGCCAGTAAAAAGGCTGCCTCGAACCATGATTTGAGGCGGAGGCAGTAACTGCTCGACCCATCATGGGGTCTCTCCGATAAAGTTGTCAGGCCGGATTGGATCGTTCATACCTGAACAACAAGCCTTCGAGGCTAAGATATCTACCCACTTCGGGCAGGGTACAAGCTCGGTTGGACCACGGATGTTGATACTCCGTTAAGAGAATCCAAAATGCAAAGTGGAACTCGTCTATCAAGCCAAGGACTCCGGATCCGAAGTGATGTTTGTTGAAAGTCGTCCTCGGTGTAGAAGACTAGTTTCGGGGCTACTGACGGTGTCCTGGATTAGGGGGTGCCAACCTAGCCAGCCCGTCTCCTCGGTTGGGCCGATATGCCCTCGTACGTGATCAAGATGGACTCCGGAGGCCGCACACGGGAGACATGATCGAGGCTGTCTCTACCGAAGACTTGTAGCACACTTCAAGATTTTTCCAGCCGCCTTACTCCTAGATACCGACCTTGTAACCCTAGATACCCTCCCTGGCGTGTATATAAGCCGTGGGGTTTAGCCCGTAGGGAACAACAACGCAATATCGCTCACCTAGCCCTAGAAGTTAGACACATATTAGGATCTCGAGGTAGATCAACTCTGTACTTGATACATCTCCATCAATATAAACAGAAGCAGGACGTAGGGTTTTACCTCCATCAAGAGGGCCCGAACCTGGGTAAAAATCGTCTCCATCATCTCTGTTACCACCGATCCAAGATCCACAGCTCGGGACCCCCTACCCCGAGGTCTGCCGGTTTTTACACCGACAGTGGGTTTGACAGAGAGAGCGACAGAACGATGTGAAATGCTTGAATGTGTAGTGAGCGATAATCCACTTCTGAGCCCAGGCTCATCTACACCCACGCTGAAGAAAAAAATCAAAACAAATACTAGAAAAATTCAAAAAATTCCAATTCTTTTTTACATGCTAGTTAATATGATGCGTGAGGTCCGCTCCAATTTTCAAATCATTTGGACATCTGAACAGCTCTCAGCAAAAAAAGACAAATTCGGGGTCTGTAAAAAAGGTTTACTATTCATGCACTGTTCTGACCTGATTTGTCTTTTTTGCCGAGAGCTCCTTAGATGTCCGAACGACTTGAAAATTGGAGCGGACCTCACGCATCAAATTTTCAACCATGCAAAAAAACTGGAATCTTATGATTTTTTTTAATTTTTTGTGATTTTTTTCCGACCGGGTGCAAATGAGCCTGGGCACCGAATCGCCTTTCTTTCTTTTTTGAAGTGGGCCCTTTCAGATCACTAGATGATACTAGCCCGCACGTTGTTGAGTACATTTCAATGCAATTTTAATATACATGCAACATGAATAGTAATTGAAGTAACAATATGTTCCGGCCCGCCGCTCAACGCCCATTACCAAGGCATATGAGTAACATGTGGGACTGCATGTGAGCAAACCGACGATTGGCCAAGCTGGCAAACTCCCCCTCTTATCGCACAAAAAAGCCCCACCCTAGCGTTTTCAATCGGTATTTGTGTCTATCATCGCTCCAAGGAGCAGAACCAAATGTTACAACTTACGAGTTCAAAATGAAAAGCCTGCCGCATTCGTGTCGCACCTCCACACAGTCGGTCCGGCAGGCCACTCAAGCTAGGGAACGCGTGTTGCATTTTCACTGACATCTGGGACCGTTGTTGTGCAAACCAACTATCGGCAAACCCTCACCCTGCCGGCTGCGCGTCGGCTGAGTTTAGAGGAACTAGGGAGAAGTGTTAGCTGTAGCACGGACTCCAAAAAAATTGGTGTCCGATGGGACTCGTACTGGTTTGTACTACTACCACTGTACTACTCCTGCTCCTACTACTCTACACTAGTACTAGTACTAGTGCTAGTACAAACTAACTAGTAATATGAGCCATTCAACCGTGTCCCGGCAAAATACCCCGGACACCGATTATTCGTTGATATTTAAATTTGTTTTCACATAGCAAAATATCCCTGAAAACAACAACACACAGCAAAATTTCACGGCAAATGAGGGATTTGAATGTGCTGGGCGGGCTGGGGCAGGAAGTTAACGCAGAGCCTCGGGTTTTGGCGCCAAACCAGAAATTTTGTAAATATTTGTCACGCACCGGACGGCGCGCCAACCGCGTGTGGTTGTCTGGTGGCGTGTGCGGTAGACTTGAATGCTTGTGAAATGCTTGTGACCGAGCACATAGCGGTACCACCTGCAGCAATGCTGAGGTGGCATATAACTAAATGAAGAAAGAGAGGGTTGAGTATCATATCAGATACCCTATCATAATAAACATATTTAGGAATAATAGTTATGATACTAACCACTACAAGCAGCCTTTATATCACAGAGAAGATTAATATTATTAATAATTCATGTCCTTAACAAAGGGTGCAATGATGACTGCAGCTTATCGCTTCAGGACGACCTGGCTATTTGAGCCGGTCGACCAGCTCCTCACGCGGCGAGGTGGGACTAAACATCCGAAACCCGCCGGCCCAATACAGATGTGAAAATCGTAATTACAAATTGCACTCTGTTGACCGGTCAAAAAGTCTATGTGGCACTCTGTCGACTGGTCAAACTGGCAACGTGGCTTGCGGGTCCCACCTATTAGTTGGAAAACAAAAATTTACGCAGGCGCGTGCGGGGTCGAACCTGCGACCCCGTGGAACTGGCCCTTGCGCGCGAACCACCCTGGCTGTGTATATGTGTGCATGCACGTGTAGGTTGAGCACTTGAGCGTGAGCGTGTGTGTTGCGTCTTGTGCTATGTGCATGCATGCGTGCGTGTGCTCGTGCGACTGTTGCGTGCATGCATGTGTACATGCGAGTGTTGCATGCATGCTTGAGTGCGTGTGTTCGTGCGAGTGTTACGTGCATGCATTTGTACGTGTGAGTGTTGCATGCATGCTTGAGTGCGTGTGTTCGTGCGAGTGTTGCGTTCGTGCATGTGTACGTGTGAGTATTGCATGCATGCATGCGGGCGTCGCGTGCATGTTTGTCCGCATGTGTGATGTGTGTGTATTCACCACAGTAGCTCCTGCGTATTAAAAGGCCGGCTCAGCATATCATCACTAGGCGACCTTGTCCGCTATGGTTATCGCGCGCGGGCTACCAACCTGAGGTCTCAACTTCGAATCCCCACTGAGCACTAATTTATTACCATTTGTTTCTTTCTTATACCCGCTGATAGGTGGGCCCTACGTTAGGGAGATAATGTGCGCTTCTGATGCAACACTAGTTGCACCATGTGGACTGTTTGACTGGTCAATTGATCGTGTCATCAACAAAATACGTAGCTATACGGTGAGCCAGTGATTGTATAATCACCACAAAATGTATATGCTGACCGTATCGTGCTTTCGTTTCAAATACAATGATCGTCAGTGTCACCATCAAAATACGGAGTTGTACGGTGAGCTAGTGACCATATAATCACCAAAAAATGTATATGTTGACCCTAATGAGCGCATTCTAAATCCAGATACTGTATTGCACTTTTGCTTGAAATACAATGACCGTCACGCGTGAATGTGTATGGGGCGTACTTTTAGAGGACCGAGAGATAGTTTGTGTGCGTACGTGAAAAGGGCGTAGAGAGAGGGGGTGTGCGATGGAGAGAGTGAGAGAGAGAGATGCCCTTAGTTCTCTTTATTGTGACTAATTTTATAGGACAAAAATGTAAACATTCACAATACGGAACAAATATCATTGGATGCACCATGCAATTAACTTTCATATATAACTTTGTAGTGTTGTATATGTAGATTTTCTTAAATATTTGTTTTGTCACAATCTGTGTAGTTTCAATTCAAAACAAATCTTGTATGTGGAGTAAAAGTGACAAATGTATTTTTTAGATCATTGGAAGAGCACATGATAATGAGATGTAACATGCGTGAATGTGTGGTTGACGTATTTTGGAGGGCCTAGAAAGGGTATGTGTACGTATTCAAGAGAGGCGTGGATACGAGGGGGTGGGATGGGAGAAAGAGAAAGCACGAGAGACGAGAGAGAGAGGGAGAGAGAGAGAGAGACGAATAGGATGTCTCAACGAGAGATGGTGAGTTTGTGTATGCAGAGGAGACGGGGAAAGAGGCATGAGCAGAAGTAGTGTGTGTGTTGGTATGTGTGGGTGTGAGAATATAGGGAGACCTATGGGGGTAGAGAGTGTGCGAGGTGTGGTGGTGGCACATTGTTTTTTGGTCTGGTGGGTCGAGGTGAGGACCCCTGGGTCGGTTCCGTCCTGCGCCACATAGGTCGGCCCGAGACGCGTTATACGAAGACTGACTTGACGTACAAGACGAAGATACCAGAGCCGTGGAAGACTCTGTCTCCACTGACGAAGTGGACTACGAATTGTAACCCTAGGCCCCGGGTATGTTATATAGGCCGGGGCCTAGTTCATCGATAGTATATATTCACACAATCCCTTGGTATTGACATGTACTTTGTACACACCCCAATCAAAGTATACACGACCAAGAGTAGGGTATTTCCTCAATCGCAAGGGCCCCGACTTGGGAAAATCTTTGCCTCTTATCACCGTCCACTTTAACCATCAGGGATATCCTACCGAATGATCTGATGGAATCATATCTGTCAACTAGTAAGAGAGGTGGAGACAATGCGTGCGAGAGAGGACTAAAGAGAGTGTGCGTGCGGGAGACACGAGGCAGAGATATGTACAGGGGGCGGCGGAGACCATGCGTGCGCATGCATGTGAGAGAAATAGTGTTTGTGACTAAGATTAGTGAAAAGAGTCGTAGATAGTAGTAAGAGAGAGAGAGAGAGGGAGATATATAGAGTGTGTGTGTTTGTGAGACACTTTTGGGAGAGAGGGTGAGCATTCGTGAGAGAGAAAGGCTGATGGATATATGGTGTGTGCGCGTATGCATGAGAGAGAAAGATAGCGCGCGTGTGAGGAGGGGTCGAGGGAGAGTGCATCTATGCGTAAAGGATTGTTCTACCCATTAAATTAAAATATAAATTGTATTTAAAAAATTGGATGAGATCATGAAATTTGCAAATCACGTATGAACGAACATTGGTCTAGCAAACATCCATGCTCTATCGAATTTGAGCATGTGTATGGTATTATTTCACATTATTGATCCATAGTCAGTAGTTTGAAATCCAGACAATGCATGGCTCTTGCAATTCATATATAAACATGAGTACACTCTGCGGTCAGTGTCAAGCACATTATACATAAAAAACATACATGGTATACATTCCAAATTGCTAGCGACGAACTAGAGTACATTTTGAATTCAACATAAAAGTGGTTTCAAATATTCGAATTCATAGGAAGTGCATTCAACTATTTGAATTTGAGATAATGACTTTTGCAAATCACATCTAAAAGGGGCATCAATCTTTGTTGATAATACATAGTTGTGTACAAAATAGATTCAAGTTTACCTCCTCCATTCCAAAATAATCATAGTTATAGGATTTTCAAGAGTCAAAAATTTCAAAAGAATCGCATAATTTAATGAGGTTTTTAAACATACAAGGTCAAATATAATGAGGTCTAATTAGGAAAGTTCAACTGAAGAGTACTGTAAACGTTAATGCTTCTGGTTCAAAATTTTGAACGAAACGCCAAAAGATCCTCTCCTCGCCCGAAACCGCGCGAGACCAATGTTTGGGAGAAGGAAATTACCGTCCTAACTCTGACCCATGAAGCCTACCGGCCCGACGTCCACAAGTCTAAACCGGGGTAGGTTTGTAACTTCACCGAGACGCCACACAACCGCCTTCGAAAAACATTCATATACCGCGGGCGCCTAGACGCCGATGCGCTCGGCCGAAATCACTCCCGCCCACTATTTTGGATACGTGAGATTACCGTCCTACCCCCGACTTGCAGCATGCCCAAAATTTTAGATGGGGGCCAAGTTTGTAACTTTCCCCCAAATTTAAAACAAGCGCATCCTGGAAACATGGTTCCCCCTTAGCTTCCCCCCTCCCCCGTCCGATTCCCCATTCATACTCCGTGGGCGCCAAAACTCCCTCTCCACCAGCCGCGAAACCCCAGCCTCCTCCGTCCGCCACCCCATCGCACCGATCCACCACCGCCCTCCTCCATCACGCCGGAGCCGATACCCCGACGTCGTCGTCCACCGCAACCTCAACCGCAGCGCCCTCCATGACTTAGCAGTTGAAGCCGGGGCAGAGCTGCCTCCACGATGCGGACGTGCGCCGTACCCAAGCCACTTCAACCCCTCCGTCCTGCGCCTCACCACTGCTACTCCAACGTCGCAACCGTCCACTGCACCAGAGCTGTTCCCGCTACGCCGTCGTTCGCCGCCTCGGATCTGCTTCCCCACCGCCAACAGAGGGCCACCGCACCACACTCAACTACTTGGCCATGGGTTCGTCCAAGGCTCCACCGTCCTCCACAACATCTTGTTTCCAGCGAACCACAAGATCTTCGAAAAAACAGAAGGAGGACACAGCATCGCCAGCCGATATTGGTACTCCTCTTCCCTTATTCTTGCAAATCTCTCGCACGGTATTCATCCCACGAAGGAAACTAGTTGATCGCTTCTTACTGCACATTCTTCCTGATACTAGATGTTCCAAGTAACTCGCGATGCACAAGGTTTCCCCCCCCCCATTTACTATTTCACTTTATCTAGACGTCCGTCGCCTGCCTGGATTTCAATTCAGTGTCAGTTGATTCCCAATTAAAGGAATCACCACCTGTGGAGGTGCGCGGAGCACCTAGTCCGCCTGTTCACCGGGGAAGCAGTGCCTCAGTGTCTATCTTAGAGGTGTGTGTGGCGCAGGAGCTGCTGGCGCCCAATCTGGAGGTTCGTCAGGCTTAAAGGGATGGCCGGGGGGCGCTGCCAAGCACGGCGGTGGGGTGAGGTCGAGGGGAGGCCGTGGTGGCGGAGGCAGGGGTCTGGGCCGGTGGTCGCTGGCGGTTCGAGGAAGATCGTCAACAGTGGCTGCCGGGAGGTAGATGAAGGCCATCTGCCCGTTCCTTGTAGATCGGATGGTGCAGAAAAAATCGGATGACCTATTTGTTTTTAGTCGATTGTTATTTTCATAGGACCACATGTGGTGCTTTGCTGGAGGATTACCTGCACTTCCCAGTCATCCCTGTGCTCATATTTCGAAAGCCTAGAATCTAATTTCATGTGCCATATGTCTGCCGTCATTTATTTTCGACCCACCTGCTATCTGATACTTTTACACTATACTACTTGTGCACAAAGCCACAAAATACACCCATACTCTCTCACTATTGTTTTATTATGCATGGGTATTTTAGAATTTCAGAATCTCCAGTCTGCATCGAGGATTGGAAAGACGTGGTTTGACGCTCTAATGAAGAGTGTAGTGTCATTCGATGAAGACTGTCAACGTAGCTCTGTAGTTGATGACTCCATTCGCCATACGCCAGCATCGCACGTACTTGCTTTTACTTCGGTGTCATATGTGGTTGCATGTTGCATATGGTGTCTACCTTGTATTGCTTCTAAATTGGTTAAATTGCATCTGCTTAGCCATATACTGTGAATATGACATACCTTCCTGTTTTTGGTACATACTGCATCTGTCTATTAACCATGTTCTTACATCAAACTAATGTTCTTGTGTATCCCTCATCAATCACTTATGATGAGACAGGCACACCCATGGGTTAGTGTGAGACGCGCTACTCTTTTAAAGAGTGCAGTATCATCCTCCCCACATGATTCTCAACAAACATCAAGGCTAGATGAAGATAGTCAACGTAGCTCTGTAGTTGGTGACCGCATTTCCCCTACACCACCATCACAGGTGCTTGCTCTAACTTGGCAGTGTGATATGTGGTTGCATGTTGCATATGGTGTCTAGCTTGTAATTCTTCTAATTTGGTTAAATTGCATCTGCTTAGTTTACACATTATAGCTGTGAATATGACATGCCTTCCGGTTTTTGGTACATAGTGCATCTGTCTATTAACCATGTTCTTACATCAAACTAATGTTCTTGTGTATCCCTCATCAATCACTTATGATGGGACAGTCACACCCGTGGGTTAGTGTGAGACACGCTACTGTTTTAAAGAGTGCAGTTTCATGCTCCCGACATGATTCTCAAGAAACAAGAAGGCAAGATGAAGATAGTCAACGTAGCTCTGTAGTTGATGACCACATTTCCCCTACACCAGTATCGCAGGTGCTTGCTGTAACTTGGTAGTGTGATATGTGGTTGCATGTTAAGTATGGTGTCTAGCTTGTGTTGCTTCTAATTAGGGTAAATTGCATCTGCTTAGTTTACACATTATACCTGTGAATATGACACGCCTTCCTGTTTTTGGTACATACTACATCTATCTATTAACCATGTTCTTACATGAAACTATTGTTCTTGTGTATCCCGCATCAATCACTTACGATGAGACACCATTATTCGTTGCATATTGCATATGATTTCTAGCATGTAGCTATGTATTGCTTCTAATTTGTTGAAATGCCCTTATTAGCCCGCCCTTATAATTTGGAATAGTGATATTGGTTGCATCATTCATATGGTGTCTAGCTTGCATTGCTTCTAATTAGTTGAAATACCTTCTGCTTAGTTCACACATCATAGGTGTGAATATGCAATGCTGTCCTTTTTTCATACATATTCTATCCTCCTATCTTGCGGTTGCCTTACATCAAAGTAGTGTTCATCAGTATCATGCATCAATGAGTTCTGAAAAGCAATTTTTATTCCTTTTTCTTGTGGATTTGACTTTACAAGGCAAAATCAAAAAAGAGGAAGGAAGGGGATGATGGTGGTCCTCTGCAGCAACGTAAACGGACCATCTCTACACATTCTCCTTGTACTTCTAGTGCATTACAAGTTCCAAGCCTCATCTCCCCTACTCCACCATCCCAGGTGCTTGCTCTAACTTGGCAGTGTGATATCTGGTTGCATGTTGCATATGGTGTCTAGCTTGTATTGCTTCTAATTAGGGTAAAATGCATCTGCTTAGCTTACACATTATACATGTGAATATGACACGCCTTCCTGTTTCAGGTACATACTATATCTGTCTATCACACCATGTCCTTACATCAAAGTACTGCTGTTGTGTATCCCGCATAAATCACTTACGATGAGACACCTTTAACTTGGTAGTGTGATATTGGTTGCATCTTGCATTCATTTCTAGCTTGTACTGCTTCTAATTTTTCGAAATTCCACTTATGACGAGACACTTTTAACTTGGCAGAGTGATATTGGTTGCATCTTTCATATGGTGTGTAGCTTGCATTGCTTCTAATTAGTGGAAATGTCTTCTGCTTAGTTCACACATCATAAGTGTGAATATGCAATGTTGTCCTTTTTTTCATACATATTCCATCCTCCTATCTTGCGGTTGCCTTACATCAAAGTAGTGTTCATCAGTATCATGCTTCAATGAGTTCTGAAAAGTAATTTTTATTCCTTTTTCTTGTGGGTTTGACTTTACAAGGTGAGGGTGTCCCGGACTAGGGGGTACTCTGGCTGCCGGCCTATCTCCTATAGGCTGGACTAATGGGCCGCACTTTACTCATCGAAGGAAGGCCGGATTGCGGGCGACCTCGTGCACCAGAAGGAAACCTCCGAAGACTTGGCGTCTCCTCCAAGAAATATTTAGCGTAACTGGCATGTTTATCCCCTGATGGCAACCGACCATATGTAACCCTAGGTCCCTCTGGTGTCTATATAAACCAGAGGGTTTAGTCCGTAGATTCAAAAGAACTACTATCATCATACCCACCTAGGGTTTAGCCAATCCGATCTCGAGGTAGATCAACTCTGCAATCGTCATACAATCACATCAATACAATCAAGCAGGACGTAGGGTTTTACCTCTTCGAGAGGGCCCGAACCTGGGTAATCGCTCTCTCTGCGTTCCTTGTTATCCATTGACTCCAAGATCCACAGTTCGGACCCCCTACCCGAGATCTGCCGGTTTTGGTACCGACATTGGTGCTTTCAGTGAAAGCTCCACGGTTGGGTCGTCTAGGATCAATGGCTCGCCTAGTCATCAGCAACGGCATCCGCAGCGGGGACATCTTCGTCCCCGGCCAGCTTTTCGCGTTTGGCAGCATCGTGCTGCATGCCAACCCGACCGGTCACCTTGACCAGGTCGACAGCTTCGCCCCTGCGCAGGAGATTGGGTTCGGCAACCTAGAGTACGTCGCCTACTCTCGGGGCGATCTGATCTTTACCAGGTTCTCAGCTTTGCCTGAGGAGCCTAGCAATCCTGAGGCCTTAACTTCAGATCTTCTCCTCGACCCCGTCTCCGGGACGGTCCTTAGTTCGGATCTGGCCTCGAGTTCGGATCCGATCCCGGCGCCAGAGAACCAGGGGTCGCCCTTGGCCGAACACACTCCCGGTGCAGGCACACCGGAGTTCGACTCCAAAGGATGCCCAAGGATGAATCCGGTGGACCTCTCATTTTTAAACGAGATGTTAGATCGGATCTAGAAGATGAGTATCGCGGATGGCCCATCCTCGGTCCATGAACAGATTGGACTTGGGGCCAACCGCGGGGAATTTTATGTCCCACCCACCACCCACTTAGTAGCCACTATCGAAGATTTAACCGACATGTTGGACTACGCCTCCGAGAAGGTTGACGACATGGATGAGGATATCGACGTCCTGCCTTATATGGCTCCCTCCCTTGCCACTTCCAACACCGAAAAGTGGACCGCCACCTCCACCTACGACGTGTACATGGTCGACACCCCCAAGAAGGATGGCGACACCACCAAGAAGGATGGCGACGGCCCTGCCGAGGAACCGCCCAAATGCCGACGGAGGCGATCCAGGGGGCGAGGAAAGGGCAAGGAAAAGAACACAGACACGAGCAGCATCGGAGATAATGACACTCCGGATAACATGGGGGAGCTCGGTGACAACACCCCCGAACAGCACCACGATGCTCCTGAAGGGCACGAGGACCAGGGTAACCCTGAGGACCCCGAGGACTCTGAGGACAGCAACTACCTCCCTCCTTCCGAAGAGGAGGATAGCCTCGGACCTGAGGATTTCATCATCCCCGAGGACCCCCTGGACCAGGAAAGATTCAAGCAGCAGCTTATAGTCACTTCCCGAAGCTTGAAGAAGAAGCAGCAGCAGCTAAAAGCCGAACAAGATACCCTCAACGATAGATGGACGATGGTCTTAGCAGCCGAAGAGGGCTTCGACAATCAGCGCCAGGATCAATACAAAAGTTACCCACGATGGCGCTTGCTCCCATCATTTGAGGATGAGGCCCTTGAGCCCATACCTCCCAGACGAACTCAGACAAGCCAGCCGGACTGCCCCCCTCAAGGACGGGACAGGACGGCTGGAGAAACCGAATACCCACCCGCGCTCCCTCGCCGAGCGGGCAAGGACCCGGTTCAACCGGATGACCAATATGATCTGCGGCACGACCTAAACGCCAGAGGGATACAGTCAAGATCCATTTACGGGTCCAGAGGATACACGCCCGCTGGACGGGACGGATACCAAGCCTGGCGCGATAGGAACGATAGAGCCCGGGAGCAGCACCGTGCTCGGATGTGCTACTTGTAGCTTGCGTTGGTATTATCCCCGAAGAGGAAGGGATGATGCAGCACAACAGAGGTAAGTATTTCCCTTAGTTCTGAAACCAAGGTTATCAATCCAGTAGGAGATTTATGCAACACCTCGTTAGCAGTACCTGCACACAAACAACAAATCCTTGCACCCAACGCAAACGAGGGGTTGTCAATCCCTCGGCGGTCAATTGCAAGATTAAATTGTAGCAATTTTTCATTAAGATTTTCACCCTCCGAATTATGGGAACGCCTACTAGTTAAAGTTGACTCTTCTTCAATCCCCTTTTCATCAAGTGTTATATTGCTAAACAAAGAATCAATAGACGAAACACCAATCATTTTAATATCCTCATCATTACTACGATAGAAACCGGGAGGAATCGCTTTTTCTAAAAATTCTCGTTTAGCTTTTAGCATGGCGGTTCTTTTCTTACGCTCATCCATGGAGACATATAAAGCTTTAATTGATTCACTAATATCAATTTTGGGTGGCAAAATTTTAGTCTTAAGATTTTCCACATCATGAATAATTCTATCAACGCTCCTAGACATATCATCAAGTTTACTCAATTCTTTAATATTACTTTCAAGATCAGAGGGCATTCTATTATTATTATTATAGGAATTACCATAAGGATTGCCATAATTACTAGAGGAATTTCCAAGAAACGGCCTAGCATTGAAATTACCTCTATAAGCATTATTATTGAAATTGTTTCGCGAGACAAAATTCACATCTACGGGATCATTATTTTGCTCAATCAAAGTGGACAATGGCACATCACTAGGATCAATATGAGTATTTTTACTAGTAACCAATTTCATAAGCGCATCGACTTTATCACTCAAAGTACTAATTTCTTCAATAGAATTCACTTTTTTAGTAGTAGGAGTTCTTTTAGTATGCCATTGTGAATAATTTGCCATAATATTATCAAGCAATTTAGTAGCTTCTCCCAAAGTAATTTCCATAAAAGTACCACCCGCGGCGGAATCTAAAAGATTTCTAGAAACAAAATTCAATCCCGCATAAATTTTTTGTATGATCATCCATAAATTTAAACCATGAGTAGGGCAATTTCTTATCATTAATTTCATCCTCTCTTAAGATTGGGCAACATGTTCATGATCAACTTGCTTGAAATTCATAATTTGATTTCTAAGAGAAATAATTTTTATGGGAGGAAAATACTTAGTAATAAAAGCATCTTTACACCTATATCAAGAATCGATACTATTTCGTGGTAAAGATGAAAACCAAATTTTTGCACGATCCCGCAATGAGAATGGGAATAGTTTTAATTTCACAATATCATTATCCACATATTTTTTCTTTTGCATGTCACACAATTCTACGAAAGTGTTAAGATGGGATGCGGCATCTTCATTAGGACTACCGGAAAATTGATCTTTCATGACAAGATTTAGCAAAGCGGCATTAATATCACAAGTCTCCGCACTAGCGGCGGGAGGAGCAATCGGAGTACTAATAAAATCATTATTATTAGTATTGGAAAAATCACACAATTTTGTATTTTGTTGAGACATCGTGACTACGCAAACAAGATAACAAGCAAGCAAACAAGCAAACAAGAAAAAGGCAAATGAAAAATATTTTTGTATTTTGTAAAAACATTTAAGAAGTGGGGGAGATGAAAAC